>CM077016.1:84460168-85795168 GCA_039090855.1 Macrothele yani | reverse complement strand
ACTTTAGAAGTTAGAAATTTTATGATGCGCTGATGCTAATGAATGGTCATCAGCACTTGAGAGTGCATTCAGCCTAGGTGAGCCATCAATACAGAACATAAAGAAGAATGCTGATAAATTTTGTTCTACTATGGTCCACTCTATGCAGCTACCTGCAAAGATAACCACAAAGATTTGAAGACTGCTAATAGACAAGATGGAAGAAGTGCTACTGCTTTACACTAAACACAAAATGAAGTAAAGACTTAGCAACCTGGCACTTACATCCAAAGCTCTCAAGATTTATGAGCATCTCTAGATGAAAGTGTTGCTGAACCTGTCATTTCTAGCAAGTAAAGGATGGTTGCATACACTTATTAGATGTCCAAACTTGCACAGCTTGAAAATTACCAGATGAAACTTCAAGTTTCCTGAAGAATTAAAGGGAGTCATAGAAGACAATAAATACTGTTCCAAGCAAGTGTTCAGTAAAGTAGAAACTGGCTTATTTTGGAAACTGATGACATTCAGAACTTGCATCAGCAAAGAAGAGAATGTTGCTCCTGTGTTTACAATCTGCTGAAGATATGTTGAAGTTGATGCTGTTGTTCCAACTCAGCAGGTAACTGTAAAATGAAGCCTTTATATTGGTCTACCACTCTCAAAATCACAGCACAATGAAAGGTTTAAGTAAGAACATGCTACCCTTGCACTGGAAAGTAAATATGTCATTGAGAATTGGTTCATGAATCATGTTATGGTTGAAACTGGTAAACATCAGAAATCTAATCTTTTCAAGTGTCACTTATTTTCAATAATGGTCTTTGGTGTCCTACTCACTAAGAGAACATCAGCCATAACATTTGTGTGTTGTTCTTGCCCCCAAACACAATTTCTCTGATCCAGCTACACTGGACCAGGGAATCATATTAACTTTCAAGGCAAATTGTTCCCAGAGGATCATGTCCCAGCTATTTAAAGACATGGTCCTCTGGAAACAATTTGCCTTGAAAGATTTTTGCCAATTTTGATAACCAAGGAGTAAGCCTATAATTCAAGAATGGTGGAGATGGTATAACATCAGGGGTGCTATCAACGATAATCAAGCAACATGAGAAGAAGTCAATGCATCGACACTGAATGCATCTTGCAAGACTTTGTGGAAAGACTTCAAAGGTTTCCCTAGTTTCTCAGCAGCAGCGAGTAACACTGTGGAGATTGATTGAATGGAGACAGCTTTTCTAACATGGAAGAGGATGATATAATGAGGTTTACTGATTCCCATAATGAACTTAATGTTGATGATCTAATGGATATGCCTCTGGAACAAACAAAGAAGAAGAGGAAGGTGAAGTTCAAGTGAAACATTTGAGTATGAAAAAATTGGGAACCATTATTTTGGCAGTTCAATAGTCTAATTATGAAACTTTCAGGTCGATTTTGCATTCAGTACCCTTGCCCTTACTTAAAAAAACATGAAACTGTTTATTCCCTGATTTATTCTCAGTTTGAATTTCATACATATTTCATTCATCCTGGACAACATACTCTGCAACTCACTTTAGCTCTCACACAACATAACAGTGTCACCAGCATACAACAATCTGCATATACAAAAATTCCCAAGAGATAAACCAGTGCTATTTTGGTATCATATGGTAAGGGCATACATGTGCAACAGGATAATTGATTTAAATCCCAAACAAAATACACTAGGATATTTGATCCACAGGTTTGGACATCTACTTCCAAGTTGCATTAAATTATGTACAAAGATTCCCAATAATCCTGAGAAGGCTGCGAAATAGCAACACCATGCCTCTGACCACAAAGATTACTATACTATATCATTTCATCATTATTATGCATTTATTTCTAACAAATTGTAAACAGGGGATATTTCTGTATTGTTGGATTATTGCCAATACTCAGACTTATTTGTAAATTACATGCATTCTAAAGCAATAAAATTTATACTAACTTCTATGATACCAGCATAGTTTGTTATAACATGTGATTTCCATTCATTTTCGCAAATACCTACACTATTCCAATTAGTAGTTTTACTTCTGACTATTATATAGCTCTCATCCTTCTACTATTCTCTTTTACGCGTGATATTTCAAAGTAACTTGTACAAAATTCTAATGGATAATGCTTACCTTGATTCCTTTCTAGTGATGGGAACATTTCACGCACGTGTTTTCCGGTCTTTGTTGATGTTATTGTCCTTAAGTCCGTTGTATGCGATAACTGGCTTTATTTCTCACACTTTTCGCTGGGTATACTCATTGGATCTTTGCCTTAGGATTCAAACACATCAATTTTTACCGTTCTTTATACTCGAAATTTTCGCCCATCCTCTGGGCATCCTCAGGAGCGTGGCGACTTTACCACCGATGTTCGTGGTTAACTTCGCGCTAATGGAGTCCGATACTCCTTGTTGCCATTCGTCGAATATACTTTCCTGGATATATTTCGTTATCAAGCCCGGCTGGCGCCATCTATGTTTCATTAAAACAACTTTTTTTTTCTTCTCTTCTCTTCTCCTATCCTGGTTTTCTTGTCTTTTTTGCCGGTTTTTCTTTTGCTGTTGTTTTTCTTGTCTTATTAGTTCTTTCCACAGGCCTGATAATGTGCTAGGGTCGTTCTGGTTACATACCCTTGCTTTATTTTTATAGATTAATATTGCTTCTTCCCTCCCTCATTTGCCTTTCCGTTTTTTTTTATTCTTTTTTAGCATTTTAATTTCATCGAATTTTGGGAATGTCCGGTTTTCCATGCAGAATTGCACTAAAGCAGTTTTGGCTTCTTTTTTTTTTTTTTTTTTGCCAGTTAGATATGTGTTGTTTAATCTGTTTTTCGTACTTCCAATGTACGATATTGGGGGTATGTGTGCAATTGGAATTCCGTAGGTTCCTGATTCTTCTAGCATTTTTTCCTCTGTTTTTTTGTTGACAGTCATACTTTTCACTGTGTGCACTGAGCTTCCTAGTTGTAAGTCATATTTAGCACAGTGCCTATTGGTTTCTTTACTCACTCCTTCCAAGTATGGGAAAGCTCCGATGTATTTCAATTTTTTTATTCCTCATCTTCCTTTGGTTGTGCACTTCTTGGCCTTCTTTACTCTGAGTCATATGCTTTTTACTCTCATGATATTTTCTAGATAAACTCTAGCTCTTGATTTTTTAGCCTGTTGTTAGATGTGTGTGTGTACGCTCGCCGTAACAAGTTTACTATGCTGTTTTTTTTATGTATCACTGGATGGTGCGACGAGTATGGTATCAGTACAGGTATGTAAGTTGCTTTTCTGAACACAGAGTATTCAAAACTATTTTTGTTTTTCTTTAGTTGAATGTCCAGGAAGGATAGGCGATTATCCTCTTCAAACTCAATAGTTAGCTCTATGGTGTTACAGATTTTGCTAAACTGCTCTGCTAGATCTTGTAGCTCGGCTTTGCTAAGTTTAGACATTATAATAATGTTGTCTACATATCGAGCATAAAGTATTGGTTTTGCAGGTAGATTTTGAATAATTTCTTTTTCGAAGTATGCCATAATCACATCTGCGTATAATGCCGATAATGGGGATCCCATAGGGCCACCTTGCGTTTGTTTAAATATATTTCTTTCAAAATGGAAGATGTTGTTTTCCTTGATGAAATATAAGGTATTCTTTAGCTCTTTCAGTTGTGACAAGTTTAGTTCTTTGTTGATGCTTAGTTGTTGCATAATCAATTCGATGGCTAGCTCGACAGGAGTGTTTGGGTATAACGCCTTAACGTCCATGGAGGCCATAGTTATTTTGCTCTAGGTCTTGATTAATTAATTTGATTTTTCTATAAACTCATATCTATTCCTTAATGTATATTGATTCCTCGTGAATATTGGGGATAGATAGTTGTATATCTTTTTTTCTAGGTTGATGAGTGGCGAGTTTTTTTCGATAGAATCAGTCTTAAAGGTGAGTTTTCTTTATGTGTTTTAATTTTTGAGAATATTTTTGGCATCCCTGCTCCCATTGCAGGGTTTGCATTTTTTATTTCAGTTGGTAACGTGCTGTGGTTCCTTATATTAGCCAGGAAGGTAAGTTGTTTGTCGGTGGGATCTTTGTTGATGCTATCGCACTGTAGCTCTGAGATGGCCGTCCGCATTTTATCATTATATTCGGACAGCCATCTCAGAGCTACAGTGCGATAGCATCAACAAAGATCCCACCGACAAACAACTTACCTTCCTGGCTAATATAAGTAACCAAAGCATGTGACCAACTGAAATAAAAAATGCAAACCCTCCAATGGGAGCTGGGATGCCAAAAATATTCTCAAAAATTAAAACACATAAAGAAAACACGCCTTTAAGACTGATTCTATCGAAAAAAACTCGCCACTCATCAACCTAGAAAAACAGATATACAACTATCTATCCCCAATATTCAGGAGGAATCAATATACATTAAGGAATAGATATGAGTTTATAGAAAAAATCAAATTAATTAATCAAGACCTAGAACAAATAACTATGGCCTCCATGGACGTTAAGGCGTTATACCCCAAACACTCCTGCCGAGCTAGCCATCGAATTGATTATGCAACAACTAAGCATCAACAAAGAACTAAACTTGTCACAACTGAAAGAGCTAAAGAATACCTTATATTTCATCAAGGAAAACAAAATCTTCCATTTTGAAGGAAATATATTTAAACAAACGCAAGGTGGCCCTATGGGATCCCCATTATCGGCATTATACGCAGAAGTGATTATGGCATACTTCAAAAAAGAAATTATTCAAAATCTACCTTAAAAACCAATACTTTATGCTCAATATGTAGACGACATTATTATAATGTCTAAACTTAACAAAGCCGAGCTACAAGATCTAGCACAGCAGTTTAGCAAAATCTGTAACACCATAGAGCTAACTATTGAGTTTGAAGAGGATAATCGCCTATCCTTCCTGGACATTCAACTAAAGAAAAACAAAAATAGTTTTGAATACTCTGTGTTCAGAAAAGCAACTTACATACCTGTACTGATACCATACTCGTCGCACCATCCAGTGATACATAAAAAACAGCATAGTAAACTTGATACAGCGAGCGTACACACACACACATCTAACAACAGGCTAAATAATCAAGAGCTACAGTTTTATCTCGAAAATATCACAAGAGTATGGGTACCCGAGCAAGCTAATTAATAAATGGATACACGAGAGTAAGAAGCATATGACTCAGAGTAAAGAAGGCCAAGAAGTGCACAACCAAAGGAAGATGAGGAATAAAAAATTGAAATACATTGGAGCTTTCCCATACTTGGAAGGAGTGAGTAAAGAAATCAATAGGCACTGTGCTAAATATGACTTACAACTAGGAAGCTCAGTGCACACCGTGAAAAGTATGACTGTCAACAAAAAACAGAGGAAAAAATGCTAGAAGAATCAGGAACCTACGAAATTCCAATTGCACACATACCCCCAAATCGTACATTGGAAGTAGGAAAAACAGATTAAAAAAGACTTAAACAACACATATCTAACTGGCAAAAAAAAGAAGCCAAAACTGCTTTAGTGCAATTCTGCATGGAAAACCGGACATTCCCAAAATTCGATGAAATTAAAATGCTAAAAAAGAATAAAAAACGGAAAGGCAAATGAGGGAGGGAAGAAGCAATATTAATCTATAAAAATAAAGCAAGGGTATGTAACCAGAACGACCCTAGCACATTATCGGGCCTGTGGAAAGAACTAATAAGACAAGAAAAACAACAACAAAAGAAAAACCGGCAAAAAAGACAAGAAAACCAGGATAGAAGAGAAGAAAGAAAAAAAAAGTTGTTTTAATGAAACATAGATGGCGCCAGCCGGGCTTTATAACGAAATATATCCAGGAAAGTATATCCGACGAATGGCAACAAGGAGTATCGGACTCCATTAGCGCGAAGTTAACCACGAACATTGGTGGTAAAGTCGCCACGCTCCTGAGGATGCCCAGAGGATGGGCGAAAATTTCGAGTATAAAGAACGGTAAAAATTGATGTGTTTGAATCCTAAGGCAAAGATCCAATGAGTATACCCAGCGAAAAGTGTGAGAAGTAAAGCCAGTCATCGCATACAACGGACTTTAGGACAATAACATCAACAATGACCGGAAAACACGTGCATGAAATGTTCCCATCGCTGGAAAGGAATGCCAAGGCAAGCATTATCCACTAGAATTTTGTACAAGTTACCTACACTATGTAGACAAAAGTATTCGAACACTTTCACATATGCAAATAAACATACATTTGCAGAACCAAATGAGCACTACAGGGTGTGTTGTGTACTGTATATAAAGGGCAGCATTAGCACACCTGTCAGACAGCATCAGAAGCATTTCGATAGAGCGCCAGCTGTTAAGCCTGTTGCAGGAATGAGTGGCAAAAAATTGTTAATAGCAATTTTAAAGAATATATTTCGTTCTTCTTAAATTTTCTGTTTCAGATGCTAAAATTTTTCTTTTGGGACTATGGAAGGCAGTGTGCACAATTATGCAAGGGAGTTTTTTTTTTTATATAAACACTTATGTCAATAATGCGAAAATGTTAACTCACATTCGTTCTTTGCGGACTGTGTGCTAGCTGCTTGATTTTCCCGCAATATACACGGTGTCCAAGAATTACTGGACAAATTACAAAATTATGTAAAAAAAACCCCTGAGCATTGTCTGTTTTTCTATGGCACATATTACTAACACGATTTCTATATTTTTGTTTTGCAGAATTGTTATTCCCAGAATCCAATAGGTGGCGCTAGGTGTGGCCTGATGAGGAATGTATGAGAAATGCGCAATCAGTAGTCATGTCATCCGTACAGCAGAAGGTGATGTGTGTGTGTTATGGCTTGCGGAATTAAAGTCTGTCATTAAAGTTAAAAGACGATAACGTTTAGAGTATGGTTGTAATCCTCCGTCAACAAATTCAATTAAGCGGTGGATGAAACAGTTTAAAGAAACTGGCAATGTGGAACATTGTGGAGGAGCCGGGAGGCCTAGCGTCAGCGGTGAGACGGTTGACCAAGTTAATGAAAGTTTCCAACGAAGCCCCAGGAAATCCGTTCATAAAGCAAGCAGAGAACTGCATTTCAAAATCGATAGTTCGCGATAACTTGCACAAGAAATTAAAGTTTCACGCTCATAAAATTCAAATAGCACAAAAGATGAATGTAAACGATCACACTCTGCGATACGATTTCGCTGTGGATATGCATAATCGTGTGGAAAACGACAAAAACTTTCTCACAACTGTAATTTTTAGTGATGAATCCACATTTCATTCATCAGGTATTGCAAATCATCACAACTGTAGGATATCCTCAGATGCTTGCCAATACATGGCATGAAATCGAGTATCGCTTGGACGTACTATGAGCAACCAAGGGATCTCATATCGAAATTTATTAACTTGTGTATTTACATTGTAAGTTAGTACAGTCAGTTTCTTTCTATCTGTTTAATGTTTTGTTTCATATAATTTCGTAATGTGTCCAATAATTCTCGGACACCCTATATATTACCTATTATATGATATTGACATAAGCCAGATCAGCCTATATCCCTTATTCAATGAATTAGCACGAACCAGAAAGTAAAAAGTAAAAACCTTAAAATTCAAATCGAACATAATCAGAAAATCTGACAAAAAAACATTAAAAACCGAACAAAAAACGGCAATGACGAATCCTCCAAAAAAACTTCAGATATGCTTATGTTGTTTGTTCACACACACCCTCCTAGTCATTCCATGTGTTTCAACTGCCGAAGTCGCAGTCTTTATCAGTGGTTGGCAATGTTCTTGCCCCCAACTGTCTAGTCATCTATGCCATGTCGATTTCTTGCCAAGACATGTTCTGCTTCCATGTCGTAGTCATCATTGTGCATATCCTGTTGCACGCCCTTTGTTTTTATTCTATTGTATGAATCCGTTTGGTCTTTCCTATCATTTTCTTTCGTTGTTTTTCTTCTTGGCCAATTAGAAATTTCCATGCATATGATAAGTCATATGGACTATTATTATTACAATTTGATTTTTTTTTTCGTTTTTTCGATCATAATGGCCTCGGAAATGAAGATCTGTTTGTGGGTGCTATGACATGTGAGATGCTTTATATTAACCCAATCAGGTTCCATATTATTTTCCATACAGTATTGAATCAATGATGTTTCTGCCTGCTTTTTATTACAACTGTCCAGATGTTCTTTCAACCTGATATTTAAATTTCTTTTTGTACTTCCAATGTATAACTTATTGTCATAATTACCCTCTTTTGATGGTGCAACTGATATTTTGTAAACCCCAGCTCTGTCTAGAATTGATATTGGATCTCTGTTTAGGGTTACCATTTGTGCAGTGTCTTTAACTGTATCAGCAATTCTAAGGTTAGCTTGTCGGCATTTTTTTTTAATATTCCTGTTATATTGGGGTGGTATGGTAGTTTCCCACCATATCTTAATTCTTCGTTCTTAGTTGTTGTTGTTGTTTTTTATTATTGCTTGTCAGTAGTTTACATTCATTGTATAGTCTGTTTACGAGTTTAACATCATAACTAAATTCCACAGTAATGCCTTTAATCCAATCTAGTTCTTTTATTTCTGAACATTGACTTGAGGAATGTGTAAATGCTCTTTGTATGTAGTACACAAATGGAGATATTTTATACTTCCAAGGGCGATGTAACTCTTGGAATGATAGCTGAAGGGTTTTGTGTAAACTTCATATTCTATGGTGGACATATTTTTCAATAAAATGTCTAAGAACGATAGCTGTTTATTATTTTCATAGTCTGCTGCTAATTTAATAGTTGGATATAAATTTGTGAATCTACTTATGAAATATTGCAGATCTTCTTTAGAGTGTCGCCAGAAGATAAGTATGTCGTCCACATACCGCAGGTATAAATAAAACCTGAACTATACCTGAGGTATGTCGACGACATACTTATCTTCTGGCGACACTCTAAACAAGATCTACAATATTTCATAAGTAGATACACAGATTTATATCCAACTATTAAATTAACAGCATAATATGAAAATAATAAACAGCTACCGTTCTTAGACATTTTATTGAAAAATATGTCCACCATAGAATATAAATATTATACATAAATGTCAACTATTCAGTTGTTTGTTGAAGTGCTTTCGGGAAAAGTCTTTGTTTGACGAAGGGTTATAATTATATAATATGCCCTAAAATTTATAATGTAGAAATAAATAGATAAATACGAGTTTAAGAATGTTACTCACATTTGGTCATGGAGCATTCCGGGATACTGCAGGGTCCTTTGTAGTCCTATTGTGATGAAATCCTGTTCATCATGTTTCAAATGGTAGACATCTCTTTTTTTCACATGAACATTGATTCAGTCAAATCTTCGTGTTGAAGGGTTAAGTTCAGGCTTGATATTCGGTCAAATCTTTGTATTGAAGGGTTAAGTTCAAGCTTGATGTTTAATCTTGTTATTATTCTATATTTTGTTTCCAAATGGTAAGGTAAAAGCAGTAAATGAGTATCGCTCTTTTTGAGTCATCATTTAAAAGATGATATTTAAGAACATTAAAACGACTAAATATTCCGAACCTTATGTTGAAGGGGAGTCGATCTGGTAAGAAATATCCTGTATTGACGAAAGTTCGATCCTCGTTTGCCGTAGCACCAAATTCCCATACTAGTTTCAACTATCATTTCGTAGTCTTCTTCAGTGGGCAAAAATGATGTATTTCTCATCATTCATGTTGTTCCTTGGCCATCTATCTCAAATCCACTGGCAGAGTCAAAAGTTCCAAGTCGGCAGAACTTAAAAAAAAAAAAAAAAATTTAGTCGAGTTTTCAGGAGCCCAGATTTTGCTACAAATACATCAGGAGCAGAAATTAACACTTATTCTCCCTGGTGGCCAAACCATTATTTACCAAACATTAGAAATTATGGGGAAAATATTTTCCATTAGGTCTTGTATGCGATACAGGAAGAATTTTTCAAATCGGAGTTTTAAAAGCAGAAATAATGCAGAAAACGCAATTTACCTTTGTGCCCCCTAACAGAAAATCTACGATTACTTGAAAATTTTGAATTTATAGGGAAAACATTTCGCATCGGAAACACTATTCAACAAATAAAGGAATTTTTCAAATCGGACTCCTTGAAGTACAGATATTGACAAAAATAACAAATACATCTACGTCCCCTGGCGTAGAAACCATGCATTATTTCAAGAAGAAAATGTTCCTAAAAGGTTTGTCGACATGAGTAAGTATCGGTCAACAAACTACTTTTTTCAATCGAGATTTTAGAAGCTCATATTTTGCTGCAAATACATCAGAAGCTGAAATTAAGACTTATGCCACCTGGTGGCCAAACCATTTTTTTACAAAAATTTGAAATTATGTGCAAAGGATTTCCCATCAGGAGCTGTATCCGGTGCAGAAAGAACTTTTCAAATCGGAGATTTAGAAGCAGAGATATAGGGGGAAGCAATTTACCTTTGTGCCCCTAGCAGAAAGTCTACGAATTCTTGAAAATTTTGAATTTATAGGAAAAACGTGTCACACTGAAAACACTATCTAACAAAGAAGAAATTTTTCAAATCAGACTCCTAGAAGTAGAGATATTGACAAAAATAAGATATACATCTATGCCCCCTAGAGGAGAAACTGGAATATTTTTAGAAGAAAATATTCCAAAAAGGTTTATTATGTGAGTGGCATCAGTCCACGAAATAATTTTTTCAATCGATATTTTAGAAGCTCAGATTTTGTGACAAATACATCAGAAGCAAAAATTAACACTTACGCCCCCTGGTGGCCAAAGTATTCTTTACCAAAAATTTGAAATTATATGCAAACGATTTTCCATCAGTAGGTGTATCCGCTGAAGAAAAAAATTTTCGAATCTGAGTTTTAGAAGAATTATCGGGGAAAATGTAATTTACGTTTACGCCCCATAGCGGAAAATCTATGCGTAATTTGAAAAAGAAGCTATATCTAAAATACTCTTCGACACAAATGGAATAAAAAAATAAAAGAATTTTTTCAATAGGATGTTTAGAAGCAAATATGTGGAATAAAACATATTTTTGAATTCGACATCATCTGCATTTACGCCCTCTAGCGGCGAAATTGTACATCGTAAAAATTAAAAAAAACGAAATGAAGAATCATCATTCGCATATTTCAAGCTTCCCAATGCAAAAAGAATTTTTCAAATCGGACTAATAGTTACAGAGATATTGTGGCTACAGACGGGCAAACCAGTAATATAAGCACAATCTTTTTTTACAAAAGACGTGCTAAGAAATGGTAGGGAAGACCAAACTGATTCTTACAATAGAATACCAACAGATGACACGCAACAGGAGATGCACACTGAAGACTACGACGAGGAAGCAGAACATGTCTTGGCAAGAAATAAGCATGGCATAGATGACTAGACAGTTGGGGCAAGAACATCGCCGACCACAGATAAAAACTGCAACTTCGGCAGTTGAAACACGTATGGAATGACTAGGAGGGTGTGTGTGAACAACATAAGCATATCTGAAGTTTTTTTGGAGGATTCGTCATTGCAGTCTTTTGTTCAGTTTTCTTTTTTTTTTTTTTTTTTTTTTTTTTTTTTTTGTTGTTCGGTTTTTAATCATTTTCTGTCAGATTTTATTCCGATTATGTTAGAATTTTAAGGTTTTTACTTCATTCTGGTTCGCACCAATTTATTGAACAAGAGATATAGGTTCATATGGCTTATACCAATATCATCTAATAGGCAATATATATTGCCAGAACATCAAACAAACAGCTAGCACGAAGTCCATGAAGAACGAAGGTGAGTTAACATTTTCATATTATTGACATAAGCATTTTCATAAAAAAAACTCCCTTGCATAATTGTGCACACTGCCAGTCACAACCGAAAAATTTTAACGTGTGAAACAGAAAATTTAAGAACGAAATATATTCTTTAAAATTGCCATTAGCATTGGAAGCAATTATGCCAAGCAGAGCTGAACTGACAGACTTTGAAAGGAGCATGGTGGTTGGATGCCACCTGAGTAAGCAATCAGTGGGATTTCTAAAATACTCTGTCACTGATGTTCTTCATCAATGGAAAGCAAATGGTGCCACTATGTCAAAGCTAAGCTCTGGGAAGCTGTACAGAATGAGTGATCATGCCAAATGAAGCTTACTGCAGAATGTGAAGAAAACGCGCACACACACACACACACACAACCTGGGTCACAGATCTGGCCAGCAATATTGCACATATCACTGGAACAGCTATTTGCACCAGAACAGTTTAATGAGCACTAAATGCCCATGGTTACTATGCTAAGTCAGCTGTGCACCCAGGCAATGCCAGATGACAATGCAAGTGGTGCTTCACACACCATCCATGGACAATAGAATAATGAACAAGTTAATAAAATCATGCAATGCATTGATTATGATACGCTTTCCAACATGCCGGAAATCATTACTCAAGTTATGAGGTAATGGCTGTGAAATAAATATCGCTCGTGTGCCCTGACCTTTGAACCCATTTTGATGATATTATACAGAACCGATTCAGTATACCACCAGAACAACATGATAAAGTTTTGTCGCAATCAAAGCATTTTCATATAAGTTATGACGCATAAGGGCAATGGAATGGATCCCGCTCCTATGTCCTGATCTTTGACTCCATTTCGTCCATTTTCAATAAAATTTGATCCCATGTGGTCCCCTACCACATACTAAAATTACATCGAAATCGAAACATTTTTACGCAAGTTATGAACTATAAGGGCAATGGAATGGATCCCGCTCATATATCGTGACCTTTGACCCCATTCCGCCCATTTTCAATAGGGTTCGTACTCAGGTGGTTCCTTACCACATACTAAAATTTCATCGAAATCGAACCATTTATACACAAGTTATGACGCATAAGGGCAATGGAATAAATCCTGCTCTTATGCCCTGCCTGACCTTTGACCCCATTTCGCCCATTTTCAATAGGGTTCATGCCCAGGTGGTTTCCTACCACATACTAAAATTTCATCGAAATCGAACCGTTTTTACGCATGTTATGACGCATAAAGGCAATGGAATGGATCCCGCTTTTATGTCCTGACCTTTGACCTCATTCCACCCCATTTTCAATAGGGTTCGTCCCCAGGTGGTAATGGATCCCGCTCTTATGTCCTGACCTTTGACCCCATTTCATTTATTTTCAATAGGGATCGTCCCTAGGTGGTTCCCTACCACATACTAAAATTTCATGGAAATCAAACCATTTTTACGCAAGTTATGCCGCATAAGGGCAATGGAATAAATCCCGCTCTTATGTCCTGCCTGACTTTTGACCCCATTTCGCCCATTTTCAATAGGGTTCGTCCCCAGGTGGTTCCCTACCACATATTAAAATTTCATCGAAATCGAACCATTTTTATGCAAGTTATGACGCATAAAGGCAATAGAATGGATCTAGCTCCTATGTCCTGACCTTTGACCCTGTTTTGCCCATTTTCAATAGGGTTCGTCCCTAGGTGGTCCCCTACCAGATACTAAAATTTCGTCAAAATCGAACCATTTTCACATGAGTTATCGTGCGGACGGACAGACAAAGCTGGAGCATATATGCTTCTTCAACCTATGGTTGGAAAGCGTAAAAAGCATTGTGTGGAGTGATGAACCATGCTACTCTTTTGTTTGGATGGACTTATTTGGGTGTGGTGTTTTGCCAGGGGAATGCTGTCAAAAGGACTGCTTTGTCCTTACAGTCAAGTTTATATTCTGGCTAACAATCCTCACGCACAAGCATACGAGACTGCAGCTCAGGCGATCAAACATGAAGTAGAAGGGCATAATCTGGACCTGTGTTTTGTTGATAATATATTTACATATTCTCTATATTCCCTCCACAAAATACATGAAAAATAGTGCAATTTTATTACCACTTTGTTGAAAACTGTGAAAATTACTTCTTACTAGATAGTGGCTTTGGCCCCACCAAGCCACTAGTATGTACTGTATATATATATATTAGCACCAAGTTGGCCTATCTTTGGCCTAAATACATGAATAAAGAATGCTTTCCACTAAATGATGAAAAATATCTGCAGGAATGTATTTCCATCCATCTTGTAATGCCTTTGCTAGATCTTCAGATGAAGCAGGACGATTTCCTAAAGTCCTGACATAGTGATCCAATTGATCCCAAATTTGTTCGTTGGGGTTGAAAATTAGGGCTCCGAGAAGGCTAATCCAAACATGAAATCTGATTTTCCATAAACCAGTCAGCAACAACATGTGCTGTATGGCAGTGTGTGTTGGCTTTCTGACAACAGCAGGACTTATCTGCATAGCACTGCCATACAGCTAGAAGCGCCAAATTGCCCAGGGTGTCTAGGTAAGCTTCTGCATTAAGTCTTTTGCAGCACCATCAATGGACCAAGTCTGTTCTATGAGATAAAGCCCCACACAAGAACACTGCCACCTCTAAATCTGTGTGTGGGAACAGTGCATTCTGATGAGAACCATTCTCCATATCCATACACCACCATCTGACTGGTACATCACGTACCAGGATTCATCACTCCATAGGATCTTTTTTCATTGTTTTAGACCCCAACACCAGCACTCGAAGCACAATGCCAAACAAACAACAGCATCCTGTGGGGTGATATGGGGCTTGTGGGTGGCAGCACAACCATTTAAACCTATTGCATGGAGTTCCCTGCAAATGTTTCTTTTACAAATGAGGATGCGAGAAGCCCTTGTGGCATCTAAATGCAGATCTTCTGCCATAAACCATAATAGTTTTTTCACCTGTGTCTTTAGTTATCGATGGTCTCTGTCAGTCAGTTTTTCAGGTCTGTTTTGGTGTTTGAGCGGCACTTTCACTGTGCCAGCAATGCACTCCATGAAGCATAATTGACTTAGAAATGGTTAACCAATTTTCTACCTCTCTTATTGAAAGGCCACTGTTGTAGCACCCTACAATTATACCTCTCTCAAACTATGTGTGTTCACGTTGTCATAACATGCCATCAAGTCAACATTTTGGGAGAGCAGTAGCTTCCTTTCATACCATCCCACAATAATCTGCATATCATAACGCACAGACAGCTTATGTACTGTGGTTCTGGAGAGGTGTCTGGTGACTTTTGTCTATATAGTGTACATATACAAACCAGTGGCGTTGCATGCCCAATTAGGTTGGGTGTGAACTGTTACGGAGGGAAAAACACACAAAAATTTTACTATATAACCTGAGCTGAAAAAATTTACGCATTGGTTTTGAACATACGAAAGCATTTTTTTTCATTTAGCGGTCGTTGAACAAAAACAAAAGAATTAGTTTTTGTTATCCCATCCTATATAGATAACAAAACTTCAAATTGTGTTTGTAAATCTGTGCTCGTAAACACATCAATTCACACTACAACAAAAAGATGGGAAAATGCAATTTGTGGCAAAACGTTTAATTGTATACTTATGACTCTACGCGATCCCAAATGCTAACGTATGACCAGTAGTGCCTATTTAGGCACACACACCCTGGAAGTTTAGCCTCTGCAGAAATAAAAACACCACCTGCAACACAATCTGGAGAGCTTTGTACCACAGTTGCTTTACACACCTCGGGAGTTCACTGGCCAAACAACACACGTACGGATGTGAATACTATAAAACTATGTTTTGTTTACTCAACGAATCTTTTCTACTTTACAAAAACATTGCATAACGAGATTAATTTTAGCAACCACGCGAAGCCTTGTGACAAACTTTAGTGAGTTTTGTTATCCAAAAACATAATATAACAGCAACTCGTATCACAACGTTGAACTGGTTTGCTCCATGGGATTGTAAGTGGTGCTCTATTTGGCTAGCACACCCTGAGAGATCAGCTGTTGTTTGAAATCACAGGATATAAAAACGTGAACTGCAGAGTCATTTAGGGAGCGCTTGTACCACAGTTGCTTGAAAATCGTCGGACGTCCTGTCAGGAAAGCACACACCCGAGGATTTTAGCACAAATGTGATATTATGCTTAATGAACGAACCTTCTCCTCTTAATGAAAACATTGCATGAGGGAATTAATTTTAGCCACCACTCGAAGCCTTAGGACAAACTCTGGTGAGTTTTATTAGAAATAAATCCTAAGGCGTAATGTCAATAGTATAGGTTAAATAAATTACGATGACTGTGTGGGTGTGCACCCCGAATATTTGCTCCTGATACATACGTACACTTCATATACAGAAATATATTCACACACATATTTCATACACAAAAATATATTCACACATATATTTCTTGCATAACAAGCCCACAATACTGTGCAGTATTAATACTTACAGTATACGACGTAACCAGAAATATTATGATAGCGGTAAATGCACCAATGATGATATCCGGATTTACTGTAGCTCCAACACGCCCTACGATGGGAATGAATACTGTATACATTGACCACATACAGTATAACAACAGCAGTAAAGGAAAAATCTGCATGAACAGATGATTTGCAACTTCTACCATAGCAACTTTTGGACCTATATCAAATCATAAAAAAAACATTAATTTACCACCTTGGTACTATTTACAATAAATTTTTTCACATAATACAAAAAAACGCCTAGGAGCATCTTCAATTAATATTCTATAGGCAACAAACTAAATGCCATAACTTTCATATTATACAGGTACTAAAACTACACAATGAAATTTACCACTGAACTGAAAACATTACAACATAAACACATAATTAAAATGAAAATACTGATTATTACTCTGCTTCACTAAACTCTGAGTTTAGGACCAAGTACAATCCTCCTACTGTGAATAAAAGCCAGGCAATGGCATCGGAACCATTGGGGTAGAGGAGAGAACTGCCCCAGCACTCATTTGAGTGCAGGGGCAAAACATTGCAGTTGCCCCCCTCACTTTTCTTCCTTTGGCATTATTCCATGTCAAATCAACCAATTAAAAATACATTTTGGAACTTGATGTCATGGATTTGGTTAATTTTTGGCACATTTGTACCTTACCATGAGATGTTTAAGAATTTTTTTTTTTTCAAATTTTTTTGTCCACCCGTTTTTGAGATATTGAATTTTCAAAATTGCTTAAAAACGGCAAAATTCACTAGCCACCATAACTTCAAATGCCATTTAAGATATACATATTATAGCTACAGACATGTGACAGGTTTCATTTCAAAGCTTATGAATAGGGCTTTCATTTGATATACAACATGATGCAATTGTAAATTTTCAAAAAATTCACAAAATTTTCAAAAAAAAATTATTTTGAGTTTTTGGAAAAACAGAATTTTTTTAAATTTTCAAAAAATTCACACTTCAAGGTATATGTCTTATAGACAGTCAGTCCAAATTTCAAGCTGGTATCTCAATGATATCATACAAAATTAAATTGACTTAGCCCCGAAAATAGACAAAACTGTCTATACCTAATGATAAAGAACCTCTTTTTTCTTGGCTAGCATGTTGGATGCTTTTGTCATCTCTTGTTGGGTTAGCTGGTATGTTCTCCCTGTCACTGTAATTGGATCCAGTTTGCAAAGGATGAAGTTTTCTGGCACAGTCAGAACATCCGATTTCCTAGGATAAGAGAATGATGTTGCTGGTCAAGCTGGATTGTAAGAATGATAGCTTGGCATCACGTTCTACCGCATCTATTGAGAGAACACATTCCATCCACCATGAGTTGTCGTAGGCACACGCCACAAAACCATTTTGATGATCAAAATCTACATCTTGAAGTTCGGGAGTGATTTTAATACAATGTAAAACAGCATCATGAGAAGCTGATAATGCTTTGGATTCTAATTTTTCAGTTGATACTGGGAGATAGGCATGAAACTTCTGAGTTCCTGTAACAGCAACTGCTTCATCAAATCGTACTAGTAAAAATCTCTCCTCTTCAAGGTATTCATCATTTGAAATATAAAAAAAAAAAACTTATTGCAAGGATGTTTGCCTTCTCCCACTCAAACAGCTGTCGAGGTGTCATTATCTGATTTGAGAGGGGGTTTTGAAGGCTGGTCTTTGCTGCAAGTCTCTTCACTGTGCCTTCAACACCATCACAAACTCCTCTACCATGTGCAGTGGCATAAAAATGCCACTCAGCTTCAATGCCTTGGAAATCAGTGTGGTGGTTACACAAATTTGCAAAACTCGTACGATTTTTGTACTGTGCTGCACAGCCATCTGAAAAGTAAAATATATTTTTCGAGTTTGGGAACAATTCCACTTTGAAAGCATTAAGAAGTTTCTTTTGGATAGCATGAACAAAAACTGTCATGTTTCAGACATTCCGAGATGAAAACAAAACTCTTAGGTCTTAGTTGATCATTTTCCTTGTTGTACACAACAAAGGGATGAACAGTTGCCATTGAGTTGTTCCAATGGAATGACTGGGCTTCATTTTGCAGAATGAATGAATAGTTCTCAGAAAAATCACATGTCACCACAGCTTTTTGTTAGGGCAAAGTGTAATTTAAAAAAAAAAAAAAAAAAAAAAGATTGCTTTTCGGCAATGAAATCATGCTTCTTCAAGATGATTAGCTGGGCTGAAAACTCAACAAAATCCTCTGGGGTTCTGCAAACAGTTTCAAATGAACAGCAGTCTACTGCAACCCACTGCTTGTAGGTGATGTTATCAATCATTTCTTCTTCAAGACTTGTCAATAAGGCTTCCTTGAATTCATCAATGCTAGGACATGAATCACAGTGATCTAAAAAACATTTCTGTGCTGGGGGATTACACATAATTCTTGATAAGCAGTGTTGATATGTTTTTAAAGGAGTATCATGTCCTTGCAGGGTCACTTTGTTTAAATTAGCACCAGCAATCATGAGCTTTACATTCTGATGTGTTGTGTACACACACACAGAGAGAGAGAGAGAGAGAGAGAGAGAGAGAGAGAGAGAGAGAGAGAGAGAGAGAGAGAGAGAGAGAGAGAGAGAGAGAGAGAGAGAGAGTGTGTGTGTGTGTGTGTGTGTGTGTGTGTGTGTGTGTGTGAGTTCCGTTAGCTCCTGCTATAATGCAGTTCCTTGGTAACTCAGCAAATTTTGAAAATCCTATCTTTTCAGATGGGTACTTGGACTTGAAAAGTTGGTAAATTTCTCTAAGATTACCAAGTATCAGATGCTTTTGGACATGAGTTAAACAACCATCTTTGTCTTTGATTGAAATATCTTTCTTGCTGGGCATTTGTCTGCTGACTTCTTTATTGCAGTAAAATCCCTTTACTAAGTTGACTGTGTCTTCAAGTAAAATTTTTCCAGGTTTGGGATAAGGTGAGGACAAAATTCCCTTTTCTTTCACAAGTTTTTTTGCCTTACTTGCAATGTAGTTACTTACTCCAAATTCACTTTCTATTCTTCTACAGGACCAGCTTTTCAGTAAAACTGTCAAAATCATGAGCTTTTTACTTCTGTTCGTAGTTTTAAAATTTTCCTTTAGTTGCTGAATTATTTCTGAATCAGCACAGTGACATTCTTCCTCATCTAAATCATCTTCAGAAGTAAAAAATGACTCTTTGTAGATCCTTTTAATCTTCCCCATCTTTTCTTTGCAATACTTCTTAGGCCTATTTAATACTTTTTCTTACACACCGGAGACTCACCAAGGGAGGTCAAAGAGGCATTTAAGTGGCTTAAAGCTGTATCAGGGTCCAAATACTGAGACGATTCCTTAATATGACTAGGACCAGGAATCTCTTAATTCTCAGGAGGAATTTCCTTTTCAAGTATATTGTTTTCCATCTGACAAGGCTTCTCTTTTCCTAACTGCAATCTGCATGCAGTGCATACTTTCATGTGTGGTTTGATTTCACTATTTAGTGAAACCATACAATCAGTTACTTTCCTCAAGTCTTTACTAACCCAGTGCCCCCTTTTTTAAAAGGGTTGCACACAACAGTTTTTTGACCACTTATTCTCCTCCATATTTAAAATCATGTAATTATCAAACAGTTAATGAAATAAACTTAATAAAGCAGCTTCACAACAAAAATGTCCTGGAAAACTTCACTAACACATTGTCCAAATGAACTGAAGTGCACACACAGAGAGCCAGACCACAACTAAGCTGTCTGGAAGGTAACATGGTGTGGGAAGGACACATGAATAAACAGGCACAAACATGTCAGGGCTTGTCTTGCATGTTTTGAACAGTTCCTTTGCCAAGATAGCCTGCCCTATCTTTCTCTACACACACACACACACACACACACACACACACACACAATGTACATCTCTCTCTCTCTCTCTCTCTCTTACTCTCTCTTACTCTCTGTAAAAATTCTGTTATAACTTTTTTGGGGATTTGTAAGGTGACGGAGTCGGGCCCCACTAATTAATTTCATGTGGTAATGTTTTTTGTAATTATTTCTCATTCCAAAGGTAATGTAATGTAAATTCAAATGCACATGGTACGTTTCCTTTGTATGACGGATCGTGTAACACCGAACGAAGCACATGACTAACAAGATCCGTTGACTCCGACCGGGTCTGATGTATAGGTCACAGGTCACCACTTCCGGTGAACGGCTAACTCCACACCAACAGGATTTCCAGAGGCAGAAGGGGGGGGGGGAAGAAGATTAAGGATATAAAAGAAAGTGACACGTTCGTTAAGGGGGCTTTTCGCGTTTCACCTTCCACGAGGAAGACATTGTGTTTTACGCAGAGAGTGTGTCGGTTAGACCTCCCGGGGTTTTTCGTTTTCACTGACAGAATAGTCAGGGTTTTTCGGCGATAAGAGATCGACCAGAGTTTTTGACGGAACGACTCAAGTCCACGTGGCGGAGGGTCTTCCAGGATATAAGTGAGATAGTGAAGTGTTCGCTAGTTGGAAACCTGTTGGCACGTGGAGATAGCCAATTGGACGGAACTTATTCTTTCATTTATTAAATTTTGTTTCGTCTAGCCAAGGACTTGTTATTGGAATTCCTCATTATCGTAGATCTTAAAAATTACTAACTACACGTTCCAATATTTCAATGATCGAATTTAACTCGACGGCTCTCAAAAGAACCTACACCAGGCCCGTTTGAGAAATTCGGGTTCAGTAAGGCCTAGGGGCAGATCGAACTCAGCGGGACCTGAGGGGTTTAATTCCTTGTCACTGCCAACAAGAAAATTTAATTTTTGTTTGACACCATTGAGATATCACCTTGAAATTTGGACTGACTAGCTACAAGACATATACCTTTAAGCGTGAGTTTTTTTTTTTTAATTTTAAAAAAAATTCTGTTTTTCAGAAAACACAAAATATTTCTTTTTGAAAATTTACAACTGTGCCATGTTGTATATCAAATGAAAGCCCTATTCATAAGCTTTAAAATGACACCTGCCCCATGTCTGTAGCTATCATACGTATCTCGTAAATGGCATTTGAAGTTATGGTGGCTAGTGAATTTTGGCGTTTTTAGGCAATTTTGAAAATTCAATATCTCAAAAACGGGTGGACAAAAAAATTTGAAAAAAAAAATAAGTTTTACACATCTCATGGTAAGGTACAAATGTACCAAATCCATGACATTAAGGTTCCATGCATTGGTTGATTTAACATGGAATGACCCCCTTTTAATCATGTGCGCAATCAGAAATTGGATAAATACCTTTTTTTCATTTCCTTCCACTTAAAATTCCTTCTGATAAAACAAAGGATTGTTTTTGACTTAGATTATTAACAATCTAGAACTTTAAATTCCAAAGACACAGGTTAAACTCTCCTTGCTTGTCCATTATGACTCCTGAGATGCTGATTGAACTCTTCTTCGCTCGTCCAGTATGCGCAGAAAAAAGTTTCACAAAGTACCAGCCTCATTAAACTGAAATTCCTGAAAATTACAGTGTTTTTATAAAAAATGCAGGGGTGGTTTTTATTTCATTTAAGTATAATAAAATCAGTCTTTCTTTAAGAAACAAAATGGCAGCAGGAGAGGGGAAAAGGAATGAGATGTTTTTATTTTTATGTTGTTTGATGTATAACCTAAAGGCTATGGTTCTTGTGGAATTCATATGAATGTGTTCAAGTTAATATAATTTAACATTGGTTACAACAGGGGTGGCATTGCCAATTGCACTCTTCGCAATATGCTAAAAAAAATGTTTTGGTGATGGAAAGTTTTGGCAAAAATATTGGCGATTACCTTTTTAATGGCATCCAAGCAAAAAGAATTGTAAATAAGCTATAATCTATTATGTTTGTACTATTATAAAACCTAATGTTTTTATGGTTTTTATATTTCGAATGGAGAGTGAAAAAAAATGGCAACTTAAGATTACATTTGGCAAAAACTTTAGAAAAGCCAGAGCAACCACTGGGTTATAATATTAGTAAAACATTTTATATAAAAAAAAACATAAATATAGACATGAAATTCAATGTGTATCTTAATTTAGATTTTTATTGATATAATCGTTTTATCCGTAGCACATTCGAGTGACGTCGTCGTCTAGTTTTATGATCTGAACAAAAAATGCATATCCTCATATCTTGCCCCCATTGCCAAAAAATAGTTCTGACGCTACGTAGCCAGGCTAATATCATATACAGATCAGAGTACACACGGAACTGACCCAAAATCAAGGCATCATATTTTGGAACTTGCATACATTCATTTTTGCTTTTGTGGAAAAATGCTTAAAATAACAGATAATGTCTTGCAGGGAAATATATAAAGCACAAATTTTCAACTCTGTATAAGTAAGGGGCACTACAGGTGAGTCTCTTAAACCAACAAAGTAACCAGTGTTGAAGTGACCTCATGTCAGTTCATGTGTAAACTACCTACTAGCTTATTTAAGCATGCATCACAAAATGGACAAAGCCTTTAATGAAGACTATGTATACATTGCAGTATAAATGAAAAGTTTTGAACAACTTCAAATGAACAGGATAACCAAAAGATATGAATATATGAAAAAAGCCTGAAACAAAAATAAGAAATTTCAAAAACAAATATATTTTATTTAATGCTTTCTATTTATGGATTTTTTTTTTATTTTTATTTTTTTACTCTGCATTAACTTTGGTCACCCACCTCAAAAATGAAATATACTGCCAGAATGGTCAGACACACAATGCTTCCTTACTTAGTATTTTTACTGACAGAAGAGATTAAGGACTATTACAAACTACTTAGGCATATGTCAATTTGTTAAAATAATATCTGAAGTTTTTTACTATATATGACATTCACTGAAAACATAAGAATACAAAATTATATTCACCTACACATCCTAATATCTGAAGTTTTTTTACTATATATGACATTCACTGAAAACATAAGAATACAAAATTATATTCACCTACACATCCCTTCAGTGATATATAACACACTGGTTGTCATTAGGTGTGGTCTCTCAGAGTTTTTGTTTTGTTCTCTTACAACTCAAAATTTTTCAAATTCCCAAAAAACCCTCAAGTTATATATTATTTAAAATAATAAAAAGATAGAATTAAAAAAGAAAACCCTTTGCTTATGACATTCAGTAAAAATCGCACATGGGCCCAAGTGCAATCCCACAACTAAAAATTCACACACCAAAAAATTCCTAAAGCATCATCAAAGAAGGCTTAGCATCACACTATAATATACAATTGTAAACACCGTATATTTATAAACACATCGTATATCTCAAACACAACAATCTGACTCACTATGGTGAATCAAATTGTTCATCTTTTTATTTAAAATCACACCTACACCTGCTTGCCCTCTTTCACCATCAAACACTACAGGTCACACTCATTATTCCATTCACTTCTTCTTCTAATTCTGCTTACACACAGCACATCCAACACATACTCATTCATTTCTTTAATCACCTCATTCATCTTTCCATTTATTCCTCTAGTATTCCATACACAAATCTTATACTCACTCCATCAAGATCTCTTTCTCATACATTGTTCATTAGTCCCAAGTCACTTCCATGGTGAACTAACCTTCTTGCGTGTCAGGCCCACCATATCCCACACTTGAGTCCTTCAATATTTCTCTTCAAGCCTAGAAAACCATAGGGTACATCAATGTGGGGGATCAATCCATGACCAATGATTCCAGTTGGTCATTCCACCTAAGGGTTCTGAAATAAAACCCAGTGAGTTAGAGTCTTTTGGCCAATGTAACATAGAACTAGCTGGTACCTATACAACATTCATCTAAAGCTTGATTTTGTGTCCGCTTGTCTTAATATTTTAGAACATTTTGTGATTACTTTAAGTTTTAAGTCTGAACTTAAAGATATTTAAAGACCAGTTATTTAAAAATTCTAAGTTAACTCATGAATCAAATGTGTCTAGAAGTATTCTAGATATAAAACAATCACTCAAGTCAATGTTTTGTTAAAATATGGACAGATCTAATGATTAGGATACTAAAGAACATACTCAGAAATTTATATCTGGAAAAAATACATACTCAGAAATTAATATCTGGAATAAAATACTACACAAGCTTGAATCATAATCAAAAGTTACCTTTTTTATGAATGTATCTGTTAAAAAGATAGCTAAGGCCACGGATAAAGGTGGGAAACATAACCCAAGCTGTGCATATAAATGAAGACTTAAGCCTAAGAAATTCCATGATAACAAGAAGAAGAATCCAAAACAATCTAGCTGCATCAAAATGGCCTTCCTCTGCAACCCAACACGATAAAGGATCCTACAAATCAGAATGATTTAAAAGATGTTAAACAGTATAAAATGCATAGGAAAGTAAACATCAGTATCTCATGCATATAACAAAATTGAATAAACAGTCATGATATTTACAAACCAATTTTCTACAACTGTACAACTGAAGATGACATTTTGGTTTTGGTTTATAGAATGAAGTCCTTACCCACCCACCCACCTCCATTATCTATACAAATGTTATATTCTGTGGTACCACACTGCAGACAAAGAGATAGACATAGAACAGTGATGGAAAGTTGCAAAATCATTTTTTCAGAGCAGGTAAAATATTAGTAGATAGAACAAACTCTTAAGCAAAAAAACGTTTTGGAACTAGATGCACCCTACTCAAATCTAAAACATCTTGCATTGAACCCCCCCCCCACACACACACACACACACACATTTTAGTTTTCAAATAGATCAAAAAATTTGCAACCATATAAGGGTTCTATTAATCATTTATTTTACATAAAGTGTTTAATTTTTTGCTGCTTTTCTCAATATTTAATTGTCCACTTCTATCTTTTTTTAATTTTTTTAAGATAGTTAGCAATGTTTTGTTTTGCATCTTTTAATAGTACCTGTCCACTTTCTATTTATTGCACTCATGCGTTTTTTTTTTATGCCACATTCAATATTCATCTCATCATTGTTTAACATTTTATGAGAGAAATCCAACTGCTACAAAAGTTCAGCTTCTTTCCGTTTCAAATCCCCTTGTGAACATTCAATTTCTTCTTCTCTTTTTTGCTTATTTGACTGCATTTTTCCAGCACTAATCTGCTCTTGATATTTTTTCCAGGATTCTTTATAAGCTGTCAGAAGTTTTTTTGTTACATTAATTTTACTCACATCTACATTTTGTCTCTTGATATATATCTGTACTTCCTGCTCTCCACATGATGCCTACAATCAATGCAGCCGCCATGCGCTAGGCTAAAATTGCAGCAACATGGCTTAGAAAACGTGATTCAGCAAAACTTTGGGAGCTTCATAAAAAGGTCATTCTTTACTATATTATCGCAATGCACTTGACAATAAGTTTTATCTGACTTTTTTTTTTTTTTTTTTTTTGTCATAGCTGTTTCACTGCTATGTTTCATTTTGTTTTAATCTAAATTAACCCTTTCCACTCTAATAACTTATTACCCATACTCACCCAGCATGCTATTATTTTTTATTTTTTTCTGCAGTAGAGGCCACAATTTAGCAGTGAAAGCTCAGCTTTGGCTAGCCAGCCCTGACATACGAGCTATAGAGGCATCATCTGCGTGATGGGTGACACTCGACCTATTCGGCGAAAAACAAATGTCTCACAAATGTCGACATGCGAGCTATAGAGGTTGTTTTTTTTTGTCATAGCTGTTTCACTGCTATGTTTCATTTTGTTTTAATCTAAATTAACCCTTTCCACTCTAATAACTTATTACCCATACTCACCCAGCATGCTATTATTTTTTATTTTTTTCTGCAGTAGAGGCCACAATTTAGCAGTGAAAGCTCAGCTTTGGCTAGCCAGCCCTGACATACGAGCTATAGAGGCATCATCTGCGTGGTGGGTGACACTCGACCTATTCGGCGAAAAACAAATGTCATGTCTCACGAGTGTCGACATGCGAGCTATAGAGGCGTCATCGGCATGGAGGGTGACACCTGGGGCGCGCGATGTTCGGCGGAAAAGAAATGTCCCGCAAACCCCGACACACGAGCTATAGAGGCGTCATGGGCGTGGCAGATGACAACCGACACGTGAGCTATACGGCGAAAAAAGAAATGTCTTGCGAGCGCCAACATGCGCGCTAGAGAGACCTCATCGGTACGGAGGGTGACACCCGAGATATTAGGCGAAAAAGAAATGTCTCACGAGCGCCGACATGCGAGCTATAGAGGCATCATTGCACGGCGAGTGACAACCGACGACGTTTCTTTTTCTCTATTCGGCGAAAAAGAAATATCTCACGAGCCCGACATGCGAGCTATACGGGCGTGGCGAGTGACACCCGACCTATTTGACGGGGAAAAAATGTCTCGCGAACGCCGATATGTAAGCTAAAGAGGCATCATCGGCGTGGCAGGTCTTCCACGCCAGCTATTCGGCGATTTCGTAATGTCAGGTGTCACTATCCTATCTGGTACTCTAGCCCAAATCTCCTAGCTTCCTATTTCTAAGGGTTGTTTAAGACCTGGGGGTCAGACACTCCCTTCCTAAAATCCTCTACATTTGATTATTTGAATGGCCAACATAACGAAAAAGGCGGAATTTCTCGAATTCGCGGAACAACCTCAAGCCTGAAGATTAGGAGGCAGATTAGGAGGCAATTTCCGTGGCATCTAACTTCCGTTTCCACAAATTCTTGCCTACAGTTTCAAGCTGAAATACGAACATATATGCCATAAAAGGATATTTAACAAGACTACTAGACATAAACGCAACATCCGGAGAAAAACATTACGATTAGGGAAAATTCTTTTTACTCCATTTAACTACTGTTTTCGAAAGCTTTGAAACACTAACTACTGTCCCCAGACGAAAAATGACCCAAACCTCCAAATTCTTTTCAGTTTTGCATCAATCACGATAGTGATCTAAATGATGACTAAAAAACGGAGAATTCAGCGAATCCGCTTAAGAATCTTATGTATATCATAAAATAATAGCAAAATATTTTTTTTTTTAAACAAAATGAAAATTCGTAGAATCCGTAGTTAGACAACTAAATTGGTAGAAAATACGAACATTCCGTGGTAATTGGCATGCACAAGAGTCGTATAATCGGCACCTCGTGATCCGCACCTATCACGTTAATCGTGAATCGTAATTTCCGACAGAAAACTGCGATTCACAGGACAGACTCAGAAATCCAAAGAAGCAAGAAAAAAATGATAGTCTTATTGAAAAAAGTAACAACTGTCATTTGGAAGTACTTTTGTGTTACTTTTAAGTAAAAAAAGAACTAAAATCGTTAGCTGTTGTCGCATTATCGCAGTTCATTAGTAAGACTAAAAAATCCGTTGAAATTGCGTACAGTCCATAGCATTGTCTTATTTCTGATTCTGAATATGTTTCAACTGAATACCGAAAAAACCTTAATTAATACAATCAGCGGACCAAAACTAGACGATGCGATTCGCAGAATGGCTACACGCTACGGAATAGCTCTGCGCGATTCCCGAGAGTCACGGATTCTCACACGTAGGCTTCCGCACACGCAAATAGTAATGCCTTCCTTGAGTCATATTTTCTGTCAAAATACTTCTAAGTAAAAGAAAAAATATATATTCTTACAATCTCTTTGCAGTTTTCTATCTCACTGTCACGTTATATTTTTTCTGTTACCTCATTTTCGGTACTTTCCCAATATAACACCACCTCTCCTGACAATTACCTCGCGGACTTTTCAAAACAACGCACAGTTTTTTTGGGTTTTTTTTTTTTTTTTACTGGTGCCCGCAGCACCTAAATTTATAACCTTTTAATAGATAATCCATAGATTACACAACAGAAATTACGGCATTTACTGCAACATATTACGAAATCTCAACTAAAATTATAATTAGGCGCCACGGCCCGAATTTTAGGCGCCTGGGCGACCAGGCGCCCGGTATTTGTCGAGCCCTGGACATGCCATATGTTAAAATGGTAGTGGTACTTAAAAAGACATTGTTTGCTAAGTTGGCATGGTGAAAGGTGTTAATCAGTGATTGGCCATTCAGCTGACAGAAGGAGGGAAGTGAAGTCATCCGATTTAGACGGTGTGCGTAATGGCTGCGGTAAGGAAAGAGAAGTATGCTGCATTGAAATTTTGTTATCACCTGAACAAAACAGCCACTGAACCATACGAAATGTTGAAGGAAGCATACGAGGAAAATGTTCTGCCACGTACAACAGCATTTAGTTAGTTTAAAGAATTTCAAGAAGGCTGTTGAACAATAAGCAAGAAAGGTGGGCCAAGCCATCCAGTGATGGTTGTTACTGTTGAAGCAATGAACACTGCTGTTGTTATAAAGCGAGAAGATCGAGTGACATTGAGACAGTTCAGAGAACTACTGCGAATGTCTCACGACAGTGCTCATGTGATACTGTGATCATTTGCATGTGACACGTGTGCAAGGTGGTTTCCATGTTTTCTAACACCAAAACAGATGCAGGTGTGCGTTGATGTCCGACAAACATGGAAAATGAAGTTTGAGGAGCTTGGCAATGCTTCCCTGGATACCATAATAACTGGAGATGAATCCTGGATTAATCACCAGTTATTATCATATCCAGGGAAGCTCATGAATCCTGGATTCGTCACTATCATCCAGAGTCAAAGTTACAAAGCCCTGTGTGGAAGTCACCTTCTTTTCCCACACCCAAAAAGACTAAGGTTGTGCCTTCTGCTGGCAAGACAATGATTATCACAATCTTTGATAGTGTTGGGATGATTTAGCAACATACCATACCACCTCATATGATTGTCACAGGTACTCATTCTCTCTGTTCTGCAACATTTGCGGGAGCACATCAGAGAAGAAAAGGCATACTTCGCATGTAGAAGGGTGGACACTTCACCATGATAAAGGCAGATCCCATGTAGCCAATGTTGTAATGGAATACTTGCCCCAAAAAACATATCCTGCCTGCCACATCTGCCCTACAGCCCCGACTTGGCCCCTTGTCACTTTTTTACGCTTTCCAACCGTAGGTTGAAGAAGCGTATATACTCCAGCTTTGTCTGTCAGTCCGTCCATCCGCACGATAACTCGCGTAAAAATGGTTCGATTTCGATGAAATTTTAGTATGTGGTAGGGGATTACCTGGGGATAAACCCTATTGAAAATGGGTGAAATGGGGTCAAAGGTCAGGACATAGGAGCAGGATCCATTCTATTGCCCTTATGCATCATAACTTATGTAAAAATGCTTCGATTGCGACAAAACTTTATCATGTTGTTCCGGAGGTACACTGAACTGGTTGTGTTGAATATCATCGAAATGGGGTCAAAGGTCAGGACACAGGAGCGAGATTTATTCCACAGCCATTATCCTCATAACTTGACTAAAAATTCTTATATTGCAACAAAACTTTAGTATGCTGTTCTGGAGGTATACCGAACTGCTTCTGTTGAATATCATCAAAATGGGGTCAAAGGTAAGGACAAAGGAGTGAGATTTATTCCACAGCCATTATCCTCATAACTTCAGTAATGATTGCTGGAATGTTAGAAAGCGTATCATATGCATTGTATGATTTTACTAACTTGTTTCTTTTTCCATTGTTGAAAAAAATCATTATGGGGTCAACTTCCCATAGGAAAAGGCTGTTACCAGAAAGACGGAGGCTATTTTGAAGAAACTGTCAAAAGATTATTTCTGTTATGTGTTATATGCAAAACATTTCACCTCAAGAGCTGTATCCGATGCAGGAAGAATTTTTCAAATCGGACTTTTAGAAGAAGAGATATTGGAAAAACTGCAATTTACCTTTACGTCCCCTAGCGGGAAATTTATGCATTATTTGAAAACGGGACTGTAACTGAAATAGTCGTAGGTATAAATGTCATCAAAAAGAAAAAGAATTTTTGAATTAGATATTTAGAAGCAAATACAGGGTGTTTCATAAAGAAGTCCCGATTTGAAAAGTGGATATCTCTACAAGCATGAACCACCGATGAATGAGACTCGTATCATGTCTACAGGCATGGCCCAGTTTGTTATGACTACCGCTAGATGACAGCACGAGCGTCCAAACAGCCACTACGCTTAGTGAGTGAGAAGATGGCGTTGAGGCAACTGAAGGTGTTTTGTGTGCTCGAATTTAGCAAGACCAAGTCCGTGATTACGGTGCCGCATGCGCTTAAACAGCGTTACGGCAGTGCTCCACCAGTGGGCAAAACATTCTTTGTTGGTATCAACAATTTGAAGAAACAGGGTGTTTATGTAAGGGAAAGAGTCCTGGATGACCAACCACCTCAGCGACGAATGTGCAACGAATTCACGAGGCGCTTCAGCGAAGCTCACGGAAGTCTACTCGTTGTGCGAGCCACGAACTTGCCATCCCTCATGTGACCGTTTGGCGTGTTTTACGACTACGTTTGCTGCTGAAGCTGTACAGATTGCAACTGGTGCAAGCTCTTCGTGGAGGTGACAAAACACAACAAAAAGATTTTTGTGCAACTCTGTCAGAGGGCATGGGGGACGACATCATCATACAAAGGTTGATTTTTAGCAATGAAGCAACCTTTCATGTAAGCGGGAAAGTTTCGCGCCATGATGTTCGCATATGGGGACTGCAGAATCCACATGAAACTCTCCAACATGAACGTGATTCACCAAAACTGAATGTTTTTTGCGCGGTTTCTGATAGAAAGTTTTATGGCCCTTTCTTTTCTGTGGACAACACGGTTACGGGCAACTCCTATCTTGCAATACTGAAGGACTGGCTGCTCCCACAGCTGCAGGACGACTCTGAAGATTACATTTTGCAGCAGGATGGCACACCGCCACATTGGAACCTCCAAGTTCATCGGTTTCTAAACGACACATTGCCTCCGTGTTGGATTGGACGCAGAGGACCCCATGACTTGGCACTACACACTTGGCCTCCGAGATCTCCAGACATCACACCATGTGACTTTTTTTTATGGGAATTTGTAAAAGACAGTGTTTATGTCTCCCCTTCACCCGCTGACTTGATTGAGCTCTGAACGAGAATCACGGCCGCAGTAAATTCTGTGATTGAAGACACTCTCCGACGCATTTGGGATGAATTCAGCTATCGGCTTGATGTTGTCCGTGCAGCAGGTGGAGAGCACATTGAGCATATGTAATTGCGGTGAGTGAAACTTTAGACCTTCCTTCATACTTGGGTCTTTGTTTTGTAACTATCCTATATTTGCCTTATTAAATATACTACTTTGAAATCGGGTCATTCTTTTTGAAACACCCTGTATATGAAAGAAAATGCATTTTAAATCTGATACGATCTCCATTTACGCGCTCTAACGGTGAAGTTGTGCATCAGAAAAAACTCTAAATGCATGGATCATCATTCTCACATTTTAAGATTCCCAATACAGAAAGAATTTTAGAAACTGCATTAATAATTGCAGAGATATAGTCTCCTCGGCCGGGCAGACAAAGTGATAACATAAGCACGACGCAAAAGATGCTAATAACACAGCTTCAGTCCTACTAACGGACAAGAAAGCCAATGCCACCTCCCCACATTTTGCAGAGGGGGGGGTTGTCACACATATGTTATGTCAGTAGAAAAATCCTCAACTAAAAACATCGCGCAGGGGCAAAAAAGCAAGAATGGATAAAATTCCAGGACGCGTACAAACCGTGTGTACTTTCAGAGGTTTCACCATGCCATATTCTCAATGATAATCCATGCTGATTTTTTATCTTTTAACACTTTCGCTGCCAGCAGGCGCCAGCAAAAAGAATCGTCGTAAGGGGCCATGCTGGTGCCAGCGACTTCAAATTGTTAATGGGATTTGGTCTTAGTTTTGTATTACTTCCGCTAGGTGATGCAACTTCTTTGTGTTTTGGAGTATTAGGTTGCTAGGCAACACAGTGCAGGTGTTGCAATGCAGATGGCCTGGGGATAAGAAGTCGCATGCGACTTACATGGCCTGGGAATGTGCTGTTCTTTTTTTATATATATATATACATTTTGTAAAACATCAGGTTTATTTCCGAATTTTTTTATGTTTTAAATATTCAGCTATACATATATAAAGATATATACACTGAGTGGCCACTTTATTATGACCACCTGACAGTTTTAAGCAAATGAGCTATGGCTGCACGCTGTTGCCACCAGAGGGTGAAGCTAGTATAAAAAGGGAAAACTTAGGGCTTGCGACAGTAGTAGAAGTTATTTTTGGGTGACGAGATGGGTAAAAAATGCGATTTGACGGACTTTCAACGTGGGATGACTGTAGGAGCTCGGAGCCATGGAGCGAGTATCACCGAAACCGCCGCATTCGTGAAATGTTCCAGAGCAGCTGTTGTTAAAGTGTTTAAAGACTCGACTGTCAGCCAAGAAACTGGATCTCTACGTGCAACCTGTGGTCGTCATGGACTAGTGACTGCTCGGGCGAAATGGAGAGTGTCCAGACTGACAGCCGACAACAGAAGGGCAACAGTGCAGCAAATTACAGACCATCTTAATCAAGGATCCCCTCAAATGATCTCTGCACGCACTGTTCGAACACCTTTGCTGTCTGCAGTTAACAAGAGAAAACGTCTCCAGTTCGCACAGGAGCACAAGGATTGGACAGTCGATAATTGGAAACAAATTATGTGGTCCAAAGAATCACGTTTTCAGTTGCACCATGCCGATGGCCAAGTGAGAATTTGGTGGAAACAGCACGAAAGCATGGACCCCAAATGCATTGCTACAACCCTTCAAGCTGGTGGAGGCAACGTTATCGTTTGGGGAATGTTTTCCTGGCATGCTTTGGGCCCTTTAATTCGTGTTGATTAACGTCTGACTGGCACATCATATCTAAACATCGTTGCGGACCAAGTGCATCCGTCATGTGGATGGTTTATCCCAATGGCGATGGCTACTTTCAACAAGATAATGCATCCTGCCATAGTGCTCGTATTGTACAGGATTGGTTTCAGGAACATGCTAGTGAGTTTACTTTGCTTAGGTGGCCCCCACAATCGCTAGATCTCAACCCCATTGAGAATTTGTGGGATGAAGTTGAACGAGCCATCAGACAGCTGGATCCACAACCCTGCAATCTCACACTCCTGGAAAGTGCTATTCATCAAGCATGGTCTCAGATTCCACAAACCACCTATCAACATCTCGTGGAGCCCATGCCACGAAGAATCGACGCAGTATTAAAGGCAAAAGGTGGCCCAACGAAGCACTGAGGGGTGGTCATAATAAAGTGGCCACTCTGTCTATATATATGTATGTTTGTATTATATTTTGTTTTTATGGCAAGTAGCATGTAAAAAAAATATGAGGCATAAATGTTATCCCGTTTGGAAAAATAAGTAAAATTAATAAAAGGAAAGCTACACTGGGTGCAGGCGCCTTGAACATTTCAATTAATTTGGTTTTTATTTTGCATTCATTTCACTAGATTTACCCATGTTTTGAAGCATTAGATTACTACGCAACATACTGAAGAAATACAGCGTAAATCAGATGGCCATAAAAGTCGCTCGCTGTTTTTTTCATAGATTCCATAGATTTTTGTGTATATTTTCTAAATTTATGATATATTACAAAGTTTTTTTTTTGTTTTGTTAAAGTAAAATATAAAGTACAAATTTGATGTGGGGCTACTCATAATTTATAAATCGCATAACGTATACATTTTTATACCATATTTGTGGGCCTTTCCGGGAATGTATTGCCTAAAACCAAATCTTCCTCTAAACAGCACAAGACTTTCATCCACAGAAATTTCTTTTCCCGGCTGTTTCAATTTATTCATGTTGCACAGCAGTATCTCCATAAGCCTTTTGGCCTTATAAGTGCGATCGTTCTCTGCATCTTGAGAATTATCAGCGAAGTGCCATAACTTTAGTAGGAGTTGAAACCTGTTTCTGCTGAAAGTGTTAGGTGCAATTCGGTTTTGGAACAACACATGAGTGGACCAATAATCTGTAATCTTCGAAAATCTTACCACGCCCATCCAAATAAGCAGACCAAGAATTTTTTTCATTTCACTTACAGATGTTGGCAGCCATTGTTTCATCCTCGATTGTGGTGATAGGATACTGTCTTGAATGACTTGATGTGCATTTTGATTTGTTTCAGTAACCATTAGAAGATAAATATCATTAGTAACTAGATAGTGGAAAATGTCAATAGCTGTAAGGGGGTCTAAATTCATTACATCGGGACATATACCTGAGGGTCCTGTCAATGAAATTTCCTTGTGCTTTGACGAATCAACTGGCGCCCAAATTATCTGCTGCTGTTCGTGATGTATGGGATTCACGTCTAAACACTGATGTTTTTCCATTGTTTGCAAGAAATCACAATCATCATCATATTCTTCAGTACTGATTTCATAATCTGGATCAGAATCGGATGCAGAAGAAATTTCAAAACCAGAAAGGCTTGATTTGTGGTCACTTGTGTCCGACTCAACAGAATCGGTTGTTGTTGGACCAACAGTTGGATCGTCTATAGCAGAAAGATCTGTAGTGGGGTTAATAATTCCAGATGGACCAGCAGTGGGATCGGGTATCCATGGAGAAGGAAGCCTGACAATGGATTCTAATTTTCACCTTTTGGAGTAAAACTTTTTGCTATTTATGGGGTCAGCCATCCTCACGCTTTGATTACAAGAGCAGTTTTGGGATTTTTGTCGAACTACAAATTAATGCAGTTGGGGAGAAAAACGAAAAAAGAAAAGAAAAGGTGCATGTCTGTTAACATCCCGAAATCTATTATGCTCAAATGAAGCAAGTGCTGTCTAATGGAAAAAAAGAAATTTATAGCCCAAAAGGGAAGGAAGGAGGCTACTTTTCCTGCAGCATTTGTTTATATAAACTGTTCCAAGCAGAGGAATATTGTTAGTAAGAGAAAGATGTTCACCCAGTTTTCTATTATTTTGCTTCCACCAGCCATCCTGTGCTAAGGAATCAGTGTGTGGAACCACCTAAGTGAGAATTGCCTTCCTCCCCGTAGGGTATTATGTTTCCATTGTCTCCGACCGACATGGTGTCCCAGCTCAACCTCCACTAGACACAACACACTATCACAAACAAAGGAAAGAGGGAGGAGCACTCATTATTTATAGACCTTCTACAATTCCTTTTTTACGCTTTCCAACCGTAGGTTGAAAAACCGTATATGCTCCAGCTTTGTCCATCTGTCTGTCCTTCTGTTCGTCCGCACGATAACTCGCGTAAAAATGGTTCGATTTTGATGAAATTTTAGTATGTGGTAGGGGACCACCTGGGGACGAACCCTATTGAAAATAAGCGAAATGGGGTCAAAGGTCAGAACATAGGAGCAGGATCTATTTTATTGCCCTTATGCATCACAACTTGCGTAAAAATGGTTCGATTTTGATGAAATTTTAGTATGGGGTAGGGGGCCACCTAGGGACAAACTATTGAAAATTGTCGAAATGGGATCAAAGGTCAGGAAATAGGAGAGGGATCTATTTCATCGCCCTTATGCTTCATAACTTAAGTAAAAAAGTTTCGATTGAGACAAAACTTTATCATGTTGTTCAGGAAGTATACTTAACCGGTTCTGTTTAAATATCATCAAAATGGGGTCAAAGGTCAGGCATCACAACTTGCGTAAAAATGGTTCGATTTTGATGAAATTTTAGTATGGGGTAGGGGACCACCTAGGGACAAACTATTGAAAATTGTCGAAATGGGATCAAAGGTCAGGAAATAGGAGAGGGATCTATTTCATCGCCCTTATGCGTCATAACTTAAGTAAAAAAGTTTCGATTGAGACAAAACTTTATCATGTTGTTCAGGAAGTATACTTAACCGGTTCTGTTTAAATATCATCAAAATGGGGTCAAAGGTCAGGGCATAGGAGCAAGATTTATTCTATAGCCATGTTCCTCATAACTTGAGTAATGATTTCTGGTATGTTGGAAAGTGTATCATAATCATTGCATTGCATGATTTTACTGGATTTTACTAACTTGTTTACATAAGCTTGTATGAAGTTGGCCGTGCCTGCATGGCTTATACAACATCACGTTTAACTTTTGGGCCACGTCAGTCGCAAGCAACTTCTGCACGTTTTGCTATAAATGGACTTGTGGTCAGCCATCTAGTAGGTAGTATAAATATTTTGGGAATGCTGTTACTGGAACTTCAGATATTTACTTCTGTTTATCTGGCCACCCACGGCGATTTCTACAGAAGGCGCGTGCACCCTCTGGCAGCGAAAGTGTTAAAGCCAACCATTACTATAGCTGAATTCTTAAATTTTGCCTTCATTACCAAACTGTCTCACTTTTTCAAGAATAACTTCATCGGTAATAACTCCATGCTCGGCTTTACCTGCTGATCCATAAAACAAGAGTTTTCTCTAAATTTTGTGTCTGCCACTTTTAAATTTTTGAACTGAATGCAGTTTTTTTTTTTCAGATCCCATCCATTTTATTTATTTTTTAATTGCTTAATATGTCTCCTACTATTCTTCTGTTAATTGACTTGTTAAAAATGTTGGAAACATGATTTGAAAAAATCTGATGGCAAGATCCAGGAATATGATCTTTAAATTCGCATATCAAAATTTTCTCAAGAACATCCAAGAATGTTTTAAACACTTCAAGATGCTTTAAAATAAACAAAAACTGCTGAATGAAAAATAAAAGCCCACACAACATGAAGTGAGTGACAGAAAAGTGACTACTGATGCTGTTAGATAACTGGAGGTTTTAGAAACTAAATTGTGAAATGTGAGACAGGAAATGTAATTTTCTGAGGGAGTATGCCCTAGTTCAAAATGTAAGACCGAGCAAGCAGTTCAGGCAATGTGATATGTTCAAATCGTAAAGGGGACCACATGCGCATGGTACTTAGTCCCTACTTCTCTGTTTAGCAAACTTTGATGTTTAACACCCCCCCCTTACACACACACACACACACACACTAGTCATCTCACTTCTGTCAGGTGCAATAAATCAGAGACAAGTCTAATTTTGACTTTTGGCAGCTGACCACACTTCACTAATTCAGGGGAGTGGCTGTTATATTCCAAAAGACTTCTTAGACGAGGACCCATTGCTTTGGGGGCATATTTAAAAAAATAAGGTGGTCAATTCGAACAGTTTGATGCAAGCGAATATTTTGAGAAGCAATTCAGTGGGGCATTCTCCAATAAGAAACACCAAAATGTTGCTACAATGCCCTATTGGATGGTGGTCAGCAAGGTGGCAGTTTAAAGAGGGAACTGTTTATCGAGGTTCAACTGCACTTTTGGCCATTTTTGGCAAAAAAATAGACTTCTAAAGCACCCTAATAAAAATAAGGACTGTAAAGAATATATAAGGACCATGAGAAAGCCCTGTTTTCACATATGCCACATTAACATACATTCTACCTATCATAGGTACGAAAAAATTCTGTCTAAATACACCTTGGCCAGGTATAGTAAGTACATAATCTAACCTGGCCCTCAGATTTAAAACACTTAAAAAATAACACACGTGAATTCCTCCCAAAAACTTTTTGATTAGCTTTTATATTTAAGCTAACTGGCATTCAGATTTAAGAACAATAATTAAAACACATGAATTCAGTCTAGATGCTTTTTGATCAGCTCTCACATTTAAGATATCTGGCCTTGAGATTCAATAGTGAGACTAACAACTATCACGAAATACCAGTCCTAACGGAAAAGTTTCAAACTTATCAATACTGACAAGCATTAACACCTTTAGAATCTCACCATCTTTTTATTCTTAAAGAGCAACAAAACACTTTAGACAAATCTTTAAAACACAGAAAGAAAAAAAAAACTCATACTCACAACATTGGTTCGCTTCATAAAGTAATCATTCCAGAACATAATCACAGTTAAAGATGGGCAGACATATAATCCAACTATTATTACTGGATTTCCATACCATGACATTGTGAGCCCTATGACATCAAGGAAAATTGCAATAATAATGTTAACAATAATTGCTAAAATGCAGCTACAAAGCACGATGAATGTAGCTTTGCCAAACACCAGCATCTTGTACTTCGGTGAATAACCTGCATAATAAAAAGAAGAAAAAAAACACTGTAAATGTGCTTGTTATCAGTAAAATCTTAAAAAAAAAAAAAAAATGGAAGTACTACTGACATTGCTTAAACATCAGCAACAATGGCAATGTGAACTCATGATAGTCTAATTATTTGACCCTACATTAGACATTAAACAAAAAAAATAGGCTCCTTAGGGATGGATCAAGATACAATCAACACTTCCATTACAGCGAACTTCACAGGACCACCGAAATACTTCATCATAATGAAATTTGTTAAAAACCGAATTTGAAATTTTATCAAACAATTTGAAAATCTACATGTGCATTTATTTGGAAAATTTAAAATCAAAGATTTTAATCTAAGGAAATTTACTTATTATAAAGTAAAATTAATGGAAATTTACGTAATAAAATTACCAAATCAAATCTTTACTTGCTGCTTTACTTTCAAATCCTTTGTTTGCAGAAAATCAGCGATTTTTTTAAACTCAATTTATACCAAACAGATATTTAAAATGTTCTGCAAAGAATGCACGTGGAAAAACATATTCTCTGGAATGCTCACTTTCGATGACAAAAACTGGTGAATTTTTCCCAAGCATGAAAGAGGTGCTGAAGCACTAACATTCGTGAAAGATTACAGCTGAAGGTCTGCATGGGCCTTTATTTGGAAAGCCTGACCCGGCTTAGAATTTCCAGTTTACGACACAGCCTGACCTGTTATACACTTTCATCAAGCGTTCTCTGCCACTTATTGCAAGCAACTCAAGACTTCCTTTACAGCAAGGGACTTCATTTAACTCATGGCCTGCAGATAAGATCAAGAAACACGTTTTTGAAATGAAAAAATGAATATCCCAGTACTTTACATACATGGATTCTAAAATCCCAACCTGCTATGAGCTATGCTGCAGCAAATTATATAATTGAAATTTTTGAAGAGTACTAAAAAAAGCAGGTATATCAGGTATTTACTTCAGACTTCTTTATAACATCAGATATCATGTGAACCCCATTGTTTCTTTTTCTGAAAGTTAAGTTTTAGAATTCATAACCTCTCTGAAGTAATTGATATCATAATAAACACACACTTTTATTGGTTTTTTTTTTTTATATGGCCTGCCAATCCTATTCCATTTTATCATGTTGTCCGTGATTCAGAAAAGGCTGAAGATCCCCTGCTGTGGAGAAACAAAGCTGCTCTAGTGAACTGACTTACCTGAGTAGTAAAGGGAATGTAACGCAGAAAGATGTGCCATTTTTCGTAAGAATTCCCCCACAGATGAGGTTTGAACCTGACAACATACTTCTGTTACATATGTAAACACTTTTCCTCTTCTACACTTAAAGTATAAAATAAGGTAGCTCTTGTTTTCCAAATGTGTAAACAAACGCTTCTAACTTCCTCACCCTCATTGTGGCAATGGTGTCAGAAGCCTGTTTTGGTTTCTTGCAGCTGAAAATACTGTTCATGTACACATTTCTTGGAAAAGTAAAAAAGCCACTCCTTTTACGTGTTAAAGCATACTAAGTGAAAATGGAATTTGATTTCAACCTTTGAAGAAATATGTGTTCAAAAGTGTAATTGTTCCTACTCTGATGTATGAAAGTGAAACAAGGGTATTGCAGAAGAGACACAGGAGTCAATATGTGTGCTGGAGAAATATTGCATTATTTACGGGGGGGGGGGCTGTGTGAGGAATGAAGATGTGTAACACGAGGCCAACAAAATGTAGTCAGTAAGGTGGAGACTGATATTCTTAGGTGGTTCGGCTATGTTGGAAGAATGAGTGATGAGATGCTTAACTAAGAACATTTTTTTTCAGCCTATGTGGCAGGAAAGAAAGCTAGAGGAAAGCCAAGGAAACCATGGTACGACCAAATTCAGGAGTGTCTGCATGAGAAAAGGATTATGAGTATGGAGTAGAGAACATCTTGTATATGCTGTGTGATGGATGTCAGTGAAGCTCAAACTGTGTGCCAAGATCACTGTAAGTGGAGACATCTGACACAGCAACAATAAGTAAATACTCAGTTAAACATTTATCTGGCAGATAATATATATATATATTTTTTTTTTTTTTTTTTTTTTTTTGTGGAGCTAACCTTTGCATCTAAAAGAACAGCTTAGTGTAACTGATAAGAAATAAACCATTCCACTGCAGGCTCTCAACTTACAGCAAGAATTGTCAGATTTAGCTGTAATTATAATCAATGCATCCAGTGGCAAATCAGATCTTTCGTTACGTTCAGAGAACTTTGCTATCTGATTATTAACAAGACAGTCGTCGTTTTGTGAGATGAAAAGTTTTTTTGTTTTTTTTTATTCCAGGAGCAAAATGGTAAACCTTCCAAGTACAGGCCTGGCCAGGTTGCACTCAGGCTTTTCTTTCATTAAAAAAGTATAAGCATCTTCAATGATGAGTAAAGAAAGAGCTATAAATGGGAGGCCAGGACCTTATTTAATATTTCTTTTATGTTCAAAAATTTTGGACTGGATTGACGGGAATGTGCTGCCAATATAATATTTGCATCCTGAGAATGTAAAAACTGAAATATAGTACATGTTAGGGCAGTCTTGAACAAGCAAGAGAGAGTGTGAGTGGGTGACAATCTCAGAGCCTTTTTCCCCAAAATTATAAACCTTTAATTAATTTTAAGGGAATCACTGTTGGAACATTGAAACTAAAATTTCTAATAAATGGCAGAACATTTCTCCTCCAGATAAGTGGTTATGTTATCAGCACTGTTTGATGTTATTCTGATCACTTTGTGTGCTAGTGTTGCAAAAGTATTTTTTGTAAAGTTAAAGTTTTTTTTTTTAATTTATTATTAAGGGTTTAGCAACTCAGTGGGCTATAAGCAGTCTCCCATCCCTAATTTAGGACCACTGGTTCCAGGGAAGGGAGAGAGCCAGTGGCGTAAGACAAACACAACATCCATGCCTCACCGGGATTCGAACCCACACCCATCTCGGACGTGTGATCAGAAGCCATCGCTTAGACAGACCACTACACCACCTGGGTGGCATTTTCAATTATGGAGTGGAGCTAGACTGAATTTCAGTGTGAAAGGATTTTTTTGGCCTCTGTCATCTATGTGAGGAGATGTGGGCACTAGGGTGGACCAAAAAAAACTTTTTTCGAAATCGATCTTGGTATAGCGCACAAAAGTTGCCTAATGCGTCAGTTAGAACACACAAAAAATTTAATAAATTTTGCTCAATATCTAGCCACGCCCCTCCGGCATTGAAAAAGTAAAAAAAAAAAAAAAAGACGAAAAATTGACTTTGAAGCTTTTTTTTGGGAAATTTCTTTTTGAAATTTTTGTCTGAAATCGGTCTTGGCATAGCGCGGAAAAGTTGCTTAAGGGTCAGTTAGAACACAAAAAAAAATTTCATCAAAACTGATGAAATTTTTTTTATTGCTCAATATCTAACCATGGCCCCTGGCCTTCAAAATATATACACGATTAATACCACAACATAACTGTTGTGTCACTCGCTTCCCTTCTCTCCCTCAATGCCAGGTGGTGCTAGACAGTGTGCACCTGCACCTTTCATTATCTTCGAAGGTCACTAGTATGTTTAGAAACATGTGCCTGCGCTGGTGTGTTAGATGTCTATGTTGTTTTGCGATGAGTAATGGTAATAGAGAAACAAGGATATCTAAGCAGAAGATGACTCGGGCAAGCACAACATGTCCGTTATTTGGTACAGGAAAAGATTTATTTCCCCACTATGCAGTTCTACTCCCAACTCACGAAGACATGATTAGATATTAACAGAGCACCAGTTTGCAGATAAAGGGAGAAGGAAGTAAGGAGCCTTTTTCTCGAAGCATGGCAGATGTAGTTGCCAGGAAAATTATTGACATCCGGGTATGTGCCTCCATTCTTGTTGTATCTTTAAAATGCATGATTGCCATGATTTTATTCTATAACCATAAATACAAGAATGTAGTGAAACCTGCAAAAAGTAGATGTACACCATTCCTGAATTCTAAAATACAGAAATTTTAAACAGACGCTGGAAATTTATTCGACATTTATGCTTGCAAGTGCCATGATCTAGCATTGCGTACCTACAAAAAAATTCAAAGTTCCGGACAAGGAATGGCAATTTTTGAATAACCAAAGGACTGTAAGACAGATGGCCATCAGAAATGTTGATATCACAACAACACAGCAATTGCAAAGAAGGGAGGAAAGATTATGCCGAAAAACCAATAGATCTATTGTTCTCGATAAAAAGTTGTGTCCGAGTACGAGTGGACTTCAGAGGGACAAGGCGTACTCAGGTTAAGGAAAATCTGGGGTGTCAGGGCAATTTGGAAGCGACAACCAAAGACACTGAACTTGAATCAGTAACGGACACAGATAGAGACTTCCAGTGGACCTATCCTTTAGAGAAAAGTTATAAGAAAGAAGTCGGACCATCATCAAGCCAAATGAGGATTACCAGGTCTCGTACTGCATTGGCTGAAGATTTAACGGGAGCCTCAAGTAGAGCTGTGGCCAAAATTACTACAGCAGTTCTTGCTGATTTCAGTTTAGTTTCACCAGAAAACCTAACATATATAGTTGACAAGAACAAGAAGGGAAGTAGAAAAGAAAAGAAAACAAAACAAATCCGAGAAAATGAGTTGCGGGCAGTAAAAGAGACCCCCATTAAAAGCTTGTATTTTGATAGGCGCAAAGATCCGACTCTTAAGCTGATGACAGGTCGTCGAGAGATAAAATCTGAAGCGCACATAGCACTGATAGAAGAGCCCGAAGGCAAGTACATAGGACATATCTCGCTATATTCTGATGGAAATGCAAAAGAAATAGTCAAAAGCATAATCGCTTTTACGGAAATGCATAATGTCAATCTCCAAAGCCTAATGATCATCGGATGCGATGAAACAAATGTTAATACAGGATGGAAGGGTGGAGTAATACGTTTACTTGAAACCCCTGTGGAAGACCTTTGCAATGGAGCATATGTTTACTACATACCAATGAGTTGCCACTAAGGCATCTCATTCAGGAACTCGATGGCCACACAAAAAGGACCATATTCCTACTCTGGAACTGTTGGTTCACTTCTAAAAGATTGTGAAAACAAGACGGTGGCCAAATTTGACAAAATTGATACTACCCACCCACATTTGGACCCTAAAGATAGCAATCTAAGCACTGATCACCAATACTTGTATCGCATATGCATTGCTGTTAAAGATAGCAGTTGCCCGCAAAATCTGGCTAACACCAATCCAGGCAAAATCAATCATGCACACTGGCTGACGACCGCAAACTGTCTGTTACGATTATACATCAGTGCCCAAAATCCATCCGATAATCTTTGTTTAATCGTAAAGTTTGTGATGCTGGTTTATGCACCAATGTGGTTCGAGATAAAAATGAAACCACAGTGCCAAGATGGAGCCCGACATATCTGGAAGATGATTTCTCTCACAAGGCAGTTGCCTGACCACGTAAAGAAAATTACCAACAATGTAATTTCAAGCAATGCATACTTTGTGCATCCTTAAAACGTACTACTGGCAATGCCACGGGATTCTCGAAGCCACATCCGGGAATTGGCAGCGAGGCGAATCCTGAACACCAGGAATAAGAAATCTGAAGGCATACGCTTTTTCAAACCTCCCGAACACAACTTTAAAGCCATTGATTACATTGATGTAACATACTGGTCGAACTGCACCATAACAGAGCCACCTCTTACAGTGCATATAACAGATGAAGAGTTAAAAGATATGTGCAAACAAGAACAGATTCTGGCACTAACTTTCCAGAAGTTTCCATGTAACACCCAATCAGTCGAGAGATGTGTTAAACTCATATCTGAAGCTGCAACGAAAGTTTGTGGTGATACTGCAAGAGACTGTTACATACGGGAGAGAACTTCCAACCTTTGACAACAAGGGACAGTATTATTCTAAAGCCTAATCTTGGTAAATATTCTCCTTTTTTTGCTTTATTATACTTCCAGTTTTTAGATTTCTGTATTGCAAGAAGTAATATACTAGTAATCGAACCTTTGACAACAAGGGACAGTATTATTCTAAAGCCTAATCTTTGTAAATATTCCCCTTTTTTTGCTTTATTATACTTCCAGTTTCTAGATTTCTGTATTGCAAGAAGTAATATACTAGTAATCGAACCTTTGACAACAAGGGACAGTATTATTCTAAAGCCTAATCTTTGTAAATATTCCCCTTTTTTTGCTTTATTATACTTCCAGTTTCTAGATTTCTGTATTGCAAAAAGTAATATACTAGTAATTGCACTTTTGACTTTTTTTTTATTTTTCATTTTTTTGTATTGTTTATACTTTTTCAATGGGCAGAGGGGCACAGCTAGATATTAAGCAAAATTGAAGAAATTTTTTTGGGGTTCTAACTGACCCATTAAGTAACTTTTCCGCGCTATGCCAAGATCAATTTTGAAAAAAAAATTCCGAAAAGAAATTTCCCGAAAAAGGCTTCAAAGTGGATTATTCGGCTGTTTTTGACTTTTTCAATGCTTGAGGGAGCGGCTAGATACAAAATTGATTAAATTTCTTGTGGGTTCTAACTGACACATTAGGCAACTTTTCCGTGTTATACCAAGATTGATTTCGAAAAAAAGTTTTTTTCGGCCCACCCTAGTGGGCATCATGTGGTTTTTTCACTGACACATTCTGAGGTTTTTTTCACCGTTAACCACATTCTGTGTTTTACTGCAAGTGTATTTGAATCTGCATATGAAACCACATGGTGTCAGAAGTTTCATATGCAGATTCATACAAAACAATAATCACCATAGAAAATGTTTTTTCTTTCCAAATGATTTTGGTTATAAATCTACTACAGTGGATGTGGAATGCATACCTGTTGTTTCCCTGCACACTACAAATTTTCAATGCATTTTTGTTGTTGTTTAGTTATTATTGGTTACAAGCAGATGAAGCCATAGTTTACTTGTATTTGCTATTTTGTTCTACATCTCCTGTTGTGATTGTATGTGCTTGCAAAACAGTTAGTAAGCTCTTGCAAATATTCATTTTGAAATTCCCAGATGATTGCCAACTATATATGAAAGCTAAGTTTACTATTTGCATCATTTCAAATTATATTTTCACATTTTGTAATATGTTCTCTGAAAACAAACCTGATTATGTAACCCACTGATGCTTCTATTGCTTACTGCATACACCAAAATATATGACTTCTCCTTTTCTTTTGTTTGTTTCGGGATTTAACAACCACCAGGAGTAATGAAATCACAATGGGCTATAAGCAGTCGCCCGTTCCTAATTTAGGGCTACTGTTTCCATGGAAGGGGGAGCACCAGTGCCGTAAGACAAACACAACATCTATGCCACACCGAGATTTGAACTCGGACCCATCTCGGACAAATGATCAGAAGCCAGTGCTTAGACCATTGTGCCATGGGTACAGCCCTCTCCTTTTCATCAATTATAAATAAGAAGGTGAATACTCTGTCTTTTAGCCACAGTCTACAAAATTTTTACATCTTGTTCAGGCCTAGCACTAGCCAGTTATTTTTTGTAGTTTTTTGCAATGGCTGGGTTCGTGTGATTTGTTGTTTTTTGTCTCAAGAACACTCCTTTAGTTAACAGGCTTTTAAAAATAAGTAAATCATTTGGGAAATTTTTTCCTTGACCATTTTATGTGCCGGTACACTAGAGCTTGCAGGCAACTGCTCTTTAAAAAAAAAAAATTTTTAAATAACAGGAATTGCAAACTTTGTAGCTTTTGTCCCTCCATAATTATTTTGTCATTATGGTATTTGTTTATTATTTGGCAATGATATAAGGAATGCAAGTTTCTCAACAGGAATGCAAGTTTCTCAAAAGAAATGCAAGTTTCTCAATCATTCCAAATGAAAAAGCAGTATCCCTGCTAGTGTTCCTACTGCTCCAAGAATGTTAAAAACATCAAGCAGAGAATTTAGTAGTTTGGCAGTCATACAGAATGTGTACTATTAATATAAATGATAAATTTTACACTTGAATTTTCTCATTGGAAAAATGGACCCCATGGAAAACTGATGGATGCAGACAAGGAGACATGAGAAAATTGTGATGCCAATTTTACACTGCCACTAGAAAAAAACATTGATAAAAAAACAACAGCCAAAACGAAGTTGACAGAGTGTTTAACATCACTGAAGAGAAAATTAAATGAAGGAAGAGCTGAAAAAAAAAGCTTTGGAATGCAAATTCAACCAGAAAAGCATTTAGAACATGTCATGAAGATGATATGAAGTGAAAAATAGTTGTTGAATTTATCAGCATCAAACAAAGAAACAATTATATCACTGGAAGTTATTAAGATGAAAGCATGGGAAGCATTTATATGCTTCAATGTTCTGTAAAGTTTACAAAGCAAGCATTGGATGAGCAGCCAGGATGATGTAATGCAATAGCCAGTATTAAAATTAATCCTGACTTAATGACTACCCCTAAACTATGAAGCAAAACTAACAAATTATTAGCACTTATATCATTGATCCCCCCCACACACACACACACACAAAGAAAACAAAAGGCATAACTGTCTTTGAAGTCAAATGAATAAATAATTCCAATGAAACCTCAAGATTCTGTAATGCACCTACAGACCTGCCAACCTCTCAGAACCAAAAAACGTAACACTCAGATAGAAAAATCATAACATGACGCATGCTGATCATTTTTGAAGCCCATTTCAGCTATATAAATTTTTGATGATGAGAAAGTAGGGATTTTTCCCTACATCAAGATTTTATTGAGAAACTAATTAAATCTAATGAGCAAACACTTGCATGTTGTTAATTATTAGAAAAAAATAAGATTATGGGAGAAATCCTCACTTCGCCTAACTTCCGTTTTCAGAAATTTTGAGAGGCTGAAAACTTGCATCTTAGGAGGTCTGCAAGATGGTTTAATCGAGTTCTGGGGATGTTATTTTTGTCTGCAGGACCAAAATAAATCTGCGATACGCATCGCCTGTCGCCGCGATTCTGCTGTAAAGATTAGTAGCAAATGAATCTGCGATGTATGTTGGCCATCGCCACGATTCTTCTACGGGGGTGGGTACAAAATAAACTTGCGATGTACGTCGGCTGTCGCCGCTATTCTGCTATGGGTATGAGTACAAAATAAACCTACGGTGTACGTCGCCCATCACTGCTACAGGGATAAGTACAAAATAAACCTGTGATGTACGTCGGCCATCGACGTGATTCTGCTATGGGGATGAGTACAAAATAATTCTGTGATGTGCATTGTCCTTCGTGAGAAAAAAAAAACTATGATTACGGAAAAAATCCTCATTCCGCCCAGCTTCAGTTTTCGGAAATTTTAAAAGGCGGGCTAATCCCCCACACTGATGCATTTATCTTTATCTGATTAAAGACACAAAAAACTGAAAAAATGAAAAATGACTCAAGTGTGGGATACGGTGGACCTACCACACTTGAGAAGGACGGTCCATCACAAAAAAGACCTGGAATTTCTAAAAGGCGCACGAGAAAGAGATCACGGTTGAGTGAGTGTAAGATTGGTGTATGGGATACTAGAGGTATAAATGGCAATATGAATGAGGTGATTGAAGAAATTAATAAGTATAAATTGGATGCAGTGTGCATAAGTGAAACCAAAAAGAAGGAAATTGGGGTAGAAGAAGTGAGTGGCATGGTAAGTGTGTGGTCTGGAGTATTGGATAATGTTAGGGGACCAGCAGGTGTAGGTGTGATTTTAAGTGAAAAGATGAAGAACAACTTGATCCATTACAGCTGCATTAGTGAGGAAATTCTCTGGATACGTCTGAAAGTGAAACTTCAGAGAATAGTAATTGTTGTAGTGTATGCTCCTTGTGACTCGGAACCTTTTGATAGGAAGGAGGATTTCTGGGATGAGCTAAAAGCTGTTCTGAGCCAGTTTGGTGCTAAAGAGAAAGTAATAATAGCAGGGGATTTCAATGATCGAGTAAGAGTGCAGAATGCGATTTCTGACAATGTTCTGGGTAAGTTTAATGATCCTTGTGTAAATGATAATGGTGAAAGGTTAATTGAACTCTGCATTGAGAATGGTTTGTGTGTATCTAATACGTTTTTCAACCACAAGTATATCCACACATATACTTGGGAAAATCGTACTCTTGGTCAAAAGAGTGTTATAGATTTTGTTGCTAACGATCAGCGTCTGAAACACTTAATTGTTGACACTCGTGTGATGAGAGGTGCAGATGTTGGCTCGGATCAATACTTGGTAGTGTCATGAGTGAAACTGAATGTTGGTCGGAGGAAAAGGAATAGGAAGAGGCCTAGAGTGGAAAGAATAAAGGTTGAAAGGCTTCCTGAAGATCATCAGCATTATGCTAACTTACTCAGAGAATGACTGAAGGAACTGAAGTCGTGACAGGAATGTAGAAAAGAAGTGGGAATGTTTTAAGAACTGTGTTGTCACTGCCGCTGAGAAGGTCTGTGGAACCACAGTAGTGGGTAACAATAGAAGTGATGGTTGGTGGAATAATGAGATTAAAGAGGCAGTAAAGAGAAAGAAGGAAGCCTATTTGGGGATGTTGCAAGGTAGAGTTTCTGTGGATGAATACCGCTGTAAGAAGTGTGATGCAGCTAAGCTGGTTTACCAGAGTAAGGCAAAAGATACGAAGGAGAATGTGGAAAGGCATGAACTGGCTTCTTGGAAAGACAGAAAGACTTTCTGGAAGAACATGAGACTCAGGAAAAATAGAGGCACAAAGTTGTGTGAAGAATAGGAGTGGGGAAATTATATGGGAGCCCAATGAGTTAAGTGACAGATGGGGTGAATACTTCTGTGAGTTATTAGATCAGGAAAGCAAAGGTGATTCTGAGGCAGAAGCAGATGATGTCACAGTGAAGGAGGGAAGCACAGGAGGAATTTCAGGAGAAGAGCTGTGTAAAGCTCTAAAATCTCTTCAGAACAGTAAGGCTCCGGAAGTTGATGGCGTAACTGCCGAGATGTTGAAATACAGTGGTGACTCTGTAATTGAGTGGTTAACTGAAATTTGCCAGTTGTGCTGGGAGCTAGGAATGGTTCCTCGGGATTGGAAGGATGCTATCATTGTTCCCTTGTATAAGGGAAAAGGTGATCAGACTGAATGCAAGAACTATCGTGGTATTAGTCTACTGAGTATGCCACGGAAAGTGTTTTTGGTAAGGTCATTGTTGAAAAAGTACGGAGTCTTACATCAGAGAAAGTGTGGGATGTTCAGAGTGGTTTCATGCCTGGTAAAGGCTGCACTAACCTAATTTTTGCATTAGGCATGATGATTGAAAAGTATCTGGCTGTTGGTAAGAAAGTTTTTGCTGCCTTCATAGATTTAGAGAAAAAGCTTACGATAGAGCAAATAGGACACTTCTGTGGAAGACATTGAATGAATATGGTGTTACTGGGAATCTACTTAATAGTGTAAAAGCTATGTATGTTGGCAGTAGAGCTTGTGTACGAGTGAATGGTGTTTTATCAAAATGGTTTTCTATTGGTGCAGGAGTCGGACAAAGTTGTGTAATGTCATTATGGCTGTTTAATATATTTATGGATGCATGCATGCGTGATGCCAAAATAGATAATACTGGTTTATGCTTTGGTGATATCCGTGTCTGAAGATTGCTGTATGCTGATGACACTGTCCTGTTGGCAGAGAGCAAAAGTGAGTTGCAGAGTATGTTGCCCCGAATGTACGAAGTTTGCATGAAATTCAAACTGAGTATTAATAAGGGAAAACCCAAAGTTATGGTTTTTGAGCGGGGAACTGGTAGTACTGAATGTAACATAAGTCTAAATGGCACAGTGATTGACCAAGTGAATGAGTTTGTGTATTTAGGAAGCATGTTTGACAGAGAGAACAAATTGGATGGTGAAATTAGTAGGAGAGTGAATTCTTCATTGAAAGTCATGGCTGCTCTGGGAGGTTTTCACAGGAATGATGGGTTCTCAAGAGAGTCCCGCATGATTGTGTATGAAAGTGAAATCGTTCCGACTCTGATGTATGGCAGCGAAACCTGGGTACTGCAGAAGAAACATAGGAGTTGTTTGTGTGCTGGAGAAATGTGTTACTTACGGCGGGTTTGTGGCAAGGCACGATCTGATCGTGTGAGGAATGAAGATGTGTTGCAGTTGTGTAATGTGAAGCAAAATGTTGTTAGAAAGGTGGAGACTAATATGCTTCGGTGGTTTGGCCATGTTGAAAGAATGAGTGAGGAGATGCTTATTAAAAAAAAATTCAGCCCAAGTCGCAGGAAGGAAAAGCAGAGGAAGGCCAAGAAAGTCATGGGAGGATCAGATTCAGAAGTGTCTGCATGAGAAAAAGATCATGAGTATGAAGTATAGAAGATCTTGTGTGCGTTGTGTGATGGATGTCAGTGAAGCCTGAGTTGTGTGTCAAGATCGCTGTAAATGGAGGAGTTTGATATGGCAACAATACGTAAATAATCTGTTAAAATTTATGTGGTAGTTTGTCTTTTCTTTGTGGAGTTAACCTCTGAATCCCTGAGAATAGCTTAGTGATATGTATGTATGGAAAACTTGCATCTATGATAGGGTGTCTGCAAGATGGTTTAATAGGGTTTTGGGGATGTGATTTTTGTCTGCAGGGCCAAAAGAAATCTGCGACGTACATCGCCCATTGCCACAATTCTTCTACAAGGCTTCTGTCTGAAAAGGGAAAAAATTAGGAAAAACATGACTATTTTTTAAAAAATCGTATTTTTGAAGTAAAAAATAACAGCCATGCTTGCTGTGTTAGCAGATGGTACACAACACTGCTTCCCCATGTTATTGTTAAAATAAAAAGAAAATGCTGAGAGAAACATTCTTGGAAGGAATAACTAACATCCAGATGTCTAAGTGAAGCACTGGGTAATAGATGAACTCATGAATGGTTGGCTTAAATCCATATGGACCAGATATCCAAAAGCATTACTGAGAAGAGACAATGGTATTGGATAACATGAAGGAGCATCTAGCGAATAACACAAAGAATGAAAGTAAAGATAGCTAATATGGAATCATGTACCATATCAAGAGGTATCTCAATTCGTTGCTATCCCCTTATACGGAAAAGGAAAATGCATTATATCTACCTTGAAAGTCATTCCTTGAGAAAGTGTTCAAGAAATGCTAAATTTCAAACAATATGGTTGGCACTGAAGGTAATACAGTACAATGTGTGTGTATATATATATATATGTAACCAGGAGAGATAAGAAGAGGAACACGTGGATCCGAAAAATGACAAGAGTGGAAGACATCATGATCAGAGTTAAATCCCTGAAATGGCAATGGGCTGGACATACTGCCAGAAGGACAGACCATCGATGGACAGCCGAAATTTTAGATTGGATTCCAAGGGACAGGAAAAGACCCAGAAGAAGACCACATGGAAGATGGGTGGATGAAATTTGAAAGTATGCGGGAGTGACATGGAGGAGACTGGCACAAGACAGACCGTTGTAGAGGAAACTTGGGGAGACCTTCGTCCAGCAGTGGATTGATAATGGTTGTTGTTGATGATGATGATGATGATATATATATATTGTTACGACTTTTGCCTCATTTTTTCAATATAATGGGCATCGCTAATCAGACAGATTAATGATTTGATTAATTAATGCATTGGTTGTGATTGGGTTTTGAACAAAGAAAAAAAGAAGTTCTAAAGCGAAGCAGGAACCACCCCAGATGTTTTGTTACTGCGCTCGAAATCCCGAAGGCGACGAAAACAGTCATAATTCAGCTGATGTGTCGGGGTTCTAGACTCAACAAGGGGGTCGGGATTGCCATTAGCAAGGCAGATTTATGGGACAGGTTGCAGTTTGGGTCAAGAAATTGTCGTGTAAATATAATACTGAGGAACCGACGAACAAATTTTTTGAGTGCTTTAAATATTCTCGTGTCCTAGTGTGCATGGGAGGAACAGAAAAGCGAGAGGCTCTACCAAATAGCTGAAATCAACAGAAGAAAGAAATAAGCAGTTGTTTCACGAGGGAAAAAGTAGCTGCACGCTTGGCTCCGATAAAAGAGTGGATCAGAAGAAGTTTGCGTGATACGACAACAGGAAAAGTGGTGGATGGCCAACCTTGGTCTAACATCGCAAGTGCCGAGTTAACATGAACAAACGATTTACTAGTGTATATATTATAACGGAGCGACAAGTGACCAGGAGTCAAAAATCATTTCCTTTTTGCATCTGAAAGTTCCATGATTCGGCGAGTATCAGGTCGCACCAACGTTGATCGACGCTTTGTTCCTTTCGAGGAGAACATCACAAGGGGGTCTTTAGTGATACCCCCACGCTTCAGCAGCCGGACCAGTGAAAGTGGATGTGCATCTCAGTGTGTTTAAAGACAGCATAAAGCTGTTTCTTACTCCATTTGATATCAAGTATGTGGTGTCAGCTATTAAACTAGCCAGCACAAAGGTGCTTTGGATTATTATCAGAAGAAGACTAGTAAGTAACAGTTCTTTGATTTTTTAAGTGCCGCTTATTTGTCACGCAGAGTTTGTTTTACCAAGTTAGAAACAGATATTCAATAGACCCAAAACAAGACGTTTGAGTGACTGTCTCAAAATCGCTCAATGAACAGTGCAATCTATTAAACATTCGCCAAGTTTGGTCACAGTGACCTGTCAATAGCCATGATTCGGCGCGATTCATAAGCATATATAAATTGTGTAAATATGACTGTCTAAATTAAAGTGTATTTATGTGCCGGCAATCCTAGCAGTTGATTGGTGGATGCTCTTGTAATAGTAAAAGTACGTTTAAGTAAGTGCCCGCCCATTACAGCAGTCTTCCTGAGAAAACGTACCCAATCTTTTTATTTTGAAGAAAAACCGCTCGGAATTCTTTAACGTATTAATTGGTGGTCCTCGGGACCGCAACAATATATATACTGATTATCCCTCTATGTATATTTTGCCAGGAGGATTGAAGGAACTTTATTTAGCCTCTGTGTTTATATTTCTTTGTCTGTTATAGATGCATGATATACAGTGGTTATTTGAATGTGAGCATGTCCATGAAATAAGTACATTATTAAATATGGGATGATGCTTAAGACTGAATTTCTGAGAGTGACATTAAAATAATTAGAAACCAAATAACCTAAAGGGGTGAGGAGGGGTGTAAGTGTTGAATTTTCACGAACTTTTACAGATTTTATTAATTAAGGTAATTTTTAGTGAGTTTTGTGGTGATAGCTTGACTGAAAAATTGTGAGATTCAAATTTACAGAGTTAGTCCTGCTGCTTTTTTTTTTTTTTTTTTTTTTGCACACCAGTACTGTCAAAAATACTTAGAATAGTTGCTTTTGTTAGTATGTAAACTTCTTTTCTGATATGCTCATTTAAATGGTTCCTGGTTTTTGAAGTTAGGCTAAATTTTCTCATGTTTTATTTTTTGTAAAAAATTTTTGACCAATAACATCTCTGTTATAGTGTCATGTGAAATTTAATTGTTCACCTGTTATGTTAATTTTATGGACACAGTTGTTCCTCTCCAAAGAAATATGGTGGTAGTGGCATTAAAGAAGAGCTTACCCAGAAGAAGAGTAAAAATTTCTACCAAGATGAATTTAGATGTAAAAAATTCAGACTCATAAACATACAGTTTTCAGAAACATAAGTGCTAATAAACAAAGTCCTAATGAATTTCAGTGGATCCCTTTCAATTATCTGAAAGGGATTTTGAATAACCTTAAAATATGCAGCAAGCAAATACACTGCTGGACAATTGCTAAGGACGGATCATAAACGGCTATATAGCGCATAAAAAAGTAAGTGTGGTTGGATGCCAAGTGAAATAAAATAATTTCAGAATGCCAGGACATTACAAGAAAGACAATTTATTGTGCTCTGAAATCCAGAAGGCTTTGGAACGTGTTCAAGGGACAAACAGGCCATTTTGTGCAGAATACGTAAACGTGAAAAAAATGCAATTACCGTCCGCAGGCGTTCCGGCGTAAGATGTCAATACGGGATATGGCCACCCTGGAGGGCGATGCAAGATTCCACACGTCGTATCATGCTTTGCACAACATTATCAAGCGGCTGTTGGGGTAATTTATCCCATTCCTCTGTCAGTGCACGGATGAGGGTGTCCTTGTTTATTGGAGGGCATTGGCGACCAGCAAGACTCCTCCCCAAAGCATCCCACACATTTCAATGGGATTCAGATCTGGAGAACGTGCTGGCCTACGAGGCGTTGAATATCCTCGCTCTCAAGACACTCCTGGACAGCGACTGTTCGATGACATGTTGCGTTGTCGTCCATGAAAATGAATCTATCACCGACAGCACCACGGAACATGCGAACATGAGGTAGTAGAACATCATTAATGTATCGTTGGCCAGTCATAGTCCCAGTTGGAAGCCCATAGAGGGACATAACATTGATCATGATGCCAGCCCATACCATGACACTACATGTCGGATATCGGTCCCTTTCCTGTATGTTTGCTGGACAATATGCAGTACCACTATCACGCCAGATCAGTTGTCGTCGACAATCAGACGACAGACTGTATCTACTCTCATCTGAGAAGAGGACAGCAGACCAGTCGTTATCAGTCCAATTGTGATGTTGATGGCACCATTGCAAACGGGCGGTACGGTGACGTCTGGACAATGGGATGCACACAACAGGACGGCGGGCGTATAGTCCTCCTTCATGCAAACGTCTGGCGACAGTTTTTCGGGAGATCCGCTTGCCAGTAGCAGCCATAAACTGATTTGCTACCTCACTAGCTGTGCTGCGCCGGTGTCTTTTTGTTGATAGCACTATGTACCGATCTTCTGCAGGTGTCGTACTGCGAACACGACCTCCCCCGTGACGTTTGCTACACTCTCCATTTGTTTGAAATGATTTCCAAAGCCTTGAAACAACACTGTGGCTGACGTCGAACTCCCTGGCAACATCTGTTATTTTTCGCCCTTCTTCAATCTTGCCAATAATACGGCCACGCGTAAAATCATCTAGGTGATGTCAGGAAGAGATACTGAAAATTGCAAGTTCGTCAATTGATTCTTTCGCTTTCAAATTTGCGTTTGAACAACAACGGTCAATACGCGTAAAATCCTTTATATCTCTTATCAGCGCTATGACGTCACGAACAAGTTCAGCAATCCAAAATTTGCATACGCACAACACGTCTTACTGTATCCCGCACTTATGCTAATTTCCACATTTTCCTGCCTTCCATTTTATGGTTGCTATCGTTGCTATTGTCATCCGTCCTTAGCAATTGTCCGGCAGTGTATTATACATTTATGTGGTTTATAAAGTTAAATGTCTTGGTGTCTGTTCAAAAATTAATTTTTCAAACATACCCACTAGATTGCTTCTGTTCAACACATCAACATTATTTTTTAGTGTAACCTTCATAGTCCTGACATCGTTGACGTATATTCATTAACATAGAGACTGCTATGGCATTTTGGCATTAGCACTTACTAGAAGTACTAGACATAGTATAAAATACTAACATACCATGTTATATTCAGGTCAGCCTGTATAAAAACCAGTATTCTTCAACTCCTGTGTTGAAGGTTGTCATACGCTAAAATTGGTCGTGTGGGTTGTCGTACAAAATATTAGCCACGAAATGAAGATGGCGTCGTTTTAAAAGTGAGGGTAGTCAACAGGTAAAAACAATGGATTACAAGATTGAAGTGAGAATATTCCAATCAAAAATGAACCAAAAACCAAGATGAATGATAAAAATGCCATGCCGAATCGTTCCCGAATGTCAATGATCCTCGTCTCAATGTCCGAGCCACGATATAGGTCACTACGCTACGCGTTTCGCCAGCATTCACTGGCATCTTCAGGCACGAAACTGAACTGCAGACCACTCATGGTTGTACTGGTTGTGGCAAAAATTCTTTCTTTACCACAGAGTCTCATTTCCCCATCATTATGTCTCGTTTTCAAGTCATCATGTCTCGTGCGCGTCGGATGCGCCATCTGTTGTGAATTTTTGCCAAAATCAGTACAACAGATGGCGCAGCCGACGCGCACAGCCTGATGACATGAAAACAAAGCTCCACGGTAAAGGTAAAAATTTTGCCACAATCAGTACGACCATGAGCGGTCTGCAGTTCATTTTCCTCCCTGAAGATGCCAGCACTCGCTGGCATTTTGACCTAAATCGTGGCTCGGACATTGAGACAAAGATCATTGACATTCGGGAACGATTCGGCATGGTATTTTTATCATTCATCTTGGTATTTGGTTCATTTTTGATTGGAATATTCTCACTTCAATCTTGTAAGCCATTGTTTTTACCTGTTGACTACCCTCACTTTTAATACGAGGCCATCTTCATTTCATGACCAATATTTTATACGACAACCCGCACAACCAATTTTAGCGAATGACAACCTCCAACACAAGAGTTGAGGAATACTGGTTTATATACAGGCTGACCTGAATATAACATGGTATGTTATTATTTTATACTATTTCTAGTACTTTTAGTAAATGCTAATGCTGAAATACCATAGCAGTCTTGATGTTAATGAATATACGTCAACGAAGTCAGGACTATGAAGGTTGCACTAAAAATAATGTTGACGTGTTGAAAAGAAGCATCTAGTGGGTATGTTTGAAAAATTTATTTTTGAACCAAGATATTTAACTCCTGGCAAAAGATGTGCACAAAACAGGGAACAGCTCCAGGAGGAGACTAAATTACGATGAACATTGTACAAGAAGCCAGTAAAGAAATAAAAATTACTCACCCTAATTTTCACTAGATTGTTTCAATAAAAGAAAAATTCTGACAACTGGAAAAATACTAGTGACCCTGCAACATAAAAAAGGAGTCCTTGAGGACCTCAGGAACTGCAGACCAATCAGCCTCTTACCAGTTGTTCCCAAAATCTTCACAAAAATACTGTCATATCGCTTGAAGGAAACACTGGACATGGAACAAGCATGATGCAGTAGTGACAACAGCACGTAGATCATATCCATGTACTGAGAACTAAGTTAAGGAACAAGTGAATGTGAACTTCCATTATGCATGGCTTTTATTGCTTATGTAAGAGCTTTTGATTTTGTGAAACTATCAGCCTAGAGGTTTCACTGTAACTAAATTTAAAATTTTCATATTAAATTACACAATAAAAATAATACAATAAGACATTGCTTAATTTCTATGAAAAAAAATTCAAAACATTAATTCCACACCATTTAAAATATCATGACAGAAAATGAAAGTTTTAAAATAAAAGAACTTACCAGGATCCCTGAAGTATATCATTCTGAAGTACATATCAACAAATGAAATAATTATTATGAATATGTTGATGAATGTGGCCATCTTTACACGATACACCATCATGAAAAAACCTAAGAAGTCAAAATAAGCAAGATTGACTGAATATTCTTCAAGGTTCTGCCTCATTGCTGGAGACCTGAGAGCTTCGTGTATTAATCCTAGTAGATTATCGCCTGAAAATTAAAGTAATTATATGTAAGAACAGAAAAACTTAGAAGCAGATGTAAAAAATCAAACAAACTTTCCCACATTAGGGATCATGTTTCCTACATGTGTTAAATGCAAGTCAAAAACTTACATTTACTGAAAACCATAAGCAAGAAAAAGAAAGACTTGCTACATTTTTTTTCTGTAGTTCCCCTATTTCCTTCTACTTTTGGTGCGCATTCACAAAAAAGTTGGGTAACAACAACCCTCAATAGAATAATTCAGTGTATCTGTTGCATTCTCCGAGTTACTGATTTGTTTGCAGACATTCATGTAGCCCACACATGCTCATCAAAGATAAGGAAGAATATGTAAACTAAAATTAAATTACATAGAATTACAGAAGCAAAAAATATCAGTAACCTTTTAGGCTAGACATCAATCTTCATCACTAAGGGACTGGAGTAACAATTTCAGCGTGAAACAGGAATTTTCTTCTGGGAGTGATTTACAACCATCAAAGATATCGTAAATTTAGAAAGAAAAAAAGAAACACAAAATTTTTTATATATTTTCCATCAAACTTCTTCTGGTTGTTCTAAACCTGGTAAGTAAAGAGATGTTACTGAACCTCCAAAGTCCACTCTATCCTTGTTTTGGCAGATGCTATGGGTATTTGCTATATTGGAAGTACAGTCTGTTTTATTAATTCTCAAATAACAGAACATAGAGATGTTAAAAATATTAATCTCTTCTACATCCCACTATGTTTTTACCCTTCAAGAAACCTCTGCTTTGCTGAACTGGAATAATGTTAAAGGTATCACTACTTTTACAAACAAAGTGGCAGTTTGTAATCATGAAGACACTGCAACATCCTCAACTTTAACACCTGCAATATGAAAACCTTTTAACACTCCCATCATTAGAAATATCTTCCTGCAACAAACATGGAAAATTGCAACATTTGTGCTCTAAACATGTTACTACCTTTTCTGTGTGATCTAGAGAGACTAGTGTCTGGTCAAAAGATTTGCTAATATTTTCAGGTCTTGTGATTTCATACGAAAATCTGTCATATCTCTAGTAGCTATTGCTACTTAAAAAGCCTTTTGTAATTACATTAAAATTATTCTCAATGCTGGAAAATCATTCAGTGAAAGCACGGGGAACAGGTTTTGACAGGAACCACAAATATTTGTAAAGAACAAAATAAACCAGAAAATCTTACCACTGAATTCTTATCAATATTAAACTTATTATCTAATGTTACTGACAAACCAGAAATGATAAAGGTAACAATAGTATCCATATTTATAGTACCAATCATGCATCTCATACAGCGAAAAATATAAACAGGTGCAGGAAATCAACTTTGTCCAAGTTAGTCTATAACACAAATATTCTTTATTTTTTAAGGCAGAAACACAACTGAGAATAAGCCATAAGTAATAAATGAATAAGAGGTTTCATTTTATTTCATATAAAGCTCTCATCATACCCTGTTTGCAAATTACTCTTCAAAGCAAAACTCATGGGTTCCTTTTTTCTTGAGTTTACTACCTATACTCCAAGTTAATCAAAGAGTATACTACTGTTAAAGGTAGGAAAACACAGTGACTCCGGGGGAACACAAGAATGGTATCAATCCACGTCTCACTCTCACACTGACCCCCCCCCCCTCATTTACAGCTTTTATGACCTCCATAACAAAGCATCCCCCTTTCCCTATCTCTCTCTCCTATACAACTGGTTATACAAGTATGTACACCCCCTCACATTTCCCAGATTGCAAATTTATGTGTTACTATCGTCTTTGACTCATTGATATGTAGTCAAAGACACCTAAAAACAGTTTTTTAGGCAATTCATCATCATCATCATTGTTAACCATTACCAATCCACTGCTGGACGAAGGTCTCCCCAAGTTTCCTCCACAACGGTCTGTCTTGTGCCAGTCTCCTCCATGTCACTCCCGCATACTTTCGAATTTCATCTACCCATCTTCCATGTGGTCTTTTTCTGGGTCTTTTCCTGTCCCTTGGAATCCAATCTAAAATTTCGGCTGTCCATCGATGGTCTGTCCTCCTGGCAGTATGTCCAGCCCATTGCCATTTCAGGGAATTAACTCTGATCATGATGTCTTCCACTCTTGTCATTTTTCGGATCCACGAGTTCCTCTTCTTATCTCTCCTGGTTACACCAAGCATGCACCTCTCCATGCTGCTTTCAGTTGTCTGCAGCCTTTGTATGTCTCTTTTAGTTAAGGTCCACGTCTCTGCACCATATGTAAGCACTGGAAGGATGCATTGATCAAACACTTTTCTTTTAAGACATAATGGCATATTGCTCTTGAAAATTATGCTGTTTCTTCCAAAAGCTCTCCAGGCAAGTTTTGAACGCCGATTAATTTCCTCATTAATGTGACCCTCACTTGATATCTGCTGTCCAAGATAAATGTATGTGTCTGTTATCTCCAGCTTTTCTCCATCAATCGATAAATCTTCATTTCTTGTAAAAGCATTGAACATCACTTTCGTCTTCTGAAAGTTCATTTTTAATCCCACTTCTTTACTCTTGTCAGCAAGTTCCTGGATCATACTCTGCAACTCTGATGGGGTAGTTGCAAAAATGACTATGTCATCAGCAAAACGAAGGTGGGTTAGATAATCTCTATAAATCTTTATCCCTTTGTTTTCCCAGTTCAGTGATTGAAAGACATTTTCCAATGTGGCATTAAAGAGCTTCGGAGATATGGTGTCACCTTGTCTCGCTCCTTTTCCAATTTTTATGTGTTGTATTTTTAAACAGCCGAATCTTTGCACTTGCATTTTTATAGATGTTATTAATAATATGAATGTACGCATCTTCAATACCGCAGGATTTCAGAGCCATTGTAACTGCTGATGGTTTCACCGAATCAAAGGCTTTTTCATAATCGATAAAAGCCATGCACAATGGAAGTTCATATTCCTTCGCTCTTTCAATTAGTTCTCTCAGTACGTGGATATGATCTATTGTGCTATAGCCACTCCTGAATCCAGCTTGTTCTCTCGGTTGAGCCATGCCAAGTGTCACCTTCAAGCGGTGTGAAAGAACTTTAGTGAAGATTTCATAAACCACTGAGAGGAGGCTTATAGGTCTGTAGTTCCTGAGATCCTCAATGTCATCTTTTGTATGCAGCAAGATCATTGTAGCGTTGTTCCAATCCTCAGGAATCTTCCCTTCATTAAGGCATCGAGTGAAAATTTGAGCGAGTACTGTTTCGATTTCTCCACTTGCTTCTTGTATGATGTCTACAGTAATTCCATCTTCTCCTGGAGCTTTTCCCCGCTTCATGTTCTTGATTGCATGTGCAACTTCTGCTGGGAGGACTGGAAGAACTCTGGTACTGGTACCTTTCATGATCTCTGGAGTACATGTATCATCCCTTTCATATAATTTGGAGTAGAAATCTTTTACTCTTGTCAAAATTTCGCTTCTATTTCTTGTTATAGAACCATCTTCTTTTCTCAGTGCTATAATCTGTTTTCTTCCCTTACTGAGATGTCCCTTTGCTATCTTTAGACTTTGGTTGTTTTCAATTGCTTTCCTTACTAGTTCACAGTTGAATTTCCTTACGTCTTCAGTGATACTTTTTCGTACTGTCTTGCATAGCTCTATATATTCCACTTTGGAAGTCACATCTTCTTTAGTTGTCCTCATCTATCTTCTTTTTTGCATCAACATTTTGGTTTTTCCTGATAATTTGTTCACATGCAACTTGTTCTTAGACCCAGCTAATTTTGTTGCTGTTTCCATAAGAGCTTTGGTTACTTTTCTGTTAACTTCAGAAATATCCACTTCTTCCGATGTTAGGCCTTCTAAAGCAGAGAATCTGTTCTTCAGTTCCAACTTGAAGGTATTATGGTGTTTTTTAAGGTTGGTTATGTCAAAACATTTTGTTTGTCTTATGAGCTTGCTACGTTCGAGTTTAGTGTTGAGGTGCATCTTACATCTCACCAATCTATGGTCACTACCTGTGTTGAACATGTTTAGCACACTGCAGTCTTCTATGACGAATTTTTTGTTACACATAATAAAATCAATTTCACTTGTCGTCCCATTTGGATGTCTCCATGTCCATTTCCTGTGTGGCTTTTTCTTGAAAAAGGAGTTCAAGATGAAAAACCCTTCTGCCTCTGCAAACTCTACGAGAGTATTTCCACGCTGGTTTCTGTTGCCGTGACCGAATTTACCTACTGAAGTTTCATTCTGTTGCCGTTGCCCTATTTTTGCATTGAAATCTCCCATAATTATCTTCAAGTGCTGCTTACCTTTATTATTTAGATGACGAATTTCTTCATAAAATTCTTCAATTTCTTCTTCAGGATTACTTGTGGTGGGTGCATAAGTTTGAATAATCTGAGCCTGGTATCTTCTCGAGAGTTGGATAACGAGTCGTGCAGCTCTGTCAGAGGAACTTTAAACTTCTACAACTTTATCCTTCAGTTTCTTGTTTATTATAAATCCAACACCACTAGTTCTGCCAGTATCAGTCCCACGATAGTAGAAGAGATGTCCACTTTTCAGTTCAATGAGATCTTCTCCTTTTTTCCTTACCTCACTTAGCCCGACGGTGTCCCACTTGATCCTTTGTAGTTCCTCTTCCAATTCAAGAAGCCTTGAATCAGAAGATAGGGAGCGTCTATTATACGTAGCCAAGGTCAGCATCAGATGGCAGCCTAGTCCGGTCCTCCGGGGATTCTTAGCACCCTCTGCCTTCATGCCGCTGCCTTGGCCAGGTACATTCCAGCTGCCGGAGACTGAGGGCCAAGATTTAAGTTGTGGAGTCATTTTGGAGGGGTTTGGCCAAAACTCACCACACTGGCCAAGCAGGTTGGTGAGTGTGGGATAGCATTTCCTCTAATCCCGATGGTATAGTTATACCGCTATTGGCGGTCGTCAGAGCCCCTTTAGTGGGAACAGGATGTACCACGAGAAGGCAGGGTTGATATTTGTCAAGGAGAGGCTGTGATGTTACGCATTACCTGACCTTTAGGCAATTACAGTATAACGTGCTAAAAGGAAAATTAACATTGGCAGGTAAATTAATATGTGAAACATATACACTACACTTTTTTTTTTTTTTTTTTGACGATTCGCAGTATGAACCATGTGTACTTCGTCTTTGTTTGACATTAAAAAATAAATATTTAAAAAGGTCAAATGGTAATATTTTATTAAATTGTAATGAAAATAATAGTTGGTTTTAGGAAAATACTGTTACTATTAATAAAAATTGAAATTTAACTTACCTTAAAACCATGTGGTTGGATATTTGAGTTGGGAAGTGTTTAGTATAATCCCCTTGAGAGAAAAACAACTTCAAAAATGCATTTTATACCTACTGCCAGGTATTTTACAGTCAAAGTGGCAACCACCAGAAATGGCTCAATACATCCAGTGCCAACTTCAGGATACATCTATGTACTTTATGTTACAGTTGCAGAAACCATGGAAAACAGTAATCTGGATGGTCTTTCAGTGATGGGAATTGAACACCCCAACATACCACCTACCACACAGTCATGAGGCATGTTCTTTTTAGTCAGCCATTCCACACCGGTGGTCACCACAACTTTAAAAATAAAAATTATGTACTTTAACTTCTCAAATTTATTTTGAATTCCTAGCTCACTGAGTCACTACAGAAGAACATTGTTTGGGCTGGCAGTGTTCAAAAGCTCCATCCAATTTGAAGATTCACTGCCTGGAAGAAACCTTTCTACTGCTTTGTTCCACAAGCAAAAATAAATAGTTACATATTAAAATAACATAGTTAAAAAAAATGTAATCGGCAGTGTGGCCCAGTGTGACCCTTGCGTATATATATATATATATATATATATATATATACATACAAGGGTCACACTGCCGATCGTATTCTTCGCAGTTTGTGGAAAACAAATTGTTTTGGCGATGGAAAAAAGTTTTGGCAAAAATATTGGCAATTACTTTTTTGTACTGTTATAACACTTTGGCAAAGTCGGTGAAAGAGTCGGTGAAAACTTTAAAAAAGCCAGAGCAATCGCTGTACACATATATCATCATCATCATCATTGTCAACCATTATCAATCCACTGCTGGACGAAGGTCTCCCCAAGTTTCCTCCACAACGGTCTGTCTTGTGCCAGTCTCCTCCATGTCACCCCTGCATACTTTCGAATTTCATCCACCCATCTCCCATGTGGTCTTCTTCTGGGTCTTTTCCTGTCCCTTGGAATCCAATCTAAAATTTCAGCTGTCCATCGATGATCTGTCCTTCTGGCAGTATGTCCAGCCCATTGCCATTTCAGGGATTTAACTCTGATCATGATGTCTTCCACTCTTGTCATTTTTCGGATCCACGAGTTCCTCTTCTTATCTCTCCTGGTTACACCAAGCATGCACCTCTCCATGCTTCTTTGAGTTGTCTGCAGCCTTTGTATGTCTCTTTTAGTTAAGGTCCACGTTTCTGCACCATACGTAAGCACTGGAAGGATGCATTGATCAAACACTTTTCTTTTAAGACATAATGGCATATTGCTCTTGAAAATTATGCTGTTTCTTCCAAATGCTCTCCAGGCAAGTTTTGTACGCCGATTAATTTCTTCATCAATGTGACCCTCACTTGATATCTGCTGTCCAAGATAAACGTACGTGTCTGTTATCTCCAGCTTTTCTCCATCAATCAATAAATCTTCATTTCTTGTAAAAGCATTGAACATCACTTTTGTCTTCTGAAAGTTCATTTTTAATCCCACTTCTTTACTCTTGTCAGCAAGTTCCTGGATCATACTCTGCAGCTCTGATGGGGTAGTTGCAAAAATGACTACGTCATCAGCAAAACAAAGGTGGGTTAGATAATCTCCATTAATCTTTATCCCTTTGTTTTCCCAGCTCAGCGACTGAAAAACACTCTCCAATGTGGCATTAAAGAGCTTCGGAGACATGGTGTCACACATATATACAAGCTTTTGAAAGAAACAGTACAATTTTCAAGAGCAATATGCCATTATGTCTTAGAGAAAACATTTTAGTCAATGCACATCCTTCCAGTTCTTACATATGGAGCAGGGACATGGACTTTAACTAAAAAAAGATATACAAAGGCTGCAGACAATGGAAAGAGCATGAATAGATTCATGTTTGGTGTAACCATGAAAGACACGAAGAGGAACTCGTGGATATAGAAAATGACAAGAGTGGAAGACAACATGATCAGAAAATTGCCATATCGGGGATTTTATTCCCCGATATGGCAATGGGCTGGACAATGTTGCCAGAGGAACAGACCACCGATGGACAACTGAAATTTTAGACTGGATACCAAAGAACAGGAAAAAAAAAAAAAAAAAGACCCAGAAGAATATCACGTGGGAGATGGATGGATGAAATTCGAAAGCTTGCTGGAGTAAAATGGAGGACACACTGGCTCAAGGGAACCAGACAGTTGTGGAAAAACTACATACATACATACATACATACATACATACATACATACACACACACACACACACACACACACACACACACACACACACACACACACACACACACACACACACACACACACACACACACACACACACACACACACACATACATACATACATACATACATACATACATACATACATACATACATACATACATACATACATACATACATACATACATACATACATACATACATACATACATACATACATACATATTAATGGGAATTAAATGACATTCTGGGTAGGACTTAAAGTATTAATAATTAAAAACACTAAAAAACAATAAAGAGTTACAACAAATTATGAAGTTTCGAAAATCACATATTATAGTGGTGTGCAAAAGTATTGCATCACCTGCAAAAACCGTGAAGTTTTAAGCTTAACTACTTTTTTAACTAACTAATTTTCATTGTTACTTCATCGTTCATATGCCATTAGACGCGAAATTTAATGGAGATTTCAAAAATGTCTTAGTTTTTCCTGTAGCTATTTCTGTTGTTAAGATATGACATAAAATATGGGGTTTGACAAACACATTGAAATTCATGTTAGCTGCACATCAGTTGTTACAGCCAATCATAGACATTCTTTTACCTAATTGGCTGCTTCCTAATGTTATCCTAATCCTACTCCAGCCTTTATAAGGGTTGTTGCAGAGCTACTAGAGCATTGTAGTGGTCGCTTCTTGTTGTTATTAGGGTATAATTTGTGTACATTCTCAATAATGGTAAAAACTGTGAAATTGTCCACAACGGACAGAGTAAAAAAATAGTTGTTCTGCATGAAGAGGGATATTCTTCAAGGCAAATCACTGAAAGGGTGGACTGTAATCAATCTACAGTTATTAGGCTACTGAAGAAGGTAAAAGACACTGGTGATCAGTGGTGTATCTTGGGTCCGAGACCTGGGCTATCTCACCCCTTCCCCCTCCCCTCAGTACTGTTTTTTTTTTTAATTGTGAAGTTTAATTTTTAATTGTTAAGTAATAGAAGCAACTTTTTTTAATTTTAGGTACATGCCATTGCTAACATGATACCAAATAATTATGAGGATTAGGATTTGAACACTTATTTTGTACATGAACTCCATTCTTCTTCTGAATACTTTATTTGTACATGAACTCCATTCTTCTTCTGAATACTTTATTTGTACATGAACTCCATTCTTCTCGTTTTGTGTGAACTTGAGTGCTATGTTTTCATAAAATGTTTCTTCCGAGTACTTTTTCATATTTCAAAAGAATGTTTTTCTCTATTCACAAAACAGCCAAGTTTTTCGAATGTGCATGTCCTTAGGTGGCTCTAAGATATATCTTGATTCTTTTTAATGCATAAAAACTTCTTTCGGCAGTTGCGGTTGTTGATGGAAAGTTTAATATGAAGTATCTAATTTGTACACCTCGCTAAACACTATGTCCAATTTATTCAACCAGGGGTGATTGTGAGGTGACACAAGAAACCCCTGAAACTCTCAGCTCAGTGCCAATATACATATAATGCATATTACGAATATTTATATATTACTCACATATAAACTAGCTACACAACAAATAGGTCCTAGTGCTTGTGCAGTTCAACTTCGCATCTTTCCTTGTACCCAATTTTCTTTCATTGTGCAAAATTCTTCAGGCATTGCGTCTTTGAAATCAAATTTCGTTCTTCACATTACATGTTAATTGAGCAGTCTATGTGGATCAGTTTTACTTGAAGCCTATAGTGGATTCCATTCAATTTCTAAAAGCAGCTTATTGGATTAAGTGAATCTAATATAATCAAATTATTTGATGTAGAGGCAACTTAAAAAAAACCCCAAAAAAAAGCCTTCCTTTCAGCAGGCTGTTTATCTTGAGAGCTTGTTTGATAACAAAAGAAACACTCAAGGTGAAGGTGTCACAAACCATCCCCACAGACAGGCAGTGTTTTTAATCAAACACTGTAATCCCCCCCCCCCCCAAAAAAAATACTTGAACTTTTAGTTATCATTTCGTAGCATTTTCAGAAATGAAATGTCCGAAGCATCTCAAATTCTTCTACAACTTAAAAACCCGGATTTACAGTTTTGGAAAGTGACAAAAACCCGGATTACAAACAGGTCTGTTCAACTTTATGTAACACATAATGTCTCTTACTGATTTGTTTTTGTATTCATCAAAGGAATAAAACACCTTCAGTTCATTTTTCAGTCGAGCTGTATCAAAATTTGAAGCATAGATTTCTTTAAGTTCTGACAGTAGATGTTCAGGGAAGCTTTCACAAAATTTATCAAAACAGTTCGAATCCAACAAAGCCACGAATTTAAGATATAATATCTCCGATTTTAATTCATTGACACTTCACAAAAACTGAAAAAACTCTCATGAAACACTTATGGGCAGGAGTATGCGAGTGACTGAGATAGTCTAACTGTTCTTTTTTCTGAGTGAACCGTTTCCCAAAGCAATGGCCCATTCTCCTCTACCAGCTGATTCATGTTGTCATGAAAACGCTATCAGGCGATGGTATGGAAGGTTTTCGCATCAGAACTGTGAAGACTGTGGAAGAGCTGCTTGCATTATGCCGTTGGTTTTCGCTCGCCAGACTGAGTCAAAGAAGCGAATTCGCACGGGGGTTTTTTTTCGCAGCGAATGCATAAACATATTTTAATACCATTGATAATTAACTTTTATTTGTGTATATTTAATTCAGTTTTATTTGTGCATTCTCTGGGCTACGCAGCTAGCCTCGAATATATGCCACTGCTGGTGATGTTAAACATATGCACCGCAGTGGAAGGCCCAAATCCACTTCAACCAGGCAGGACAGAGTGCTCAGAAAGCTAAGGTTGGCAGACAGAGGCTCAGTTCACCTGAATTGCTTCAAAGATGGTCTTAAGTGACTAATGTTATTGTTAGTACATCTACTGTTAGGAGGAGACTGCTTCACTATGACGTATGTGGCTGCGTAAACCACCGTTAACTGCAAATCAAAGACAGTGTAGACTTCAATGGGTAAAGCAGAATGTCTCATGGACAACCAAGCATTGGGGAAATGTTCTTTTTAGTGATGAATCAGAATTTTGCCTTAATGGGAATCAGAGTAGTGCCCATGTAAGGAGATTTAAGCATGAAGAATTCCATCTAAGTTGCTAAGTGACTACTGTTAAGCACCCAGTGAAGATCATGGTTTGGAGCTGCACGTGTGCACATGGTGTTGGGAACCTCCATGTTGTCGACGGTACGGTAAATGCCCAGAAATACACCTGGATATTACAAAACAAGATACTACCGTCATCTAGAGGACTTTATGATGGCAATTTTATTTTTCAAGATGACAATGCTCCCTGTTATCATACTAAAGTAGTGAAAAGGTGGTTTCAGGAAAAAAATGTTCAGCATCTTGATCAGGGTGTCTACCAAATTTGGGAAATGCAATTTTATGACCAATTAACAATTTCCACCACCATTTTTAAAAGCTATTTCATTCTCTCTCTCTCTCAATATATATAGCCCTATCCAAGGCAGCGGTATATGCGCGCATGCACATATATACAGTAAGTATCATTAAAGAGGGGAACATTCCACCCCTTCTTTTTCCTACATTAAAGTTCCCTCTGCCCTTCTGCTAGTGACGAAAACTAACTTATCATACTTTGACTGTGCTTAGAGTGAGTTGAGATGCCCACCATTGTGTATATGTGTACACACACATTCAGCATGTATATATTAATGAGGGAGAACACTCTGCTGCCTCTTTTTTTCTACATAAAAAGTGCCCCTTGCCCTTCTGCTAGTAACAAAAAAACTGACTCATTATACTTTGACTGTGCCTAAAATAAGCTGAAATGCTCACCATTGTGTTACATGATTTCATAACATATATTTCTTTAAAATTTATACCTGGAAAACATCATGACTTTATTTTTTTTTATTTTTTTTTTTTTTATTGGAGGCTTAACGACCACCGTGAGCAACTCAATGGGCTATAAGCAGTCGCCCGTCCCTAATTTAGGGTCACTGGTTCCAGGGAAGGGAGAGAGCCAGTGCCGTAAGACAAACACAACATCCATGCCCGACCGGGATTCGAACCCGGACCCCTTACGGACGAATGATCAGAGGCCAGCGCCTTAGACCACTGCGCCACCGGGGCGGCCATCATGACTTTATAAGCAGCATAATTTAAATAGCTAAATTAACCTCAACACTTTTTACACATATATTTTCATGCTAAGAGGTATTTTGCTTTAACAGTTTTTTTGTGAGGAAGTGCATGTGCCCTTTCTTTGATACTTGGATCATAAGATGGAAACCATATTTGCGTCTCATGTGGTCAATGTGCATGGAGAACTACTTACTGTTACCAGAAAATGGATAATTATTAAACATAAAAAGAAATTCATGACCCCAAAGCAAAATCAGTGACTTTTTTGTGACTTTCATGATTTTCATGACAAGTAGACAGTCCCCTGTTGATTGGCCCTACAGTCACCAGACTTAAACCCGATAGAAAATTTGTGGTTCAAAGTGTCGTATGATCAATCAAAAAAGAAGCCAACAACCAAAATTCAACTCATTGAAGATGTAATTCAAATTTGGAATTCTATTGTTTAACCCAATTTTTTATAAAACCTTGTTCACAGTATCCCAGCAAGATGCAAAGCTGTGATTAAAGCTAAAGGCTGGGCAACAAAATATTAGGTACATTTTATAATTTTGTTTTATTATATTTCTGTATTTAAATGTTATTTTATTCCTTATGAATTATAAAAACGATTTATTGCTGTAAACCTAAGTAGTGGATAAATTATCCTTTTCACAGTAATTTTGACTTGGTCATGATTTTTGTAACGTATCTTAAGAACAGAAATAGCTACAGGAAAAACTAAGACATTTTTGAAATCTCATTAAATTTTGCATCTAATGACATTTGAATGATGAAATAACTATGCAAATTAGTTAATTAAAAAAAGAGTTAAACTTAAAAATTCATTGTTTTTTGCAGGTGAGCAATACTTTTGCATCACCTTCAATACTTTTGCACACCCCTGTATATTGGGATCATATCATTCACTGTAGACAAAAATATTTCCTAAAAAGTGAAACAAATAAATATGTAGCCATAAGTGCAAAAAAAAAAACCACCCACAAAATCACATCAAAATCAGGAACTATCATAATAAATATTTTGGTCCACTAAATGTATGAACTAAGACTGGCATGCAAACAATATCAAATTCATTGGCTGAAAAATAAAGATTAAAAAATAATTCATGGAATCAATAGTTTACTTACATTTTTTACAATTTTTAATCCATTATCAAATTCATTTATAATTTTCAATGCAATTACATTGTAACCATTGTTACAGTATCAGTTGTGGCAACATAAGAAACTGGCTTTATCAGAGAAATAGTATTCAAATATTATGTAAAAATAAAATCACTATTACTTCTTTAAAATTAATTGGCTTAACTTTTTTCATAAACTTTATTGACTTCTGAATAACTATCAAGCTATATTGTCAATGATACACCACTTATTAAAAAGCTAGAGTTCCAGGAAGAATGTATACACCTCATATCACATGCTCATTCAGCCAAAACAACTGAACTTTTACACCTGATTTTCCAAATATATCAATTACTTTAAGCATACACATTAAATTCATTTACATGTCCAAAAAAATAATAATAATGCACAGCCTAGCCTGCATTTCAAAGCACTAAAATATAAATTAAGCCCTAAATTTTATGAAGACATTAAAACTAGACTGATATGCTTTAAACAGAAGAATAATGAAAACAGTCTCTTTCTTTCATTGGCCCCTAAAATGAAAAAGCCTGAAATCACAATGTTTTAAAAGTCATTGTTAATTGTAACCAGAAAAATCAATTTTTGCTGAACTTACCAGCTTGTTGAACAGCTCCAGGAGTAATAAACTTAGGTGTGTCGTACCTCGTGTGATAAACATAACCATTTTTTACAAATGCAAAGTCCAAACCTAATTGTGCATGAAAAAAAAAACTGCTATTAGAAAAACAGACTTTTCCTTTTCAAAGAGGATATAAATTTCAGCTTAAATACAATACTCTACCCTGGGAAGAAAGAAATATTGACAGACTGCATAAATAGCCTGGAATATGTTAACTAACAGTGAAACATAGTTTAGGGAAATGCATAGCCCTGATAAAATTACCTACTCTCCAGCCTTTAAAAAGCAGACCAAAAAACATAAAAAAAAAAAAAAAAAAAATACTAGTTTAATAAAGAACAAATAGCAAATACCAGTGAATCTGCATATTAAGTCATCCAAAAGAAGTTATCTTTCCCGATTGACCGAACAAAATGTCGAGTATTAAGCCAATTAACTTGCCTGCACTACCCTCTATGCATTTATCTGTTATGCACTATGTTCACAATCAACATTTAAACCATCACCCACCATTTTTTTTCATCTTATTGATTCTTAATGTCACATTGATCATCATTTTGTATTACACAATAGAGTTACATAAGAAGATAAAGGTGATATATCTCAGCCCAATTAATAAAAAAAAAAACTATTTTCACACTTGACTCAGATGCACTAGCAAACCGATCACTGACAACAGATATGTTCATATACTTTATTTTCTTAGTTAAGTTCTTCAATATATCTCATTTCCTTAGCACACTAAAACAATGAAATTTAACACAGCAAGAAATTTAAGAGAGCAACACTCTTATCTAGACAATATCAACAGTTAGTTACAAAAATGAAGGAACTACTTTACTGACAAATATTTTCTAAAAGTATTAATCACAAATGTTTTAATAATCAAATAGATTCAGTTTCTGTAATCTGGTTTGTTCTGTTTATGTACATTGGGGAAACCTTACAGTAAATTTGTCCATGAATATGAAACCCTTATGATCCCATTACCAGAGGTGCTTTGATTTCAGCTCTCATTGAAGTAAAAGCTAAAGCAGCATTGAATTTTCTTGTATCTCATTTTTAACAAATTTTAGCTTCAAGTGAGTTAGTTCTTCTAGTAAATCAGGTGTTTCTGACAAATCTTTGAATGAAACTTTTCCATCATGACAGCATTTTGTATATTCTTTAGAAGTGTTCAGTTCACGCAGCTTGTAGTATGTTGTCCTGATCATGTACAAGAAGTAGTCACAGCAACATCAGATGTAAACAAAAAAATGCAACTTTTGTATATTGTGTTGTGCATGACCTAAGCATTTTATATATAGAGACAGCTTTAGTTCATGAATCTCTACAAACCAAAGAAATATTACTTCACTTTAATGAAGATTTCTAGACCAACACACACATGTATTACTAAGCTGTTTTCTGAGATTCAGAGGTTAGCTCCAAAAATAAATACAAACTACCAGATAATTTTTACTTACTGTTGCCATATCAAACTTCTCCATTTACAGCGTGTTTGACATACAACTTGGGCTTCACTGACATTCATCACACGCCATACACAAGATCTCCTATACTTCATACTCATAATCTTTTTCTCATGTAGACACTCCTGAATCTGATCCTCCCCTCACTCTCTTGCCCTTCCTCTGCCTTTCCTTCCTATCACTTGGGCTAAAAAGATTTTCTTAGTAAGCATCTCGTCACTCATTTTTTTAACATGGCCAAACCACCGAAGCATTTAGTCTCCACCTTGCTAACAACATTTTGCTTCACATCACACAACTGCAACACATCTTCATTCCTCACACAATCAGAACATGTCTTGCCACAAAACCCCCATAAGTAACACATTTCTCCAGCACACAAACAACTAATATGTTTCTTCTGCAGTACCCAGGTTTCACTGCCATACATCAGAGTAGGAACAGTTACACTTTCATACACAACCATGTGGGACCTCTTGAGAACCCATCATTCCTGTGAAAACCTCCCAGAGCAGCCATGACTTTCAATGAAGAATTCACTCTCCTACTAATTTCACCATCCAATTTGTTCTCTCTGTCAAACATGCTTCCTAATACACAAACTCATTCACTTGGTCAATCACTGTGCCATTTAGACTTATGTTACATTCAGTACTACCAGTTCCCCGCTCAAAAAACATAACTTTGGTTTTTCCCCTATTAATACTCAGTTTGAATTTCATGCAAACTTCGTACATCCAGGACAACATACTGTGCAACTCATTTTTGCTCCCTGCCAACAGGAAGGACTGTGTCATCAGCATACAGCAATCTGTATGCACGGATATTACCAAGACATAACCCAGTATTGTCCATCTTGGCACCACGCATGCACGCATCCATAAATATATTAAACAGCCATGGAGACATTACACAACCTTGTCTGACTCCTGCACCAACAGAGAACCATTTTGATAAAACACCATTCACTCATGCACAAGCTCTACTGCCAGCATACATGGCTTTTAGACTATGAAGTAGATTCCCAGTAACACCATACTCATTCAATGCCTTCTACAAAAGCGTCCTATTTACTCGGTCGTAAGCTTTTTCTCTAAATCTATGAAGGCAGCAAAAATGTTCTTACCAACAGCCAGATACTTTTCAATCATTATGCGTAATGCAAAAATTAGGTTAGTGCAGCTTTTACCAGGCATAAAACCAGTCTGAACATCCCACACTTTCTCTGATGTAAGATCCCATACTTATTCAAATAATAATAAACACTGAAGTTGACAAACATATGAAAAATATAACAAAACTGTTGCCACACAGGAGATCAGAAAAACAATAAAATGAAATAAGGGGTATTAATAAATGATAAAAAATCTCTGATTACAAAGTTCAATAACCTTTTGGTATACAAAGGTGCCATCATCTAGTTGGCAGTAAAAAGGATGAGTAAAAGCATTTTTAAAATGCTCATTAATTATCCAATTTTCATCTGCTGCCAGTTGCACTGAGAAAGATGTCTGAGCCTATCAATCAAAATGGGTACTCCAGCTGAGAAGACAAATCACACTATGACTTGTCTAAAAAAAGTCCCTTATCAATGAATGGTGAGTGTTAAAAAGGACGGCAATATATGACAGCTTACCTTTTGAGGTTTTGATTCTCTTGACATTTCTTGCACGTCATTATCGGGTTGTTATTTTTTGTTATGTAGTTTCCAGCAGGGTAAGTTGCTGTTTTTTTCACTGTTCTGTACATTATGTACTTATATGAGCATGTCAGGCATGTGAAGTATCTTTGCACAGGCTCGTATTTCGTTTATACCTCGAGTTTAACTCTGCTCCCCGTTGTATTGATTCCATTTTTCTTATTGGGGAGGGGGTGGGCAGTTAAACTCAAGAGGTATAAATGAAATACGAGCCTGTGCAAAGATACTTTGTATGCCTGACATGCTCATATAAGTACGTAATGTACAGAACAGTGGAAAAAAACAGCAACTTACCCTGCTGGAAACTACATAACAAAAAAAAAAAAAAGATAACGACGTGCAAGAAATGTCAAGAGAGGCAAAACCTCAAAAGGTAAGCTGCCATATATTACCATTATTTGCTATGCACGTGAAATAACGATAGATTGGGCATTAGACAGCCCAACGAGCTATTACAGGGTTAAAAATACTTTACACAAATACAGCACATGTAAAACTGATCGAATTGTAGATGAAAACATTTGGGGATGGGAACCATTTAGATAGATGCCAACCTTTGGAAGTTGTTTTCCGTAATAAACATGCTATTTTTTCAGTAATCCAGCACACAGTGGCAAATGCGGGTATCTAGAGTAGCAACAAATTTCAGTCTGTCACGACAACAATTATTACAGAAAAAAAGAAAAGAATAAATACATTAAACAATTTGATACTGGAAAAATTAAAAATGCTGTTTACAGGAAAAGTCTAAAGTAGAGGTGGGACGAATCCTAAATTTTCTCGAATCCGAATCCCTAGAATCTCCTGAATCTTGAACCTCTCAAATCCTTTTTCGTTACCGTTATCCCGGTAACAAAAAATTTAATAAGAATTTTTTAATTCTTATTAAATTTTTCGTTACCGTGGTAACGAGCATGGAATGAAACAATTAAATTTCATTCCACGCTTGTTACCATGGTAACGGCTGCCAGGAAAGAGATAAAATATGGGTAAGTCACTTTTTCCACTATACTTGAGGTATGGTAGCTAAGGCACTGTCCGATGGGAGACACCAGTCACTTCGGTGGTTGCTCTCTGTGTTTGGCTGAACAATTCCTTCACTGTTGCATCCGGTTTGGAAGTAACGAGCTATTTCAAATAGCTGTGTACACACTGTAGACGATCTTCTTCGATTGTTTTCTAATGTTAAAACTAGTTTGTCATGCTGACAAAAATTCAAACAAATATCACTCGAGAACAAGCCCCAAAATGCCAAGTTTTTTAGGTTAACATTTGAATGACGAAACAAACACAAAGATTCGAGTTTTCAAATTTCGAATCTTTTTCAAGATTCATAGGACTCGAGGATTCGAATGTCCCATCTCTAGTCTAAAGCATTACCTTCAGTAATCTTTTAGATTTTTCTTTTCTCTTTTAATGCCCTCAGTGTTTGGCAGAGTTAGAGCCAACTGCTTCTCTTAAATAACCCATGTTATTGAAGAACTGATGACTTACTGTATGTTTTAAGTTTGTAGTTCACAGTTTGTATAGCCCAGTATATGTCCATGTTCATTCTTTCGGACTTTATGATTTCATCCATCATCATGAGTGCATAATAAAAAGCTTTTACAATTTTAGATAAATGAATGTAAGTACTTTTGAGCATCATGCATCAATTCTTATAAATTTTCTAACTCCATCACTTCTGTTTTCAGAAAAATTGCTCTCCCTTATTCTGAAATGCAAGCATTTATGAGGGGAAATAATATTTAACAATACAGGGCAGTGGAAATATCGTGTAAAAAAAGGACTGCAATTATGGGAGTAATTTGTGCCCCGTCCAACATCTGTTTCAGACATTTTCCCTCCATGTTCAAGGTGAAATACAAGGTTTGTCTGGAAAGTAATGAGCACTTTTCCTGAGCCAATCAGAAGGGCCGGAGGACGGAGTCTCCGGGCGTGACGGGTGGCGGGGTATGTTAGGTAAACGATCGATGTCTCATCAGTTGGCTCTGAGCTTTAACAGAGTGAGGATCGCTTGCGAAGTGGACAGCTGTGCGAGTGTCACATAACGGTAAAAAGGCAGAAGTGTCTAACAGTGATACGCTGTAAAGTTTGGTGTTAAACTTGAAAAATCCGCAACCGAGACGCTTGATATGATACAGAAAGCCTACGAGAAGGATGCTTAATCGAAAACATAAGTGTTTCGGTGGCACAAAACGTTCACAGAGGGAAGAGAGCGTCAAGAATGAGCCACGCCCAGGGCGCCCTTCAACGTCTCACACTTCGGACAATGTGGAAAAGGTGAAAGCAGTTTTGGACTCTGACCGACGTCTGAGTGTTAGATTGGTAGCAGAGCGCGTGGGACTCACAAAATCCATTGTGCATGAAATGATCACGCAAGAATTGCAGATGCAGAAAGTTTGCGCCAAATTGGTTCCTAAGGTTTTGACCAATGAACAGAGGAACAACCGTGTGTCGATTTCTCGTGAGCTTGTGGGCCGTATGAGGAGTGAACCTGGTTTTTGGAGAAAGTGATAACAGGTGATGAAACGTGGGTATTTGAGTACGATCCGGAGACGAAAAGATAGAGCTCAGAATGGCGCACTCCCGGGTCTCCTCAACCAAAGAAGGCTCGAATGTGCAAATCACAGATGAAATCGATTCTCATTGTCTTCTTTGACTGTAACGGTGTTGTCCATAAGGAGTTCGTACCACCTGGACAAACGGTCAACGCTGCATTTTACGTCGAAGTTCTTCAATGGCTAAAGAACAGAGTTGCGCACGTCTGCCCGGAGATCACCAACACTTGGGTTCTTCACCACAATAATTCACAGAGCCACGCATCCCTGAGAATGAGAGAGTTTCTGGCGAAGCACAACTTGGCAATGCTGCCCCAACCTCCCTACAGCCCGGACTTGGCCCCGGCTGATTTCTTTTTGTTTTCCAGGCTCAAATCCAGCTGGAAAGGACACCATTTGGGGACTGTTACAAATGTGCAAACTGCCACGACGAGTGCTTTGAAAGTGATCCCTGTTCCCGACTTCCAGGTCGATTTCTTTTTGTTTTCCCGGCTCAAATCCAGCTGGAAAGGACACCATTTGGGGACTGTTACAAATGTGCAAACTGCCACGACGAGTGCTTTGAAAGTGATCCCTGTTCCCGACTTCCAGGTAAGCTACACCGCGTGGCAGAACCGCTGGCAGCGGTGTATTGATGTTCAAGGATGTGATTTCGAGGAATTTAAATGTTATATAAGTATGACTTTAATTAAACGTCTGTTATTGAATGAGTCTCATTACTTTCCGGACAGACCTTGTAGAAACATTAATGCAAAAAATTATATTTAACAACAATACTATACTGGGCAACATCATGAGGGAGAAATATTAAAATTACTGGGCAAATCTTCACTCTTCTTTTTCAAAAGTTTTGAAAGATGAAATTCTGTCCCCTGAAGAAAAACAACTCCTCTTCAATTCTGTTCAGTACAGCATCGATCTCAAGAATAACCCAAATGATGGCGGCAGAATTATGTAGAAGAATCTCATGGCTGTTTCCAAAGTAGAAAAATCAAATGGCGACTTTCTGTAATTTCATCGTTATGTCCGTACTTCTGTAATTCCAACCAAAAATTTATGGAAAATCCGTACTAATTGGCATCTATGCATATGTACAGGAACAAGCAATGGCAGGCCATCAGTTTCTGATTATGTATAAAACATCAGAAAACACTTACACACAATCACTGATGAAACCTCTCATGCAAGTACCATGTCAACTATAAATACCTAAGTTTACAGTTCACTAAGTGCTGCATAAACATTTTAAATTACATGCCTATCAACTACAAATCCTTCAAGAACTGAAAATAGATTACTGTTCCAGGAATGCACAGTTTGCCATTGTGATAAGAGACCATAATCAAAGACAATCTATTTTTACAAAATGTGTGCTGTTCTGATGAGACCACATCATCTCTACATTCTTTCTCATGGGATAATGTTAAAGACACAGTATACCTAAATCCAGTAAAAGACATCTCCACTTTGGAGTACACTGCACACACAATTGTTACGATTACCACCAAAACATGGTGTCATTTCGAATATCATACCTGCCAACATTGGCCAGAGCCCAGTCAGTAATAACTAGTACTGTTATGTGGCATACCTAACTGCTGTTTCCGACCACGATAAAGTAATTCCTCACATGCTTCTCTATGGCTTAGTTTGACAGATTATATTTAACTTTACACCTAAAATTTAATTTACTGTTGCTTTTTCTGCTGAGTGATGACGATTCATATTTCATAGAATTTATAACATACACTGCTCAAATGGCTCAGTGCAACTTTTTTTTATCTTTGCCTAGTGAATTACTGGAATATTTGAAATAATGAAATAAGAAATTTCAATGAATAAAGTAATATTAAAGAGCTTACCCTATCCTATGCCCAGTCTCATTCATTCTGAATCGGTTAATTTAGCTATGCTTTTTCCAGTATTATCAAAAGAACCTAATAATTAAAGCAAAGTGGTTACAATCTCCTTCTTCATAAGCATAATAGCTAATCAGGGAACATAGCTTTTTTCGCTTTGATATCATTGCTGCCAACATCAGTCACAAATGAGAATGAATTTTTTTTATTATATCACAAACTTTAAATTTGCTCAAATCAGTTATGGTGCAAAGGATGGCAAACCTTTTTTCATATGCCCACTGCTTTATTATTTTGCAATAATGGAGTCTGGAAACATTTTTGCAAACAATGACACTGACAGTTGTCACGTTGTTAAGAAAAATTCAAACCACACACCATACAATATGCATACCCTTCTTTCTCTGATGCACTAATAAAGGGCCACTGCTTAGAATATTCTTCCTTAAATTTCTGGCAATTCTTCGTTTCTTTGGTGGCACTGAAGCTGCTTCCTCATTCTGATGCTTTATTAGGAAACAATCCATCTCTTTGTGAAAAAAAGAAATATGCACCACAACAAAATGATACAACAAACAAGGACACTAATGTAACAAACTTTTGATTCCCCTGGTGAGGGCACGATAGGTAGTAATATTGTCAGATTTAAGTTCCAATCTTCCACCAGTAATAATCAGTCAGATGTGTTCAGAATCCTTGACCAACAGGAACTGCTTTACAAAAAGAATATCGGAATATCATCAACATTGGAAAATTGCATGGCTTTCCACCCTCCAATTCGATCAGTATACTAGCCTAAAGTGTTCTACAAGGTATATGACATCTGGTGTTGAAAGAATTTTTTAAACGCACATGTAGAAGCAGAGATAATGGGAAAAAGAGATTAAGTTTTCATTTGTGCCCCTTTAAGCACTTATTTCGAATTTCAAGGCTTTTCAAGACAGCTTTAAAAAAACACCATTTTTCCAGGATATTCCAGGCCTTGAAAATGTTATGATTTTCATAACATTTTCAAGGCCTGGAAAATGTTATGATTTTCAAGGACTTTCCAGATCTTCAAGCACCCGTGCGCAGCCTGCTGTCAACACTTTCACAGGCGTTACCCACTTACATTGGTAGTACTTACCACAGCATCAACCTGCAATTGGTGGAACATATTGCTCATGTTAAGAGAGGCAATCCTTCCACCTCCCTTTCAATTTTAACTATCAGCAATACGTCCGCGATTCCAGATTGGCAAAGCAAAAAACGTGTCACTCTGTTCAGTAATCGGAAAGACCTTAGGGTACTAACAGGAACGTGAAAGCATTGTAATCTACCTTACCCCTAACACTTGCAATAGGGACGCACTTTTTCAGATCCCTATTATTTGGAAAGCTAATTTGAAATCTGGCAACAACTGATGCTAACACCACATGGTTCATTCCATGGCTGAGGAAGGTATAAGTCAACTACAGAAAGATTCCACCATTTACAGTTCCATAACGTAACCAATGCGTGATACAAGGATATTAGGGATTCTTCTCATTTTCTATGTGTTACGTGATTCCCTACCAATCCTTCTCACTAAGAACTACAAGCATGTCAATGTGCATTGCTGAACCTCCATTTGCCACATGATCATATATTACAAGGGCCAAAATTGCAGTTTATGACAATAAGGAGCATTTATATACATCATGAAATAATAGGCGGGCGGTCTTAGTAAGGGATGGGTTTGCCTTCTCGGGGCACTCCGTGGCAATGGCACACAGAACAGCAACAAGGGCCTCTGTGAATCTTGTACTTCAGCATCTGTGAATCTTCGAGAGGTGTCAGCTAATTATGTGGGACATTGGCAAAAAGACCCCAACTCACTGGGTTTTGTTCCAGAATCCTTAGGTTGAATGACCAACTGGAACCGTTAGCTGTGGGCAAATCCCCCACATTGATGTCCCTACCTGATTAAAAAGACACAAAGAAATAAATATTCAGAATCTAGTGTGGGATATGGTGGACCTACCACACTTGAAAAAGACGGTCCACCACGGAATAGACCTGGAATTTCTAAAAGGCGCATGAGAAAGAGATCATGGCTGAGTGAGTGTAAGATTGGTGTATGGAATACTAGAGGTATAATGGCAAGATGAATGAGGTGATTGAAGAAATAAACAAGTATAAATTGGATGTGCTGATTGTAAGGGAAACCAAAAAGAAGGAAATTGGGATAGAAGTGAATGGAATGGTGAGTGTGTGGTCTGGAGTGTTGGATAATGTGAGAGGACAGGCTGGTGTAGATGTGATTTTAAATGAAAAGATGAAGAACAACTTGATCCATTACAGCTGCATTAGTGAGAGAATTATTTGCATTCATTTGAAAGTGAAACTTCAGAGACTAGTAATTGTTGTAATGTATGCTCCTTGTGACTCGGAACCTTCTGATAAGAAGGAAGATTTCTGGAATGAGCTAAAAGCTGTTTTGAACCAGTTTGGTGCTAAGGAGAAAGTTATAATAGCAGGGGATTTCAATGCTAGAGTAGGTGTGCAGAATGCAATGTCTGACAATGTTCTGGGTAAGTTCAATGATTCTTGTGTGAATGATAATGGTGAAAGATTAATTGAATTCTGCATTGAGAATGGTTTGTGTGTATCTAATACATTTTTCAACCACAAGTATATCCACACATATACTTGGAAAAATTGCACTCTTGGTCAAAAGAGTGTGATGGATTTTGTCTATGATCAGTGTCTGAAACACTAAGTTGTTGACACGTGTGTGATGAGAGGTGCAGATGTTGGAGCTGATCATTATTTGGTAGTGTCACAAGTAAAACTGAATGTTGGTTGGAGGAAAAGGAATAGGAAGAGGCCTAGGGTAGAAAGAATAAAGGTTGAAAGGCTTCCTGAAGATCATCAGCATTATGCTAACCTAATCAGAGAACGACTGAAGGAGCTGAAGTCGTGTGAAAGGGATGTAGAAAAGAAGTGGGAATGTTAAGAACTGTGTTGTCACTGCTGCTGAAGAGGTCTGTGGCACCACAATAGTGGGTAACAATATAGGTGATGCTTGGTGGAATAGTGAGATTGAAGAGGCAGTAAAGAGAAAGAAGGGTGCCTATTTGGGGATGTTGCAAGATAGAGTTTCTGTGGATAAATACTACTATAAGAACCATGAAGCAGCTAAGCTGGTTCGCCAGAGTAAGGCAAAAGATAGGAAGAAGAAGGTGGAAAGGCATGATTTGGCTGTTTGGAAAGATAGAAAGGCTTTCTGCAAGTACAAGAGACCCAGAAAAAATGGGGGAAGCAAAGTTGTAAGTTGTGTGAAGAATAGGATCGGGGAAATGATATGGGAGCTCAATGAGTTAAGTGACAGATGGAGTGAATACTTCTGTGAGTTATTAGATCAGGAGAGCAAAGGTGATTGAGGCAGAAGCAGACGATGTCACAGTGAAGGATGGAAACACAGGAGGAATTTCAAGAGAGGAGGTGTGTAAAGCTGTAAAATCTCTTCAGAATGGTAAGGCTCCAGGAGTTAATAGCATAACTGCCGAGATGTTGAAATACAGTGGTGACTCTGTAACTGATGGGTTAACTGAAATTTGCCAGTTATGTTGGTAGCTAGGAATGGTCCTTCGGGATTGGAAGGATGCTATCATTGTTCCCTTATAAGGGAACAGGTAATCAGACTGACTGCAAGAACTATCATGGTATTAGCCTACTGAGTGTGCCAGTGAAAGTGTTTGGTAAGGTCATTATTGAAAAAGTACAGGGTCTTACATCAATGAAAGTGTGGGATGTTCAGAGTGGTTTCATGCCACGTAAAGGCTTCACTAACCAAATTTTTGCATTGCACACAATGATTGAAAAGTATCTGGCTGTTGGTAAGAAAGCTTTTGCTGCCTTCTTAGATTTACAGAAAGCTTATGACTGAGTAAATAGGACACTTCTGTGGATGGTATTGAATGAATATGGTGTTACTGGGAATCTACTTAATAGTGTAAAACCCATGTATGCTAGCAGTAGAGCTTGTGTAAGAGTGAATGGTGTTTTATCCAAATAGTTTTCTGTTGGGGCAGGAGTCAGGCAAGGTTGTGTAATGTCTCCATGGCTGTTTAATATATTCATGGATGTGTGCATGTGTGGTGCCAAGATGGACAATACTGGGTTGCGTCTTGGTAATATCCGTGCAGATTGCTGTATGCTAATGACACAGTCCTTCCTGTTAGCAGGGAGCAAAAATGAGTTGCACAGTATGTTGTCCTGGATGTACGAAGTTTGCATGAAATTCAAACTGAGTATAAATAAAAAGAAAAAAGTTACGGCTTTTGAGCGAAGGACTGTTAATACTGAATGTAATGTAAGTCTAAATGGCACAGTGATTGTCCAGATGAGTGAGTTTGTGTATTTAGGAAGCATGTTTGACAGAGAGAACAAATTGGATGGTGAAATTGTTGGAATCACAGCCTCACAGCAAAAAAAAAAAAAAAATGCAGATCGTCAGACGGGAATCTTAAAAACGCTCCAAAATGAATTGCCACGTTCCAGACGCAACTCTGTGACATAACTACACGTAGCCAACCTTGAAACGTCACGACGCGTGCATCTTACTCTCACGTGATCTGTGACGTAGGTGAAGTCGAGACTTGAGCCTTCTAAAAAACAGTGTTGTTGTTGCTTTTCTTTGCTTGCATGTGAAAGAGTGTCTGTGACGTTCCGTTTATATGTTCTGTAAAAAAGAACTACTCTTTTTTATTGGAAAGAGAACTGTTTTGAAAGATGTTTTATTTCTGTAAATTATAGAACGCTTTATGCTGTTTCTACATAGATTCTGTCTACTTACAAAGAGTTTTGTGCGTGATGGACTGAAGTGTTTTTATGGCCAGTAAACATGGCGTGTATTCGACTGATCTTCAGTTTCACTAATAGTGCATCAACTTGCTGATGTACTTTCATCAAATGAATAATCTTCTTGTCATCCTTTTATATTATCATTAAATATCATTTTTACTGCCACAACTCAGGTCTGTATAAAAGTTTATTATTGCTTGCATGAAGTCATCTGTTTTATTTTTACTGTTAAGCATACATTCCTTTATCATGAATGAAGAATAGCAGAGAAGTATTTTTTCTACTGCGTACTGAGCAATTGGGGAGTTGTTCTTTTTAATTTAATATTTCCACCTCTAAAAATCACAACAGATTATGAGACTGATAACAAGATTAGAAGACTGAAATCTCATTCATGGTAGAATAAAGAAAAAGAAATTTGGATTTGCTAACAAAAAATAAGAACATTGTAAATAATTAATTCTCAAACGAATTCGTTTTTGTCAATTGAAAAACTAAGTGATACAAATTGTGACCAGTGGAAATATAAAATGCAGATGTATTTTATTAAGGAAGATTTATGGCACTTAATTTCTCGTGAAGTTACTAACGAAGAAAGAACTGATACATGGCGTAAACAAGACGCTCAGGCACAGGCTATAATTTCTTTATCGGTACAAGATGATCAAATTATTCATATTAGAAATGAAGCATCAGCTGTTGATATGTGGAATGCTTTGAAAAGTGTTCATGAGCATACAAATTTAACAAGCAAATTGTATCTGCTGAGAAAGCTCTACAGCGTAAGGTACGACGGACATGAAACAATCCAGCAACACATACACAAAGTACTAGAAATCAATAATAAACTCAGGGCAATAGGGGAAGAAATAAAAGATTTGCACATTACTGCTATTATATTGTGTAGTTTACCCAGTAGCTATGATACGTTGGTAACTGCCCTTGAAGCAAGACCAGAAAATGAATTAACCCTTAAGAATAAATTAATTGATGAGTATAATTCAAGAATGGAAAGGTCAAATGACAACAACACGTCATCAAGCAAAGTCCTTAAAGTCAAAAACCAAGCCAACAAATATAAAAATAAAGAGCATAAATTTTGCAGTTTTTGCAAGAAACCTAATCATTTGAAAAATTAGTGTTTGCATTGGAATAAGAATAAAAATAAAGAGCACAAAAATGCTAAGTCCCACAAGAGTGATATAGTAATTAAACAAACCAAACATGAAGTACCTGGTAACAACACAAATAAAAATAATGTCTCTAATGCACAACAAAATAAGAAATTCCTGTTAAAAATTGAAATAAATAAAACCGACACCTATGATGTATGGTCTATTGATTCTGGAGCCACAAGCCACATGATCAACGACCGAAATTTTTTCGCATCATTAGACCCTAGTAAAGTAGATGTTATAACTACTGCAAATGGTTCAGAAATTAGATCTAAAGGTACAGGAACTGGTTTTCTTCACTATAAATTTGAAACAGGGAAGATGCATAATTTAGAGCTTAGAGATGTCTTGTATGTGCCACAACTTGAGAGTAATTTACTTTCAGTAAAGAGCATCTGTAGTAAGGGTCATGAGGTAAAGGTAACAAATGCCAAATGCATTATACAGAATAATGACCAAATTATTGCTACAGGCATACTAGAAAAAAATGGTTTGTATAAGTTGCAGACAATAACTGTAAATAAAGTGGCTAAGACAGCTACAGAATGCAGAAATAAAAACTGTATTAATTTATGGCACAGACGTTTAGGTCATAGTAATTCAAATAGCATAAAACAAATGGAAAAAACTTGGTCTGGTAAAAGGTATGAAACTATCTGGTTGTAAAGCTATTGATAGTTGTGAAGAATGTATTAAGAGCAAACAAGCAGAGAAACCATATCCAAAAATGAGTGAACATAGATCTACTAAAGTATTGAAACTGGTACACTCAGACATATGTGGTCCTATGCCATCAACCACACCAGGAGGAAAACGCTGTTTTATTACTTTTATAGATGATTTTTCGCGTTTTACATATGTTTATTTGCTGTCCCACAAAAATGAAGTTCTAGCTAAATTTAAATACATTTCTTCTGTAAGCAACAAATTTGAGAAAAAGCCTACAACTATTCGCACAGATAATGGAGGCGAATATACCAGCTTAGAATTCGAAGAATTTCTAGCCAAGGAAGGCATCGATCACCAAACAAGCGTTCCATATTCAGCACCCAAAAACGGAGTTGCAGAGCGCAAAAATCGCTATCTGCAGGAGATGTGCAAAGCCATGCTCTTAGATGTGGGACTGGATAACAGTTATTGGGGAGAAGCCCTATGCACAGCTGTATATCTTCAAAACAGATTGCCAACCAGAGCAACAGCGAAAACTCCATTTGCATTATGGAATGGTCGTGAGCCATATATTGGGCACATTAAAGTGTTTGGATGTAAAGTGTACTGCTATGTACCCAAACAACTTAGAAGAAAGTTAGATGATCATTCACAGAGTGGAATTTTATTAGGCTATTCTGAAAGAATAAAAGGATACAGAGTCCTTCTAACTGGAACAAAAAGAGTAATCTCCACAAGAAGTGTAAAATTCTGTGAACAACAAATCACTGGATGTGATAACGATAGAGAGAAAGAACCAAATAATAATGTTCTTCTAAAGCTGGAAAACCCACCTCAACAATCAGACTCGTCTGGTGAAATAGAAGAAAGTGAAAGCGTTGTCACACAGCCAAGAAGATCCATGAGATCAACCAAAGGGAAACCACCAACTAGACTGGCATACATAGCCAAGACTGAGTTTAAAACTGAACCCAAAACCTGGAAAGAAATGTAGAAAAACAACATTGGATCAAGGCAACAGATGAAGAAATGAAATCACTTCATCAAAATAACACTTGGGAACTAGTGGACCTTCCTAAAACAATGAAAGCCATAGGATCCAGATGGATTTTTAAGATAAAGTATCATGCAAATGGTACTATAAACAGATATAAAGCCCGTTTAGTAGCAAAAGGTTACAATCAGAAACCTGGTCAAGACTATGAAGCAACGTATTCTCCAGTGGTGAAACATAGCACCATTCATACCCTTCTAACAGTTGCTGCTCATCGAAAGATGTATGTTAATCATATTGATATCAAAACTGCCTATCTTTATGGCAAGTTAGATGAAGAAATTTATATGATTCAGCTTGAAGGATATGAGGATCCTAAGCATAGAAACAAAGTTTGCAAATTAAATAAAAGTCTATGGTCTTAAACAATCGGCTAGAATATGGAACAAAACAATCTCAGAAGTATTACAGAATAATGGATATAGTCAAAGTAAAGCTGATCCATGCTGTTTTATTAGCAAGCATGAAGACAGTATTTCCTACATAATTATTTATGTGGATGACATTCTAGTTGCTTGTGATATTAAAAAAGACATGGAGAAAAATATAGAAATGTTTGCTAAAATCTTTGACATAAAAGACTTAGGACATGTCATTCATTACCTAGGAATACAAATAAGATAGAAAAAAGGATGGAAGTTATTTAATAAATCAATCAGCCAAGATTGAAGAAATCATCAAAAGATTTGATGAATCTGAACAGAAAAAGAGTTACATACCTATGAGTACAGACTTCTATCGTAATAATAATAAAGAAGGAGAAGAATTTGCTGACAATAGAAAATACAGGGAAGCAGTGGGAGCTCTGCTGTATATATCTACAGTTACTAGACCTGACATAGCTACATCCGTTGGGATTTTAGGCAGAAGAGTAGAAAGCCCTACAGTTAACGACTGGAAAGCTCTACAAAAGGTACTGCAATATCTTAAAGCTACATATAACATGAAGCTATTACTTAGTGCTAAGGAAGAGCTAATTTTGACAGGCTATGCAGATGCAGATTGGGCAAGTGACACAAAAGATAGAAAATCAACAAGTGGGCATATATATAAACTAGGGAATAGTTGCATCTCATGGGCAAGTAAGAAGCAAAATTGTATCGCATTGTCTTCAACAGAAGCTGAATACATCGCCCTTGCTCAAGCATCGCAAGAACTAATTTGGTTAAGACAACTGCTGGAAGACCTGCACTACCAGGAAGAAAGTCCAACCACCATGTTCGAGGACAACATGTCGTGCATCAAATTGGTGATGAATGAAGGAACGAGTGCTAGAACCAAGCACATTGATGTTAAATATAATCTCATCAAAAACCCCCAATCATCTACCATGACATTAAAATATTGTCATACTAGTGAGATGTTAGCTGATCTATTCACTAAACCATTGCCTAGAGCCCAAATTGAAAAATTGAGAGACAGTTTTCAGCTGACATGCCAATTCATTGGATCGAGTGGGAATGTTGGAATCGCAGCCTATCAGCGGAAAAAAAAAAAAAAAAAAAGATCGTCAGATGGGAATCTTAAAAACGCTCCAAAATGAATTGCCATGTTCCAGACACAACTCTGTGATGTAACTACATGTAGCCAACCTTGAAACGTCACGACGCGTGCATCTTATTCTCACGTGATCTGTGACGTAGGTGAAGTCGAGACTTGAGCCTTCTAAAAACAGTGTTGTTGTTGTTGCTTTTCTTTGCTTGCGTGTGAAAGAATGTCTGTGACGTTCCGTCTATATGTTCTGTAAAATAGAACTACTCTTTTTTATTGGAAAGAGAACTGTTTTGAAATATGTTTTATTTCTGTAAATTATAGAACGCTTTATGCTGTTTTTACATAGATTCTGTCTACTTACAAAGAGTTTTGTGCGTGATGGACTGAAGTGTTTTTATGGCCAGTAAACATGGTGTGTATTCGATTGATCTTCAGTTTCACTAATAGCGCATCAACTTGCTGATGTACTTTCATCAAATGAATAATCTTCTTGTCATCCTTTTATATTATCATTAAATATCATTTTTTACTGCCACAACTCAGGTCTGTATAAAAGTTTATTATTGCTTGCATGAAGTCATCTGTTCTATTTTTACTGTTAAGCATACATTCCTTTATCATGAATGAAGAATAGCAGAGAAGTATTTTTTCTACTGCGTACTGAGCAATTGGGGAGTTGGTGTTCTATTTAATTTAATATTTCCACCTCTCTAAAAATCACAACAGAAATTAGTAGGCGAGTGAATTCTTCATTGAAAGTCATGGCTGCTCTGGGAGGTTTTCACAGGAATGATGGGTTCTCAAGAGAGTCCCGCATGGCTGTGTATGAAAGTGTTGTAACTGTTCCTACTCTGATGCATGGCAGTGAAACATGGGTATTACAGAAGAAACATAGGAGTCGTTTGTGTGCTGGAGAAATGCGTTACTTACGAGGGCCTTGTGGGACGACACATTCTGATTGTGTGAAAAATGAAGATGTTTTGCAGTTGTGTAATGTGAAGCAAAATGTTGTTAGCAAGGTGGAGACTTATATGCTTCGGTGGTTTGGGCATGTTGAAAGAATGAGTGAGTGAGGAGATGCTTACTAAGAAAATGTTTTTAGCCCAAGTGGCAGGAAGGAAAGGCAGAGGAAGGCCAAGGAAGGATCAGATTCAGGAGTGTCTGCATGAGAAAAAGATCATGAGTATGAAGTATAGAAGATCATGTGTGCATCGTGTGATGGATGTCAGTGAAGCCCGAGTTGTATGTCAAGATCGCTGTAAATGGAGAAGTTGGATACGGCAACAGTAAGTAAATAATCTGTTAAAAAAAAAAAAAATTCTGGTAGTTTTTTTTTTTTCCTTTGTGGAGCTAACCTCTGAATCCCAGAGAACAGCTTAGTGATATGTATGTATGTATGTATGAAATAATAGCAAAACAGTAATTTTGAAAAACAAAAGGAAAATTTGTAGAATTCGTAGTTTCAACAATGGGTTCCGTAGTCAGACAAATTAATTCATAGAAACAACAGACATCACATAGTAGTAGGCAGGTATGGAATACCATTTCTATGTTAAGATGACAATTTGAAAGTTCACTAATTTAAAAAAAAAGTGTGTGTTTTATCTGGTGAAAACTGTGTGTACCCATCTTCATTCATTAAAATGTTATTGAAATTTGTAATCTGGGTTAATCATTTATAAATAACCTACATAATCACTGAATCCATAGTGAATTTAAACAAACATAACTTGAATTCACCCACAGTGCTTTTAATGCAAGTTATGAGGATCTATGTGATTTTCCAGTGCTACTCGGTATAGTTTTCAAATTATAGCTTTCCAAATATGCTTCGTATTTTGACATTGTGTTAAAAGCTGGTGGAAAAAGAAGAAAAAAAAAAAAACCCCACAACAGTTATTGCACAAGATTTTTGTGAAACTTTTGGCAATGGTATTCCAGTTCCTTAAGTTTTTGAAAACATTTATTTCATTTCTGGGAGGAAATGATTCATAAACCTTTAAATATATTTACATCAACAAAGAAAATAAAAAGTCTGCTCCCTCCAAAATGCATACATAGCTTTCCTTAATGGGGAAATAAGTAGTCTGATGGATACAGCTAAATTTAATTAGCATAAACACTGGCTTTACCAAATGCATTAACTATCACTACCAAAAAAATATTTTAGAACTGAAAAATAAAAAGTCAGCCAAATCATAAAAAGTTGTAACAAAATATTTTCACTCTTACTTTGCTAATATAATGATGTTGCACATACCTGGCAAACCTCCAAAGTCTTTAAATATATGATAATCAGTGTCAGCTGGTATAAGCCCACTTTGAAATATATCTTGAGCTAAAACAGACCCTTGTGGATATGATGAAGATGCAGCATATGCTTGAAGCAGCCAAGTTTGCTTTTGGTCTTAAAAGATCAGGGGAAAAAGGTGGAATAAAATTTCACAATTTTGGATATATATAAAAAATTATGAATTACTCAAAAAAATTAACAAAACTATCATATTTCAGGCAATTATTACAATGAGACAAATCTATATATTCAGGTGGAAAAACACCTCTTTGTATCAGTTATCTTAGCACAAAGGTTTATATAAAGAGGGAACACAATATAACATCAAGGCTGTCAGTGCTTGTCCAAGAACACTATCCTTCTTCAAAAATAAATGGTCACCCAATGTTTCTAATGTGCCCAAGCGAATATGCATCACACATAACTTTGCTAGCTCACTCCATTTCAAACATAAAAGAATTCAAACTTTTCACAAAGTAAAGTTTTCCTTAAACATTGCTCATAATCAATACTAAATTAGTTTGCAATAGCTTTACAAATTAATCTGTAACTGGTTATGGTACCATGCACTGAAGATCATGTCTACTACCAATTTCTTATTGAAGACAAAAAAGAAAAAAAGAAAAAAAAATAATGTTTTTGGTGGTTGTTGTATCATTTATTTGATTCCACACTAACAAAATTATGTTACAAAAAGTATTGTACCTGAGGAAATAAACAATTGCAACAATTTCCAACATCATGAAATAACAGGAAATAATATTACAGCATGCAAGGTTTAAATATTACCTTGGAGCCTAAATACAGAAAAATATAATTAATATAAAAGCAGAATGGTAGTTTACTTAAGCAATCTGTACAACCAGTTTAAATTTCTAACATGTTATCCTATATTCCACCAGAGGAATAACAGGAATAAATTTGTGCCAATACGTATTCTTAAAACAGATGCAACAAACGAATAAGTGAAATTTACTTTTTTCAAAATATCCCAGATTACAAAACAGTCAAGCTCTATTATTACATTCCCTCCCCTTTTCAAATTCGAATACGTATCTTTGTTGAAACAGAAACACTGAAATATCGGAAACACTTCGAACTGTGTGCATTACTTTGCCACTATTATCCTCGTGAACAATTTGAAAAAATCTCCGGAAAGTTAGCCATTTGATTAAAATAGGCTACTGTAATTTCAACGGGTCAAAATATCATGATATTCATTTAGAGCAAACAAAGGAATAAAAACTGAATTCCCACCCCCTTTTAATATTCAGGCATGTGATTGCCTAAGCATCCAATTAACTGAAAACACCAAAAGCTGTTTCGAGACACACATTTAAAAAAAAAAAAAAAAAAAAAGAAAGAAAGAAAGAAAATGCAACAAATGCAAAAATTATTATCGCTAATTTTATTATATATATGTGGGTTTTTGGTATGTGTTGTCCTGATGGTGCAACGCCGATATCACTACACAGATGAACGACCACTAGTTGGCGTGAGCATCGGACGTCGGCGCGGCGCGGCGCTAAAACATGCTCCTAAAGACTAGAGTCAGAGCTGCGGAGAGTTCTGAAGCGTGAACACCAAGACAGGCCTGTGTGCCGAAGGGTGCTGCATTCGCCATTTTGTATTTCTTAGCGGAATGAGTAGGTTCCGTTGTTGTGTATCCTGATATCAATTGTAAGTGTACATCATATTAAATGTGTGTGTGTTCAGTGTTCGTCCAGCCCGTCCATTACTTAAGTGTTGTGATTTGATGGGCCCATAGTGGGTAAGTTTCCCAATACCCCACAATTCTGGTGTCAGCAAGTGAGATCTGTCCCAAATCGCCTGTGGATTACGCAGTGGCAAAGACGGAGCTTTTATTTCACGTCTTGAAGGTAAGCTTTCTTGTCAACCATGTATAAAAATTCGCGCAAAGAAGACTTGATTCAAGTAGCACAAGAGATCGGTGAAACGGTGCCAACAGGAGCAACGATAGTTGATTTAGAATTAAAAATAGAGAGCACTGAAGTCTATAAAAATGATCCGGATTTTGTAAAAGACTTCTTAAATTCCATAATAGAAGAGAGGAAGGCGAGGGCTGAAAATCATAAAGTGTTGGAGATGGAAAAAATCAAATTAGTGCAATTGGAGAAGGAAGTAAAACTGGAAAGTATTCGAAGCTGTTCGTCATTGGAGCTGAATGAGCGAAGTGATAACACGGGACTTGAGCGGCCTACGTTTAATCTTGAAAACCTGATTAAAAGTGTTCGTACACTGAGTATGTCTATTCCAGTTAAACCTGAGAATCTCAATTTGTTTTTCCAATCTGTAGAACAAGCTTTTGTTATAAAAGGGGTGCCGCTGGACATGAGGTCAGAGATTTTGATAAACCTTCTCGGGGTAAAAGCTAGCAACATATTGCTTTACATCGGGGAGGAGGAGATGAAAGATTATGAAAAGCTTAAGTTGCTAATATTAAGAGAGTTTCAGCCGACAGCGCAGGAATGCCTGAATAATTTTCGGAAAGCCCGTCGACAGCCCAGTGAACACGTATTCAATTTGCATCAAGATTAACAGCAAACTTCGAGTATTATTGTAAACTGCGTGAGGTTAGTGATTTTAACTCGTTATGCAAATTGATGGTGGCGGATAAATTGTACCAAACCTTAGACAGAGACAGCATCTCACATAGGGATTAAGCAGGGAGAAAGTTGGTTTGATCCTGTAAGATTAGCGAAAGAGTGCAATGTTTATTTTGTGTCGAAAGGAAAATCGTTAAACGACTTTTAAGCAAATGAGTACAAATTGGTAGAGAATACGAGTAAAGGTGGAAGTGGAAATTTTAAGAATGTACAGAATGAAAGGTCCAACAAAAATAACTATGGGCAAAATAAGGGAAAACCCAACTGCTATGTTTGTGGAGGAACAACGCATTTTGCAAAATCATGTTCAAAACGTTTCCGAAGACAACCTGAGGTCGGAAGTGAGCAAGGTGGGCGAGGTGAAAGTTCAGTCAATGTACTGAAATCGGAACAGCTCGTTGAGAGAAAAGGTTTTATAAACGAACTGGAGTATGTTGACATCTTGATTGATGATAAAGAAGTAACTGCTCTTATTGATTCGGGCGCCCAAATTGCGATAGTGAATAGAAATGTGGTCCCCGCCAAAAAAATAACAGAGAGTAGAGTAATTCTTTCTAGTTGTTTTAATGATAAACATAAAGTTCCAGATCTCACTAAAGAGTTTTCATGTGGCCGTCGAGGTAATGGCAGCAGTTTTGAATAGCCTCAACGCTCAGTGTATAATCTTTGCAAACCTGTTTGCCAAGATGAAAGTGGGTCAAGGTCAGATGCTGGCATCCTGGAAGCCAAGCCTGTCTGAACAGCAGACTGTTATCGCCGCTTCAGGAGAGCGAAATGAGAATGTGTTTAATAGTTTTTTGCTGCATGTCGCGAGTGTGACGGAAGATTCGGACATGTTGAACTTGGATCATATAAGAGATTTGGAATTGCGCAGGGAAGTTTCAGATCTTGTGCATGGCTACAAGCCAAACAAAACCAAAAGTACCAATTTAGAAAATAGCACGATTTCAATAAGCACTAAATACACCCCATTTGAACTGATGACTGGCGTTAAAATGAAGAATGCTGGAGATCTAAAAATTAGAGAACTGTTAGAAGAAGAACATTTAAACTGCACGCTACGTGATAGAGATGATATGCGTGAAGACACCAAGAATAAATAGTATCTTGAGACTGCAACAGGAAAATAGTTGACAATTCAACTGGAAACTAAAACCACCTAAACTGTATAAAGTCAACGATCTAGTTGCAATTAATTCAGAGGACGCAATTCGGTGCAGGGTTAAAACTGCGACCAAAATTCTTTGGTTTTTATCATGTCAAGGCAGTGAAGCCAAAGGATCGGTACGACATCGAAAAAGTGGGAAACCACGAAGGACCGAACAGCACATCTACCGCAGCGGACCATATGAAGCCATGGCATACAGGGGGTCACTGAAGGACTTTCAATTCCTTTTTCAATGACTGTGAGTATGTGTTTTATTTGACTGTTTTCTTTTGTTGTCTAAATGTCCAGAACAATAATGCTGCCATGAACACTAACAGATGCAGGAGCCGCTGAGGACAGCGCCTGGTCTGCATGGCTGAGACTGCGGGGTTTGGGTATGTGTCGTCCTGATGGTGCACGCCGAGATCACTACACAGAGGAACGACTGCTGATGGCGTGAGCATCGGATGTCGGCGCGGCACTAAAACATGCTCCCAGAGACTAGAGTCAGAGCTGCGGAGAGTTCTGACGCGTGAACACCAAGACAGGGATGTGTGCCATTTTGTATTTCTTAGTGGAACGAGTAGGTTTCGTTGTTAGTGTATCCTGATATCAATTGTAAGTGTACATCATATTAAATGTGTGTGTGTTCAGTGTTCGTCCAGCCCGTCCATTATTTAAGTGTTGTGATTCGATGGACCCGTAGTGGGGAAGTTTCCCAATACCCCACATATATATATATATATATATATATATATATATATATATTGCTATTTTTGCATAAAAATAGCAATACTGAACTATTAAAGTGTTTTACTTACCCATCTATATTTTTAAGTGCGAATTTCCTTGCTAATATTAAAATTTAATAAAAGTATGTATCATTTCCTATTTTTCCCCGCACAATATCCCATTTATTAAATCAACTTTTAAATTAATTGATAATATTTAGTAGCGACAAATGTATTTACTCTTTAAGCAAACAATAAATATGCTGTGCCTAGGGCCCGATTATGTGTAAATCGGGCGCTGATCCCATCCCTGTGCTGTGCATTCTTTCTTCCAAACAAGCAAAACAAATTTCTCCTCTTCGGAAAAAAATAAATAAATAAATAAAAAAGAAACAAGGAGCCGTGTTACGAACTTTGTTCAGAGACTTTTGGCCGACGAAATCCCGACCCAGCACCATGCATTCTTTCCATTTAGCTTTGAAACAAGTAAAACAAAATCCAGCTGAGTCAAACTTTGTTCAGAGGCTTCAGGCCAATGTAATCCCGGGCCACGGTGAAAGAAGCACGCCAGGCCGATTTTATCCCGACCTGGCGCTGTGGTTTCTTTTCACTTAGCTTTCAAAAAGCAAAACAAATTCCTCCTCCTCCTCGGAAAAAATAAATAAATAAATAAATAAATAAATAAAAGAAACTAAGAGCTGCGTCACGAACTTTGTTCAGAGGCTTCGGGCCGACGTAGATCATATGTAGAGGATTTTAGGAAGGGAGTATCTGACCCCAGGTGTTAAACAACCCTTAGAAATAGGAAGCTACGAGATTTGGGCTAGAGTGCCCGATAGGAAAGTGACACGGAAGAGAGGTAGAAAAGGGAGGAGGAAGATGCCCTTATTTATTACTGGGGGCCAGTACCCGGGGCACAGTGCATTCTTTCCACTTAGCTTTCAAACAAGTAAAACAAAGTCCTCCTCCTCAGAAAGAAAAGAAAATGAAAAAACAAACAAAGAGAAGCGCCACGAACTTTGTTCAGACTTCGGGCCGACAAAATCCCGGCCCAGCGCCGTGCTTTCTTTCCAATTAGCTTTCAAACAAGCAAAACAAATTCCTCCTCCTCGGAAAGAAAAAAAAAAAGAGCTGCGTCACGAATTTTGTTCAGAGACAGTAAACAGAAATGTTACCGTCTCTGAATCAGAGATTTCGGGCAGATGTAGTCCCGCCACGGCGAAAGAAGCATGCCGGGCTGACGTAATCCCGGTAATGTGTTGTGCGTGCTTTCTTTCCACTCAGCTTTCAAACAAGCAAAACAAATCCTACTCCCTCGGGAAAAAAAAAAAAAAAGAAGAAACAAAGAGCTGCACCATGAACTTTGTTCAGAGGCTTTTACAATTACAAAACCAGTAAAACATGCTTAATAACAGCGAAAATCTGAATTTCTGTAATTTTTCGTTAGTCACCCGTATTTCCGTAATCCCGAGAGGAAATCGTTAATGGTTCGCATCTCTGGACGCGTACGACACTTTCGCCCGCTAGTGAGAGAGAAGGTTCTTAACGTAAAGGTCCAATCACATGTGAACAGAACTTTTCTGTCTAGTTGATCTCTTGGCAGCTGCGTACGACGTCTCAAGGCTCTGCCTTGTCTTTCAACGGATTTTGCCCCACAGCAAATAAATAAAACATAAGCAGTAGAAAGGACGTAGGTGAATTGAAACTGTGGAGTGTTCCCCGAAGAAAACCAGTTTTGAGCACACAGAGACGTTTGCAGTGTTGTCACCCGCAGCAGCAGAAAGAGTACGCCTTACGACTGAAATATCACCACCTACATAACGAATACTTCTCTCTTGACCCAATTTTTTTCCAACATGTCAACAATCACAAACTTTTGTCAAAAGCCTGAGATCACAAATAGTTGACAACTTTAGCGGATTTCCATTTTTTCTAAAAAGTAAATTCACGGAATTCCGCTTTAGCGGAAGAAACACATGCCGGAATATTCTAACATTTCAATGCATGTATTCTGTTTTTGCAGACACAGTATTCTCCAAAACACATCCAAAAATCCATGACAGATATTTTGGATATGTATCAGGTATTCTCCTGATACACATCTAAAAATCCATGATAGATATGACAGCTTATGTCTATTTCAAGCAAAAAAATCCTGAAATATATAGAAACCCACCAAAAATGCACAAATTTCCTAAATTTACTTTTCATGGTCCACTTGTCTTTCACTGTAATGTCAAACTTCAAAAACTCTTGCTAACTTTGCTTGTATGTTACCAGTTGAAAACAATTACACTCAGAGCTCAAGTTCATTTCCCCACCTCCCCATACTAGCAGTACTTGCTAGTACTAAAAATTCTCAAAAGCAAATTTGGTTTATTGGCAGCAAGTGCTCTGTATATTATATTAAAGGTCTACATGGGCTGGGCTGGGCTGGCCTGAGTCTGGCTTTTTTTTTTTTAGTTTAGAGAACAAAGCAAAGCAACGGGCCAGGCCAAGTCAACCCATTTTTTATTTATTTTTTTTTTTTATCACAATGGTAAAGAAAAAAGTAGTGTTCCCTGATTTCCTGGTGTGTTCAACTGTTCCTATTAATTGTTTATCTGACTGTTCCTAGAGGCACTTAGTGTTTTTACCAATCTGTAGGTATTGAGATGGTAAAACCATTTTGGGACTTGTTGACAACAACAAAAATTCGACACCGAGCGAGTGTGTGTGTTGTGTAGAGTGGGGGGGGGGACGGAGGATGTCTGCAGTGGGGTGAGGGTGTGTGTGTTTGTATGAGAGAGTGGGTCGACATGGATTTTTCTTCTATCCCTAATCTGTATAGGGATTGACTTTTGTAGTATCACCTCTTACTAGTTCAGAGAAAGGGAGATTCTCAATGCACTTAGTCTTCCTTTTTCTCTCTTTTTAAAGATTATATTTTTCGATAATTGTCAAAGTTTAGTTAATATTTTTAAGCTTACATTCAACTAAATATTTTCAATAATATCTCATTTCATTATTTAATTTTAACATTTTAATAAAATACAACAGAAAGACAAAATAATACCAAATGGCACATCACGGGCCGGGCTGGGCCAAGTGTCTGATATTTGAAATGGGCCAGGCCGGGCTGGGCCTTAAATGCACGGGCTTGGGACGGGATGGGCTCACCAAATTAGGCCCGTGCAGACCTCTACTCTATATTGCCATATATAAGCCAAATAATTTAAACATAAACTAGAAGCTTCATTTGTCATTAATAATCCAAGGTCCATACTGCTTTGTTTCTCTATTCCACTGAAATGGAATAAAATTCTTATCTCACCCTGAAGCACCCAATAGCAGAGTGCAGTACCCCAGAGTGATGGATTTCCAATGAAAAGTCTATGCCAATGTTCTACTCTCCTGAGTCACATTTTTTGAATGATTACTCAACTTCTCCTTCCTCAAAAATAAAAACAATGTCTCAGCAAGTTTTTGTTGTTGTTGTTGTTGTGTTTTTTTTCATTTGTTTTTTTAGGGAGGAAAGACTTAGTTTATGGAAAAGTATATTTACCTCTAGAGATGACAATCTGTTTAATGCACCCAGTTACATATGATGCTGTTTAAGCAAGTTGTCTCCCAATCCGCCCATCACTAGGGCCTTGAAAATATTCCTGTTACCATCCAGTTTTCTATTATATTACTATACTAACTACAACCCATCACAAATGATGGGTTTAAAACAATGAAATGAAATTAATTCAACTGCTTAATAACTACATTTTTGGTAAATGCATGCTGCTCATGTTGTTACAATACACATCATCACCATTAGCAACAACAGAGATAAATATATGTGATGTCACACTTAGCTTTTTGTGTGTTTTATGTGACATTACAGCTCTATGGCGCATGTTAGCTAATACATTTCATGCAAGTATCAGCAGTTATAATTAAATTAAACAAATCTTATATACCATTAAGTCATCATCGCTCTGACCCAAATGCCTGGTGATATGGCAACTTGACCAACTGGCCACTCTTGGCCCAATTATATGTCCTCTCTTAAACTCGCTCAACTGCTGGTACTGTGCATGGATCCAACGTCGAGGCATCTTCACAGTCTGTGGAGGTAAATGGAACTGCAATCTGCTGTCACAATTGTCCCTGCATTCAAGCTTTGCTTTTGATATACCCTCTTTGATGTGAGGCTCCATTCTCTATGGTAAGCCACTATTTTAATCATTTGCATATTTAGCCCTGAGGTACCTGCATGCAGAGTTTCATCAGGATCGAATGACTTTCTCAGGGTGTGTTTTTTTTTTTTTTTTTTTGGCAAAAAGTGTGTCTTAACATAAGCTGCACCTTGAAAAATATACACTTACTTTTGGAAGGCTGAAAAACCAGTTATCTTTTACTAACACCTACACACAGAATTAAGAAATTAGCATTAAATTTAATACTTTAAAAAAGGAAACACATAAACTAACATATGAAATGTACATGAATTGTAAATAAAATACCTGACTGAAAAAGCATTTGCTTTCCGCCAGACCCACAGGCTTCAAGATTAATGAATCCAACAACATCTTTTGCCCAAGGATGCTGCGTGATGAAACCATGTGCTGCCTATGAAGGAAAATAAATGAAAATGTGAAAATCGGCATAAATATACATACATACATACATATCACTAAGCTGTTCTCTGAGATTCAGAGGTTAGCTCCAAAAAGAAATACAAACTTCCAGATATTTTTACTTATTGTTGTCACATCAAACTTCGCCATTTACAGCGATCTTGACATACAACTCGTGCTTCACTGATATCCATTACATGCCTTACACAAGATCTTTTATACTTCATACTCATAATCTTTTTCTCATGCAGACACTCCTGAATCTGATACACCCATGTCTTCCTTGGCCTTTCTCTGCCTTTCCTTCCTGCGACTTGGGTTGAAAATATTTTCTTAGTAAGCATTTCATCACTCATTCTTTCGACATGGCCAAACCACCAAAGCATATTGGTCTCCACCTCCTTGCTAACAACATTTTGCTTTACATCACACAACTGCAATACATCTTCATTCCTCACACAATCAGATCGTGTCTTGCCACAAACCCCACGTAAGTAACGCATTTCTCCAGCACACAAACGACTCCTATGCTTCTTCTGCAGTACCCAGGTTTCACTGCCATACATCAGAGTAGGAACAATTACTGTTTCATACAAAGCCATGCGGGGACTCCCTAGAGAACCCATCATTCCTGTGAAAACCTCCCAGAGCAGCTATGACTTTCAAAGAAGAATTCACTGGCCTACTGATTTCACCATCCAACTTGTTCTCTCTATCAAACATGCTTCCTAAATACACAAACTCACTCACCTGGTCAATCACAGTGCCATTCATACTTACATTACATTCAGTGCTACCCATTCCTCTCTCAAACACCATAACTTTGGTTTTTCCCTTATTTATACTCAGTTTGAATTTCAAGCAAACTTCGTGCATCCGAGTCAACATACTCTGCAACTCACTTTTGCTCTCTGCCAACAGGACAGTGTCATCAGCATACAGCAATCTGCACACACGGATATCACCAAGACATAAACCACTATTATCTATTTTGGCCTCACGCATGCATGCGTCCATAAATATATTAAACAACCATGGTGACATTACACAACCTTGTCTAACTCCTGCATCAATGGAAAACCATTTTCATAAAACACCATTCACTCGTACACAAGCTCTACTACCAGCATACATGGCTTTTACACTATTAAGTAGATTCCCAGTAACACCATATTCATTCAATACCCTCCACAAAAGTGTCCTATTCACTCGGTCGTAAGCTTTCTCTAAATCTATGAAGGCAGTAAAAACTTTCTTCCCAACAGCCAGATACTTTTCAATCATCATGTGTAATGCAAAAATCTGGTTAGTGCAGCCTTTACCAGGCATAAAACCACTCTGAACATCCCACACTTTCTTTGATGTAAGACCCCGTACTTTTTCAATAACAACCTTACCAAACACTTTCCCTGACACACTCAGTAGGCTAATACCACAATAGTTCTTGCATTCAGTCTGATCACCTTTTCCCTTATACAAAGGAACAATAATAGCTCCTTCCAATCCCGAGGGACCATTCCTAACTCCCAGCACAACTGGCAAATTTCAGTTAACCAGTCAATTATAGAGTCACCACCATACTTCAACATCTCTGCAGTTATGCCATCAACTCCTGGGCCTTACCATTCTGAAGAGATTTTAGAGCTTTACACACTTCTTCTCTTAAGATCCCTCCTGTGCTTTCATCCCTCATTGTGACATCATCTGCATCTGTCTCAGAATCATTTTTGCTCTCCTGATCTAATAACTCACAGAAGTATTCACCCCATCTTTCACTTAACTCATTGGGCTCCCATATCATTTCCCCGATCTCATTCTTCACACAACTTACAACTTTGTTTCCTCTATTTTTCCTGAGTCTCATGTACTTCCAGAAGGACTTTCTATCTTTCCAATTTATTTATTAAAACTGGAAATATTAATATATAAATGACTGCCAGACAGTCTAAAACAAATACATATTTCTCAGTTATTTACCCATCTTAAAAATAAATTATGTCATCAGTGAACTAAAATAAACAGAAATACCTATTTGAGTTCAATGACACTATACTTCCTCTGTGCACATATGGAAAAGTAAGTGCTTTGAACATTTCCCACAGTTTCGCCAAAGCTGTGGAAATTATTTTATATTTTCCACATCATCATCACAAACTATCGGAAAAGCAATGCTACCTGGATATAAAACTCCAAGGTAAAAAATGAATTATTAGATACACATAGTCAAAATTTGTGGGGATGTAAGATTATATATTTGCAAGATACCAGTGCCCTAGAGAGTAAACCTATTTTAAAATGTGCACCATACTTTTATCATACAACTTTTCTGCAAAGTATTAGCTCAGAAATAAAACTTTATTTTGAGGCCATGCACTGACAAATAACAGCTAAACAAAAACAAAACATGGCTCAAGAATGCAGTTGCGCTGTGGAAATTTCAACAAGTAAAATACAATTTTGAAGTTTTTGATAAGCTCTTCAAACAAATGACAGTTGTAGATGGCATACCTATTCCAAAAGGCTCCACATTATTATTATTAAATTTTCCTTCATATAACCCACACACCATGAAATTAAAGAAAAAAAAACTATCACTGTATACTCTGCACTGCTGATCCCGAACCATAACTTTCAACATAAGAGTCACGATTCATAGGATGACCCAGAAGTCCAAAGGTATAAAAAAAACAAAAAAAAAACTATCTTCTGAAAGTATTAGGTGTGCAACTTAATTCTCGGCCCCTAACCGCAAGCGATCATAGAACGTCGGCAAATGCAAATAGCTGTGTGTGATAATGGCTTATTGCAGCGCCATCCAACAGCTTTCCAGGCAACTGTAACTGCTCACAGCTGTAGTGACAGAAGGGACGAAAGTTGACGGTGAAAGCAATGTCGTTTGAGAAGCAACATTTGAGGCACTGCCTCCTGTTCGCATTTCAGCTGAAAAAAGTGCTGTGGAAGCCCAGCAAATGATCTGTGCTGCTTTCGGTGAGGCCGGAGTGTCCTACAGTACGTGTAAGAAGTAGTTCCAGTGGTTTAAGCGGGGAAATTTCTATATCCGTGATGCAGAACATCCGGGACAGCCACAGAAAGTTGACGATGGGGAACTGGAACAACTGTTGGACGCGGATCTTTGTCACGCACAGTCAGAGCTCATCCAGGAACTCAGAGTAACACGGCAAGCCATTGCAAAGCGCCTGCACAAGCTTGGACGGATTCACAAGGAGGGCCGTTGGGTGCCCCACCAACTCACAGCTGCGAACAAGTCTAGGCGCTACAATGTTGCTCTCCAGATTCAAGAAGAAGGATTTCCTCCACAAGATTTTGATCTGTGATGAGAAGTGGATCCTCTACGATAATCGTAAGCGGCACAAATCGTGGGTTTATCCAGATCAGCCTACCACCAGTACCGCCAAACCGAATATCCATACCAGGAAGTTGTTGCTGTGCATATGGTGGGATCAGCGCGGTGTAGTACACTATGAGTTGCTCAAACCTGGTGAAACGGTCAATGCTGAGCGTTATTGTCAGCAACTCATTCGTGCAAGTGACGCACTAGAGGCGAAAAGGCCATACACCGGCAAAGGCAGAAGGAAGGTTCTGTTCCTTCAGAATAACGTGCGTCCTCACACCGCGAAAACGACTTTAAACCCGATCACTGACTTGGGATGGGAGATTTCGTCCCACCCGGCGTATTCTCCAAATTAGCCTCGTCAGATTATCATCTCTTTCGCTACCTGCAACATCACCTGAGTGATACGCACTTCACTTCTGTTGAGGAGGTCCACACAAGTATTGATGACTTTATCAACTCGAAACAGTCCTTTTTTTTTCCGCAGTGGCATTTGGCAGCTCCCTGAGCGATGGCTCAAATGTATCCAACACGATGGGGATTATTTCCCTGATTAGGTATGCATTCGACTTGCTATAATTTGCTATCAACGTGTCATGCCTGCAGCCGAGAATTAAGTTGCACACCTAATAACTGTAAGCAAAAATCCATATTTTCTCCCTTTTTTTTAAGTGAATAAAGAGCAAAAGTTCATAGTTGTTTTTTTAAAGTGAATAAAGAGTAAAAATGCCCTTTTTTTTCAGCATTACCGTTATTTCCATAGTTAAGACTTGAAAATCTGTAGTACTTAGGCATCTATGAAAATATTTCAACTGAAGAGTGAACAAAAGACAAAAAACCAGCAAAAACTAACAAATGAAATTTGCAAAGTGATTACCAACAGCAACACTTACATGCTGTGGGGCAGCTCAGTGGCACTCTTGCAAAACCAAACAGTATCTACCACATATAGTGTGGAAGAAATATTCTTCTAATAATATTGGGTATATAAATAAGTTTTGAGAGATTTCTGCTCGCATGTATTTTAAGGTGGCAACACTGCGATATCGTGGTGCGAGACGCCAGCTGTCAGTCGGTATATGACGTTCGATTGAGGTGTGAAGACTTATTTGTTTTACTCGATGGAAAATGGCAACTTTCGTCCCAACAAAACAGCATTTACAGGAAGTGTTAGTGCATTACTTTATTGTCAAGAAAAGTGCTGTCAAGAGCTATTGCTTAATATCAGAAATCTATGGTGAATATTCCCCATCCATAAAAACATGCGAGTATTGGTTTAGACAATTCAAAAGGAACGATTTCGATGTCAGTGATACAGAACGTTCTGTACCACCCAAAAAAATTGCTGATGCCGAATTGGAAGCTTTACTCGACGAGGATCCATGCCAGACCCAAAAAGAACTAGCAGCAGCATTCAATGTTAGTCAACCATGCATTTCACAACGTTTAGCTGCCATGGGAATAGTGCAAAAAGAAAAGAATTGGGTTCCACGTGCTTTGCGGGAAAGAGACCTTGAACGTCGAAAAACCATTTGCGAATTGCTGCTTCAAAGGCAAAAAAGAGAAGTTTTTTTGCATCGTATTATTACTGCCGACAAGAAATGGATATGGTACGATAACCCTAAACGGCCGAAAGCATGGGTGAAGCCAGGCGAACCAGGTCCTTCAACGCCAAAACATAATATCCATGGTTCAAAGGTAATGCTGTGTATCTGGTGGGACCAGAAGGGTGTGATCCACTATGAACTGCTGAAACCGTCAGAAACTATTACTGGTGATCGGTATCGAAGCCAATTAATGCGTTTAAAATGAGCTCTCATGCAAAAACGGCCAGAATGGGAGAATAGACACAACAAAGTCATCTTACAGCATGACAACGCAAGACCACATGTTTCTCGACCTGTGAAAAAGTACTTAGAAGGATCCGACTGGGAAGTTCTACTCCGCCCACCACATTCGCCTGATATTGCGCCATCGGATTACTATTTGTTCCGGTCGATGCAGTCAGCACATTCTGGAGAACAGTTTAGTTCTTATGAAGACATCAAAAATTGGCTGGACAACTGGATCTCTTTCAAGAAACCGGAATTCTTCCTTCGGGGCATACGTTCACTGCTCGAAAGATGGGGTAAAGATGTAGCTTCAGAGGGAGCATACTTCAATTAATATTAAAATATTGTTTCTGCTCTCCAACAACATGTTTTGTTCACCTCAAATCCCTCAAAACTTATTTATATACCCAATACATGGAAATATTTCATGATATTGGGTTGTCGGAAAAGTCATGACGTATTTTAGCCATGCTTTGCAAAGGTCATTTATTGATAGAAAGAACAAAGATCAATCAATGACATAATGCACATTTTGTTCGATAACCTTTTGTCGTCTTTCAGTGAGCTGCAGAATGCCTTGTTCATAGAAGGGCCTGTCTTTCGTGGCGAAAAACTGTACAAGGTGCTGATTTACAGCCTCATCTGAAATGAACGTTATACCACGCAAGGACTGTTGAAGAGAGCGAAACAAGTGGAAGTCTGATGGCACAAGGTCAGGCGAGTATGCTGGGTGTGGCAACACATCCCACCCAAGCTCCAATAATTTTTGGCGGGTGATCAAACTTGTGTGTGGTCTCGCGTTGTCGTGATGGAACACAACACCTTTACGATGAATGAGCTCTGGACGTTTCTGGATGATGGATTCGTTCAAACTGCCAATTGCCAACAGTACACATTCGAATTGATTGTTTGGTTCCATGGTAGGAGCTCGAAAAACACGACACCTTTAAAATCCCACCACACTGAGACCAGAACTTTCCGCTGATGAATGTCTGCTTTGGATGTCGTTTGAGGCGAACAGCACGTCGGGACCAAGACCGTTTGCACAGCACATTGTTGTACACAATCCACTTTTTGTCACCAGTTATCAGTCGCTTCACAAAAGGATCGTTTTCCTCATGTTTAATGAGCATATCGCAGATGTTGAAATGAGCCGGCAATTGAGCTTCTTTGAGTACATGAGAAACCCACACGTCGAGCTTGCTTACGTATCCCAGCTTCTTCAGGTGGTTGTGAATGCTTGAATGATGGATGTGCAATGTGTCTGCAATCTCTCGTGCCGTGTAACGTGGGCAGGGGCGTATTTAGAGGGGGGCCAAAGGGGCCTTGGCCCCTCCCGAAATCTCTTTCATTTTTTATGTTATCTGTCAAAATAAGGTTAAATAATCAAATTGTGCTTTCCAATATAATTTTTATATATGTATGTTAAATCAAAATTTGTGTTATGAGAAAAGTTTCTGATTTTAAATTTTTGCAACAACAATAATGGAAAATTTAGTGAAATTGGGTTTTGATTTGAACGATATGAGAGGGCAGTGGTATGATGGGACTGGAGCAATGTGATGACAGTTTCGTGGAGTGCAGGCCTGTATTAGAAAAAAATATCCCAAAGCAATATATACTCATTGCATGTCCCATTCCTTGAACTTATGTTTGTCGGATGCTAGCAAAAGGTCTAGCATAAGGAACTGTATGGGAGTTATATCAGAAACATGTTCATTTTTCCACGCTTCTGCTAAACGTACCAGTGTTTTGAAAGAAAGTATCCAGCGACTGCTACCTGATTGCAAGAAAGTTAAGATGAAAACTCTATGTGAAACTTGATGGATCCAAAGGCATGTAACCACAGCATCAGTGGAAAGATTTTTCAGTCTTCGTCGATTGAAATCTTATTTGAGAAACAGTACATCAGAGTCAAGGCTGAATGGGCTAGCTTTATTATCTATTCATAGAGACATTCAAGTTGAAGAAGTCATTGACAAGTTCGGAAATGTACCTAGAAGAATAAATCTCAGTTTTTAAGAAGTAGGTGAATCCTATCAATTTCATTATTTCTCAAGGAGAAATTTGTTTTGTCACTCTTTTTTTTTAATATGTACTCATCAGCTTAATTTAGGTATATAGGTATGTTATATACCTAAAAAAACTAAAAATAAATACCTTTTTTTATTATTATTAATATGGTTTTTTTCTTTTTTTATTAACTTCCATTTTATCCTGATGGATTTCAGAAACTTCCAATTTTTCGCCCCCCCCCTCCCTCCCCCTGAAAAAAATTTCTGCATACGCTCCTGAACGTGGGTTTGACTTGATCAATGCCTTGATTTGGTCGTCATCAACCTCGGTTGGCCTCCCATAATGAGAAGCATCGTTGAGGTCAAAATCACCAGCATGGAATTTTGTGAACCACCGCTGGCACTGACGTTATTGTAGAGCATTATCACTGTTCACTTTATGCAACTTTTCACAAGCTTGACGTGCATTCTTCCCTTTACGGAAGTAAAACAGTAAAATATGGCGAAAATGCAGTTTGGTCTTCCATCTTCAACTTGATGTCAAGTCTCCGCAAATCAACCAAATCGCCCACTATTCCTTTTAGACTGCAGCTAGAACTGGCACCTGTCAAATGCCATAGCGATAACAGAGCTGCGCATGCCTCTAGTACTTCCAAAACTGCCCAACCGCCATCGGGTGCCAAAATACGTCATCACTTTTCCGACAACCCAATAATTAGCACAGCAATCAGACATCTCTGAATTGACTGTATTTACTGTTCTTCACATAATATCGTGGGCGGTCGTAGTGAGCGATGGGTTTGCCTCCTCAGGGCGCTCCGTGGTAACAATGGCACACACAACAGCAACTAGGGCCCCTGTGAATCTTGGAGAGGTGCAAGCTAGTTCTGTGTGACATTGGCGAAAAGACCCCAACTCACTGGATTTTGTTCCAGAATCCTTAGGTTGAATGACCAACTGGAACCCTCAGCTGTGGGCTAATCCCCCAGACTGATGTACTTACCTGGTTAAAAAGACAAAAAGAAATATTAAGAATGACTCAAGTGTGGGATATGGTGGACCTACCAAACTTGAGAAGGACGGTCCACCACGGAATCGACCTGGACTTTCTAAACGGCGTATGAGAAAGCGATCTCGGCTGAGTGAATGTAAGATTGGTGTATGGAATACTAGAGGTATAAATGGCAAGATGAGTGAGGTGATTGAGGAGATAAATAAGTATAGACTAGATGTGCTGTGTGTAAGTGAAACCAAAAAGAAGGAAATTGGGGTAGAAGAAGTGAATGGCACGGTGAGTATGTGGTCTAGAGTATTGGATAATATGAGGACAGGCTGGTGTAGGTGTGATTTTAAGTGAAAAGATGAAGAACAACTTGATTCACTATAGTTGCATAAGTGAGAGAATTCTCTGGATTCGTTTGAAAGTGAAACTTCAGAGAATTGTAATTGTTGTAGTGTATGCTCCTTGTGACTCGGAACCTTCTGATAAGAAATATTTCTGGAATGAGCTAAAAGCGGTTTTGAGCCAGTTTGGTGCTAAAGAAAAAGTTATAATAGCAGGGGATTTCAATGCTAGAGTAGGTGTGCAGAATACAATTTCTGACAATGTTCTGGGTAAGTTTAATGATCCTTGTGAGAATGATAATGGTGAAAGATTAATTGAACTCTGCATTGAGAATGGTTTGTGTGTATCTAATACATTTTTCAAACACAAGTACATCCACACATATACTTGGGAAAATCGTGCTTTTGGTCAAAAGAGTGCGATAGATTTTGTTGTTTACGATCAGCGTTTGAAACACTTAGTTGTTGACACCCGTGTGATGAGAGGTGCAGATGTTGGTTCTGATCATTACTTGGTAGTGTCACGAGTGAAACTTAATGCTGGTTGGAGGAAAAGGAATAGGAAGAGACCCAGGATAGAAAGAATAAAGGTTGATAGGCTCCTTGAAGATCATCAGCGGTATTCTGACTTACTCAGAGAACAACTGAAGGATCTGAAATCTTGTGAGAGGGATGTAGAAAAGAAGTGGGAATGTTTTAAGAACTGTGTTGTCACTGCTGCTAAAGAGGTCTGTGGCACCACAATAGTGGGTAACAATAGAGGTGATGCTTGGTGGAATAGTGAGATTGAAGAGGCAGTAAAGAAAAAGAAGGAAGCCTATTTGGGGATGTTGCAAGGTAGAGTCTCTGTGGATGAATATCGCTGTAAGAAGCGTGAAGCTGCTAAGCTGGTTCGCCACAGTAAGGCAAAAGATAGGAAAGAGAAAGTGGAAAGGCATGATTTGGCTGTTTGAAAAGATAGAAAGTCCTTCTGGAAGTACATGAGACTCAGGAAAAATGGGGGAAACAAAGTTGTAAGTTGTGTGAAGAATGAGATTGGGGAAATGATATGGGAGCCCAATGAGTTAAGTGACAGATGGGGCGAATACTTCTGTGAGTTATTAGATCAGGAGAGCAAAAATGATTCTGAGACAGATGCAGATGATGTCACAATGAGGGATGAAAGCACAGGAGGGATCTCAAGAGAAGAAGTGTGTAAAGCTCTAAAATCTCTTCAGAATGGTAAGGCCCAGGAGTTGATGGCATAACTGCAGAGATGTTGAAGTATGGTGGTGACTCTATAATTGACTGGTTAACTGAAATTTGCCAGTTGTGCTGGGAGTTAGGAATGGTCCCTCGGGATTGGAAGGAGCTATTATTGTTCCTTTGTATAAGGGAAAAGGTGATCAGACTGAATGCAAGAACTATCGTGGTATTAGCCTACTGAGTGTGTCAGGGAAAGTGTTTGGTAAGGTTGTTATTGAAAAAGTACGGGGTCTTACATCAGAGAAAGTGTGGGATGTTCAGAGTGGTTTTATGCCTGGTAAAGGCTGCACTAACCAGATTTTTGCATTACACATGATGATTGAAAAGTATCTGGCTGTTGGGAAGAAAGTTTTTACTGCCTTCATAGATTTAGAGAAAGCTTACGACCGAGTGAATAGGACACTTTTGTGGAGGGTATTGAATGAATATGGTGTTACTGGGAATCTACTTAATAGTGTAAAAGCCATGTATGCTGGTAGTAGAGCTTGTGTACGAGTGAATGGTGTTTTATGAAAATGGTTTTCCATTGATGCAGGAGTTAGACAAGGTTGTGTAATGTCACCATGGCTGTTTAATATATTTATGGACGCATGCATGCGTGAGGCCAAAATAGATAATAGTGGTTTATGTCTTGGTGATATCCATGTGTGCAGATTGCTGTATGCTGATGACACTGTCCTGTTGGCAGAGAGCAAAGGTGAGTTGCAGAGTATGTTGACTCGGATGCACGAAGTTTGCATGAAATTCAAACTGAGTATAAATAAGGGAAAAACCAAAGTTATGGTGTTTGAGAAAGGAATGGGTAGCACTGAATGTAATGTAAGTATAAATGGCACTGTGATTGACCAGGTGAGTGAGTTTGTGTATTTAGGAAGCATGTTTGACAGAGAGAACGAGTTGGATGGTGAAATCAGTAGGCCAGTGAATTCTTCTTTGAAAGTCATAGCTGCTCTGGGAGGTTTTCACAGGAATGATGGGTTCTCTAGAGAGTCCTGCATGGCTGTGTATGAAACAGTAATTGTTTCTACTCTGATGTATGGCAGTGAAACCTGGGTACTGCAGAATAAACATAGGAGTCGTTTGTGTGCTGGAGAAATGCGTTACTTACGTGGGGTTTGTGGCAAGACATGATCTGATTGTGTGAGGAATGAAGATGTATTGCAGTTGTGTGATGTAAAGCAAAATGTTGTTAGCAAGGTGGAGACCAATATGCTTCGGTGGTTTGGCCATATTGAAAGAATGAGTGATGAAATGCTTACTAGGAAAATATTTTCAGCCCAAGTGGCAGGAAGGAAAGGCAGAGGAAGGCCAAGGAAGACATGGGTGTATCAGATTCAGGAGTGTCTGCATGAGAAAAAGATTATGAGTATGAAGTATAAAAAAATCTTGTGTACGGCGTGTAATGGATATCAGTGAAGCACGAGTTGTATGTCAAGATCGCTGTAAATGGCGAAGTTTGATACGACAACAATGAGCAAAAATATCTGGAAGTTTGTATTTCTTTTTGGAGCTAACCTCTGAATCTCAGAGAACAGCTTAGTGATATGAAATGTAACTTTTCCGACAACCCAATAATTAGCACAGCAATCAGACATCTCTGAATTGACTGTATTTACTGTTCTTCACATAATATCGATCACATCAAATATATTATATTATGTGAAGAACAGTAAATACAGTCAATTCAGAGATGTCTGATTGCAGTGTTAATTATCATGAAGTATCTACCACCTTTGTTTCATCATATTTTCTGTCACAATGCTTGCAGTTAAAAAAAAAAAAAAAACCTTTCCAACTCTTTGTAGATCTTTATCTTCGTATTGCATTACATTTTTCTGTTAATACATTTTTTTAATGTTTGGTGCTTCTCCAGTTACATTACCTTTCCTTTCAAAAACTTGGGACCACTATGGTGCCATTACAGCTATTAGTGTCAAAAAAAAAAATTGTAGAATCCATCTAAAAAATACTACAGAGAAGTTGCCTGATGGAACAAAGTGAAGTCTAAACAGTATACAGGATATAGTAACATACCATGCTTCTTGATTCACGTGTGTGCAGTGTTCTGATTGAGTAGCTTCACTTTTATCAGTTGGTTGGTTGGTTGGTTGGTTAGTTGATTTTAATGGCGCAAGAGCCATGGGTGGCCAAAGAGCGCCAAACAAAAGACATCAAAATAGAACAAAATCAATAAAACACGTACACAAGGTTAAAAACAGGATGAAGCGGTAAAAATGAAAGATGGAAATGAATACGGTAAAAACTAGATTAGGTTAAAAAAGTCAATGTCCTTAAAAAAGGAGAACACTGCGGTCAGATCGCAGTCCTCACCAATGAGAGTCTGCAGCGTAGCTGCTCCTTCGTCCAACAAATGAGAATGAAAGTAACGAAAACGATTATCACAAAAACGAACACAAGTACACAAAACATGAAGGACGGTGAGACGACAGTGGCACGCCTCACACATCGGGACACTCTCGCCACACAGCAAAAAGCAGTGAGTAAAACGACAGTGCCCAATGCGGAGACGTGCAAGAACAACTTCCTCACGACGGTTCTTCCGCAAACTAGACTTCCAAAGTCTGATCTGTGGTTTGATAGAATGCAGCTTATTGCTGCCCTGCTGAGACCACAGGGACTGCCACTCGTCCAGGAGAAACGTCCGGATCAAAGGTCTAAAATCGCGGAAAGACAGTGGCAGCCGAGCTGGCGACATGGAGGAAACAGACCTGGCAGAGAGATCTGCCAGCTCGTTACCCCGGATCCCAACATGGCCAGGAACCCAACAGAATCGGACCAGGAAGCCATCACCCTCCAAAGTTCCAAGAAGACGACGGACATCACGGATGACAGGTGAGTCCGTGTCCTCTGGAGAAGATAAAACTTGGATGACGGACTGGGAATCAGAGCAAACCATAGCGCGACGATGTGATCGAGACTGTATGTGGCACAAAGCAAGGTGTACCGCACGCATCTCTGCCGAAAATACGGTGGATTCAGGCGGAAGCCTCTCAGCATGTGAGGCATCGCCACACACAAAAGCGGATCCAACGACATCCCCGGATTTCGAGCCATCGGTGAACACAGGCACGAAATCCGGGTAGACAGACTGTATTTCAGCAAAGAGCTGCTGGTACACCAGAGCAGGAGTGGAAGACTTTGGCCACACACAAAGAGAAAGGTCAGCCGTTGCTTGAACGGGATGCCAAGGAGGTTGGTTAAAAAGGGTGGTCAAACCAATCCTGGACAAGTTGAGACCAGCATCGCGCACTATGGCAGACATCCGAATCCCGAACGTCGGAACACAGGAGGGGCGGTTGGAATATAAGCGGACACAGTCCGGTTGGAAGATGGAACCATGCAGCGGATGATCAGGAAGAGATTTCAGTTTTGTGTAAAACTGAAGAGACAGCTGCTGACGACGGATGCATAACGGCGGCTCATGAGCCTCCGCATACAGGCTATGCACGGGAGAGGTACGGAAAGCACCAGTACATAGCCGCAATGCCTGGTGATGCACGGGGTCCAAAGGCTTTAAAACTGATGGACGTGCTGAACCGTACGTAATGCATCCGAAGTCTAACTTTGACCGAATCAGAGAATGGTAAATGCGAAGCATTGAGCACTTGTCAGCCCCCAAGATGTTCGAGAGAGGACCTTCAGGATACTCAATGACTTCGTGCACGTCACCCTCAAAGACTGGATGTGAGGTCGGAAGGTGAGTGCTCGGTCAAAAGTAAGCCCAAGGAACTTGACTTCTGACACCACAGGGATGGTAGAACACCATCCCTGTGTGTCTGGGTGAAGACCCCGTTTGCGGCAAAAATGCACGCAAACGGTCTTCTGCGTCGAGAAGCCAAATCCATTATGAGAAGCCCAGATAGAGATCTTAGTAATGGCCGACTGCAGCTGCCGCTCAATGGTGCGCATGTTGACAGATGCGCAAGAGATCTGCAGATCATCCACGTACATGGAGCCACGAACCGTCGGAGGAAGTAGAGTGAAAATATGATTAACACGAAGGATGAACAATGTCACAGAAAGAATGGAGCCTTGAGGGACACCCTGCTCTTGTGGGTATAACGCAGAGAGGGTCGATCCGACGCGCACACGGAACATCCGGTTCTGGAGAAATCCGGCAATGAAGGTTGGCAAATTTCCCCGCAATCCGCAGTCACGCAGATCACGGAGAATGCCGTATCTCCAGGTTCAATCGTAAGCTTTTTCCATGTCGAAGAACACGGAGACCATGTGCTGACGCCGGACAAACGCCTCCCGGACAGATGTCTCAAGGCGAAGATGATGATCGGAGGTGGAACGGAATTTCCGAAATCCACTTTGATGAGGTGAAAGAAGGTGACGCGATTCCAAATAAAAAACCAAACGAAAATTGATGATGCGCTCTAGTACTTTGCAAAGGCAGCTCGTCATAGCAATTGGTCGGTAGTTCAACGGGTTAGCGGGATCTTTACCAGGTTTGAGAACAGGAACGACAATGGCAGTGCGCCAAGATTCGGGAAAGTCACGCTCGTGCCAGATCCTGTTAAACAGGACCAGCAGACATTCAAGAGAGGACGGAGAAAGGTGCTTCAGCATTTCATAATGGATGTTATCCGGTCCGACAGATGTTCGGCCAGACCGATTCAGGGCAATCTTCAGTTCGACGGCAGTCAGCGGGCTGTTATAATCGGCAGCTGAAAACGGTCCAAAGGAAACCTTGGACCGTTCAAGCCGTGGCTGTAACTGCCGGAATGAAGCAGCGTAATTGCGGCTGCTGGACACCGAAGAAAATGTGGTGCCCAGACAGTCAGCAATACCCTGAGCGTCAGCAACCGTTTCTCCACCACTCTCAAGAATGGAGATTTCCCCAGAAGGGTACTTACACCGAATCTTGCAGATCCTGTCCCAAACGATCTTAGAGCTGGTAGTGGTGTTAATCCCGGATACGTAACGTATCCAAGATTCCCGTTGGCTATGACGACGTACCAAACGCGCGTAAGATTTGGCTCTCTTGAAAGCAAGTAGGTTCGCGTCGGTGGGGTACCGACGAAACCTACCCCAAGCCCGATGTTGGGCCTGACGAGCCGCCTTGCAAGTGGAATTCCACCAAGGTCGCGGGCAACGTGGAAGTTTAGTCGACGTCTTGGGGATGGTAGGTTCTGCCGCTTGCACAATACAATCCGTAACCGCCGCAACAGCTTCATGGATCGTACCCGAGGTCACCATGTCTGGAGTAATGGTCGCTGAAGCCGTGAAGGAGTCCCACTTGGCACGATCGATAGCCCATCTAGCAGGGCGAGTAGGATGACGGTACCCATCACCTGCTAGACGGAGAAAGATGGGAAAGTGATCACTGCCAAGGGGATCATCAGACACGCTCCAGGACCAGTCAGGATAGAAGGATGGCGAACTCAAGGACAGATCAATGGCTGAGTACGAGCGGGTGGGTTCATGAAAATAAGTGACTGCCCCGGTGTTGTGGAGACAGAGGGACGTGTTGGAGAGAAGGGACTCAACAACACGGCCCCTGGAGTCACGAGCGGTAGAACCCCACAACGGATTGTGTGCATTGAAATCTCCTAAGATGAAGAAAGGAGGCGGCAGCTGGTCAACTAAATCTTCCAGATCCGAGAGGCTTACAGCTTCATTTGGCGGTATGTAGATGGAACACACCGTGTACAGAGTGTTCACAGATAGCCTCACTGCCACTGCCTGCAAAGTCGTCCGAAGGGCAACTGCAGTGACAGGAATACCATGAGGAACAACAACGGCCAATCCACCGCAGGCGATAACACCGTCTTCGTGATCCTTGCGGAAAATTGAATATCTCCGCAGCGGAAAAGTGTCCGTTGTTCGAAGCTTTGTCTCCTGGAGGCAAACGCACACAGGTGTGTGCGAAGACAGTAAACCCTTCAGATCATCAATTCGTGGTCGCAGACCTCGGCAATTCCACTGAATGAGCGTAGCTATTATGAAAAAGAAAAGGATGAAAAACGAAAATGACAGACGACTAGAATGTCTCCGAGTCGTCCATCAGCTCCTGACCATCTGCAATGTCCGGAGGCAACACAGGGCTGTGCTTACTCACACAGGGCTGCGCTACCGGGGGTAGTTGTGGTTTTACCCTGCTCTGTTTCGAGGGGGAGGATCCTGGTTTCACCTTCCCCGGCTTCTTCTTAGTTGCGCCCTGGGACTGGGTCCCAGAGCTGGCAGAGGATGTTTTCTGCACAGAGGATGTTTTAGGCGTCGATGTTGATGGCGCCTTGGATTCAATGCGACGAGACTTCAGTGCCTCCAATCCGGCAGCAACGATGTCCTCAAAATCATAAGGACACAGCGTTGGGATGGTCACTTCAGTCTGCACCGCAACAGTAGCCTTCTGGACCACAACCGATGCATAGGAGCGCCGGCCTGTTGGTAGAGGAGCTATCCGCCATCTAACAATCAGGGACATGTTTTTTTGCAGAAGGGGATGAGCCTTCCTCCATACCTCTTTTGCTTTTTGGTTCTTGGGAAATTTTATTTTCATCCATGAAAAAAGTAATAATTCGTCCGTTGACTTCCCCACCCACAATCGAGCCCAATGAGGGAGAGCCGGAGGTCCGCAAGCCCAAGAGGACGCAGGACACGGCTCTAGGGATAGTCAGCGGATATAGCAAGTTGGTAGGGCAGACACACGCTCAGCGTGCACCCAGACTTTCCCGTGCCCAGAGAACACCCCTTTGGCATGCCCACCCTACCCCCAGACTCACCCAGCCGAACAGAACGACAAGCCGCTAGAAGTCTGGACGCAACTCGGCCACAGACTTCCTGACCAGGAGTGGGTTAGCTCCCAGCCTCCCGTTTAGGGCGAAGCAGAGGGCAAAGAGGAGTGTTGGCATCTGGAGACACTACAACCCGGCCCCCAAATACCTCAGCCCCCAGCATCCTCATTTCCACCTGTACGGGTCACCGCACACGGCAAACATGCAGGTAGGTCTAAGCTAACCAGCTCCGGAAAAACAGAAAACCCAACAGAAAAGAGAAAAGACAGGTAAGGGAACGAGGAACAAAACCCGGAGCAGGCGCCTCATCACAACCTCAGCAGCCTACAACTGAGGCGGGTACATGTCAATATATGAACTAAAGACGAAAAAAGCAAAACGATAAGAGAAAATCGGCTCGGGCCGTGGGGACGCCATCCCCATCAGCTGGATGAACAGCTGTCCCTTCGGTGATGTAATCGTTAAAGCCGCAGAGGCAAGAGAAACCGTCACAAGGTTAGCTCGGGCCGTGGGGGCGCCGCTCCCCAAATAACTGGAAAACCAGTTATCCCCGTGCGGGGTTTTATCAGTTGGCACAGTAATATTGAAGTGATGCATTTAATGGAAGCCAATATTTCAAAGTAATTATGCACATAGCATTCAATTATATGAACGGCATAGCATTTTCACCCTTATAGTAAGATAACAGGTTATAATGACTACTATGTTATTTTTGCTGAATGTTTAACTTGCAGCACCCACTTCTCATAGTCAAGCATAATTTGTTATGGAAAATAAAGCACAATAAGAGGAAGAGGTACAAAGGAGAACCAGATGCATACACTTGTCAACTCATCAGAAACCCACACACAAAACTTTTCTAAACTTACTGGCAAATTATGGTAGGTAATGTAAAGACACCTGCTAGTTCCTCTCATGGTGACCTTGTAATCTGTTTTGAAGACTCCTGTAACTTCCATGCTGATACCACTAACCATATGGAATTCAGAACACTGGATTATAGTTCTAAATCAAAAGATAGAAACCCCCATATCTTACCCCACTTCTTTAAGACTCCAGTTTTTTTTACTAGCTAAAGAAAAATGACAGACCAAAAAGTACAGAAGATATGCAGAAATACTAAAATAACATATTTATGCTGAGTACGAAAGTCACTCTGTAATAAAAGAATAGCACAAGGAACATGAAAAAAAAATCACATTTACTTGGGTCTGTTACCGTACCTTATCATAAATACAAGATATGTGAAATATGTACAAGATCTCCAAAACTATTAAAATAAGAGACTAATCGATCAGCCATTACAAATTACAGGATGAGAAAAACATCACTTACAGTTGAAAACTAAGATGTTAGTAGTAATTTTTAGAGCTGTAATTAGATGGCAAGCTACAAAAATGGCTACCTCTACAAAGAAAATGATTCAACTGTTAAGTTAATACCTACAGAATTCCATGTACAGCACACTAGCCACAGATACGAACGTGGTGCCCCTCCTTCCAGCAACACTGCTTTCAATAAATTTACCATGACTGTGGTAGGACTTATTACCTATATATTATATATACTGTACATACAAGTCTTACCAAAAGCTCCTCCTGTGATATAAGGAAAGTATATATGACAAAATATACAAGTGTTGGTCAGTAGAGGCAGCAGTGTGTTTCTTAGAAGTTGGTTGCAATACAAGGACCAATGACAAGTCAACAAGATTTAACAGTAAAAATATTTCAAAAGGAAATAACTGAATGTTGTATCATAAAAATGTAAGTGCACAGCACTTTTCAGGTATTAGATACTCCTAAGTCCAAGGCCATGCACTAAAAAATTAGTCTAGCATAGCCACTATACTTAAGAGATCAGTGGCGGCGGAAACGTCCGGGCCGCCAGGGCCCAGCCCGGTCAATAATTTTAGCCAATATTTTTATTTGGCATATGTGCCATTTTTTGTTATGATGTGCCTTAGAAAGTTGCCCTAGGCAAGTGGTCAGGTGGTCCTAATCCTTAACAAATCTCCTTAGGCATTGGTTTTCTTCTGTTTGTTCTGGAAAGCGGGAAGGGAGAGGGGTGCACCACGATTCAAAATTTCGGGCCCGGTCAACGAACTTCACTTTCTGCCGCCTCTGTAAGAGATGATAAGCTAAACTAAAAAACTGAATAACATGAGCCAATGCATCCTGAGAGAACAGGCAGCTTAAGCTTATCAGCATGTGTACATACATATCACTATGTTGTTCTCTGAGATTCGGAAGTTAGCTCCTCAATCCTCAGAGAAAGCTCATCTGCCAGATTAAAGTTCAAAACTGATGGTGCTAGATTTTACTTACTGTTATGCATCCAACATCTCCATTTACACAGATTTTAGCGCACAACTTGAGCTTCACAGACATCAGACATTCCCATCACATTTCACACAGGACCTTTGTGTACTCCATACTCATTACCTTTTTCCCATGCAGAGATTCCTGAATCTGGTCATCCCATGATTTCTTTGGCCTTCCTCTTTCTTTCTTTCCACTTTGGCTGAATATTTTTTTTTTTTTAAAAGTACCTCAACACTCATGCTTTCAACATGGCGAAACCACCTCAGAATATTTGTCTCCACCTTACTAACAACATTTTACTTCGCACTGTTGTATATACACTGAAGTGCCAGAAAAACTGGTGCCGACAAGCTTATGCAAAATACATAACGTCACCTACGTGCATACACGGTTGCGCCCACCAGTGCGTATATAAAGCGATAGACATCCTTGCCAGCTGTCAGAGCTGTTTTCGGCATGAGAATGGCAAGTAATAATGATTTAAGCGATTTTTAATGTGGTGTCATAGTTGGCGCTCGTGAGATAGGCCATAATATTTTGGAGGTACAAACAAAAGTTCGGATTTTCACGGACGACCATTGCAAGGGTGTACCATGACTACAAGAATCCCGGCAAAACCTCCAACCTACGATACCAGTGTGGCCGTAAAAAGACATTGGGTGAACGTGACCATTGTCACCTGTCAAGAATCGTTTCACGCGATTGGCGTGCAACACTCTCGCAGGTATCATCGGAATTCAATGCTGGAGCCTCAACAAGCATCAGCGTCCAGACTGTGAAACGTACCCTGCACGATATGGGCTTTGGGAGCCAACACCCAACTCGAGTCCCCTTGATGGGTGCACGACAGAGCTATGCGCCTCCCTTGGGCACTGCAACACCACCACTGGATACTTGATGACTGGAAACAAGTATCCTGGTCTGACGAGTCATGTTTCCAACTGTATCGGGCAGATGGAAGGATTCGTGTGTGGCACAAACTCCATGAAGCCATGGATCTCGCCTGTCAACTGGGAACTGTACCGGCTGGTGGGGGATCCGTAATGGTATGGGGTGTTTTTAGCTGGACTTCACTGGGACCCCTGGTACGTCTACAAGCAGCTGTGACCGGCCAACGCTATGTGCGCATCCTTTCTGATGAGGTACATCCGTTCATGTCCTGCATTCATGCTGATGGGTTGGGCCTGTTCCAACAGGACAATGCACCTCCACACAAGTGTTGGGATGCCACATTATGGTTAGAGGAGCATTCATCTGAGTTTGGGGTGTTGCCATTCCCACCCAAGTCTCCAGATCTAAACGTGATAGAACACATTTGGGATGCCATGCAACGCGCTATCGAACACAGGAATCCGAGACCTCGGAATACACCCGAATTGTGGAAAGCTCTGCAGGAAGTATGGTGTGCATTGCCTACAGCATATTTCCAGAAGCTAGTGGAGTCCATGCCCCGTCGTATTTCTGCAGTCCTGCACTCCCGTGGGGGACCTACCAAGTATTAGACTGGTGTACCAGTTTTTCTGGCACTTCAGTGTACATACCTACCAACATCACATATTCATTTCTCACATGATTAAAATGTGCCTTGCCACTAACCCCGCATAAGTAATGCATCTCTCCAGCACACAAACGACTCTTATGTCTACCAGACTTTGATCTTTTCTCAAAGTTAAAAAATCGGCTCCATGACATCCGCTATGAATTGCTGGACGAACTGTCTTTGGACGTGACCTGAGTAATATGACAGCTGTACAAAGATGGCGTACTAAGGGGCATCCAGGACTTACCTCACCACTGGCAAGCTGTCATTAGTAATGGAGGGGAGTACACTGAATGGCAATAAGGTAAGTTTTTTCTGTTACTTCACACTTTTCTCAAAAATGGACAATGTACAGAACTTTTGTTAGGACCTCAGTATATGTATACTAGGTGAAAGCCCATCAATAATGATGGGGAAAAATTAGATATGTTGAGAAATCTTATATATAATTCTGTAACGTTGCACAAAATTGGGAGACATAGGTACGTCGTACAATCTTGGGAGATAGCTCATTTTACTGATCTTGATCGCAAGAATCGGGAGAAAATAAGTTTTCTTCTAAATTTAATCAGCTGACTGCTGTACGTGTCACTACACTCAGTCTAGCTTCGCCAAAAACTCTCCCTTCATCTCATCGCAATGCGGGCAGATGGGTACATTGTACAATCTTGGGAGATGGCACCAGCAAGCAAGGAGCTGATTGGCTATTGTAAAGGACAACTCTGCCACACACGCTCCACTGCTACTCAATTGTTATCATAATGGCTTTTTCCCTTCCAGAACTGCAGATAAATATGGGGCTGAAGGACTTAAAACTAAGTCCTAATTTTGTCCAACACATCCGGAAATACAATAGTGTAATGTCATTCGCTTCCCTCTCAGCCACAAAAGAGAAGATTCCAGGCAATGGCCTGTACTGCTTTAAAATCCAGGGACAGATTCACAGATACATCTCAAATGTCTTTTTTATTATTAATATTGGAGGTTTAACAACCACTGTGAGCAACTCAGTTGCCCGTCCCTACTTTAGGGCCACTGGTTCCCGAAAAGGGAGAAAGCCAGCGCCGTCAAACACAACATCCATGCCTCACCAGAATTTGAACCCAGACCCACCTCAGACAAATGATCAGAAGCTATTGCTCAGAAAATCCGAGAGCCACCCTGGTGGCTCTCGGACTTGTTACCACTTACTGATGAAAATTGTACTTTACAGATTCCTTGGCAGCTACTGGTATATGTATTGGTTATAATGAAAATAAAGAATTAAAGTGATCGATATTGACAGCCCTGGCAGATATTCTGGCTAACAATCCTTATGCCCAAGCATACAAGACTGCAGCTGAGGCAATCGAACATGAAGTAGAAGGCACAAGCTGAAACTGCATTTTGTTGATAATATATTTACATATTCTCTATATTCCCTCAACAGAATACATAAAGCATGAAAAATTGGCACAATTTTATTACCACTTTCTTGAAAACTGTGGGAAATACTTCTTACTAGATTGGGGCTTTTGCCCCACAAGCCACCAGTTGGTTAATAACCAAGTATTCTTTTTGTTTTTGATGTCCAAATGTGAAAGTATGTTTTATTAACATTACAACAATAAAAAAAAAGTATATTGGTTGAGGTAGGGATTCGACAATTAAAACAGGTAACTGCTCTTTCCACTACGCCACCCAAGTGGGACAAATGTTTAGACAAAGGAAATTATATTGTTTGTGATTATCATCTTCATTCTCCTCTGTTTTGTTCTTTTATAAATCCAAAATAAAACTAAAGATTTTTTTCATCATATACTTCAACTTTCTGCTCCATAAATCACAATGGGTCTGATGATGGTTTCATAAATTCAAATGAACCATTTAAACTTTTTAAATGACATTAAGTCCATTTGAAAGAGTTACTTGAAAATGAATGTTGTAGAGAAAATTAAGCTTTACTTGCTGTTTGAATTCTAGCCAAAATGTCTATGTTAATTTGGTTTTCAGACTTCATCACTATGCCAAGATATCCCAATGAAGTAACATTCTTATAAGCTTTTATGTTATCAACTAAAAAGGAATCATTATTTTTTGGTTATTGTTTTAGATAACTTTTAAGTATTTCTGGATTTATTTGTAGTCCTAATGTTTCAGAGTTTCAAATTTTCTAAGTGTTGTTCTAAACAGCACCTTTCCACCCCCATATACACACACAAATATTATCATTCCTTTAATTCCTTTAAAAAAATTTTGAACATGAAATTTGATACACTATAAACTTCACTAAATCATGGGTTTTACTCAGGAATAAAGGAAATTACTTACAGTCAAATTTTTGGATAGCACCCCTACACTTCTTCAGGACTACACTATTGTAGGTGTTGCCATTCATTAGCTAAATTCTAACCTTTCACATCATTTAATGTTGTACCTCTTTTTATTACCAAATGAAATTTAAGAAAATTATTTAGATAAGAAAGTTTGTGGAGCATATTGTGTCGTCAATGGCCTTAATATGTTCTATCTGTCAAATCTAAATAATTTTCTCAAATTTTACATTCAGAATTTCTTAAAGGAATCAACCAGTTCAAACTACAGGAAAGACTGGGTGGGTTGACTTCCGCTAGAGGTAGTTTGGATATTGTTTCAATTAACGTTGACATCAATTTGGATCTGCAAAACTCAATTTTTGGCTGTCTTTAGCAGAGCAAAAAATAACTTTTTTTTCCAAAATAAGGAAATACGGATGATAATAGGATATATTTAATGCTACTCTTCTCTATATAAAATAACTTTCAGTTTGAGTAAAAAAGTAAACAAAAACTAACCACTCTTCAGTGCACAGATCATAAAATTCAAAATGCAATAAGTATATATTTAGGTAAATCTTGACAAACTGGTAAATTTCAAGTATGTTCTAATATTAAAGTGATAGCACAGAAATGAAACATCTAAAAACTCATAACTAAATGAAATATGCAAATATTAAAAGAGTATCTTTACAACAGAATGGTCAAAAATAATGATGAAACTTACTTGAAGCATGTTTTCCTCAGCTCCATTAAACAGAAATACCACTGAATGGTCCAGAGGCTTATCATGATGAGCAAGGGCAAGCAGCACCTCCAACATGATTCCACAGCTTACCAGATCATCACTGGAACCTAACAAAACAAAAATTGAATCTCACATGGGGGCAAAACCATCAAAGCTGAACAAAAACATAGGTAATAAGAATTCTTTTCACAATGATGAATGAACTCATGCATTTTGTTTACAGAAACATATCTATTAAGGTTATTTGTAATTGGTTATTGATTTTAATGGAGCAAGGGTTGGGTTCAAAAAATGCTACATACCATGGTTAATTAAGCAAAGAAAGAGGTAACATCAAAACATGACAGAAGCATGCACCAGATTTGATACAAAAACATGACAAGAAAGGGTGTAAAGGGTCAACACAGACTACGCAAACTGAAATAAACCAATGCACTGGCTAAAGAACAACACAAACAAAATGTAACACTGACTGCTTACAAAATGACCCAGTGTTTCCGAGTTGTCTCTTATGTAACTTGTCTCTTATGTAAGAGAAGGAAACAAGCATGTCATGACAAAAATAACAGTGTGCGCACGCACACACATAAATGTGAACATAAAACTGTCAGAGGGGTTATTGGTGCGTGTCACATCACCTAATATATAATACATCACATCACCAATGAGTTTTATGATTATATTTTTGTAATCAGGCACACCGAAAATGTATTTATGTGTTCCATTTTTGCTAGATTACAAAATGATTTTTAAAGAAATTAACAAATTAATAATGAGGATAGATTTTTTTTATTATTAATGAAACAGATTTTTTAAAGTACGACAATACAGGATACATTTTCACTTGGAAATGTTACTTTCATAAACAATATCAATGCAAAAATTAATATCTAATGTGTTTTACACAAGATATATGCTTAACAGGTATTAAAGGCTTTACTCAGATAAATTTAATTTTATTTAAACTTGAAGAACTTAACTTTAATCTTCCTTTCTTCTGAGTTCTTTTAGTTTTATTGACTTTTCTGGCCTCTGGATTTTTGCCAAGGCCTGTTCTCAATGTATAGAAGTATTTAATACTGAGAAGATTTAATGTTTCTGGCCTCTGGATTTCTGTCAACACCTATTCTCAATTTAGAGAAGTATTTATTACTTCTGTTACATTGAGAACAAGCATTGATAAAAATCCAAGGGCCAGAAACATCAGTAAAACCAAAAGAACTAATAAGAAGAGAAAATTAAAGGAAAGTTTTTCAAGATAAAATAAAATTGAAGAAAATATGCTGGTACAGAGCAATAGGCTTTCATAGTTTGTGAATGAGGAGCATTTTCCAAACCTTTCAAATTTATCACTTCTTTGGCAAAGTACCAAATAATGTAAATAACTGTTCAAAGAACAGAAATGGAAATGTTTTATGTCATCCTATCTTGACACTACATAATATACATACACAGATGAGATTTTGTTAAAAATGATACATGATACTTAAAATGACTAAATATTCTGACTTGCTGCCAAGTGTGTGTGTGAATGACCATCTCTCAAGCAATGAAATACAGATGAACAATTTCTTCATGTCTTATTGATTTCAAACAAAAAGTGCTCTTAAAAATTATACATCAGCTATAACACACATTTTATGCCAATATTTACATAACACTATTGTTCAACAGCATAAGATGGTGAGCATTTGAGAAAAGTTAATTAATACATAAGGTTTCTTGAAATATGGATATTCTCAATTTGTTTAAATAAAAAAATTGTTTCATGATTTAGTAAAATATGATGATCTTTAATGCCATGTCAATCCAGTTTTCACTAAGATATCTCTAGCACAAAGCTATGGTTAAGTACAGTGGTATATGGTGCAATTTTCTTTCTATTAATAACACTCATTTTGCTTGCACAAGAGCATTCTCTCATGATGGGGCTACTTCTAATACACACAGCAGCTTACAAAATGGTACATAAGTCATAATCCAAGGTATAGAGAAATACAAGGGTAATCAACATAATAGAAACATCATCTGTGACTGGAGTACATGCAATGTGCCGTATGCTAATCATAAGGACATCACTTGCAATTTGAAGTATAAAAAAAGGGTGTAAGTACGATGTCAGCTATCACATAGCCAAGGCTTGAAAAATGCGGTTGTCTGCTCATCTGTGATGAGTGAAAAGTTTTAGTTGACAAGTAAAAAATTCAGTATAGAGCATTTAACAGTTTAAATTCAATCAGCAATTATTTGCACGTTTACTATGCCTATTGTTAGATACATAAAACTATTCGTTTCTTAATAAAGATTATTTTAATTCGCAGAATTGATGCGTGATTGTGTGCCAGCATGGGAAATGCGTTTCTCCGCGAAAGAAATTGGACAGCGAATGCCGCAAGTCAAAACATCCGGGCATGGTGTGCTTAACATGGAACGCGTGGCAAGAAATGGCAAGCCCGGTAGAATGATTTTCTTGAACGCTGTGTGAAAAGATGGGCAGTGCAAGAGTCACATGCACCTCGCGAGCTGCCATTTAGCCAATTGCTGTCATAGGTCAAAGGGCAAACACGGGAATCCGTATTTCCGCGAAGCTGTTAGGAAAGTTCTAAAACATTGAAAGATTCTTGCATCATCTACTCTAGAGGGAGAAAACTGAGTTTGGTTACTATACAATAGTTAATTGCTTAAATTAGGTTAGCAATAAAATATTATTCCAGAGATGTGTATAAATTTTTAATAAATCAAACTTTCAAACACAAAACAAAATCGACAGCCCAGTACAGCTGTCAATTTTCAGCTGGCGAGTTTGTCTGACTGGTGAACCAGCATGAAATTTTTCAAGCCCTGCACATAACAGTGAAACAGCTGTTGTGGAGTCTTTGATCACAATGTTAAATCTCAGTGTCCTCAAAAAAGCCATGATCATTGGTGCACATCTTGCACGAGCTTCAGTAACTAGAACAGTAGAAATTGCATGGGTAACACGAGAAACTGTATCTTAAGATTATGACTATCTATCAAAAAGGACAGTGTTGCCTCCAAACATGCAAATTGTGGACACCATATGAGGACGTCAGATAGGGATAGGCAAACATTGGCACAGAATGTACAACAGAAGCACAAGACCACGACACCACAAATGGCACCAGCGTTAAACACTAGTAGGAATGGTTCTGTTTCTGTATTCAAATGTCTCTGGTATTCTTCTATGGTGGCGCCATCGAGAGATGCTGCCAAGCGTCTCTCGATGGCGCCACCGTAGAAGAATACTAGAGACATGGCAGTGAGCTCAAGCACCGACATGTTCACCCACTTGTTATGCGGCTGCAGAGGAAATGGTTTTGAGAGAGCTTCCTGAAGATGACTGGAGAGCCAGTTGAAAGCGCTTGAGGCAGTGTGTAACGGGTGTTAGGGCTAAGTGAGAATGCAGGTCATTGAAAGAACTGACATTTCTGGTATTAGGTAGACAAAGAATTATGACATAGAAGTACGCATACGGGTTGAATTTGGAACAATAAGTTTGTATATGTTGTATATAGGAATTTTAAGGTTGAATTGAAAATTTATGTGGTTTATGTGGGTATTTGTTTAGTAATTAGTGTATAAGTAATGTCAGTGTTGCAGAGTTTAGTGTATGTGTTATTGCATGTGTCTGGGAGTTTATGAGTTGAAAAGGTTTGCTGTATTGAAAATTTAATGTATTGGAAATGCTGTATTGAAAAGTATACATGTATAGTGCATAGCATTATAAAAATAAAATAAAAGAGAGAAAAATGTGCTCAAATGAAATTAAACTCAACAGCAAAAGAAATCAAAGTGAACAACAATCCTACGTGAATAGTACAGACATTCTTGACCGACAAAGATACATGTGTAACCTACAGAAGAGAAGTTAAATAAACCTCCACTGGCCCTATGAGACGTTACATGAATTTTGCACCTAATGTGTACAAAATGTTACAGGAGAGACAAACCTCAAAAAGGTAAGTTACCTTCAAATGTCACCAGTGAAATACTACTTGCCTTTCAGGTTACCCTAAATTCATTATTTTGAGCTGTACTTCATTTATGTTCTATGTTTCAGCTTCTTTTTGCATTTACAAGATAAAATACTACATTTATTCTCTTTCAAATTTATCACATTTCACCATATTGCAAATTCTCTATTTAATGTGCACTTTGTCTAAGTTTCAATGACATGTGCTTCTGAATACATTACTAGCTAAAAGTTTTCCTGCTTAACTGTTCTGGAGTGGTGCTCTTTTCATGTGCTTTATCTCTCCCCACATATATTCTATCTTTTTCTCTTTACTGTCCTTTTTTGTGAGTCATCAAGAGCTGCTAGGTCTCAGAAGCATGTCAACAAAATACAGTTTTGTTACATCATTTTGGGAGTTTACAACCATAGTACATACACGACACACATATACTACATTTTTATTATTTATTTGAACTACTCAGTTATATTAGCAATGAAAGCTGTAGTTTTCACAACATATGCAAAAAAATTATATAACTATTTATTTGAAATAAAAACAGACAGAAAGTTAGGCAGCTTGGTACTCACAATTTAAAACAGCGTGCCTGTTAATAGCAAGCTGAAGTACACATTTGCTCACTCCTACTTAAGATCATTATTTTATTTAGCCCTGGAACTAATTATTTTGTTTTTCATTCAAGATTATGTATTTTGATGCTATTAACTGCTACTCGTGAAACAAATTCAGAAAACCTAAAAATTGCATTAATCTGGAATAGGAAGCAAGCCTGCATCTCCTGATTTCTACCTGAGCTCATTACAACCCCCAAGTAAGTGAATTTTCAAGAAAACGAACACAGAAACCCCAATAAACATCTATAGTGTACTAGTCAGGTATTTTCTTTACTTCTTGTAGCAATACAAACCTTCCATTTTAATAAGAGGAAAGTCACAAAACCACTAGTTCTTCAGATAATTTTTTTTAGAAATTAATAAATGTCTGTGGCAGTATAATGGTAACATGGTTGGACAGATTTCAGACGTACATTTAATTTCCATTCCAGTACAGTACACTTTTCAAGCATTCTTCCTTCAGTTTTGGGGTTTACCCTTGTGGGCATTTAAGGATACGTAAGGAGCTGTCCATCAATAATTTACCACTACTGGTTCAAAGGAAAGGACAGAGAAACACATAAGACAAGCACACCACCCATGGTTCATCCATTCAGGACCCAAACTCAGGCCCAACTATGATATCAGCCAGAATATTTGAATAGATGCTGATTTCTACTTTAAAATGCACTGATTTAAAGTAATTTCATGTACTTTGGAGCTTAATTCATACTTAATTTCTGTGAAGTTACCATAAGATGATCCTTTTACTCATTCAAGTACTCCTTTGTTTATCAAACACAGTGAAACCTCTATTTAACAAAGCCACACAATGACGGTCAAAATATTCATTATATAGAAAATTCATTATATGGATTAAATAGGGGATTTTAACATCAACTTTGGCCAAAATAACTAAATTACTATTTTAAACTTGTTAAACATTTTATTACTTCTGTTAGTCTTTACTGAAAGCTTTAACAATAACAAAGTTAAAAGTCTTAACATTTGATGAAGTCTTTATAACTATAGTATTACAATTACATACTGTATTCATTTGATTTTGTTTAGACCATTCTGAATTTAAAAAATAATTTTAATACCAAAGCATACAATATTGTTATATAGTGTGCATAACATACACACACATAAGCCCTAATATCTATTTTTTTTAAATAAAACAATGTTAATTTTAAAACTTTTATAGAACAACACCCTTCAAAAAAAAAAAAAAAAAAAACTATCTGAACATTAGCACAAGATGTTCCTTCATATTATGTTACATCTATTTAGACAGTGAAGGATATTTTCTGAAATGTTATCAATGAAGCCCATTTTGAATTGTTTGAAATGCTTTCTTTGTTCATGTTGTCTCTTAGCTGGTTCCGATTCACAATCTCAGTTTCTATTTTCACAGTCATTAGCAATTTTAAAATGTTTTTATGAATACTCTGTAGAATATCCTCATTCATTAAATAGAAAATTAATTCACTAAGTAGAGGCATTTTTGAATGCATTTTAGCTCAAGTTACCTCATAAATCATTAAATAGAGAAAGTCTGCTAAACAGAGGTTTCACTGTATACGCCAACGCACAAAAGGTAATACCTTTGAAAAACTGATCTGCTACATCAGTAAAAGATACTACTACCAACTCAAGATAGCATAAAAAAAATTGTATTGCTCAAGTTAATTTCTTACCACTATTTTCTGCATTCTTCCATCTTTTGTTTTGCCAGTTTCACAGACAAATTCATGTTGTTATTTTTTTCCTTACATTTAACTTTGCTGTTTTATTATGTTTTTTCACTTATTTTTATTTCACCTATCTCAACAGCTGAATATTTTGAACAAGTACTCAGCTGTTTATTTGTGCTAGACCCATTTCCTACATTTGGTCAAAGAAACCCAAAAGTGGCATATGCAGGACAAGTCACAAAGTAAGAGCCATGACTTGCTCTTTGTGTCACTTGCTTTTGACCAAATGCAGGAAGATAAGCCCCAAAATGTAGAGGCCACTACCAAAACAATTTGGCTGTCCCTATGAAAATAATTTACTGAAATAATTAATACTAATAAATTTCTAGCACTGCATCTAAACATAGATGTACATATGATTGAGATGAACAACATTTATGCACAATTATTTTATTTTTCTAATCAACCAAGGTTTTGCTGTGCTTTGGCACAGCTTCTTCAGGATAAATGGCTCATAAATAGTCAAATCACATTTGGCATCATCAACTATGTTGATGGTCACAGGTTTTTGTCAATTGCTTCCACGCACTAGATAGAAATGGTGTAGATGTCATGTCACTGACAAGTTGCAAGGAATTTCGATATATGGGAAGCTTCTGAAATATCTATTTGATGGTTGAATCCAGCTTGTTAATAAGTTTTGTTTCTTCAAAGAGGAATCTATGACCAGTTTCATGACAATGTTTAGCTATTGATGATTTATTTACATCACAGTTTGGCATGTACATCTTGTGCTCCTTCAATCGATAATGCAAGGGGTTTGTCCTACATACAAAAGACCACATTCACATGAGATTTGGTAGATTTCCCACGAATTTATATCTTCAACTTGGTTCTTTGCTTCAAAAAGGTTCACTTTGTTTATTGGGTTTAAAAATTACTTTGAAATTAAAAGTTTTGACACTTTTTTTTATTTTGAAGGTAGGCATGAGAAAATGGCAAAATTATCTCATACTGGACATCATACTACATGAGTGAAACTTTTTAATTGCCTTGTCTCTAATGGAAGGACTGTATCCTCACAGTTCTGTAATACTTTTCAGAAAATCAAGTTCTTTTTTCAATCTTCATCTCAGCATATATGCACCACATGATATAAGTAACTGCAGAAAGCATTTTGTTGGTGTGTTGTTTTTTGCCCAGGGTGATTGGACTTGGCATGTGGAGGTGAAGAAACAGCAGAAGGGTTACAATAAATAGTAGTAATGAGAGATCCTTCTGAACATGACACCAGACATCAAGGAATGATAGGCAATCATTGTTTTCTATCTCATAACTAAATGTGAGGATCAATGGAATTAATAAGTTTGACAATTTTTTGAATTTCAGAATGTTTTTCCTTCCAGAGAATGCAAGTATCATCTACATAGCGTATCCATAAATAAAAAAAAAAACTTTATTTTCTTAAAAGTAGAACAGTCTTATCATAATAGACAAGGCAATTAAAAAATTTCAGAAGCCAAAGCCAGTCTCCATGTTTATTCCTATTGAATGTCCACTACAGAGAATTTTGCTATTATCCCATTTTTGCATGACTGCCTTCAAAATTTTTAATTTCAAACTGATTTTTCCCAAGCTTATAAACAAAATGAACTTTTTTGGAGCAAAGGACCATGTTGACGATGTAAATCCATGGAGAATCTACCAAATACCACATGAATGTTGTCTTTTCTAAATAGGACAGACCCATAGACAGTTTAATCTGGCTGAAAAAGTGATGTAGAAAAAATGCTAAGACGAGGAAAAACTTTGGTCGTTTTGGTCGCTTAGAAAATCGTAACCTCAACTGAATCATTTACACCAACAACACTTTGGACATCAGTGGAAAACTAATGTTTTATAGCCTTGGGAGAATGGTGTAGACATCACAACTGACTCTGGTTTAAACTTGAACTTTGAATGGAGGAAAGGATCTAATCCCTCTAGCCTCTGTAATCTTACCCTGCCCCACCCTTTATGGAGTGCTCTAGATTGTATGGATGGGGTGATCGAGTCAACAGGTGCTGTAGGAATATACCTTAAGGATTAAGAAAATAACATCAACTGAGTGCGAATCGCTGGCAGGATTTCAGAAACTTAGTTTTCACAGAAATAGAAAAGCTGGAGCAGAATCTGTTGTGTTGATATTTAAATGGCTGGTATCATTTTGCTATTGACATTAATTTTTCTCTCGCATTTTGCGAAAATAGCAACCGTAGCTTAACCTCTGCCCAGAGACACTATCGTTTGAAGGAGTGCATGATGTGCATATGGAACCATGATCTAAAGAAGTAATCAATGGCTAAAAATCGTCAAGAAAATTATCACAGATTTATCTCTGAAGAAGCAAAGCTTATTGACAATCAGAATTTAACCATCAAACTTGATATTTTGGAAGTTTTTCATATACATCAAAATTCCTCCTAACTTGTCAACAACATGGCATCTACACCATTTCTGTCAAGCATGTGGAAGCAACTGACTAAAACCCAAGACTTTCAAACATAGTTGTGATGTTGTCTGTGATATGAATACTTACGTGTCATTTGTCCAGAAGAAGCTGGGCCAAGGCACAGTGAAACCCTTGGTCGGTAAGAAAAATAAAATAATTGTGCATAAATGTTGTTGTTCTTAATCTTATAGTCATCACAATGGATGTAGTCTACAACACTAGCAAAAGATGTACACAGCCTTCTGCTGTGTTTACAGATTTTTTTGTAGTTTTTTCACTTTTGCAGTATTTCACAAAAAGTCCATACCACCCTTTCTTCTTAGCCTTGCTCTTTGGTACATGTATTTTGTCTTGCAGTAACACATTTTCCATTAGCTGTTCTTCCCTCACTTGTCTGCAATTTAGAAATTCATGTAAGCTTCAATATACATTTACTGAATTATTTCTTAATATGTTCATTCTGCTCAGTGAATCTGTCTCCTTGATTGCTGCAAAAGTATCTACTGAAACTTATAGAATGATAACCTTAAACTTTTTAAGTAAAAAAAAAATTAAACTTGTTACCAAACAATTTTAATTAAACTTTAACAACAGAACTTCTTCAAAGTGAGAATTAATATCAGTGAAGAAACTGGATTTTGTGAGTGATGCAAATAACTGACAACCATGCAAGCAATAAATATGTACTCAGCTTACAAATCATCTGGTAAGAAAAAATAGCCATGTGAGAAAATAAATCAGTTATTTTTTTCCCCAAATTGGATTACATTTAGAGGTCACTCACTACGAGGGTTGAAAGTATTACTATATTACTCATTACACGAATCTGTGTGGTAATTTTATTTCACCCCAGATGGCACTGTAGCATTATCCAATTCAGTCAGTTACTGGACGATTGTTGCACAGAGTGGATGTATTTTTCAGAGCTCTAGTAGGAACATTTTTTGCAATTCTAGCAAATAACAACATAGTATTAAATAGCATCAAACACATGTAAAACTTATGAAAGTTCTATTTCTACTAGAAGTACAGAAGCATGCTTAATTGACAAAATTTTGTCATCGCTTCATCCTTTGAAGCTTCCGTCCATTAGTGAGGTAATGGCATTTTTTCATTATATACTTGATTTGAAACAAACTGTTAGGGAATCTTTGGAATCAACTGCATGTGATATTTTAGAGATATGGGAAAAGGCTTAAATTCCTACCAAATGAAATGATCATATTGTTGAGAAACATATTGATTATCTTCAACTAGTGAAAGATCTGCATTCGCTTTTTACCAGGTTATGTTCTGGACGTCGGAAGCAAAAATATCTTGTATTTAGAAATACTATTGTAAAATAAAATAAAAAACTGTACTCACAAGTTTTAATGGTCCTTTTCTTTTATTACTTTCATCTTGAAGTTAATGTAACATGTCATTTTTAGTCACGAAAAACTTTGTTGACACATCACTGACGTCCAGAACATAACGTGGTAAAGGGGAATACAAATCTTTCACTAGCTGAAGATAATCGATATATGTTACGAGCAACACGTTGAATTCAAATTATTCCCATAAAAAGGAATATACAGCAACAGGATTGTTGAGAAAGTTGAAAAGTTTTTTAAAGAATGGCAAGGGCTGAAAAAGAATAATGAAAATAAAGCCAAGCGTTCAGATGTTTTAAGAAGGAATATATTCGGAAAGAAAAGTTGGAAGATCTTTTTGATATAGCGCATGCTAAAGCTTTAGAAATTATCACAATTAAGGAAGGCAAATTGTTTCTTATGGCTCAACAAAAGAAAGGACAACGAAGGAAATTAGGAAGTGTTCACTTGGTGCTAGCAAAAAAAGAATTTGAAAAAAAGAGAACATTTCAGAAAAAGGAAACAAATGCAATATGAGGAGATAACCATTAAAAAAGGAAGAAAACAAGTACTGGATAGTAATTTGTCAGCTAGTCTTGATGTTGCAAAGGTAAGCAATTGACAGGCAGCTTTAATCCTGACCCCTACAATACGAAATCTTGGACTAGAATAGATCCATTTCTTTACAATGTAAACGCAAATTCAATTAGCCGTGAAAGAGCGAAACACTGTCAAAGTATTGCAAACAACTTAACGGAACAATTCACTGCTGAAATCCATTTAACTATTCATTGGGATAGCAAATTGCTTGAAGATATAGTTGAATCCGAAACTGTTGACTGTCTTATTATTTTGGTATCTGGAGATGGTGTGGATCAGTTATTAGGGGTATCAAAATTATTGTCAGGAAAAGGAGAAATGATTGCATCAGATATGGTATGATACAGCAGGAAAGTGGGGAATTTGTGATAAGTGAAGTGTATCAGCTTTGATAAAACAGCAACAAACACAGGAACGAAGTCTGGGGCTTGCATTCTTTCCGGCCAAAAAAAAAAAAAAAAAAAAAAAAAATTATTATGGTTACCTTATTGACACCATATCCTTAAAATTCTTCGAGACTGTAGTTCTTTATTCACTCGGCCCATCTTCAGGCCTAGAAATTTTACTTTTTTAAAAGTTTAAAAAGTCACAGCCTACTACTACGAACTATAAAAAATATAAAACAGTGACATCAGATGACAGATGTGCATCATTTGTTACTGACGTGGCTAGTGATATGATAAGTTTTACAAAGAAGCAGTTTGAAACCTTTCAACCTCGCAATAACTACAAGGAACTCTTAGAACTCAATAATTTTTTTAGGTGAAATTCCTCCAAAAGGAATATCATTTAAAGCACCAGCTGGACTAGATTGGGCCAGGTGGATGGCAAAAGCTATTTATTTCTTCAAGATCTGGAAGTTTCAGGATCAGTTCAAATTAACAGTTATGGAAGACAGGGGAATCACAGACATTTGTACTTTTTTAGTTCAAATTTATGTTAAAGCCTGGTTTCAGGCTACATCAGTGAAGTGTGCTCCACGTAATGATCTTCAGCTGTTGATATATCAACAAATACAATGCTGTAAATGAAACTATAACAAAAATTGCCTTTAAAAAATTTCAAAGGCATTTATGGTATTTCTCAGATCTTACTGCCTTCTCTTTCTTCGATGATGATGATAAAGTTTCTGATGGAACTAAAGAAAAAATGGTTAAAGCTATGGAAACTGAAGGAATAGAAGACCCTCCAAAGAAAGCAGTAGTCAAACAAAATTTTACAGCTAAAGGCACTACATCATTTTGTTTCCTCTTAACATTAAAACGTTTTTTTGAAATTTTAAATATTTCATCAGATTTTTTTACATACGAAAATGGAGACATGGACTTATGATGTATATGTACATCAAAGTGAAAAAAAAAGTTTCTTGTATAAGAGTTGCAAATGACATAAATGAAACAGGAATTGCCCTAATCGATGAGTACAACAAACTACTTACAAACGATGAAGACCAAAAGCAATATTTGCTCCAAGTTGTAAAAGACTTTAGAAAAAAGTACCCAAACCGTAACAAGAAAACTTTAATGAAGAAAAATGTCTTAAACAATTCTTCAAATTTCATTAGTTCTGTACAATTGCTTGGTGTCGAATTTAAGTAATGAAGTACTACTGTAGTTTTTTTGGGTTTGTGTTATTAATTAATGCAGAAGTTTTGTATTATAAGCCAATAATGATTAACCAAAATACATACTATGTTTTATATCTATGTTTTTAACCTTTAAAACTTTATGAAACTCCATCTCGTACTAACTTCATCTCTTACCCGTCTCATACAGTAAAAGTGGTAGTGACCCCTAAAAATATCTTGATATTCATGAAAAAAAGGGATGTAAGGTCAGGTGATGCGTAACATCACAGCCTCTCCTTGACAAATGTCAACCTCGCCTTCTCGTGGTACATCCTGTTCCCACTAAAGGGGCTCTGACGACCGCCAATAGCGGTATAACTATACCATCGGGATTAGAGGAAATGCTATCCCACACTCACCAACCCGCTTGGCCAGAGTGGTGAGTTATGGCCAAACCCCTCCAAAATGACTATACAACTTAAATCTTGGCCCTCAGTCTCCGGCAGCTGGAATGTACCTGGCCAAGGCAGCGGCCAGTGCGACATGAAGGCAGAGGGTGCTAAGAATCCCCGGAGGACCGGACTAGGCTGCCATCTGATGCTGACCTTGGCTACGTATAACGGACGCTCCCTATCTTCTGATTCAAGGCTTCTTGAATTGGAAGAGGAACTACAAAGGATCAAGTGGGACATCATCGGGCTAAGTGAGGTAAGGAGAAAAGGAGATCTCATTGAACTGAAAAGTGGACATCTCTTCTACTATCGTGGGACAGATACTGGCAGAACTAGTGGTGTTGGATTTATAATAAACAAGAAACTGAAGGATAAAGTTGTAGAAGTTGAAAGTTCCTCTGACAGAGCTGCACGACTCGTTATCCAACTCTCGAGAAGATACCAGGCTCAGATTATTCAAACTTATGCACCCACCACAAGTCATGCTGAAGAAGAAATTGAAGAATTTTATGAGGAAATTCGTCATCTAAATAATAAAGGTAAGCAGCACTTGAAGATAATTATGGGAGATTTCAATGCAAAAATAAGGCAACGACAACAGACTGAAACTTCAGTAGGTAAATTCGGTCACGGCAACAGAAACCAGCGTGGAAATACTCTCATAGAGTTTGCAGAGGCAGAAGGGTTTTTCATCTTGAACTCCTTTTTCAAGAAAAAACCACACAGGAAATGGACATGGAGACATCCAAATGGGACGACAAGTGAAATTGATTTTATTATGTGTAACAAAAAATTCGTCATAGAAGACTGCAGTGTGCTAAACTAGTTCAACACAGGCAGTGACCATAGATTGGTGAGATGTAAGATGCACCTCAACACTAAACTCGAACGTAGCAAGCTCATAAGACAAACAAAATGTATTGACATAACCAACCTTAAAAAACACCATAATACCTTCAAATTGGAACTGAAGAACAGATTCTCTGCTTTAGAAGGCCTAACATCAGAAGAAGTGGATATTTCTGAAGTTAACAGAAAAGTAACCAAAGCTCTTATGGAAACAGCAACAAAATTAGCTGGGTCTAAGAACAAATTGCATGTGAACAAATTATCAGGAAAAACCAAAATGTTGATGCAAAAAAGAAGAGAGATGAGGACAACTAAAGAAGATGTGACTTCCAAAGTGGAATATATAGAGCTATGCAAGACAGTACGAAAAAGTATCACTGAAGACGTAAGGAAATTCAACTGTGAACTAGTAAGGAAAGCAATTGAAAACAACCAAAGCCTAAAGATAGCAAAGGGACATCTCAGTAAGGGAAAAAAACAGATTATGGCACTGAGAAAAGTAGATGGTTCTGTAACAAGAAATAGAGGTGAAATTTTGACAAGAGTGAAAGATTTCTACTCCAAATTATATGAAAGGGATGATACATGTACTCCAGGCATCATGAAAGGTACCAGAGTTCTTCCAGTCCTTCCAGCAGAAGTTGCACATGCAATCAAGAACATGAAGCGGGGAAACGCTCCAGGAGAAGATGGAATTACTGTAGACATCATACAAGAAGCAAGTGGAGAAATCGAAACAGTACTCGCCCAAATTTTCACTCGATGCCTTAATGAAAGGAAAATTCCTGAGGATTGGAACAACGCTACAATGATCTTGCTATATAAAAAAGGTGACATTGAGGATCTCAGGAACTACAGACCTATCAGCCTCCTATCAGTGGTTTATAAAATCTTCACTAAAGTTCTTTCACACCGCTTGAAGGTAACACTGGACATGGCTCAACCGAAAGAACAAGCTGGATTCAGGAGTGGCTACAGCACAATAGATCATATCCACGTACTGAGAGAACTAATTGAAAGAGCGAGGGAATATGAACTTCCATTGTGCATGGCTTTTATCGATTATGAAAAAGCCTTTGATTCGGTGAAACCATCAGCAGTTGCAATGGCTCTGAAATCCTGCGGTATTGAAGATGCATACATTAATATTATTAATAACATCTATGAAAATGCAAGTGCAAAGATTCTGCTATTTGAAAATACAACACACATAAAAATTGGAAAAGGAGTGAGACAAGGTGACACCATATCTCCGAAGCTCTTTAATGCCACATTGGAAAATGTCTTTCAATCACTGAACTGGGAAAACAAAGGCATAAAGATTAATGGAGATTATCTAACCCACCTTCGTTTTGCTGATGACATAGTCATTTTTGCAACTACCCCATCAGAGCTACAGAGTATGATGCAGGAACTTGCTGACAAGAGTAAAGAAGTGGGATTAAAAATGAACTTTCAGAAGACAAAAGTGATGTTCAATGCTTTTACAAGAAATGGAGATTTATCGATTGATGGAGAAAAGCTGGAGATAACAGACACGTACGTTTATCTTGGACAGCAGATATCAAGTGGGGGTCACATTGGTGAAGAAATTAATCGGCGTACAAAACTTGCCAGGAGAGCTTTTGGAAGAAACAGCATAATTTTCAAGAGCAATATGCCATTATGTCTTAAAAGAAAAGTGTTTGATCAATGCATCCTTCCAGTTCTTACATATGGTGCAGAGACGTGGACCTTAGCTAAAAGAGACATACAAAGGCTGCAGACAACTCAAAGCAGCATGGAGAGGTGCATGCTTGGTGTAACCAGGAGAGATAAGAAGAGGAACACGTGGATCCGAAAAATGACAAGAGTGGAAGACATCATGATCAGAGTTAAATCCCTGAAATGGCAATGGGCTGGACATACTGCCAGAAGAACAGACCATCGATGGACAGCCGAAATTTTAGATTGGATTCCAAGGGACAGGAAAAGACCCAGAAGATGGGTAGATGAAATTCGAAAGTATGCGGGAGTGACATGGAGGAGACTGGCACAAGACAGACCGTTGTGGAGGAAACTTGGGGAGACCTTCGTCCAGCAGTGGATTGATAATGGTTGACAATGATGATGATGATGATGATTCATGAAAAATTCAGCAAAATAGTTTTTGATTGATATATTGAACACATTTATGGGTTGGGAGGAAACAAATTCCAAAAAAAAACTTTTAAGACCACGTAAGGCCTTAAAACTAAGGCCTAATATATATACACTGGTTAATATATATACACTGTAAGGCCTAATATATATATATATATATATATATATATATATATATACACACTGGTTTCCATAAATTAAAAAAAAAATAGAAAATTTGTGATAACACAGCCAAAAATAATCGGAATTGAACCAAATTCACATATGTGACATAAAACCCACTGCCGGTTCAGAATATCATATGTAAAGCAGTGGCGCTGTAATCATACAACGTCAGCAGGCACCGGTATAAAAACGCACATTTCACAAGGTGCTAGGATTTCATGTTTAAAATTGTGATCAGAAAAATCGGAGATAGCCATTGTGAAGGAATGAGTTTAAGACATCTTTTACCAGAAGGGTTGTGATGGCGAGCCATTGGACGCCTGGAGGCAAGACAGAGTCAAACAGATGTGGCCAGATGGTTGAATGTGAGTCCTTCTGTAATCCATAGGCTGGTGAATGCATTTCTAAGAACAGATTCAGCGTCTAGAAGGTACAGCCAAGAAAGGCCCAGAGCGACAACTACCATTGACGACCGTTTTAGGCAGTTAACCGCACGAAGGTAAAGGACCTCAACACCAACACAGCTCAGATGTCTTTGCTGCCAGTACTGGAAGGTTGATATCAGCTTGAACTGTACGCAGACGGCTTCGAGAAGGAGGTCTGTATGCTGGATGGCCAGCAATTTGTGTCACCCTCACCGCACGGCACAGGAGGGAGCCACTAAGTTGGGCACGCATGTATATTAGATGGAGTGAAAGTCAGTCGAGGTCTGTACTCTTCACTGATGAATTGAGATAGTTTAAAGAGCGATTCCAGACGTTGTTTGGTCTGGAGGGAGCCAGGAACCTGCTATCATACCAGTATCATCCGTGAAATGGATCGTTATGGTGGAGGTAGTGTGTGTTTGGGCTGGCATCTCTTTAGGTGGTCGAAGAAATCTGTCATGCCACATGGTAACCTGACTGCACAAAGATATAGCGATCATATCCTGCATCAATATGTATGTCTATATGCAGGTGCAATGGGCAAAACGTTTCTCCTACAGGACAATAATACGACACCACCCAGAGCACGCCTCGTGGATTAATACCTTGAAGAGGAAACTATTGTCCTTAGGGAATGGAAAGCTCGATCTCCAGATCTAAATCCCATTGAACGTGTTTGGGATGTTCTGGGGAGACGTGTTGCTACCTTCAATCCTCCTCCTGATACCCTACAGGGGCCTGTTACTACTTTGCAGGAACAATAGGCATTACTGCCTACTGAGTTAATTGACACTTATCATAATAAGCATGGAACATCGCTGTTGGGCCTGTATTGCTGTGAGAGGTGACCACACATCATATTGAAGCAATTTCCTCATCGAGTTCCTGTACCCTATTTTTTGGATGTTCCTGTATAGTCCATTTTCTGATATTAAATAATGTTTTCGTGATTTGTTTTTTGCCTAACCTATAAGTTACAACTTAATACATCTTTGCACCGATTTTCATGAAATTTAACCAAGTAGTTTTTTAATTATCCTGATTTTTCCTTAATTTATGGAAACCAATATATTATATTTCTTGAAAACAAAGATAAGTTTCTTCTTTCTTTTTGTTCTACACTACTATTCCTTATTTTAGGTTCAATTGCTTCCTAATTTTCGATTCAATTGTATCCTTATTTTTGGCTCAATTATTTTCTTATTCCCTGCCTTCTTTAATATTCACCACTTGCTGTACATCAAAAACTCAGGACCCCTTCTTATGACCAACTTTCAGTCTTTCATTGCAAAGTATATTTTTAAAGGAACATTAAAATTTTAAAAAAATATCACCAGAAAAGTGCATTGCTTTGGAAGACAAGATTATATTCAAAGAAACAGTTCACCTGTACAGGCAATTCTTTTAACACTGACAAAAAATTACATAATCTATTTTATTTCATTTTAAACATTTTTAAGAGCCCCTTTGAATAAGCATTTTTAATTGCAGTTTCTAAATATGCATCAACTAAAAAAGCATTACTTCTGTTGGAAATATGAATTTCAGACTTGTCATATTTACTTCCCAGTTACATATAAATAAATAATGTGCCCTGTGATAAAAAAAAATCCTGTATCGCACAGTACGCTGAATCTTTTACACTGGACTACTCCTCAGATAATATTTAAGGTAGGCACATTTTTTTATCCTAATGTTTACATATGATATAATCATCATTGTCAACCATTACGTTATTTTGCGGAACTTGAAGTTTCGAATAAGTGTTTTATTAAAGCCTCGAGTATATTGCCACTAAATATTAAATTAACACTCTATTATTCTTTTATTTATCCCTATCTGTCTTATCGTCTGCTTGCTTTGGGTAGGACAACTAAATGTAACATTAACAAAATATTTTCTTTACAAAAAATTTTTTTTCGTTTGTTGAATCTACTGGAAAATGTCGAAATCCTGTTCAGTCATTATAAATTATTGATCTTTGAGAGATTATACAGTTATCGACTGATATTTTTAATGCATGAGCATCTTTATGCCAAAAACATCTCAATTTAAAAATTTGTTATCCTGCACACAGTTATCAAACTCATGGGCAAAGTTATATAAAAATAAAATGTATCTACGTACACAACCACTGAAACAGAAAACTTGCTGCAAACCTGCGAATCACACACACGATAACAGTTGAATAAGATAATTTAAAGAAAAATTAATAAAACAATAAATAATTATTAGAACATTAGATTTCAGAGAGGACAAAATAAGCACATTACAACTGAATGAGCAGCAAGGTGTGCAAAATAGACCTTTAGGGCAAAATATTGGACTATGAACCTCATAAAAACAAGAGACTAAGTTTTTATATATAGAAAAACAGCTCCATTAATGAACCATAAAAAATTAGAAACAGCATTTTCAACAACTTAATTCAAAAATAATAGACTTACAAAATACATAAAGAAATTACTTTAATTGAATAGCTGGCAACTGCAAGAAAAACCTGGCAATAAAATTTAAATTCTCTGTGTAAATGAAACTTTTGATACAGTTCCTATGCCTTGATAAAATCTGGAGGCCAGAAATGTCTGTAAAAACAAAAGAACTCAGAAGATGTGAAAAATAAGTGAAAGTTCTTCAGATTAAAATAGAATTAAATATATTAATCAGAATGAAGCTTTGAGTAAGTGTTTTAATTGCTGTAATAACATTTTTAAAATCTATCTGCAAAATCTGCTAATAATTTGGAAACTATCTGCGTACGGTGTACGCATGTATGTCTACATTCTGCTGCTCATGGGTATGCTAACTTTTTAATTCCAAGGGCTCGTACTAATGCGCTGTGTTTCACTATTACTGCTTATTGCCCTCGAATCTGGAATGGGTTGCCGATTCATATAAAATCACTTGCGCCACTTTTGTATCATTTAAAAAAGCACTAAAGGAATATTATGCTAATCATTAAATTTGATGAATTTCAATCATATTATATTGTGATTATGTGTATATAAGTTGAAAAATATGTAATTAATTGACTTGACATTTTTCTTATTTTAGCGGCCAGGGGCTGTCAGGCTAACATTAGCCTTTTTCCCTGGCTCCCTGCTATGTTGCTATGAATGTTTTAAAAAGTTCTTTAACAGTATATATTGTGATTTTCATCTCTGGGTTCTTTTATTTTTGTTTTATTATTAAGGATTTGTAGTTAACTGCTCAAAAGTTTTTCTCAAGGTGATACAGCAAAGATTATGTCAAACGCAAAATTTGGCTTTTACAAAGGATTAGGCACAAGAGATAAAATATTTTTGCTTACAAACTCTACTACACGCTGCCATGAACATCAAAAAGATGTGTACATCTGCTTTATTGACTATGAGAAAGCCTTTGATTCTGTGTGAATCATGATAAATTAGTTTATCAACTAAAAAAAAAAATCGGGCTAGGAAGTAAAAATGTCAATTTCATCACAACTCTATATTGGAATCAAACCGTAATACTTAAATATAACAATCAAACGATAAAAGAAATCCCAATAAGTAAGATGCCCGCTATCACCAATTCTATTCAACATTTACTCAGAAGCAATCTTTGATAAAATCTTGGCTGAAAAGAATATTGGCATCCAAGTGAATGGACATTACATCAATAACTTGTGTTATGCAGATGACACGGCACTAATTACCGACTCGGAGCAAGATCTACAGAGAATACTGGATGAGATAAGTGCCGAAAGCCAAAACTGGGGATCAAAAAAAAAAAAAAGTAATGAAAGTTAGCTGAACCCCAAATAAAATTACAATCAAGCTAAATGATGAAAAACTTGAACAAGTTCAGAACTTCAAACACCTCGGAGTAATAATCAATGAACAGCTAAAACACGAGGTGGAAATAAAAAGTCGTATTGAACAAGCAAGAAGTGCATTTATAAAATGAAAGTCACTCTTAGCTGACAGGAGCTTAAGAAACGAGCTCAAGTTGAGAACACCTAAATGCTACATATGGCTAATAATACTGCTATATGGAGTAAAAGCGTGGACATTAACATCAACAGCAATCAAGAAGCTACGAGCATTTGAAATGTGGCTATACCGACGAATGATGAGAATCTCTTGGACTGACAGGATAACAAACATCCAAGTCCTACGTGATACGAACACTGCCTAAGAGCTTTTAAAAATAATCATGGAACAGAAGTGTAAATACCTAGGATACATCATCATCATTGTCAACCATTATCAATCCACTGCTGGACAAAGGTCTCCCCAAGTTTCTTCCACAACAGTCTGTCTTGAGCCAGTCTCATCCATGTCACTCCCGCATGCTTTCGAATTTCATCCACCCATCTCTCATGTGGTCTTCCTATGGGTCTCTTCCTGTCTCTTGGAATCCAGTCTAAAATTTCGGTTGTCTATCAGTGATCTGTTCTCCTGGGAATATGCCAGCCCATTGCCATTTCAGGGATTTTACTGTGATCATGATGTCTCCCACTTTTGTCCTCTTCTTATTTTCCTCAGGTTTTTTTTTTCTTTTTTGATCGGAGGTTAGACAACCACCGTGAGCAACTCAATGGGCTATAAGCGGTCGACCATCCCTAATTTAAGGCCACTGACACCAGGGAAGGGAGAGAGCCAGTGCCGTAAGACAAACACAACGTGCATGCCTCACGAGGATTCGAACCCAGACCCATCTCGGACGAATGATTACAAGCCAACGCTTAGACCACTGCACTACCAGGGCGGTTTCGTCGGTTACACCAAGCATGCATCTCTTCATGTTTCTTTCAGTTGTCTGCAGTCTTTGTAATCTTTTTTTAGTATTATAAATATTTAACGGGAATTATCGAGGATAAATTTATTAAGGTACATTACCACTCAAATTTTCAATCTATAAACTAGATCATCGTCAGGAGTTCTTGCGTCTTTCCACAGGTCTGGCGACCAAGCATGATGAATTTTCTATCCAGCATGGTCATTAATGTTGCCACCTTGTGTTTGAAAGGGTTAGGATTACGCAATTATCTGGAAATTAGAGGAATCTCTGGAAATTTACAAGACACAAGATGGCAACATCAATGACCATGCTCGATGGAAAATCCATCAGGCTTGGTCGCCAGACCTGTGGAAGTAGTAAGACGCAAGAACTCCTGACGATGATCTAGTGCATAGATCAAAAAATTTGAGAGGTAATGTACCTTAATAAATTTATCCTCGATAATTCCCGTTAAATATTTATAATACTGAAAGTAATAAGAGGAAGCCATGAAGTCATTAATTATTAGAATTAAAGAAACTTATGGGTAGGAAACATGGCAGGGCATCAAGAAATTAGAAAGGGTTAGGATTACGCAATTATCCGGAAATTAGAGGAATCCCTGGAAATTTACAAGACACAAGGTGGCAACATCAATGACCATGCTGGCATCAGGCTTGGTCGCCAGACCTGTGGAAGTAGTAAGACGCAAGAACTCCTGACGATGATCTAGTGCATAGATCAAAAATTTGAGAGGTAATGTACCTTAATAAATTTATCCTCGATAATTCCAGTTAAATATTTATAATACTGAAAGTAATAAGAGGAAGCTATGAAGTTATTAATTATTATCTTTTTCAGTTAAAAGTCTGCATCTCTTCTCTGTACATAAGCACTGGAAGGATGCAATTAATAAACACTTTTTTCAAGGCATATTTCTCTTTAAAATTGTTGTACTGTTTCTTCCAAAAACTCTCCAACCAAGTTTTATACACTGATTAACTTCATCAATATGACCCTCACTTGATATCTGCTGCCCTAGGTAAATGTAGCAATCTGTTATCTTCAGCTTTTCCCCATCAATTGATAAATCTTTATTTCTTGTAAGAGCATTGTACATCAGTTTTGTCTTCAGGAAGTTCATTTTTAATCCCACTTCTTTACTCTTGTCAGCAAGTTCCTGGATCAGACTTGCAGCTCTGAAGGTGTAGATTCAAAAATGGTGTCATCAGCAAAATGAAGGTGAGTTAAATAATCTCCATTAGTCTTTATCTCTTTGTTTTTGCAGTTCAATAATTGAAAGACATTTTGCAACGTGGCATTAAAGAGTTTGGGAGATATGGTGTCTGTCACCTTGTCTCACTCCTCCAGCAGCTGATGTGATATATTATGGGTTAAGTAAGATAAATGGCCATATCCTCATTTTGAAAGAAATTGTCATTTTCCAAATTTAAAAAAAAAATGTCATCAAGTAATCTCACCAACACAGTTGAAAAGATGTAGTTTTAAATAACTACAGTTAAAAGCAAAATAATCCATACACTATTACAAAAAATGTGCCTCTAATGTACACTCCTAGCCACCCAAAATGCAACACCAAGAAGGCCACGAGATAGCAAAGCCAGATTTACTGGACACATAACAACAGATACAAAGATGAAACGACTGAGCATACAGGCCCGTGCGACTTGTGGAACACGCAGACATCAATAGTTCGTGTGGACCCCATGGCTGGCAATAACGGCTGCTACACGCCGCAGCATCGAACGAAAGAGGCTTTGGATGTGGGTATGTCGGTCCAGGCTGCTTCCACATGTTGCCACAGTTCATCAGGCGTAGCCGCGGGTGGTGCTTGCCGGGCCACTCGGTTGCCAATCAGCGACCAGACGTGTTCGATGCGCAACATATCGGGAGAACAGGCGGGCCACGGCAGCAGCGACACCTGGTGGGCAGTGAAGAATTGTTGCATGATGCGCGCCACGTGGGGGCGCACATTGTCCTGTTGAAACGTGGCCGCTGGCAGGTCCTGCAAGTAAGGGAGGACTACAGGCTCCAAAACGTCGGAGATGTAGCGGTGGCTGTTGAGTGTACCGCCGATGCGTACCAGAGGGGTGCGGGTGTCATATCCAATTGCGCCCCAAACCATAACGCCATGCGACGGGCCGGTATGGCGATGCATAATGCAGGAGTCATACAGTCTCTCATCGTGGTGCCGCCACACGCGGAGGGGTGCGGGTGTCATATCCAATTGCGCCCCAAACCACAACGCCATGCGACGGGCCGGTATGGCGATGCATAATGCAGGAGTCATACAGTCTCTCGTCGTGGTGCCGCCACACGCGGATCCGACCATCGTGGTGTTGCAGGCAGAAGCGGGATTCCTCAGAGAAGACAATGTCGTGCCATTCCGTAGTCCAGGTGCGGCGTTCAACGGCCCACTGCCGCCGTACTCACCGGTGGTGTAACGACAATGGTAATCGGAACTATGGGCGCCGTGCGAGAAGTCCCCGCTCCTGCAGACGACGTAGAACGGTACATGCTGACACAGGTTGTTACGCAACACACCCTAATTCCTGCGCTAATGTTCGTGATGTGGCGGTGCGAGCCGTCAATGCCCGCCACACAACATGCCGGTCCTCTCGTTCGGTGGTGTGCCGCGGCTGCGGCAATCGCTCACGTCGTTCCGTCCGTCCCTCCTGCCCCCACCGAATCCATACTCGCCTCACTGTGGATGGATGTCGTCCCACACGGGCGCCGATGTCTCAGTACGATAAACCGCTGTCGCAATAAGCCACTATTCGTCCTCTGTCGAACTCCGAAACGTGCTGGAATAACTACCGTATTCTGCGGTGAGGCATCAGGAAGCTTCCCACGCACAGGTCTGGCAGCACAACACACTTGCACTACTTACACCCCGGCTTCTGTGCACCCTTCTTATAGGGCTTCTCAGTGACGTGCCAGGCGCACATGATTTGCATATGCCCTGCAATGCTAATCGTTTGCACGTCCTCTCGTGGGCGATGCGTGCTGCGAATTTCAGGCCAATCGTTTGCACGTCCTCTCGCGGGCGATGCGTGCTGCGAATTTCAGGCCAATCGTTTGCACGTCCTCTCGCGGGCGATGCGTGCTGCGAATTTCAGGCCAATCGGATGCTTCCTTCTTGGTGTTGCATTTTGGGTGGCCAGCAGTGTAAATCAACATGTCTACAGAAATTTGTTTCTGAGTTTTCTGGAGTTTTTTTTTTTCAGAATACTGATATTAAGGTACTAATAATACCAGTGCATACTGAAACAATTCCAGGGGCGAGCTGCTGATCGCGTTCTTCGCAATTTGCGAGAAAAAAATTTTTTGATGGATAGAAAGTATTGGCGAAAATATTGGTAATAGTTCAGATTACATTTGGCAAAAAAAAAATGTAATTTGGCAGTGGGTTGGCAAAAACTTTAAAAAAGCCAGAGCAACCGCTACAATCCTGACATAAACTGTATACTGAAGCAGTTTTGATTAACACAATGGGCTTACATACAGCCACATTCAACTATGAAATAAATGGAGTACTTAGTTGGCTGATCAGAAACTGTTTACATAAGTTTTAGAAAGTTGATTTTTCTTTTAGAGAAGCTCTCTCAGGATTTTTTTTAAAATGAAAAACACTGTAGCAGTTAAAAGACAAAAAAAGTAAAACTACAGCCATTAAGGATAAAAATGATTAAATTAAGAAAATGGACAAAGAATTAATAGAAAAAAACCTAGCATGAAAAACCAGAAAACATCTGTTAGCTTCCACACAACAATGCAAACAGTTCTCAAAACCACTAGTTCTTCTAATAAGAAAATCAACTTTCTGAAAATTACGAACAGCTTGGATTTCCAAGTTTAGGTATAGCATCCATGCACACAAGTATAAACTTGGATCTCCTTGCTGGATTTTTGGCAGACAACCTGGCCACCCTTATGGTTTACAAAATAGGAGTACTAAATTTTAAAAATAGGTATTTATGGAATGCTCCTTTTCTCACCGAGACCTATTCTTCCATTCTTCCCATTTCAGAATAAATCTTTCATGATTAAATTTGTAATATATATATATATATATATATATATTACAAATTTAATCATATATATATATATATATAGCACAAAGTAAAAGATAAAAAATTAAAAGTGGTGTTGCCTAAGGGCAGCAGCGAGAGTGTTTTTTTCACAGCAGCCAGTTTTGGTTTGTGTTGTTGTGAGTAGGATGTGGGTTTGCAGCTCAGGTCTTCCGGATTTCTTGGGGTAAGTTCCATTGTTTTTTGTTTAGCTTCTTTGTTTGAGTGCAAGGTTTTTCTCCTTCTTAAATTTTTTTTTTTTTGGTCATCTTAATTGGAAGGTCGTTCTTTAAGCTTCCGGTGCTTTTTGTTGCATTATAGACCATATTTCTGACTTGATATAATCTCCCACATGCTCTTTTGCCCACTTTCGCAGCTAGTTTATCCTCATATACTGCGATATTTTGTACATATAGTATTTGTACATATATAATTTGTACTTGTCTCCTGAAGCAGAGATAGGATGTGAATTGGGCAAAGGTTATTCAGCAAATCATGGATGGATGGGTTTCTTTGCGAATTTATTTTTTATTTCTGTATTCAGTTCATTAATGCGTTAGTTCTTGCAGCGGGCAGGAGTCTTGCTCTTTGACTAGTTAGTTACTAGGTTTATTTAGTTATGATTTTTTGTCTGTCTGTATATATATATATTTTTTCTGTCTTGCAAACTGAATAATGCAGAAACCCTCACTTTGGTCTGTGCAAAGTAGAGAGCTGTGATCTGTGTCTGCCCTTGATGAAGCCATAGATGACAGCTACCATTTTGTTCTGCAATCCTTCCTAATTGTCTCCAATTTGTGTTACCAGTTTTCTGTTCAAAAATAATGGTTTTTCAGGTTTACATATTCATTTTTTTTTTTTTTTATCTTTTACTCTTTGTGCAGTGTTTTTTTTTTTTTTATGTTCTTTTTTGGTAGCTCTAGGTGCAGAAGACTTTCAAAACTGTGGAGAATAGGTAATTGTAGGGTACTGTAATGATTTATACATACATATACATATTGTTCGTGAAACCATCAGCAGTTACCACGGCTCTGAAATCCTGCGGTATTGAAGATGCATACATTAATATTATTAATAACATCTATGAAAATGCAAGTGCAAAGATTCGGCTGTTTGAAAATACAACACACATAAAAATTGGAAAGGGAGTGAGACAAGGTGACACCATATCTCCGAAGCTCTTTAATGCCACATTGGAAAATGTCTTTCAATCACTGAACTGGGAAAACAAAGGGATAAAGATTAATGGAGATTATCTAACCCACCTTCGTTTTGCTGATGACGTAGTCATTTTTGCAACTAGCCCATCAGAGCTGCAGAGTATGATCCAGGAACTTGCTGACAAGAGTAAAGAAGTGGGATTAAAAATGAATTTTCAGAAGACACAGAGCTGCAGAGTATGATCCAGGAACTTGCTGACAAGAGTAAAGAAGTGGGATTAAAAATGAATTTTCAGAAGACAAAAGTGATGTTCAATGCTTTTACAAGAAATGAAGATTTATCGATTGATGGAGAAAAACTGGAGATAACAGATACATATGTTTATCTTGGACAGCAGATATCAAGTGAGGGTCACATTGATGAAGAAATTAATCGGCGTACAAAACTTGCCTGGAGAGCTTTTGGAAGAAACAGCATAATTTTCAAGAGCAATATGCCATTATGTCTTAAAAGAAAAGTGTTTGATCAATGCATCCTTCCAGTGCTTACGTATGGTGCAGAGACGTGGACCTTAACTAAGAGAGACATACAAAGGCTGCAGACAACTCAAAGAAGCATGGAGAGGTGCATACTTGGTATAACCAGGAGAGATAAGAAGAGGAACTCGTGGATCCGAAAAATGACGAGAGTGGAAGACATCATGATCAGAGTTAAATCCCTGAAATGGCAATGGGCTGGACATACTGCCAGAAGGACAGACCATAGATGGACAGCCGAAATTTTAGATTGGATTCCAAGGGACAGGAAAAGACCCAGAAAAAGACCACATGGGAGATGGGTGGATGAAATTCGTAAATATGCGGGAGTGACATGGAGGAGACTGGCACAAGACAGACCGTTGTGGAGGAAACTTGGGGAGACCTTCGTCCAGCAGTGGATTGATAATGGTTGACAATGATGATGATGATGATACATATTGTTACAGAGATTTCATACGAGGTTTTAGGATTTCCTATAAAATCTCAAAATGCAACTTTTATTCCATCTTGTGCTCCACTTCCTTTGTCTCCACAAAGCGTGAGAGAAATTTTTCAGAGTCAGTTCCCCAGTAGACACCGGTTGCATGGTTATTTATTAAGACGACATTTTGTCTATGTGTAGTATTTGCACTTTGTATGTTGAATGGAGATTAACTCTATCACGGCTCTTTTGATGCTTTTCAGGTTTCGATTTCAATAGTGCCGACTGATGCACTAGCCCTCACATTTTACTTTGAGGCTTAAGGTTTACCGAAAGCGGTGTGGTTCTTTTTCTCGGAGAACATTAGGATATGCTTAAGGGCATTTTTTTTGGAGACAAGAGAGGGAGGCGAGAGGACAGTTGTCTCGAGGTTTAGGAAGCGAGCGGTCACTAAAAGTACAATGAGATAATTGCCCCAGGGTAGGTCTGAGATGGACCGGGAGGTCAAGGGATTTCACGACAGCGCGAGAGATGATCGAAAGCGGGAGAATTAGGAAATATAGCACAGCTAACGGACAACCTTTGCAGGCAATTAAATGAAGAAAAGAATAAAATTTTCTTAGACATATTTACGAATCGCAAGAATTATTTGCATACAATTTTACTTACTATCACCTTCAACTATATAAGACTTAGCAACTTAACCACGCAATATTTATGAAGTTAACAACTAGAACAAAGATAAGAACGAACTTGTTAACAATATCATCATCCATTGCTGGTTGAATGTCTCCCCAAGTTTCTTCCACAATTGTCTGCCTTGAGCCTGTCTCCTCCGTGTCACTCCAGCATACTTTCGAATTTCAACCATCCATCTTCCATGGGGTCTTCTAGGTCTTTTTCTCTTCCTCGGAATCCAGTCTAAAATTTTGGTTGTCCATCGGTGATCTGTTCTTCTGACATGTCCAGCCCATTGCTATTTCAGTGATTTCACTCTGGTCAGGAGGATGTCCACTCCTGTCATTTTCCTTATCCACAAGTTCCTCTTCTCATCTTTTCTGGTTACACCAAGCAGGGGCGCCGACTGTGTGGGTGCTCCGGGGCCTGCGCACCCATTAAATGTTTTCAGTGGGTGTGAGGCACCCATTGAAAGTTTAGCTCATTGAAAAGTTTTGCATCTTTTACAAGAATTTTTTTATTCACATTATTTTTACAAATTTGAACTGCCCTGGGATTGGAAAACGCAAATAATAATTCAGAAAAAAAAATCAAAAATTTTGATCTTCATGTTCAAGTGTTTTGAAAAACCCTGGTTTCCCAAAATTCAGGGGGGGGGAAGAAAAGAAACAAAATAACTGCCGAAAATGTTATGGCCATCTGGTCTTCGACAACAGGTTGACACATTTGGGACAGATATCTAACAGCGTCAAAATCTAGGTTTTAAAAATAGAAACTTTTTTTTTTTTAAATTAGTCAGCATTGTATTTTCATACCCTAACCCCACCCCCCCCCCCTCCATCTTTTCTCTGCTCATGCTCCATGTCCTTAGTCTTAGTTATGGGCTTGAGCACCCATTAGATTTCTGGAAAGTTGGCGCCTATGAACACCAAGCATGAATCTCTCCATGTTTCTTTGAGTTGTCTACAGTCTTTGTATGTCTTTTTTTAGTTAAGGTCTATGTCTCTGCTCCATACGTAAGCACTTGCAGGATGCATTGATTAAACACTTTCCTTTTAAGACATAATGACATACTGCTCTTAAAAATTGTACTGTTTCTTCCAAATGATCATGATCGTATGTAGAGGATTTTAGGAAGGGAGTGTCTGACCCCAGGTCTTAAACAACCCTTAGAAATAGGAAACTAGGAGACTTGGGCTAGAGTGCCCGATAGGAAAGTGACACAGAAGCGAAGTAGAAAGGGAGACGCCCTTATTTATTACCGGGGGGCCAGTACCCGGGGTCCGACGGCTTAACGTGCCCATCCGACGCATGGCGGGTATTTAGTGGATCGAGTGTTCGTACCTGCCTGGGATCGAACCTGAGGCCCTTCCCGTGGCAGTCACAAACGTTGCCCACTCGGCCACCCGCATCACTCCAACCAAGTTTTATACACCAATTAATTTCTTCATCAATGTGACCCTCACTTGATATCTGCTGCCCAAGATAAATGTAGGTATTGGTTGTCTCAAGCTTTTCTCCATCAATTGATATATATTGTTACGACCCAACCCTGCCATTAATTTAGTAATAATGGGCGTGGTGGATGTATGAAATTAATTAAGTATTTAATTATGTTTGAGGCTTGATTGGAGTCAAAGTGTAAACAGCAGAGAAAGTTTTATCTGGGGGTTTGGAAAAAAAAAGAGGCAAATTCTCTCTTTGGCTGGGTGGTCTCAGAATAGTTCTGTTAAGTCGTAAATCGAAGGTTGCAGCTGACGGCCAGTCTAAAAGGGAAGGAGTTACATTTCGAAGAGGGGCTACTTGTAGAAATGAATGAAGATGGGGGACAAAAGGTTTAGCAAATAATCATAAATTCATCAATTGTTTGGGGCATTTTCGAGAACAATTGCTCTCTGTGTGGTCCGAGCAGAAAAATAAGATTTCGCACTTAGCGTGAAAATAAGGAAGAAAGTTTAGTTGTCTGTACGCTCTCTGGTGTGAAAGGCTGGATGCCTTGGATCTTCTATATGAATTGGGATAAATGAAATGGACACGACAACTCGGGGCAGCTGGAGATGCCAGTTTGCCGTAAAGACAGCGAAATGCCTAAATCCACGTGATAAAGCAGCAATTTCTAGGCTGGGAGCCTAATGGAAATTAGCGACTGGTTGGCCCAATGAACGCGAAGTTACAGAGGAATTAAAAAGTCTGCGAGTGGACAGTGGTCATTCCAATAAGAAGCGAAGCTCAGGTTCGATTGCCAACCACTGCAGTGTGGAATCATCATCCCCATTCATCCCCTACTGTGGAGGAAGTGAAGAGTCGCGCTTATCTTACGAGGCGAAGCGAGGTTCCCTCAACAAATGCCTGGATGTGTGTGTGTGTGTGTGTGTGTGTGTGCATGAGTATGGTAGTGCCAGGGGACGCAGCTCCTGCAATGAAATCTTCCATGTAAAAAGGGAGGTGTGTATCGCTTTACTGGTGCAATCACAATTTGGATTTATTCTTGGCAGCATCCATGTAAGTAGAAACATTTTGTTTTTATTGTTACATCTGCTATGCAATTATACTTGAGGAACTGAACTGATATACTGCAAGAACTAAACTGAGAAATAGTAAGACTGAACTGTGGAATTTAAGTTCATTAAAACTATCAGCAGAACTGATTTAGGTCAAAGTTGACCCAATACTTATGTTCAGAAGACAGCTAAATTTTATTCATAGGTGTGCCATTTTTATATTTTTTTATAGCCAATTAAATATTTGTTTAGGCAGTCAGCGCATTCATAAACACATTATTTATGTGTACGCATGCGATTGGTTCAAATTGTTTAAGTGTATGCACATATAATACAGTTTTCGCGCCAAGAACTACGTCGAAGGATCTCAGAAAAGAAATATACTAATTGCTCTGGTACGGTTGTTAAATTGATTGACAGCAGTGGGATAATGACCCACTGTCGTAACATTTTGGTGGCGAGCGGTGAATGCATAACCTAGCTCGGCCCGGTACTGTAACATTTTGGTGGTCAACGGTGGGATAACGACCCACGAGATCGTAACAATATATATTCAAATAAATCAGAATTATGTACTGAAATTGCTTGTGGTTGCTAGTTTTTTTTTTCAGTGCATAAATTCTGATCATACAAGCAATTTTAGTGCATAATTCTGATTGAATTGAATATATGTGTTGCTTGAATATAATTGCTTTGATATGTTCCAATGTTTTTCTGAGGAAATATTTCTTCCTCAAAAATTCTATATCTGAAATACTGGTGAATTTCGACCGAGATCCAAGCCTGCATGGAGATGGTTTAATGATGCAACAATGAGGCTGATCACTTTGACTAGTGAAAAATCTGAGGTTTTCAGATTCCTAGGGCCTTAGTTGCTTGGAACTCCATTGTCCGGGTGGTGTAATGATTAACATACTCAAACAGAAATCAGGAGATACAGGTTTAATTCCCGCTCCAGGGCAATGTAATTTTCAAGTTTTCTGAGGAGTTGTTACATGGAAGCGCAGTAACCACAAGCAATTTCAGTGCATAATTTTGATTTATTTGAATATATATGTGCTGCCTGAATTTAATTACTTTGACGACGTCCCATGTTTTTCTGAGGAAATATTTCTTCCTCAAAAATTCTAAATTGTTATGAAGTGAAAATTAAAAATATAATAACAATAAAATCTTCATAGTTTTGTTTACACACAAGATGGATATTTCCTTCATTTTTAACAATAAAGACAAGAAAAATTACCAAAACTCTTGAAAGTTTAATCCTTCAAAAATAGTTTGAGTCAACTTCACAAATTCAACAAGAATGAGTGGAAAGTCCATGCAACTCTTGTTCAAAACATAACTAGCCTGTACATTCAATAGGTGTCCTTCAACAGACTTTGTCGTACCAGCATTTTCAATCACTTTTCTTTCTTTTTTTATGCTTTCCAACCATAGGTTGAAGAAGCGTATACACTCCAGCTTTGTCTGTCCGTCCATCCATATAACTCGCATAAAAATGGTTCAATTTTGATGAAATTTTAGTATGTGGTAGGGGAAAACCTGGTAAGGAACCCTATTGAAATATTGAAAATGGGCGAAACGGGGTCAAAGGTCAGGACATAGAAGCAGGATCCATTCCATCGCCCTTATGCGTCATAAGTTCATAACTTACGTAAAAATGCTTCAATTGCGACAAAACTTCCTCATGTTGTTCCGGAGATGTACAGAACCGGTTCTGTTTAATATCATCGAAATGGGGTCAAAGATCAGGGCACAGGAGTGAGATTTATTCCACAGCCATTACTTGAGTAATGATTTCTGGTATGTTGGAAAGCGCATCATATACAATGCATTGCATGATTTTACTAACTTGTTTAATCTTTACACAATTTTGTCACAATTATATTTACAGAAAACTTTATTTCAATGAATTTTGGCAAGATATCACAGAAATCCTGTCATTCTTCTGTTCCTCACGTTTTTTAAAAAGTTTGTTAAAACTCTCATTCACTCTCAGTATGACACCCACTGGTTAAATAAGAAGCTGTGGAGTCCGGACATCGGGATTTTTTTTTTTTTTTTATTGGAGGTTTAATGGCCACCATGAGCAACTCAATGGGCTATAAGCAGTCACCCGTCCCTAATTTAGGGTCACTGGTTCCAGGGAAGGGAAAGAACCAGTGGCGAAAGACAAACACAACATCCATGCCTCACCGGGATTCGAACCCGGACCCTGTTCGGACGAATGATCAGAGGCCATCGCTTAGACCACTGCGCCACCGGGGCGGCCATCGGGATTTTTAATGAACCTTTTAAAAAATGTGAGGAACAGAAGAATGACAGGATTTCTGTGATATCTTATCAAAATTCATTATAATAAGCCACATAGTGACGTTCAAGTGGTTAGACATAACGATTTGAGCCGATATTAGTTTATTTCAATTTTGGTGCACATTAGTGACATTTCCTCATGGTTTTGATGTCTTTTTCTAGCTATGCACTAGTTCACAGGGTTCACAAAATTACATTAATAATATGTGCAAAACAAAAAACCCACTAAAAGTCCCCATAAAAAATCATCAAATAAATAAAAAAAAAAAAAAAGTGGGCTCAAGAAAGGCACTAGCACAACGCCCTGCACCAAAAATATATTTAAAGGGGTAAGCAGAGAATGTCTCAAATAAATACAAAAGCCAAGAAAAACTAAAAGAAACCCACTTAACACAAATGAAAAAAAATTGCCTTAACAATTTTGACCTAACAAACACACACACACAAAAAAAAGTAGCAAGGGACCGAATACAGCCAATATACATATGCACATAAAATATATTTTATTTGAAGGGAGAAAAAAATGAAATAGAGGGGAAGACAATTTTTTTAACTCGGAATAAACGTGTGTGCACACACACACACACACACAAATAACTACTGAAAGAGAAGGCAAGGAAAAGGTAGGCATTAATGTAGTCTCCTGATGTGCAATAACTTTTTAATTTTCCTAACAGTGTGTTACGGTGCAAATCTTCATGTGTGTAAAAGAATGCTTCCTGAAGCACATTATCCCATCTCCATAGCAGCTTGAACAAGGTAAGGAGGGCAGATGGCCCTTCATGCCAGAGATGTTAAGATTATCTGATTTGCTACTCTAGTCAAAGGACCATTTTTTTAACATAAAACTTTACTAATTTACTTAAATTTTGGTGCACAGAAGAAAAATGTTAAAGAATATTTACAGTCGATTTATTATTTCTATGATTTTGGAAAGTGCAGGGGTACAGCAATGTGGAAAATTTTATGACTAATAGTGGGACCACCGCAAAGTTGTTGCTTGCTATTGTGACTAGCCTCATCATTGTCAAAGTTGCAGTGTGTGCCCTAATTATGAATTCATTGTCACAGATGTCCTACTTAGCAAAAATAAAATGCAAGCACAATTTAAACAGAACTGAAATCTCAAGAACTATACATGCTAAAAGGTGGCATTTGCTGGAATAATGAAACAGGTAATCATAACTTAACATCACAGGGGTGGGAGGATGGGAACAGAACTGGAAAGTGCAAGGAGATTTTTAAAAAATGCATAAAAACTTTCTTTTTTCACTCCAAAATTGAAATAAAAAATTGATACACCTATATCATCATGAAAGTATTGGGTTTACAAAATTCATGCACTTTTCAGAAATCCAATGGGTGCTCAATTTTTGAATGACAAGCCCACTGACTGCTTGAGCGTTTCTTTTTTTTTTTTTTTGATTGGAGATTTAACGACCATCGTGAGCAACTCAATGGACTATAAGTAGTCGCCCGTCCCTAATTTAGGGTCACTGGTTCAAGGGAAGGGAGAGAGCCAGTGCCATAAGAAAAACACAACATCCATGCATCACTGGGATTCGAACCCTGACCCCTTTCGGACAAACGATCAGAGGCCATCGCTTAGACTACTGCGCCACCTGGGTGGCCTTGAGCGCTGGATAAACTCTTTTGGTACTGGAGCTCATGAAATTCAATGCGTGATCAAGCTCTTTACATATGCACACATTTAATTGGGGTTTTTTTGGGGTGGGGAGTGGAGGGTTAATGACAACCATGAGCAACTCAATGGGCTATAAGCAGTCCGTTTCTAATCTAGGGTCACTGGTTCTATGGAAGGGAGAGAGCCAGGGCCTTAAGACAAACACAATACCCATGCCTTACCAGGTTTCACAGCTGGACATCATCTTAGACCACTGCGCCAGCCACACACTTAATGGGTGATCTGCACTCACTGATGAATTTTAATAGGTGCCTGGGATCTAGAACACCCACGTACTAGTTGCCTGTGAGAAAATAATTGCCCACATAATTATTATAGAATTGTTTACAGGAAAACATTAAAACCTGCCTAAAATAAATAATATTGACTAACAATTGTTGATATGCTTATTTGAATATCTCAAAAAAAGTAAAGAAAATTAGATGTTTGACATATGCAGTTCAAGTACTATTTATAGGTGGAATGACAAAAAAAAAAATATTTACAGATTTAAAATGAACAATGAGTTTTAACAAATGGAAATGGGTGTGAAATGGATATGAAAAATATCTGCAAATGTTGATTAATGTGAATTCAAAATACACACATATACATTTTTTACAAATGGTATTGAGAATGTCTTTGTAACAGGATTTACAAAAAGCGAAGAGTGTGAACTTGAAAACATATGCAAATTTACAAATGGTGGTGAAATTCGGGAACACCAGAAATAGCAAAAACTATTTTACCACAAATGTAGTTCAAGAACTATTAATTCGTGGAATGACGAAAAAAAATGAAATATTTACAGATTTTAAACAAGCAATGAGTATTTACATATGGAGATGAGTGTGAAATGGATATGAAAAACATTAATAAAATGTTGTAACAATGTGGTGAAAAAAAATTGTTCCACGTGTGAAATAAACTGAAACATGTTATACTTCAGTCAAGGATTATTTACAACACAGGTCATTCCATGTCAGATCACCCAGGGCATGTCACCCACCCATCTCAAATTTTTGTGAAAATTCGCACAAAGTATTGTACTGGTGAGATATGAAACCATGTAAAATTTTAGGTGAGTCGGTCCAGTAGATCTTGAGTAATGCCACTTTAAAAATTGGATAGCTCTGCCTTTGAAGTCTTCGAGCTATGAGCTTTCACAACTACACTTACAGGACAAAAAATTCACAACTAACTGTTGCAGCCACATAATTTTGTTTCTTAAATGTCTGCATGATCCATATATTTGGGAACAACTTGTTTCTGCACATTTTCAGAATTAAAAGAACACTTTTTTTTAAATTTAATGACAAAAGACATGGAAAAATGAGGCCACATTTTTATTAAACAAAACAATTTTTTTCAAAATGAGCCCCCACTTCAAATTTGCTAAAAATATTTTTATGTGTGTATTACAATGTAACCTTTCATTAGAGAAAAAAATACTTCGGGCAATTCGCAATTTTGGCGAGGAACAACAAAAAAAAAATGGCGTGTTTTATATATGGAACATTCAGACATATTACCCAATTTTTTAATTAAGTGGTTGCTTGACCATTTTATACACCTTTTCCTCCCACAGACCCTATCAGTGAGTAGCTCAAAACAATTTTTATTTTATTTTTATGTGCCACCTTCTTAGATATATCATATATTCATACAGCATTGCAAATGTTAAATGTCATCTAGCTGCTTAAAATGTCATCTATATGTTCATTTTTCTTTTCTGCGGAAGGTCAAAATAGAGCCTCACAATGGTTTTGAAAAAACGGCAATTGTTTTCCTCTTATTGTAGATCAAAAGTTTTGGTTTTCACTACCTTAAAGAGGACATTTTCGGCTTACAGAAAACGTATAGAAATGATAGAAATTATTTTTTTTAACCTTGCTTAAAATGGCACTGGGATCTACAATACTCACAAGCATAAATCACCATTTTTGATGGGCAATAGTTTAAAAAATGGTGACTGGGAGTTGGAATCCCAAGTTCAGAATTTTTATGTAATAACTATGGCTAATAGAGTTTTCAGCTATGGAGATCTCAAGTCTGGGTTTGGTCCCCCCCTCTCAAAGTTGAAAATTTTTCAACTTTTGCAGATTTCGAAGTTACATATTTCAAAAGAGGGACCAGATAACTTTTTTTCTCCACCAAGAATACCCCTACTGGTACTCAACAAAACCTGCAAGTTTCATTTTGTGGTTCAAACTGGTTCAGAAGTTACGGCTCTGAAATATTTGTGAATAAATGGTAAAATTTCAGCACTCCAAAATGCACAGAAACTGATGAATATTTATGCTTATTTCTGTTTTCAAAATATTTTTAAGTCTTATGGAATTATATTTTAAACACCTTGAACTACCAAATACTATAAGTACAATTTTATACATGGTAAATAAAAAAACTAAAAAAAACTTACCAGAGCATACTGTACAGTTTGTGATTCACAAACTTTAGCAGCAACACTTGTCTAGATGTATAGCCTTACTTCTGTGAATGTGCTGCAACTCACTACATTTGTTATGTTTGAATTTAATATTTTGACAAATTTCAATTTGTAACTGATCAAAACGCTAGCCTGCAAAGCCGTGCTCACAATCGTTAGTCAAATCACCAAAGTTTTTTTGTATTTGCCATGCTTAAAAATAATCGCTAATTGCTAAAAAAAAGTGACTGACAGGGCCACCTATGCTATCCCAAGCTGTTTCTTTTCTTTTTAAGAATACAAGCAACTGCTAAGATTAGGTGTCTCTAAATTTCTTACTAATTTTAATAAAAATGTAAACTAATGGAACAAACCATTTTATGAATTATTTTTACTTGAATGATACATACATAAGTATTTACATGCACTGGGTGAATAACTAAAGAAAATTCCTGTACCTTATTACAACTTTACATTCAACAGCATAAATTACTTATATTGATCGAACATTTTAAATATGAAAGTAGAATATTTCTCCTTGTTGAGTTTATGTACAATGTACTTAAGAAAAAAATCTGAAGATCCAAAATAAATTATTTTATTTGCTGATGATTTGAAATGTGCGTGCATGTTTTCCCAGGCATGTTCTCCATAATTGAAAACTACTAGCCATAGTTATTAAACAAAAATTCCCAACTTGGGGTTCCAACTCCTAGTCACCTTAACAGTCCATCAAAAATGGTGATTTATGCTTGTGAGTATTTCAGATTTCAATGCCATTTTAAGTTAAGTTAAAAAAATATTTTCCATCATTTTTACACATTTTCTGTAAGCCTAAAATGTCCTCTTTAAGATAGTGAAAACCAAAACTTTCGACCTACAATAAGAGGAAAGCAACTGCCTTTTTTTCAAAACCACTGTGAGGCTCTATTTTGACCTGCCGCAGAAAAGAAAAATTAACCTATATCCAAGATGGTGGCACATAAAAATAAAATAAAAATTGTTTTGAGCTACTCACTGATAGGGTCAAACTATGGGAGGAAAAGGTGTATAAAACGGTCAAGCAAACACTTAATTAAAAAATTGCGTAATATCATGTCAGAATGTTCGTTCCACATATAAAAACACGCCATTTTGGATTTTTTTTTTCCCTCGCCAAAATTGCGAATTGCCCAAAGTATTCTTTTCTCTCCTAACGAAAAGTTACATTATAATACACACATGAAAATATTTTTAGCAAATTTGAAGTGGGGGCTCATTTTGAAAAAAATTGTTTTGTTTAATAAAAATGTGGCCTCATTTTTCCATTTCTTTTGTCATTAAATTAAAAAAAAGTGTTATTTTAATTCTGAAAATGTGCAGAAACAAGTTGTTCCCAAATGTATGGATCATGTAGATCATTTAAGAAAAAAAATTATATGGCTGCGACAGTTAGTTGTGAAGTGATGAACTAGAAAGTTAGTTGTGAAGTCATCAATTAGCAATTTTTTAATCAGAAAAATTGCTCACAAAATGAACTAGAAATCACTTTAAATTATCAAGCATCAGCGAGATATCATAAAAAGAAAGTTAAATCATCTAATACTGAGAATAAGAACAGATTTCCTCATCAAGCAGCATGTGATTTGGTTGTTCTACAAAGCATAAAGTAGTTAACTACAATTGGTACAGAGACAATGGTGAAGTTGAGATGTAGATCTAATGATGAAACTATGTAGCTTTTGTGGAACTTAGTCCAATCATAAAACTCTACAAAAAGAAAATTCAAAGTGTACCCAACTCTTCGGTTATTCATTCTAGAGTAAGGAGACAACTAGAAATCAAAAAACATCTGATTAATCCTAAATCTCACACTCAAAAAATCAATACTCTAACACCACTTACCTGCCAGGCAACAAAATTCATTGGCATTGGTTTTTAGAAGAACACTACATGTATGCATGAAATGAATTCTTAGTGTTAAAAAAATGATGCTAGCACTTTGATTTTAAAAGATACTTGTAGCTAAGTGGAATGAACCTTAGATATTAATTATAACACTGCTACATCCACTAAAGTAGCTTGAAAATACATGCAGTTATTTCTGTTCACAATTTTTTTATATTTTTTCAACATTTCTGCTGGCAATTTTTCCAGTTTTATTTTTAGCTTACTTTAGATATCAGTAAAAAAAAACTGGAAGCAAGCTTTAAAAAAAATCATACAACTTACTGAAGGGTATCTGACAATAATAAAAGCCAGAAGAACCATAATGTATTTAGTTTAACCATACAAAGCTTTAAGAGATACAGTTTTCTGCTGTGTGTGTGGGTAGATGTGTATTCAAAATGTACATGCAAGTGATTTCAAAAATGCACTTTATATCACCTTTTGGCCACAAAACTTATACATGTATATGTTATAGTTCTAATCTTAAATTAAAACATTCTAGTAAAGTATAATTATCCTTTTTTCCTATTAAATTTCTTTTGTTACTGTATAGTAAAAGATCTTCTGCAACACCGTTTTCTTCCCACTGTAAAAAATAAAATACACAGTAGGATGAAGTCAAAATAAAAAATTCTTGTGCAAAATAATGCTTTATACTGCACTACCTTTATTATGGTTTGGTTGAGATTATGAAAAACAAAACCACTTTTCAATCCATCATCATCAAACATTATCAATCCACTGCTGGACGAAGGTCTCCCAAAGTTTCTTCCACAACGGTTTGTCTTGTGCCAGTCTCCTCCATGTTACTCCCACATACTTTCCAATCCCTACAGAATATAAAATAAATAATGTACAGCTAAACCTGGTATAATAACCAATTGTATTTAAAAATGAACCATACTTTTCAAATTTATTTTCTAGGAGAGATTTTTTTTTTTTTTAAATTCTCATCCAACAACTGCTCCATTATAATTACTTCGGCTTTGTTTACAAATTCAAAGACATTTACTGGAATTATTTTTTCAACAGATACACTGCTAAACGTTTACACATAAAATTACTTCTTTACATGGCCATGAAAATACGTATATATATTTGTTGGTATCTTTAAACAACACTTTAGTATTCTTGTCAACTAAATTTTGTATGTTCATCAATACTTTTGATTTGTGCATGAATTTATACACCATAAATGCTACATTGTTTAACCATGGACTTTAGATTTTCAATCACTATGCTTTCTATGTGTAATAACACAATCACAACCAACTTTGATGCATATTCATACATCCTTTATAACTCCCTTATCCACAGACAAAGAGCCTGGAAAAGTTGACACTATAATAAAGCACACAGCAAAAGAAATGCCTCTCCAGTTTTTGTCAAAAATACTATGAACTTTTGTATGCAACTTCAAACTACTATGAACACAATTTCAGATAAAAAGGTCATTTTTGACTTTTGCAGGTGATTATGTACTGCAACAACAGCAAAAGTAGAAGCAGTTCTGCTATTTGAAAGTGGTCACCTGATTATATCGTGATCACTATGTTTAGGCATATTGAGGTTACATTGAATCAGTCATGAATTTGTGCAAAACATTTATTCAGTTATACATCATTCTAAAATCTGCCTGGCTAAACTTAACATCTATGAAAGGCGGAAGTACACGCCATTCTTTACTTCAAAGAAAAGATAATGAGCCAGCGTTCCCGCCACAGCCATGGAACGTACAAAACCCACAAATATATCAAAACAGAAATGTCTAAAATTAAACACGATAATCAGAGAATAATACATCTACAATTTAGGCACGACTGATACGATTGAAAATTAAAAAAAAAAAAAAATGGTTCTTACCCGGACTGGTAGGAACCGAATCATAATGGCAATTTACCAGTAGACTTTTATTTGTAGAAGTAACTGGACCAAGCTTCGCTATTACGTTCTTAACTTTGCTATAGCAAGATATCATTCCATCCTTAAAATCGAGAGGAAAGCACCCACTACTCCTCTGGACATCAATTTCAAGTTTATTGAATTTCTTTGTTATAAGTTTTATTTCTGCAAGTTTTTTACTGAAATAATCAACTACTATCACTTCATTAACATTGCTGCCGGTAACTTTCGGTCCCAAACTACTCAAATCTTCCACAACAGCTCTTGCGCTGATCTCACTAAACTGGAAACTTCTTTCATATTCGTTTGTAATAGGTTCTCTGGGAAGTGGAAATCTCAATAGATCACAGTAGAGAACTATTGCAAATATCAAAAGGTAGAAAGCAACTATGCCAATCCACATCTTTTCAGAAACTAAATAACGGCCTCTTCGAGTAGCGTTGATTTCCACATCTGGATATGGTGGGTGACTACCAGCAGTGAAAATGGACCTAGGTTTAGACCTCCTACGAACTTCTGGATCCATATTTCCCCAACTTATTAATTTAAATTTTGCTACCTGCCCAAACACAAGGAAACCTCACACATCTTACTCCCCAGCTCCAGAAACAGAAGTAGCAGAAGCAGAAGCTAACTGAACTAGAAACAATGTTGCCAAATCTGAAATTGAAACTTTCCTAGACATGTGGTTTCATACTTGGTTTCTTTCTTTCTTTTCTTTTTGGAGGTTTAACGACCACCGTGAGCAACTCAATGGGCTATAAGCAGTCGCCCGTCCCTAATTTAGGGTCACTGGTTCCAGGGAAGGGAGAGAGCCAGTGCCGTAAGACAACCACAACATCCATGCCTCACCGGGATTCAAACCCGGACCCCGTTCGGACGAATGATCAGAGGCCATCGCTTAGACCACTGCGCCACCGGGGCGGCTCATACTTTGTTTCATAAGCTCGACGTGTGGTTTCTTTTTTTTTCTTTTTTTTTTATTGGAGGTTTAACGACCACCGTGAGCAACTCAATGGGCTATAAGCAGTCGCCCGTCCCTAATTTAAGGTCACTGGTTCCAGGGAAGGGAGGGAGCCAGTGCCATAAGACAAACACAACATCCATGCCTCACCGGGATTCAAACCCGGACCCCGTTCGGACGAATGATCAGAGGCCATCGCTTAGACCACTGCGCCACCGGGGCGGCATGTGTGGTTTCAATCTTGAGTGATCGTGTACCTGGAGTTTTGTGACGTCATAGCTTAAATAAGCTGACCAAAAGTCCCGAATTCTTGAGAACAGTACTAGAATTTAGTTTTCTTGTCCCCAAAAACGTCTGATGCCTTTGGGTACGAAAATTGTCCTCATATTTTGATATCTGTCCTCAAGTGTTCTCGAACTTACACTTCCTCATTAGCAAGTTAGATTTCTAATGAATAATATTCTTAAAAATAGTTTTCGTTGTACTAATTTTCCAACATGCTTTTTGTGAAAATAAATGTTGACTGTTTTTTTTTTTTGTTTTTTTTCGTTTTTCGAGTTTAACGACCATCGTGAGAAACTCTAAAGACTATAAGCAATCGCCTGTCCGTAATTTGGGGACACTCGTTCTAGGGAAGGAGAGAGAGCAAGTGCTGTAAGACAAATACACCAACCCTGCCTCATTCAGGACTCGAAACTGTAACAATTTGTACGAATGGTCAGTGGCCAGGACTGAGAGCACTGCACCACATTTTGACTGCACTTGTTCTGAGTTACTTCGAACAATGCCATTCGTTCATTAGTGTGCAGCTTGATTTTAATTCAGCACACATAACTAAGGTAAAGCATTTCACTTTTGCTAAAACGTTCTCGCCATCATAGCTCTGCTTTGTCAGCACAAATTACCAACATTCTACAGGATATATCTTTTTAAGACATACATGTTCACACTTATAGAAACAGTGCAATTTTGTGACAAAAAGATTTGCATATTTATTTTAAGTATGTATGTGTCCCCAAATGATCTGCGCCGCCCCGGGGGCACAGTGGTCTAAGCGATGGCTTCTGATCATTCGTCCGAGATGGGTCCGGGTTCGAATCGCGGTGAGGCATGGATGTTGTGTTTGTCTTACGGCACTGTCGCTCTCCTTTCCCTGGAACAAGTGATCCTAAATTAGGGACGGGCGACTGCTTATTGCCCGCTGAGTTACTCGCGGTGGTCGTTAAACCTCCAATAAAGAAAAATGGACTGCTGATTTGGGGACACCATTCCATTTTGTCCTCAAATCAGGGTTCCAATGTCTGGTCACCTTGGTAAAACAGTTGCAAACACCCCCACCCGGTCAACACACTTATCCTAGTCAAGACCGCGCTTAGACAAACAGGACTTTTTTTTTTTTGATTGGAGGTTTAACGACCACCGTGAGCAACTCAATGGGCTATAAGCAGTCGCCCGTCCCTAATTTAGGGTCACTGGTTCCAGGGAAGGAAGAGAGCCAGTGCCGTAAGACAAACACAACATCCATGCCTCACCGGGATTCGAACCCGGACCCCTTACGGACGAATGATCAGAGGCCAGCGCCTTAGACCACTGCGCCACCGAGGCGGCACAAACAGGACTAGTGCTAGGGTGTTTAGCGAACTAGGCAAGCTATGCGTCCCCAAAATTTATGTTATTCATGTGTGTGGCTAAATATTGTGCATCAATTCAACATTTTAAAAATGCAAAAATACAATGCAAACTAAATAGAAAGAAACTAATGGAAACCAGGCCCGTAGCCAGACAAGCAAGTTGGGAGTGGCGGCTGACGGTTGAGATCGGGTGAAGGATAAGAAGTGGTCGGACAAAAGATGTGAAAGAGATTGGGCCCTATACTGTTTTGTGAGTCGCTAGATCTGGCAAAGGTCCTCTCCTGGCTACGGCCCTGATGGAAACTGTATCTATTTGCTTACTGGTCCACGTAAATTAAAATTTCATTTTGCGTGCTTCATTGTTCACAAAATGAACAGTAAGTGTCTTCAAATCTACGTTTCGGGCAATTTCTTGCTCGATTGATAATATAGATAACCCAAAAAGATTCTTTCCTGGATGACCGGACAAAAAAAAAAAAAAAAAGAAGAATTTTAGGGGAATGAATATAGTGGTACAGCCCCTCTTATTCTTGCCTTTGTCTCATGAGAAAATAGTCTGAGTGTGACAGTTGCTGACCTTTAGGCGTTGAGAATTGCTTATACTTGCGGTAGAAGAGGACAATAGAAAATAGAAGTCTGCACGGACCGGGATGGCGGGCAGTGTCGGGCTTCTTTCAGTTTGGAGAACAAAGCAACGGGCATGGCCAGGCTTTTTTCCATGCACTTACGTCGGGGCTAGGTTGACCCATTCTTTTTATCGCAATGGTAAAGAAAGAAAAAGTCGTGTTTCCCGATTTGTTTAACTGTTTTGCTAGCTTTACTTACTTCCATGATACAGCCCAAGGTGTCGTTACAGAGGATAGGGGAGGAACTCACTCTGTTTTACCATCTGTAGGTATAAGATGGTAAAAATACTTTGGGCAGGCCTGACGATAGGGAGGGGAGGCGGTGCCGTTGCACCGTGGCCTAGGGCCCGTTTCTAAAGTATTTTTTTTCTAATTATTATTTTATGGTGTCAGAATATTTTTCAAGCTATACCGTCACCAGGGTTGAGAAGTTACGCGTAAAATATATTTTCTACGTGACGCGTGAAAATGCATAATTTATGTCAAAAATGTAATAAATTCAATACTTGCTTTAAATACAATAAAAAATTGAAGAGTTGCAACCGGTCGGGTTGTCAGGAACTAGGGGAATGGTAGGTGAGGGATATAGGTGAGGAAACGGAAATATGGATTATTTGGTTAGTGGAGGAACCGAGGTGGGAGGTGGATATTTTGTTGCACTGGGGCCCGAGCTCGCTCTCCACGGCCCTGATTTTGAGGCCAGTTGACAACAAAATGGTTCAACCCGGAGAGAGTTTCTGTGTTGGGTGGAGTGGGGAACGGTTGATGTCTACCATGGGGTAGGGTGTGTGTTTGTTTGCATGAGAGAGAGGGATGACATCGGTTGTTTCTCCTATCCCTAATATGTATTGGGATTGACTGTTGTAGTGTTACTGCTTGCCAGTTCAGAGTAAGGGAGATTTTGAACTCTTAGTCTTCTTTTTTCTCTCTCTTTAAAGGTTATATTCTTCAGTAATTGGCAAAATTTAGTTAATATTTTTAGGCATATATTCAACTGAATATTTCCAATAATATCTCATTTCATTTTCACAATTTAATAAAATACAATAGAAAGACAAATAATACAAAATGACACATCACGGGCCCGGACGGGCTTAAATAATAGCTGCAATTGACGGGTCCGGACAGGGCCAGGCTCAACAAATAAGGCCCGTGCAGACCTGCGAGTGCAGGTTTAAGGCCTTAGTGGAATCCTAGGTTAAAATATTTGAGTGGGCTCCAAAGGAACTTATATGGAGAATCATTAAAGTCCGTTAAAACACGAAACTGTAACTATTATATTATCTACAGAGTTTTCAGAATAAGTTATTTTATTTTTTTATTGTTCTCATGAGAACGTGAGTTAAAAGCGTAAGATTCCTAGATTTTGTCTCGGATTTTCTAATCATTTAGCATTGTATACTTTTTTAGTGCATCTTTTTTGTAATGCAATGTGAAGTCACATGGGACTTCAACCATTAACGGTTCCAAGTGTAAATTGGGAGGTGTTTCTGGATGGTAGTGAAAAAGCTGAAACTGTCTCGCCGATGTCGTTGTACACAGTGGCATGAAACCTTTACTACTGGTGAGTCACTGCCTTGAAATCTGTTCGTCTTCCAGCCTCTGTTTTTGACCAAGTGGAAATCATACGATACAAAAGTAAGACTACTTTATTAACCATAAACCTCTCTCACTCACTCTCACTCTCTCTCTATTATTTGCCCAGGTATGCCTCCTGGGCCCTTGGTCATGGTGAGCCGCAAGGCTATATAGCCAAGGGCGCCCATAAGGGGAAGTCGTTGGTATAGCCAAATTTTTGATAAATTTAAAACAGAAACAGACGAAACCTTTTTATAAAGCATTTTTAAAAATAATAAGATATTAATGATTGATTGTATCAATGATTTTTGTTGTATTTCAGTATCTTGTACATTTACTAAAATGTCTGACAGCCTTGAAGGAGGTAAGTATTTTTCTTAGCCCCCCCCCCCCTAAAAGTACTCATATGGGCGCCACTGTATATATCCCCTGTAGAATCCCCTTAATCTGGCCCTGGGACAGTCTTGATATTTCCATTGAAAACCGGATAATACAGAATCCATTTTCTTTAAAAAATTTGTGCCCCTCACAGGCATCTCCTGCTGGATAGGGATGGTGTGCTTGGTGTACATAAGTTTTTTGACAGATGCACGCTTTCGAGTCGCATTTACTGCAAGCTGACTTACCTAGTCTATAGGCGCAGGTCGCCGTTTCTCGCTTACTCAAGGATTAAGAATGTGTAAGTTACAGGGTTATTCAGAAAGAATCATCCGATTTCAAAAATTTATTTTTCCAAAAGGTTAACAACACAGAATGATAAGTGATACATCAATGTAAAGGGAAAATGTCTAAGTTTTTTTTACAAATGTTCGATATTACTTCCTTTAGTCACACGTATAATGTCAACGCGTTATGAAAATTCCTGCCAAACACGGTCTCATGTGTCATTGGTAAATGTTTCTAAAGCAGCAGAAATGCGTTGTTTAAGTTCGCATAGAGTTGTGGGCAAAGGAATCACAAACACCTGATCATTTACATACCCCCAAAGGAAGAAGTCGCATGGGGTCGTATCAGGTGACCGAGGAGGCCAGCTGTGTAACACCAAGTCATCTGGTCCACTCCGACCAATCCAACTGCGGGATTGGTCGGAGTGGACCAGTCGTTGCAGCTCATTACAAGGCTTCAGTGCTTACAAGTTATGCTATTTTTATGGCTTGTAACACAATTTTTTCTCAACATACGCCAAACAGTAGGCTGAGGAATCCCCAGTTCTCGACTAGGGCGAATGGTCGATTTCTTCGGGCTGCATAGAAAAGTCTCTCTCACTCTTTCAACATTCTCTGCAGATACGCATGGTTGCCCTGGACTTTTTTCTTTACAAAGACATCCAGTGTAATCGAACTTATGATACCACCTGCAAATACTCTGAGCCGTCGGTGGATTAATTTGGTACTTTCTACGAAATTCGCGCTGAACGGTGATTACCGACTGACATCGTGCAAACGAGAGCACATGAAAAGCTTTCTGCTGACTAGACGCCATTTTCACTTCTTCGCCAAAAGAGCTTCATAAACGACACACTAGCGCCATCTATTGTGCATAATCTAAAACTTAGACATTTTCCCTTTACATTGATGTATTATTTATCATTCTGTGTTGTTAATTTTTCGAAATATAAATTTTTGAAATCGGATGATTCTTTCTGCATAACCCTGTATATTGAATATCGAAAGAGCAACAGAAAATAAAACTGTTTTTGCTTTTATCGTTTTTTTTTCTCATTTATTTACTCTAAATCTTGGCTCCCCCAAGATTTTGGCACCCTAGGAAACCACCTACTTTGCTTAGTGGTTGAACCGGCCCTGGCCACAAAAAATTATTAAGGTAAAACTGAAATATGCAGAATAAAGTAAAATACTTTTGAATGACCTGCACAACCAAGCGAATATTACCTTACTTCACATTTTCACTTTACTTTACTTGTATGGGATTTACTGTTTGTGATATGGGAACGTCTGAAAACAGCCAGGCCGCCCCGGTGGCGCAGTGATCTGAACGATAGCTTCTGATCATTCGTCTGCGATGGGTCCGGGTTCGAAACCATGGTGAGGCATGGATTGTGTGTTTGTCTTACGGCACTGGCTCTCTCTCCCTTCCCTAGAACCAGTAGCCCTAAATTAGGGGCAAGCGACTGCTTATATCCTACTGGGTTGCCCACGGTGGTCGTTAAACCACAACAACAACAAAAAAAAAACAGCCAGTTGTCCTGGATTAGACAGAGCAATTCCGGATTCTGAGAGGTGCGGATCCCGTACTTTTTGTACAGATTCATTTCCAAACTTCAGTATTTCTTTATGAATATCATTGACAATTCCAGTTACTACTGCCACAGCTCAGCGAAGCTTCTCCACATTGAAATTGATGAAAAACTATCTTAAAACTACAATTACTCAGAAAATGTTATCTAATTTGGCATTACTGCAGTCGATAGAATACACATTCTATGAAAATCTGGATTACAGCAACTGATTTAGCTGAAATGAAGACAAGAAAATTAAATTTTCTAAAACAAACTTGTGATAATTTATAAATTTTGTTCGTCATTTTCTATCTTATGTCCGCTGGTCTATGAATAGAACATCCGAACAACACGTATATAAAAGAAAGGTTCGATTTTGTAATCCCGATTTCAGCCTTACATCCCGCATATTTTCGTGTCACTGTTTTTGTCTTAATGTAATAAGGCTTACTTGCTAATGAAATCGACAAATTTTCCGTTGGGATTCCGAAAACAAGTGAAAAACCCTCCTTCGCGATATTTATTTCATTGTCGAATGCTATGGAAGATACCAGTAGACATGGCTATTATATAAATTGCTAGAGAAACCATGATCCTCATTTAAAGAGATCACATTCTAGGAATGCAGTGATTTCGGCCTAAAGAGTTCGAGAGAGCGCTGATTGGACAATATACAAATACGTAAGTACCTTTCATCTACTCATTATTCAAAATCTCCATCGATAGATCAGTATACCTCACGTGGGTACATGAATTTTGTAATACATTTTTAACCATGTTATTTATATAGACAGGGGCGCCGAATCTGTGATTTAAGAATTATGATTTCAGGGAGGCAAAACGCCAGTACAACGGAATGAATTATTAGTACATCTTACATTGATATTCGAATCTAGAACGCCGAGTGTTCAGATTCTGAGATATTAGTTTCTGGCTGAACCCTTCCGGTGGCGCAGTGGTCTAAGCGATGGCCTCTGATCATTCGTCCGAAAAGGGTCCGGGTTCGAATCCCGGTGAGGTATGGATGTTGTGTTTGTCTTACGGCACTGGCTCTCTCTCTCTTCCCTGGAACCAGTGACCCTAAATTAGGGACGGGCGACTGCTTATAGCCCATTGAGTTGCTCGCGGTGGTCGTTAAACCTTAAAAAAAAAAAAAGAGCCCTTGAGATACGCCCGGGTTTTTTTGTTGTTGTTGTTAAGGTTGCTTGTGGTTCAACGACCACCAAGAACAACTCAAATGGGCTATAAGCAGTCGCCCATCCTTAATTTGGAGCCACTGGCTCCAGAGAAGGGACACAACCAGTGTCGTAAGACAAACACACCATCCATGCCTCACCTAGGATTCAAACTCGGATCCATCTAGGATGAGTGAACCTAAATTAGCGTCTCGTATCACTTGGCTGCAGGGGCAGCTATGGTCGGGTTGAAGAACGGGATGAGCCATGGTGTATTCGTGCAAAGGGGCGGACTCATTCTTCTTCGTGGAACTAGTTGCCCCAAATTAAGAAAAGTGCTGGTTTCTGCCCATTTGTCCGCGATGGGTTTGGGTTCGAATTCCGGTAAGGCATTTTACATTTCAGATCAAGTTTTCATTTCGTATCTCGGTGCATGTTTTGTTTTTCTAACGGCACTGGCTGTCTCCTTTACCTGGAACCAGTGACCCTAAATTATGGACGGGGGATTGTTTATAGCCAATCGAGTTGCTCATGAGGGTCGTTAAACCCCCGGTGATGTCCTAATACTAGCAACTTTGAAATCCATCGGAAGATACAGCGAAGTCTTGAGTCGTAGATTGCAGGAAGAGCCTCAGCTTCATTCTTTGACGACCGTCGACTCAAGGACTCCTAATAGGCCCGTCTAAAAATTGCGTTTGTAACAGTAACCTGGGAAAAGCTGACAGGATTGTGAAGGGGCGGCATAAAAATTGAAATCTGACTTACTACATTGACAGAAAAATATCTGCACTCTACTACAGTGCGATGACAACTTTCGTCCATACCCTTGTACATGAGCTTCTTTTTTCTCCTATTAACACATTGCCCTATTTACAACACATGATATTCTTAGAATTCTTTGGGTCACCTTTGCCCATTTCTCCCTGGTGCTGTTTTGGGTTGTTGGACTGGTGCCCAACTACTGTGCCCCAAAATATATACAAGAGATCTGGACTTACATACACTTACATTTCTTTGTCTGTTACCCCTTCCACTGGAGCATAAACTGGCATATTCCCATGATTCTTAGCCTAAAGTGCACAAATGCATCTATTTATGCAATTCAGAAATATGGATATTATGTAATTTACTAAAATGATTCCTGGTTCCTGAACTAGTACTTGTCTATGTTACATGTTTTGAGCTTCCAAGTTGTGACATTACTTTATAAAAACTTTAATTTCAGCAGTAGCTTCATTTTCACTAATTGCCTCACTGTTTTCCTGCTGTCAGGTTAATAACATTTAATAACTTTTTTGGTATTACCCTGGGTCCATTCCGACAATGTATTTCAGATAGCATTTCTCCTAAGCTTTAAAACAAGTGGCACTACATTCCTGTATCTCCCTTTGTTTTGGATGGAGATAGCTTTTGGTATTCATTTGCTTACCCTGACACCTTGGTTTTCGCTGCCCCGGTGGCGCAGTGATCTAAGCGATGGCTTCTGATCATTCGTCCGTAAAGGAGTCCGGGTTCGAATCCCGGTGAAGCATGTATGTTGTGTTTGTCTTACGGCACTGGCTCTCTCCTTTCCCTGCCACCAATGACCCTAAATTAGAGACGGGCGACTGCTTATAGCCCATTGAGTTGCTCACGGTGGTCGTTAAACCAGTGAGTTGCTCCACTGTAGCGTGTCTATCGGCCCTCACGCACCTTTGCTGCCGACGTTCACCTCTCACATCAGTGGCACGCGGTGCTCCTGAGTTTCCACTTCGTTTATTCACAATGGTGCTATTTCTCCAATCACGATACACTTTATCCACAGCAGCACGCGAACAGTTCACAAACTGCGCTGTTTCAGAAATACTGCCACCTTTGGCCCGAAAGCCGATAATCATCCCTTTTTGCAAATCTGATAAGTAGCTCCTTTTATGTATGACAGCAACAAGGGATATGTTTTCAGAATGCTTACAGCACACCTTATATACCCTCCAAGCCAGCTCCCCCGCGCGGGCATAACTGGTTTTCCAGTTATTTGGGGAGCGGCGCCCCCACGGCCAGAGCTGACCTTGTGACGCATCTTTTTTCATTTCGTCTTGTACGATTATGTACCGGAAGGGACAGCTGTTCATCCAGCTGCTGGGGGATGGCGTCCCCACGGCCCGAGCCGACATGTACTATATGTGATGATTTTCACATTTTTATGTTTTTTGTTTTTTCACTTGACACGAACCCGCCTCAGTTGTATGCTGCTGAGGTTGTGATTATGCGCCAGCTCTGGATTTTAGTTTCTCGTTTTCTGTCCTATGTTAGCTAGACCTACCTGCACGTTTGCCGTGTGCGGTGACCCGTAAGGTGGAAAAGGGGATGCTGGAGGCTGAGGTTTCTGGAGGCCTGGGTGTTGTTGTCGCCAGTTGCCAACACTCCTCTTTGCCCCCTGCTTCACCCTAAACGGGCGGCTAGGAACCCACTTCTAGTCAATGAGGTCTGTGGGGAGCCCAGACCTCTAACGGCTTGTCGTTTCGCACGACATGGTGAGTCTGGGGATAGGGTGGGCATGCCAAAGGGGTGTTGCCCAGGCATGGGAAAGTCTGGGTGCACGCCGAGCGCATGTCTGCCCTATCAACTTGCTATATCCGCTTCCTATCCCTAGAGCCGTGTCCTGCGTCCACTTGGGCTTGCGGACCTCCGGCTCTCCCTCATTGGGCTCGATTGTGGGTGGGGAAGTCGACGGACGAATTATTACTTTTTTCATGGATGAAAATAAAATTTCCCAAGAACCAAAAAGCAAAAGAGGTATGGAGGAAGGCTCATCCCCTTCTGCAAAAAAACATGTCCCTGATTGTTCGAATGCTCGTTTCTTTTTTGTGCACTCATTGGACCCTTCAAAGCCTTTGAGTGTGAAAAGTCCATTTTGGATAAATAAAGCTCTTCAATCCATTGCAAGCTCTCCTAAGAGCGTAAAGAAGCTCCAATCTGGAGATCTTCTGGTAGAAATGTCCAATGTGGCCTACTGTTCCACACTTATTAACACCACCACGCTGCTTGAGACCGGTCAAAATAACACCCCATGGATACCTAAATTCATCTCGAGGTGTTGTCTCCTTTCAGGACCTCGTTGAGTGTGCTGAGGAAGAATTACTTGAAGAACTGAGAAGTCAACACGTTACGGGTGTGCGGCGTATTCTCTTCAGGCAGAATGGGCAGTCCTCCCATCCCGGAACATCATTTTAACTTTTGATAGCCCTTCCCTGCCTACGTCCATCAAGGCAGGGTATCTCCACCTAAAAGTACGCCCGTACATCCCTAACCCGTTGAGATGTTTTAGGTGTCAGTCGTACGGCCATTCTCAGCAGTCGTGCAGGAGCAATCCTAGGTGTGGACGCTGTGGTGCCACAGAGCATCTTTTGTCAGAATGTGTGGCCGAGGCTGAGTTTTGTGTGAACTGTAAGGGTTCACACGCAGCATCAGCCAAAGAGTGGCCCAAGTGGAAGGAGGAGAAGGAAATCCAAAGGCTCAAAACTGTGGAAAATATTTCCTATCCTGAGGCCAGAAGAAGAGTAGTTCCTCTTATATCTGATCGGCGATCATACGCTTCAGTGGTGGTTGCCAAATCTACGGTTGCCATTCAGACCGACATTCAGATCCCCCTAAATGTCCATACAATGTAAACGAAATCATCGCAGCCGGACTGGAGGCACTCCAGTCTCGAGCTAGGAGTCTGAAAGCGCCACCCACCACTTCGCCGAAGCAGACTCATCCCACCACCAACCTGAGAAATTTTTTTGATTTGGAGGTTTAACGACCACCGTGAGCAACTCAATGGGCTATAAGCAGTCGTCCGTCCTTAATTTAGGGTTACTGGTTCCAGGGAAGGGAGAGAGCCAGTACCGCAAGACAAACACAACATCCATGCCTCACCGGGATTCAAACCCGGACCCCGTTCGGACGAATGATCAGAGGCCATCGCTTAGACCACTGCGCCACCGGGGCGGCACAAGGGAACTCAAACCACTTTTTCTAACAAGAAAACCAAAGCCCAGGATAAGAAAAGCATTTCTTCTCCTCCAAAATCTGAGCAAGCGACTCAACGTCGTGCGCCTCCCGTTAAGACACTTGGGACAAAGCATGCTCCCATCTTGGCCCGTGGTCACACGCCTCCAGATCTGGGGAACCCCCATCAGAGGTGATGGAGCCTGACTTCGTTTGATCATTTTCATTTTCATTTCATTTATAACCATGGCTTCAATCATTCAGTGGAACTGTCGAGGTTTTCGGACGAGTTTTGATGAAGTGAAACATCTGCTTTCGTTCTGCTCTCCGGTGTGCTTTTGTTTACAGGAAACAAAACTTAAACCATCAGACCTGCTTTCAGTTCGAGGCTACAGTGCGTATCGGACAGATAATGCACTGGGAGACATCGCCTGTGGGGAGTCGCTATTCTTGTCCCTCACAGTGTTCCGGTGTCTTCCGTTGCAATATCCACAACTTTGCAGGCCGTGGCGGTGCGAATGTCTCTCCCTGGGCCTCTTACTGTCTGCAGTGTCTATCTGCCGCCGGACGAGAACGTAAGCGTCTCTGTACTGGAGAGATTGGTTGATCAGCTGCCTTCACCCTTTCTTTTACTGGGTGACTTCAATGCTCATCGTCATTTGTAGGGTAGTGTCAGCATCAACACGAGAGGTCGTCGCATAGAGTCTCTTCTGTCGTCGGCCTCTTTGTGCCTTTTTAACACCGGTGCTGACACGTACTTCCATGAGCCGACAAGATCCTTCAGTGCGATCGATTTGACCTTGGGATCACCATCGATTATTGCTGATTGGTCGTGGACGGTGTGTAATGACCTCCACGGGAGCGACCATTTTCCAGTTGTCCTCTCGCATCATGTGAACATGCCATCTTCTGCCTCCCGCCCTCCTCGGTGAAGGATGGAGCGTGCGAGATGAGCGGTCTTCACATCGTCCACAGTAATATCTTCTGCAATGGTGACCCAAGAGTCAATCGACGCAGCTGTTTTTGAAGTCACAAATTGTATTCTTCAGGCAGCTGATCTTTCTATACCAAAAATATCTACGACACTCTCCAGAAGTCCGAAGCCTTGGTGGACCCCTGAATGCGCAGCGGCTAGGAGAGCTCAACATAAGGCCTGGTCTACGTTTCGGCGTTATCCAACCGATGCTAATCTCGTTACATTCAAACGAGCAAAATCCTATGCTCGGTTGGTGCGTCGACGTAGCAAGAGGGAGTCTTGGATCCAGTATGTTTCATCTCTCACTTCACGTGCCAGTTCGAAAAGTCTGTGGGACAAGATTCGTAAGATCCGGGGTAACTACAGCTCTCACCAGATCTCCATTCTCGAGAGTAACGGCTGCACATATGCTGGAGTCGGGGAGATTGCTGATTGTTTGGGGGAGGCGTTTGCCTCCGCGTCGAGTGACCTGGCGTACCCTTCCTCTTTTCAGAGGATTAAATCCACTGCGGAACGCCAGAAAGTCTCCTTTGCGCCTTTTAGCGACACTGGATATAACTCCCCTTCAGCATGTGTGAACTTCGGGTGGCTCTGCATCGGTCCGGTGTACGTCTGTCGGTCCTGATGGCATCCACTATGACATGCTCCGTCATCTCTCGCAGTCGTCTCTCGAGAATCTCTTAATCTTATACAATCGTATTTGGTCGGAGCACAGTTTCCCGGAATCTTGGCGAAAAGCTTTTGTTCTGCCTTTTCCCAAACCTGGCAAGGATCTCAAGTCTCCCTCTAGTTATCGTCCAATTGCTCTCACAAGCTGTCTGTGTAAAGTTCTTGAACGCATGGTTAATTCCCGGTTAGTTCATTTTTTAGAATATCATCAAGTTCTTTCACCATCACAAAGCGGCTTTCGCCGTCATCGTTCACCTCACGATCACCTCCTGCACCTTGAGACATCTGTGCGCGGGGCGTTCGTGCGTAGGCAGCACCTGGTTTCTGTATTTTTTGATATTGAAAAAGCTTATGATCGAGCGTGGCGGCGCGGTATTATCCGTGACCTCCACGCATGCGGATTGCGAGGAAACCTTCCAACCTTCACCGTTAATTTTCTTCGCAATCGGGAGTTCCAGGTGCGCCTGGGTACGACGTTCTCGGCACCGTTCCATCAAGAACAAGGTGTTCCTCAAGGTTGCATTTTATCTGTCACATTGTTCATCCTCCGCATTAATTGTCTTTTCACAAATCTTCCTCCTGTGGTTTCGGCTACTGTTTATGTTGATGACTTGCACATTTTCTGCTCGTCATCAAGCATGCATTTTATTGAAAGGCAGTTGCAGTCTGTAATTAATCAGATCTTTAAAGCGGCGAATAGCAATGGTTTCGTTCTTTCTCCCGACAAGACAGCGTGCGTCCATTTCTGCCGGAGGCGTGGCCTCCATCCTGACCCAGAGCTGTTATTAGACCATGCAGCCATACCAGTTTTGCCGGAGACCAAATTCCTTGGTCTGACCGTCGACCGTGCGCTTACGTTCCGTGCGCACGTTCGGCGGCTCAAGATTTCCTGTCTGCGGGCGCTATCTATTCTTAAGATCCTTTCGAGAGTCTCGTGGGGCGCAGACAGGATGTCTTTAATTCGCATTTACCATTCCTTAATACGGTCGAAACTGGATTATGGTTGTATCGTGTATGGCTCTGCTCGTCGTTCCGTTCTCCGGCCTTTGGACACTATTCACCATCAAGCACTGCGTCTTTGTTCAGGAGCATTTCGAACATCTCCAATTCCCAGCCTTTACGCTGACGCGAACGAACCATCGCTTGAATTACGCCGTCTGCAGCTGTCCATTCAATTCTACCTGAAACTTGAATCTCTTCCAGACCATCCTTTATATGATGCAGTTTTCATCCCCAGCATGCTCGTTTATTCGGTAACCGGCCTTCGTGCATTTCAACCTTCGGTCTTCGTATGGCGGCCGTAGCCCGTGATGTAGGGCTCGACTTGTCACTTGTTGGAGAGACCAGGAGCTTTGGGGATCCTCCATGGCACCCACTTGGTGTCATGGTTGATACCACCTTTACATCTTCCGACAAATCCTCAACCCCTGTCTCAGTGTACCAGCAGCTCTTCGCTGAGCACCGTGACCTCAATTCTGACTACACTCCTATTTTTACTGATGGCTCCAAGATGCATGGAGTCGTTGGATCCGCGGCTGTCTGTGTAGATGACGTTTCAGTAGCGCGGATCCCAGCTGAGGCCACGGTGTTTTCGGCGGAGATGCATGCTGTGTATCTCGCCCTTCTCCATGTTCAATCGAGTTCTTTTTTTTTTTTTTTTTTTTTTTTTTTGATTGGAGGTTTAACGACCACCGTGAGCAACTCAATGGGCTATAAGCAGTCGCCCGTCCCTAATTTAGGGTCACTGGTTCCAGGGAAGGGAGAGAGCCAGTGCCGTAAGACAAACACAACATCCATGCCTGACCGGGATTCGAACCCGGACCCCTTACGGACGAATGATCAGAGGCCAACGCCTTAGACCACTGCGCCACCGGGGCGGCCAATCGAGTTCTCATCATCGTGCTATGGTCTATACGGATTCCTTAAGTGTCTTGCAGTCTTTGTCATCTGCAGATTGCCGTGACCTTCCTTTTCTCTTGAATGTGAGACAGTTACTTCGTCATTTGCTCGAGGCCGGTTTTCGGGTTCAGTTTTGCTGGATTCCTGGGCATGTTGGAATCTCAGGTAACGAGTGTGCTGATGCGGCTGCTAGATCTGCTTCCTCTTTGGTCGTCACACCCTTGCCACTGTTTCACCGGGATTTCCGCTCTCTTGTTTACGAACATATCAAGCGAACGTGGCAGGGTCTGTGGGACCAAGAGGTGGAAAATAAGCTGCATCGTATTAAACCTAATCTTGAAATCTGGAAATCCTCATATCGTCGGAACCGTAGGGAGGAAGTGTTGCTTGCGCGTCTCCGCATTGGGCATTGTCGTTTCACTCACCGCTTCTTGCTGTGTGGCGACACTGCGCCGATGTGTGAGACGTGCGGTTGCCGACTCACTGTCAATCATCTTTTGTGTAGTTGTGTTCGTTTTCGTGATGTACGTTTTCATTTCTTTCATTCTCATTTGTTGACCGAGGACGCCGCCACACTGCAGCGGCTCCTCAATGACCACTGCGATACTGTCGCTGTCTTCTCATTTTTTAAACAAATTGACTTTTTTAAACGTATCTAGATTTTAGCCCTATCATCATTCTCATTCCTCAGTTTTACTTAATCAGCTAGTTTTTAACCATTGTATCATGTTTTAATACTTTTTGTTTCATTATCTTTTTAGCCTTTCCATCATTCTCATTCCTCAGTTTTATTTGATCAGCCAGATTTTAAGTTTTATACCACTTTTTAATACTGTTTGTTTGTCTTGTGTCTGGCGCTCTTTGGCCAAACATGGCCCTTTGCGCCATAAAAATTGAACAACCAACCAACCAACCAAGCCAGCTCACGACACTGCCTTCTTTCACTGGAGACACGCTGTTAACGTCAAAAGTAGGATGTGGTCACAATGATGTGACTCGACTGTGTATAAATTGAACAATACTGGTCAATGAAGTGACAATAGTGTATTTCAAACTGCTCGTATCTTAAATCTAGTCGTGAATGACGCCGAAAAAGATTTGTAGAAACGTCACTTCTTTAGCATTGTTTGAGAAATATCTGCTTTCTTTCTTGCATCAACCTACCAATATCGGGCAGGGAATATGTGGCGTGTATCGTTCTGTGCCGTCGACTGCATCCCTGCTTAGTATTGATTTTTGAGTCCAATAGGGGTTCTAACCCTCGCAGGACCTGATTTACGTCTAGGCCCGCAAGGCCCGGGCCTAGGGCTCCACATTTTAGGGGCCCCGGAATCGTAATGCATATTATTAATTTATTAATTAATTATTACGAATGGTTAAAAACATTTGGGGAAAAAGTCTTTGCCGCCCCGGTGGCGCAGTGGTCTAAGCGATGGCCTCTGATCATTCGTCCGAAAAGTGTCCGGGTTCGAATCCCGTTCAGGCATGGATGTTGTGTTTGTCTTACGGCACTGGCTCTCTCCCTTCCCTGGAACCAGTGACCCTAAATTAGGGACAGGCAACTGCTTATAGCCCATTGAGTTGCTCACGGTGGTCGCTAAACCTCCAATCAAAAAAAAAAAAAACCCTCCAATCAAAAAAGAAAAAAAAATGCAGCTCAGTGACGTCATGTCGTGTCAGGACAATAGTATCCCACTGATCAGAACCCAGTGAATTTTTTTTTTTTTTCTTTGGAGGTTTAACGATCCCCGTGAGCAACTCAATGGGATATAAGCAGTCGCCCGTCCCAAACTTAGGGTCACTGGTTCCAGGAAAGGAAGCGAGCCAGTGCCGTAAGACAAACAGTTCATGCCTCAGCGGGATTCGAACCCGGACCGCTTTCAGACGAATGACGAGAGACCATCACCTAGACCACTGCGCCACCGGGGCGGTCCAGTGAATTTGTAAAAACTGATTTATATGGAGTCCATTTAATTGCAAATGTGAGTAATGGATGAGGCAGTAAAATCGCAGTGCTTTTCATCTGAAACTTGTAGACGAAATATAAATGCGTTTTATTCCTATACATACTATACACCACTTGAGAGAAATTTTGCATTGCTAAGACACTACGTAGATGCTTTAAGTATTTCATTTTATAAAGTATTAGATATTAAAATTGCTTGGGTCTAAATTACGTGAATTAATGAGCTGAATAATATGCTTTTAGGAGTGTGAGAATTATCCAGTTATGCATGTTTGTTCAAATATAAGTATCATTCCTCTGTTAATAGAATTATTCTACTATAATATTAAACACATCACAGGTGATTAATCAGCTACATGGAAGTTCACCTTGTCCCCAAAAAATCAGTCTGTACCAAGTTTAAATAATGTTCATCGGTTAAAAATAAAAATAAAAGGGGATGAATGACTTAACATCTGTGGATATTTGAACTATTACGAAATTAAATGCAGAAATAGCAATACTATATAAGCAATTAAAAAGTGTTTTACTTACCCATCTACTGTATATTTTTAAGTGCGAATTTCCTTGCTAATATTAAGATTTTATGAAAGTAGATATTATTTTCTATTTATCCCTGCATCACAGTGTCCCATTTATTAAATCAACTTTTAAATTCATTGATAATAATATTTAGTGGCGATAAATGTACTTGCTCTTTCAAGAATGTGGACGGGTGGGGGCAACGTTCCCTCTAAGACGCGCGTGGCCACGCAGCGAATTAACTTCCTCCACGCAGCTGAAATATCTTCCGCGCAGTAGACATTTTAGATTAAAATTCCCAAATCCCTAATTAATTTCCATAAATCGAAAATCAATTACTAATAAAACGCTGAAATCCGTTTTATTGGTGTAATATTAGAAAACACTAGGACAAAACGTTAGCTTTCACCACCACGGGTGGCTTCTTCAGGCAGAAGTATTATTTAAATGCAAAAACAAAAAACAGAGTTCCAGTTATGAAATCAAAAATAGACGTTTGCTATAGATATTATAGAACGTGCGCGTCATATTCCAGATGTGTGATTAAAGGCGCGCGTATTAATGAGCGTGCGCCATACATGTGGGAGGTCCATTGATGTTTCCTCGTTGCATATCCCGTGACTGGATAGGATTTCTGCATTTCTCTGAGGAGGGTGGCTCTGGCGGTTGTGTATCGTGCGATTTCCTTTATTTGTCCCCATAGAGGTGTTGACCAGTTGTTCGCGACTCACGCGCTAGTGCCGTAGCGGGAAGTCCTCTTTTGACATCTCTTTGGTGTTCCTGGAGTCTTAGTCTCAGAGACCTCTTGGCCATGCCCACGTAGTTTTTGTTTGTTCCGTCTGGGTACAAAAGGGGTATAGTGTATACTCCCGCATCTTCCAGGTCCATGGCGGCGTTTTTTGTTGATGCGAGATAAGATACGATTGTCCTAGGTGCTGTAATCCCTATACCGAAACAAAGTTTTTTTAGGGATTTTTTTAAGAAATATGTGAAGCCTGGTCCGTACTGGCATGAGCCGATGTATGGTAGTTTTTGGGTGAGGCATCCGGTGCCACGGGATGCGAGCTTAGACTTCGTCTGGTTTATGGTCTGATCGGCCATGCTGGGTGAGTATCCTGCAGAAAAGGCTAAAGACCTCACGGTGTCAAGCTCGGCGTGGAGTGTGGCGTTGTCTGATGAGTGGGTGAAAGCTCACCTGGCCCTGTGTTGAAAAAGGGCGCCGCCCGGTGGCGCAGTGGTCTAAGCGATGGCCTCTGATCATTCGTCCGAAAGGGGTCCGGGTTCGAATCCCGGTGAGGCACGGATGTTGTGTTTGTCTTACGACACTGGCTCTCTCCTTTCCCTGGAACCAGTGACCCTAAATTAGGGACGGGCGACTGCTTATAGGCCATTGAGTTGCTCACGGTGGTCGTTAAACCTTCAATCAAAAAAAAAAAGGGGGGCTAGCTTTCTCTCCTTGGGGCACGATGAGGAAGGCAGTTCGACATTAGGTTTGTAGTGGACACTAGTGTTGAGATACCTGGATGGAGACTTCTTGACCCATACATCCAGGAACGATGGGGATGCATTCGTTTCTCGCTCCATAGTGAACTTTATGGCAGGGTGTTCCAAATTGATGGTGGTGAAAAACTGATTTAGTTCCTCCTCGGTGTTTGTCCAGATGAAGAAAACGTCGTCTGCGTATCGTCTGGTCCAGGTGCGCTGAGTATCCGGGCTTCTAGGGGTCGTAGGATTGCTTCGGCCAGTACTGCAGAGAGGGCGGGTCCTATTGAGACCCCTCTGGTCTGTTTGTAGGTATGGTTCTGGAAACTAAAAAAGTTAGCATCAGTAACGAGGTCAATGACTTTGGATATCTCCATTAGTGTACTTTCAGTGTAAAGCGATGAATCGGCGAATGCTTGCTTTAGGGTGTTCGTAGCTTCTTTAACAGGAATTGAGGGGTACAGTGAGACAATATCAAAACTCCCTAAGATATGAGCAGGTGTTACCTTTAGGCTTCTAATTCTTTCGATAAAGTCCTTAGACGACAACAGAACCACACTTGAATGCGACAGGAAAGGAGACAAAAATGTAGCTAGCTCCTTTTCGAGACGGAAGGACGGAGCACAACCTCTTGAAACGATCGGTCGAATTGGGTTGTCCGGCTTATGAAGCTTAAGCCTTGCTAAAAGGGTGGTATCTTTGGCCCTGTAGGTATCCTGGCCCCTTTCCTGATGGTGTCACCACTATAATAAATTATCTGCAAAAATAATAATAATAAAAATTCGGGCTCTCAAAAGTCAAAACAACGCATTTCTTAAATGCCGTTTGCCTCCTAAGTTTGTCTCATTGTCCTCTTCATTCTAAAAGGCTTCTTGCAAAGTAGCCTCGTGGGAGCAGATAGTAAACGCGAGAATGCGGATAAGTGATTTTCGCACGCCGAGAAAGAGTCAGATATTGAATCTTTTCTCAAAACACATCAGCGCCAGCCAATCACAGCAAACCGTAACCAAGTTCATTGTACTAACTAATGCACCCATGCTAGTTGACAGGAGAAAGGCATTCCGGTCAGTTAAATTGTAAGCCCCCCTCCCCCGTTGGCGCAGTGGTCTAAGCGATGGCCTCTGATCTTTCGTCCGAAAGGTGTCCGGGCTCGAATCCCGGTGAGGCATGGATGTTGTGTTTGTCTTACGGCACTGGCTCTCTCCCTTCCCTGGAACCAGTGGCCATAAATTAGGGACGGGCGACTGCTTATAGCCCACTGAGTTGCCCACGGTGGTCGTTAAAACCCCAATCAAAAAAAAAAGTCAAAACACTTTTCTTAAATGCCGTTCGCCTCCTCCTAAGTTCGTCTCATTGTCCTCTTCATTATCAAAGGCTTCTTGCAAAGTAGCCTCGTGCGAGCAGATAGTGTTAACGCGAGAATGCATATTAGTGGTTTTCCTACGTCGAGAAAGAGTCAGATATTGAGTCTTTTCTCAAAACACATCAGCGCCAGTCAATCACAGCAAACCGTAACCAATTTCATTGTACTAACTAATGCACCGATGCTAGTTTGCGGGGGAAGGCATTCCGGTCAGTTAAATTGTAAGTCCCCCCCCCCCCCTCGTTGGCGCAGTGATCTAAGCAATGGCCTCTGATCATTCGTCCGAAAGGGGTCCGGTGAGGCATGGATGTTGTGTTTGTCTTACGGCACTGGCTCTCTCCCTTCCCTGGAACCAGTGACCCTAAATTAGGGACGGGCGACTGCTTATAGCCCGTTGAGTTGCTCACGGTGGTCGTTAAACCTCCAATCAAAAATAAAAAATTGTAAGCATTTCAGAAGTAAATTTAAGCTTCTTACTTTTTATAAAATAAAAATTTTAATTAATGAAATGTTCTTAATGGGTTTTTTTTTAATTTAAAATCAATTGCGGAATAACGGTGATCAAAATGGTGGAGAGATTAGAAAAAATAAGGGTTCCAATCCAAGTTCCAACTTGTACTGCATTAGTAAGAGAAACTGATACAATAAAAAATTTTGTCCAAGTGGTTTTGATGCCTGCCCAGCTCATTGGGTTTGGCCCATGACCGTTTAGAGGGAATATTGGGGGGGCTCATCTTATGATGTGCCTTTAGGGACCGATTCTGTGGAAATCGGGCCCTGAACACCAACAATCCCTATCTTCTTTTACTCCCCTTATTCTATCAACATGAAACCATTCGCATGTTAGAAGTATGCAGCGAATAAGAGTCAGTTTTTGCGATCACAAAGCAGCGTGTTTCATAAATATTGTTTTTCGCAGAGTCGTTTGTCATTTCCGTAGGAGTTTCTCATGTTATTTATGCACCACTGTTTCCGACATTAACTGTTTCCCATATGAATAGGGGAACAGACTTCGTCATCATACAAAAACAAGCGTGACAAAGGAAGTGCGAAGAACAATGCGTCGTGTTACTGGTAAATAAGCTTTTCCGTTCATCCAGTGTAGTTCCGCATCTGATGAGACTTCTACCGTATTACACAGATATCCTCTACCATCTCTTTCGCCTGTGAAGCGTGTCCTGCATTGTTGGATTGTGGGTGGTTCAGCACAGAACATTTGCCGTCTAATGATTACAGTCAAATCAAGGACAATTCTTTTCATACAATACGTGTCATTAGCCTGGTCAGTGACACCAATAAATGATTGAGTTAAGCGTCTGTTTTAGGCAGGTTCGATCGGTAGGAAAAGTAAGAGTTTGATGTCAGGCGTTGCGACCTTTAACCTGGAGAGTTTCTTTCTCTTGCAGCTGAAAAATTGCTGTGATTTTCGCTCTTTCTATCCGATCGTGCGAGAAATTTAAAACTACCTGAAACAAGTGGTAGATGAAGAGAGTAACGGGAAACTGGGCATCTCGATATTCCAGTTTCTGAAATCCGGCTGACAAAAGACAAACATTCGGTTTCCACTTTCAAAAAATAATAATCTAAGCGCGGAACTGTATTCAAAATAGTGACAAATTTTAATGTTCCATGGTAACCTTCCTTGGAGAAAATTCTCAAACCTTTGATGTAGTTGTATTTAATGAGTTTGCAAAGTGTCCCCCCTACCCGGTGGCACAGAGGTCTAAGAGCTGACTTCTGATCATTCGTCCGAGAAGCATCCGGGTTCGAATTCCGGTGATGCCTGGATGTTGTGTTTGTCTTACGGCTATTAATTTCTTATTCGCTGTGGCCTAGTGGCGTAACTAGCCCCCCCCCCCCCAAATTTACTTCAGCACCCTTGATTGAGCACCAGGGCCGTATTGAACTTTTGCGGGGTCCAGGGCGAAATTTCATATAATTTCAGTACCAGGTTTACACACAAATTATTGAGTATATAATAGGGAGTCACAAAATGTGATGAAATTTAATTTCTTATTTCATGAATATGGAAAAGTTTAAGGTTTGAATAAGTTGGGGGGGGCAGTTATAAACTGAAAACAAAACAAAACATTACAACAAGTTAGTAAAATCATGCGATGCATTGATTATGATACGCTTTCCAACATACCAGAAATCGCGCAGACAAACTCACCTCCCAACCCTGACTATTGATTCGTTCAGTATACCTCCGGAACAACAAACAAAAGTTTTGTCGCAAAATAATTATTTTTACTCAAGTTATGATGATAATGGCTGTGAAATAAATCTCGCCCATGTGCCATGACCTTTGAACCCATTTCGATGATATTAAAAAGAACTAATTGGTTCAGTGTACATCTGGACCAACATACTAAAGTTTTGTCGCGATAGAAGCATTTTTACTCAAGTTATGAGGATAATGGCTGTGGAATAAATCTCGCTCCTGTGCCCTGACCTTTGCTCCCATTTCGATGACACTCAGCATAACCTGTTTAGTTTACTTCCGGAACAACATGATAAAGTTTTGTTGCAATCGAAGCATTTTTACGTAAGTTATGACGCATAAGGGCGATGGAATGGATCCCGCTCCTATGTCCTGTCCTTTGACCTCATTTCGCTTATTTTCAATAGGCTACCACATACTAAAATTTAATTTAAATTGGATAATTTTTACGCGAGTTATCGGGTGGACAGGCAGACAGACAAAGCTGGAGCATATACGCTTCTTCAACCTACGGTTGGGAAACGTAAAAAAATATTTTTGAGGGCCTTGCACCCCAAAACTCAAAAAAAAAAAAAAAATACCAATAAATATAGAGAAGAATTCTAGCAAAAACAATTTTGTTTTTGTTTTGTAAAGTGCGGGGCCCCGTGAAGACGCGGGGCCCGGGGCTTCTGCCCCTGTTGCCCCTATGGTCCAGCCGGCCCTGTTGAGCACAGTAATTTTCTCAGGATTTCGAACACGAGGGAGGATGCGTTTTTCGCGGTATGTGTGTGTGAAGGGAGGGGGTTGGGGGAGAGGGGTTAGGAAGTCAGGAAGGATGTCTAAAAAAGTAATGGTGGTACCTAGAGCCCTGTAGTTTTAACTTTTTAAGTAATTGATTTGACAATACGTGTAATTGCTTTGTCCAAAACTAAAATAAATCACTTGAAAAAATCACCCTCTTACACATGGCAGATCTGCGGCTGCTGTGAATAAATGTTGTGGAGCAATCGTATTACAACCCGAAATCAAAGAGCCGAACCTTTCAATCTGTAGGGCTTTCAGTGTTTTAAAAGCGAAACTAGGCATTTATTTAGGCAAAGCTAAATATATCTTAAAACAAAATATGAATCTTTAGGTTAATTATTCTGCGTGTTCGAATTTTTTCATAAAACTATAACTGGCAGCTGCAGTACGCCCTTTCATTACCTGCCCCCCCCCCGCAACTGCTGGGGTGGTAGTCACGCCACTGCTGTGGCCTTGCTTGATATCTGCTGCCTTAGGTATATGTAGGCACCAGTTCAAAAAATTTTCCATCAGCCTGTAAATCTTCAGTTTTTGTAAAAGCATTGTTCATTCATTTTATTTTCTGTATGCCCGTTTTAATCCCATATCTTCATTTTGGTCATCAAATTCCTGTACCATGCCTTAGAGCTCTGAGGGGATACTTGCAAAAATGACTGTCGTCAGCAAAACAAAGGTTGGTAAAATAGTTTCTTTTAATCATTATCCCCTTGTCTTCCCGGTTAAATAATTGAAAGACATTCCGCCGCCCCTGTTGGCGAGTGGTATGAGGCGTGGGCTTCTAATCATAAGTCCGAGACGGATCCGAGTTCGAATCCCGGTGCAGCATGGATGGTGTGTTTGTCTTACGGCACGGGCTCTCTCCCTTCCCTAAAACCAGTTGCCCTAGATTAGCGACCTGCGACTTCTCATATACCATGGAGCTGCTCACGGTGGTCGCTAAAACCTCTACAATAAAAAAGACGTTCTGTGTGGCACTGAAGGGCTTGGGAGATATGTCAGCGCATCTCATTCCTTTCCAATTTTTATACATGCTGTGACCTCAAACAGTTGAACCTCTGCACTTGCATTCCCACATATGTCATCAATAATACCGGGTGTTCCGCTTAGACGTATAATAAAAGAAAAATTCGGAACATACAAAGTACTAGTTCGAATGACAGAAGGTGGGCGACATTGTAAAGAGTAGCGGGAAAATTTATAAACCAGGCAAATTTGGGAGCGCGGCGCATTCGCAGAAGCTATCTACTTCTTCCTCATTGCTGCAGAAGTAGAGGGTTAATCAAAAGTCACAGGACACCCTTGAATTTCAGCAGAAACGGGGGCGAGGAAATATCTGAATACCCCAGCAAAAAATCGGTGAGGGGGCCTATCTCTTAGGCTATTTCTGGAACATGGCCGCCATCTTGAAATCCACCATATTGGATCAAGGTCAAAATTTTAAAATGGTAAGGGGGTCATGTTGCATATCAAACAAGGCCAGAATTTCTCAGAAATTGATTGCCGTAATCAGATTTGACATATGTGTTGTGATTCACAAGTTATCAACACAGAAAGCTGAAATAAACATTGTTTGTTGAAGGTAACTGAAGATGGCATTGACGAAAGAGGAGAGGATTGAGGTGATCTTAATGTCTAGGGAAAGCAGCTGCCGTATCATAGCCGCAGACTTCAACAGCCGACACCCAGAAAGACCAATAATTTCACACAGCACTGTCGCATGCCTGATACCCAAATTCTGAGAAACTGGGACTGTGGACGACAAGCCGCGTAGCAGTCAGCCGAAAACTGCTACCGACGATAAAACCTCAACAATGGTCTTCTTCCCTTCTGAATGAAGATGGCAGTTTTCCCTGTTATTTCCAACACAATGGGGCTCCACCACACCACGAAGCAATTGTTCGTCAACGGCTAGATGTTCAATTCCCTGCTCATTGGATTGGCCAGCGTGGTCCTGTGGAATGGCCACCTAGATCTCCCGACCTCACACCGCTCGACTTTTTTCTGTAGGGTCATCTGAAACACCTGGTGTATGCTGAGAAAATCCTCGACAAACACCACCTTCAGCAAAGCATCCTGGAAGCCTGTAACAGCATTCCTCCGGATATTCCCGTGCGGATGCATAATGACTGGATCAAGCGCCTTCAGCTCTGTGTTCAGCAACAGGGACAACACGTTGAACACATCAAATAGCTGCGCATCACAGGGTGTTTTAGAGGTTGTTATTGCAACTTTCTGCGTTAATAACTTGTAAACCACACCACATGTCAAATCTGATTACAGCAATCAATCTCTGAAAACATTCTGGTCTTGCTTGATATGCACAATGACCCCCTTACAATTTAAAAAATCTGACCTTGATCTAATATAGTGAATTTCAAGATGGCGGCCATGTTCCGGAAATAGCCTAAAAGATAAGCCCCCGCACCGATTCTTTGCTGGGGTATTCAGATATTTCATTTTCCCTCCAGTTTCTGAAATACAAGGGTGTCCTGCGACTTTTGACACACCCTGTAGATAGCTTCTGTGTCAGTCGCCATGTCGACTCCACAGAAGTTGTTCTGTGTGCTATATCACTTGCGGAATCGAAGTGCGTGAGGGCTTGTACAGCGTCGTTTTCGCAGCGAGTAAAACCTTGGAGAGACAGCAGACGTCCCGATTTACGTGTCCATTATGAAACGGGACAAGCAACTCAGAGAAACGGGAAGTTTGTTACCGATGACTAGTAAACATGCTAAACATAGGGTGTCTGAGAAAAACGTTGTACGAATTCAAAAGTCATTTCAGATAAGCCCGAGGAAATCCATCCGAGAGGCTAGTGTGCAGCTGGACATCCCACCAACAACAGTGCATCGGGTTCTCCATAAAAGGCTGCGTTTACATGCGTACAAGATTCAACTGCATCAACTAATTAAGCCGCATGATAGAGTGGCACGGAAAAAAATTGCGGAGACAATATTGGCCAAAATTGATGCCGACGATACATTCCTATAGACCGGGTATGCTTTTCAGACGAGTCAACATTCCACATGTCTGGAAAAGAAAACAAACATAACTGCCGCATCTGGGGGTCCGAAAATGCGCACGTTGTTCATGAACACGAACAATGGCGCACGTAAACAAGCTGTGGATAGAAATCATGAAAGAAATACGGGATTACGCCATATAATACAAATTTTGAAGATGACAATCCGATTTTTTGGCGTAAATGTGACAAGGATGGTAAATCAGATAATATCCGAAAACTTGAAAAATTTCATCGTCCTGGAGCGGGACTTGAACCCGCGTCTCCCAGAAAACGCCCGGGTATGCTAACCACTACACCACACAGAACAACCAAGTTTCAAGTTTCCGATCAATTTGAATATAGTTGTTTTTGATCTTTACTAAGAGAAATATTCGTATTCTGTAATCAAAACACGTTGTGAAAAATCATGGAATTAGCATTTCGAAATGTAAACTAAGCAATATTAATAATAGAGTGAGAAATCGTCAAGCATTGCTTTTAACAGGAAAAGGAACACCAAACGAATATACAAAGAAGGTAGGTGCTTTTACGATTATTTCAAAAGTAAGGTCTCTGGTCCTAAAAGAAAATCCACCGAGTCAAAGTGCAATCGCTAAGTCGTTAAAAATCTCTGTATCAACTGTAAACAAGGTAATAAACAAAAATTGGAATCTGAAAAAACAAAAACAAAAAAAAGCTTAATGTTCACCATCTTTTGACTAGGCACGTGGCTGAGCGCAGAACACGGTGTAGACTTCTTTATGAACATCACTTAGCCAGAGACAAATGGACATTTATTGACTATTAATGAATCTTGTATCTACCAAAACGACTGTAACAAAAAAGGTCAATTTACTATCGCAAAAGAGCAGAAAAGACATAACTGTGGTTCCAAGAATCCAAAAAAAGTTTCAGTATATGATTCATGATAATTGCTGTTTTCTCAATTTTACTATGGGAAATCAAATTTGAGTTAAAAATAATGTTGAAATCAATTCTACATATTACCAAAATAATGTTTTAACTCCTATATTTAAAGAGGAAACACTATTCCTTTACCCACAGAGCGTTCAAAGAGTAGAACTCTATCAGAATAAGGCTACCAATCGTACATCCAGATCAACCACTATTTCTTGAAAAACTGAAAAAAGATTTATCACGTCCATACCTTTTGCTCACATTCCTTCAAAGTCCCCTGATGTGTCACCAATGGACTATTGTGTGCCTTCGAACTGCTAAAAAGAGCGCTTTCTAAAGACAGACCTAAAACAATGATTGGACTATAGAAAGCAGTGGAAGAGGAGTGGAATAATATACCACTACCAATTTAAAGAAATGCCCTGTTATCTTGGAAATCTAGATGTAGGTTCATAATCCAGAGAAAGGGCTATCGGATAGAACATTTAAGAAAGAAATAATTTTAATTTAAACATTAATTATATTATGAATGGAATTCGGGATTACACCATGCAATACAAATTTTGAAGATGTGAATCCGTTTTATGGTGTAAATATGACATGGATGGTAAGTCAGATAATATCCAAAACTTGAAATTTTCGTCTTACTGGAGAGGGAATCGAACCCGCTTCTCAATTGTACTCAGCGTACTCGGGTGCTATCCGGGAGAAGCGGATTCGATTTCCGCTCCAGAACGACGAAATATTCAAAGTTTTCGGATATTATCTGACATCCATGTCATATTTACACCATGAAACGGATTCACATCTTCAAAATTAATTATATTGCTGGGTATTCTTCTACAAAATGTGTGAACGTCTTCTGTGCATGAAAAACCTTCATGAAATTTAGAAACGTCATTGAAAACTGTGGTATGTTTGCGACAAGAAAATGGTAAAAGAATTTTTTTAAATAGCACATTATTTTTTTTTTTTTTTTAGGTTTAGCGATAGCCGTGAGCAACTATATGCTATAAGCAGTCGCCCGTCCCTAATTTCGGGTCACTAATTCCAGAAAAGGGAGAGAGCCAATGCAATAAGACAAACACAATACCCATGCCTCACTGAGAATAGAACCCGGACACATCTCGAACGAATGGTCAGAAGCCAACGCTCAGAGCACTCCGCCACCAGGGTGACTCCAATGAAATTCTAAACAAGTTAGTAAAATCATGCAATGCATTGATTATGATATGCTTTCCAATTCCAACATACCAGAAATCGCGCGCACACAAACCCTCCTACCTACCCTGACTATTGATTCATTCAGTATACCTCCGGAACAACATACTAAAGTTTTGTCGCAATAGAAGCATTTTTACTCAAGTTATTACACAAGTTATGAGGATAATGGCTGTGGAATAAATCTCGCTCCTGTGCCCTGATCTTTGACCCCATTTCGATGATATTAAGCAGAATTGGTTCAGTATACCTCTGGAACAACATACTAAAGTTTTGTCGCAATAGAAGCATTTTTAGTCAAGTTATGAGGATAATGGCTGTAGAATAAATCTCGCTCCTGTGCCCTGACCTTTGACCCATTTCGATGATATTCAAAAGAACCGGTTCAGTATACCACCGGAACAACATGATAAAGTTTCCTTGCAATCAAAGCATTTTTACGTAAGTTATGATGCATAAGGGAGATGGAATGGATCCCGATGTTGGAAATCATATCATATTCAATGCATTGCATGATTTTACTAACTTGTTTAGAAAGATTTTACTTTGTTCCAGTTTGTTAATTGGACTTTGTACACTGCGTAATGCAGGTGAGATCAACGCACTAGCAGTGGACAAGTAAGCTGCAAGGCTGAAGGGAGTCTGTTCCCTGCACGACTCTGCTCTAAGCTTTTTTTAGCGTTCTCTAATTTACAGCTGTTCGATTTCTTTATTTTGTTAGCTTTTCTGATGCTGTTCGACGTGAAAGTCACGATCGTGCGTGCTCTGAACAAATGTTTCGAGTTAGCACGATAATAGGAAAACTTTTTAGCACAATGTGTTTTTGAACTACATTTTGGCTAACATGTTTTATGTTACATTTATTTAAGGCTTCAGATTGTTTTCTTACTTTTGCTGGTAGAATTGATTCACTAGGTAGCTTTAGTTCTGGCTCTATCTCATGAAGATTTCTCGTGTCGGAAAAGTGGAAATATTATGAACGATACAGAGCACCTTATTGAAAAGAAATTAAAGCAAAATACGGTAGATATTTTTTTCTTTTTTGTTTCCAGGTTTAACCAACCCCATGGGAATAAAAAGGCTCTAAACAAATTTTCTTCCCTAACATAGGGCCACTGGTGCTTTTTTTTTTTTTTTCATCTTGTTTGTTTTTAACCCTTTAACCGGCTGGAACGAATTAAAACTCGGGGTTAGCAAAATGGGCAGGAATCAGCTCGAACGAATATATTCGTTGTCTAAGAAGTAGACCGAACGCGGCTGAAATAAGTGAACCTGGGCATCAGAAATCCTTGCTTTTCCTTTAGGCTTTTCATTGACAGTGGTCATTTAAGGGGATTGATTGCCATCAGTGCTTTCTGTCTAATCACTTTTTCCGCTAAAAATGCGATAGAAATAGCGACGAAGCTAAAGAAAAAGGAGAGGAAAGATGTTTGATTAACTTGTTTTTACCTAGTGGCATGATGTTTATGTCAGGAGGACTAGCCGTTCCCAACCGTTCCTTGGGTCACAGAGAATAAAGGACTGTACGGGAATCAGACTATAGACAGACATAATCAGACTATGACTTCAACAGGAACTAAATCACCAGCGACAAATACATAGTCGACACTGCTGAGACGAGAGGGAGAAAGCAATTGTTTTGCAGTAGCTTTCGTAAAACCCGGCTGCTATGTGAACATGTCTGTTTGAGGATCGCAAAAAATTTTGGGTACCGTTCGGTTCCGGTACATCGGCCACTTAAAGACCACCGTGAGCATCGAACGTTATAAGTATTTATTTGTTTCTAATTTATTTTTATTTTTTTTGATTGGAGGTTTAACGACCACCGTGAGCAACTCAATGGGCTATAAGCAGTCGCCCGTCCCTAATTTAGGGTCACTGGTTCCAGGGAATGGAGAGAGCCAGTGCCGTAAGACAAACACAACATACATGCCTCACCGGGACTCGAACCCGGACCCCTTTCGGACGAATGATAAGAGGCCATCGCTTAGACCACCGCGCCACCGGGGCGGCGTTTCTAATTTGGTACCACTTGTTCCGGGGAAGGGGGAGAGCCAGCTCTGTATGACAAGCACGTCTAAGACTCGGCTCCAGGCCATCACTTTGGTAGAATACATAACTGTGCCATTTACGATGTGACGTATTTGCAGTCACTGATTAGATAAACAACGGAAACCCATCGTTTCCAAACACAAATTCTAGACATACCACCACTGAAATACAAAGGAAAAACGGGGTCCATATACACGTTCACTGCTCAAACTTATTAGGGGAGTATGCGACTTTGGCGACATTATGCAAACTAATCGTATTATACAACGATGTGCCATTACATAGTGAACAGCTGCAGGACCTCCTTTATCCCGCAAAACAGCGGCCACTCGGCAAGGCATCGATTCGATGAGGTGGCGATAGGAATCCTGGAGTATCTGGTACCATAATCTCAACAGCAGGTCCTCCAGTTCCCGTACATTTCAGGGTGGTAGTGATTTAGCGCGAACCTGCTTTTCCAAGTCGAACCACAAATGTTCGATTGGGTTCATGTCAGGTGAAGTTGGAGGCCAGGGCATTAGCAAAAAGTTGCCAGGATGTTCCTCAAACCACTCTTTGACTTTTCTGGTAGTGTGGCATAGCGAATATTCCTGTTGGTAATAACCATCACCAGCAGGGAACACAGTTGCCATGAATGGGTAAACTTGGTCCGCAACGATGTTCAGATACCTGACAGCTGTCAGAGATTGTGCAATTGGGATAGTGGGAGCCTAAAGTGCCCCACAAGAAAACATCGCCCACAGCATAACACCGCCGCCGCCATGTTTCCGCCCGACAGTGCATCCAGGTGCCATAACCTCCGTTGGTAATCGGCGTATCCACGCTCGGCCGTCTACGTGATGCACCAGGAATCTTGATTCGTCAGACAAGGCCACATTCTTCCAATTATCCACGGTCCAATCTCGATGATCTTGGGCCCATTTCATGCGTTGTTGGCGATGACGTGCAGTGAGCTTGGGTACCCGGCCGGGTCCTCGGCTACGCAGGCCCATGCGCAGAAGGCTGCAATGAACTGTGTGCTATGACACATTGCCCTGATCACCACTGTTGTAGCTGCCAGTGATTTGTCGCACTGTGGCCCTGAGGTCGCTGTGAACAATTTGCGACAGTCTTCGCTCCCCCTCTGGCATCAATGAGTTGCGGACGACACACGGCTGACCGACGGTTCGTCATTTGGGCCATATGTGCACCACTTTTGATACGTACTCACTACAGCGGTATGTGAAGAACCCACAAGCCGCGCCGTTTCCTAGATCGTAGTTCCGAGGCGCCGTGCCATCACAATTTGTCCTTTATCCAACCCCGATAAATCTTCCATTCTGACTCTGAACACTACTAACCGAAAGCCGGTCCTCGGGTTGTATATATACTGCTCTATGAGCTGCATCTGCGCCCCCGTTCGGTCTCCAGGTGCGCTCATTTCTCTAGGCTCGGGGTGGTCATACATTAGTAATGGTTCATCTGTGTAAATGTCGCAAAGTGAACTTTTAAACATTAAACTGAAAGCACCTTCAACACTGCTGGGCCTTTGATCGTATCAGTTATAGGCTGTTGCGAAACGATCAAACTGAAAAAAAAACCTACTACACTGTGTGATTGTATCAGTGAGGCTGTTGAGAAACGCGACGACTTATATTACTTATTGTGGTTTTCATCATCATCAACCATGGGAAAGAGTTCCGTATGTGCCTGTTGCCACAGGGAATCAAATATCAATTACTTTGTATTGTTCTACTACCAGCGCATCGACACTCAACAGGCATCATCCTAGAGAAGAAGGGTCCAAGGACAAAGGGCGTCCGGGGCAGACTTCATAGGAAAACAATCACGCACTCGTGTCCTCAAACACGGGGAGTCTGCGGAAAACCGCAGACTAGATGGCCGGCAGAAACGGGATTCGAACACCCGTCAGAAACGTCCGCCTCGCACACTGGGTACAACAACTTAACCAACTGCGCTATGCTGGTGGTATTATTGTTTTGGTCATTCAAATATCTAAATAAATATTTTAAATTAAAATTTGAAGTTTTCTTACTTTGGATTTTTCATTCTTTTTTTTTCATGTATTTATTTTTTCAAGTGAAATATTGTAGATCCTAAAAGGTTGGTGGGCCCTACGTACTGTGCCTGCTTGGCCTTGTGGATAAAGCTGCCGTGGCAAAATGAATTTGTTGAACCCTACTGATAAGTACTGAGATAGTTTCTACAGATGAAAAGACACACACACACACAAAATTATATATTTTTTCATTAAAGACATGCTTAAAAGGTGGAGCATGCTGTATTGTCCCTCTGTGGCCGCAGTACTTCCCTTGCTTCCTATTTTTTTTTTATGGAAGGTTTAACGACCACCGTGAGCAACACGATGGGCTATGAACAGTCGCCCGTCCCTAATTTAGGGCCACTGGTTCCAGAAAGGGAGAGAACCCTGGATGTAAGACAAACGCAACATCCATGCCTCACCGGGATTTGAACCCGGACCCTTCTTGGACGAACGGTCATCTTTCTGGATTTAACGATCTGAAGTTACGAAGCGTGACCCATCCTGAATTCAGAGACACTGGTTCCAGGAAAGGGAGAGATCGAGTGCCTTAAGAGAAACAGCACCTATGCGGAGTTCGGGACAAAGAGCCCGGGCTTTACTAGGACGAGCCAGAAGCCCGCACCTCTGAAATGTATGGACAGTACCGTTTGGTTTAGGAATTTTTCGCAACACTATAAAATTGATTTTTTGTAGAACACTTTATTTGAAGATGAGAGAGAGAACGCCATCACTGATTTCTCTCTAAGGCTAAGGTCACACGAGCGATAATTACTGCCGGATTTCTGCTACATTTGTAGCAAAAGAAATGCACTCAAAGGCCTGCAACAGAAGTGGCCAGACACAGCAGTAAATGTCGCCAATGAGGTAAAGAGGAGTGCGACATCAAGATCATGTCGCAGAAGAATGGACCCAGACCCATTTTACTCGCTTCATTTGTAGCGGGAAAGCTGGCCACACATAGCGATATTTGTAGCGAGTGGTGTGTTTGGATATTAATCACGATGGATTTTTTTATTGACCGTGAACAGATAATAATTGAAGTTCAAAAGTATGATGTGCAGTGAGATTCGAAATGCGAGAAATAAGAGCAAGAAAACTGATGCGTGGATGAAGGTTACAGAAGCTGTGGTTGGCGAGCTATGGAAGGAGATATCCAGTGTCACCGTCAATTGTAACTAACGTTGAATCAGATGTTGATTCAGGGTCGGTGTTATCTTTCTTTCAATTGTGAATGGTACAAAACATTTTCTTTATGTATTTATATCGTCAACACTTCATATTGTACAGCAATATTCAAGACTATGGAATATTTCAAAAAACGATGTTAAGAAGTAATATGGATATATATATATATTTAAGCATAGTTCCTTTACATTGCGCTGTATTTTAAAAGTAGTTAAGTTCTTAATAACTACTTAATTATGCACTTAAAGCATTGCTGAAATACTTTGTACATATTGCAACTAATTGTTTATGTCATATAACTTTCACAAAGCATTTCTTTAGTTAATTATTGTCTTTAATTTATTCTCGTTTTTGTGTTGTCAGAAGTTGGGGAGTAGGGGGTTTTAGAATCAAGTTTTCTTTCAAAAATCTGAGTTTTAAATAATTAATATTTCCTTTTTTAATTGCAATGCAAAAATTTGGAATACTTTTGCATTGCTATTCAGGTTTAAATTCTCTCTCAGGCGAACTTGACATTTTGTTATAGCTGAACATTATTTCTAATTATTATGTCACTCTCACAACTTGAGTTCTCTTTAATCTTCTTCTTTCTGTTTAATAGTAACAGATGAAGAGCATGGGTCGGGCCATGAAAGTTATGGATGCAAGCTAAATTGTTAACTAAAGCTAGGTCATACAACTCTGCGGAGGTCATGACATATATATTTTTTTTTAAAACAATTTTTGGTGGGCTCATTACTTGCATCTATGGCTTTGCAGAAACCCATTTCCAACTAGGTCTTTGTGGAAGTGAGTAAATGCAGAGTTTTTGCTGGTCCTTGATAAAGCCAAGGCTCGGTATTCTCGACACTTTCTACATTCAGTTGTTTTATTTTATTTTTTATCTTTTCTCCTTTTACTCACACCGGTAGATACATAACCTTTTCTATGTTGTACTAGGTATGAGTCAAAAATATATATATATTTTTTTTGCTTAGGTCTCTTCTTAATAGAATATATATATATATATATATATATAGGATGTAAGGTCAGGTGATGCGTAACATCACAGCCTCTCCTTGACAAATGTCAACCCCGCCTTCTCGTGGTACATCCTGTTCCCACTAAAGGAGCTCTGACGACCGCCAATAGCGGTATAACTATACCATCGGGATTAGAGGAAATGCTATCCCACACTCACCAACCCGCTTGGCCAGCGTGGTGGGTTATAGCCAAACTCCTCCAAAATGACTCCACAACTTAAATCTTGGCCCTCAGTCTCCGGCAGCTGGAATGTACCTGGCCAAGGCAGCGGCCAGTGCGACATGAAGGCAGAGGGTGCTAATATATATAATGTGTGTATGTGTGATCGGACCCCCCCCCCCCCCCCCCAGATCTCGTACACTCACTTTGACATGTATTCCCTTTTTACTTTGAGTACTTATTAATAAAGATTATTCAAATAAACTTACCGTAATATAACTGCTAATTTTTCTTCCACGCATATATACATTGCCGCATAACAGTATCAGATTTTTTAAGGCTATCACTCACAACAGAGAGAAGATAGTCAAAAGACTTTATAGACATTCTATAATATTCAAAAAACTTATTTGGGAACTGTCGAAGTTTTCTGTGAAGAAATGCAACCTTTCTATTGTGAAATCTTTCACTGATAATAATAGGATGAATCCACTACTTCCTATGACATGTTCGCCGATGTCGACGACGAATTATTATGAAACATAATAATAACAATTGAACAGCTTTTTTTATTATTATTATTACGCTGGAGCTTCATGTTTCATCATAGTACCATCACCTAACACAATACGCAGTCAAATACTGCTCATGTGGCCGGGCAGATCTTGTGATGAGAGCAACATTTACGACTACCGTCTGGCCATTCATTTGCGACTTTTGTAGCAGCTTCATTTACTGCAGAAATCCGGCAGTAATTATAGCTCGTGTGGCCTTAGCCTTAGTCAGTAACAAAAAAGTGAAAACCTAAGTCATGAAAACGAAGTTCAAGAATCGCGAACTTATTCATACACCGAAGAATCAAAACACTATGACCACCTGCCTAAAATGATGTTGGTCCTTCGCGTGCCACCAAAACAGTTCCAACAGACCCTACACGATTTCTGCAGGTGTCTCGTATCTCGTACCAACACCTTACCAGCAGATCCGTTTAATCTTGTAAGTTAATTACGTGGATGCGCAGCCGTAGGTCAGATCATAGGCGTAACCACTGGGGGGTCGGGACCCCCAGATTTTCAGAGTCGAGGATCTCCAATGGAAAGCCCCTCCCCCCTCAAATTTTTCGGGGATATAATTGTATAATGCACACTTTTTTATGATGTGAACCAACTAAATTTAATAATATAAGATTGAAATTTTCGTAGAGTGCAAACACGTGTATAATGTGTACTTAATAAAACAGCGTTATCGATTCCTAATAAGCAAAATCAGTTCTACAACTTTGTAATCTACATTTCTGCCCTATCTATCGTAGTTTTACAGTTCTGTTCGCTAAGTTCCACAATTCGCCAACAGAGGCGCCTATGTAGTGCCCGTTAGATCGCGCCTCAGCAACTGCTTTGCTCCTGCGTGTAGGGGAGGAGGTCCCAAACTATCTTATACAGTATGTGCTGTATATAATATTGTATATATACAGTATATGTATACATATAATGTGTGTATGTGTGATCGGACGCCCCCCCCCTCCTCCCAGATTTTGAAACATGGTTACGCCTCTGAATCGGATTTATGTTCCAACACAAACCACAGATGCTTCACTGGATGATGTTTGTGGAAATTGGAGGCCAGGGCAATACGTGGAAGTCATCCTCATGTTCATCGAATCACTCTCGAACAAACCGGGCAGTGTGTCGTGGTGCATTATCCTTCTGAAAGAAGGCACTACTCGAGGGGAATACCGTTGCCATGAAAGGATGCACCTTGTTTGCAGGGATGTTTAAGTAGGTGCTATACCTCATAGTTCCGTGTACGTGAATGACTGGATCCAGGGTTTCCCAGCAGAATGTCGCCCAAAGCATCACACTTCCTCCACAGACTTGTTTTAGTCCCACGGTGCATCCTGATACCAACACTTCTCCAGGTAAACGACGAACACGTACCTGGCCGTCCATATGGTGCAACAGGAAACGAGACTCATTGGGCCAGACGGCCTTCTTCCAATGATTCAAGGGTTAGTTTTGATGCTCGCGAGTCCATTGCAGACGTTTTCGCCGGTAAATCGAGATTAGCGTGGGTACTCAGAGCGACCTGCGGCTACGCAGCAACATTTTCAGCAAGGTTTGATGTACTGTGTGTTGTGGCACATTACTTCCCGTCACCAGCATTCAAATTACCGGTGAGTTGCGCCACAGTATCCCTTTTATTGGCTTGTATCATACGGGATAGCCTTCGCTCACCACTAGGATAGATGCGCCATGGTCGAACCACACCTTGTCGGCGGTGGTTTTTACCTACTCGGGCCACTTTTTGAAGGTAGTAACGACGACTGACAGTTAACGCCTTGCCGTCTGGGAAATGATCTGACCCAGGCGTATGGCCGTTACAATTTGTCCTTTGTCAAACTCGCGTAAGTCCGCTGCCTTTCCCATCCGAAGAAAACTGATTAACAGAGCTCCGTATCAGGTGTTATAATATGAACTGATTAACAAAGCTCCGTATCAGGTGTTATAATATGAACTGATTAACAGAGCTCCGTATCAGGTGTTATGAGCTCCGTATCAGGTGTTATAAGTTGCTTCGATTTGCATAAAGATGCGCTGGTCATAATGTTTTGGCTTTCCGGTGTATGTGTTAAGGCACACAGACGGACTGCATATTTTAGGGAGAAGGATAAAATATGTACTTTTACATACAGGGGTTGGACATAATAATGTGAACACCTAGGAAAAGAAGGTTTTACGTACCTAATAGGGTGTGGAACCACTTTTGGCATTCAAAACCGCCTGAATCCTTCTTGGAATGGACGCATACAAATGCTGGATGGTGGTTAGTGGGATGTTACACCATTCTTCAAGCAGAAACAGCACCAGGTCCTTGAGAGATGCAGGAGGATAACGGGATATTACTCTGTTTTCCAGCACAGACCACAGTGGCTCGAGGATGTTTAAGTCTGGTGGTTGGGGAGGCCAAGGAAGTGTGAAAGTTCGTCCTCGTGTTTCTTAAACCATGATTGGACATTCCGAGCTCTGTGAATTGGGACGTTATCTCGATAAATGGCATCCCCTGCAGGAAACAATACCTGAGCCATTGGATGGACTTGGTCGGCCAAAATGATTTCATGCGCCCTGACAGTCATCCGTCCTTTCAAGGTTAACAGGGACCTGCTGAAAACCACGATACGACCGCGCAGAGCATGACAGAACCACCACCATGCTGCACTTTTGGGAGCAGACAGTCTGGGTTGTACGCTTCTGTCTGGGTTATACGCTTCTGTCTGTGTTCTCCACACGTAAACGCGTATTGCGGTGGGGAATAGTGTGAATGCGGATTCATCCGACCACATTACACGCTTCCATGCATCGGCAGTGCAATTTGTATGCTCCTGACACCACTGTAGTAGCCGTTGTTCATTCACCCTGGTCACCAGAGGTTTTGCAATAGCGGCTCTGCCATGAATATCTTGTTTATGCAGTTCCCTGCGCACTGTTTTCGTTGATACTGGGGTATGGAGATGCAGATTGAGCTCCACACTCATTTTCGGCGCCGTGGTCTTCTTATTACGGGTAAAAAACCTATTTAATGCTTTCCTGTCTCTATCAGTCAGGGTCGTTTTCCGGCCGGTCTTGTGTTTGGGAAAGGAGGTTTTGCCACGAACACGGTATACCCTAACTACCTCTCGATACCGTAACTACCATGGAGACTATTGTCACGGTGGCACCAACTAGCCGGCCACCAACAACAATTAGACCTCTTTTGAAGTCCGTTAGATCGCTCATTTCGTCGTCACCCTGAAAGAAATTTTGCAGCAAGACACTTTAAATGCACTTAGATCAGATCAGAACATATGCAGAGGATTTTAGGGAGTGTCTGACCCCAGGTCTTAAACAACCCTTAGAAATAGGAAGCTAGGAGACTTGGGCTAGAGTGGCCAATAGGAAAGTGACACGGAAGCGAGGTAGAAAAGGGGAGAAAGACGCCCTTATTTATTACCAGGAGGGCCAGTACCCGGGGCCCGACGGCTTAACGTGCCCTTCCGACGCACTGCGGATATTTAGTGGTTAGAGCTTTCGTACCTGCCTGGGATCGAACCCGAGGTCTTCTCCGTGGCAGTTCCGAACGCTGACCACTAGGCCACCCGCGGCCCCTTTTTAAATGCACTTAAACAGGATCTTGAGGCTCTAAACAATGCTATTACAACCAAAAAGTGGTTGATACCTTTGCGTATTGCGATGTACCCTGCTGCATTAAAAGTCACGTCTCTGAGCGTGGTGTTCACATTATTCTGTCCAACCACTGTATGTGTGTGTGATTCTTGCTTCGGAATTTCTTTTCACGATTATCTTTTCATCTTTGTAATTTCACGGGGGAAACTAATCTGTGTTTATTCATGTGCACTTTCAGAAATTATTCATATCATTTCCGAAACTCTTGGCTGATGATTTCCGTTTTTGCGATTACTGAAAGCGAGCATGCTGGGTAATGACTCTGCAAGCTAGTTTTTACCCTGCTAATAAGGAAACAATTAGTTTTGCCATATTTTCGTTTTTACGAAATGGGTTCGAGGTCGACGTACTGACCTTAAGATTTTTTTACTCATTCGCAGCTTCGCTTGATATTACCGCACGCTAAAACGACACAATATATTTTCAGTGGACTGCCGCGTTCGAGAACTTATTTTGATTGGGAGGGAAAAACAAATTCCGAACAATTTACGGAGATTGCGTTTAATTTTTCGGGTAACTGTTTCTGATCAAGTTACTCAACACTTTAAACTATGAATAGTTGGATGAGTGAGCGATGCGATTGTGGGGTTCAAGGTCAGCTGAGTAGCGTAAGTTTTGGCTGAGTTACAAAACAGCACGTAACTGAAAGAATTTCCCTCACAGAGAAATGACGGCGAATGCGAATTTTCATAGCAGTGTTGGCATTCTACTGATTTATCAGTAGATCTACTGATCTCGACTCCTGTCTACTGACAGATTTTCGCAAACTACTGATTTTTCTCTGTTTTAAGACCACCTACGCACTCAGAGACATGCTAAGAATGTCTGCATTGTTTCAGTATTCACCATCTACTGATCCAAAGGATACGACTCACCTCAAAATTGGTATAAAGAGGAAAACCTGACCAAGACTAAAATTACTCAGCACCCTACCAATTTTTTTAAATTTATGCTGGTTATGAAATATTTTATATTCTAGATAATTAGTCCGTTATACAGAGATTTTCCCTAGTTTTGTTAAAACACAGAATATCAGGAAAATGTCTATAGTACGACATCTGTGTTAATAATACTTTTTCACGCTTTCCAACCGTAGGTTGAAGAAGCGTGTATGCTCCAGCTTTGTCCGTCCGTCTGTCTGTCTGTCCGTCCGCACGATAACTCGCGTAAAAATGGTTCGATTTCGATGAAAATTTAGCATGTTATAGGGGACCACCTGGGAACGAACCCTATTGAAAATGGGCGAAATGGGGTCAAAGCTCAGGGCATAGGAGCAGGATCCATTCCATTGCCCTTATGCGTCATAACTTGCGTAAAAATGCTTTGATTGCGGCAAAACTTTATCATATTGTCCGGAGGTATACTGAACCGGTGCTGTTGAATATAATCGAAATGGGGTCAAAGGTCAGGACACAAGAGCGAGATTTATTCCACAGCCATTATCCTCATAACTTGAGTAATGATTTCTGGTATGTTGGAAAGCGTATCATATTCTTTTTTTTTTTTTTTTTTTTTTTTTTGGAGGTTTAACGACCACCGTGAGCAACTCAATGGGCTATAAGCAGTCGCCCGTCCCTAATTTAGGGTCACTGGTTCCAGGGAAGGGAGAGAGCCAGTGCCGTAAGACAAACACAACATCCATGCCTGACCGGGATTCGAACCCGGACCCCTTACGGACGAATGATCAGAGGCCATCGCTTAGACCACTGCGCCACCGGGGCGGCCGTATCATATTCAATGCATTGCATGATTGTACTAAGTTGTGTGAGTATAGCACTTATTTCACGCACTTTGGGAACATCTAGTTATCGTTGAGTAGAAGTATTACTCTTTGTTTTTAGGAAACCAAGTGGGACACATCCAGCTGTCTTCATTAAAACGCAAATGCCATGATTATTTACATCAACATTAGTTTTAATGATCAGTGTTGTTTTATAAAGCTGATCATCAGCAATATCTTTTTAAAAACAACTCAGCATAGGTTTAAATTTTCATTCCGCTGATTAATAGTAGTTTGTGGAGTACTGGTAATATTTGACATACCAGTATATTTATATGTTCTTTCATATTGAGATTACGTCCAGTAACACATTACATTTGTAAGGTGATGCGTATTTCAAGCAGAAAAATCTGTTCTGATTTTCTGAGCTCTGGTCTACTAATTTCAGGTAAAAGTCACTGACAACACACTGTTGCCTTTCTACTGATTTTGACTCCTGTCGACTGATAGAGTTTCGTAAGCTACTGATTTTTCTCTATTTCGAGACCACCTACGCACTTAGGAACATGCTTTTTAAGAAATGTCTGCATTCTTTCAGTATTCACCATCTATTGATCCAATCGACAAGACACACCTCAGAACTGGTCTGAAGAAAAAAGCTGAAGACAAGTTATTCAACATCTGCTACCTATCGTATGTTTTTAATTCACGCTAGTTGCCATGAAAAATATTTTATTCTAAATAGCTAATTAGTCTGTTATACAAAGATTTTCACTAGTTTTGCTAAAACGTAGAATATCAGGAAAACGTTATTAGTACGATACTTTTTTTGAGTATAGAACTTATTTCATGTACTTTGGAAACATCTCGGTATCGTTTAGTAAGAAGTATATACGAGGTCCGATCAAAAAGTTCCAGAACTAGGCCGATATACAACAAAGTACTTACGTTACTTCAGTGTGGCTATGATCTCCCTCAAAGTAGTCTCCTTGGGCAGCGATACACCGCTGCCAGCGTTTTTGCCATTGTTCGAACACCCCTGGAAGTCCTGTTCGCGAATCGTGTCAATCACCGTCTACGATTCGCGCTGGATCTCGTCCACGGTTTCAAAACGGCGACCCTTGAGTTTAAACTTCATCTTCGGGAACAGAAAGAGGTAGCAGGGGGCCAAATCCAGCGAGTAAGGCGGATGAGGAAGGGCAGTCATGCTGTTGCGGCTGAGAAACTGGCGGGTTACTAACGCTCTGTGAGCTGCTGCATTGTCGTGAGGGAGCAGGAAATCGCCTCTGCGCCACATTTCAGGTCGTTTGCGGCGAATGTCCTCCCTAAGACGCCGCAGAACATCGCAAAAAGGTGACGGTTTGGTCCTGGGGGACGAATTCACGGTTCACAACCCCACGAATATCCACATTTTCGGGGTTTTTGCTCGTGGACGGTCGCCCTGATCTCTCGTCGTCTTCCAGGGCCGTGTTGCCGCTCTTGAAGCCCCAGTGCCACTCAAAACACCTCGCACGACTTATTGCTTCATTGCCGCAACATTTCGTGCGTCTCCGTTCCCTATTTGCCGAGTTTGACGCAGAATTTGATTTTCATTCGCTGCTCTAGTTTGCAGTCCATACCGAAATCGCAGCTGTGCTCTGCACGTGGTCACCAAATATCGTGTAGCACAGCTCCCGATGTTCACAGAACGACGACACTCGGCACAATGACTCATGAAGGTCACTGCCCTCGACCGCTGCTCGCGCATTCGCGTACTGCCATCTGTTGGCGCGCTACGTACCTAGTCTCGGAACGTTTTGATCACACTACGTAACTCATCGTTAGTGAATCCCCAGCACTGTGCGGGGCTCCAAGAAGCAACCTGTCATGTGGTTTGGCATTTTGTGAGTCTGGAGTGTTTCGAGGCCGCTGTGGTGCAGTGGAAGCATATCCGGCTCGTAACTGGAATACCCTGGGTTCGATTCCCGGTGGCGGCCGATGAGAAAATGTTTCCGTGGCTCACTTATAAACGTGGAAAGAGCGATTGACTTCTATTTGATATTTGATGTTTTTAGAAAGACAACAAGTGGAACCAATCCAGCTGTGACTACATCAAAAGGCTAAAGCCATGATTATTTACACTAACATTAGTTTTAAATAACATTATTTTATAAAGCTGATCATCAGCAATATCTCATAAAAAAGCGACTCAGGATTGTATTAGTTTGAATTTCATTCGGCTGTTTAATAGTTTGCGGAGTACTGGTAATATTTGAAATACCAGTGATTTAAGTGTTTCTTCGTATTGACGTTACATTGCAAATGTGAGGTGGTACATATTTCAAGAAAACAAAATCTGATCTGATTTTTTAAAGCTCTGGTCTACTTAATTTAAGGTAAGTCTTTGGCAACACTGGTTCATAGGGACTGTCATACACTCTACTTAGGCTGTGGGATGTCACTCATGCAGCTTTCTTACTCAGTATAAGAGAGCTAGGGTGATTGGTCGTACAGGGTGTTCGTAAACTGTTTTGACAAAAGAAGAGGGGTGATAGTACCCATCAAGACGAACAATATTTACAATGGAACCTAGGGTCGCATTCCACTCTGAGTGTCAGAAAAGAGTAACTTCGAAATACGTCCAACAAGCACAAGTCGTCACCTCAGACGTCATTTCTTTCGTGCCGGAGAAGTAGCACATCACCAGAGCATCACCGTCAAGCATTTACCGTATGCAAATTGCCAGAGAAAAAACGCAGCATCGACAGTTGCAGCTTATTGGCTTATCAAGGTGCAGTAGACACTTCCTGAATGCCACATATCCCGCACGATGGATTGGACGTGGCGGACCTATGGCATGGCTTCCACGCTCACCGGATTTCTTCTTCGGGGGGGGGGGGCACATGAAATCATTGGTGTACGAGACGCTTGTGGACTCCGTGGAAGATCTCGTCGCGAGAAATGTTGTTGCAGCGGACAGGATAAACACGACACCAGGAGTTTTCGAGAGGGTGCGCCAGTCTTTCATTCGCCTGTGTGAACTGTGCAACGGCACCCGTGGCCGCCACTTTGAGCATCTACTTTGAGTCTGTCCCTGATCTCCATCAATGGGATTGTGCAACTTATGATATCGTTAATTATCTTTCTTTGCACTATTGAAAGTTCAACTTGGACATCTAACTTTACTCTTTTCTGACACTCAGAGTGGAATGCGACCCTAGGTTCCATTGTAAATATTGTTTGTCTTGATGGGTACTATCACCCCTCTTCTTTTGTCAAAACAGTTTACGAACACCCTGTATAGTCAATTTAAGCTGTGGGGAACAGGTATATATATTTTTTTGATTGGAGGTTTAACGAACACCGTGAGCAACTCAATGGGCTATAAGCAGTCGCCCGTCCCTAATTTAGGGTCACTAGTTCCAGGGAAGGGAGAGAGCCAGTGCCGTAAGACAAACAACATACATGCCTGACCGGGATTCGAACCCGGACCCCTTACGGACGAATGATCAGAGACCAGCGCCTTAGACCACTGCGCCACCGGGGCGGCGGGAACAGATATGGCGTGTTTTTATAACCCTGGTGAGCAGATCCATAGAGAATTCGTCATGTGATTCGCGGGAATCATGAAATAAGCCAAACAAGGGTTGTTTTTTCAGGTTTAACCCACCATGAGCAGCTCTAAGGGTTATATAAAGCAGTCCCCCATCCCTAGTTTAGTTAGGGCCACTGGTTCCAGGAAAGGGACAGACCCAGCGCACTATGAAAAACATATCACCGATGCCTGATGATCAAGGGTCAAACCAGAACCAATCTCGCATGAACAATAGGAAGCCGGCCAATCTGTCACCAAGCTGCTAGTACAGGCTTTTCCAGTTGGGTGGAAGAGGCACGCAGTCACACGGTATGGTTCAATCCCTTGTAATTTCAGGAAAGAATGATTATTTCTGTATTTAGAATTTATGACGCAAGAACAATATTTAGCTAAACAACGCCATGTTAAATTGTAGTTGCCACATACACATTTGTAACAAGGTCAGCTCGGACCTTGGACCTTGATTTTTTTTTTTTTTTGATTGGGATTTTAACTACCACCGTTAACAACTCAATGGGCTATAAGCAGTCGCCCGTCCCTAATTTAGGGTCACTGGTTCCAGGGAAGGGAGAGAGCCAGTGCCGTAAGACAAACACAACATCCATGCCTCACCGGGATCCGAACCCCTTTCGGACGAATGATCAGAGGCCATCGCTTAGACCACTGCGCCACTGGGGCGGCCCTTGGAGATGCCAACCTCCATCATCTACAATTCCAGCTGGTCCCGTGTGGTTAGAGCAAAACTATAGTACTTCCTCAAAACAAGAAAGTGTAAGGTTATGTACAGTGTCAGGCAACCGTGCTTCGTTAATCAGTCGTATAAACAGTCTTTCACAAGTTCCATTAAAGACCAATGAAGTATATATTTAATTTTCCAGAAATCTACCGTTTATTTGCTGTAGGCCTACAGCTTCAGAAGTTACTTCGATGTTTTTGCAATCATTCTTACAAAGCCGCAAAAACTGCACGTGTTCCAATGACTAGTCCATAAAAACTGTACCACCCAGATTCATATTCATCATGTGTTCATTCTTCGGCTATTTCAAGATTTTTTATAGGGGTGGAGGGGGTCCCAATGGGCTATAAAGAAGCAGCCGCCCGTTCATAATTTACAGCCACTGGTTGCAGAGAAGGATCGTAAGACAAACACACCATCCATGCTTCAATCGGATTCAAATCCGGACCCCACTGGAACGAAGGGTCAGAATCCAGCATTTAGACCACTGTGGCGGCCAAGAATCGTCTAATTCTCATGGCTCAATTCCTGGCTGATCAGAACATCTTTAAAAAATCTCACATTTTCTACCGCCGAATCGACAGAAAATTTATCACTCACACTCTCACACACGTATTCCTGTTCACTTCAACTACAGTGCCTGACAGAACCACAAACTACCTTTTGCACAGATTAAGTCGTACTAAACCTTTATTTCGACTGACACAGAAACCTCCTCTACATTCCCGATAAGAGCTGGGCTTCACTAACTGTCAAAGTTCATCCCGGAATTTTTTGCTCTCAGAATACACGTCAACGCTGTACCCATCTTTGTCACATTTTCACAAAAATCCGGGATGAGAAACATAAAAGTTTAACGTTGGCTTCTCCATATGAAGTTTTATTATGTGCGCCCAAGACTTCAAGAATGAAACTCCTGCACATGAATGTTCTACCTAGCTATCGTCCCCACAATATTTCCGTAGACCACAAGAGCACTGTATACAGCAGAATCATCTACATCCACAGCTTCAAAACGAAGTCGCCGCCCAAGTGGCTCGGTGGTCTAAGTGATGGCCTCTGATCATTCGTCCGAAAGGGGTCCGGGTTCGAATCTCGGTGAGGCAGCATGGATGTTGTGTTTGTCTTTCGGCACTGCCTCTCTCCCTTCCCTGAAATCAGTGACTCTAAATTAGGGACGGGCGAATGCTTATAGCCCATTGAGTTGCTCACGGTGGTCGTTAAACTTTCAATAAAAAAGTCTTCATGGTAGCATAATGTAGAAGAAATTTGATCAATGACTACTTAACCATCGAAAAGTCAAACTTCAGTAATTTTTTTTACTGAGCTTCTCGTGCAGGTAAGCAAGATCAAAGTTAATCGCATTCTTTCCACTGCACCAATACAAAATATTGCGACTATCAATTATCTGGGTAATTCCTAGAAATATACAGGGTGTTAGGTAGTCACCCAAAGAATCAATCATGTTTTGCAATACACACTACTTAGAAACATGACATGTGGTTTGCAACGTACTTTAGCTCATGGGAATAATGTAGCACCATTCACAAAAAAAACGCTGAAAATGTCCTCCACTGACATCCAAACTCACTCGAACGCGACGGTGCGTATCATCGAAGGTCTTCCGCAGCATGTCGATGTAACGTTTGTTCTGGTGCTTTTCTTCCTCCAATCTCCTCCAGGAACTCATGCTGTTACCAAGGGCGCCCATAAGGGAGGGGCAAATTTAACTGACCGGAATGCCTTCCCCCGCCAACTACTGTAGCATGGGTGCATTAGTTAGTACAATGAACTTGGTTACGGTTTGCTGTGATTGACTGGCGCTGATGTGTTTTGAGAAAAAGACTCAATATCTGACTTTCTCTCGACGAGGGAAAACCACTAATCCGCATTCTCGCGTTCACTATCTGCTCGCACGAGGCTACTTTGCAAGAAGCCTTTGAGAATGAAGAGGACAATGAGACGAACTTAGGAAAATGCGAACGGCATTTAAGAAAAGTGTTGACTTTTTTTTTTTTGATTGGGGGTTTAGCGACAATCGTGGGAAACTGGGCTATAAGCAGTCGTCCGTCCCTAATTTAGGGCCACTGATTAGGGACGGACGACTGCTTAATTCCAGGGAAGGGAGAGAGTCAGTGCCGTAAGATAAACAACATCCATGCCTCACTGGGATTCGAACCCATACCCATCTCGGACGAATGATCTGAAGCTATCGCTTAGACCACTGCCCCACCGGGGCAGCTGTTTTGACATTTGAGAGCCCGAATTTTCTTTTTCTTGCAGGTGATTGATTTTCGATTTATGAAAATTAATTTGGGAATTTTAATCAAATGTTTTCTGTGCGGAAGATATTTCAGCTACGTAGAGGAAGTTAAGTCGCTGCGCGGGCGCGCGCGCAGCTTAGTGACAGCATTGGCCTAAACGCTGTCTGCTCATCCGTGATGGGTATCGGTTCGAATCCCGAGTGAGGTGTGGATGGTGTGTTTGTCTTACGGCACTGGCTCTCTCTCTCTCTTCACTTCGTTGGAATCAGTGGCGGTAAATTAGAGACGGGTGACTGCTTATAGCCCATCGAGTTGCTTACGGTGGTCAGTTAAACCCCCAAACAAAGAAAAAGTGCTCGGCTCGCTGGTAAGAACTACGGACGTTAGCCTATGTGGTTGGACACAACTTCTCGGCCTTGAAGAGCTATCCCATTCAGCTATGAAAAGTATGCTCTCATGATTAGTCAACTTCAAAACCCACTCGAAGTAGCTGTTTACAAGCTCTGAAAGGCTTCACTGACACTGCGGGAAGACACTCCAAACCTGTTCATCACTACTAGCTATTTCACCTGCTCAGGATTAGTTTAAAAAGTACCGAATAACACTTCAAACCACCCTAACAATGAAGAACTTCATTATAGTATACGAAGGCACTCAAAGTCATTTGTCTGTCTTTTCGCAACGTAACAAGAGGCATTCATGATCCATTACAATGTTTGAAGATACTTAAAGCCATTTCCATGAGCACCGAATATATGCAGAACAATGCAGAAAAGGAAATTAAATTCACTTTGACACACTTATTATGGCATTATAGAAGCAAGGCCTTCATAACAATAATGCCATACTGTGATGACGATCATGGAAGGGAGGGAGGGGCTTCGAATGTTTGCCACGAATGCCTCCATGCTTGAACAGAGTCCATTGCGGATGGATTCCATTCAAGCATAGAGAAACACCCCAAGCCGTTTCACCAGTAATGAGGCCATTCAGCACACTGTAGGAAAACACTCCAAGCTAGCTAAAAGATCTCGTTGTGTTCCACCTTTAGTGGCTCCACCGTAGAATGTCAGTGTTAGTGATCCCATAGAGAGAACTAACCCGAACATCCGTTATATCGAGTTACTGGCTTCAAATAAGAAAACCAGAACATCCTGAATTTACAGCTGTTGTCTCCGTCCAACAAGGACCAGAACATAAGTGCTTCATAATTATATGCATCAAGGAAGGAAGAGTCATAGCATCCCTCATTTAGAAGTTATTTATTAACGCCAGATAAGAAAGAACCTTAACATCTCTAATTTTGAGTTGTATCTAAGTAAAGAAGAAATAATCAGAATCTTGAGGGGAAAACATCTGCCTCACGTAGGACTTAATTTCATTGGGATGAGAGGACGGCCTTCTTGACTTTCGATCTTGTTGGTGGTACACATGAATAGGGAACATAAGTGTAGAAATTCAAAATGACACTTCAAGTAGTTTTCAAAAGCTATAAAAAAGCCAAACCACCAAACAACGTAAAAGTGGAAAATTCGCTGCACTGTTTCTTTTATTATTCAAAATAGAACGTTTTACAATGTACCAAATTAACACAATTCTTCCTTAGTTATGAAACACATTGACATTCAAAATTTTTGAAATTTTCTAGCTCCATTTCTTAAGAATATTCTCCCCTTAACAGAGATCTTTTAAAAGGTATTAATAGATCACGTAAGGTAACTTTGATCACACGTTGAAGAACTTCCCCGGCAACTGTCTCTTGCAGTCCAGAACTCCTTAAGCCTTTGAACATTGTGGTAAGTACATGAAGTTTCACAGTTCCACCAGCCATGTTTCGGCTGTCAACAGAACTAGTTTTCTGCACTGGTCGGGCTTCACGGAAGGTTCTTACTGGGAAGTAGACAGGTGCATACATATGTCTGTAATATTCTTCCCACGGAAACTCTTGACCTTCGACATTCAAAAACATCAGGATCAGGAGAACGTTTATTTTTTTTAACATATTGAGGTCCACGATGTTCTCTGGAAAATAATAAAAATAAATGGTTCTATCAAAGTAACATGTTAGCTATGAATCATGTTTTACAGGAGAAAATATGTATTATAAAACAGCACCTTATTTTATGGGAAACGGGTTGGGTGATAAAATAAATCATTGATCAGAACAATATCTTGAGAATTATGATAATCTTCTACTTTTCGTGCCGGTGCATTTATGGCGCTACATGAGGGAGCGTAGAATCCCTTTCGCCCCCCACTAAGGAGAATAAACGTGGTTACAATACCTTACTTTGTAGCAGGACCGTAGCAAGCTTTTCTTATCTGAAAGGGAGTCTTTAAAGTACGCCTCTTCGAGCTCCACTCAAATAATACGTAGTTTTTACTTTCTCACACACCGCCGTTATACGAAAGTATTATGGATTGTTCAAAATCTCACTTCAGGTTTTTGACAATTTTATTAACCCTTTAACCGGCTGGAACGAATTAGCTCGGGGCTAGCAAAATGGGCAGAAATCAGCTCGAACGAATATATTCATTGTCTAAGAAGTAGGCCGAACGCGGCTGAAATAAGTGAACCTGCGCAACAGAAATCGTTGCTTTTCCTTTAGGCTTTTCATCGAAAGTAGTTCTTTAAGTGGATTGATTGCCATCAATGCTTTCTGTCTAATTACGTTTTCGCTAAAAATGCTATAAAAAATGTCGAGAAGCTAAAAAAATGAGAGAAAAGATGTTTGAGTAACTTACCTTAACCTAGGGGCATGATGTCTGAATAACTTACCTTACCTAGTGGCATGATTTCTGTGTCAGGAGGGAGTAACCGTTCCCAATCATTCCTTGGGTCATAGAGAATAAAGGGCAATACGTGGAATCAGTTTATGGACTTTAACAGGAACTAAATCACCAGCGACAAATATACAGTATAGTCTACACTGCTGAGATGAGAAGGGGACAGCAATGTTTTGCTGCAGCTTTCGTAAAACCAGGCCCCTATGTGAAGATGTCTGTTTGAGGAGCGCCAAAAATTCTTGGTACCATTTGGTTCAGGTCCCATTTCTTCGTTATTCGGTGGTTTGGCTTTTCCTACAGCTTTTGAAAACTACTTGAAGTGTCATTTTGAATTTCTACACTTATGTTCCCCTATCCATGTGTACCACTAACAAGATCGAACGTCAAGAAGGCCGTCTTCTCACCCCAATGAACTTAAGTCCTACGTGAGGCAGATGTTTTGCCCTCAAGATTCTTATTATTTCTTCTCTTAAAGGGTTAAAAATGTAAAAACTAGATAAATATCCAAGAACTACAGGCTGTAAATACCAAATAAAGCGGAAACGTTATGTGAACTCCGACAACACTCCACAGAAATGCCGAACGAAAAACAAACCAGCGCAGGACGAATGCGTATCGGATAGTAAACGTAATAGGAAGAAGCTTTAGGGGTAGGGCTTGGAAAAATTCCGTTCAAGATTAAACGCTCCGAGAACTTTCTGCGACAGAGCACAAATGATTAATTAGATATTCATCCCAACGATATGTTCGGAAAGGTATGGAGGTTAGGCTTATCGTTTTCTAGGCCTCCGTTCATTGTTAAATTCCCTTTCATGGATATGAGATGTTCGCACCTTATAGCGTATGTTACTCTGTGCCCTGGTTAACTGCATGGGATACTGTATGAGACTAAAGTCTCTAAAAATAAAATACTGAAGGTTATAACTTCGTTTTTAGTTACACACACAATTTCTATTTTTTACATCGCCCAGAGCATGAATTTACGTCCCTGGAATGACAATTCTGGGAGGAAAAATGCCCTCCCTACACTCCCGGTACCTAAGCCCCTGCTTTGTAGACTCAGCAGCAAAGTCAATTACAAAGTTGTTCAGCGTAGGAGGACTACATAATGAGTTTTCTCGAAACTAAAGGTCGAAGGAGACTTCAAATGTCGGCACAACCAGACAGCACTGTTATTGGCTGTTTTCTCAAAACAATTTCACACACGTCCACTTCCGCGAGACCTTTTTTCAGCGCGTTATTTAAAGGCAGTTTGGTCTACCCAATGTTGTTAATCATCGAACGACAGCAGTTTCTCCATAGTTGTAGTTTTGGGTGTAGGTTTAACAGCGTCCGTGCACAATCGTATTTTCCTTACAAGAACGATGTCTCCACTTACAGATGAGGATTTTACGAAGTGCGATTTATGGTGAAAGCAACCGGAACGCTATGGCAGGGGAACGGGTGAATGCATAGCAGATTTCTAACGCCAGACTTCCTGAGTATAGGATTATCAGAAATGCAGTTCGTCTATTGTATGTCACAGGTATAAGCAGTATAAGATGCTGCTCACGTAAAAAAACGGTCAAGGCGGGATGATACGGATATTTAAGTATACATATCTCTTGTTCAGGGAAAGTTGGTGAATCAAACTGAGCCATCAGTGAATGCTAAAACTTTTGCAAACCATACCATAACATCCTTGTTTGTGTCATTTTCAGTAGGCTATGAACGCTGGGGATCCAGAGGAACTGCTGGAATTTTGTAAGTGCGTGCTGAAAATGCTGGAGGAGGAACCATAAATCTTGTCGAACATCTTGCAGGCAGATGCATCGCAGTTTGCAAGAGATGGTGTAATGCATGAACATAATGATCCCTACTAGTCACCGGACGATGAACGAACATCAAATCAAGTGGTCCACCAAAATTTTGTGTAGCTATGTATAACTACAGTATTTAGGTAGAGCCTTTTTTTTTTTTAAATCAAAGACACCTGAATGATATTTTACGTCTGCTAGAACAGACTTGTCAATCAACTTTCCATTGCAACTGTTTAACATGCTGTATCAGCACTATGGGTCACCAGCGCACAGCAAGTATCAGTGTTTAGACAATCTTTTTCACCGGTAATGAATGGGATACAGATGCCCAGTACCATGGACTCCAAAGTCACCAGATCTTGTTACTCAATTTTCCTTTCGGAGCTCCTCAAGTCACATACCTACGCACAACTGTCACAATGTACTAGAACAGCCAAATTAAATCTTTATGCGTCACCCTTAATGTGAGAACGTTGGGAGGCATGTTGAGCGTGTGCAATAGAGCTGAGTTCGGGCTCAATTTTCAGAGCTCGAGCCCGAATTTTATATTGCAAGATAGAGCCCGGGCCCGAACGATCCCGAAAACTGGCTAACCTATTCAACCATTAATAATAATAAAAAAGAAACATCTCCTTTTCCAAACTTCCACTTTCCCCTACTCCTGCAATTAACCATTGTATTTCTCAAATGGGGATTGGGTAAAAGACCTTTATCTATTTTAGAGTGTAACTGTACAATTTTCTTTGACCGTTCGTTTCCACCTGAAGTACTTCGGGCGGAAGGGCATCCAAAATCATCGGGAAGTGTTGCAATTGTATTTTGTTCAAATAATGCTAATATTATCGCGCCATAATGTACTGCAATATGTACGTTGCTAAATAGAATTAGCAGGGAGCTACTGCGTGGAGATAGTTGATAGCTTGCCGACAATAATTTACCTCCTATCTAATATCTATAGTTCTTGAAGAAGCTTTTTCTTCTTTGTAGAATCATACTAATGCGTGGCTTATTGGCATTTTCTACCAAAGTCCGGAATAAATAGCGATCCCGAATGCCCGCTCCCCAACCAGAACCAGTTCCCGAAGAATTCCTTTTACCAACTATAAAGTGTCGCATTTGCTAAATCATATAAAATAACATTTATATATACAAAAAATTCTCTCGCTCTACCTACCTCTCTCTAAGATCCCGAGCCGAAGTAAATATTCTACAGCCCGAGCCCGATTCGGGCCCGGGCTCAGCCCGTCTCAGCTCTGGTGTGCATCGTTGCTGGTAGTCGACATGATTATGCGAACATTTAATTTCACGTGTCGTAAGTAAGTTTCATTCATTCACATGTTGCAGCATTGTCTGAATACTTTCTTCTTTAGATTGTACTGTGAAATTTTCGTGGTTCCTTCCCATACTGTTTCAGTACAGTTTTGATATATAATTTTTTGAGTGACTGACATCTTCAAGGGAGGTAAGGTGCTCCCTTAAGTCCTATAATGGTAAGAGGGGAACCAACGCTGCCCCATCATGTTACGACACAGAAATTCCGTACATATCCGCACAAAACATTTAACACCAGCAATCGTACTTATCGAGATATTAACTTGGTCCGCGAGTTTCTTTGCCACCCTGTATAACACGGGCGTAATCTGCACAGTAGCAAAACCAAAGACACTGTAGGTAGTACAAAACAGTTCGCGTGAGTTACCTAATTCTTGTGAAATTTAACAAATTGTAAGTATTTCATTATGCGGTGTGTTATAATGTTCACGTTACCAAGAAAAAATTACGGTATTTCTTATAAACGAAAAAGTCCCTTTTCACCAAATGAATCCTGAATGGGCTCAATGAGGTAGCAAACCATGGCGACTTTTCTACCAGAACCGACTGCTCGTGGACAATATAACCAAGCATGTGGCTTTTGTTCGAGCAGCAGTGTGGCGACTGACTGCTTGTGGGACAAAAGCTGAAGTTTAGTTTGACAGAACTTCAGAGAGGAATGATCTTTTGTTGCTGGAGCTTCGATGCTCTCAGAACATTTAATATAAAAGCGATCGCTATTTTTTTTTTCTTTACAAATGAACGTTGGAGGCTGTTTATCCTCAAGACATGAAAATTACAAGGAACAGGAACAATAGCAGAAACTTCAAAATCACAGTATCAAAAGGATTTCATGATGAGAATCAGCAACTCAGGTGTAGCAGGTGTGGTTGTCTCTGCATGAAACACGGTAGGGGTGTTTACTGAGGGGAAAATGAAGGGAAAACAGCAAGGTAACACTAGATTTTGTCACACCACCCATTCCGCATCTGGAACTCTAGCACATCTCTGACAATTGGTCTGAAGCCAGTGCCTCAGATCAGATCACTTGGCCACTGGGGCGGCGCTTTTACTTCAAATAATGTACATTTTCCCCGCTAGGAAGGGAAATGCATTTTTTTATTGAAGGTTTAACGACCACCGTGAGTAACTCAATGGGCTATAAGCAGTCGCCCGTCCCTAATTTAGGGTCACTGGTTCCAGGGAACGGAGATAGTGTCGTAAGACAAACAACATCCATGCCTCACCGGGCTTCGAACCTGGACTCCTTTCGGACGAATGCTCAGAACTTCAAAAGAGCATTTATTTACAAAAAAAGACAACATACAAACACAAATTTTCACCGGGAAAAAAAATTGCACAATAACTCACCGGCAACGACAATAACAACACACAATCAATATCGCAATAAACAGAGTACTCTACAGGAAGAAGCAGACGACATCAGAGCAAGTTGAAGAATAACACACGGCAAGATAAAAAGAAAACAGTTGCACAACAAACAATACATACAGGACAGACCACTAATGAAGCAAGGCGGTAAAGAAAAGTCAGCCGAGTTTGTCAAAACTGTCAAGGGAAAAAAACAAACACACACACGGTCCGACAACAAGCTGCAGCCGAAAAAAACAAAACCTGGTAGTTCGGAGAAATGCGTTGACAAATGGCTGTAAGCCGACGAACAACAAAAATTTACATTTAAAGCGTATCTCGGTCAGTAAGACCGACAGCAACACAGAGAAAAAAACAACCACTAGAAACTAACACCCCGTACCATTAACACAACACACAAAGCACAATATTCAAATAACACCAAGAAATTAACACACAATGCACAATATACAAATAGCACCATGAACACAATAAAGAATGCACAATACACAAATAACACCATGAAAAACTTTGTGAAAAAGAACACAGGAGTTAAACTTGCAGACAAGCATCACCACCAAATAAACTCGGGTCGAAACAGTGAATTCGCACTGTATGCACAGCACTAACCACAAAAATAAACACCGATTACACAAACAAAATCAAGAAACACGTCGGTAAGGTTCAGAACCAACACACAAAAAAAAAACCCCTCGGTACCACGCGCCAGCAGTACCCGTTCAGCAAGAAAAAAAATTAAAACAAAAAAATAAAAACCACAACAACATTAAACACAAAACCGTGCGACAGTAAACTGTGTGAAACCGACGAGTAATAAATATAAAATAGGTGAACGACACCAAAAGCAAACTAGAAAAAAAAGCCGACACTTGAGCAACAAAAAACAAAACAAAAACACATCAGACAATGTGCATGCCACAGCAAAAATGCAATCAACATCAACAAAACAACATAAAACACCTTGGTAACAGTAAACAATAAACAGAAAATACCAAAACGCTTAGCCGGCACACAAAAAAGTTTGTCGACCAACGGCTTGAGGCCGACGGAAAATAAAATAAAAGAAAAGAAAAAGTCAGTAAACGCTACCGACAACAAATTAACGGGAATGTGTGTGCACGGAAAGCAACAAGAAGATAAACTAAAGGAGACACTAACCCACTGACACAGATCTACGGTATGTACAAAAATTATGCACTAAACAAAAACACCAATAAAAAAAATAAATATAAATATAATAAACTCTGGCTATGGGAGGAGAGCAATAATGCCTGCAGAAACATGAAACCATGACAAATATGGAGACCAGAGAGAAAAAGGCAGGCACATCCTGCCGAACCCGCGCCATGTCATACTCAAGTTGGAGGACCGATCTGATGGATGATCGGTACCTCCTGCACAAAAACACCCGGGCCGGATGATAACGCCGGAGAGAAGCTCGATCCACGCTTGAGTGGTAAAACAAATAAATCGTCAACTTCGCTTGGAGAATGATGAATGCACAAACAGAACTGTGGACATCTACAGGGGGAGAATGGCGTCGGAGGAAATAAAAATGGAACATTGTATGAGGACAAGGGCAAACTTTGGAAAGAAGGGAAAACATAATCGAAAACAAGGGCTGCAACACCAGACAAGAATCATAGGAATGTGACACATCACCAAGTGTAGAACAAAAGAAGCAAAGCGGGGAAGCCAAATGACGAAAACGATGAAGGGTACGCGGAGTGAGCAACCGACGGTGTAGGTGCAGCCAATGAATGTCCCGGGCTTTCGGGGAAGCCAGGGAAGTCGATGGATCACTCCATGTACCTGGAAGATCTGTAGCTGAAACAGAAGGAATTGCTAATGGAGCTGTGAAATTGGTAAGAAAATGCGAATAAAGAAGCTTGGCTGTAACTTGATGGGGTAAAAATGGAGAATCGTTTAAGTAGAGAAGAAAGGGAAGACTGAGCGACGGGGCGGAAGACTGAATGAGGCCAATAGAATTGACAAGTAAAGGATAAAGACGAATAAGACAGGATTGAATAAGACAGAACTGTGCACGATGCTGAGGGGTATCAAGTAACAGAGGGGAAAGGCGATCAAAAGATTTCCAGTGAAGAGAAGAATCAAAAAGTTGAGAAACCTGAACGACGCCACTTGCAAACCAAGTGGAGAAGTTCAGGTACTGAGAATTTGGAGAACGAAGGGCAGAGGAGAAGAAAAGTGGTTCCGCAAGGAGATCGTTAGTCGAAGCTGGGGGAGGCGGACTGGACATAAGGAGTGCCAGAGGGAGAAAACGGTACGGTAAGTAGCGGGAAAGTGATTGGGAATGAGTGGAAAGAGGTCCATGCGGATAAAAGTAGCTAGAGAAAGAAAAGGACTTCGTGGAAAGAGCAAAGTGTCAATTATAGTAATCGAAGAACCGCAAGGAAGGGAAAAAATCCTCAAAAAATGTTGGAGATGGAAAGCGTTCGATTTAAGGGACAAATCCGGAAGGGCAAGACCACCAAAAGAAACGGGAAGGACAAGCGTGGATCGATGAACCCAATGTACGACATCCCAAATAAAATTTGTAAAAAGACATTGAACGTGACGAAGAAAGAGGGGAGGAGGGAAATGAGCAAACCAAGTATGAGAAAGGGCCGGAAGAAGAAAAGCGGAAAGAAGATGCGACCTGCTAAAAAAAGAAAGAAACGGTTTCAAACGGCGAAAAGGGGCAAGGCGTCGATTCATGTCCTGCACCAAAGGGGACCAAGTGGCGGCAGCAACCGCCACCGGGTTCCCGATGAACACTCCAAGAAGTTTGATGACCGTGGTCGACCACCGGGCACCCCAAGGGCGGTCGCCGCGGGACGACCACGAGCCAGCCCACAAGCCAACAGATTTAGAGGTATTAAGGGCCGCACCTGAAATTGAAGCATACTCAGTATAGGTAGATAAAACAACACCAAAAGCCTGTTGGGAACGTAAAAAAAGAGTAAGGTCGTCCGCATAGGCCGACAAAACCACGCGATGGTGCCGTGTGGAGGCCACACCACGCGGAATGCCTGCCAGCAAACGAGATCGAAGGGAAATAAGAAGTGGTTCAAACGTGAGGGCAAACAGTTGACCCGACAGGGGACAACCCTGCCGGATACCGCTTGCAAAAGGAATAGCAGCCGTCATAAAAGAAGAGGTCCGAACACGAAAGTAAGAATGGGAATATAGATTGGAAAGTGCCTGACAGAAAAGGGAAGGAAAGCCAAAGTGACGAAGAACAGAGAAAAGATAAGAATGATGGACAGAATCGAATGCTTGTTTCTGATCTAGGTTAAAAATAGCAAGAGGTTCAGAAAGACGGGAAGCAAGAGAGTGTAAATCACGGATGGTAGTGATGTTAGTTGCAATCGAACGGGAAGGGATCGTATAAGTTTGGTCAGGATGAATAATAAATTGTAGAACAGGGTTAAGGCGAAGAGCCAGAATTTTTGCAAAGATCTTGTAGTCGGTGTTAAGAATCGAGATGGGGCGCCAGTTAGATAGAAGACCAAGATTACCAGTTTTAGGAATTAGGCGGAGAAGAGCAAAAGCAAAGTCAGAAGAAACGAAAGTCGAAGAAGAAAAGATCGAGTTGAAACAAGCAACGAGAAGAGGAAGCAGAGCAGGAAGAAAGGTTTTATAAAAAGAAAGTGGAAGACCGTCAGCCCCAGGGGCGGAGCGGTCATTCAGACTAGAAATGGCAAAACGAACCTCCGAGGGAGAGATCGGTGAAACCAAGGAGGGGGAAAAAAAAGACGGGACCTGAGGAAGATGTGATAATAATGGAGAATTCTCTGCAGGCGGCAGGACCCGCAATCGAAACCGATCAGTGAAGTACTGAAAAGTTCGATCACAGATCTGCACTGGATCAGAAACAGTTGAGCCATCTGGAAGCGAGAGAAAAGAAATGTTGGAACTCAGAGCACGGTGGGATTCAAGATGTCGAAGGTGTTGAAACGGGTCATCATGAAAATGTAACTTGGAAAACTTTAACCGGGTAAGAGACGAAGAAGCAAAGGAAGATAGAATGCTATGAAGTTGTGATTGAAGAGCTGCAAACGATGGATCTGAAGGAGAAAGGAACTGTAGTTTACGGTGAAGAATAGTTAAATCATGAAAGCGGTGAAAACGGGACGAAAAAGAGAACTGACGTGCAAACGATAGGATAGAAAGTTTGGTGGAAAGCCACAGAGCTGCTGGGTCAACCGTGAGAGGAAGTTCAGAAATGGATGAAGAAATAATCGAACGAACTTCGGCCTGAAACGTGGGATCGGAAAGGAGAAAATCATCGAGAGACCAAACCGGGGAGGGTGGGGGACAGAGAAAGAGGACAAAAATATTTCCAGAAGAACAGGACGATGGTCGGAGGAAACAGAAGGATGATGGGTTACTTCAACAAGGGAGGAGTGGAGGAAACTAGAAACATAAAACCGGTCGAGACGAGCCGCAGCATGCGCTAAGGCGGCCGGAGGAAACCATGTGAATTCACGGGACAGAGGGTGGATGGTACGAAATGCGTCAATGAGACAAAAATTACTAACTAGTTGAGACAGTTGGGAGGAAAGGTTAAGGCGACTCTCCCCGGAACCATCACGGTCAAGACCCGGTTGGAGAGTGCAGTTGAAGTCACCACCAATAAGAACGATTTCAGAAGGAGGAATTTGGGAAAGAAGGGAAATCAAATGCGAAAGAAGAGCATCAGCATCAACCGATGATTGTGGCATATGCAAATTGAAAACATGAAAACGACGGGAAAGATAACTAAAGGAGATACCTTGAAAGGAGCCCAGCAGACTCTGTGACTCAACGATATCTGAAAGAAGAGAATGAAACCGAGTACGGAATGCAATCGCTGTACCGGACCCAATGTGCGTCCGGTAGTTGTGATAAAAAGCGTAGGGCCAGCGTCTCCAGCAGGAATACCCGGTCGCCAAGGAACAGTTCGTCTCCTGGAAGAGGAGGATATCTGTCCTCAGGAAACGAACGTCCTCGAAGACCAAAGCATTCGCGGCTGAAGACGCAAGGCCTCTACAGTTAAAGCAGAGCACATTTAGGGAAGGCATCACTGGGGCGGCTGCATCCAACCTTCCAGTTCTGCCTTCAAAACTTTAAGTAAATACGCCAACCGGCGAGCGTACTGCTCTGTCCCGGATGGCAGATCAACATTTAATAAGAACTCATGCAGGAACGTCAGTTGGGTTAGCATCTCCGGAAGGTGAGAGAGTTTACTTGCTATACAAGGGAGAGTAATCAATTTCGCCCGTCTGGGGCGAGCAATCAAGGCATACAGATCTGTGAATGAGAGGGGAGTTAAGGGCACCTCAATGTCAGCAAACATAGAGGTGATGTCAACCAGAGAGGGGGCAGGAGAGTCGTCATCAGATTCAGCAAATAAAGTTTCTTCAGAATCGGGATCGGTAACGTCCATGGAATCATCGTTCGGCAAACAGGTAAAACGGTTGTAGATGGAAACTGAAGAAGTAACAGGAGCCGGTCCAGGTGAAGGTGACGAGGATGTAGCCGTCTTCCTGGATTTCTGGCGGTCCGAGGAACTTGCACGACGGTTCGCTGAGCCAGGGGAGTTTTGCCTCTTGGTCCGCTGAACCTTGGGGGTGGAGGCCCCTTCAGACGCTGGCAACGGGGGAAATTCCTGCAGGTCAGTGGATGCCGAAGCAACACGGACCACTGGAGGTGATACGACAGAGGTGGAACCAGGATCGGCAGCTGGAACAGATTGAGTGGGGAGGGTGGGGGAAGAATCCGGAGCGGTGGGCAGAGTCCCCGCTGGAACAGCAGCATCAAGTGATTGAGTTGGAACAGTAGCAGCTGTGGAATGTGGGCATGCCGATGCAAGGTGACCTTCACCCTTGCATCGGAAGCACTGAACGCCAGCAAACAGATTGAAAATGTAGGTCCGGGTTTCAGTTATGAGTTCCAGGGTGGTTGGCCGGTTAACTATTGCTTGTGGGGTTGGAAAGATGACTCTGTATTGACGACGACCGCCCTGAACATGTTTCAGGGGGAGTCGCGAGCAGCAGCTGGGAGGTACTTTGTGGTACCAACCACTCGCCCCATGGTGTTAAGGGCATCAATTAATACCGAGTCAGGCACAGCTGTGGGTACTGGAGACAAGGTGACAGTCACTGGTCTTTGAGCTGCTGCAACTGGTTGGAGATGTACGGAACCAATGTCCAAGCCAAAAGCAAGGATTTTGTCCACTGCCTGTTGATGAGTGAAGTGCACGACAACACCCCCTCCCAAGCGGATAATAGACACAATGCTTTCTCCGGGTACAACTTTAGAAATAGCATTTAAATATTGGGGGAGGGGGGTGTCGCGCAGAGCAGGAACAAATACACTTAAAAGTAAGGCAGACGAAAGTTCCTTACCTTGAGGAGAGTCGAGTGGTAATGTTATCCTTAAAGCGGAAGCAACACGTGTAAACTCTGGTCGCGAAGACACAGAAGCACTATGTAAAGTAGAAGTCGCACTCACAGCCGCGGCGAACGAACGAGACACAGGAATAGAAGAGCTGGGTACCTCTGACCCAGCCTCCGGCAAATTTGTAACCAGCGGTACAGTTGGCGACGAAACCACAACACTATTTGACTGAACACCATTCATGGTGGTCACGGAAGATACAGACGACGAAGAAAGCGCAGAGGAAGGAGATATAGACGGGTATATGGCACTCATGCTGGTGGAGGTAGTAGCCAGCCCGGCTACCAACCCTCGCGGCTCGAGCGTTGCAGCTTGCAACACTCAAGAACAGGCAAAAAACGAAAAAATAAGCACGTACAGCTTGTACGCCTCACTACTTGCGAGGAAGGAACTCAGGTAATAACACACGAACTGTCAAAGAACAAACGCAAAAAAAACCACAAACTTCACACGAAACTTCTAATACTGGCAGGAGCTCGAAAAAATGCGACTGATCAGTCAGAAGCCGTCGCTTAGACCACTGCATTTACCGAGGCGGCATAAAGATTTTTCAGAGACGTACAAGGGAAAACGCTAAGTCTACGTATCCACACGACATTGTGCTAGATCCTATGGAAATATGCAAATGACGATCGTACGTCATCGAGCTGGCAGGCACGCTACCTTGATATAAGTTGTTCTGAGCGGGGTGCGGCTATTGAAGCTTGAGCTGGACCATTAGTGGAAGAACGACTTCTCACGACCGCTGGGAAGATTCTTTACAGTGGAGATCGATCATAAGCTGAGGTAGCAAGATGGCTGAACGTGTCGAGGCAAGTGGACTCCAATATCTGGAGACAGTTCCAGGAAACCGGAACTATAACCAAAAGAACGGGACAAGGACGACGACGAGCCACAAGTCAAGACGACCAGTAGTGTGCCTAACGTCTCGCCGCTATAGAGAGCCGACAGGTAGGCAACTCTCCTCTGCTACAGGAACCTCAATATCGCGGTAATTTACAGAAAACTCCACGAGATAGGTCTGTATGCAAAGCCAATAGCGTGCATCCCACTTGCGGCATCGCACAAAAGATCCGTCTGAATTGGCCCAATAACATCCCCCCTGGACAAAAGACCTATGTTCTCTTTAGTAACGAGTCGCGGTACAACCTAAACACGAATGTTCGATGTGTTTACATTTGGAGAGAGGCCGGAAACCGAAATCTTCCAACATTAGGGGAATTGACCACTATAGAGGTTGACTCCTGGTTTGTGCTGGCATCATGTTGAATGGACACATACCGCTGCAAGTGTTACCAGGAGACACCCCGATTGCTGCCCCCTACAGGGATAACATCCTAAAGCCCTATGTACGACTTTTCAGGGGAGTAGTTGGCTTCCAGTTCCTTTTCATGTACAATAAACGTCCGTCCCCCAGGGCTTGGCTAATCAGCGAGTATCTGGAGAGTGAGGATATTCATAGGATGCAGTGACTAGCGAGATTTCCGGACCTGAACAAGATAGAGCATGTCTGGGATTCCAGGGAACAGCAATTGCAAGCCGGCAGAACCCTCCCGGGACTCCGACGTTCCTCGATAGAGGAATGGCACTTACTGCCCCAAACTCTAATTCACAGCCTTGTGAACAGCATGAGGGTTCGTTATGCCAGCTATATCGCTGTTGGGGGGGGGGGGGTAATCACTCTCCCTAGTAGCCTTTCGAAATCAGCGCCACTTTCCGCATCAGTTTTGGACTGCCATGCGCATGCGTCATCCTCATGCAGAGATGGCATTCCTTTTCTCTTGTGTATTGCTGCGTTATCGACATGTCAGTACCAACTGTCTTTTTTTTTTTTTTTGGATTGAAGGTTTGACGATTACCGTGAGCAACTCAATGGGCTATAAAGCAGTCGCCCGTCCCTAATTTTGGGTCGCTGGTACCATGGAAGGGAGAGAGTCAGTGCCTTAAGACAAGCAACATCCATGCCTCACCGGGATTCGAACCCGGGCCCTTCACGAATGAGTGGTCATAGTAAGCCAGTGCTTAGACCACTCCGCCACCGGGGGCGGCCCCACTGTCATTAAACTCTCGTGTGGATTTTGCGTTATTCATGATTTTGTGTCACGTTAACTTTGAACACCAGTGTACACTAGTAATCTGATCGCAGCACTACCGCCCACTATATTTTAGGCACTTCTTATGCAAAGCTTATTTACAGGTTTAATTACATTTTGCTAATTTCTTCTTACATAGCAAAAGTTTTATAACACTGCAATATTTGGAATGGCCAAAACGCTCCCTTTGCAAAAATTTCGTAAGATACCATAAACATGGAACTGGGACACAGGATTTTTTTTTCTTTACTTCGGTCCTGTTTCTGCCCTTCACCGAACGACAAATCCTGAGGAATATTTTTCGTGACTGAATCGATTGCTAAACATTTTTCTGGAAATTATTATACAGATTTTCAATATCACAAAGAAAAACGCCTTTTGTTTTTCCAAGTTTGACGATTTCCACGAAACCTAAAAAGGGAACGAACCAGCTCCCTAATACGCACATGTCCATGCCTTTTTATATGGAATTATAATCTAGACGTAATCTCAAGCATGTCTAGTATATAATTTACTAGAATCATAAAGACGGATGTGCATACGACTCAGCGAAAGCGATTAAAATATGACTCACCATTTATTTCCTTCGAAACTCAATTAAAATTGTCCTTAACACTACAAAGGAAGTGGAAGTAGGAACGGCATTTGATATCCTCTCAGCTGCTTTAGAAGAGAGTCACATCTGAAAGTGAAAACGACCACACACGACAAAACGGCGGCAGTTTCCGTAAACAGATCTTTAAAACTGCAATGCTGAAATGACAGCAGCAGTCTCTTAAATCTGAATTACCTACATCAGCGTGAAAATTATTTCCGTGGCATGCTATAACTTCAGTTGTTGGAGGGGGAAAAAAGAGAAGCATGAAACGAGTATACAAATCATGGTGGCCCTGACTTTAAGGCCAAGGGGTTTTCTTTATTTGGTAATGATTTAAGTAATTAAAAACTTTATGAAGCGATAAAACTGCGTTTTTTATACTAGAGGGAAATATTACAAAATTCCTTGCTAACTATTTAGTCATCATTATTCGCACATCAGAATCACCTAAAACAATAAAGATGACACCGAATTTTCGGGTGTAATGAGCACGTCTTTTGAATCCGTTCTGACGCAAACTTAATTTATCAAAGCTATTCAAAGTCAATGGAACCGGTATGGAAAACAGTAGCATCTGATGGAAGAAAAGTTTTTCAATCGGATTTTTAATTTCGCAGATATTGCTGTAAACGGAATCGTGAGCTTACACCCTCTGGTTGCAGACTTGTGCATTAAGAAAATTTTTAATTTATATGAGAAACATTTGGCAGCGGAAACGCTCTCCAACAAATTTTTTTTTTCAAATCGGACTTTTCGAAGCAGAGATATGGAGAAATAAGATATGCATGTACGCCCCCTGGCTGAGAAATCATGTATTATTTCAGGAAGAAAGTATTCTCAAACAGTTTTTCGTTGTGGGCGGTATCGGTCCAAGAAAAAAAATTTTAGTCGAGTTTTCAGGAGCTCAGGTTTTGCTGCAAATACATCAGAAGCAGAAATTAACACTTATGACCCTTGGTGGCCAAACCATCATTTACCAAATATTAGAAATCATCTGAAAATATTTTCCATCAGGAGCTGTATGCAATAGATGGAAGAATTTTTCAAATCGAAGTTTTAGTGCAGAAATAACGCAGCAAACGAAATTTACCTTTGCGCCCCCTAGCGGAAAGTCGCTGAATTACTTGACAACTTTGACTTTATATTAAAACATTTCGCATCGGAAATACTATCCAACAAAGGATTTTTTCAAATCGGACCCCTAGAAGTAGAGATATTAACAAAAATAAAATATACATCTACGCCCCCTGGCGCAGAAACCATGCATTATTTTAAGAAAATATTCCTAGGTTTGTCGACGTGAGTAGTATCGGTCTACGGAAGGATTTTTTAATCGAGATTATAGAAGCTTAGATTTTGCTGCAAATACATCAGAAGCGGAAATTAAGACTTACGCCCTCTGGTGGCCAAACCATTTTTTACCAAAATCAGAAATTATATGCAAAGGATTTCGCATTAGGACCTGTATGGTGAATTACTTGAAAATTTTGGAATTATTTGAAAAACATGTCACACCGGAAACTATCCAATAAGAGAGAATTTTTCAAATCGGACCATTAGAAGCAGAGATATTGACAAAAATAAGATACGTCTACGTCCCTGGCGGAGAAACCATGCAATATTTTAAGAAAATATTCCAAAAAGGTATATGGACGTGAGAGGCATCGGTTCACGAAAGAATTTTTTCAATTAAGACTTTAGATGCTCAGATTTTGTGACAAATACATCAGAAGCAAAAAAACAAAAAAACACTTATGCCCCCTGGTGGCCAAAGTATTCTTTATCAAAAATAAGAAATGTATGCCAAAGATATTCCACCAGGAGCTGTATCCGGTTAAGAAAAAAATTTCAAATCGGAGGTTCGGAAGAGATATCGGGGAAAATGCGATTTACTTTTACGCCCCCTAGCGTAAAATCAATGAGTAACTTGAAAAAGTAACTATACTAAAATACTCTTCCACATAAATTGAATCGAAAAATAAAAGAATTTTTCCAATCGGATGTTTGGAAGTAAATATATGGAATAAAATGTATTTTCAATTCGACATCTGCATTTACGCCCCCTAGCGGCAAAATTTTACATCTTAAAAAGACGAAATGAAGGATCATTCGTATATTTCAAGCTTCCCAATTCAAAAAGAATTTTTCAAATCGGACTAATAGTTGCAGAGATATGGTTGTCTACAGACTGACAAACCGATAACATCATGATCTTTTTTAACAAAAGACGTACTAAAAGGCCCAAAAACCCTTATTCAACAGCAAATGGTCCTTGAAAAGGGTTGTCTAAACCAGGGGCGAAGCAAGCTAGTATCCAGTATTACAACTGGAAAGTTAAAGAATAATTTGTTCTATCGTGCGCTAGTCTGCTTTGTGAAGAAAAGATAGTGAAAAAAGCTCAAAGCGTTTTCACTTCCAATAGTGGTTACGAAACACATCGAGTTTTGTCGACTGAGCTTGCGCGCGAATCCGAACAGACAGCAAGAACTCTAACATCGCTGTAATTCCACAGAGTATTTTTCGGGTAGGGGGGGGGCTTGACAACCACCATGAGCAACTCAGTTGGCCACAAGCAGTAGCCCTGCCCTAATTTAGGGCTACTGGTTCCTCGTGTTCCATATCGCGACTACTTACGGTTCTGAAACATGGACCTTAAAAATGCAGCATGTCGCAGACGAATTGGGGAGTTTGAAATGATCTGCTACAGACGCATGTTGAGAATATCTTGCGTTGTGCATAGGACTAATGCATCAATCTTGAGGGAGTTCGGCGTAGATGCGCACAAACTACTACTTCCCACAATGCATCGACATATACTAACGTTCTTCGGCCACACTATCCGGCGAGACGGCTTAAAAAAACTTTGTATTAAAGGGAAAGTCGACGGAAAAAGAACGGGAGGACGACCCCCAAACAGATTCATTGATCAAATAAAAACTCTCACAAATCTATCAGTTGCAGCAATCATGAGAACTGCGGAGAATAGACGGGAATGGCGAACCTCGACTGCCGACAGGATGCGAATTGGGTCACGACGCTCGAACCGAGCAACGAAGAGAGAGACTGTATGGACTGTAAGTAAAATATAAGTTCAACCTTGATGTATTCCAAAAATTATTTACTTGACCTAGAGTAACTTACTTTTTAGTGAATACGAGATCCGATCAATAAGCGCTTAGATGGAAGTTATGAAACAAAAAGCAGTTAACTTAAAACGATAAAGGGCTAACCACCACCTGAATAGAGTCAATCTTCAACGACACACTTATACCTCCGTTAAGAATCAGTGGTTATATTCTAAACACTAATGTACAAAATGTGATATAATCTGCATGCACAAATCCATGAAATCATGAATATGTAATAAAATTGTTATGGGGGTTTAACGACCACCGTGAGCAACTGGATGGGCTATAAGCAGCAGCCCGTCCCTAATTTAGGGTCACTGGTTCCAGGGAAGGGAGAGAGCCAGTGCCGTAAGACAACATTCATGCTTCACGGTGTTCGAACCCTAACCCTTCTCGGACGAATGATCCAGCGCTTAGACCACTGCGCCACCTTTGCTAAATTAGCCCGTTAAGGTGGTTCCACCTAAAATCTGTGCCTTATGTTTCCAATGGTAAAACTTCTTTACATATTTTCTTCGCAATCAATGTTATTCCCAAGGACGAGAATTAGCACATCGATAAAACTAACTTTACGTTATAGCATGGGATACTTGCTAAAACAATCATAATTAAGCAATCCAACATTTGTCTACTGAGGTCATCAATGTACAGGTCGCGCTATCTATTGACAGGTCTGAACATTACTCAAAGAAAAATGTATTTTTAATATAATTATGGTTATGTTTTAACAAGTATTAAGTATTCCATGCTATTACTTAAAGTTAGTTTCATCGATGTGCTAATTTTCATCCTTGCGAATACATTAATTGCGAAGAAAATATGTAAAGAAATTTTACCACTGGAAACATAAGGCACAGATTTTAGGTGGAACCACCTTAAGGCAATGAGCATGCATACACAGGTAAGTTACGTATATTTTTAGATTATATTTATCGTTAAAAACGCCTTAGTGCTGCTCACAGAAAATATTGACAGAGTTTCATTTCTGGCCTGCTGCAAAAAAAAAAAAAAGCGAAAAATCGATATTCCAAAATGAAACTAATCCGTTGGTTGCCAGCTGCGAAATCAAAATTTTGTGATGACAGTGATATTCTCGAATAAAAGGAGAAAAAGTAATAAAAAATTCAATACAGTAAGTATTTAGGTTAATTTTTCAATTTTTTTTTTCCGGAGGTAAAACTGCTTGTTCGCACTCGACGGAACAGCGAAGTATGAGATGACATAGGCAAGGCGCCATTAAAACTGAGATCTCTGGAAAGCTTTTTTTTTTTTTTTTGGCAGTTATAGTTCCAGACGGCCCTAGGGGTCTGCAGCTCAACCAAGTCTCCATTTCTTAGTACGTCCTCTGAAAGGAACGTGCTACTGGTCATCAGGACGATGAAGCCGAGCCAAACGCTTTGCGAAACTATAAGTCTATGTATAATAAACCTTTGTGGTAAACGTCGGTATTTTTATTTTCTCAAGACCACAACTTTATAGTCATAAATTATACATAAATTAAACATATCACAGTCATTTAAACTAATATTTTAAATTGTTTTCGTGTGAACGGATTAACATTTTCAACAGTGCCGCGGAATTCGCAGAATGAACGCAAGCAAAAGTGGAGAAAATCAAAACGAGAGACAAGAGCACATGATGAGGAATGTAAGAAGCTCAAGATGACAGCAGCCCAACGAACTAGAATATCGAGAACGCCTGAAAGCAGCAGCCGCCAAACAAAAATCCAGCACACCAATCGTAGTCCTACGTTCCAAACTGACGGCTCAATCAGAACTGAGCCTACTTTTGTTTTGTTTTGTTTTTTGGTTTTTTTTGTGGGGGGGGGGGTTAACGACCACCATGAGAAACTCAATGGACTATAAGCAGTCGCCCGTCCCTAGTATAAAGTCATTGTATCCAGGAAAGGGAGTGAGACAGTGCCGTAAGACAAAGACAACATCCATGCCTCACCGGGATTCGCACCCATCTCGGGCGAATGGTCATAAGCCATCGCTTAGACCACTGCTCCACCGGGGCGTCCATTTATTCAGTGTAACTGATGCATATTATTCACACTGAACATTTGAAAGCGTTTAGAATGGCCTTCACCGTTAAGACATTTTTCTTAAGGTGGATCCACCTAAAATATTTGCCTTGTATTTCCAATGGACAAACTTCTGTAGACATTTTCTTCAGAATTAATGCTTTCCCATGGATGAAAATTTTAACATCGATAAAAATAGCTTCATATTATAGAATAGTATACTTAGTCTTTTCAAAAATTTAACCATAATTAAGCAATTCAACATTTGTTTGTCTACTGACGTCATCAATGTACAGGTCGCGCCATCTTATTCCTGGTGTCACCACCAAAGGAAAAGTTATTGATTTTTAATATAATTCTGGTTAAGTTTTAGAACATAGAGTATATTAGGCTATAATATAAAGTTAGTTTTATCGATGTTCAAATTTTCATCCTTGGGAACGCATTAATTGTGAAGAAAATGGCTACAGAAGTTTGCCCACTGGAAATAGAAGGCAAACATTTTAGGTGGATCCACCTTAAAGAAATAAAAATGATATTCTTAGCATATGACTCCCAGGTAACATTCTTTGGTTTAAATTGCTTAAATTAAGCCATTTTAGTGAAAACTGATAAAAAAATTAAAAATTATAGAAACAAGTCAAACTTTTAATAAGCTTTTGAAAATTTAGGGTCTTTCCTCTTGTTTTTTTCTAATCCGTTCACTGCTAAGGCACCAACACCCCCCCCCCCCTCCAGAACTGCGTCACTAGCGCGAGGAATCCTACACATTCAAATGAATAGAAAACTTGGGTCTAAAAACTGCTTATTGGAAAAGTTATATAGGATTAATAGTAAAATTAAAGGCCAGTCGATATAACTATTTGATTTCGTGCTCTAACAGAGCTCGTGTACCCAGTGATTTAATCTGCAAGACAACGTGAATTGCATTTGACACACACAAAGGCAAAATACAAGCTAAGTGTTGTTCATGTTGATTTGAAAACTCATTTCTTCCTCGTTAAAGGTAGAGAATTTCCGGCCAAGTAAGGTTTTCCCGGAAAATTGAAACCATTTAAATCAAGGACAAACTGACTACAGGTGCAAGTTTTAAAAAATTGGTCTCAATGCTACGCATTAAAAGATTTTCCTCATTCGCAGTTTCCCTAATCAAAACAGGCTTTTGGAAGCAAAGTTTCAATTTTTCCGAGTACATGCAACGTTGGTTTTTCCGTTTAATATTCTGTTTTGCTACTCGTATTCTCACATGATTTTTCACAAAAATATTTTTAAAAGTATCGATTATCTCATTTGACCACTATTTCTGCACTCTTTACCCCCTTCTCGTACACATCCTACTTCTAGGAAATATTTATATTTGCCAGTAATTGTAGAGTAAGCCAGATCAAAAGGAAAGCAATTTTTTTGTTTCAACTTCCACTCATGATTTAAGAATGGAATCTTATCCCTTGAGCTTGTAAGAATTACAACTTGAAAGAGAAAAAAAAAAAACCTTTTAACTTCACAATTAAAATCTAATTATTTTTCTTCAGGAGGAACGTGTTCTCCAGAAAAGCATTAATTTAGTTTTAAAAAATGATCTGCAAAAGCATTACCGAACCGACCAGAGGATTTAGACATATCACTGTTTAAAATATAGCCGGTATGTATCATGTTACACGACTTCAAAACAAATGAGATGCTGTAGTCTAATATGACGGTTTTTTTTTTAGTTTTTTTGACTGAGTGGAAGATTTAATGACCGCCGTGAGCAACTCAATGGGCTACGAGCAGTCGTCCGTCCCTCATTTAAGGCCATTGTTTCCAGGGAAGGGAGAGAATCAGTGCCGTAAGACAAACAACATCCATGCTACACCGGGATTCGAACCCAGCCCCATCTCGGACGAATGGTCATAAGCCTTCGCTTAGACCACTGCGCCGCAGGGGCGTCAAAAGCAGTCTTTTTTTTTTTATTATTGGAGGGTTGACTACCACCGTGAGCAACTCAATGGGCTATAAGCAGTCGCCCGTCCCTAATTTAATGACACGGGTTCCAGGGAAGGGAGAGAGTCAGTGCCGTAAGACAAACATCCATGCCGCCTCACCGGGATTCGAACCCGGACCTCTTTCAGACGAATGATCAGAGGCCATCGCTTAGACCACTGAGCCACCAGGGCGGCCAAAGCAGTCTTCCGTCCGGGATTTAGGGCCACTGGTTCCAGGGCAGGGAAAGGGGCCAACGCCGAAAGACAAGCATATTGCCCATGCCTCATCCGGGAGCCGAACCCGATGACTAGAAACCTGTGCCTCCGACCATTCGGCCACCGGAGCTGCCTGACGTCATTTGGGGAAGTTTACGCTAACTGGGAGCATCTAAGGCTACAAAAGGCAGCCCCAGTGGCGCAGTGGTCTAAGCGATGGCTTCTGATCATTCGTCGGAAAGGGGTCCGGATTCGAAACCCGGTGGGGCATGGATGTTGTGTTAGTCTTACGGCCCTGGCTCTCTCCCTTCCATGGAACCAGTGGCCTTAAATTAGGGACGGGCGACTGCTTATAGCCGATTGAGTTGCTCACAGTGGTAGTTAACCTCCAATTCCCCCTCCCAAATGCTACAAAGGAGTCGTCCGTCCCTACTGTTTCTGGGGAAGGGACAGGCCCAGTGCCATAAGGACAAACACACCACACACGCTTCATTTGGACGCAAACCCAGACTGCTAGCCAGAAATCCGCGTCTCTGACCACTGTTGCACTGACGCAGCCCATTACGTGATTTCCTGATCCCAAACAACATGTCACTATGTTTCCTTTTAAGCGCAAAAGCTTCGCAGGCCACGAGATTTTATTTAGGCTCAAGGTACACATACAGAGCGTAAAGTAGGAAAATAAGACCAACAAAATCCTGCAACCCAAAAATTTGAAAAAAACGTGAAATTGCATTTTATGACGTTCATGTACACTAGCAGTGAGCACCACAGCTGTAATAGCCTTTCATTCACAATGGACTGAATCGGTCCGTTTCCCCATTCGGTTGCAGGTCACTTGACGTAACTGGATTAATACATAGTATCATGTTTTACTAATTTATTTTTAAACTTAACTTTGACCTCTTTATCTCTCTCCTCACTCTCAAAAGTAACTTGATATCTTTAATATCAGTGGCGAGTAAAGTCGTGTCATCAGCATAACTTATTTTGCTGTTCACAATACTTTCTCTTTTTCCAAGGCATTTCCAAATAGATCTGAATAGATGCTATGCGGAAATGATAACTCACTTCACGCACTCCTTTGCTCTATTCTGATAACGTGTGTGTTGTTTTCTGTTAAATTTAATGCCGTCCGACGCCATTCTAGATTTTCATATATTCTAATATTTTCAGTCTTTTTATGTTCAATGCCTGTCTATATGTGGCCAGCGGCAGTCCTGTATCTTTTTCCGTTAATATTGTAACTCTTTAGAGTTGTCCTTTAAGGCGGGTTTTCCTAGCGACGGGTTTTCAACGCAACGGATAACGCTACCCAATCACGTCAGAGGCACTGCGTAACGTAATATGCTGACTTTGAGTGTTTTCCTCCACGGGGCAGACGACGACGACGAAATAAGCCAGTCGTGATCCGACAGTGTGAGGACATCTACTCGTGTAACAATGCAGTGAGTATCAAAAAGTGTAAAAATCTGTGTTTCAAAGAAGAAACTGTTTTATGGCTTGTCAAGCACTTGGAAGAGGTGGAAGAAGAGGAGGATTACATACTTGAATGGCTGCACAAACGAAAAACAATTTGTGCCGATGTATTTATGTCGAGAAAAAGGAGTGTACAGAAGTTTGATAGAAAACCATTTGCTCGATGATGAACTTAAGTTTAAAGCATATTTCAGATTCACAAGGGAGCAGTTTAATTTCATTGATTCTTATTGAAGATAAAATAGCCTGCAATTCATATAATCGAGTGAAGAAGCCAATAACACCTGCAGAAAAACTTGCCCTCACTCTGAGGTAAATAATTAGAGGAACATGTATTATTAAAACAAATATTTGTATAATTGCGGATCATTTTTTATTAAGTATGTATACACTAGAAATTTTTCTACAATAAAAAAATTATATGAAACAGCAATAAATAATCCTGAAAAGTCATTTTTGGCGGTGTAGAATCCCCAAAAAACACGCATTGAAGTAGGATAAAAATTATGCCTAAAGTATTTATTTTTACTCGTTACTGTCGCTGACGGCGTATGCAAAAGCGTCTGAGGATGTTACTTTCTTGAGCTGAATATTGTTCCATAAAATAGGAATTCCGCAACATGTTCCATAAAATAGGATTTCCACCACCCAATTCTATCAACTGCTCATCCTCGGAAGCTGAGAAACTATTCAATGGCATTGTTAAAAATAATAGGTTATTAATAATCGAAGAAAAACGAACTATCTTGTTGAATGAATTTTACTAGTGCGCTGCGTGCTACACAATTAACATCTCTCAAAGCAGTAGGCTTATCACGCCGGGCATCTCGCGTCGGCGGAGAACCGGTTTCTTCCTTTTAGGAAAACAGTCTGGGTTCCTTCCATTGTCGAAGTGGGAAGACTAATGCGCTCAACGTTTTCCGTTCTCCGCTGCGTATAAAAAACCCGTCGCTAGGAAAACCCACCTTTACAGTGTATTCACTGGTCACGAGAAAGACATGATCGTCCAAAAACCATTTTTGGTCCAAATGACCAACTGTCCCACTAATCGCTTTGCAAGCTCTTCCATTCCTACTGCATCGAAATTTTGAGCTCTTATGATTTGTCAACCCCTGACAGCAGTGACGTCGCTAAAGGGATGAAGCCCATCCTGAAAATTTTCTCGCCCACCCTGCCGCTCACCCAGTTCATGACGCGTCATTTTTCAATTACTTTAACAAGTAATGATAAGTCTTGTACTTTTCGCCATGTTGTCCCTAAGTATTTTCTCCTTGAAGGTGCGTTGTTTACTTCTCCGTAGAAAGGTTATCAAAACAGCATCCGCGGAGCCATGAAAATTCAGTTATTCTGCACTCTTCCAAATTCTTAATTTAAGCATTTTTTTCCATGTTAGTATGGCTAGGGGCCAATGAGAAAGGTAGCCAGGAATTATCTCAGGGAGGTCATTACCAATTGCTTCGCCGTTTGCTTGGGCTACTAAGTAGGAGATTCCAACGCGGAAAGTGAAGTTTAATGCTATAATACCAGTGCTCTTGAGCCTTCCCCTGTGCCATGAAGGAGCAGGACGTGGCTGACGACTGCTTTGGAACAGATGAGTGCAAGACAAGGTTGCTCATTTGAAGGAAGAGTTAAAGAGAGGGAAGCTGCCCCAGTGGAGCAGTGGTCTAAGCGCTGGCTCCTGACCATTCGTCCGAGAAGGGTCCAGGTTCGAATCTCTGTGAGACATGGATGTTGTATTTTGTCTTACGGCACTGGTTCTCCCCTTCCCTGGAACCAGTGACCCTAAATTAGGGACGGGCGACTGCTTATAGCCCATTGAGTTGCTCACGGTGGTCGTTAAACCTTCAATAAAAAAAAAAAGAGAGAGAGAGAGGTAAGGTATATTACTGTGTGTGCTTTTTTTCGATTGGAGGTTTAACGACCACCGTTAGCAACTCAATGGGCTACAAGCAGTCGCCCGTCCTTAATTTAGAGTCATTGACTCAAAAAATGCCATAAGACAACAGCCATGCCGCACCGGAATTCGGACCCCTTTCGGTGGAATGATCAGACGTACCTGCCAGCAGGCCGTACACGACATAAAGGCAGATAGCAGTCAGAACGAACGTCCGCCTAGCTCAATTGGTAGAGTGACTTATTCCAGAATGAGGGGACTCGGGTTCGAGCCCCGGCATAGACAAAAATGACGGAGAAATTTACTTCGTTATACTTTCGGAAAATTTATTTTAGATAGCAATTTCGTCCGATAAACTGGGCAAACAAAAACTGATTCTGAGAAATAATTCTGCTTTTCGGCCTGAACGCTAGGGACTATTTTTCGTAGCGGAAGTAGCTGTTTCGTACCCTACATGCAGCCATTTGCAAAAGTTTAAAACCACCTGTTGGTAACAGGAGATTTCTGCCGATTGCGTCCGCTGCTGTCTGTATTACTCAAATTCCTGTCTGTGTTGCATCATCCTACAACGGCAGCTATTGATAGAGTTGGGGAAGCGTGCGAGTGTCAGTTTGCTACTAGTTTTTATGCTAAGAGGTTTTGTACGTATTTTCTATATAGCGAAAAATGGGCGAAAAGAAGAGAGTCATTCAGTGTTGCCCAGAGGGCACAAATAGTGATCTTATAACATGAAGAATACTCCGAACGTGACAATAAGCAGAAAGGTGAAAATGAGAAAGACTGCTATTCATAATACGATCATGAAATATCGAGATAAAGGTGAATTTAGCGACCGAAAGAAAAGTGGACGTCCAAGGAAAACAACCCCACGTGATGACAATACCATAAGGCGAATGGCTATGCGTTCTCCGAGGTGTTCGTACAACAAAGTCAAGGCCTTTCTACATTCAAAAGGGCTTGATATTAGTATCAGCATTGCTTCCCGACGTCTTAGCAAAGATTTGGGATTAAAGTCTTATAAACCTGCACATAAACTTAGACTCACCTCTGTCATGAAACAGAAGATACTCCAGTTTGCGAAGCGTCATCAGTCGTGGATTACTGAAAATTGGAGCCAAGTTCTTTTTCTCTATGAATCAACTGTGCGTCAATTTGAATCACGTGAAGCCCATGTTCGACGACCAAAAGGCAAAAGGTTTGATGAAAAATACACCGTTAGCACCGTGAAACATCGCCTAGTCAGATGATATGGGGTGCTATGTCAGCATCCGGTACTGCTTCATTATCCTTTTTGCCGACAGGCACTACCATGACTGGTCCATTTTATGTGGAAATGTTACGTGAGAAGCTGTAAACTCATATGAAAGTGCACAGAAGCATATCTTTATGCATGGTGGTGCTCCATGCCACAGATCAAAGACAGTAAAGGACTACCTGCAGAGGTAAAACATAACTGTGCTTGACTGGCCCGGTAATAGTCCCAACCTTAACCCCATCGAAAATTTGTAGGCAATTTTAAAAGACAGGGTAGCAGAAAAACAGGCATCAAATTCCCAAGCTTTGATTGACGCGATAAAGTACGTGTGGTGCAAAGACATTTCAAGTGACTACTGCAAACCCCTCATTGATAGTATGCCACGTCGTATTCTGTAAGTTATAAAAAAAAAAAAAAAAAAAGTGGTCACACAAAGTACTAATTTCGGTCTTTTTGTGTTCTAAAGACTGTAAATACTCATCTGTGGTGTCATTTTTTCAAATATCTGACTAGTGATTAGTTGTTTCTTTGAAAATCTTAATTTTTCAATAAATTGACAAGTGATCTTAAACTTTTGCAAATGACTGCAATGGTACACCCTTAGGTTGACTGAGTATAGGCGACCCGTTGCCGCACCCCTCCCCAAACCTGTGCCATATATTCACGGATCACAACTTTCAGTTTACTTATACTGAGCTAATGAATCCAGCCCATGATTTAAATAACTTTCGGAGGTGTTCCACACAATTTTTAAAACATGAAATCAAAATTAATCTTGCTTTTATACATTAAATTATATCTTTTGTGAGCAGTCCTCCATAAGTGTGTTAGAAATACAAGTGTAAGCTCTCCCGTTCATTGATAATTTAGAGGTAAATCTGGGGAATTCCATAAACTTGAAGAAAACGCACCACACTGTCAATGCAATTTCCATCTCTTACATAATTCAAAATGCATGGAGAAATGAGTCTCATTTGGATGTTCACAGATCGTTACAAAACCTGTATGTCGAGTTTTGCATACGTAGAGAATAAAACCTCGCAAGTGGCATCCTTAGATGAGCTCAAACCCACTTATCAGATTTCAGCTTAGTGGTTTCCACAATTGTTCGAGAGACACACTCTCAGTTATAGATCTGCCAATGAATTCAAGGAAAAACACGCAAATCGGTTCTTTTTCGTGATTGTATAGCTTTTCCTGTATATTTTATGACTAGAAATGAAGTTCTGTCACACGGAAGGCTCATTATCTAAGCAATAAAAAGCTACAGACGTCCTGCTATTTATTTGAAAGAAAACGACTGAAAAGGGACTTAACTACGGTTAATGAACCACGACTTCTTTAAAAATGTAAGTGCAAATGAAAAAGGAAAATAAAAGGATTGCGTTTAGCATTTCGCAGTGTACCGTAAAGAAATGACATTTATCCAATGGTGTGTCATTTTTTATAATACTACGGAAAACATGGCGGTATAAATATCCCAACTTTGCCATGCACTATAGCTGTGGAAAATTCCTACCTGCGGAGCGACAATAGGACTCTTCGCTACCTTCAGCTCTTCGTAGAAAAACAAAAATCTAGATTTCATTGAACATTCGGGTAAAATGGAATTACGAAAAATGTTCAAGAGCTGACATTCACGCAACAATTTGATGTTTTTAGATATGAAATCTCTCGCTTAGTTTCGTTTTATTACTTCAAACAAGCACCGTCATTTTTCCGATGTAATTTGTATATATTCAAATTTTCACTACACCCTATGATAACTTTTGTCTACTAGTGTACTTGCAAAGCTAAGTTTCAAACATAACAGTTGACAGCAACTATAGCAACTTCATACACTAAAATTCAGGTGAGAAGCGCATTACACCAAGACAACGAACGTACACAAACACGAAATGCATATGAATGAATGGCCAGAAGTACTGCTAATGCGCCCTAAAAGCCTTTCACTTATGGTAGTAGAAGTGCGATGTTTCGGTGATGAACAGGGAGTAAGCTCGCTCCCTTGATATATTTTTTTATTGGAGGTTTAACGACCACCGTGAGCAACTCAATGGGCGATAAAGCAGTCGCCCGTCCCTAATTTAGGGTCACTGGTTCCAGGGAAGGGACAGTGCCCTAAGACAAACACAACATCATGCCTTTCGGACGAATGATCAGAGGCCATCGCTCAGACTACTGCGCCACCGGGGCGACACTCGCTCCCTTGACGCCAAAAATGTTGCACAACTATCGTGCACCCTGGTGGCAAGATGGAAAATCAGGTCTGGTAGTAATATGAGTCATTGCTCCATTGGCGAAAATCACAGTTGTACGAGACTTCTGGAAGCAGTCTAAAGAGTCACTTTATGACTGTTTCGTCACCAGAGCTCCCAGAAATGTTCAGTAGGATTAAGTTCTGTAGAACTGAGCTGGCTACTCCATCCTGTGGATATCCTCTCTCTCAAAGTAATCGTCGATCAGCAATGTCCTACCAGGAGCAGTATCGTCCGTAAAAATGAACTTGGGGTTTACAACACGCCTCAAAAGCCTTACATGTAACTCAAGGATATCCTTTGTACTTTTGTGCACGCACAGTGCCGATCTCAACTGTGTGGAGAGACGTACGGCTATCCAACAATACACCTCTCCACTACAGGAGACCTCCACAATGGTCTCTGTCCGGGATGTTGTGGGAATATTTTCGCCTTCACCGCAGGTGAACACACGTCGGTAATTTGTTGTCATACTAAAATGAGACTCATCTGTAAAGAGGACATGCGGCCACTTCGGTCCAGGTTGTGATGCTTCTTGAACCAAGTCATTTGAGCTATTCTGTGGCACTGTGAAGGCCAGAGGCAAATCATTAATCTCCAAGCATACAGATTCCTCTCACAAAGTCGACAGAACTTCTCTCTTTGATACCACCCTGTCTAAAAGCAACGGCGAGCTTGACAGCGAGTTCTCTTGCTTTCATCCTATTAATGATGATGCCCCAAGAAAATATCTGGCCTTCTCACTGTTAAGGCTAGATACAAGCCCTTCTGGAATGTTGTGACTGTTGGCTTGCTCGGAACTTGTCGTCGAGACAGCCCCAGATTCCTGAAATTGTTGCCATAGCCTGGAGATGGCCATTCAAGAGACGTTATGCTCTCTGGATATCGCATTTTGGGTCTGTTCTGGCTCTCCAAGCGACTCTGAAGGTTCTTCCGCATGTTTACTCTTCTTGCAAGTGGTGGACTTGGGAGCGCGCGAAGTTTGATATGACGAGATCTTGGCGTTTTGCATGTGCCTGCACAAATGGAGTTGCTTTTTGCATATGTTCTTTTGCATGGGTGATGTACCTCTCTACTGAACTTCCTTATACTCTAACCTGTCGTTATATATAGAGGTATATTTTGTTTGGAACTTACCTTTAGTCTTTCAGGGTGACATACACACAGTCCCTGGAACATTGCCACCTTTTCAACATATATTTCGGGAATGTAAAAAGGAAAACTACATTAATGTCCAGATAGCACTAATTGTTAATGACATCTCTGAAAGCAGTTTTGTTCTGCCCTGGATCTTGCAGTAGAAACTACCAGTATCTTTTGGAGTAGGACTAGGTCTAACTCAGCGGATAGTATGGGGCCACTTACGGCGACCACCTGTAACAAAAATAGGTCCCGATTGAAATCATTATAGCGTTAAAAATACGTGACGCCCGCACACTTATCGTGTTAGCATATTCGTAAACAGCATGGAGTCCAAGTCGCGTACTGCGCAACACATCGTGCGCGGGGGAGTTGATGCAATATTTCTGGGGCTGCCGCCGCGTTTGACTTAGTCTAACTCTGCAACCGTGAGCGCAACACGACTGTGCGTGGTATAGTTTTAAAGCTCTCGACAAGATCTATTTAAATACACGAATAACATTTCTCAGGGGTTTGAATTGAACCTTTTAAAAATTCCTTTCTTGTGAACCGGTGAACACTTGACAATATCGCGGTTTATCTGCACAACCGTGAGTGCAAACCGACTGCGCGTGGTATCGTTTTAAAGCTCTCGACGAAATCTAAAATTTGTAAAAATTGTTTTCGTGTGAACGGGTTAACATTTTTGACAGTGCCGCGAAATTCCCAGAATGAACGCAAGCAAAAGTGGAGAAAACCAAAACGGAGAGGCAAGAGCAAGTGATGAGGAATGTAAGAAGCCCAAGAAGACAGAACACCACGTTGAGTAATTCGTGTATCGATTTGCTTTGTGTTCGCAATGTATCCAGCATTATTTGTAAAAATTATGTAGGCTACTTTTCATATCATAGACCTGTGCTGGCTATAACAAATTAAATAAACGCTTTGAAACCATGCTCTACTAGCTCATTTCAACTCTCCGATCTGCAAGTAGTAATGCTACGTTCCAAACTGACGGCTGAATCAGAACTTAGTCTTCCTGTATTTATTTTTTTTGACAAAATTTCTGCCAAGCACTTTTAAGTTTGGGTCCCCCTAAATAGCCCACCCAGTTCTGAGCTGCTGGTCTCACGCTGTCCCCTTGTTGATGAATACTTCCTGCAGGACAATGCCCACAGTTACTCAAAGTAGTCCCAATAACATGGAGACCTTTCCCCAATGCCACTTCAGTCCCCCAAATCTCAATCCCATGGAGCATTAATGGGACGAAGTCGAACTGGACATCAGACGTTTGGGTCCACTGCCATCCAACCTGCGTTAATTGAAATACGCATGCTCAGGCAAATATTTCATGGAACGTTAACAAAACTATGTCGAATCAACGGAGAGGTGAATTGATGGGTTCCCTATCACATTGTCCGCTGTTCACTTCGTTCTCAGAATGGACGGAATACCGTGGAAATTTTCTGTTTTGATGAAATTTTTGTTACTGGATGTAGGGGCGGATATTGCTTACATGCGAATTTTTTCCTGTTTAAGTTTTTAGATTAAAATACACTGACAATGAAATTTGTGCAGCAAGCACGAACCGGCAGTCTTATGAACTGGCGTGTAGTCGATGCCCCATGAAAGCGAAAAGCACCGGCCGAAGCAAGCAAGAGTACAGAGTCACAAGAATGCCGGGTAGACGTCGATTTAGGCTACTTACGGACTTTGAGAGAGAGGCCTGATTATCGGGCTGAAAACCGCAGGGTGGTTGGCGTGCCATATAGCCCGCCACGTGGACTCTTCTGACCATACCGTCAGACTATGTTGGGAGCAGTGGAGATGTGACGGCACTGCCACACGGCGGAGTGGATCCGGACGGACCAGGGGGACCACCGGTAGAGAGGATCAACGGATCGTGCGCCAGGCACGAACGGATCCCACGGGGACCTGGTCCACTGTACAGGCAGATGCAGCGGCTCCTGTGTGCCCAAGAACCATTTCCCGATGCCTCGCGGAATCGAATCTGCGATCCCAGTGCCCCTTACGTGTGCTGCCATTAACACCGGAACATTGCCGGCTCCGTGTGCAGTGGGGCTAGGCCAGAGCGACGTGGAACGGCACAGACTGGCGATGTGTGGTGTTTAGCGATGAGTGCCGCTTCGTTTTGGGGACAGATTACCATCGTGTCCGGGTGTGGAGGTTCCCGGGTCTACGGCACAATCCCAACCTCGCTATAGAGCGCCACACCTCCCCACTGCAGGCATTATGGTCTGGGGAGCCATTGCCTACGATAGCCGATCAGCTGTAGTAGTGGTACGGGATCATTGACGGGCCAGCGGTATGTGGATGAGATCCGACGACCCCATGTGTTCCCATTCCTGGCCGGGATTCCAGGTGCACTATACCAGCACCATAATGCCCGCCCGCACACGGCTCGTGTTGCCCAGTACTGCCTACGTCATGTTCAGACACTTCCATGGTCTGCCCGCTCCCCGGACATGTCCCCTATCGAGCATGTGTGGGACCAGTTGAAACGCCGGCTGCCTCCATGCCGCACCATCCGGGATTTGGAGCACACCGTCCAACACGTGTGGGCCAGTCTGCCGCAGGACAACATCAGGCGTCTGTTCGCCTCCATGCCGGACCGTATTGCAGCATGTATCGTATTGCATCATGTATCGCCGCACGAGGTGGTGCGACGCGCTATTGAAGATGACCGGGCTGCGTGTCATAGGTCCCTCTGTTTGTCCTGCAGCTCTGTTTTTGCCATCATATGTATCATTCATCTGTAGCATTACGTCCATAAAATTTCAGTTCAATCTGATGCTTCCTTCTTTGTGCGCAAATTTCATTGTCCGTGAATGTATAACGATTTTAAATGTTATTTAAAGTAAAAACTCTTTGAAGAGTTTTTTAAATATTGTGTGGTACGATGCCAATCACTATGACATTAATCAAAGTTATTCCAATGGCCACAAATGTGTTGGATTGAAGAGGATAAATTTAGACACCATTTCTTCTTTATGTAAAAAGTCTCCATTTTCCTGCTCTCACACCCCAAATTCACAGTAAATATCAATCTGAACTTTTTTTTCACCATTATATTTTTATGGATTTTTTTTCTCACTCTAAATAGCTATGACATATTTAGAGAGCATAATAGAGTTCATTCGTATGAAAATTAGTAATGTGGAAATTATAAACAATGAAAAGTAAAAATATACTGAAAAAACTAAGAATGTGAAAACAATATACAAAACGTATTTCAAAACAAAATATTTTTTTAAAACTGATTTATGTCTTAGGGATTGACATCGTACCACTTGAAAGAGTTAAAAAGCTCACCAGAGTTCAGTTCTTAGTTTTACTTTAAATAACATTTAAAATTGTTTTACACTGCTGTTAATAGAAATTTCAACACCAAGAAGAAAACAAGCAATCACAATGAAATTTATGAGAGTGATTAGTTATGGTACAAGCTGCAAACGATCACAATTACATACCGGTTCGTGATGAGGAAAGCCAAAAAATTAGTAAAAAATAAATCCACCGTGGGCGGTGATAACCGACCCCACACGCCGTGGGATCGAATGAAACAGTTTGGATGGTGGTCTGCGGTATTGCATTCCATTCTGCTTCTACGCGCATCCACAATTCGCATGTTGTGACAGGCAGCGAGGCTATGCGAGTAAGTCATTGCTCGATGGCACTCAGACGTTCTCTATTGGCGACAAATCTGGCGAGCGAGCAGGCCAGGGAAGTCGAGCGACTTGATGCGCACAGAGTACGTCTTGGACAGTACGTGCAACATGGGGTCGGGCATTGTCTCTTTGAAAGACGGCTCCCGGGATCGTCTGAAGGAAGGGTAGAAGCTCAGCTTCCAACACTTCCTTGATGTAGCGTTGGCTGTTCAATGTGCTTGGGATGCGTAGTAGGCGAGTGCACGAATGAAACGCAATAGCGCCCCAGACCATCATGCTCGGCGTGGGACCAGTATGACGCCGCGCAATGCAGCCTTCCAGATGCCGTTCACCACGGTTTCTGCGAAACAGGATTCTCCCGTCGTGATGCATTAGATTGAATCTGAACTCGTCCGAAAACACGATATGCTCCCAATCAGCACTCCAATTTCGACGCTTGCAGCCTTACTGCAATCTCTGGCGCCTATGGTTCACGGTCAAGGGAAATCGCAACAATGGACGGCAAGCAACGATGCCTCTCTGCAACAATCGGTGACGAACAGTGCTTGCAAACATCGGACGATGTGTGACCATCCTGCATTGCTGCGCAAGTGTCGTGGATGGTGGTGTGTGCAACGTCACTGTCATACGGTGCAAGTGCCTGTCTTTCCACTCGGTCGTGCGATTTCGAGCTCCAGACCCTTCACAACGATGCGTAGAACCTTCTGCTGCCCATTGACACCATGTACGCATAACGGTAGTTGCGGTACGCTTAACGCGTGCAGCAATATCACGGTATAATAAACCACTACACCTTTGAGTCCAACGATTCTACCTCTTTCAAACTCCGTCAAGTGTTCGTATGGTTGTCTCGTCCTTCTTCCGTTTGCATGTTAACAACTGCGTAGCCTCGAGTTCAGAGATAGCAAGTTTAAAAACCTGCTCTCTGTAAGGCTTCTATAACCCCTTGTGTGACGTTTCCGATGGCGCTGAGCGCGTGTCACATTATCATGTGCGCTGCAATTGCAATCATTTACATCTCCCATGGTGCCCTACCCACCCTGCAAACTTCGTGCAAATCTGAGCATTTCTTCACGGTATTGCAATTTCTATTAACAGCAGCGTATTTTAATCGAAAAACTTAAATAGGGAAAAAATCGCATGTAAGCAATGTCCGCTGACCTGTTTTTTCTGTCTAATAAAAATTCCATAGAAACAGTATTTGCACGGTATTCCACCTATTCTGAGGACGAAATTAATGCTGACAAAGTGGACTAAATGAACTGAACCAAGTGAACGTGGACGAAATGAATACGGACAATGTGATCCGTCACCAATTGATGCTATTTTAAAAGTCAAAGGAGGTCAAGTACATTAAGTGGTCATAATAAGTTGGACACACAGTGTACAACATATTTGGAGATCTACTCCCAGTCACCGGTTTAAAGCCCACTGCATTCAAAGAAACATCCGAGATTCAAACCAAAGACGTTTATAGACGATTTAAGTGCATGCGCTATAATGTGACGGCATTTGAACGCTGTTATTCCATCTACACAAAAAAACATTCGATATAAAATGTAGTCATCCAATTTTTGTCTTGTGCATTTATTATTATTAATGGAAGCTAAACGTGCCTTGCAACTGGCCAAGGCTTTAATTCACATCGCGAGTGAAACTTTGGTCTCATGATTCGTATTAAACCGAGGAACTTTTATCCGTGTAATGTCAAAAGATGGCTTCCGAATTAACAGGACGTAGCATCTGTGGGTAGCAGTCATTAAAGTTAACCAACCGCAAAAAACATTTGCACCATCGCGTAATTCAGAGACAGCAGCCAGAAAGATAGTTAGGAAAGGAGACTGTTTTGTGTAATTCATGTCCCTTGATGCCTTTCCACGCCCCTATATCTTGCTTGACAACCAAGAAAGATGCTGTGTCACGTATTCCCTATGGATTATTCCAATCATTTGTTCTTTATCGCAGGTGGAGGACGTATAAAATCGATCTACCCAACTACTCTACTAAGTAAGGCCCGACCTTGAAGCTTTTTTTAGGATTCAACTATTCAGTTCAGTGTTTGATAGCTATCCTTCGATAAATGTGATTCTTCAGAATTTCAAATTACGTAGATTCTTATGCACTGAGTTATTGAGAGACTATTCCGAATAATAAACGAACATGTGTTTTGATATTTCATGGTTTAAAATCGTATTCAATGACTCGTCTAATAGCACAATGTACGTGTAATGATCTACTTCTTCTCGTTTTGAAATAGATTTATTTTTTTTATTCCGAGCCATCTTTTTTTCTGTTCTCATTCCAAAGCAGAGTAGTGGTAGTGAATGCTTCGAGTTTTGCCCTAGTTAGAGCCAGCTGAATGATCAGTGTATTTCATGTCAAGCGCGCCATGCATAGGACAAGCAGAAAAAATAAGACAAGGTGTCGACATCTACGACACTGCCAACGGGAAAACAGAGATGCAAACATTTTCATGACGTCACAGATTAATGGTCGAAGCTAAGGTCAAAGTACTAAATCGGTTATCTTCATGGATTTTTGGAGATCGATATGAAGATAAATAGGAGCACTTTTTATAGTAATCCATAAAGCTGATAAAGTACATTGCAGCAAACGCTTACTTACGAACAATTTATTTTCAAAACACTTGATGTACTCTAAGCAAATTTTGATTTTTCACATTTTCGCCTCATTCAGTGTTGATCGCAAATTTTTAGAGCATTGAATTGGAATTAGGAACAGACTTAAGACAGCTGAGACCTTAGGACAAACTGCTTTCAATTAAAGCTCAACCGCATGTATCATGAAAGGTGGACCCGGGGCAACGTTCGTGAATCATGGAACAAAAATTATTTCATACTTTTCCAACTGCTTGTCTCCGAATGTACACTCAATGGACAAAACATTAGAGATACCTACCTAATAGCGTGTTGGTCCTCTAGCGCGAACAACAGCTTGTCACGCAGAGGCATCGACTCCACCAGATGCCGGAGGGTTTCCGTGGTAATACTAGTCATGCTTGTTGCAGCATTGTCCACAACTCCGCCCGAGACGTCGATCCAGGATCCATGGATCTGATGTCTCGCTTCACGGCATCCCAGAGAGCTTCCACAGGGTTTAAATTCGGGGACCTTGGAAGCTACCGGATGGTTCTAAACTCATGAGTGTTCCTCGAGCCATGCTTGGGTGGTTGTGGCCCGGTGGGGTGCAGTGGCGGATCCAGCGGGGGGGATGACTGGGGAGATAGCCCCCAAACTCTAACAACGTTTTTACGTTTAAAGTAGCGAAGATCGTTAATGATTAACTTTGCATATTTTGTTTTCAGTTTTTCAAAAAAAAAAATACAATTAAACTTAGTACGGAGGATTTAAAATACTTATTACATTGATTTAGGTTCAGTAAAAAAAGAATGAAAGGAATCGAATAGAGAGAGAGCAAAAGACAAAGGGAAAACAGGGACAGCGGGGAAAAAAACATGGGGATGTTCTTTGCTATTGTCATGTTGTCTAGCATCTGTTACGTTTCGAAACAGGGTAAGGCTGAGCTTGGTACTGAAATCAGAGTAGGTGGGAGAAACTGAATAACAATATGATTTACGTACGTATCTTAATTGGGTCATAAAAGAAATTCGTAAAAATGTCCCTACCGCTTTTTTCCCAGATGGTCTTTTTATGACTCTTTTTCTTATTTTTCCTGCTCCCTCACGCCTCACGGGCGCTTCCCGTTGTTCCACCCACTCCGACGTCAAATAAACGCTTGGTGGGGTGGGTAGGGAGGGAGGCAGCGTGGCTAATACGGGGTAATTTTCGGCATCTCCTGCTACTAACATTATATATATGCGGGAGTAACATGGAGGAGACTGGCACAAGACAGACCGATGTGGAAAAACATGGTGAGACCTTCATCCTGCAGTGGATTGATGATGGTTGACAATGATGTAAATATACTACAGTTATATATCAAAAAAAACATTTCATAATGGCTCCTGTGCCCTTCCCCCTAGAGTAAACTTTTGGATCCGCTCCTGGTGGGGTGGCGCATTGTCCTGAAACAGACCACCGGCTACAGGATGCACGAAGGCCATAAAAGTATATAGGTGATCAGCCAGCATATGCTAGTACCGCGCAATCGTTTAGGACCCCTCCAGACACACTAAGGGACCTAATATGTGTCCCATGAAAAGGCTCCCCAAACCATCACAGAGCCACCACCGTCTTGAACAGAGCCGACCTGGCATGACGGGGCCACACCCTCCCGTCAGCTTAGTACAGCTGAAAACGGAATTAATCTGACCATACGACGTGGCGCCACTCTGCAGAGGCCCGGTTTTAATGTTCCCAGCACCAGGCGAGACGTAATTTCCGTTGACGAGCAGTCGACAATGGCGCACGAGTAGGGCGTCGGTTCCCGTAGCCCATGGTATGCATTGCGCACTGTACCGTTCGCTCACTGACCCGGATGAAATTGATCCGCCGTTGCCAAACGGTCGGTCTGTAAGAGCCTGGATAGTCTACGCAGAATCCCGGTCATCAATGGCGTGTTGTTGGCCACTGCTTGCTCTATGTGCTGACGACTGACGTGCAAGCGGTGGCCGACAACACGGTCATCAATGGCGTGTTGTCTGCCACCGCTTGCACGTCAGTAGATAGTATACTCGCGGTACATCCTTGATACGGTTACCCTCTGGAACTGAAGTAATAGACGTCACAGAACTGTGCACAAATTGTATTCTATGCAAGTTTTGGGGAGAAGGAACTCCAGTCTGGCGGCGTTCCAAAACCTGGAATCCTGAACACTATACTTCGAAAATACCTGTGCGGAATAACGACAAAGAAAAATTTCATAGAGCACCCGGAGTATTAGTAGCGTTTAGTTTCAAAATCGTGTACAAAGTATTGCGCACAGGCTTAAAATTATGTCTGATATTTGGAAACGCTAAGCAATTCATGAGATTTTCTAAATGTTTTGTTGCAGTTGTTTCGGGGTTGTTTAAAGGCCACCATGACCACCTCTAAGGGCTACTAGCAGTCGCCCATCTTTAATTTGGGGCCACTGGTTCTAGGGAAGTGCCAACGTCATCAGAAAAACACACCACCCATGGCTCATTCGGGACTTGAGGCCGGACCCTTAGCTAGCGAATTTTTCAAAAAAACCTTTCTCCACAAACTTTGTCTTCCAAATAAGAAACAACTCAATTGGGAGTGGCAAAGGATTTTGAAAACGCCCCTCAGTCTTTTCAACTTTTACAGATCATTACGTTTTGATCACTTCCAAACGCATTAAAAAAAATGCTAACTGGAGTCTTAGCTTTAAAGTTACAACTGCTGCGGAAATTCATTGAATATCCGAAAACGTCTGAATTTCCCAACTTCGTCAAATGATTGCGTATATTCGAAAAGTATTTACAAACATCACCCATCAGAATTCTTTCGTTTGGTACACATGAAATGCAAATCTTCTGCAATTTAGATTTCTAGTTTGCCTCCACCCCAAACGGCCCAAGCCTAGTATCTTCACTGTTTTGTTTCGAGAGAGGAGGGCCGCGACCCTGTGAGCATTAAGGTATACGAGCCGTAAGTCGCCGCCCACACCTAGCTTTTGCTCATTTGGGCCGCGGATAACCTAGGGGTCAAACGTTCGTAACTCCTACGGAGGAGTCTCTGGTTCGACCCCAGGCCCGGTCATAAGAGCGCCTTCCTTTTTCTACCTCGCTGCCGTGTGACTTTCCTGTCTGGTACTGTAGCCCAAATTTCCTAGCTTCTTATTTTTTTTTAATTGGGGTTGAACGACCACCATGAGCAACTCAATGGGCTATAAGCAGTCGTCTGTCCCTAATTTAGGGCCATTGGTTCCAGGAAAGGGAGAGAGCCAATGCCGTAAGACAAACATCGATGCCTCACCAGGATTCGAACCTGGACCCATCTCGGGCGAATGATCATAAGCCATCGCTTGGACCACTGCGCCGACCGGGCGGCCTTCCTACTTCTAAGGGTTAACCCTTTAACTTGCTGAAACGAAATAAGTCGGGGTTACCAAAATAGGCTGAAATCAGCTCGAACAAATATATTCGCTGAGAAGTAGGCCGAAAGCGAGAGAAAGAAGAGAACCTACGCATCCAGAAGCATTGCTTTTACCTTTGGTTTGTTATTCTAAGTGGTCATTTGGAGGTATGATTGTCATTAATCGTTCCTGTCCGATTATAGTTTCCGCTAAGAATGCTATAAAAAGGGCGAAAACCCTAAGACAGAAGAGAAAAGATGTTTGAGTAACTTTTTTCTACTCTGTGGCATGATTTCCATGTTCGAGGGACTACTCCTGAATCATTCTTTGGGTGCTGGAACAAAGAATAAAGGACTAAGGAAATCAGACTACATACTGTAAGACTAAGGACTGCAAGGGAGCACTTACAACCAGTAACAGATTTATAGTGGATACTCCTGAGGTGAAAGGAGTTGTTTTGCAGTAGCATTCGTATAACCCGGTCATCATAAGAACACTTGTGTTTGAGAAGCGCAGGAATATTTGGGCAGCTCTTGGTTCAGGTACATCGGCCGCTTAAAGGGTTAAGACCTGGCTGTCAGACATTCCCTAGAATCCTCTACATAAATCTAAATCTCTTTTCCTCATTTGAAATTCCTGGCGCAAAAGCCACGAATGGTCAAACAAAAAGATCGGCTTGGGCCATAGCAGTGGCGTATATTAGAGGATAGCTAGGCTAGCTGCGAAGCCCAGAGAATGCACAAAGTCAATTAATTATACACACATTTAGTTAATTATCAACTGTATTAAGATATGTCGATGCTTTCGGTGCCAAAAAAAAAAAAAAAACACTAGCGGATTCGCTTCTTTCGTTTATGAGAATCAGTCTGGCGAGCGATGATCAACGGCATCAACGTAACGCAAGTAGGTCTTCGAGAGACTTCGCTGTTCTGATGCGAAGAGCTTCAATACTATCTCCTGCTAGCGTTTCCATGATAACAGGAATGAGCTACGGAGCTCGTGAGTGGCCATTGCTCCGAAAAAACGAAGACTTCGGACAAATTCAGTCCCTCCATGCTTCCAGCGCGTGTTTCTTGAGAGTTGTTTCAGTTTGTGTGAAGTGTCAATGAATTAAAATCAGTGATATATCTTAAATTCGTGGCTTTGTTGGATTCAAACTGTTTTGATAAATTCTGTGAAAGCTTCCCTGAACATCTATCGGAGCTTTTTTTGGGGGGGGGGGGGATTGGAGGTTTAACGACCACCGTGAGCAACTCAATGGGCTATAAGCAGTCGCCCGTCCCTAATTTAGGGTCACTGGTTCCAGGGAAGGGAGAGAGCCAGTGCCGTAAGACAAACACAACATCCATGCCTGACCGGGATTCGAACCCGGACCCCTTACGGACGAATGATCTCCAATCAGAGCTTAAAGAACTATGCTTCAAATTTTGATACAGCTAGATTAAAAAGTGAACTGAAGGTGTTTTATTCCCTTAATGAATACAAAAACAAATCAGTAAAAGACATTACTTGTTACATAAAGTTGAATAATTAGTGTTTTTTGAGGTGTACAAATTAGCAGATCTAATAGTAAACTTTTCATCAACAACTGCCGAAAGAAGTTTTTCCGTATTAAAAAGAATAAAGATTTATCTTAGAGCCACACAAGGACATGCACATTCGAGCAACTTGGCTGGTTTGTTAATAGAGAAAAACATTTTTTTTAAATATGAAAAAGTACTCTGAAGAAACATTTTTCTGAAAACGTAACACTCAAGTTCACACAAAAGGAAAGAAGAATGGAGTTCATGTACGAATAAGTGTTCAAATCCTAATCCTCATAATTATTTGGTATCATGGTAGCAATAGCATGTACCTAAAATTTAGAAAAAAAATGTTACTTCTATTACTTAACAATTAAAAAATAAACTTCGCAATTTTTAAAAAACAGTATTGTTGGGGGGGGGTGAGATAGCCCAGGTCTCGGACCCAAGATACGCCAGTGGGCCATAGGGACGCCAATACCTCGATCTACTACAAAACCAATTAACTCCCGCGTTTAGAATATGTACTTGATTGCTAATTTGGAATGGAAAAGGCAGATGTGATTCAGCCATAGAGCAACGAAACCCGTTAAATACATGCAAAGGTTAGTTCGGACAGCGGGGGTGGGGGTGCAACTTTAAAACTTAAAGAACCATCATGGAGTTGAATTTACTTCATTACAGCAACGTCAGAACATAAAACACTTCCGAAGATCAAAGTCCACATTTAACCACTATACGAACAAGCGCTTCAGACTGCACACTCGGCCGTAAAATCCAGAGGATCAAAGTTTCCAAATTTCAATTATGAAATGCAGACGGCTTTCCGCCTGGTGAGGTAATTAAATACCATCCTGATCGTCCGTGCGTTCAGTGCCTTCCTTCCTAAGCAATGTAATCTTCGGGTTTCAAAAGTTCAATTGATTTCCGTGCCAACACATGACATATCCACAGGAACGTTTACAGAACCTGTTCATATTCCCAGGCGTCTACGTACGGGTATTTAACTTTTTTACAACATGCACGAGAACTTACTCTATACTTGACTCTTATTAAAATGTACTAACAGAAGGGTCCTAATCCGGACGAAGAGCCGAGTTACGATATGTATTGACAGAAGATGGAATCAGGGACGCACCCCCCCCCTCACCCAATCAACTGCCAAACCAGTCGACTCCGGCAGTGCACAAACCTACATTTTATCCCTGCCCCCCCCCCCCCCCCCCGTTTTTCGCTGTTTGTCGTATGGATTCGTTATACATGAGTCACGCGATATGCTCAGCCTTCGTTTTACATATCGACGAATCACGATTTCGTTACGTTCGTACAACTATTGAAGTCAGACCATATGCGATTGTTACCTATAGCTAGCGATATGTCAAAACTATTTAGTTCGCAGACTAAAACGCGGTAACTTTCAATAAAACGCATTATCAAAACTCTCGAAGCCTAACGTGGCTACCGATGCAACCATGGAGCTTATATTAGATTGAAACACCACTGACTGCAGCCATATGTCACGGCTAATCGTTAAGGGCCGCCCCGGTGGCGCAGTGGTCTAAGCGATGGCTTCTGATCATTCGCACGGAAGGGGTCCGGGTTCGAATCCCGGTGAGGCATGGATGTTGTGTTTGTTTTACGGCACTGGCTCTCTCCCTTTCCTGGAACCAGTGGCCCTAAATTAGGGACGGGCGACTGCTTATAGCCCATTGAGTTGCTCACGTTGGTAGTTAAACCTCCAATCAAAAAAAAAAAAATCGTTAAGGTGGCGTCACATACAGGCAAAAAAATAACTAAATTATACAGTTGATAAAACAGTAAGCTTGTTATGATTTAATAAAGATTATCGAATTACTCATTTTATCTGTCTATACACGTCTAGAAGCTTTTGTTCCATTGGTTTCAAAGCCGCTTCTTTTCTGGGGCTGCGTCGTGCCTGGATATGACATCACTAGCAGCACGAACGGTGACTTATGGCGGCCAGTGCTGCGTGGATAGGAGTGGTGTCTCCACCAGAGCTGAGTTCGGGCTCAATTTTAAGAGCCCGAGCCCGAGCCCGAATTTTATATTGCAAGATAGAGCCCGGGAAACTATGATTAACCTGTTAAGGCATTAAAAAAAATCTCTTCCAGACTTCCACTCTTTCCTCCCCTGCAATTAACCGATACCTTTCTCAACTGCGGAGTGGGAAAGGGACACGTCTATATTTCTATAGTTTCTGTGACCATTCATTTCTTCCTGAAATGTTTCGGGAGAGATGGATATCAGGAAAAATCGGGAGGCGTAACAATCTACGTCGTACGTTGGTCAATAAAATTAGCAGGGAGCTGCCCCTTTGAGGTAGGGAGCAAAATTTCGTCAGCTTGCTAGCTACTATCAACAGTTCTTAAGGAAACTTTTCCTTCGCAGAAATCCAGTAATTCGTGGCCTATGGTATTTTGTTACCGAATTCCTACTTCCCATCTGGACCCAGTTGCCGAAGAATACTCTTTAACTACTAGAAAGTGTAAAAAAGTCTTGTGTGCTAAATCATAAAATCACATTTAAAAAAATCTCCCTCTGTCAGAGCCCGAGCTCCAGCAACTATTAACGCAGCTCGAGCACGCCTTCGGGCTTCGGCTCGGCCCGTCTCAGCACTGGTCTCCACCTAATATAAACTCGATGGATGCAACAACACGCGGTAGAGCTAGTACAAATCACTTAGCAGCCCCGATGGCACAGTGGTCAATGACTTCTGATCATTAGTCAGATATGGGTCCAGGTTCGAATCCCGGTGAGCCATGGTGTGTTTTTTTTTAGGTTTAACGACCACCGTGAGCAACTCAATGGGCTATAAGCAGTCGCCCGTCCCTAATTTAGGGTCACTGGTTCCAGGGAAGGGAGAGAGCCAGGGCCGTAAGACAACGTCCATGCCTCACCGGGATTCGAACCCGGACCCCTTTCGGACGAATGATCAAAGGCCATCGCTTAGACCACTGCGCCACCGGGGCGGCTGTTGTGTGTCTTACGGTGCAGGTAATCTCCCTTCTCTGGAGCCAGTGACTCGAAATTAGCGACGGGCGACTGCTTATAGCCCATTTAGTTGCTCGCGGTGGTCGTTAAACCTCCAATAAAAACAAAAACTACAGGAGTTGAGATTTTGTGTAGAGGAATATAAGGAAGGGAATACCTTACCCCCAAGTCTTAAAAGTCTTAGAATAGAAAACTAAGGGATTTGGATTAGAGTACCCGACAGAAACTTCACTCGGAAGCGAGGTAGAAAGTTGGTGGAAGACGTACTCATTTGTAACCGGAGAGCCAGTACCCGGTGTCCGACGGCTTAACGTGCACGTCCGACGCATGGCGAATGTTCAGTGGTGATTCGAGCATTAGTGACTGTCTGGGATCAATCCTGATACTTTTCCGTAGCCTACTTTTTTTGTTTTTTGGATTGAAGGTTTAACCGACCATCATGAGCAACTCAATGGGCTACAAGCAGTCGCGCGTTCCTAATTTAGGGCCACTGGTTCCAGGGAGAGTGCCGTAAGACAAACACAAAATCCATGCCATTCGAACCCGCACCCTTCTCGAACGAATGGTCATAACCCAGCGCTTAGAACACTGCGCCACCGGGGCTGCCCGCCCACATGAGAGTTGTTACCTTCTGCCGGTTATATCACAGGTGCGCCTACGCTCTAACATAGGGGGTCACAGCTATGTGCAGCAACTGTCGCCCACGGCGGTCGGGTGTAAACAAACCGCATTTTGCTTCGAGGTTTAAAGACTGCCATGAGTAATTCATAGGGCTATAAAGCAGACGCCAATCCCTAATTCCGGGCAACTGGTTCCAGGAAAGGGGGAGAGGCGCCTGCAGGAAATTTTTCGAGGGGGGTCAAGTGTAATTAATGTTTGGCTAATACGTAGAAAAACAGCAATTCGTGAAAAGGGAAGATTATTACTTACTACTACTATTATTATTAATTGATGTTGCTCTTGAAGAAAGTGCATGGGCGCCGACGGGGGGGGTCACTTGACATCCCCTGTAGAATTATTTTTCCCTTTATTACTTTTTTTTTTTTTACGCTCACAGAACTGGACCTCCTTTATTGGAGGTTTAACGACCACCGTGAGCAACTCAATGGGCTATAAGCAGTCGCCCGTCCCTAATTTAGGGTCACTGGTTCCAGGGAAGGGAGAGAGCCAGTGCCGTAAGACAAACACAACATCCATGCCTGACCGGGATTCGAACCCGGACCCCTTTCGGACGAATGATCAGAGGCCATCGCTTAGACCACTGCGCCACCGGGGCGGCCAGAACTGGACCACAATGAAAGATTGAGTTTGGGGCGTTTAATTTAATATCCCAATTTTATTGGAAATTTGGAATTGGAAAACGATAACGTGAAAGCGGAAAACCTAGCAAACCGTAATGTAGTACGCCCAAACAAGTTCCGCTCAGGGTGGTGTGCTGAAATTACAAGGCTTGGCGTGGCCCTGCTTGACACTGTTCATTATTTTGAAAACAGTTGCCAATGTACATGATAATACATGGCTGTTACTAACATACACTTTCTTCAAGAGCAGCATCAATTAATAATAATAGTAGTAGTGATCTTTCATTTTCCCGAATTGCTGTTTTCTACATATTAGCCAAACCTTAATTACACTTGATCCCCCTTGAAAATTTTCCTGCAGGCGCCTATGAGAAAGTGTATATCAGTAATAGTCATGTATTATGTACATTGGTAACTATTTTCAAAATAATGAACAGTGTTGAGCAGGGCCACGCCAAGCTTTTTAAGTTCAGCACACACCACCCTGAGCCGAACTTGTTTGGGCGGACTACCTTACGGTTTGCTAGGTTTTTCGCTTTCACGTTATAGTTTTCCAATTCCAAATTTCCATTAAAATTGGGATATTAAACGCCCCAAACTCCATCTTTCCTTGTGGTCCAGTTCTGCGAGTGTAAAAAAAAATGAAATAAAGGGGAAAATAATTCTACAAGAGGTGTCAAGTGACCCCTGTGACAACCCCCCCCCGTCGGTGCCCATGCCGTAAGACAACCACCACTTATGCCCCACTTGAAACTTTAATCCTGGACACGGAGACGGCATTTTGGCTTTTCTGCGCAGTACGGTCCTAGTGTCTCCGATAAATGGCTTAAGTTCCGAGTTATTAAAATGTATCTCCTACTGAGTAAAACAATGTTTACAATTACCTTCAAGGAGCGAAACGAGTGCCCAAACGACCGCATTGCGTGGCTTAGAATTTGTAGAAATGAATAAGTCCGTCTTCTAAAAGATTACCTCCAAATAAAAATAAAAACATTAGACAATAGCATACTGTTACTCTAAAGCCGCTTAATTCCATTAATAAAAAAATTAACCCCTGTAACAACTTTCAACTTATATTTTGAACACAACAAAATTCAGATTATGTTCAAATGTGATCAAATTCTCAAGAGGTTCTGTTCCATTGTCGGATAACGCCAGTACACTTCCAGAAGTACATGCTATCTTCGTTGGAAAACACTAAAAAAACTGCAGCAATAGCCGCAGAAATAAAACCCCGATGCCATCGCAATACCAAGACATACTATCTTTCCCCCGGGTTTCCATGACCACCACGAGAGACTCTTAGGACTATAAGCAGTAGTCTGTCCCTATTTCAGGAGCACTAGTTCCAGGATGGGCTCCTTGGCTAAGGAACTTGAGTGGGCCCCAATGCTAAGACATCTGAGTGGGCCCCCAAAGAACTTATGACGGAGAACTGTTATGAGCCGTTAAAACACGAAACTGCAACTACTAAATTACCTGCAGTTTTCATAAGTCACTGTATTTTTCATTGTTCTCAACAAGAACATGAGATAAAAGCTTAAGATTCCTAGATTTTGTCTTTGATTTTCTACTGGTTTACCATCGTACCTATCTTAGTTCATCTCTTTTATTAAATGCAATATGAAGCCAAAGGGGACTTCGACAATTAACGGTTTAAAGTACAAATTGGAAGGTGTCAGTGGATAGTAGTGAAAAAGCATAAACTGTCTCGCAGACTCCGCTGTACACAGCGACATGAAACCCTTGGTGAGTCACTGTCTTGAAATCTGTTCGTCTTCCAGCCTATGGTTCTTACCAAAAGGAAATCATACGAGACAAAAGTAAAACTATTTTATAAACCTCTCACTCTCTCTATTACTTGCCCAGGCATGCCTCCTGGGCCCTCGGTTACTGTGGGGCCCCTATAGATCCCCTCTCCCCTAAATCCGGCCCTGAGGATGGGGACAAAGCCAGCTACATTAGGCAAACACAACCATTGCCTTATCCAGGACTCTTATCCAGACCCATTTCTGAAGAATGGTCAGAAGCCCGCACCTCAGACCACTCGGCCACCGGGGCGGCAAATATATGCACGTTAGACTCTGCATGTATCCCTGAAATGGAACCAACATCCTCAAAATCTCATTCTGTATTTAAACATTTCTAGAAGCATGATTGTAATCAGTAGGAAATGGTTAGAGAAGTTGAAATTCTGTTTACAGGCGATATGGATCAATGGACATTTCCTTAACGTCTCAGGATCGGTGAAGTCTGGCTTCTCCAATATCCGCTGGAATAAATTGTTTCTTCGAGTTACAGGTCTCAAAGAGCTGTATTACGACCAATTTTGTTACACACATCGTGTACGAAAATAATCTTGGGCCAAGAGATGCCAAACCCCATGTCAATTAGAAATAAATTTACTCCGTGTGGGGTTATATCTCTGTCTTACACCAAATCCTGCCTTAAATGTGATGCATTAGGAAGTAAACATCTTCCTAAATCCATACAATCAAGCTGCTCAAATACTCAGAACTAAGTCAACCTTTCGCCACTTCACAAAGCAATGAGCTCTAAAGTCCTATGCTACGGGGTTTGTTTTTTTGCTTTTTTTTTTTTTCGGGGTTTAACAATCCAGCAAGTACCTAAAGCTAAAATGATTTTTAACTTGTTGAGAAGGCCAAGGGCCACACTGAACTATAGAGCCAAGAGTAAGGAACAACCCAGAGTACCTAAAGCTAAAATGAGTTGCCTGTCCCTAATTGCGGGGCCACTGGTTCCTTGGAGGGGATAGAACCAGTGCGGTACGACAAACTCTCTGGACTTTGACCTAAGTCTGATGATTAGCCAAAAGCCAGCTCCTATTGTCACTTGGCGACTTTTGTGGTCAAATCTTTCTCAACAAAGAACAAGGATTGAGGTTCCATGATTCGCACTCAACCAATACGTCCTCTAACGTACGTACAAGACAAGTTACACGAGAATGTTTACGTTTTTTACATGACTTGCGACAAACTTCAAATTTATGGTATTTTTTTTTGATTGGAGGTTTAAAGACCACCGTGAGCAACTCAATGGGCTATAAGCAGTCGCCCGTGCCTAATTTTAGGGTCACTGGTTCCAGGGAAGGGAGAGAGCCAGTGCCGTAAGACAAACACAACATCCATGCCTCACCGGGATTCGAACCCGGACCCCGTTCGGACGAATGATCAGAGGCTATCGCTTAGACCACTGCGCCATCGGGGCGGCAAATTTATGGTGTAATCGTCAAATATTGTCAATCCACTGCTGGATGAAGGTATCCACAAATTTCTTGCACAACTTCTTGAGCTAATCTCCACATCTTTCCAGCATGCTTTAAACACAATTACCGTTAAACTTTTTGCAGTTAGAGGCCATATTGTAAATTATTTTCAACAAACATTATACACAACAAAAAAAATATATCCAGGCTTAAATATTCACATACAAACGAAATTAGATTTTACTATAACATCGGCCACGTGAATTCTAGACCACAAACAATCCAAATGAGGAAGAGCATGCTTTTTTCCATAAAACAACATCCTTTTTCCCAGATTGAGAACACCACTTTTTCCGACACTAGAAAAAGTGGCGAGACTTGTCAACTCACCACTTTTTCCGACACGAATTCTAGACCACAATCCAAATTAGGTACAGCATGCTTTTGCCCAAAACAACTGATCCCGTTTGCCAGATTGAGAACAGTTACGTCCTCCTACGGTATTCCCTTAGCAGGTAGATTCACATATGCCGTCGTAATTTTCTTTCACAGCTGGATAGAATTTCTAGTCCGCAGCATCCATCCCCTTGAGGACTAACTTCCAACTTAGTTAGCAACCGAATGTCGAACGCTAGTATGAGTATTTAGATTTAATTGAGCAGAAATTATTCACCAGAGCCCACCTAGGGTAGTAGTTTCTTCAGAAGGTTAACACTAGCTAATTTTTTCTTGGTGTCTAAAGAAGTGCAAAATGCGGTCTTATATTTGTCATAATATCACACAATAAATCAATTACAAGCCAAAGTCGGTGCGATGTCAGATAAACTCAACTGCCAACCGCAACTCACGACTTTTTCCGTCACTAAACTTCCAGAAGGAAAAGAGCAGTTCCAGAAGGACAAACAGGACATTCATACCTTATCTAAGATTAGGACCCAAGCTCAGTAGTATGGGGACTCCCTTCCCGCTGGAACAAAATGCACTGGTAAAGCTTCATTTGTAGAAAATGAGATGTTGCTCTCAGTAACAACAACAACAAAAAAAAAAAAAAAAAAAGACAAAACGCGGACACTGAAACTTATCAATTCTTCTGCAGTAGAAAAATACATCAACTCAATTGTTCGACAAGAACTCGATTCAAATAAAATGTGCAAAACATACCGTGGAAAATGTTTACGCTTTCAATATTAGTCACCATACGAGGATAGGCGAAGATGACATTTGCAGATGTTCACCTGATTCTCTAAGATTCGCTGGATTGCTGTTGCCATCCCTTCTTGTTTTAGGAGCAGAAATGAGGATTTCAGTATTACATTGTATTCATAGAAAAAAAAATTGTTCGATGCAAACTTTTTTTTTTTTGATTGGAGGTTTTTTTTTTTGATGTTTAAAGACCACTGTGAGCAACTCAATGGGCTATAAGCAGTCGCCCGTGCCTAATTTTAGGGTCACTGGTTCCAGGGAAGGGAGAGAGCCAGTACCGTAAGGCAAACACAACAACTATGCCTCTAAGGGATTCGAACCCGGACCACTTCCGGACGAATGATCAGAGACCATCGCTTAGACCACTGGGCCACCGGGGCGGCCTGCAAACTTTGGATAGTATATCATTGGCCTAGCCAATAGCAATTACTCATTTTTTTATTGAAGATTTAACGACCACCGTGAGCAACGCAATGGGCTATAAGCAGTCTCCCGTCCCTAATTTAGGGCCAGTGGTTCCAGGGAAGGGCGAGAGCCAGTGCCGTAAGACAAACACAACATCCATGCCTCACCGGGATTCGAACCCAGACCCTTCTCGGACGAATGTTCATAAGCCAGCGCTTAGACCACTGCGCCATCGGGGCGGCATTCATTTTTAAAACGAGCTTTCTGAAGCGTTAAAACAGAAAGCAAGTGATTAATAATTTTGATAATTATAATTTTTTTTTAATTGGAGGTTTAACGACCACCGTGAGCAACTTTGTGGGCAATACGCAGTCGCCCGTCCCTAATTTAGGGTCACTGGTTCCAGGGAAGGGAGAGAGCTAGTGCCGTAAGACAAACACAACATCCATGCCTCACTTGGATTCGAACCTGGACCCCCTTTCGGACGAATGATCAGAGGCCATCGCTTAGACCACTGCGCCACAGGGGTGGCTTATAAATTAGAAAATGTTTGACGTAAAACAGAAAAACTTAAGCTTCTCAAATACTTATCACGGTTCCCAAGTGATCAAGCATCAAAGGCACAAGCTTCTCTATAGTAGCCAATTTTGTTTTTTTTTTTCGTTTTTTATCTGATAACGATCACCATGCGCAAAATTGTAGGGCTAAAAGCGGTCGCCCCGTACCTAATTTAGAGCCAAGCACACCACACATGCCTCATCTGAGACTCTAACCCGGACTTTTTTTTTTTTTTTTTTTTTGATTGGAGGTTTAACGACCACCGTGAGCAACTCAATGGGCTATAAGCAGTCGCCCGTCCCTAATTTAGGGTCATTGGTTCCAGGGAAGGGAGAGAACCAGTGCCGTAAGACAAACACAACAACCATGCCTCATCGGGATTCGAACCCGGACCCCGTTCGGACGAATGATCAGAGGCCATCGCTTAGACCACTGCGCCACCGGGGCGGCTAACCCGGACTTACTTCAGACGAATAGACAAAAGCCAGCACCTCAAATCACTCGGCGACCAAGGTGGCTCGTCGGGTTCTTCCCAAGGCAAGAGTCCTGATGAGACATGGGTGGTGGTTTTTTATTTTTTATTTTATTTAGTTTTTATCTGATAACGATCCCCATGGTCAGAAGTCAGCTTTTAGACTTGCGCTATTGGTGCGGCATTTCAGGAAACACAGGCGTTTCTTTTTAGGTGGGGGATAAATGACCGCCGTGAGCAACTCAATTGGATATAAGCGGTATCCCGTCCTAATTTAACCACTGGTTCCAGAGAAAGTAGAGAGCCAGTGCCGTAAGACAAACACTCAACCCATGCCTCATCTGAGACTCTAACACGGCCGCATTTCGGACGATCGGTCCGAAGCCACTGGGGCGACTCACAGATATTGCAGATAGAGTATGGCAGCTTTTTTTCAGAAAAGTTTCGTCAGATGGTCTGTACAGAGGTTGGCCACGATCTAAGCTACCGTAATTACTCAATGCTTGAGCGTAGGCGCCAATTGCAGTGCTGATTGGAAAATTAATCGCTTCGAAAAAATCACTTTCTCCTGACCAACAGTTTTCATGCAGGTGATTCATTCGGATACGAGCCATCCCGGTGGACAAGAGATTAGAAGCGTGGATTTCTGGCAAGTCGTCCGATCTGGGATCGGGAATAAGCCCCGGGTGAGGAATGGCTGGTGCGCCTCCCCTACGGCGATGGGTCTACCCCCTCACTGGAACCAGTGGCCCCCAAATCAGGGCTGAAGACTCCTTATAGCACTAGAAGCTCACGGAAGCAGGTAAGCTTCGAAAGAAACCAACAAAAATAAACCGCTTAGTTATATTAGCACTCTTAGTTAAGAAGGTCTACCAGACATACTCAATCCAGAATAGATGTATAGGATTTATTTTTACCTAAATTCCCCAGTCAACCGAATGAAGCATTGTTCGCTTTATGACGTGTCTCCAATGCTCGTGATAAAGCGTTTTACATCAATAAGAAATTTGCTCTAATCGCCTTAAGAAGAAGAAGCTTCCGTTTCTTAGGTTATGGTTCTCTCTTCCTTTTGGGAGGAGGGGGGGGGTTAATGACCACCGTGAGCAACTAATAAGGTAATTCAAGGCTCTATGGACGTACTTATGGGGTGTCCTATGATGCTGTTGAATTGAGATCCCTCTTCCGTCTTACAACTTGAGCCATATGTTACAGTGCAAATTCAGGCCACGATGTTATCTAGGTACAGATGTCCTTCCAGTTCCAAAATCCGACAGTCGATACGTGAAGACGAATTTAGAGTTCTTTGTCCTAACTAATTAGCTCCTCATGACGCCACTGCAGGACATTGCGTCTGGACAAAATGGCGTTCAACTACAGACTTTCTTGTGTTGCACATGTGGACATCGCTATAACAAAGTCATGAAATAAATGTAATTGCAGCGGTCAGTTGCTTTGGGGTTGCAGATCCCACACCCCGATCCGACCTTTTTGCACATACATATCGTGGTCCGGCTAGCTTTAGCCAATTACGGCCCTTGCGTCAGGAAATTCAAATAATTTCAAAATGTTTCTTTCTTGAAAATATGTTCTTTCTAATCTGTTAAAACACTTAAGATCTTTTTTCATTTCAGGGGTTCAACAACCATCATGATTAATTCATAGCGCCACAAGCAGTGTGAAAACACGAGTTTGTCCGAGCCCCCTCACTCCGGAGTAAGTTGTTCTCCCAACTAAGCTGCACGGACGGAATGTATCGCTGCAGATTTGTTGTCTTGACTCGTGCTTTACCTGCGCAGTACGTCACATCATCTCCCTCTGCCGCCCCAGTGGCGCAGTGGTCTAAGCGATGGCCTCTGATCATTCGTCCGTAAGGGGTCCGGGTTCGAATCCCGTCAGCCATGGATGTTGTGTTTGTCTTACGGCACTGGCTCTCTCCCTTCCCTGGAACCAGTGACCCTAAATTAGGGACGGGCGACTGCTTATAGCCCATTGAGTTGCTCACGGGGGTCGTTAAACCTTCAATCAAAAAAAAAAAAATCATCTCCCTCTTAATTTTTTTCTCTTTTTTGAAGCGAAGAATGAAGTTTCATTAATTCCAGACTATGTGTGGAACAATTATCCCACATTTTTTGAAGAACCCAACGGCCAGTGGATCCATTTTCAACAATCGGGCGCCAACGTGAAAACACAAGTTTGTCCGCGCTCTCTCTTTCCGGAGTAAGTGGCTCTCCCAACTAAGCTACACGGACGGAATGTATCGCTACAGATTTGTCATTATGACACGTGCTTTACCTCCCTAGTACGTCACAGCAGTCAGCCGTCACTAATTTTGACCCACTGGTTCCATGGAAGGGACAGAGCCAGGGCCATCAGATAAACCCACCATCCATATTTAAGCGTAAAAGCCCAAATATGTAGGTGATGGAATTCGAACATACATCTTCCTTCCCCGGAGTGGGATATTCTGCCGTTTGAACTACAACGACGAAGGCTTATCGCTGCAACTGGCCGTTTTGGCATGCGCGTCACCTCTGAGCTAGGTACGTCACATACCCCCCCCCCCCTGAGAAAGGCGGGAACACGAAATCGCAGGTTATTTCGGGTCTGTCGACTAACCATGCTTAAAGGAACTCTCTGTAGAAGAAATAATTCTGATTAATTCTGGACGATGTGTGAAAGAAGCATCATACATTTTTCCAGAACCACACGGCCAGCTGATTCATTTCTTGTTCTGGCTCCAATATTGCATAATAGCCTAAATTTGTTGTTGATGAGATTCGAACCCACATCCTCCTTCTCCTGAGTCGGGTATTTTTATTTTTTTGATTGGAGGTTTAACAACCACCGTGAGCAACTCAATGGGCTATAAGCAGTCGCCCGTCCCTAATTTAGGGCCACTGGTTCCAGGAATTCGAACCCAGACCCCTTTCGGACGAATGATCAGAAGCCATCGCTTAGACCATTGTGCCACCGGGGCGGCGTCGGGTATTCTACAACTTGAACTATGCGGATGAAGGCTTATCAGAGCAACTTGCAGTTTTGACACGTGCATCACTTCTGAGGAAGATACGTTACAATGTCTCATGCGGGAATCAAACCCCGGCCTAGCTTGGGCAAATGGCTAGAACCCAGCACCTCAGACCACTCCGGCATCGAAGCGGCGTTCACATATTTATGGGACTTCCAAATTACCTATATGTATCATACATAAATATTATAAATTTGTATTAATATTCATGTTACACTACATTAGCCACCCCGATGACTGAGTGGTCTGAGGCGCTGGTTTTCGACCGTTCTTCCGAGAGTCCCGGTGATGCATGGTGGTATATTTGTCTGGCGGCGCTGGCTTTGCCCCTTCCCTGAAACCCAATGGCCCTAAATTAGGGACGGACGACTGCTTAGAGCGTTCAGAGTTGCTCATGGTGGTCGTTTGAGCACGAAACAAATAACTGAAGAAAAAAACACCAGATGATCTTGATAATAATGCTTGGTAAAATAAGAAACGTAAATATATACACTGCTGGCCACCCAAAATGCAACACCAAGAAGGAAGCATCCGATTGGCCTGAAATTCGCAGCACGCATTGCCCGTGAGAGGACGTGCAAACGATTAGCATTGCAGGGCATATGCAAATCATGTGCGCCCGGCACGTCACTGAGAAGCCCTATAAGAAGGGTGCACAGAAGCCGGGGTGTAAGTAGTGAAAGTGTGTTGTGTTGCCAGACCTGTGCATGGGAAGCTTCCTGATGCCTCACCGCAGAATACGGCAGTTATTCCAGCACGTTTTGGAGTTCGACAGAGGACGAATAGTGGCTTATTGTGACAGTGGTTTATTGTACTGAGACATCGGCGCCCGTGTGGGACGACATCCATCCACAGTGAGGCGAGTATGGATTCGGTGGGTGCAGGAGGGACGGACGGAACGACGTGAGCGATTGCCGCAGCCGCGGCACACCACTGAACGAGAGGACCGGCATGCTGTGTGGCGGGCATTGACGGCTCGCACTGCCACATCACGAACATTAGCGCAGGAATTAGGGTGTGTTGCGTAACAACCTGTGTCAGCATGTACCGTTCTACGTCGTCTGCAGGAGCGGGGACTTCTCGCACGGCGCCCATAGTTCCGATTACCATTGTCGTTACACCACCGGTGAGTACGGCGGCAGTGGGCCGTTGAACGCCGCACCTGGACTACGGAATGGCACGACATTGTCTTTTCTGAGGAATCCCGCTTCTGCCTGCAACACCGCGATGGTCGGATTCACGTGTGGCGGCACCGCGGCGAGAGACTGTATGACGCCTGCATTATGCATCGCCATACCGGTCCGTTGCCTGGCGTTATGGTTTGAGGCGCAATTGGATATGACACCTGTACCCCTCTGGTACGCATCGCCGGTACACTCAACAGCCACCGCACCATCTCCGACGTTTTGGAGCCTGTAGTCCTCCCTTACCTGCAGGACCTGCCAGCGGCCACATTTCAACAGGACAGTGCGCGCCCGCATGTGGCACGCATCGTGCAACAATTCTTCACGGCCAACCAGGTGTCACTACTGCCGTGGCACGCCTGTTCTCCCGATATGTCGCCTATCGAACACGTCTGGTTGCTGATCGGCAACCGAGTGGCCCGGCAAACACCACCCGCGGCTACGCCTGATGAACTGTGGCTACGTGTGGAAGCAGCCTGGACCGACATACCCCAAGCCTACATCCAAAGCCGCTTTCCTTCGATGCCGCGGCGTGTAGCGGCCGTTATTGCCAGCCATGGGGGCCACACGAACTATTGATGTCTGCGTGTTCCGCAAGTCGCACGGGCCTGTAAGCTCAATCGTTTCATCTTTGTATCTGTTGTTATGTGTCCAGTAAATCTGGTTTTGCTATCTCGTGTCCTTCTTGGTGTTGCATTTTGGGTGGCCAGCAGTGTATCTACATAGAATTTTTTATATAATTTGCAATATTTATAACTGTGAAAAGGATTGGGTTTTTTTTTTTTTCTTCATTGTGTGAAATTGTGGTTAAATGATTCCACTGATTTTATTTGAATGTAAAATGAGATAGCGCTTCAAAATTTTCTACACGGACTCCAGGGACATATGGAACTGTATTTATCAAACTGAGATTCTGACTTTCATTTCATCACAGTCTAAGTTTGATAAACACAGTGGACGCAACGTATTGCATGGATAATATAAGAACCGCCTAATCCCGACCAAATATGTCAAAGTAGGTAAGAAAAACATCGCTTATTGCAATCAGCTATTCGGTTACTGTTATCATTTGCATCACTTTTTCACTTAAGTATCCCATTCGGATTCGTAAAATATAGGTAGGATTTATCTCTCATTGAACCCTGAACTTCCCGAGCTTATATCTCTGGCTCCAAACTCTAAACTTCCACTTTATCTCTCTCTTTCTTTCTCTCTCTCTCTCTCTCTCTCTCTCTGTACTCTCAAAAGATCACAATCGCTCAAAGCACTCACGACTGTTTTGTTGTTGTTGTTGTTGTTTTTAGAGCTTTATTCCTTCCTAGAATCTATAATAGCACACATTCAATCTGATGAACAACACAGATGCCAGGGCTATATAGCCTTCATCACCACAATTTTTAGCACGTCTTTTGTAAAAAAAGATCGTGCTTCTGTTATCGGTTTGTCCGTCCGTCCGTCAGTCAGTCCGTCCGTCCGTCTGTACCCACGATATCTCTGCAACTATTAGTCCGATTTGAAAAATTCTTTTTGCATTGGGAAGCTTGAAATATGCAAATGATGATCCTTTATTTTGTTTTGTTTTTTTACGATGTACAATTTCGCCGGTAGAGGGTGTAAATGCAGATGACGTCAAATTCAAAAATACGTTTTATTCCACATATTTGCTTCTAAACATCCGATTGAAAAAAAAATTATCTTATTATCTTTCGATTCCATTTATGTCGAAGAGTGTTTTAGATATAGTTACTTTTTCAAGTTACGCATTGATTTTCCGCTAGGGGGCGTAAAAGTAAATTACATTTTTTTCCGATAACTCTTCTTCTAAAACTCCGATTTGAAAATTTTTTCTTCAGCGAATACATCTCCTGATGGAAAATCTTTTGCATATAATTTCAAATTTTTGGTAAAGAATATTTTGGCCACCAGGGGGCGTAAGTGTTAGTTTTTGCTTCTGATGTATTTGCCATAAAATCGGAGCTTCTAAAATATCGATTGAAAAAATTATTTCGTGGACTGATGCCACTCACATCGAGAAACCTTTTCGGAATATTTTCTTCTTAAAATATTCCACAGTTTCTCCGCCAGGGGCGTAGATGTACATCATATTTTTGTCAATATCTCTACTTCTAAGAGTCCGATTTGAAATATTCCTTCCTTTTTGGATAGTGTTTTCCGTGTGACATGTTTTTCATGTAATTTCAAAATGTTCAAGTAATTCATAGACTTTCCGCTAGGGGGTGTAGCAGTAAATTGCGTTTCCCCTATATCTCTGCTTCTAAATCTCCGATTTGAAAAATTCTTTCTGCACCGGATACAGCTCCTGGTGGGAAATCGTTTGCACATAGTTTCTAATTTTTGTAAAAAAAATAGTTTGGCCACCAGGGGGCGTAAATCTTAATTTCCGCTTCCGTTGTATTTGCAGCAAAATATGAGCTTCAAATTCTCGATTGAAAAAAAAGTCATTTGTTGACCGATACTACTCATGTCGACAAACCTTTTAGAAACATTTTCTTCTTAAAATAGTGCATCTTTTCTACGCCAGGGGGCGTAGATGTATATCTTATTTTTGTCAATATCTCTACTTCTAGGAGTCCGATTTGAAAAATTTCTTCTTTGTTGGATAGTGTTTCTAGTGTGACATGTGATTCATACAATTTCAAAATTTTCAAGTAATCCATAGACTTTCCGCTAGGGGGCGTAAATGTAAATTGCGTTTCCCCTTATATCTCTGCTTCTAAATCTCCGATTTTAAAAATTCTTTCTGCGCCGCATACAGCTCCTGATGGGAAATCGTTTGCACATATTTTCTAATTTTTGTAAGAAATGGTTTGGCCACCAGGTGGCGTAAGTCTTAATTTCCGCTTCTGTTGTATTTGCAGCAAAATATGAGCTTCTAAATACTCGATTGAAAAAAGTCGTTTGTTGACCGATACTACTCATGTCGACAAACCTTTTAGGAAAATTTTCTTCTTGAAAAAATGCATGGTTTCTACACTAGGGGGCGTAGATGTATATCTTATTTTTGTCAATATCTCTACTTCTAAGAGTACGATTTGAAAAATTCCTTCTTTGTTGGATAGTGTTTCCGATGCGAAATGTTTTTCCTATAAATTCAAAATTTTCAAGTAGATCATAGACTTTCCGCTGGGGGCACAAAGGTAAATTGCGTTTTCTGCGTTTTTTCTGCTCCTAAATCTCCGATTTAAAAAATTATTTCTGTATCGCATACAAGACCTGATAGAAAATATTTTTCACATAATTTCTAATGTTTGGTAAAGAACGGTTTAGCAGGGGTCATAAGTGTTAATTTCTGCTTCTGAAGTATTTGTTTCAAAATCTGGGCTCCTGAAAACTCGACTAATTTTTTTTTTTCTTCGACCGATACCGCTTATATGGGATAAACCTTTTGAGACTACTTTCTTCCTAAAATAATGCATGATTTTCCCACGAGGGGACCTAAAGTCACATCTTATTTTTGTCGATATCTCTGTTTCTAAGACTTCGCAAGCTCACGATTCCGTTTACAGCAATATCTGAAGGATTAAAAACCCGATTGAAAATATTCTTTCTTTCGTCAAATCTATTGTTTTCCATACCGGTTCCATTGACTTTGAATAGCTTTGATAAATTTAATTTGCGTCAGAACAGATTCAAAAGACGTGCTTATTACACCCGAAAATTCGGTGTCATCTTTCTTGTTCTTATTATGCTTTGGTTTAATTAATCTCGAAGAAACTTCCAGAATAGGTCGCCTGTGGACACAATATCTCTGCAACTATCAGTGCGATTTGAAAAATAAATTATTTTTGCATTGGGACGCCTGAAATGTCAGAAGAATGATCCTTGCTTCCCATTTTTTAATGCATAATTTCGTCACTGGAGGAAGTAAATGCAGATGTTATCGAATTAAAAATACATTTTAATAATTGTTTCTAAATATCGGATTGAAAAATTTCCCTCTTCCATTCAATACCATTTATAACGAAAACTAGACTACTTTTTCAAGCAGCGCATAGTTTTTCCGCTAGGGGGCGTAAAGTTAAAATTAGATTTCCCCGATATCTCTGCTTCTAAAAGTCTGATTTGAAATGTTCTTTTTGCATCGGGTAGAGGTCCTGGTAGAAAATGTCCCACTTACATTTTTTTTTTTTTTTTTTTTAGTTTTTGGTAAAGAACGGTTTTGCCACTGGGGACGTAACTGCATATTTCTGTTTTTGATGTATTTGCAGCAATATCTGCGCTTCCAAAAATTCCACTGAGAACATTTCTTTGTGGTCAGATACCGATCACCACGAAAATCTTTTTGAGAATACTTTCTGTTTAAAATAATGCATAGTTTTTCAGCTAGAGAACATAGATTTACATCTTATTTTTGTCGATATCTCTACTTCTAACAGACCTATTTGAAAAATTCTTTCCTTGCCGGAGAGCTTTTCTGGTGCGAAATATCTTGCATATAATTCCAAATTTTCCTTAATGCACAAATATGCCACTAGACAGCATAAATTTACTTTTCTTTTTATAGCATATTTACAGCAATACCTGCACGTCTACATCCCCGATTGAAGAAATCCTCTTTCAGTCAGATACAATTAATTGCGAAAACATTTTGTGTGCATTTCCTGCCCAAAATAATGCGCAGTTTCCCCGCTAACGAGCGCAAATGTTTAATCTGTTTTTCTCGAAATCTCTGCTTCGAAAAGTCCGATTTAAAAAAATTCTTTTAACACAGGATTCCTTTTTCCATGTGCAAGGATTCCATTTTTCTCTACTCATTGGGGTTTTGTTGTTCTCAGTTCCGGTGCTAGGTGGTGCTTGTGTGCATTTCTGTTTGTAGCGTTATCTCCTATTGAAAAAATCTTTCTGTACAGTATACTATTCGCTACAGTACAGATTATGACGTATACTCTAATTTAACTTTCCTTTTTAGTTTCTTTATCTATGTAAATTTGAGTTCATTCTCCTTAACGCTTTCCAAACTTAACGGGATATCTTCTCTCTCGCAAGAGTATGGTTGGCAACACCTTGAGATCAGAGCGCGTGACGTGTGGATGGGTCAGGTGAGAACAGAACGATATATGTTTGAGAAGCAGCAGTATAGAGAGATGGTGGAAGTTATCATACGCCGCACCGGTGGCGCAGTGGTCTAAGCGATGGCTTCTAATCGTTCGTCCGAAAGGTGTCCGGGTTCGAATCCCGATGAGGCATGGATGTTGTGTTTGTCTTATGACACTGGCTCTCTCCCTTCCCTGGAACCAGTGACCCTAAATTAGGGACGGGCGTCTCCTTATAGCTCATTAAGTTGCTCACGGTGGTCGTTAAACCTCCAATAAAAAAAAAGAAAAAAAAAGTTATCGTACTAATTGTGGAAGAGACGTATGATAAATTTAAGTTGGAGTTATTTGAAGGCTGCGTGTTCCAGGCGCGGACTGGACTGCCGGGATACCGGAAGAATTCCCGGTGGGCCGGCAGAACTTACGCTAACTCAAGAAAAAAATATATTTATATACTTGCACAAAGATTGTTCACCACTTTGACGGCTTCAGAAAAAAAAAATAAAAAAAAATAAACTAAGTTCTATTGAGCCAAACACTATATCTGATACACCACCTTCTCCTTGCTCGACTTTTAAATTCATGCCCTGTCCCTTTCAGCTGATATCCTCTCACTCGGTCCGCTTTTGCCGATTGCATTTGCAGTTAAATAATCAATACAGTCTAATCAATATGCTATCTATAGTCTTTGATAGAAACTCGAAATTCCTTGTGTACGTTAATGCATTGAGGTTCACCTATGGTAAAATTTTCGGGTTGGTGTTTTTTATATGTATATGCTTTCTTTTTTTTTTTTTTTTTTATCGAGATCTGCATCTGATTTACCACACTTTGGGCCTTACGGTTACACGAATTCTTGAACTGCAGTTCTAGGAAATCTGTTTCAGCTACAGAGAAAGTACTTTTTTCAATTTGAAAGTAAATAAATAAAAATTAAATTTTGCATTCTTTAATTTCTCTCACTTTTTAAATTTGCATTGAAATTCTTGCAGTTCTGGTTCTGAAAATTCTTGCACTGCGCCACCAATGCCCCTGTGGCGCAGTGGTCTAAGCGATGGCTTCTGATCATTCGTCCGAAAGGGGTCCGGGTTCGAATCCCGTGATGCATGGATGTTGTGTTTGTCTTACGGCACTGGCTCTCTCCCCTCCCTGGAACCAGTGACCCTAAATTAGGGACAGGCGACTGCTTATAGCCCATTGAGTTGCTCACGGTGGTCGTTAAACCTTCAATCCCAAAAAATCTGGTTGTTTTCCGTTTTTTCAAGAGATTTTTCTGTAATTATTTCATTAATAACTGGTAAGTCTTGAAAAAGAAATTAATTTTTCGCGCATTTCGATTTCTGTTTTCACTAAAAGCGAAGAAATTGTTACAGATTCTGAATTCAGTTATCGCAATAAAACTCATAAGAATGGAATAAAGTTTTCGATAGTTTTTCTCAGAGAGCGTACATTGTCTGTTGCTTCTCAGCAACGGAACTCATTTTATTCGTAGAGTAAATTGTACTGGGGATCTGCTGTCCAGGAAAATGGGTAAAATGTTAATTATTGAACTCAGTGCAAAAAAAAAAAAAAAAAAAAAAAACTGCTGGGCCGCCCCGGTGGCGCAGTGGTCTAAGGCGTTGGCCTCTGATCATTCGTCCGTAAAGGGTCCGGGTTCGAATCCCGGTCAGGCATGGATGTTGTGTTTGTCTTACGGCACTGGCTCTCTCCCTTCCCTGGAGCCAGTGACCCTAAATTAGGGACGGGCGACTGCTTATAGCCCATTGAGTTGCTCACGGCGGTCGTTAAACCTCCAATCAAAAAAAAAGAAAAAAAAAAACTGCAGTGACGCATAGACTTGTGTTGAAAGCATGTTTGAACAGTAAAAATGCTGACATACCGTTTTTTAAGTATGGGACCTCAATAACTTTCCCCAAAGTGGGCCGCACAAAACAGCTTCCTGGGCCGTTTATGGATCTCCAGTCAGCCACTGGCGTGTTCTATAATACTTTAGTGTTGGTGTTGTTTTCTTAACCAAGTGTTATTATTATTAACTCACTTTTGTTTGATTAAGATAGTAATATTAAAAAAAGTTGTAGTTACACCTTGTTGAGTGGCAAAGGATTAGTGGCTGAATAAAGACTAATCGTAAGTAACTTTTTCTCGACGTTCTCTTGAATGACTCCTGTTTCACTGTAGGTCAAGTTTTTGAGAACTCATTTATGTAGTGTTCAGTCAGCTCTTTCTACACGAACGTTACGAGATAAGGAACATTATCTCCTTTAAATAATTCACAGCTTTTCCGCTAGGGAGGTTAATATCAAAATCTTTTTCTTACTGTCTCTGCTTCCAGGAAACGCATTTGAAAAATTATTTTTCCTCAGAATAGCTTTCGCTGTGAAGAACATTTTTCGCATTTTCTACTTTCCCATTATTCAAAATTCTTTTTCTAGGAAGGGGTGCGTTAAGTTATATCATGTTTTCATCTATGTCTTATTTTCTAACTGTTCGATTTGCTAATGGTGACACTTTAACACAGAAACAAAGAAAACTAGAATACTAAAGAAAATTATTTTAATCATTTCATTCAAGGCTAAAAACAGCTCCCCAAATTCCTATACTTTCACTACTCTTATTTTTTCCCCGTCCCGGTGGCGCAGTGGTCTAAACGCTGGCTTATGACCATTCGTCCGCGATGGGACCGGATTCGTATCCCGATGAGGCATGGATGTTGTGTTTGTCTTACGGCACTGTTTCTCTCCCTTCCATGGAGCCAGTAGACTTAATTTATGGGCGGGAGATTGTTTATAGCCCATTGAGTTGCTCACGGTGGTCGTTAAAACCCCCAATTAAAAAAACTACTGTTTTTTTTTTTCCTTAATTTTTAAATTGCTTTCTGTTATGGTATATAAAAGATTTGCAAGTTTAGTGAGAGGTCGTTTGTGGACTAGCGCTTAGCGTGTAGTACGAGCTAGAGCCGTAGGATTCCTGGTTCCTGTCAAACACCCACCGTAGATTGCAATCCAAGCTAAGCCGTTGTTCCAGGGTCTTCCTTAGTGAGAAATTATTTTGTTTCTTTTCTTTTTTTTTCTTTTTTATTGGGGTTTTTTTTTTTTTTGATTGGAGGTTTAACGACCACCGTGAGCAACTCAATGGGCTATAAGCAGTCGCCCGTCCCTAATTTAGGGTCACTGGTTCCAGGGAAGGGAGAGAGCCAGTGCCGTAAGACAAACGCAACATCCATGCCTGACTGGGATTCGAACCCGGACCCCTTACGGACGAATGATCAGAGGCCAGCTCCTTAGACCACTGCGCCACCGGGGCGGCTATTGGGGGTTTAACGACCACCGTGAGTAACTCAGTGGGCTATAAGTAATCGCCCGTTCCTAATTTAGGGCCACTGGCACCAGGGAAGGGAGAGAGCCAGTGCCGTAAGGCAAGCACAACATCCATGCCATTTATTTATTTATTATATAAGCACAACATCCATGCCATTTTATTTATTTATTTATTTATTTATCCATGCCTCACTGGGATTCGAACCTGGACCATCGCTTAGTGAGAAATTCATCCTCCTTCCATTGGTGCCTCAGCCACGATACGCCCATTGAGTTGAATAAGTAGTGATCGGTAGGAGGTTAACAACCCAGTATAGAGAAAGGAATAAATAAATTTATTCACTGTAGCAAAGCGATAATCCCAAACTGCTTGCCTAACAGGACCACGAGGGAAATATTTCGTTACATACACTGTTAGAAATTCCAGTGAAATAAGTCTTTCTGCTCGTGTATCAATACGGTCAGAGCTCATTCTACCATTTCAGGGACGTGTCCATATTATAATACACTGACCATGTTAATACACGTAACAAAAGGAAATTTTGAGATGTCTCGAAAGCTATAAGTTTTCATATGAAATTTGAGGAAAACGTACAATTAAATATGCTCTTTCATATCATTTGTACAAAATAAGAAAACTGATTATTAATTAAAGCACAAATAGAAAGTAAGGATATACCTAGTCACAACACGGGCTTAAAATGAGATAGCCCAAGTGAGTAAATATGGAGTTTGGTCATCCCTCGTAGAAACACATGCGTCACAACAACGTTTCATCCTTGCAATGCCGCCCCGGTGTGGTCTAAGCGCTGGCATCTGACCATTCGTCGCAGATGGGTCCAGGTTTGAGTCCCGTTGAGGCATGGACATTGTGTTTGTCTCACGGCACGGGCTCTCTCCCTTCCCTGAAACCAGTGTCCCTAAATTAAGGACGGCGAGGGCTCATAGACCATCGAGTTGTTGACGATGGTCGTTAAACCTCCAAACAAACAACGATATGTACAATGAGTGTCCAGAAGCTGTCCTGGCAATAATGACCATTGCTTCGCCAAGCACTTCGAAGCTCCTTCATGTTCTATACAGAGGCTGAAGAGCTGCAACACGCCTGCCTAAAGCATCCTAAGCATGTTCAATAGCGTTCACCTCAGGGGAACGAGCTAGCACTCCATATATGGTTAATGGTGATATTAGCTCTGTTCTCTTTATGGATATTGGTCAACAATTCTGGCTAGATGAGGACGTGTATTATCGTCCTGTAGGATAAAATTGTCGTCAACTACTTCTGCATCAAGCTTAACAAATAGTTCTATCATTACATCCCTATAAATCTGAGCATTCAAAGAGCTGATTTGAAGAACGAAGCTATCTGTGCGGCAGCTCAAAGATATGCCTGCCTACACTACGACACTAACCACTGACATTAGTGTCCCTTTCTAATACGTTTAGAAGCTGATGGCGGTTCTCTCCAGATAAGTCTTCGTCTGTGGAGTCACTTTGGAGAGAAAATCTGGGCTCATCCGTAAAGAGAACAGAGCTCCATTTGTCATCAGTCCAGTTGGTATGACTGCGTTATTTTGCTTCTTGATATGATAAGCAAATTAACATAAAGTGCGTCAATATATGCAAATTAGCTGTAGGCTAAAAGGAGGCACTTGAGAGCGTCTTGTTTTCTCGCATCTGGATAGTAAGCAGAACACGATGAGTAGAAGATTTTTGTCGTGCTATTAATACATGTATTTACTACTGCACGATCATTTTTGCTGTCTTAAGCACGAAAAACAAGACGTAACCACTTTCAACACAAAGTAACCAAGCCAAATTTATCGCAAGCTGTGAAATATCTTTACTTACGAAAATAAAGCTTGGTTAAAAGGTTAAACATGATTAAAGTGAATTAAAACTAACGTGCGAGATCTTTCGGGTCCGTCAGGCAGAATGAGAGCTCACACGGGCCACGCTGGATTACATACACACCCATATTTTTTTTTTTTTGATTGAAGGTTTAACGACCACCGTGAGCAACTCAATGGGCTATAAGCAGTCGCCCGTCCTTAATTTAGGGTCACTGGTTCCAGGGAAGGGAGAGAGCCAGTGCCGTAAGACAAACACAACATCCATGCCTCACCGGGATTCGAACCCGGACCCCGTTCGGACGAATGATCAGAGACCATCGCTTAGACCACTGCGCCACCGGGGCGGCTACACCCATATGCATCGCATGCGTGACACTAAAGGTTAAGTATGCTCTACACAAAGTAACAATAAAAATGAAAATATGTACAAATGCATGAAAAACGAATAATCAAAGTACAGTAAGTAAAGAGTCAAAACATCCTTGCAATGGAAGAGGGATTCTCCAACAGGAACCTCCAATCAGCAGGTATGAGTTGCGGGGTTTCTTCGTTGCAGCACTGTTCGGCAAAGTCCGAAATGTATAAGCTCTCCAATGCATATGGGTGTGTATGTAATACAGCGTGCCCCGTGTGAACTTTCATTGTGCCTGAAGATGGGTCTGTGGTGACGGACCCAAAAGATCTCGCACGTTGGTTTTAATTCATTTTAATCATTTTTAACCTTTTAAACAAGTTTTATTTTCGTAAGTAAAGATGATTCACAGCTTGCGATAAATTTGGCTTGGTTACTTTGTGTTGAAAGCGGTTACGTCTTGTTTTTCGTGCTTAAGACAGCAAAAATGATCGTACAGTAGTAAAGCAGAACACGTTGCTTCGAAAGTTTGTGATTTGCTGTCGTGGTGACATTGTCTAAATACATTTAGGGTAAGAATTAAGATGCAGTCATTGGAAGGCTCGAAGCCAGTGAGTCTCAAGCCGAAGCAGCTAGGTGGCTCGATGTTAGTCCTTTAGCAGTCCATCTACTTTGGGCCACATTCTAAAGGACAAATTTGGAATCAAGAAAGTTTAGTTATGGAAGCCTTCTCGATGCCGTATTATTCAACATCAAGAGTTCGAAGAAGAAACAAAGCCACACACACGAATTTCATTCGGATCTTATGCCAGCAACAGGAAATATAGTTCCTTATTTCACGGTGCGCAGGAGGCTAAATGAACATGGTCTCCAATGACGTGCGTGCCCTCTTCGCTCGTCATAAAAGAAAACATCTCAGTTAGTGATGTTGTTTCCCAAGGACAGGTGCGCAGCCGCCAGGGTGTTTGGGGGTGGAGGAGTAGTGCGGTTTTTTTTTGGTTTTTTTCCCCGTTTTTTTAGTGGGGATTTAACGACCACCGTGAGCAACTCAACGGGCTATAAGCAGTCGACCGTCCCTAATTTAGAGCCACTGGTTCCAGTGAAGGGAGAGAGCCAGTGCATTAAGACAAACACTACATCCATGCCTCACCGGGATTCGAACCCGGACCCATCTCGGACGAATGATCAGAAGCCCGTCGTGGTGACATTGTCTAGATACATTTAGGATAAGAATTAGATGCAGTCATTGAGACTGACTGGCTCGAAGCCAGTCAGTCTCAAACCGAAGCAGTTAGGTGGCTTAGACCACTGCGCCACTGGGGCGGCACTAGTGTGTCAAATGGGGCACTCGATTAAAATCGAAGAAGATAACAGAACAATAGCACATTATTATTATTATTATTATTATTATAAAAAAAGATGACCACCCCTTCCTGGGGAGCTTTTTTCTTCTCCTTCTGGGACGGGTTCGATGTACCAAGTCTGAGAATTGGTATTTCTTTTTAGTTGTCCAGAAACTTCCTTACTATCCTACAAACGTTCAGTATAGCTGCCTTCTGTAGTTCCATGTAGCTGTTATAGGTTGAAGGTCTAGGGCCTGTATAAAGCTGTGAATGGTCTTAAGTACAATCATGTGGCTAATATTACTATGGGGACAGTGGTGACGTTCTCCATATGCCACATTTCCTTGACTTCGTATCTTAGGTCGTTATACTTTGACAACTTCTCTCCGTGCTTCTTGTGGATGTTGCATGTATTGGGCACAGCTATGTCAATGATGCATGTCGACTTCTCCTTGTCGACCAGGATTATGTCGGGCCGATTGTGAGGGATGGTCTAATCTGTTCTGATCGATCTGTCCCAGTACATCTTGTGGGTGTTGTTCTCTGGGAGCGTTGTTGGCTCATACTTGTAGTACGGAACTAGCTCAGTTGTAATGTGGTGGTACTTTCTTGCCAATTTCTGATGGTGGAACTTGGCTACTTCATTGTGCCTGTTCGTGTACTCTGTATGAGGACTCTGCACCCTGCTGTGATATGTTGAATGGATGGTCTCTGGCGCTTGATGGCATTGCCGAGATGTGGCGCTTTCTACTAACGTATCCTACAGGATATGCTTCCGACAGTTTTTGGTGTTTACAGCTTGATCTTGTATAGCCATCACGAACCCTTCGGTCTCGGGGAAGAGTGATCCATTTGTTAGCCATTCATTAGAGGCAATCTTATCCACATGGTTATATTGAAGATCGTTGTGCCGCCCCGGTGGCGCAGTGGTCTAAGCGCTGGCTTATGACCATTCGACCGTCAAGGGTCCGGGTTCGAATCCCGGTGAGGCATGGATGTTGTGTTTGTCTTACGGCATTGTCTCTCTTCCTTCCATGGAACCAGTGGCCCTAAATTAAGGACGGATGACTGCTTATAGCCCATTGAGTTGCTCACGGTGGGCGTTAAACCTTCAATCAAAAATAAAAAAAAATAAAAAAAGATCGCTGTAGTGCCTCCCGTGCAGAACTTTCTTTTCCCCAAGCTTCTTCTTTTGGCTCCTTAGCTCTTCTCTCATTGTTCTGGATAGAGAGGTCTATGGCTGTGTACTTCTTGTCACTCTGCTTTATTCCTTGGTTAAGGGGCGCCATGCTCTGGTGAAAGTATTTTCTAAGGCTGCTGATTTCTTTGTCTCGGTGTTCCAGGATATCAATCATTCCCCGCCATCCTTCTGCGCGTCCAATGGTCAGCCTTTCTATATTGCTGACTTAGGGTGGTGCTGGTGATGTTTAGTGTGTGTTGTCCTGGTATTGCGCGTTTTTTCCTCCAGCTCTGTAGTGGTCCACTCGATGATCCCGAAGGAATACGTCAGGACTGGAACCGCGTGTATGCTGATGGCTGTGGTGATGTTGCGAGCGTTGCGTTAAGCTTGACCTTCTTTGGGGGGGGGGGGTTAACGACCACCGTGAGCAACTCAATGGGCTATAAGCAGTCGCGCGTCCTTAATTTAGGGTCACTGGCTCTACAGAAAGGAGAGAGCGAGTGCCGTAAGACAAACACAACATCCATGCCACACGGGATCTGAACCCAGATACTTAACGGACGAATGGTCAGCATGAGCCATCGCTTAGACCACTGCGCCACCGGGGTGGCGAACTTGGTCTTCTTCAGCCTTTGGTTGTATTTGGCGGCTAGATTGTTCAGAAGCAAAATAGCAAGACGTACTCAACTGCCTCATTTTAATCTAAAGCTAATTTACATATTTCGACGCACTTTATATTAATTTGCTTATCATACTTGACATCGCAGGGTTAAAATACTTCTACCATGTTAGGTTCATTTTCTTTCACTGTGAAATGTTGGCAAAAACTCCAAATTTCATGTTGTAATTTATGGGAACCACTGTATAATGCGCGAGTGTCAGGCCCCTAGTTGCGAGTTCTTCCCCGTAATAATACATGGAAAGTTTTAACAGCGCAGCCATCTTCTCTCCTGTTACAGCTTCCAAAAGATGAACATCCAGCGATGTTGTAGTAAAAGAGCAATTAAAAACTAATTTTCTGAATATTTCATCCTCTGGAGATTACATCCCCTGGGCACTTCGCTGCCTAAAAACGCATAGCACCCTTCCTTATTTTCGTCTTCGTTTACTTTTTGATGAAACACGGCATCCATGTGTTACATGAGGAAATTAACCAGAAAGATATTGCTAGCTATTGCAAGACTCTTTACCTCGAGAGAGTCTAAGAGCAATGCAAAAGAAGCTCCTTCATTTTGTTTTCTAGGAAAACAGGATGGAAATAGATTCATTCAGATTTGTGAGGGACATTTTACCCTCACAAACCTGGGAAGATTTATGTTTTATTCTTTTGAGGTTTAATGACTAGCATGAGGAACTTGTAAGGCGATAGGAAGTCACCCCTCGTAAATTTTGGGAACTGCTTTAGTGGAAGGGACAGAGCCAGCGCCATTCAACACCAACGATGTCTTATACGAAACTTGAACCCGGGCCTGCCTCAGCCAAATGATCAGAAGCCAACGCTTCACACCACTCGGCCACCGGGGAAGTTTAAGTAGTGTTAGCAAGGCGATAGGATCTTTTGCCACTGCAAGTAGACAGCGCTGAACCCCCACACGACGTTTTGAGTTTCTACGTTTACGTTTTCTTGAATTCTCGCTTTGGTACAGAAGGAAGTCTCGGTAAAACGTAGCAAATAAAAAGAGGCGGCGCAGACCTTGAAACTATTTCTAGTCTCCTCTACTCCGCTTCTACCGCAGGAAATTTTCCCGTTTTCTATCTTCCCTAATAAAAACTATTACTACGCTTCTTCCTCGTCTAACCTGATTTGTATACGTTAAACCAGTGTTCTGTAAAATCACTCATTCTTACCCTCGGTTTACGTGTTTATCTCCATCATTGTCCAAACAAACAGTGGCGGTTATTTATGACATCTGGTGTAACACAGCGTTCTTGAATGAGAAACGTTACATCAAATGAGTTGTCTATTCCTTTTCCTAGAAAAAAATGATCAATCCTTCCGCCCGCCTGACAGGAAATCCCGTTGGCTGATAGCGAAATCGTCTCTGACTCTTGCAACTTACGGAATCAGATCCCAACATTAAAAAAGACGTGTGTAAATGATCAATTAAACAACATTTTTTTCCTTAACACAATTAATCTGCTGTAGATAAACCAGTGGCAAATTATTTTATTCGCTTAGTAGTCCGGTGATTAAGGGTGAGGTCCCTGTGATCATGAATGATGTTTTAGAGGATTTTAGGAAGGGAGTGTCTTAGAAGTAGGAAACCAGGAGATTTGGGCTACGGTGCCCGATAAGAAAGACGCGTGGAAGTGGGATACAGAAGCTAAGTGCCTGTCAAAAAGTTCTGTCCTACGCCCAGATGCGATGGAGGTCACGACCCCATAGATCCCATGCGCATATCCCATACGCCGGATCCCATACGCCGAGATACCAGGGTCACGGGCAGGGGTGATATGTAGCCAGATCAGACCGATCCGATCGAACCCGTTCGTTAAAATCCGGACGGATCGCCGGAACCGTTTGCTAAATTAAACGTCCCAATGAGGAGTATGAAGGCAAATACAAATTTGTCAATTTCTTATTGAGAGTTTCTTGTTGTCCTTTTTTATTTATTTCTATGTTTCCCTCGTTAAATTAGTTGTTGGCATATGTGCTACACATAAAACACACTCAAACACTTCATGAAAGAAGGGACTGCTGCTTCAAGCTTTTGTGACGAGTCTCTGGAGGAACTCGCAGAGGGGCACTTCTGAATTCACAACCAGTTGTCCCTCCACAGGACAACCTGCTGGACCTTAGGGGAACAAAGGAGAAAAGAAGCTTGGGATTTCTTCAGGAAAGAGCATGAGCTCGAAATACATTTTAACACAGCAATTCCTGCTTCATAGTTGAAGGGTGTGAAAACACAAATTTGTCCGCGTCCCCTCACTCCGGAGTAAGTTGCACTCCCAACTAAGCTACACGGACAGAATGTATCGCTGCAGATTTGTCGTTTTCACACGTGCTTTAACTGTGTAGTACGTCACAAGGGGGAGGGTTACTAATATGCGGCTAAGTGCCTTATGATGGGAGTTAGCTATGTTGTAGCGTTTGATGAAAGTTTCATCGAAAATGTGTGTTTTATACAGGTTTTGCCTGATTCCTGCGAGGCGACAAGAAATGCATGAGAGAAACGACGACAAGAAATGCATGAGAGAAGCGGCGACAAGAAATGCATGAGAGAAACGGCGACAAGAAATGCATGAGAGAAACGGCGACAAGAAATGCATGAGAGAAGCGGCGACAAGAAATGCATGAGAGAAGCGGCGACAAGAAATGCATGAGCGAAACGCCGGCAAGAAATACATGAAAGAAACGTCAACAAGAAATGCATGAGAGAAACGGCGACAAGAAATATATGAAAGAAACGTCTACAAGAAATGCATGAGAGAAACGACGACAAGAAATGCATGAGAGAAACGACAACAAGAAATGCACGAGAGAAACGACGGCAAGAAATCCATGAGAGAAACGGCGACAAGAAATACATGAAGGAAACGTCAACAAGAAAAGCATGAGAGAAACGACGACAAGAAATGCATGAGGCTCCCCGTCCCGCTCAGATATCCGACATCTATTTCTTTCCAGAGGTTTAAGCATGTTTTTTGTGTGTCTCTGTGTGTGTTTCCATTGTTTGGCGCTACGAGTTGACCCATGTGTTTAAATTTATAGACTGAAATATAGAATGCAAGGCTGGCTGGACGATAGGGCAACCGGACGGTCGCTCCGTACCTTCTAACAGCCCTCACAGTTTTTGGAAATAAAAACAAAATCATTTTCGGTAGATTTTTTTATACAAATTTTGAAGATGAAAATCCGATTTTTGGTGTAAATGTGACAAGGATGGTAAGTCAGATAATATCCGAAAACTTGAAAATTTCATCGTCCTGGAGCGGGACTCGAATCCGCGTCTGTCAGATAGCGCCCGGGTGTGCTAACCACTACACCACCCAGAACAACCAAGTCTCAAGTTTCCGATTAATTTGATTATAACCATCACAGGATTCGCTAGTCGAAGCAACCGGCATTCATGTTTAGCGAATCTGGAGGTTAAGAATCCTATCCCGTGATTGCCCGGAGGAGCAGATAAATCATGAAAGAAATACGGGATTACACCATACAATACAAATTTTGAAGATGACAATCCGATTTTTGGTGTAAATGTGACAAGGAGGGTAAGTCAGATAATATCCGAAAAAAATTCATCGTCCTGGAGCGGGACTTGAAACCGCGTCTCCCAGATAGCGCCCGGGTATGCTAACCAATACACCACCCAGAACGACCAAGTCTCAAGTTTCCGATTAATTTGATTATAACCATCATATGATCCTTGTCGCATTTACACCAAAAATCAGATTGTCATCTTCAAAATTTATATTATATGGTGTAATCCCGTATTTCTTTCATGATTCGAGATTTTTTTATATTTATTATTATTATTATTTAGTTTTGGGGGGCGAAGTCCCTGAAAAGATACACTCTTTGAAAAAAAAGAACAAAAAAACGAAGCTCCCGGAAGGAATCTTGCAACCGAAATGAGATTGGTATGTACAATGTACATATGTAGGAAAGTAAATTATTGCAATTCCAGAGCAGTTGGGCCATTTATTTGGATAAAACAGTTACACGAGTAGAACAAGTCAGTACGTTGTAGCGCCACTTCTGACTCGGATACAAGCGGTTACCTGGCGTGGCATAGACGCATACAGTTCACGGATACGGTCCTGAGGTATAGCATGCCAGAAGGTGTCCAAATTGCGGGCCAGTCGCCGACATTCCGGAATAGATGTAGGTGACGCCCCGTCGATCGGTGAAAGGTCGAGCGATTGGGATGGCCATGGAAGGGTGTCGACATTGCGGAGGAAGGTCTGGGAGAGCCGTGCCGTGTATTGCCTGGCATTATCCTGTTAAAAATTTGCACGGTGATGCTGTGACAGGAATAGAAATACAACAGCTCGTAGACTGTCTTCGACGTACCGTTGAGTCGTGAGGGTGTTCGGCTATCGTAGGAAATGGCTCTCCAGACAGTCACTCCCTGTGTGCGAGCCGTATGCTGTTCCACGGTAAAAGAAGGATCCGTGCGCTTGCCGGTTTGTCTCCAGACACGTATGCGCTGATCATCGGCGCCAAGTGCAAACCGTGACTCATCAATGAAAACAACACGACGCCACTGGACACTATCCCACGTTTGTTGGGCCCGATACCACTGTAACCGGTGCCGGCGATGCTCACTGGTCAGTGGCAGGCGGTTGAGTGGCCTCTTCGAATTTAGTCCCTCGTGCCGCTAGTCGTCTGATAACAATCCGGATGGCCACTTCCGTACCTGTAGACGACGCAACATGGCCATGTATGGTTGAGAGCTACAAATTCTGTTCTGTTCATGCGACTCTCACAATCGCTCCATCCTCACTTTCTGTCGTTGCTCTCGGCAGTCCACTGCCCGCGTGCCGTTGGGTTGCGCCCTCCTCGACTCTATTGTTGCCGCGTCGCTCCGAAACAAATGCCTGGTGATACGATTACTTGACCAATAGGCCTTTCTCAGTCCAATTATACGCCCTATCTCAAACTCGCTCATCTGCTCGTATTGTGCACGGATTCGACGTCGAGGCATCCTCAGAGGCCGTGGAGGTTAATGCAACCGCATTCCGCTGCCACAATTGTCCCTGCGAAACGAAACGAAGAATTCCCAAACAAGGTTCAGTGTCCATTCAGTCTGCAACGTGCTGCGTCTCTAACTGTCTTTACGTGCGAGCTTTGCTCTTGATATACCCTCCACGATGCTCGGTTTTCATGCGCTGTGGAGAGCCACTATTTCGTCATTGGTCGTTATTTTTTAATTATTTGCATATTCGACCTGAGGTACTTGCATGCGGAATTTCATCAGGATCGCACGACTTTCTCGGGGTGCTTCGTATTTTTTTTTTTTTTTTTTTTTTTGCAAAGGGTGTGTTTTTATAATATTCTTTTAAATTTCCAATCCCCCACTTTCGCTCTTCGTCGTACAGACGCTGAGTTTTGAAGATTTCAAATTATTATTGTTATAATCACCTTACACTTTTCCGCATTAACGAAAGAGTAAATTAAATTTCATCATTTTGTGGCTTCCGTCTTTTTATACACAGTCGAGTCACATTATTGTGACCACCACCTTCTTTTGACGTCAACAGCGCGTAGCCAGTGAAAGAAGGCACCTGTCGTGAGCTGGCTTGGAGGGTATATAAGATGTGCTGTAGGCATTCTGAAAACATATCACTCGATGCTGTCATGGATAAAAGAAGCGATTTATCAGATTTGCAAAAAGGGATGATTATCGGCTTTCTGGACAAGGTTGGCAGTATTTCTGAAACAGTGCAGTTTGTGAACTGTTCGCGTGCTGCTGTGGTTAAAGTGTATCGTAGTTGGAGAAATGGCACCACTGCGAATAAGCGACGTGAAGACTGCTGTGCACCACGTGCCATGGATGTGAGAGGTGAACGTCGGCTGCGAAGGTGTGTGAGGGCCGATCGACATGCTACAGTGAAGCAACTCACTGGCCGAATGAACCAGGGGGCTTCCGGAAGTAGTGTGTCTAAAATAACAGTTCAGTGAACCCTGCTGCGTATGGGGCACTGATGCAGATGGATGGTCACTGCACCTATGCTAACGAAGGTGCATCGGCAGAAAAGCCTTTCATTTGCACGGCAGTATCGGAATTGGACCTCCGCTGATTGGCGAAGGATTGCCTTCTCCGATGAGTCACGTTTTTTGCTTCATCGAACGCATGGATGTTGGCGTATCAGGTGAGAAACATCGGTGAACAAACACTCTTCAACCATTGCTGGAAGAACAAAAGCTGGTGGATGGCAGCGTTATGGTCTGTGGAATGTTTTCGTGGTATTCCCTGGGTCCACTCATACATGTGGAAGACACTATGGACCGAATTCGTTATGAATCCATCCTTGCAGACCACGTACACCCATACATACTGATTGTCTACCCTGGGGCGGATGGGATCTTCCAGAACGACAATGCGACGGGTTACACAGCTAGAAATGTCAGAGAGTGGTTGGAAGAGCACTAAGAAGACTTCAAAGTACTTCCCTGGCCCTCTAATTCCCTATACTTAAACCCAACTGAGCATCTGTGGGACCACCTCGATCGTGTTGTTCGCTATAAGGATCCTCCACCACGCACCCTCTAGCAGCTGCCAATGCACTGCAGTCAGCATGGCTCCACATACCCGCGAACACCTTCCAGCACCTTATTGAGTCACTCTCAGCCCGTCTAGCTGCTGTTCGCTCTGCACATGGCGGTTACTCTGGATATTAGCTGATGGTCCCAATAATGTGACTCGACCGTGTATATTGAACACTTTGTGTGTAAACTAGGCACTTATTTTTTTTTTTAAATAAGAAGAACAATGTCAAAATTTGTTTTCTGGCTATATATTGAGGCGAAATGCTCAGTGACTTTAGAAACAGTACTGGAACTTTAGGTGGGAAAAGCAATTTTCATATATGAGTGAGGGTAAAAGTAAAAAAAAAAAAAAAACTCCCTAAAATTTCTCAGTTACTCCACCTTCCATCAATGAATCAATCAAACATGTAGAGGAATCTTCATTGGTCGCTACAAAAAAAAAAAAAAAAAATTCGCTAAGCAAAAATAAAGAGGATGTTCGCACATTTTTAGAACGTTTTTGATAAGAAATTACAGAAAATAAAAGACGTTCACAGATCTGAAACTGGCAACAGCATGTTAGATGAACAAGAAAGAAACATATGTAGCAGTTAAATATCGTCTGCTAAGAAAATGGCGCACGTAAACAAGCTGTGGATCGAACGTTATGTTTTTGCTCTTTACGAAGGAAAATATTCGTATTCTGTAATTGAAAAACACTGTGAAATCATGGAATTAACATTTCTAAACGTAAAATAAGCAATATTAGTAATAACAGAGGGAAAATCATCAAGCATTGCTTCTAACAGAAAAAAGAACACCAAACCAGTATCCAAAGATGGTACGTATTTTATGACTATTTCCAAAGTAAGGTCTTTGGTCTTAAAAGAAAATCCACCAACATAAAGTGTAATCGCTAAGTCGTTAAAAAAAATTCTGTATCAACTGTGAACAAGGCAATAAACAAAGATTTGAATCTGAAAAAAAACCCCAAAAAAACATAATGTTCACCGCCTTTTGACTAGGCACGAGGCTTAGAGCAGAACACGCTGTAAACTTCTTCATGAAAATCATTTAGCTGGAGACAGATGGAAATTTACTGTGACTATTGATGAAGCATGGATCTACCTAAAACACTATAACAAAAAAGGTCAATTTACTATCGCAAAAGAGCAGAAAAGACTTATAAACTTGGTCCCAAGAATCCAAAGAAAATTTCAGTAAAGGATTCATGATTATTGCTGATTTCTCGTACAATGGGAAATTAAAGTTAAAAAAAGTTTAAAAGAATGTTAAAAGCAATTCTACATATTACCAAACTAATATTTTAACTCCTATATTTAAAGAGAAAAAAACATTCTTTTATCCACAGAGACTTCAAAGAGTAAAAGTCCATCAGGATAAGGCTACCAGTCATACATCCAAATCTACCACTAAAGCAAGTCAGTAAAATCTTGCAATGCATTAATTATGATACGTTTCCAACATACCAGAAATCATTGCTCAAGTTATTTCTCGAGTTATGAGGATAATGGCTGTAGAATAAATCTCGCTCCTATGACCTGACCTTTGACCCCATTTCGATGATATTCAACAGAACCGGTAAAGTATACTTCCAGAACAACATGATAAAGTTTTGTCTCAATCGAAGCATTTTTACGTAAGTTATGACGCATAAGGGCGATGGAATGGATCCCGCTCCTATGTCCTGACCTTTAACTCCATTTCGTCAATTTTCGGTAAGGTTTGTCCCCAGATAGTCCTCTACCACATACTAAAGTTTCATCGAAATCGAACCATTTTTACGCAAGTTATGACGCAAAGGGTAATGGAATGCATTCCGCTTCTATGTCCAGACCTTTGACCCCACTTCACCCATTTTCAATAGGGTTCGTCCGCAGGCGGTCCCCTACGACATACTAAAATTTCATCGAAATCGAACCATGTTTACGCAAGTTATGATGCATAAGGATAATGGAATGCATCCCGCTCCAATGTCCTGGCCTTTGACCCCATTTCGTCCATTCCCAATAGAGTTTGTTCCCAGGTGGTCCCTTGCCACATACTAAAATTTCATTGAAATTGAACCATATTTACGCAAGTTATGACACATAAGGGCAATAGAATGGATCCCGCTCCTATGTCGTGACCTTTGACCCCATTACGTCCATTTTCAATAGGGTTTGTCCCTAAGTAGTCCCCTACCACATACTAAAATTTCCTCGAAATCGAACCATTTTTACGCGAGTTATCGTGCGGACAGACGGACAAAGCTGGAGCATATACGCTTCTTCAACCTACGGTTGGAAAACGTAAAAAATGAAGAAAGAGACGGGTACATTTTGCTCATATTCCTTCAAAGTCCCCTGATGTGTCACCAATGGACTTTGTGCCTTCGGACTGCTAAAAAGAGAGAGCGCTTTCTAAACGCAGACCTAAAACAATGAATTGACTATGGAAAGAAGTGAGAAGAGGAGTGGAATAAATACTAATTTTAAGAAATGGCCTGCGAAATCTAGATATAGGTTCATAGTCCAGAGAAAGGGCTATCAGACGGAACATTTAAGAAAGAAATAATTTTATGTTATACATTAATTATGTTGCTGGAAAATCATTCAAAAATGTGTGAATATCCTATGTATTTTCTACGCAGATTAGTTAGTTATCTATTTATCATTTTTGTGGGTAATTTTTTATAAGAATCGCAGTAAAACCTGAATCCCCTCTCCCCGGAAAGAAAAATCGTAGATTTTAACATTTTTTACAAACACTTTTATTAGATTTTAACATTTTTTACAAACACTTTTATTAGATTTTAACATTTTTTACAAACACTTTTATTAGATTTTAACCCTTTTTCCTTTTTCACTTTATGAACTTTAAATTCATATTATGGTATTTTTCAAATACCTCTTCGAGATAATTATGCGCAAATACCTCTTCGCGATAATCATTTCATTTTTTTCTTTATGATAGTTTCGGAAGACATTTTTCATGTAAGGACTTTATAAAAAAAAACATGAGCTTTATTTTATAGGGTGCACAATGAAATTTTGCCCCGGACCCCACGATTGTTCCACCCGGCTCTGACAGAAAGCCCCTTACAAATTGTTCATAAAAATAAGCTGTAATCCTATATCAAATGGTGCCTATTTAAGTAAACTTAATATATACGCAGATTAGTTAGTTATCTTTTACCTTTAACTAATCTGCGTAGATATTAAGTTTACTTAATATCTACGCATGTCTAAGTCGGGCTCTGGCTTAAATACACTGACGGAAAAAAATCCCAACACCACGAAAAAATAGTTGTAGAGGAATGAAATGGCGGCAATACATTTGTATAGGTAACATATGAAATCGATTAAGGTTTCAAGACCACAGCTTAATGTAAGCGCGAGAAGAGCCATTTTAAATGTGAAATGCTGGTACATTAATAACCGGTGTAACCGCCAGAATGTTGAATGCAAGCACGCAAACATTCATGCATTGTGTCGTACAGGTGCTGGATGCCAGTCTGTGGGATGGAGTTCCATGCCTGTTGCACTTGGTCGGTCAATACAGTGACGGTCAATGCTGGTTGGGGGTGACGCTGGAGTTGTCGTCCAATGATGTCCCATACGTGCTCGATTGGAGAAAGATCTGGTGATCTAACAGTCCACGGCAACATGTCGACACTCTGTAGAGCATGTTGGGTTGCAACAGCGGTATGCGGGCGAGCGTTATCCTGTTGGAAAGCACCCCCTGGAATGCTGTTCATGAATGGCAGCACAACAGGTTGAATCACCAGACCGACGTACAACTGTGCCGTCAGGGTGCGTGGGATAACCACGAGAGTGCTCCTGCTGTCATAAGAAATTGCTCCCCAGACCATAACTCCAGGTGTAGGTCCAGTGTGTCTCGGCCGCAGACAGGTTGGTTGCAGGCGCTCACCTGGCCTCCTTCTAACCAACACACGGCCATCACTGGCACCCAGGCAGAACCGGCTTTCATCAGAAAACACAACAGATTTCCACTCCGTCCTCCAATGAGCTCTAGCTTGACACCACTGACGTCGCAAACGGCAGTGGTTTGGAGTAAGTGGAATGCACGCTACAGGGCGTCTGGCTAGGAGCTGTCCTTCAAGTAACCGACTTGTAACAGTTCGCTGTGTCACTGTGGTGGCAACTGCAGCTCAAATTGCTGCCGCAGACGTGGTACGATGCGCCACGGCCATACGCCGTACACGGCGGTCTTCCCTCTCAGTAGTACCACGTGGCCGGCCGGAACCCGGTCTTCTTGAGGCAGTACCTTCCCTTGACCACCGCTCCCAACAATCATGCACAGTGGCTACATTCCTGCCAAGTCGTTCTGCAATATTGCGGAAAGAAAATCCACCTTCTCGTAGCCCTATTACACGACCTCGTTCAAACTCCGTGAGCTGTTGATAATGGCTTCTTCGTCTTCTTAAAGGCATTCTTGACTAACATCAACACACTGCGTCGAATCTCAACGATAACTAACGCTCACGAACGTTACAGCGCGTATTTACAGCAAACCTGCTTTGCATGTTCCGAGGGGCGCTACTAGCGCCACACGTATGCGCCGAGCGTGACATTTGCATAGACGTCATCTTACAGATGTACTCTCATCGCCTACCAACTGTCATTTATCTAACATAACCCCTTCTTGGTGTTGGGATTTTTTTCCGTCAGTGTATGTAGGCCCAGGGGCTCCTCATGTCTAATAGTCCGGTCCCTGGCCATAAGACCCGTCGGATTTTGAGGTGGGCGAGTTTTCTCTTCAGATTCTGTTAGGGCATGCCCAAAGGAAGGATAAAATCTTGGGTAGACATCTGGCAACCCGGGCATAAATTTTATAGGACGCCATTTTGTTTTGGGCATATACGCACACTAGTTAGTATTGAATTTTGTAATTTTCTATTCTTTCAAATATACCTATACGAAATATGACATGTTTTTTGGATTCCTCATAAAATTCCCTATAAGATAGGACTATTTAACCAGTAATAAAACAAGTTTATGAAAATCTAACCATTCTTTGTATTTTATTTAGTGATTTCTTGAAAGGATACTTATATTTATCTAAACAAAAAATTTAACTCGTGTGAATTTTGTTTGTTTCCGACTGAATAAATGAAATGGAGGATAACAAGCAACTTGTTGGTATACATCTGTGCCGAGCGAGTGGAACTTCAATAAATGCGGATATTTCAAAATGTATTTTCTGCCAAAAACACAACAAAAAGAAAACAACAACTACAACAGAAGGAAGATAAAAAATCTTAGCTGCTGCTGAAATACGACAAAGTAATGTTTTTTAACGTATCTGTCTCCTTGGGCGTGATTCTGAGTTCGTGTACCATTGTATAACGTACAATTTTGTCCGCGCCGGGCATCGAATACGGGTCCCCTCACTCCGGAGTAAGTCGCTCTCCCAACTAAGCTATACGGACATGTGGTCTCACTGCTATCTGCCTTTATCTTATGTGCGTCCTGCGGTGCAGGCACGTCACATCTCTTAATGAAACGGAAGCAGATTTTAAAATCATTGAAGAGGTTAACATTTAACCATGTGTGACGAGATCAACAACAAAAAGAGGCATTGATAAGTATGTAACAAAGTGTTGGAGGATTAACAAACCAAAGTACATTGACATAGTCTGGCATTCATGCAATCATCTCAAAAGCAAATGTTCCGCTACAAAATATCGGTGCCGCCCCGGCGGCGCAGTGGTCTAAGCGATGGCCTCTGATCATTCGTCCGAACGGGGTCCGGGTTCGAATCCCGGTGAGGCATGGATGTTGTGTTTGTCTTACGGCACTGGCTCTCTCCCTTTCCTGGAACCAGTGACCCTAAATTAGGGACGGGTGACTGCTTATAGCCCATTGAGTTGCTCACGGCGGTCGTTAAACCTTCAATCAAAAAAAAAAAAAAATCGGTTTTCTCCCAATACTGCCCTACCCAATGACAGCATATGATAGTGTGTATTCATGTATGAAGAATTTCCAAAGCTTGCTTTAACATCTCTAAGACTCTATCAACTGGTACTGCCACTTTCATGTGATGACTGCCGCAGAAATTCGGTTGATTACAAGTGAATTCCCAGACCTTGTGCTACTCCTGGGATCTTTCCATATGACTAAAATTATACGTTCATGTATTGGAAAATGCATAAAGGGCAGCGGGTTAGAAAACCTTTTCATTGAAAACTATGTGTTTGGTCCAAAAGTAGTAGAGTGTCCTCAAAGGTAGCAATTACGTAAGGTCAGTAAAATGAATATTTATGCTAGCAGAAGTGGTAGAGAGGCTTAAATGGAAAACATTTTTGAGTACAATCGAGGATGATGGCGAATTAGCTACACACGTTGGTGGTGTGCTCAACTCTATGCAATGCTCAACAACGGAAGAAGCACAACTCAAGTTCCAAGAGCTAATCGCAACATCAGAAAAAACACTGAAATCGTTGAATGTTTTCATACAGGAGCAAGTTAAGAATTCTGAGCAGTGCAAATACTGGAGGGATTCTTGCACCTGATAAGTCTTTTGAAGAACCTCATAAGAGCTGACAGGGAGAGGAACTGGAACTTCTACATGCAAACAGTGTAGGAAGTCCTTCCAGTTTTTCAAATTTTTGATGGAGACAATTATTTGAGATGGGGTTTACTGTTCAAGCAAATGGCTAACCTTGAGACTCGTTATGCTTATGTATTTGACTGGTTCAAAAAAGGTCATTTTTTTGTTCGAAGAACAAATGAAAAGTTTAATGCCGTGGGGATCGACATGGCTCTCGAACAAACAATAAACCGCTCTCAGAAGTCAGCCGGAGGGATCATTGGCCAAACGAAAAGGAAGGAATACATTGCTGAATGGAAGCTTGCTTACCATTAAGTCCTTCTCATAAGAAAACCATTTCAAAGGCTGCTGAACGGTACACCAGCTGACTATGAGCTGATAATGAATGAGTTAACAGGAACCTTCGGAAATAGAATGGAATCCAACATCGAAGAGATTCTCCAGCATGCTGAAATCAGAGAAAACCTATACCTTTTAAAAGGTGAAGTGACGTTAGGCCTCACAACATTCTAACGATTGAATGTGTTCCAGCATTGAATGCTAAGAAGATGCTCCATTTTTTGATGACAGCACAAGAAGTGTTCTGCGTGTTTCAAGAGGAAAGGTTTATAACACGCTCAAAACCACTATCAGCGCCTATTCGTCAGCAAAGGTTACCCTCTTTTCTAAGTGTAGCACATCCAGATATGCAGACAAAAAAGCAAACTGAAAAATGCTATCAAAGACCATTTGCAGATTCACAGAAGAATTGATATTGCTAAGGAGAAGAATGACAATGACAAAAATTCTAACCTACAATTTTTCACGTTCTGCCTTATTAGATGATAATGGTGCTACTGTCAAACCAATGAAGTCTCAACTGATGTCTGAGTTGACCAAAAAATTAGATACTCCTGACATGAATTTCCAAAAACAGCATACCCTGAAAACCAGTGTGGTTGTTGATGTCATGAATCAGTTTCGAAGGTTGCCAATTAAGGGAACTGACACATTTGAAGATATGTTTACAATCTTTGACAAGAATTTTTGTAAATTCAATAGTGTGGACTATGTTTTTGTCAGCTACCTTCAATCGTCAATCAAAAATGCTGAGAGAGAAAGAAGGTCTTCTGTATAACCACTACCGTTGACATCCATTACCACCACTACGAAGCTTCCTGTACAGGTGGAAAGATTTTGGGCATCAGATGACAACAAAATTCTGACTCAAGATGCCCTGAGCGAGTTTCTGAAGAAGGTATCAGCTAATTGACAATGGGAAAGTATCCTCAGCGGCGTGTTGCCTGAAAGTGAACCTACTCCCGCCTTAGCAATAAAAGATGGAAGCTTCACACAAATCAAGGATACCCTTCTGGTAACTGTTGAGAAGGCCGACTTACGTATTACTCATGTTTTTCACGCTGTTAAAGAAGGTTTACAGGGCATCGTTGTGATTTCAAGTTACACAGATGTTTTTGTGATATCCACTCATTTCTACAAGTTTGTTAACGAAAATGGACTCTCTGAACTATGGATGAGAAAGTCGGCATCAGATATCATACCAATTCATACTCTGGTGGACAAGATAGGTACTGCCACAGAAGTCTTTCTTGCTAACCATTTTCTTTCAGGCTCTGATGTGACCAGTAAGATAGGCACCAAATTGTCATCGCTCAAGGCAGAACCAGAAAAATATCTCCCCAACTTTGGTAGGTGTTATCCTCCAAGTATTCAATCCTTTAAGCTAGCCAAGGAGTACTTGGTGAAGGTTTTAAAACCAGGCTCGGTGTGCAAGACACTTGATGCACTTCGATTTGGAATAATGATCAAAGCTGGCATTCCAAACATACAAGGCTTCCTTTGCACAAGCTCTTCATTACAAAGTCACCTGAAAAGATCATTTTACATGGTATACTCAGGCTCTACCATGTTAATGATGGACGGCCCATTAGGCCCAACTGATTTTGGATGGACAATCAATGTTGATGATTCACCATTCTCGCCAGACCCTTGCACTTGCAAAAGCTGTCATACAAAACGATGCAGGTGCCGCAAAAACAATATTTCTTGTACATCCTTTTGCAAATGCAACATATCTTGTGACATTCAGAAACATGTATACAATACTTTAAATGACCGTTTAACACTGCGTATAATTTGTGATTCTTTATGTATGGTAATTTAATAGCGATACTTCAATACATTATTATCTATTCCTACCTCGTACGGTTTTTTTCGTTGTTTTTTTTTTGTTTTTTTTTTATCCTTCAATATTCACAGCCAAGGGTCCCAGAGAAGTAAATATAGTCTTATCTTATAGGAAATTTATGAGGAATCCAAAAACTATGTCGTATTTCGTGTAGGTATGCCGAAAAGAACAGAAAATTACGAAATTCAATACTAACTAGTGCGCGTATATGCCCAAAATAAAATCCCCGGTGGCGCAGTGGTCTAAGCGATGGCCTCCGATCATTCGTCCGAAAGGGGTCCGGGTTCGAATCCCGGTGAGGCATGGATGTTGTGTTTGTCTTACGGCACTGGCTCTCTCCCTTCCCTGGAACCAGTGACCCTAAATTAGGGACGGGTGACTGCTTATAGCCCATTGAGTTGCTCACGGTGGTCGTTAAACCTCCAATCAAAAAAAAAGGGCGTCCTATAAAATTTATGCCCGGGTTATATAGTATACGGTTGTGGCGTACGTCGCTCTTAATCTATTTGGGGCCTTGGGAAGAAGACACTATGTAATTTTTTGAACATGTAAAATACAGGGTGTTTCAGAAACTTTGATATCATTTGAGATGTAAATATCTGAGTAACTAAATACACTGCTGGCCACCCAAAATGCAACACCAAGAAGGACACGAGGTAGCAAAGCCAGATTTACTGGACACATAAAACAGATACAAAAATGAAACGATTGAGCTTACAGGCCCGAGCGACTTGCGGAACACGCAGACATCAATATTTCGTGTGGCCCCCATGGCTGGCAATAACGGCCGCTACACGCCGCGGCATCGAAGGAAAGCGGCTTTGGATGTGGGCTTGGGGTATGTCGGTCCAGGCTGCTTCCACACGTTGCCACAGTTCATCAGGCGTAACCGCGGGTGGTGTTTGCCGAGCCACTCGGTTGCCGATCAGCAACCAGACGTGTTCGATGGGCGACATATCGGGAGAACAGGTGGGCCACGGCAGCAGTGACACCTGGTGGGCCATGAAGAATTGTTGTACGACGCGTGCCACGTGCGGGCGCGCATTGTCCTGTTGAAACGTGGCCGCTGGCAGGTCCTGCAGGTAAGGGAGGACTACAGGCTTCAAAACGTCGGAGATGTAGCGGTGGCTGTTGAGTGTACCGGCGATGCGTACCAGAGGGGTGCGGGTGTCATATCCACCCGCATCTTGGTGTTACATTTTGGGTGGCCAGCAGTGTAGTCTAGACAAATGAAACTAAACAGGCTTAATGTTGAGCAAAATAAGATTTATTCGTCAAAATTTGAATGAAAAATTCAAAGATATGTGGATTTTGTGAACGATTTCACAAATTTTCAATATGCGGCCTGTGACACGGCACATGTCAAGTCGGTAGTCGAGCTTCTGCCAAACACGATGCAGCATGTCCCTCATGTGTTCAAATGCACCACCTGCAATGCAGATTTGGACATGGCACAAAAAGTTCAAAGATGAAGGCTGTCAGTGCAGGGCAAAAGGATCTGGACGACCACCAGTAGTGGAAGAGATGGTCGTGCGGGTTCGGGAAGCATTTCTGCGAAGCCCCAGGAAATCCATAAGAAGAGCAAGTCTGGAAACCTAAATTCCGACGACAACAGTTTGGCGTGTCGCAAGGAAACTCTTTCGAACGACACCCTACAAGCTACAGCTTGTTCAGGCCTTAAAGAGAGATGACAAGCAAAAGCGTAAGCAATTCTGTGTCAGAGAAACTTGAAAAAGACGAGTTTGAAAATCGTCTTGTTTTCAGTGATGAGGCCACATTTCATACGAATGCCAAAGTCAACAAGCATAATGTTCTCATTTGGGGCGAAGAAAATCCCCATGCCACATTTGAGCACATGTGGGACATGCTGCATCGTGCTTGGCAGGTGCTGGACTACCGACTTGACGTGTGCAGTGTCACAGGCGGTGCGCATACTGAAAACTTGTGAAATCGTTCATGAAATCCACATACCTTTGAATTTCTCATTCAAATTTTGATGAATAAATCTTATTTTGCTCAATATCAAGCCTGTTTAGTTTTATTTGCGTAGACTATATTTAGTTACTCAGATATTTACATCTCAAATGATATCAAATTTTCTGAAATACCCTGTAATATTTTTGAATGTTTAATTTGTGACGTACGTCGCTCTTAATCTCTTTGGTGCTTTGGGAAGAATACACCATATCAGACACTATGTAATTTTTTGAACATGTAAAATAATAATTTTGGATGTTTAATTTGTGACGTACATCGTTCTTAATCTCCTTGGAGGGGGCTTAAGCCCTCAAAGTCCCCTCCGTGGATGCGCCAATGCTCGACTTAGACATGAGGAGGGCCCTGGGCCTACCTGCAAATCGAGGCCCTTACATTTTACGGAACCACATAGAACAGAGTGTTTTTGTTCGACACAATGCACTTCGGAAATTTTAGAGCTTCCTAAAAATAGAGGTCTTGTTGGTCCGTGCATAAATCAGGCGTTGGCTAGAGCTGCAACTAAACTTAAAAAAAAAAAAAAAAAAGTTTGTGACAAAAGGTGTCATTCTTCATTAACCGCAACTATGAGCAACTCAATGGGCTATAAGCAGCCGCCCATCCCTAATGAATGGTCACTGGTTCCAGGGAAGGGAGAGAGGCAATGCCATAAAACAAACACAACATCCATGCCTCACCGGGATTCGAACCCGGATCCCTTTCGGACAAATGAGGAGAAGCCATCACTTAGATCCTTGCACGGCACTTCCATTTGAACATGCTAAAGTTACACCACCAAGGACAACGAAGTTCCAAGCAACTGAAGCTAAGCAGTTGTAGTTTTATTACCATACCTGGATGAGAAATGGGTTGTTGATGTTATGAAGTAGCATCAGGGCCGGCTGGACCATAGGGGCAACCGGGGCGGTCGCCCCGGGCCTCGCGCCTTTAAGGGGCCCCGCAGTTTAAGAAAAAAAAAATTGTATTTAGATTTTTTTACAATTATTATTTTTTCTGTGTAAGTTTTTGGGTGCGAGGCCCTTAAAAAGATGTTTCTGTTTTTTTTAAGTTTTTTTTTTCCAATCCCCCGGTTTTCGAAAAAGGTATTGCCCTTCGCCGTACAAATACGGAGATCTGTAGACTTCAAGTGATTATTGTAACGACCTTGATATTTTCCGAATTCACCAAATCGTAAATTTAGTTTCATCATTTTGTATATATATATTAATTTTGTATATTTAACAATTTGCTTTTATATATTTAATAATTTGCGTACAAACCTGATACTTAAATTTAAATAAAATAAAAAAGAACAATATCAAAGTTGGTTTCGGGGTACACATGAAGGCCATTTATTCAGTGACGTTAAAAACATTACTAGAAATATAAAAAAAGTCATATATGAGCGTGTATAAAAGTTTAAAAGTCGCTAATTTGTCAGTTACTCCATTTTGTATAAAAAATCAATCACTAAAACATGTATCAGGAGAAACAAACTATACGAATTTATTATTTATTATTTCTACGCAAAATATTCGCAATCCAAAAATTTTCGCTACGCACGTAGCTTTTTGTCATTTTGTGAAGCAGTTTTTATACAATAAGTGAAAATACAACCTCAACCCCATCTCTCCGGAAAGAAAATCTTATATTTTAACAGTTTTTACTCTCTCTCTCTCTTAACTTTCAATGCATGTTCTGGTCTTTTTCTTGAGCTTACAGCAAATGCATCTTTGAGATAATCATTTTATCTTTATGATAGTTATCGTCTTGAAGTACTACAGAGGTGAAGCACATGTCAAAAAGGAAAAGTTACAGAGATAAATTTTGTCGGTGTACCTTAATCGGTAAAGCATTCAGCTCCGGAGCGCAGAGGGATGCGAATTCGTCGCCGTCACAGGCAAATTTGTGGGTTTCACATGCTGTGTATTCTTTACCGACATCTTTCACGTAACGACTTTATAAAAATATGATATTTATTTCTTTGTGCAAGCAATGAAATTTTGCTCCGGGGCCTTGCAATTAAATTTTGCCCCGGGCCCTGCAAAAGCTCCATCCGGCTCTGAGTAGCATCATGTAACTGCTACCACTGCAAATCTGAATATTATTCACATTTCTAAGCTACAATGGTTTTGCTTCAGTTGCTTAGAACTTTTGTCCCAAGTGATGTAATAGCAGCACGCTTGAATGGAAATCAGAAGATGCACAGGTTCCATTGCAGTGTGATGCAATTTTCAAGTTTTCTGAAGAAATGGCTACATAGAAAATAGTGACAATGCTGCGCTTTTGTGCCGAGAAATGACATTCGTCCCACTCATACCACTCATATTGCGATTCGTGCGAACCAGTTGTTATCCATTTGACATGTCACCCTTGTCTAAACGTCAGCCATTGTCTCTCTTTTTTTTTTTTTAGTTCGGTACTTTGAAATATATTGGCCACCAAATGATCATACAGCATATTTTATTCAGTTTCTAAAATTATCAAACACAATTGAAAAATAACTATTCCATTAAATTAGTTTTCATGCTGAAGAAAGATGGCAGCACTATCTTAAAGGTAGAAACGTTCAATAATTCTGTATTTCCGTGACTGGGCAGCAAACTACAAAACTGCTAAGGTAAGTCGCCCAGGAATTATTAGACTGCTATGTCTAGAAAAAAGAAAAGGAATTATTGCATTATGGTAGAATGAACTTCAAGGTGAAGCTGGGGTAAGGTTCATGTAAATGCTAACTTCTATTGATAACTCTGCTATGTGATAACAAAGGGACCAGAGCCCATTAAGAGGGGTGCTGCAACCCCGGGCCCTGCATTTTCAAGGGCTCCAGAATTATGCAGGATACTTGAAGAATTAACAGAGATCTACAGTTTTTTTGTTTTTTTTTCCATGGCAAAGCGAAACTGTAAGAAACTGCCTTGTGAAAACATTTTTATATTTCTTTCCCTTTTTTCGGAGTCCGCAAAAAGTATAGTCGCCCCCAGTCCATCCTTAAATCTTTTGAAAGCATTACAGATGCCTTGTAGAAATAGGCGCCGACTTGAAAAATTATTGGGGGTTCCGAAAATTTTTAATCGAATTACCCATGCATTTTTCAAAGTATTAAAGTCTAATTTAAATTCCGTTCAGTCAGATTATCTGGCACAATAAGACGCCCGAAGTGTTAAAATGAAGCAAATTATAGTTAATTACAGGAAAATATTTTTTTCTAGATAGTTATTTATTACATTTATTTTGCTTTTGTAGGCGCGACATTATTATATACAAGTAACAAAAACATGCAAAATTTATTTTAAGGTCTTTTTACCAATTTTTAAAATGCCAACAATTTTTTTCAAATGATTTCTGAGTTAAAATAGGAGGTTAGAGTGGAGAGGGCATGGCATCAGCCTCACGCCCTACGTTTTCGGTGGGCTTCACTTCGTATCAGCTGTGAATGCCCAGTATGCCCAACTTCGGCTTCTTCTGTACTTTCTATGGAGAAATCGTAGACTTTGAAGAGGTTTTAGAGGCACTTATGCAGCATGTACAGCCCGGAGAAAATGAGACTGAAATAAACATGCACATAACTAAAAATGTCTAAAAAGTTACAGGAATGATTATCGGCTTTTGGACCAAGGGTGGCAGTATTTCTGAAACAGCGCAGTTTGTGAACTGTTCGCGTGCTGCTGCGGTTGAAGTGCATCGTGATTGGAGAAATGGCACCACTGCGAATAAGCGAAGTGGAAACTGCGGAGCACCACGTGCCATTGATGTGAGAGGTGAACATCGGCTTCGAAGGTGCGTGAGTGTCAATCGACATGCTACAGTGAAGTAACTCAGTGGCCGAATGAACCAGGGGCTGCCCGAAGTGTGTCTAAAACGGCAGTTCGGCGAACCCTGCTGGGTATGGGGCTCCCATGTAGACGGATGGTCACTGCACCTGTGCTAACGAAGGTGCATCGGCAGAAAAGGCTTACATTTGCACGGCAGTATCGCAATTGGACCTCCGCTGATTGGCAAAGGATTGCCTTCTCCGATGAGTCACGTTTTTTGCTTCATTGAATTGATGGACGTTGGCGTATCAGGCGAGAAACATCGGTGAACAAACACTGTTCAACCATTGCTGGAAGAACACAAGCTGGTGGGGGCAGCGTTATGGTCTGTGGAATGTTTTCGTGGCATTCCCTGGGTCCATTCATACCTGTGGAAAGCACTATGGACCGAATTCGTTATGAATCCATCCTTGCAGATCACGTACACCCATACATGCTGATTGTCTACCCTGGGGCGGATGGGATCTTCCTGCGACGTGTCACACAGTTAGAAATGTCCGAGAGTGGTCAGAAGAGCACGATGAAGATTTCAAAGTACTCCCCTGGCCTCCTTATTCCCCAAACTTAAACCCAATTGAGCATTTGTGAGATCATCTCGATCGTGTTGTTCGCTCTATGGATCTTCCACCACGCACTCTCCAGCAGCTGTCAGATGCTCTGCTGTCAGCATGGCTCTACATACTTGCGAACACCTTCCAGCACCTTATTGGGTCACTCCCAGCCCTTCTAGCTGCTGCACACGGCGGTTACTCTGGATATTAGCTCGTGGTCATGTATTTCACAATACGGATGAAGGTTGAGAGCAATTTTAAAAATATTTAGCCCCGGATAAATTTTAGGTCACCCTACGCCACTGCTGTTGCAGCCGAAAATTTGTAAGTTGTACAATGCACTTTGCTGAACCAACAAAATACACTGGCTACGTATACATTGCTTACTGCCATTCAGTGCTAGAAATGGGAATTTTGAAATGCCTATATGCTTATATTTAGCTAAAAATCAGCCGGAAAAAATATCTTCGCCCTAAAATCTTCAAAACTGAAGTAAGAAAAAAATCGGTGGAAGAAAAACTCCTTTGTGTGAAAATGTAATTGACAATTACGTGGAATACGATTGCACCATAAGTCAGAAACGAAAGCGGTCGATCTCAGTTGGTTGATTTGTGGATCCAGCGGGCACTACTTATGCTAAACCGAGGACTGGGTTTAGAGATGTATATAATGAGGAGTCTATACGCTGGGACCAACGGATTAACGAGACTTCCGAACCTCAGCTAATGATTAGTGATGGAGCTGAACTGGAATCCAGAACTTTAACGTGGTTCCACTTAAAATCTCTGTCTTATGCTTCCAATGGTAAAACTTCTTTACATATTTTCTTCGCAATTAATGTATTACCAAGGATGAAAATATGCACATCGATAAAACTAAATTTAAGTTATAGCATGGGATATTTAATACTTGCTAAAACATAATCACAATTATATTAAAAATCAATCATTTTTCTTTGAGTAATGCCCAGACCTGTTAACAGATAGCGCGACCTGTACATTGATGACGTCAGTAACAAACAAATGTTGGATTGCTTAATTATGATTGTGTTTTAGCAAGTATTAAGTATCCCATGCTATAACTTAAAGTTAGTTTTATCGATGTAATAATTTTCATCCTTAGGAATACATTAATTGCAAAGAAAATATGTGAAGAAGTTTTACCATTGGAAACATAAGGCAGAGATTTTAGGTGAAACCACCTTTTTTTCTTTTTTTTTTTTTTTTTTTTTTTGATTGGAGGTTTAACGACCACCGTGAGCAACTCAATGGGCTATAAGCAGTCGCCCGTCCCTAATTTAGGGTCACTGGTTCCAGGGAAGGGAGAGAGCCAGTGCCGTAAGACAAACACAACATCCATGCCTGACCGGGATTCGAACCCGGACCCCTTACGGACGAATGATCAGAGGCCAGCGCCTTAGACCACTGCGCCACCGGGGTGGCGAAACCACCTTAAGGTCCCGAGCCGAGAAGACATCCCCCTTCCAATAGGGATTTTCATGAAGTAGAAAGCCGGGCAATTAGAATCTTCGCAATCAGAATGAATATTCAGTTTTAAATTAATAGCAAACTCACCACCTTCAAAAAAAAAAAAAAAAAAAAAAAAATTCCGGAGTTGGGCAAAGTTTATACTCATTGCTGCAAAACTAAACTTTGTGTTTAATCTATTACTCCCAATTCTTCATGAAGAAGCTTTTCAAATTGAATATATTAAATTACTGACATAATAAAAATTACAGACATCTTTAGTGGGATGATCTGGGGCTTGGGCAAGATGTGATCATTCGCTATGGGTAGCTTCATTTCCATCCTTTAAAGGATTGAACTTATAAGCTCATTGTACACCACTCTCCTACACTTTACGGTTCCCACACAGCTATTTCTCAAGGGTACGAGGCACCATGGGCCCCAACTTATATGGGGCCGTGGGGCCCGAGCTAACCCAATAATTTGCCGTGTTTCATTGCGATTACTAGGTTAGATTAGATCATACGTAGAGGATTTTAGGAAGGGTGTGTCTGGCCCCAGGTCTTAAACAACCCTTAGAAATAGGAAGCTACGAGATTTGGGCTAGAGTGCCCGATAGGAAAGTCACACGGAAGCGAGGTAGAAAGGGGAAAGAAGACGCCCTTATTTATTACCGGGGGGCCAGTACCCGCGGTCCGACGGCTTAACGTGCCCATCCGACGCACGGCGGGTATTTAGTGGTTCGAACGTTCGTATCTGCCCAGGATCGAACCTGAGGCCCTTTCCGTGGCGGTCATGAACGTTGCCCACTAGGCCACCCGCGGCCCTATTGCGATTATTACTACATTGCGTACGTCTATACTAGAATTCTTTAGATAAATTACTTTATGAAAGTATTTTATCTTGTGTTATATGGAAAACATAAGTATAGAATGTATGTTTCAATTAGTAACAAGGTTAAACGAGTTTTAAATATCTATTTTATCCTTTTTGAGTTCAAATAGAATTATTTACCTATAATTTACAACAGTTAAGTGATTCGAAGCAACATGAACCATTATCGGTTCTCCTCGTTCGAAACCCAACCTCTTTCTCTGAGTTCCAAAACGAAATAAAAGAAAATCTTATTTTCACACGTGGTGCTTCTTTTTGTGTATCCTCTTGCAGCGTTGTGAGAAATACATGTATGCAGTCAGGAAAAACACATTTGCAAGACGCCGTGCTAAATAATGGTGATTGGTGAGTCCACGCTCTATTTTATTTTAGAAAGGTGTTAAGTCCCCAAGTTTAAAAAATGTTTACATAATTATAAACTATCAAGAATTTATGTTCGTTATGCTAAACGACACATTTGTGGCGATTTAACCCTGCAACGCATGAATTTTATTTTCAAAAAACTGATTTTCAAAGTATTATTTGGTATTTATATTCTTGTATTTATTTTAATTATTAGTATAAATATATTTTCATACAAATAAGTAATTGTTTTATTTTTATTTTTATTCACATGAAAAATAATAGTAGGGTTAATTACTAATTGTATATATTTTAGGTGATTGTTTTTATCAACATTTCAGAATCTTTGTGTTAGATCTCCAATTTGCTATTTTTAGCTTCCTATATTATATACTATCCGTAGTCATATCGATGGTATGAAAGTAAATATCAGGATCTATGGTTTATGAGATTTTTTTTTATAAAATCATGACTCAAGTCTTTGAGCCCACCCAATGTTTTTCAAAAGTGGGCGCCTCTGCGAAGTACATAAGGTTTCTATGTTTAAGAATGCGCGCTCGTAAGTCAGGGACAACAGATTCATTTCTGCAGTTTCCTTTACTAAAATTAGTGCCTGTATGCAAATTCCGGGTAAAAAAAGAGCGAGTATGCCATAACAGCGTATACCTAGCCATTTCAAGCACTGCTGCCATTAAGAATTTTGCGACTAAAGCAAACTTGTAGCTAAATATTTAGCTAAGCATTTAGTTGTGCGCAACAGACTTGGTGACACCGGAAACTCCCGCCAGAAAACACGTTTTACTACATATAGTATCCATGATCATGCTCCTTTGTCTTTCTTGCACGCATTAATTCCGTTTTACACGTGCAACACCAAGTCATCGCAGCATCCATATTGGATTTGTAGGCTGTGCTGGGGATTATTTGTTCTGTATGGTCGTATCATTGCAGGAATTATGGAGCTTTCAAATACAACAACCACGTCAAATTTAACAGCAACAGAGAGCTGGGATCTTCCAAGTGAGATTATTTAGAGATTTGAAAACAGGAAAGTCCAAATGCATTTTATAGTGATTTTTCGAAGCAAATTATTTGTTGCAATAAATATCGTGTCCGGAGTTGCTGAAAATGATTATGCCTATGTCTATACATATTTCACGTTTTGCCGAAATAAGATTTTTCGAACAATTTGAATGCTGGCTACAATATTTTATTGAGAGTTGCTGAAAGTGATTAAGCCTACGTCTGTACATATTTCACGTTTCACTAAAATGAGGTACTTCTCGTGATTTTGATAACGTTCAGCTGAAAACTAATCGAATTAATAACAATCGCCAGAACTGGAATGATATAACCTTGCTACATGGTAGGTTTGACCTAAAAGATTTGTTTTTTTGACGTAGTACTACTTCTAACTCCGCGGATAGTATGGGGCGCCTTACGGCCGACCGCCTGTGCCAAAAATTGTTCCCAATTAAAATAATTATAGCGTTAAAAATACGTGGCGCACACTAATCGTGTTGCATATTCGTAAACAGCATGGAGTCCAATTTGCGTAGTACGCAATACATCGTGCGCCCGACGCTCCCTCGCTCCCTGTGCGCGAATGAGATGATGCAATATTTCTGGGTGTGCCGCCGCGTTTGACTCAGTCTATCTCGGCAACCGTGAGTGCAACACGACTGTGCGTGGTATCGTTTTAAAGCTCTCGACGAGATCTATTCAAATATACGAATAACACTGCGCTGTGCTTGAACTGAACATTTAAAAAATTGTTTTCTTGTGAACCGATGAACACTTTTGACAACATCGCGGTTTATCTGGACAACCGTGAGTACAAAACGACGCGTGGCATCGTTATAAAGCTCTCGACGAGATCTATTCAAATATATAAAGAACATATCGAAGTGGTTTAAACTAAAAATTTTAAAAATTGTTTTCGCGTGAACGGGTTAACATTCTTGACAATGCCGCGGAATTCGCGGAATGAACGCAAGCAAAAGCGGAGAAAATCAAAACGAGAGGCAAGAGCAAGTGATGAGGAATGTAAGAAGCCCAAGAAGACAGAGCACCACCTAGAGTAATTCGTGTATCGATCTGCTTTGTGTTCGCAATGTATCCAACATTATTTGTAAAAATTACGTAAGCTACTTTTCATATCATAGACCTGTGTTGACTATAACAAATTAAATAAACGTTTTGAAACCATACTCGACTAGCTCATTTCAACTCTCCGATCTGCAAGTAGTAGTCCTACGTTCCAAACTGACGGCTCAATCAGAACTGAGCTTACCTATATTTTTGTTACTACTGTATTTTAAAACAGCTAATGATCTTTGCTGAAGTAGTAACGTTTATTTGCTGGTTAAATTGTCTGTAGCACAAAATTTGCTGAGCTACATCTACCAAAATTGTTGCTAGGGCAACGAGAACTGTTTGCCACCCAAACCAGAAATCTCGCTACAGTAACCAGAAATCTTGTCGCTGTTGCAAATTGTATTCAGCTAATCCAGTTAGTATGCATAGCATAGCTATTTGCTATGCGTATTTTCACTAGCGAAATTTTCTACCACTGTGACTTTTTTTTTTTCTGTTGTAGCAAAGTTTTTGTTGTTGATTTTGTTGTTTTTCTAGTGAACGAACGTTGAGTGATGGCGGAAATACTTGTTATATAGAAAAGCAGCTATATTGAATAGATCATTTTTAATACAAATGCGGTAAGAACATCGGCCCTGTCGCCCGAGTGGCGCAGTGGTCTAAGGTCTCCTCTCATTCGTCCAGAATAGGCACGGGTTCTGGTCACCCGGGTGAGCCATGGGTGGTATGTTTGTCCTATGGCACTGGCTCTGTCCCTTCCCTGGAACCAGTGAACCTAAATTAGAGGTATGTGTCTGCTTATAGCCCATAGATGTGCCCACAGTGGTCATTAAACCCCGAATTAGAAAAAATAAGATAACTTCGACCATAGTAAATGAACTTCCGATTGTTATACCATTATACACTGAGTGCCCAAAATATTATGACCACTAGATCATTTTATGCAAGGTAGCTATACCACAGAGGCACAGATTCTGCTGACGCGAGATGGCTGAATCAGTATAAAAACGGAACGCTGAAGACATGCGGAGACTAATGAAGTGCACTGCGCAAGAAGTAATGGGTAAAAGACGCGATTTGACGGATTTTAACGTGAAATGATCGTGGGTGCTCGAAGCATGGGCGAGCATTAGCAAAACGGCTGCACTTGTGAAATGTTCGTGAGCAGCAGTTGGTAAAGTCTACAGAGAGTGAACCACCAGTCAAAAAATCGCGTCTGAACGCAAGGTGTGTTGTCGTTAACAGCTACTGGATGCTCGAGCTGAGCGGAGAGTAGGCAGATTTGTTCAGTCCAACAGACGGGCAACACTTCAACATATTACAAGTATAATCTGAATCAGGGCACAAGTCCGATGGCCTCTCAATGTATAGTTCGCCGCACATCACATCGTATGGGGTACAGAAGCAGACGGCCCTTTCGTAAGCCATTGCTATCTGCAAAGAAGAAGAAGACACGACTCCATTTTTCTCATCAACACCAGTAAATGAGACAGTAGACAGTAAATAAGGGGGGGGGGGGTAATGTGGTCCGACGAATCACGTTTTCCACTACACCATGGAAAGATGAGAATATGGAGACAGCAGCACGAAAGCGTGGACACATTTTGCATCGTCACTACTCTTCAAGCTGGTGGAGGCAACGTTATAGTTTGGGGCATGTGTTTGAGCCATTTGACTCGTGTGGAGCAAAGTCTGACCGCTCAAAGGTATTAAAGTATCGTTGCCGACCAAGTGCACCCAATTATGTTGATGAGCTTTCTTAATGGAAATGGATGCTTCCAGCAGGAGAATGTTCCATGTCATAGAGCTCACCTTGTACACGAATGGTTTGAGGAACATCACGGAAACTTTTTCCAGCTACATAAGCCTCCTCAGACATCGCATCTCAATCCAATGGAGCATTTGTGGGATGAAGTCAAAAGGGACATCAGACAGCTAGATCTACTGCCAACAAATCTTCAAGAGCTCTAGGATGCAATTCATCGCATTTGGGCTAATATACTCCAAGCCGGTTACTGACATTTAATAGTCATACTCAAGCCGTATTTAGGGTAAAATGTAGCCCAACAACTTACTAACCAACCCACACAGCACAGAATATTTCGTATATGTTACAAGTACGTATAGCACTGAAACATTGAGGCTTTTCAGATACGTTGCGCAATGTAACAGTAATGTTTCGGAAACCTTATGGTTAAGTACAGACAGTATTAATAAATACTTTATCGTGCTGAGAAGGCTTTTCCAATTAAAATAAATTTTACGGTTACATCAAAGTGTCCTCAAACGTTGCACAACTTTGAAACATAACCGATACCTTACAGTGAAAGTTCTTTGTAACTTCAACATACCAACTTCATGTTACTGTTATTTGGAAGATATTTGTAACTTTATTACATTACTGTTACGTATTTGAAAGATATTTGTGTCATCATCATATTACTGTTACGTATTTACTACGTTGAATATTATAGTTTTAAAAAACTTAAAAAACAGAGATTAGGCAGGGCTTGTTCAGTCCAACAGACGGTCAACATCTTCGTCAGATTGCAGATAATCTGAATCAGCAACCTAGTCCTATGACCTCTCAACGTACAGTTCGCCGCACGTTGCATCGCATGGGCTACAGAAGCAGACGGCCTGCCTACAAGCCATTGCTCTCTGCACTCTGCAGTGAACAAGAAGAAACGCCTCCATTTCGGTCAGGAACACAAGAATTAGAAAGCAAATTAGGGAAGAAAGAGAATGTGGTCCGACGAATCACATTTTCAACTACACCATGGAGATGAACGGGTGAGGATATGGCGACAGAAGAAGCATTGACCCATCTTTCCTCGTCACTACTCTTCAAGCTGGAGCAAGGCCGTAGCTAGCAGGGGGCTGGAGGGGCTCAGCCCCCTGAGAGACAAGCAACCCCCCCCCCCCCCCCACACACACACACACACCTGGAAGACGGACGTTGTTGTAAATTCTGTGAATTTTTATTTTCGGTGGGTTATAAAATGCTCTTGGGTTTCATTATAAGCATAAATACCTTATTTATTTGTGTATTGAACTTTAAAAAAAAAACGAAATTAAAATGGTACGGTACGACGAACAATGAATTACTAAATTAAAAAAAAAAAAAACTTCTCCGGGGAATCTCTAGAAATAGTGTTGCGCCAATAATTCTCAACCACACAGGCAGAGGAGCGGATTTACAGCGACGTTAACGAAGCCCAAGCGCGAGGCCTCACGGTGCGATGCTTCGGGGCCCCAAATTAATAATTTTTTTTCATTCTGTAAAGAAAAAACAGTTATAGAGTGAGAGGTAAATTCACTGTTCTGGTATTTAGAAGCATGATTCCGCTCCAAGTATGGTATCTAGGCAGCGGCGTACCCAGGGGGGGGGTGCAAAGGGCCATATGCATCCCCCAAAATATCTGGTCTTCCTTAAATTGCCGTGAGCTACTTCTTTATTTGGAATGGTCAGACGAGGTCACATATACCTATTGTTAATGCCCATCCCCCCTCCGTGCGCGTTTTCCACTTGTATGCCACCAAATAAAGAAGAGAGCGAACTAGTGTTGTATGTTGTAGTGGTCAGGGTGTCAGTCTAATGAATGGTGGGGGCTGGAGGGAAGGGGGTAAGCCTTTTATCTTGACATACCATAGAAGGAAGACAAAAACGTAGAATGAACATTGCTTTGTAATTAATAGTATTTGAGAAGTATAAAAATGATTTCCTCAAGCACATTATTTTTCGTCACTTTTGGAAGGAATGATATCGTAGTTGCAGTGATAAAACCAAGAATGTGAGAATTTTTCGATTGTTGAATTTACATCATATAAAATTTTATTCACTGATGCATGATGATACAGATGCAACTTCATGTAAATGTTATGTATAGTGCTTGAACAGTCTGATGTAATTACAAAAGTGATTCTTTGGTCAAATTTAATTTTTAAATAGCGATAATTCAAACCACAAAATTTTACATTTGTGGTTTTGACATTGCGGCGACGATATGCCCCCCCCCATTAATTTCTGGGTATGCCAATGGATTCTACAAGCCCGCTGACTTTACCTTAAAATTTCTTTTTCCTCATTCACTCCGTTTTGAGAAGCAATCGCCAGATTTACTATGGGAGTTGGTTGGTTTATTTTTATGGCGCAAGGGCCATGTGTGGCCAAAGAGCGCCACTATTGTCAGCATTCGGAAAGCTGGTTTTGTGAGACACGCTAATTGATGCCATTCTTACTCAGTCTATTTAGGGGAACTGTCCGTGGGATGGAATCTGATGATATATGACAGCAGATCCAACACCGCATTTAGCATAAATGGCAATTTGAGCAGTGCTAGATGTTAACCAGATGAAATTCCGACCTGTGTTGCTTAACAAAGGCTTTCCCACTTCTAACTTCCGCTGTCTCTTTCCTGCTAAATGCTCTAGGCAGGCAGCAGACACTACTTGCATGATTTTTATCATCACAGAGCTCCCATGTAGAAGACAATTCCCTTCAAAAAAATCAAACAGTTTCCAAATCGCTGTTCGTCGACTGACCAGAATCTACATCACAATGGAAATGTGCACGTGGTGGACACGTCTACCATGTTTTATTTTTATTTTAGAGGAGTGACAGACAAGGGCGAATTTCCCCACCGGGACATCGGGGCATTTCCCGGTGGACCACTTTTACGTATTCCTCTGTCTGAATTTTTTGGGAAGGAACGAATAATTATTTTGTTAAGTAATACAGATATTTGACGTGGATCAGGAACATCAAACAGAGGTCATCGCTCTTTCCACGTTTATAAGTGAGTCACGGAAAAATTCTCATTGGCCGGCACCGGGAATCGAACCCTGAGTCTTCCAGTTACGCGCCGGATATGCTTGCAATGCACCACAGCGGCTAATGAGAATTTTTCCGTGACTCACTTATAAATGTGGAAAGAGCGATGACCTCTGTTTGATGTTCCTGGTCCACGTCAAATGTCTGTATTAATTATTAATTCGCCTTCTAATTATTTGTTCAGTTGCTGCTTACCATCTTTGGTGAATCCCCAGCATTGTGCGGGGCTCCAAGAAGCAACCTGCCAAGTGGCTTGGAAGTTAGTGTGTGTCAGTCTGGAGGAATTCGAGGCCGCTGTGGTGTAGCGGAAGCATATCCGGCGCGTAACTGGAAGACTCTGGGTTCGACTCCCGGTGGCGGCCAATGAGAATTTTTCCGTGACTCACTTATAAACGTGGAAAGAGCGATGACCTCTGTTTGATGTTCCTGATCCACGTCAAATGTCTGTATTAATTATTCATTCGCCTTCTAATTATTTGTTCAGTTGCTGCTTACCGCCTTTGGTGAATCCCCAGCATTGTGCGGAGCTCCAAGAAGCACCTGCCAACTTGGCAGGTAGTGTATGTGAGTCTGGAGGAATTCGAGGCCGCTATGGTGCAGTGGAAGCATATCCGGCGCGTAACTGGAAGACCCTGGGTTCGATTCCCGGTAGCGGCCAATGGGAATTTTTCCGTGACTCACTTATAAACGTGAAAAAAACGATGACCTCTGTTGGATAATTATTTCGTCACCTATGAATAAAAATCGTTAACTTCATTTGAGCTTTATTTCCGTCTGAAACGTTATTTCCTTGAAAGAAAAATTAAAAATGAAACGGTTGCTTGTATCTATGTTGACGTTTTCCCTGAAATGGCATAGCAAAATTCCCTGTTCTTATGTGAGAAATGCTTGAATGACATAGGAAGATTCTCGGTTCTTATGTTAGCAATGCTTTTCTTCCGCACAATTTTCTCAAAAGCGTCCATACAGACGTAGAGAGGTGTTTCTCTTACAAAGGAAAACAAGTTACATTGTATAGTTGTGCTGAGTCATTGGCCTTCCGACGATAAGCCGCTGAACCGAATTTGCAAAGTATCATCAACCCTGAGTATATCTCGGGGACGAACAACTAAATCCCATGAAGGGCCGCGGGTGGCCTAGTGGGCAACGTTCGTGACTGCCACGGGAAAGGCCTCAGGTTCGATCCCAGCAGGTACGAATGCTCGATCCACTAAATATCCGCCGTGCGTTGGATGGGCACGTTAAGCCGTCGGACCCCGGGTACTGGCCCCCCGGTAGTAAATAAGGGCGTCTTCTACCTCGCTTCCGTGTCACTTTCCTATCGGGCACTCTAGCCCAAATCTCCTAGCTTCCTATTTCTAAGGGTTGTTTAAGACCTGGGGTCAGACACTCCCTTCCTAAAATCCTCTACATATGATCTGATCTGATGGGCACATTAAGCCGTCGGACCCCGGGTACTGGCCCCCGGTAGTAAATAAGGGCGTCTTCTACCTCGCTTCCGTGTGACTTTCCTATCGGGCACTCTAGCCCAAATCTCCTAGCTTCCTATTTCTAAGGGTTGTTTAAGACCTGGGGTCAGACACTCTCTTCCTAAAATCCTCTACATATGATCTGATCTGATGGGCACATTAAGCCGTCGGACCCCGGGTACTGGCCCCCCGGTAGTAAATAAGGGCGTCTTCTACCTCGCTTCCGTGTCACTTTCCTATCGGGCACTCTAGCCCAAATCTCCTAGCTTCCTATTTCTAAGGGTTGTTTAAGACCTGGGGTCAGGCACTCCCTTCCTAAAATCCTCTACATATGATCATTCTCATTCTCATAAATCCCATGGAACTACAGCAGGAGCAGAAGCAATGACGTACTGATAGCCTCCGCAGTGCGGGGGCAGTTCATATCAAACAGGTTTTTTTTAAAAAAAGCCAGGAATTATTGACGGCAGCTTTGAATGAAGTATTAAAAAGAAAACGAATGTTTTGGTATTTTTTTTTCAATAAATAAGTAAAATCTTCAAGAAATCATTTTCCTTTTAGTTTATAAAAACTGGGTAACGGGAAAGCAACTATTCCAAATGACTTGAGGCCCCTTTTCACAGCATAGTTCCCATGCATGTATATTATTAATAAGAAGAAGTGAATGGTTAATACTTCCTTCAAAGCTGCCGTTTTTTTTTTTTGTTTTTTTTATCAGTTTAATAAATGAAATTTTATATTAGTGAGAACAAGGTGCTATACCTGTGTACAATACCTAGTTTCATTTGTTGTTATCATAGCCAGTAGATGACGCCACAGGACTGCGTCTCTGTTTTTTTGCTCTCTTGGCTCTTGCTTTAGAGAGAATCAGTAGTAGCGGCGTGAGAGTGAGTTGATGTGTTTCTGTTTTCGTCTGTGTTTCGAGTGTGAGTTGCTTACGGCAACGTTTGTTTATGTTTACAGTGTATCAAGTGATTTATTGATATAAGGTTGTGTTATTAAAAGAGCTCAAGTAGAGGTTCAAATTCATACTGTCCTCTAATAGTGCGTGTTATATATTCTCCAACCTAAGCATATTACACTCGTTTGTATATAACTACGCACAGTGATGTATTCAGGCATCTTTTCGGGAGTGCTTAGCCCCCCGAAAATCCATGACCCTTCCCCCTCCCGTAGGTTTCTGAGTGATCTCCCCTTATACTTAGTCTAATTATTTTCGTTTGTAGCTGAATATTTGGAGAAATTAATTTTTAAAAATTAAGAAAATGAGGGAAAATATTATTATAATAACAAAAAAAAACATAGACTTCAATCTGAAATTTCTATCATCCCTCAGGTAAACATTAAACTGCTTCCAATATAAACAATAGCAAATTATTGGAAATTGTCTCCATTATTTTTTTTTTTTGTCCTGGCGGTGGGCAGTTTACACACTGTAACAAAAAAAAGTCGAAGCACCTCAAACTAGCATCCAAACGGCTAGTTAGTTGATTTGTTTTTTACTACTATGCGCTAATCTAAATAATCTAAAGAGGCTGAAACCAAGTAGCAAAGTAGCAGGGTTATGGTTTGTACCATACGTTTTCATATAACACTGTAATGATTCATTAATAATCAGAAATACCCTTCATGGTAAAGATGACATTTTTACGACTAATAATTAGAAATACCCTGTCAGTGGTAAAGATGACATTTTTACCACTCCTAATGTTTGTTTTTTTTTGTTTTTTTTTTTTTTCGGAGGCGGGGGGGGGGGAGTTCTACAGCACAGCGTTACCTTACTAGCATCCTTAATATTTTACACACCACCCTATGGGGAAATTCGTGGTGCATTACTGAGTTAAAGTAAAGGTATATTATTTTCACATTTTTAATAACTTATATGTGTAGGTTTCTTGGAATTTGCGTTTACGATACACATGCATAAGAAAATGTTTATACTCTATTTAAAACTTTGTTACCTGTATAAATGTATATGTAAATAACAAAATTCCGATTATATGTATATAACACTGAACAACAATGAAATTGCTTCTGACGGGAAAGTGTGCAATTCTGTATGAAATTAGCCCACTGAACACGAATATCGCCATGAAAAACTTTCATTGGCTCTTGTTTCGGAAATACAGCTAATGGAACGTTAAAAATGTGTGGTTTTTAGTAAAAAAGTAGGTATAATGAGTAATAATTTTTTTATGTTACATATTAATAAATTTATGATAAATATAATAAATGTTAGTAAATGTATATTAAAACGGTACTGAAATAAAATTAGAGTAAAAACATCAAGTTCATACGGCGTTTTCCGTACTCTTAGGCACCGTCAGACCAGGAATTATTGCATCATATGGTGAGAAGTCCGGAGTTCCCGCGACATCCGGTGTAGTATTACCCGATGCGATGCAATCCTTTCAGTTTTAACAGCCCAACGGTAAAGAGCTCAGTCTATTTGTTTCTTTCCCTTCATTGGTGAATGTACTCTCATGATAGTAGCCTGTTAAAGTGATCCTTGTATTGTAACATTACGTAGCTATGCTGCGTGCATGTGTGAATAAGGCGGATAACTTTTGCTATATATGTGGTTAAGTGACAAATTTTGCTGCACAGAAAAAGTCCATCACTCCGGTTGTTAAAAAGGCTTATCATTTGTATTTCGGCAGCAGGATAGGCGGCGAGGATAAGGACTGGGATCCACATGTATGTTGCCGCACGTGTGCAACGAATCTGTCACAGTGGCTTAATAGCAAAAGAAAAACGATGGGTTTTGCTGTTCCCGTGATTTGGAGGGAGCCCACAAATCACATAAGTGACTGTTATTTCTGTATGGTGCCACCAGTGGCTGAAGGTATCACAAAGAAGAAGAAATGGACTGTAGAATATCCAAATATACCTTCTGCTGTACGACCTGTACCTCATTCTGAAGAACTCCCCATTCCCATTTTGTTATCGATTTAGATGAGGTCCATGAAGACGATCTGTGTAATCCGAAACCATCAACGTCACGGATTAATGAAAGCGATGACGAATATGCATCTTCTGAGTCTATGCCACATAAAATTACATCAGAGGAACTGAACGACTTTGTTCGCGATTTGAATTTAACCAAAGTTAAAGTAGAGCTACCAGCGTCAAGGCTTCGTCAATGGAATCTTCTAGAACAAAATGTTTGAGTGAGTTCGTTTCGTATTCGTCACCGACAATTCGAGCAGTTCTTCCAAAAAAGTGAAAGCTTTGTGTTCTGTTACAATATTGACGGCCTAATGCAAGGACTAGGAATACATGATCCGCAAGAATGGCGTCTATTTGTAGACTCTTCCAAGTTGAGTCTTAAGATGGTTTTACTGCATAACGGGAATTAGCTACCTTCCATTCCAGTTGCACATGCGGTGCACAAGAAAAAGACCTACAACAACCTTAAACAGCTGTTGGACAGACTTAATTACAAAAATTATGGTTGGCTTATCTGTGCTGACCTGAAGGTAGTGTCTCTGTTGATGGGCCTTCAGCAGGGATACACAAAGCACTGCTGTTTTCTTTGTCACTGGGATAGCCGAGCTACATGTCTGCACTACATCGATAGAGACTGGCCTCCTATGACGTCTTTGACACCTGGACAAATGAATGTTCAGAACCCACCACTGACAGATCCTCAGAAAATCATACTATCCCCTCTGCATATAAAACTCGGTCTTTTAAAGCAATTGGTTAAAGCCATGGACAAAACTAAACCAACGTTCAAGTACTTGAATGACAAATTTCCTCGACTGTGCGAAGCAAAAATAAAAGATGGAATTTTTGTGGGTCTGCAGATCAGACAGCTCTTTCAAGATTCCCAGTTTGAGGACATGCTTCAGTGTGATGAAAAAGAAGTGTGGAATGCCTTTTGTCAAGTATCAACAAACTTCCTGGGGAATTCCAGGGCTGAAAATTACGAAGATCTCATTACCGACCTGCTTGCTCTGTATCAAAAATTTGGCTGTAATGTCTTTAAAACTCCACTTCCTGTATTCTCACCTAGATTTCTTCCCGGATAACTGTGGCAAATTTAGTGATGAACATGGTAAACGGTTTCATCAAGATATGGCCGTAATGGAGCAATGATGCCAGGAAAAGTGGTCCACTTTGATGCTCGCAGACTACGTTTGGACACTCTTCAGAGATGCCCCTCTGGTGAAATACAACCGAAAGGCAAGGATAAGTAAAACGTCATGAACTGGTAACTGATTTCTATCTATGCATGAAAAACTCATGTACATATCTCAACACTGCATTTAATACAAATGTAAAAAAAAAGAAAAAGAATTACACTATCTATTTTTAATTGTACTATAAAAAATTACACTTACTGTTTCGGATTGTATTTACTTCAAAAGAAGTGTAATGTAACGCATGCAATATATATCATCATCATCATCATTGTCAACCATTATCAATCCACTGCTGGACGAAGGTCTCCCCAAGTTTCCTCCACAACGGTCTGTCTTGTGCCAGTCTCCTCCATGTCACCCCTGCATACTTTCGAATTTCATCCACCCATCTCCCATGTGGTCTTCTTCTGGGTCTTTTCCTGTCCCTTGGAATCCAATCTAAAATTTCGGCTGTCCATCGATGATCTGTCCTTCTGGCAGTATGTCCAGCCCATTGCCATTTCAGGGATTTAACTCTGATCAAGATGTCTTCCACTCTTGTCATTTTTCGGATCCACGAGTTCCTCTTCTTATCTCTCCTGGTTATACCAAGCATGCACCTCTCCATGCTGCTTTGAGTTGTCTGCAGCCTTTGTATGTCTCTTTTAGTTAAGGTCCACGTCTCTGCACCATACGTAAGCACTGGAAGGATGCATTGATCAAACACTTTTCTTTTAAGACATAATGGCATATTGCTCTTGAAAATTATGCTGTTTCTTCCAAAAGCTCTCCAGGCAAGTTTTGTACGCCGATTAATTTCTTCATCAATGTGACCCTCACTTGATATCTGCTGTCCAAGATAAACGTACGTGTCTGTTATCTCCAGCTTTTCTCCATCAATCGATAAATCTTCATTTCTTGTAAAAGCATTGAACATCACTTTTGTCTTCTGAAAGTTCATTTTTAATCCCACTTCTTTACTCTTGTCAGCAAGTTCCTGGATCATACTCTGCAGCTCTGATGGGGTAGTTGCAAAAATGACTACGTCATCAGCAAACCGAAGGTGGGTTAGATAATCTCCATTAATCTTTATCCCCTTGTTTTTCCAGCTCAGTGACTGAAAAACACCCTCCAATGTGGCATTAAAGAGCTTCGGAGATATGGAGTCACCTTGTCTCACTCCCTTTCCAATTTTTATGTGTGTTGTATTTTCAAACAGCCTAATCTTTGCACTTGCATTTTCATAGATGTTATTAATAATATTAATGTATGCATCTTCAATACCGCAGGTTTTCAGAGCCATTGTAACTGCTGATGGTTTCACCGAATCAAAGGCTTTTTCATAATCGATAAAAGCCATGCACAATGGAAGTTCATATTCCCTCGCTCTTTCAATTAGTTCTCTCAGCACGTGGATATGATCTATTGTGCTGTAGCCACTCCTGAATCCAGCTTGTTCTCTCGGTTGAGCCATGTCCAGTGTTACCTTCAAGCGGTGTGAAAGAACTTTAGTGAAGATTTTATAAACTACTGATAGGAGGCTGATAGGTCTGTAGTTTCCAAGATCCTCAATGTCACCTTTCTTATGTAGCAGGATCATTGTAGCGGTGTTCCAATCCTCAGGAATCTTTCCTTCATTAAGGCATCGAGTGAAAATTTGGGCGAGTACTGTTTCAATTTCTCCACTTGCTTCTTGTATGATGTCTACAGTAATTCCATCTTCTCCTGGAGCTTTTCCTCGCTTCATGTTCTTGATTGCATGTACAACTTCTGCTGGAAGGACTGGAGGGACTCTGGTACTGGTATCTTTCATGATGTCTGGAGTGCATGTATCATTACTTTCATATAATTTGGAGTAGAAATCTTTCACTCTTGTCAAAATTTCGCCTCTATTTCTTGTTACAGAACCATCTTCTTTTCTCAGTGCCATAATCTGTTTTCTTCCCTTACTGAGATGTCCCTTTGCTATCTTTAGGCTTTGGTTGTTTTCAATTGCTTTCCTCACTAGTTCACAGTTGAATTTCCTTACGTCTTCAGTGATACTTTTTCTTACTGTCTTGCATAGCTCTATATATTCCACTTTGGAAGTCACATCTTCTTTAGTTGTCCTCATCTCTCTTCTTTTTTGCATCAACATTTTGGTTTTTCCTGATAATTTGTTCACATGCAACTTGTTCTTAGACCCAGCTAATTTTGTTGCTGTTTCCATAAGAGCTTTGGTTACTTTTCTGTTAACTTCAGAGATGTCCACTTCTTCCGATGTTAGGCCTTCTAAAGCAGAGAACCTGTTCTTCAGTTCTAACTTGAAGGTATTATGGTGTTTTTTAAGGTTGGTTATGTCAATAGATTTTGTTTGTCCTATGAGCTTGCCACGTTCAAGTTTAGTGTTGAGGTGCATCTTACATCTCACCAATCTATGGTCACTACCTGTGTTGAACTTGTTTAGCACACTGCAGTCTTCTATGACGAATTTTTTGTTACACATAATAAAATCAATTTCACTTGTCGTCCCATTTGGATGTCTCCATGTCCATTTCCTGTGTGGCTTTTTCTTGAAGAAGGAGTTCAAGATGAAAAACCCTTCTGCCTCTGCAAACTCAACGAGAGTATTTCCACGCTGGTTTCTGTTGCCATGACCGAATTTACCTACTGAAGTTTCATTCTGTTGCCGTGGCCCAATTTTTGCATTGAAATCTCCCATAATTATTTTCAAGTGCTGCTTACCTTTATTATTTAGATGACAAATTTCCTCATAAAATTCTTCAATTTCTTCTTCAGGAAGACTTGTGGTGGGTGCATAAGTTTGAATAATCTGAGCCTGGTATCTTTTCGAGAGTTGGATAACAAGTCGTGCAGCTCTGTCAGAGGAACTTTCAACTTCTACAACTTTATCCTTCAGTTTCTTGTTTATTATAAATCCAACACCACTAGTTCTGCCAGTATCTGTCCCACGATAGTAGAAGAGATGTCCACTTTTCAGTTCGATGAGATCTTCTCCTTTTCTCCTTACCTCACTTAGCCCCACGATGTCCCACTTGATCCTTTGTAGTTCCTCTTCCAATTCAAGAAGCCTTGAATCAGAAGATAGAGAGCGTCCATTGTAAGTAGCCAAGGTCAGCATCAGATGGCAGCCTAGCCCGGTCCTCCGGGGATTCTTAGCACCCTCTGCCTTCATGTCGCACTGGCCGCTGCCTTGGCCAGGTACATTCCAGCTGCCGGAGACTGAGGGCCAAGATTTAAGTTGTGGAATCATTTTGGAGGGGTTTGGCCATAACTCACCACGCTGGCCAAGCGGGTTGGTGAGTGTTTGATAGAATTTCCTTTAATCCCGATGGTATAGTTATACCGCTATGGGCGGTCGTCAGAGCCCCTTTAGTGGGAACAGGATGCACCACGAGAAGGCGGGGTTGACATTTGTCAAGGAGAGGCTGTGATGTTACGCATATATATATATGAAGACGTACATAAACACTGGTTGCAATTGCTAAGGAACACTTGCATGCTATTTCAATGGGAGAGATTTGGTATAAAGGTTGGCAGACTGAAATTAAAATGTCCTAAAAACTGATTTAGAATAATAAATTTCCTCATATACACATGAAAATTTGTTAGAAACACATATTTTGATTATGATTTTTGAGTTTGTTAAGTGTTTGAAGCTCTTTAATTCGCAGCATAAACAAATATTTATAAGGGAAGCGCATCGAGAGTTGCAGGCAAATTATATGCTTCTCTCCCATTGAAATAGCATGCACGTGTTCCTGATCAATGGTCAATCAGTGTACCTGCATATTACAAACAAACCGTAGCCAATTTAATTTTTTTATGGTCATATTCTGTTTCAGCACATCGAATTCATTAAGAAATGACTATTTTTATCTCGGAAGCATGAACTTCATCAAAAATTGTTGTCCAGTGTAACCATTCAACAAGTTTCAGCCCCCCTCAAAATTTGTAATTGCCCTCCCAAAAAAAACTGTCTGAATGCAACGCTGACTACGCGTCCTTCAGAATATAATGAGCTAAGGGGCCGTCCATAAAGTACGTCCGTAATGTTTCACTATTTTTAGACTCCCCCTCCCCCATGTCACATTTTGTCCGATTGTTGACACCCCTCCCCTAAAAAGTACGTCCCAATTCCCGCAAACCCCTTTATTTTTGACAACTGCTTTTTTTTTTTTTTGATTGGAGGGTTTTTTGTTTTTTTTTTTTTTTTTTTGATTGGAGGTTTAACGACCACCGTGAGCAACTCAATGGGCTATAAGCAGTCGCCCGTCCCTAATTTAGGGTCACTGGTTCCAGGGAAGGGAGAGAGCCAGTGCCGTAAGACAAACACAACATCCATGCCTGACTGGGATTCGAACCCGGACCCCTTACGGACGAATGATCAGAGGCCAGCGCCTTAGACCACTGCGCCACCGGGGCGGCCCAACTGCTTTTAGAAGTCCATTGAGAAACAGGAAGAAAACATTTAAGTATGTAAAGGAATCTTCCATATATTTGTATGTTTGCTTCGGAAAATATTTATTATTTAGGCATTAATTAACATAGCTTTGAAAAAGTACAAGGCCGCCCCCGGTGGCGCAGTGGTCTAAGCGATGGCCTCTGATCATTCGTCCGACTGCTCATAGCCCATTGAGTTGCTCACGGTGGTCGTTAAAACTCTAATCAAAAAAAAAAGTACAAGCAGGATCGTACTGGGCGTGGCCTTGAGCTCTGCGTCGTCTGCTCAAAGTGCTTCATGTTTGTGACGTCATCCTTAGTACATCTATTCTAAGCTCCTTGATGTCAAACGACGGTGTAACTTCCTCTCCTTCAATCTATCCAGAAGTACAGTGCCTAGAAGAGATAGTGTGTCGTGCTCGCAGAAAAACTTGCTGCTCGCAATCATGAAAGTGGTAGTTGGCGCTGCCATCGGATGTCACTTCGTTTTTCATTGAGGAAGGACAACGCACATCTTTCTACGGCACACACACCTAGATCGTTAGTATTATGTGTACTTCTCGAACGATATTTTATAAGTAGGTGACTTAAGTATATGCGAAATAATCGACATAGCCCCCCCCCCCCCCCAAACTGAACGGGGTGCTCAAGATACATTAATAATGGTATCTTAGTTTAAGTTAAGCTTTGCATTCACGAGTAAGAATACATGATAACCGTTATTTAGAGTCATATATGTCGTACATTATGGAGAAACAGTGGAGACCAATATGTTATTTACAATCACTTAAACATCAACTTACAGTATAAAGTAAAAAATAAAAAGAAAAAAATGTTTTGTCTCTCAAAACCTTACCGCGAAAAAAAAGGGGGAATATTTTTCCAATGAGACCTCGGCTTTATAATACATTTAGTTATTATAAATATACAAAAACTGAATGTATATGATAGAGAACAGTTTTTTTTTACTGCTTGATCTTCAGCTTGTAATAATTATGCGATTAAATTTGCTATTCAAATGGTTTGCAGTGAAATAAGGAAAATTCTTTTGCACCTAAAGTAATAAAAAATGTGTTTAATGAGATAAAATTAAGTGGGGTGTTCATGGTCTGTCTGAATGGAATTATTAAGTGCAGCTCCTGTAAACAATTTTACCCTTAAAAAAAAGAAAATTATTAATGTAAGTCAACGTGCATACACATAGGCGTAGAGGGGAGGGGGCACTTGCCCTTCCAACTTAAAAATTAGAAAATATAATTAGTCGTTCGCCTTTTAAATGCTATGAAGTGGGACATATAGGTAATAGCCAGCATTGTTATGACTGCAAGTCTAAGGTCTTGTAGGTATGGCATCAAGCTTGGGTAATGGTTTGTCTCGACATGTTAGAACTTCCTTGCCTTGAATAATAGAACGATAATGCATTTTTATGAATTGAGATTCAAGTGCAAGCAGTGGCATTTCCTGACACAGAACTAAAGGCGTTGGCACAGATGGAATAATATGTTAAGGGTTAATTCTCACGACCCCCACCCTATGTCTTTTCTTCCAACAAATATTTCAATGTTGCTCCGAGCAATTTACGGGTAACTTTAGAAAAAGTCTGAATAAAATTGAATCAAGAAATACAGTGTTCATTTTTTTCTTTTTTGACTGGAGGTTTAACGACCACCGTGAGCAACTCAAGGGCTATGCCGCCCCGGTGGCGCAGTGGTCTAAGGCGCTGGCCACTGATCATTCGTCCGTAAGGGGTCCGGGTTCGAATCCCGGTCAGGCATGGATGTTGTGTTTGTCTTAAGGCACTGGCTCTCTTCCTTCCCTGGAACCAGTGACCCTAAATTAGGGACGGGCGAATGCTTATAGCCCATTGAGTTGCTCACGGTGGTCGTTAAACCTCCAATAAAAAAAAAAAAAGGGGGCTATAAGCTGTCGCCCGTCCCTAATTTAGGGTCACTGGTTCCAGGGAAGGGAGAGAGCCAGTGCCGTAAGACAAACACAACATCCATGCCTCACCGGGATTCGAACCCGGACCCCGTTCAGACGAATGATCAGAGGCCATCGCTTAGAGGATCAGAGGCCATCGCAGAGGATCAGAGGCCATCGCTTAGACCACTGCGCCACCGGGGCGGCCCACACAGTGTTCATTACATAAGCAATAGGAAGGCACCTAATCAAGTACATTAACCTACTTAAATATGTATTTACGAAAATAAAGTAGAAATAATTACATAATAAAAATTCAGAAAAACAAAGTGATTACTTACGGTCATTTGAATTCCAGTTCCATTCTTCGTTCGGCATTAATCAACCTCTTCAATATTTCCCTGTTCTTTTTAACTTTTTCATTGTGAAGCTCGATTTCAACCCTTCTTTGGGAATCGAAATGAATGTCAATTCTAGTAGGGGACGCAATAAATCTGGTGAATTTAAAAAAACTATAAAGATGAATTTCATACTCACTGTGTTTCTTCACTGCAGTATTCAAATGATTCAAGTCCTCATACCCTTCATGATTCCAAACAGTTTTCTTATTTGAGAACAACAAGCATGTCCAACAGTAAAATTTGTTATCAACATCACATCCGCAAAGCCAGTCTGAAATTTCGTAGAGCTCTTTACGAAAATGTCTCTCAAAACCTTTTCCAGCGCCATTTTTTAGTTTTACACGTGTTGATATTGTGAGATTAGGACATGGTCGGCCACTGTAAATTACTTGTTTCTTTTCTGCGTATGAGAGCGATGAAAAACTACTGTTTAATAGTTTTTTTATTACACTTTCACTATTCATCTTAAATCTTAAAACAACCGAATCCCCAACTTCACTGCGCAAGCAACAATACAATCGCGCCGAACACAGAGACAAATTGAACTTAAGCAAAGCATGTAAGCGTTGAAACTGCATACAACGCCTTCGCTGGTTTGCGCACTTACGTAAGCCGGGTAGAAGACATGGGGCGCATGCGCGAACTGAGTCTCGTAAAGCAGCGGAGATACTGTGGGGAGATCGTTGCAACGGCTTGGCCTTATCTGGCTGTTTCTTCGGTCCGGACTCCGGACCCCACAGCCTACACGTCATTCGAAACGGAGAGCGCGTTAGCGCGACGAACATTTTATAAAAAACAAAAAACAAAAAAATTCTACTGTGATAGATGAATTATAAAGAAATCCTTCTTTTTTGTAATTTTCTTTGGGCGTTGACACACAACTTGCACACCCAGAGAAAACGCCACTGAGTGCAAGGCATATACAGCGCAACTTTGATCAAGTTTCTTATCAGCTCTAGGAATCGCCTTATCCCATCGCTCACCATATCAGGAATTTTGGGGACAGCTAAGAGTGATACTTTTTTTTTTTTCAGGATTTATAGCCAGTATTACATCTTGATACAAAACAGCTGCTTTGCCTTCTCGGTTTCCTTTGTTTTTTATCATTTGCTAATGCAGAATTTGCCAAGCCTTCTATAGCTGACATTATTTCTGAATGATCTATATAACTGTGGTAGTCGATTTGAGTACTTCACTTAGGTTTAACGTATGACAGCCAACACTTCATCAACTTTTACATTTTCACGAATAAAAAGCTACTGATTTCGGAAATAAATTTCCAATTATAAGCAATCCACAGTTGAATAAAACTGTCACACTAACACCCGAATAAACCTACTGCGTTTTAGTGTTCAACTGTTGAATTATCTCGTGTGTAACTGTTATGATCGAATTACAACGAATTAGTAAAGGTACTGATAAATAAATTTCCCTCCACTTACCTTTGCTTAGTGAAAACTTTGCAGTTTCATAAGGCGGCAAAAACTTGGTGAACAAACTTCCCACCGAGGCATCCTAACGTAACGTCCGATGCCAGCGTCCTTTGTCATTTCATGATGATTGGTTAGAGAACCGTGAGGGACATCTTTCGGAGCACGGCACACTATCTCTTCTAGGCACCGTACCGGAAGTATCTATCTTTACAGTTGTTTGTAACCGCGTCTAATTTGTCACGGGTTTCGCTTCTGTAGTGTGTAAGAGGTTGGTGATAAATGCTAAGTGTTATTCTAATTTTTTAATTAAATTTTTGCAACTAAACACGAAAAAGTTGCTGAATAATTCATCGCGATAATGGTTTCTTTGAGAATATGTGGACCAAAGCTCTCCATCTGTTGCACGATTATTAGTGCATGGGGAATTATTATGCTTGTTCTGCTAGGCATTTTTTTGAAAACTAATAGTGTTGCATTTGCAGAAGATTTACCATTAGAAGAAGCTCTAACCAGTTCCAGAGGAAATGCGGTTGAATTTGCAAGGGAAACAACAAGGCTGTATACACAAGCTTCGTATAATTGTTTGATAGCAGCTTGCCTGTATGTCTTAACTTTCTGTGCATCTCTGGGACAGTACTATCTAAATAGAAGAGCAAGTCGAACCCTTTAATTTGATGTGCAAGTACCCAAAAGACCAACCCAACACAGGTATTGTAATCTGTATTTATCTTTTGTATTTGGTATGATATTATTATCATCATGTCACATCTGTGTACTTGGAAGGTGGTGAGGCTTTCACATAAATGCAGACTTTGAGAACAGAAAACGAAAAGAAAGTAAATATTATTTCATTTTTCCCAATTCATTGAAATTTGTTCACCGGAAGTTTTTTGTGGTGGTTGTTGATCTGCTCATTTTAGATCATGCAAAAAATGTTTATCATGTTTTTCTACTTGCACTGTAACTTGTACGTGTAATCAGACTTAGGGGGTGTATAATGCAGCTGTGCATGAAAGTGGTGATTATAGTCCATATCACATTAATGGTGAGCTTATTTAAGGTAGTCCACTGTAAAACATAGCGAGCAGTACCTAAGATCAAGAAATGTAGACTGAGATATTGAAGCATAAAAGTTGCTCAGCCTAGCATGAATACAGAACTGACTGTAATTACCCCTACCATGCAGCAGACCAAAGTTTGCTTATCCGTTATAATACAGGATTATCCGCATCGAATGAGTTTATACAAGTTTATACAAGCGGGAAAACAGGTTAAATATTATTTATGTGCTGTGAAATGAAAGGTAAGGGTTGACTGTCATCAACATTGATGCAGAACAGATGATAAACACTGCTATTGTGTAAAATAATTGGCAGATGCAGTTCACTACTGTTTCATTCATTATATAGGTTTGGCAATCAGGAGACCATTCAATGATATAGAGCACAATATCTGTAATTAAAACCAGGAAACAACGAACATTATTTCTACTTACTATATCAGTAGTAGCTGCCAGGTCTTCACATGCTTGCATATAACGGATTTACTCCCAAGATGTTACCGTAAGTGTCCGACTCATTCAGAGAGTGTGAGTTTTGTGCCGTGTGATGTTCGAAAATAAAATTCATGATACTGTAAAATCTGAACAAACTAAAAATGGAGATAAATTTATACAATGAAGGCCAATAAATTCACGATACAAATGGAACGTTAAAAAGGGATAAAAATCTTGAAGAAATATAATCATCCTGATTGCGAAGCACCAAACTAGTTTCTGCTAATATCTATAGCCATCTAGAGCTGAGACGGGCTGAGCCCGAAGCAGAGCCCGGGCCCGAATCGGACTGGTTGTAGAATATTTACTGCGTTTCGGGCGGGCTCGGGCTCTTAGAGAGAAGGAGAGCGAGAGAATTTTTTTATATATATAAATGTGATTTTATATGATTTAGCACATGAGGCACTTTATAATCGGTAAATGGAATTCTTCGGCAACTGGTTCTGATTACAGAGCGGGCATTCGAGATGGCTATTTATTCCGGGCTTGGGTAGAAAATGCCCATAGGCTGCGCATTAGTGTGTTTCTGCAGAGAAAAAAAAAGCTTTTTCAAGAACTATAGATATTGCATAGTTGATAGCATGCCGACTATCATTAACCCCTTATCTCCACGCAGTAGCTCCCTGCTAATTCTATTTAGCAATGTACATATTGTAGCCCATTATGGCGCGATAATATTAGCATTGTTTGAGCAACATACAATTGCAGCTCCTCCCGATCATTTTGGATGCCCTGCCATCCGAAGCACTTCAGGTGGAAACGGACGGTCAAAGTAATTCGTACACTGTAAAAATAGATAGAGGTACCTTCCAACCATTCCCTATTTGAGAAATGTGTTGGCTAATTACAGGAGGAGAAGAGAGTGGAAGTGTGGAAAAGCAGATGTTTTTTTATTGATAGTTGTACAGCTTAGCCAGTTTTCGGGCCCGGGCTCGAATGTGCTCGGGCTGATATAACACGGGCTCGGGCTCCGAAAATTGAGCCCGAACTCAGCTCTATAGCCATCCTCAGTGATAGGTGCACAGTCGCTGTAGATACTGCACTCATATGCTCAAGTATGCTGCTCCCACCGAATGCAAGTCCAGCCCCGTCATGTAGACACATATTCCGCACATCGTGGTTTAGGTGTTATTGTGCACATATATGGTGTCACCATCTGTAGTTTAACAAAGCCGTTAGATGACGTCTACGAAGTAAATATATACATACGTATTTTAAGTATTATGTGATGTAATCTGTTTTATGAGGTTTTTGCTCCTGTTCGATAAGATGTCTCCATGCAAACTGAAGTTCTACAGGGCTGTTAATGTTGCAGTTGTATCTCTTGGTTTTTTCAATGACCACATCCTCAGAGGTCAAAATCTGGCAATGTGTATTATTTGATGTTATAATTTTCATGTTAATCCAATCTGGAGTTACGCAGTTTTTGATGCAATGTTGTATTAATGACGTGTTTTCATCTCTTCTTATCCAGTTCGTAATGTGTTTATTTAATCTAGTTAAAAAAAACTGCTATAGTGTGTCAGAATTAAGCTTGCCAGACAGCCACCTTGCTAGCACAGTGGTCTAAGTGCTGGCTTCTGACTGTTCCTCCAAAATGGGTCTAGGTTTAAATCCTGGTGATGCATGGGTGTTGTGTTTACAGGGCTTGAAAAATACCATGCCCGAGGTATGTAAATTATTGGCCTGAGCAGGTAAAAAAGCAATCTAGTTGCCCGGTCTAGGCAACTAAATTTATAAGTGCAAAAGTTTAGAATGAATAGAATTTACTACAAGAAAAAAAGATAGTCATCCCATGTCGTGTTTTATTTCACTACTAATCACTGGAAGTTGTGTTATTGTTACATAGTACTAAGGGTAGAGAAATATCACCTCATTAGTTATATTATGCTCTAGTTCCAGATATTGGAATCATATGCAATTTTGCTCCAGTTTCAGATGTTAGAACCATAAGTAATTTTGCTCTAGTTCCAGATATTAGGACCATATGTAATTTTACTCTAGTTCCAGATATTGGAACTACGTGTAATTTTGCTCTAAATGTTGCTTACAATCAGCAGCAGGATGCATGTCTGTAATGGAACTAGCCTCCGGTGTTCAGAGACAAAGTTCGAAAACTTCAACGATAAGGGCATGGCAGAATCACTAAGTTTTTCAAATACCAATTTCATCATCATACTATTTCATACAAATTTCAGCATCATCAACTTCAATGGTATACCTGGGGGGGGGTGAAAGGAGCCATATGCACCCCCCAAAATATTTTTGTCTAGTGTTAAAACTTGTTGGTGACATTATTTTGCTAGTGTTGCCATTCTGGTCTTCTTTAAATTGCCGTTAGTTACTTCTTTATTTGGAATGGGCAGACAAGGTCACTTGTGCCTATTGTTAATGCCCCCCCCCCCCGCATGCATTTCCCACTTGTATGTCACCAAAGAAAGAAGAGAGCGAACTGGTGTGGTATGTTGTAGTGGTTATTAGGGCGTCAGTCGAATGAATGGTGGGGGAGGGGTTAAGCCTTTTATCTTGAGTACATAGCATAGCAGGAAAACAAAAACATAATGAACATTGTAGTATTTGAGAAAAATAAAAATGCTTGTTCTTATGCACATTTTTTTCATCACTTTAGGAAGCAGTGATATCGTAGCTGCACTGATCACACCAAGAATGTGAGAATTTTTCGAATATTGACTTGACATCACATAAAATTTTATTCACTGATGCCATAATACAGATGCAACTTAATGTAAATGTTATGTATAGTGCTTGAACAGTCAGATGTAATTGCAAAAGTAATCCTTTGATCAAATTTAATTTTTAAATAATGATAATTCAAACTACAAAATTTCGCATTTGTGGTTTTTGACATTGCGGTGACGATATGCACCCCCAAAATTAATTTCTGGTTATGCCATTGATCATGTTAATACTTGATGTACACATTTTTGTGCATTGAACATTTTGAATACAGACCCTTAAAACGGAAATGCAAAACATAAAAAAATTGTATTTTTTTACTTAAAAAAAATTAGAGTTCTGATGTGTTATATTAAAAAATAAATTTCCTTGGGCATCTAGCTTTTACTACCTGGAGCAGGTAAATAATTTTTTACACATGCTCAGCTGGGCTTGTAACTTTTAAGATATTTTTCAAGCCCTGGTTTATCTTATGGCACTGGCTCTTTCTGCCAAAAATAGCAGAAATCAGTGATTTCCATTTAGGCGTGAAACTACCAATACTGATTCTCTTCAATTTTCTGCACATAATTTGCGGAGATATGGGTTACAAACAGCCCTCATTGAATGCTTCAAACTGTTGCTGCACACAGGAAGTCCTTTTTCTCCATACAAGCTCAGATGACAGCGATCTTGTTCTCAGGGTTCGCACGGGTGCTTGAAAACCTGGAAAGTCTTTGAAAAACATAACATTTTCAAGGCTTGGAATATCCTGTAAAAAACGGTGTTTTTGTAAAGCTGTCTTGAAAAGCCTTGAAATTTGAAATTAATGCTTAAAGGGGAGCAAATGCTTAATCTGTTTTTCTCGATATCTCTGCTTCTACATGTGCGATTTAAAAAAAAATCTTTCGACACCAGATGCCATTTACCTTGTAGAAAACTTTAAGCTAGTAGACAAGGAATTTTGTATTTCACAGTTCTGTCGCTGGGTATTTTTTTTTTTTTTTTTACTGCAGGTTGCAGCTATATTGCTGCTTCTAAAACCCCTAGTAAGAAATTTCTTCTTTACTGTATGCCATTCGCTGCAATTGAGATTGAGATGTATGCTCTTTAAATAATGCAAAGATTTCCCGCTAAGGACGTAAAGGTCAAAACTTTTTTTTTTTTTTTTTTTTGCGCTGTCTTTGCTTCCGGGAGACGTATTTGAAAAATTATTTTTCCTTAGCATAGCTTTTTCTATGAAGAATATATTTCTCCTAATTTCAACTTTTCCATTATTCCCAATTCTTCCACTAACAGGCGTAGACTTATATCATGTTCCCTTCTATATTTCTTCTATTAACTGATTAGATGTGTGCCCTCCCCATTCTTAAGTTCTGGATTTGCACTTGCTTTATTTTATAATTTCAATTGTTATCAATAATAGACTGATTACATGGGAAGATAGTGCAAAATAGTGATGTAGCTAAAATGACTGATTGAATTAAACATTTTCAGATTGAGGAAAAGGATTTTCTGAGATAGGCCTTGTAGTAATTGCACCACCCTGGTTCAGTTTTGCTCTACTGGGTAATTCTCCAATTAAAAACAGTAAAAGGAAATGCAATGAGTAAAAAAGCATACTCATCCATTTACATCTTTCATTATTTTTATTACTTAAAACCGAAATTACATTTAGAAAATAATTTGGCCATGTTACTGTAAAGCGTAATAATCATCCTGGAATTTTTTTGCATATGTCTTGGAAAAGTCCTTCAATCCCCCCCCGAAGTGTACAAACCCTGTGTTCTTGACAGGTTGTCGTTGCACCACAGTTACGCCTCTTAGACAAGCAATGTGGGTTATTTTCCCTCTGATTCAAGACCCAGGATATCTCACCTTTTGAGAAAACAGTCAGCTCTGCTGTCTTCAAAATCGTTGCTCCAGCCGTACGGATATTCATAATAAGCCCTTTGTCGAAGTCCAAAAGATCCTTTGTTTTTCCCAGTGATCAATACTATTGATGGATACTGAAAAGCAGCAGTCTTAAATAGTTGGCTAGATCACGAGTGACGCACATATTTTGCATATGCGCTGCATAAGTGACGTTTTCGTACATCTGCATAAAGGTTTCAAATCAGTGGTCAGTGTGTGTAGTTCCACAGTGAAATGCAAAACAAAGTCGTGCCTCTTTTGTTGTAAGCCTCTCTCGTGGGTCTTCTGTAAACTGTTTGCCTCAATATTGTAGTTCCAGTAGCAGAGGAAAGCTCCTGCAAGAGTTGCCCGGTTATTGACTCCCTGTGTCTGCAAGCTGTTAAAGACAAATACTGGTCATTTTGACTTGTTGTGGCTCATAGGCGTCTTTGTCCCATCCTTCTGGTTATTTTTCTGTTTCTTGGAACTGTCTCCAGATATTAGAGACCACTTGCCTCTACACACTCAGCCATCTTGCTACATCAGCTTGCGATTGTCCTGCTTTCAATGTACCAATCACTCCCCACCATAAAGTCTTCTAATTCTAAGCAATGGTGTGGAGCCATTCTGCCATTAATAGTCCAATTCAAACTTAAATTGTTGCATCCTTCTCAGAACAACACTTATCAAGGTTGTGTGCCTGCCATCTCAGTGACATAGGACATTGGTTGCAGGTTTCCATAAGGGCTAGCACAATGTTGCTTGGGTACATCAACTTAGCGTTTCCCTTTTGCATGTCTCTGAAAAATCTTTACAATCGGTCATCTCATTTTGGACATATTCTCAGATTTGTATTTGTCACCTTATTTTGGACATCAGTTTAGTTAGGGCACAAAGACAGAAATGGTTAATTTCAGGAGATTAAACACTCTGGGACTCATAATGAAGTGCCTCATAATTTGGAACTGCTTTAAGCAGTTTTCAGAAATATGGCCAGCAAATTGTTTATGATAATGAATTATGAAACAGTGAAACTTGTAGTATAATAAGTTTTCTTCATGTTCTGTACAGATCTCCATAAGGAAACAGCCATACAAACACAGTTAGACCCTTCACTTCTACACATTGAAAAACAATATGCTTGTATGATATTGAACTCACTTCTCATCACGTGAGAATATGCTTGGGAAAGGGCTCGTTGTGTGGATGTGAGACCAGTAGCATGCATACACCTAACCACTGCTGCTTGTTATCATCTGCCAAAATGATGTGAGACCCAGGAAATTAGACTGTATGTCTTTCCCATTGTATGTAGACATAAGTGAATGGTTTCAGCACTTAACTGAACCTTGTGGGAAGCAGGTGGCTTGTTTGTGTGGTGTTTTCCTCAGTGGCAGGGCACAACTGGTCATCATCAAGTGCCTGTGATTGTTCACACTGTCCAGTGATTCATTGCCACAATAAATTTCTGGTGGTTTTCTCACTTACCATTGTGCAGGATTTGTGCCCAGTTTGTATTTGTAGACCACACATCCCTTAAAATCTGGAAAAGGCTGCATTTTGTACACTGTTTTCACAGAAGCATACATCCACAGCAGACAGGTTCCATCTACCATGTTAATTACCCTCTAGCCTTGCACCATCATGGGACAATGGCATCTCCCTTTCCTTGTTCTGCACATATGTCATCTTATCTGCATTTGCAAAACTGCACAAACGTTTTTGGTTATCCATTAATAGTTTTCATCTGCAAAACTGCACAAACGTTTTTTGGTTATCCATTAATGTTATCATATATATATATATATTTATTGCCCTTCCTCCTCCATTTTCTCTTTGCAAATGTTTTCATATATATATGAAGTACCACCCTGTATGTAATTGCTCATCATTCTACATGCATGGCCCTTCCCCCTCCATGGTTGCCCTACCCTCATTGCCCTTCCCCCTACATTTTCTCTTTGCAAATGTTTTCATATATATATGAAGTACCACCCAGTATGTAATTGCTCATCATTCTACATGCATGGCCCTTCCACCTCCATGGTTGCCCTTCCCCCTCCATTTTCTCTTTGCAGATGTTTTCATATATATATGAAGTACCACCCTGTATGTAATTGCTCATCATTCTACATGCATGGCCCTTCCCCCTCCATGGTTGCCCTACCCTCATTGCCCTTCCCCCTCCATTTTCTCTTTGCAAATGTTTTCATATATATATGAAGTACCACCCTGTATGTAATTGCTCATCATTCTACATGCATGGCCCTTCCCCCTCCATGGTTGCCCTTCCCTCATTGCCCTTCCCCCTCCATTTTCTCTTTGCAAATGTTTTCATATATATATGAAGTACCACCCTGTATGTAATTGCTCATCATTCTATATGCATGGCCCTTCCCCCTCCATGGTTGCCCTTCCCTCATTGCCCTTCCCCCTCCATTTTCTCTTTGCAGATGTTTTCATATATATATGAAGTACCACCCTGTATGTAATTGCTCATCATTCTACATGCATGGCCCTTCCCCCTCCATGGTTGCCCTTCCCTCATTGCCCTTCCTCCTCCATTTTCTCTTTGCAAATGTTTTCATATATATATGAAGTACCACCCTGTATGTAATTGCTCATCATTCTACATGCATGGCCCTTCCCCCTCTATGGTTGCCCTTCCCTCATTGCCCTTCCCCCTCCATTTTCTCTTTGCAAATGTTTTCATATATATATGAAGTACCACCCTGTATGTAATTGCTCATCATTCTACATGCATGGCCCTTCCCCCATTGCCTTTACCCTCGTTGCCCTTCCCCCTCCATGGTTCTCATAGGCTCCTCCCGTGTCTCAGATGTGCAACTTTCAACTCCCCTGTTGAGCCTGTAGAACAAACAGAAAGTTAAAAATATTGATGATCCTTTAAAAAAAAAATTAAGCTCATTCCTTATCTTCCCTCCCCTCCATTTTCATTGCTGTTTAGAAGCAGTGGTACCATCTAAACCTATATAGATCCGTTCATCTCAACTTTTGGAGATGTAGGCTGAATGTATCTTCAAATGTTCATTTTAAGGTGTTTGTGTGAGTTCAGTTAATTTTATGATGTCTGAGCCATCTGTCAAGTTACAGTACTAAAAGGGTTTTGTATTATAAAAAGGTTCAGTATGTATGCATTAGGTTATGCCTTAAACTGTGCTTTTTAGGAGTACCATAAAATTTGACTTTCATAAAATTCAGTTGTTGAATGTAACCCTTACATTAAGTCAAGAAGCAACTAGATTGGGAAGTATGAGTTTCCTGGTTCAAAACAAAATGTAACATAAGAATGCATGTATAGTTCTAGTAATTTTTTTTTTTTTTATGTAAACTGCCTTATCCGTATGTATTTCAAAAATGTCTGACAAGTTGCACTTGAAAAAGAAAACAGTGAAATGAGAGTGGAACAAAATCAAAAATGGATAATGCTAAATGCAGTTTTAATGAGCCATAATACATGAGTTCTTTGTATATCAAAGACACTGTGTAACATATTATGTTCATCTCATGTTGTAGCTACAGTTATATGGGAATATGTGTAAGTATTCATGTCAGAAAAACTTCACCAGGTGTTGAATACATTTGAATCTCGATACTTGTGATTAGTGGGAAATAACAAAGCTAGCACAGACATTGAAATCTGTTCCCATTTCATTTTGTTCCAAGAACTTATGAAGTACTAGTGATTAAACTGTAAAATAACCTGGAAATGCATGTCAGCTTATTTTTAATGCAATACTAACACTTTTTGAAGGCCTAAAATTCTTAAATGATCAATGGAGAATCTCATTCCATAAAGTTGGATTTCAATAATTTAATATGTTTCATTGTCACCAAAAATTTGAAGTCACTTAGTAGAAAGAATCTGAGGAAGTTATCCATGTTGCAGATACCTCCTCATTTTCTCTGTTCAAATAATAAAGCTCTGTAGAGTTAGAAAACCTGTCAGGTTTTTGTTTTATTTACAATCTCTCCCATTTTAGTCTTGTATGTGAAATAGACTGATTAACTTCTTAAGTGATATGCCCAGAAATATTCCTCAACTGCCCATACTGTTCTATCTCAGAAGATTTTCGTGGTCTGTTTAGTGCTCAATGCGTTCACGCACAAAACATTTCCGGGCCCATTTTACTAATTTGAAAGTAGTTCATATGTTGGCAGAATGATGGCACACCTTTCCAATCAGCTTATAGTGGCCCTTGTGGAGTTTTTGGGTATCCTTTAGTGACGAACTTACCACAGCTAAAGTATTGCACAGTGTGTAGTGTTACCCTGAATAATGGCCAAAAGAAAAGCAAAAAAAACTATGTGCTGATGACATTCATGCTTTCTTGGAAAGAAAAGAAGAATCAGTAAGTGATATTAGCGTTTCAGAAAGTGAATTTGAGCTTGATAGTTGCAGCAGTGGTGACCATGAATCTTGTGAAGAACTGTCTGACTGTGAGAGTTCAGACATCTCGCTCCAAAATATTTCCTCAGATACACTCTAGTACCCTTTCTAGTGGACGAAATGTGATAGTAACCAAGCAGATGAGATGTGTGGGAAACCTTTATTTTCTGGTGTTGCAGGTGTTTGTGTACCACTTGCTTCGAATGGTTCTCCTCTGCAATGCTTTGAACTTTTCTTTACTGATGATTTTATGTGCCATACCGTTGTCAAGACAAATAGATATGCAAATAAGTGCCTGAAGGATGCTCTAAATTCAGGTGTAGGTTCAAATGCGAGAATTAGATTGTGGTACGATGTGTGTGAAAAAGAGGCAAGACTTTTTATTGCTTTGATTTTGGCAATGGGTATAATTAGCAAGCCTGAAGTGAAGCTGTATTGGACCAGAGACTATATACTTCAGACACCTGTTCTTCATGAAACTTTTTTGCTAAAAAATTTCAGTTGTTACTCCATTACCTGCACTTTGTCAGTGATAAAGATGCAGACAACAATGATCATCTCAGAAAAATCAGGCCACTGCTGGCTTCGTATTTCTTTTGGAAAAACATATATTCCGGAGCAAAATATTTCCGTAGATGAAAGCCTTATGCTATTCAAAGGAAGACTACTAATGAAACAATATATTCAGCTAAAGAAAGCCAGGTTTGGAATAAAAATATTTTTTATATGTGAATCACAATCAGGATATACCTGGGACTTTTTCATTTACACTGGCCAAGGTGAAGAAAGGTGAGAGCCAGGTTTGGAATAAAAATATTTTTTGTATGTGAATCACAATCAGGATATGCCTGGAACTTTTTCTACACTGGCCAAGGTAAAGAAAAGCATGGCTTATTAGTTTCTGCTTCACAGAAACTAATAAGCCATGCTTCAGTGACCAAACTTGTGCTGTGCCCAGAACTTAGAAGAAAAGGCTATGTTGTTTTCATGGACCGGTGGTTCTCAAGTCCTATGCTATTACATGAGCTGCAACAGCATGGTTCCATAGCCTGTGGAACACTTGGCTTACAAAGGAAGGAAATACCAAAAGAACTGCAGGCTGCTAAAATGAAGAAAGGAGTGTACTTTGCTATACATCAGGAATTTATTCAGCAATCAAATGGTGGGACAAAAACGATGTGGCAATGCTATCCACATTTCACAGGGGAAGAATATGCAACTCAGGAAAAATTGATAGAAAGACCAAAGAAGTGGTGAAGAAACCAGAGACAGTTATTGAGTACAATGCAAACATGGGGGGAATGAGTAGACAGATTAGACCAAAAAATAAAACCGTACGAGTGCCACAGAAAGAGTGTCAGATAGTATAGGAAACTATTCTTTCATTTGATGGATATCACTCTTGTCCATATTTTATATATGGGAAAAGTGGTGGTAAAAAGTGCAGTCTCCTACAATTTAGACATAAAGTCATTCATTGACTTTTAGAGAAGTGTGCAATGAAAAGGAAATTGTTCAAGGGAGTAAGACCCTCAAAAACAGACCCACCTGCTAGTCTTACTGAAAGACACTTCCCAACTCATATCCCAGCCACAGGAAAGAAGAAGTTTCTCAGTAGAGTGTGCCGAGTTTGTTCTGGAAGAAAAGAAACTAGATGGGAATGTAAGCTATGTGGGAACATTCCATTACATCTAGAAGACTGCTTTGAAACTTTTCACACCAAAAGAAAATATTAAAATTTGTTTATATAATTTTGCTCAAATTATGTTTTTTTTTATATTAATTCACCTAAATTATTGTAATATACTCTGCCTTCATGACAAAAACATATGTAATCTGATTATTGTATTCCTTAATAAATTCTTGTAAGATAAATTTAAATGATCAACCCATTTAAAAACCCACCTTGGGAGGTGTGACATGGTAATAATGAAGACACCACTGATGGGGTTAAATAGCATTATAGCATTTAAAGGCTCTGTCTTATAGTGGATCCTTGCCTATGGTTGGCCTGATGCAATCAATATGTTTTAAATCTGCTAATGTTTGGTCCCACTTAAAATACTAAAACTGTACTAGTAATCTGGGTTTATTGGTGTAAAATAGAATTCAAAGTTTCCAAGTATTTGCTTATCAACCAGCTGGCTTTTTCAAGGAAAGTAGACAGCAAACTAAATAATAGAATGCTTCAACAATTTGAACATGTTCAAATTGTTGAAGCTTTTGCTTGTTGTTGACATGTTCATATTGTTGAAGGATTCTATTATTTAGTTTGCATTTGTTGCATACTTTACTTGAAAAAGCCATCTGGTTGATGTGCGAATGCTTGGAAACTTCAAATTCTATTTCATGCCAATAAACTCAGATTACCAGGGCAGTTTTACTATTTTCAGTATACTTGGTCCCACAACAGTTAAATCTTGGAGTTAAGACTCGTCAGATCCCTTCTGTTTATCTGATCAATATCCAAGCATGTAATCATCAGTTAGACTTTCATTGTGTGATTCTAACAGGTGTGCAACAACTTCTGTAATTTGGAAGCAAAACTTATTGTAGAATCATGTCTATCACACTTTCATCACTGAATTTAAGTTTTTTTTTTGTTTTTTTTTTTGAAGGGGGATTCCTATATATTTCATTTTCATATATATTTGCTCTTTCCTTCAAACCCCACCAAACATCCCACTTGATTCTACCTCATTGCCAGTTAAAGTATTTGTATGCCAGAATTACATAACTCATAGCAGTCTGGCCCTTTTAATGAAAGGCTAAGTTTGGATGAGCTAAGAGTCATCTGTGCAACAGCAGAAGAATTGCATAGAGGGATGCCCACTTGACATCTACATTGCTCTCATTTCAGTTCTTTGAAGCAAGTCATGATGAAAGGTCAAAACTGGTATTTAAAGTGGTTGATCATAAAAGTTTAAAATCAGAACTCCTGGTGTTCTGCGTGCCCCGCTTTTTTTAAGTGTTCCTTCTCGAATCATCAGGTCTTTTTGTGTCATAATAATCACCATTTCCCTTTTACTGTCAGAAGTGTGCAAATAATATTTATTACCAGAACAATGTTTATAATTCAAAATACAAAACACTTGCAAACTACTCTAATATATCTCCCTCAAATTACTCTTATTCTGAGCTAATGCAGTGGTCCCAGCATTTCTGCCACTTTATAAATAATTTTTTATAAATTTTATAAATAAATTTTTGTTATGTCCACAGGTTTATTGTCATTACAACATCTGCCCCTGGAGAACAGATGTTGTAATGACAATACACCTGTGGACATACCAAAGAATTGGAAAAATCACGTAGTTAATTTGAACTTTAAATTATAGCAATTAAAAATAACATGTGAATTTGACAATTGCCTTTAATAATGTAGCAAAATTTCTGTATTACTATGTGAATGTTTTGATGTTGAAATTTGCCCGAGTGTGTTTGCTCGGTTGCAATGGTAACAATCATAATCTTGTGACGCTTGAGACCTTTACCCGTGGTGCATTGCTGTACTCTTATAAATTATAAATTTGCGCAAGTAACTCTTATAAATTTGCGTGAGTATCTCATAGCTCTGTTCCACCTGATGACGGGGTGAATGTCACCCTGAAAGTACTAGTGGGGTTTTTAATTGTAAATATTCTTCATCTTTTAACATTAAATATCGTACATAAATGTTGCTATTATTTATGTGACATATTGTGTGAAATTGCTTTTATCTGTACGATTGTTCACTGCATCAAATCGTGTTCTGCTGTGTATCTTGAGACGCAATGACGTGGAGTGCAACTTTGCAAACGTCCCAGTCAACATGTATCAAGCTCACAAAGGAGTGCTCTCATCTGAGATTTCTGACTTGCTGTAGAGACCTGAACATCATTCCAAGTCACCTCAGTATCTGTACTGCTCCTCTATACTTCTTATGGAAATCTGTTGGGTTGTGAACTCCCTATTATTATAGGTGCAAATTAGCACTCGCCAGATGGCGATTAACTGGCAACTTTGACGATTAAATGTATTTTAGTGGTCGCCTGTTTGGCCATTTGTTATTTTTAGTGCCAATTTACAAAGGTATGATAATTCAGAAGTAAAATTAAAAGAAAGTGAAACCAGTCCTAACTAGGGATGGAAAAAATCCTCAATGTTTTTGAACATCAAAGTTTTGCCACCGACAATCGATGTATAAACCTAGATATTGCAGAACCCTTTTAGTGCGATGGCGATTGGTTCATCGGCCTGCGTGTGTTGTGCTAAAAGTGCGGTGGGCTGAATGATCTGCACTCGATTTTGACCCGAGTAGTTCCCGAATCAAACAGCAGATATCTGCGTGAATGATCATATCATTCATTGATCATATTTTTTAATGAAATCTCCACGAATCATACCGTCAAACAACAATATTATTTAAAAAATCATGAGAATATACAATCTGTAAGAATCATATCGTAAGTTTGCATTTCCTGTTATCTTTCCACTTTCACCACGTGACGGGAAGAAGGCAAATTTTAGCCAACTTTTCCTACTACAGTTGAGGCAGGGCTGTTCACGTGAGATTGTAGGTGAATTATAAAATGTTACACTGTCGGAAATCACTTTTTTTAGCCTCGTTCAAAGTGCAATAATGCGCAACTCGTGGTCCAGTGACAACGCTGTGTTTATTTTTCTTGCGGACTTTGCCACGCAGCAGAACGAAATGCGTTTTATTGCTAGGAACTCTTCACCTTATTTATTTCTTTTTTTTCCCCCAAACAAACCGACACAATCGCAAAACTCAGTGAATTACGAATCCCTCACATCTTTTTCCAAATTCGTGTGTTAGCTGAGAAAACTTTATTGACCGCTTGTTCCTCAGTATTTGCAGACATGCATTTTCAATCATCTCAGAATAACATCAGCTTGTAAGGAAATCTTGAAATGGTTAGTTGTAGTGAGAGTGAAAGTTTGCCAAGTGATAGTGATGAATTTGAATCACTCTAGAATAACATAATATGTAAGAGTATATTCAAATTAAGGGAGTTATCATTATATATATATATATATATATATATTTAAGTGTTAAGGAAAATCTTATAAAGTTCAGGGGGAAATTTTGGCCCAAAATAATTAAATTTATGGAAAGTACAGCTTTTTTTCTTGAAGAAGAAAATGGCTTAGCATTTCTGGCATATACATATAAGTAGCACTAAAAGGGCTTAAACCTCGTTGTTTGAGAAGTCAAAAACATCGGGAAAATATCGATGGTTCACTACCGATGTTTAAAACTGGTAAAGAATATTTTCTGCGTAAAGTAAATGAATTTCTTTTTGTTGCATTCTTGTAAAGAGGAAGGGAATACCATATTTTTATGTTGTAAATTGGCTGTTTTGTTCGATGTTTCATCGATGAAGTTCTTTTCCTCGATGCTACAGGAACCGATATATAAAAAAAACATCGAGGGTTCCACCAATACATCGAGTATTTTAACAGGTATTATTGGTTACTCGATTTCATTTGGTGAGTAATCACCATTATATTGAGCAGAGATTTTACCCACCGATGTACCCATTTACTGCTGCAGATGGAAAAGTACGAATTCATCGGCTTATTAGCAAACACATCGAAACATTGAGGTTTTCACTGATATGTGGTAAATTTCCACCAATGCTATCGATGTTTTGGGAATGAATTAAACCCAGAGGGAAAAAAAGATTTACAAAATGGTTTTTATTTTGTGCAGTGAGTGGCTTTTATGTTCAGATAAAGCCATCTATGTAGATAATAACAGTTACATTAAACTTCTCATTAATCCTCCCCCCTCCCCCTCTTTTAATTTATTATGCTGGATGCTTCTTTTTGGCCACTAAGATTTGTTAACTTACTAGCCATTTTTTTTATTTATTTTTTTTTGTGGCCACTAACTTTTTGGACTTACTGGCCACTTAGATAAAATTCCAGTTTGCACCTATACCTATTATTATGGACCATGTGTTTATTATCACTTCGGCTTTAATTGAAAACTCGGTCAAATCATTGGTTGCTACCTATATTAAAAACTGTGTTTCGTTGTTGACCATGAAGTCAGTAATACAACTGTTCAAAATTGAGGAAGTTATAGAGGTAACTACTCAAACTGTAATGTTTTTAATTTTAGTAATTATGAGTTGAACGAAATGCAACGTAGAGCTCTTGAAAGAGGAACTAAATTTGTGTACCCGACAAACAAGGTCAATGTCTTTAAAATTGTTCCACAAATGGAATGTATCATTAGAAACTTACCTGATGACAAACATGAAGTTGCGCGCATACAAATTTATAGATATCTACGACGAAGCAAAACACAGCAGCAATCTAAATTATTCTCAGTGTATTATGAAGAAAGGCAACAACTTGCTGCAATGAGAGATAATAATGAAATATCTATTTTGGCTGCAGATAAGACACATCAAACAGTCTTATTAAACAGCTCAGCTTATCAAGAAAAAATGCTTGGGGCTATATCTTCCATCCCACATAAGGTAGTCGAGTGCGATCCAACCAGAGCAACCTGCACAGCGTTGACCAGACGGAAGAATGCTTATACATTTCCTGAAGGTTTTCCCAAAGTGTTTACCCCCAACCCCATCCCACCCAGTTGTCATGCGCCCAATATCTTTGGACATCTTAAACTGCATAAGGAGGGGCTACCTGTTAGGCCTTTGGTCGCGGGCTATGCTAGCCCTACTCAACCACTCGAAAAAGCACTTGCCATATATTTGGCTAAGTTAGCAGAGAGCTCACCTTTTTCTATCAAAAGTTCCACTAGGGCAATTGAAAGGATCAGAATGACTCAGCCACATGCTGATCCTTTCATACTTGCCTCTCTGGATGTAGTTTCACTGTACCCTAATGTACCTGTGGACGCCACACATCGTATTATTGAGGCTAAACTCACTGAAATTCACGTTCCTACCTCCGAAATTTCTGACATTATGAACTCACTTCATTTAGTTAAATGGCGTTCACGTTTCAAATTCCTTGACAAAATTTATATGCAAACTGAGGGTTCGCCCGTGTGCTCCCCTCTCTCTGCGGTGTTAGCAGAAATTCTGCTACAATACATTGAAAACAAAGTTCTTAATGAATTATCTCTAGCCCCTAGCTTATACCTTAGGTACGTCGACGACATCCTTGTGTTTTGGCCTCACTCACAGGATGACTTAAATCAATTCACTGACGCACTCTCCTCAGTATTTCCCACTATCAGGCTCACAATAGAACTTGAATCTAATTCCTCACTGCCTTTTCTGGATTTTCGCATATCTCGTGATTCAGAAACTAATTTACTGTCTTTTGCTGTTTATCGCAAGCCATCTGATTGCAATAGTCTTATTCCGTTTAACTCTTCACATCCAATTCCACGAAAGTTATCTCCCATGAACTTTCTTATTAGAAGAGCTTTCACGCACTCTTCAGGTGAAAGTGATTTACAGTCTGTGGTAAAGTTCATTCTCGAGTTGGCGGACAAACGTGGATATCCAAGAACTTTGGTCGACAGAATATACCACAGCATAATAAATGATAGATCCATTAGTCTGAAGCAAGACCCAAAGCCTAACAAACAATTTGTGGGAGCATTACATCAGCACCCACATATCACTAACATACTATCATGTATGCTCTCAAAGCATAATATACAGTGGTACCCGATCAAGGAATCTTATATCATTTATTAAAAAAGATCAGGCAACAACTGACATAATGAGCAAATATGGAGTGTATAACATTCCAATGTTGGACTCCTCAACTGGTGAATATGTTAGCAGTTACGTAGGGTCAACAAAGAGAAGCTTGGGTGTTCGTGGGCAGGAACACAAATATGATATCCGAACGAACCGCAATAATACGGCATTATCTAGGAATGTTGTAAATGGAACATTGCAATCAGACTGTTGGAAACTCCAGCACACGTACACTCACTACACCTTGTTGAAAGATTGTACATTGAAGCCCTGGGGGACAGATGTTGTAATGACAATACACCTGTGGACATATCAAAAATGTGGAAAAACCACGTGGTTAATTTTAACTTTAAATTATAGTAATTAAAAATCAACATGTCAATTTGACAATAGCCTTTTTTTTTTTTTTTTTTTTGTATAACTCTGTGAATGTCCTGATGTTGGAAATTACATGGGTGTGTTTGCTTGGTTGCGATGGTAACAATCACAATCCTGTGGTGCTTTGAGACCTTTACCCGTGGTGCATTGCTGTATTCTTATAAATTTGTGTGAGTATCATATAACCTTTGTTGATGACAGAGTGAATGTCAGCCTGAAAGTACTAGTGGGGTTTTTAATTGTAAGTATTCTTCATCTTTTAACATTAAATATCGCACATAGACGGTGCTATTATTTATGTGTGATAAATTAAAGAATTTTCTCAAGTCTTCTTTGGGTACTATGTTCAGCTTTTGTGTCGCATTCTTGGTAATGCTGTCTACAATTTCAAATCTTCATCCTTTAAGGAATTTTTTTCTACTTGGAGAACAAAATGAAGACACAGGGCCAAATCAGGTGAATTAGGTGGTGTGGTGTCACTGAGATTTGGTATTGGATCATGAACTCGCAGATCTCAAAAGTGGTAAATGTGTAGGTGTATTAGTGTGATGCAACAGCAAGAATTGTGACTCCCATTGTTGTGGCCAGTGTTTCCTTTAGTCTTTTCAAAACTTTGTAATAAGTCTGGTTCACCGTCTGCCCAGTTGAAGCAAATTCAAATGCATCACATTTGATTTCACTTGGTATTTTTGGGTCTAGGAGAGGTTTTTGTCTCTCATTCAGATGACTGGGATTTTGTTTCAGATTCATACATAGCATTCATCATGTGTTATATTTTCTACAAAGTGTGAGGATGTTGCTGCATGGATTTTTAAGGTCCTGACAAACTGCAATACAATGCTCTTTTTGATCATGTGCAAGGATCCTAGCCTCAAACTTTTCTGTCATCCTTCTCATTTCCAAATCCTGTGTCAAAATTGCATGACATGGTGCAGTTGAGATGCCAGTCGCGCTAGACACCTACCTTCCTCCTCTTAGTCAATCATCTGTTGGTTGTAATTACTTCATTATGCATGGTCAGTGGAATTGTCTGCTTATGAAATCCAGAGCAAGGGTGGTTGTCTTAAATCAATTTTCAATCTTTCTGAAATCTCTTAAACCATTCAAAAGCTTTTGAACACTTAAGAGCTTTTTCTCCAAATTCTGTTTGCAACATTTCAAATGTTTCTGAGGCAGTTTCCTCAAGTTTTAGACAAAACTTGATGCATACTTACTGCTGGCCACTGGAAAATACACCGAATAACTAAAACACAATACTACTCAACACAGAAATTGGTAAGAATGCACAGAACTGGAACTGTGCATGAACTTCAGCAACCCTGCCAATTCACTGGAATGACCCTGTAGTTGTTCCACTTTTGGCACAATAACTACAGTTGTAGTTCCAGTACTTTCTTAATACACCTCATATGAATATACTGTAACTGCCTTGGTGACCCAGTGGTCTAAGCCAGAGTTTAAGCTGGCTCAAAAAATGCTGTAGCAAAAATGCTAAAATGGGGAAAAAGTTATAGCAAAATGCTAAAGAAAGTTAGCAGCTTTTGTGGCTTGGAAAATCGTAACATTAAGTGAATCGTTTACACCTACAATGTTTTGGGCATCAATGGAAAACTAATGTTTATGGCCTTGGGAAAATGTCATAGACATCACAACTGACTGGTTTAAGCTTGGAAGGGGAAGAGTTGTAATCCCTCTAGCCTCTATAATTCCCACCCCCTTTATGGAGTGCTTATGGCTCTAGAGCGTATTGAGGGGGGGTGATTAAGCCAATACAGATGCTGTATGTAGGAACATACCTTAAGGATTAAGAAAATAACATTAGCAAAGAGTGAATCATTGCGAGAATTTTGGAAACTTTAGTTTTCACAGAATTAGAAATGCCACACAGCAGAATCTGCTGATGGTTTGATATTTAAATGGCTGGCACCATTTTGCGACAGACACTAATTTTTCTCATACCTTAAGGATTAAGAAAATAACATTAGCAAAGAGTGAATCATTGCGAGAATTTTGGAAACTTTAGTTTTCACAGAATTAGAAATGCCACACAGCAGAATCTGCTGATGGTTTGATATTTAAATGGCTGGCACCATTTTGTGACAGACACTAATTTTTCTATCACATTTTAGACTAACTCATCACATTTCACAAAAATAGCGACCATTGCCTAACCTCTGGTCGAAGCGATGGCTTCTGACCATTCATCTGAGATGAGTCCGGGTTCAAATTCCGGTGAGGCATGTATTTTGTGTTTGTCTTACGGCACTGGCTCCCTCCCTTCTCTGAAACCAGTGGCCCTAAATTAAGGACAGGTGACTGCTTTTAGCCCATTGAGTTGCTCATGGTAGTTGTTAAATCCCCGATTAAACACACACACACACACACACTGTCACATCTCATTGGAGTCAGTGATATGGATGTGTTTTATTCTATCTCTGTGTTGCTCATTTTGTTGCTTTAAAAGCTGTTTCTAACAAAAGAAAGTGGATTTTTTACAGTTGCCCATGGCATTAAATATAGTACTGATGTATGCATACTGCATTTATTAACTACATTTTAAATATGTTTAGTGTGTCATCATACACTCATGTTCACATATTTGAGTGCTCTGATATTATTTTGTTTCATGTCTTTGTAGTGTGTATGTGCTTATTGAAATTAAACTTTTCGATGCAGTTGTTATCAATTTCTGCACATAATTTCTTTTCAGATGTTATTCCCTGTAGATGTTTCTTCAGATTCATGAAATAAGTCTAGACGAATATACAGAAATTGTTTCGACACTCAAGAAAATATAGAAGCTATGTCAACATACCTGTAAAGATAGTGTGTGTGTGTGTAGATTGTTGCTTACTTAATATCAGCAATTGAAGTGTTAAAGTTCATTGTGAACTGCCATGTTTATTTAATTTTAAAGGCAAATAATTTATTTTATTCTGTATGATTTTAGACAAGTAATACCTTGATGGTCATAATATAAAGTCAAGAAAGTGAGAAGAAAAAAGAAATTCTTAAAGCATTGAAAGTCATAGAATTATTTTTATTTTGTGCATAGTTGAAACAAAGTAGAGGCCATGTTTTACTTTATAATAGATATGACACGCTTACTGCAAAATGATGTGAACCAAAACTTATTTATTAGTATAGTTTTTGATTCTTTTACTTCTGTAATGAGAAATGTAAATGTTTGAGTGCTGAATGTGTGTGCTTTTAAAACATAAAATTAGTTGTTCAATTGGTAATATAGATTTCATAATTTAAAAAATAATGATATGCAGTTGAAATTTGTATATATTGTGAAGGTGAATATTTATTTTTTGATTTTTTATTAAGATTGTGAGAATAGAAAAAAAAAAAACATGTAATTTCAACTACAGTTTGAACTTGAATTGTCTTCAGCATGTCTTTTCGTACGTGATTGACTCTGTGCCATTGATGTTGCTTTGAATGAAAAATACCTTAACCAAGAGCACATTTTTCAATTCTCAACCAATGTTATATTAAGCAGGAAAATGACAGTCACATAATATAATTGTTTTTTGATCTCAGCATGCTTTTGTGAGGTCTGATTTAAATTAAGGTGTGCATTATGTTTTACAATGCAGAAATTCAGTTGTTTTTATTGCTGTTTCATCATTATTATTTATTAAAAGTCTTATTTACTGCAATGTTACCCATATATTAATTATATTGTCTTGTACTCATACAAATCTTGTATTGTTTCTGCCCCTCTTACTAATATTTATTACATACACTAGCATTATTTGAGTGCCAGCAGAATTTGTAGTCTGAAATTACTGGTTGGCGTGTAAGAAAAAGTGTCGTGTTTATATATCTGCAATAACAACACAATACTACGCTAGAAATAATATAGCTTTAAATGCATAACTAAATTAATAAGTGTGTGAAGTATTTTGTGTTGGTGCATGATGAGTTAGTTGTGTCAATTTCTTTTTTTATAAATGTCTGTTTTGTGTGTGTAATGAATGAACTTCTAATTGCAAACAAAGGTGGATGGATTGTGTCATGGAATTAAATAAGTATATCCATATTGTAAGTGAAACTTCAAATTTTCATATGGCATAATAATTTGCAAAGGTGTGAAACTTTTCAACATTTTTTAGAAATATAGGATTTATTTTTCGTATATTGAGCAGCACAGTGTGTTCCAAGTTAAACTGTGTGGTTCCATTAAAATTGGAGGAAGTGGTTTAAATAGATGTTATATATTTAATTAGATATTTACATTGATTTAAATTTTTTAATTTAGATTGATCTATATATTTAGATTATTTATAATTTAGATATTTAGGCTTATTTTATTAAATCTAATTAAATTTATGTTGGTAACTTAGATGACTAGCGACAGATGAATGTCAACACATTTCCTGGAAGTAGTTAAATCAAAGTGTAATGGAATTTTGGACATATTTCTTAAGGCTTCTTATTGAAATACACTACTTTGTCAAAATCCTAGTTGGCCATAATTTTGATATAAAAAATCCTAGTATCTCCTAGTAAGGTATGAAGAAGTATCGGGAAATTATTATTAATATTTGGTTTTGACAGAGTAGTATGTTGCTATTGATGATTAACTTACATGGGGTACAAATATTCACTTTGTCATCAGTGAAACTAAGGGTTAAGAGCACTGTTACTGGTTGATAGCTCTCTTGAATGGATGCAACATCCTTAATCAAAGAAATAAACTCATCTGGTTGTTGTACCCAGTCATTGTCTAAAAGCTTTTTAGTACCTCTTGTGAAAAAATGTAAGTGACCATGCTAACAACTGTAAGAGAAGAAAAACAAAGAAACCTGGAAAGGAAACTATTTAAAATGTTCCAGATTCTATGAAAACTTGATGCACTAAAGCTATCTTTAATGGTGTATTGGTTCAACAGTGTTACCTACATCTTTACACTTTCTGTCAAACTGTTGATAATTCATGCGGACTTTCAGCACAACTTTAATTTCAAATAGTATTGTACTGCTTTAAATCAATACTCACAGACAGTTGGCTAGAATCAAAAAGTGGCAAATTTAAAATGGCATTGTGTATTCTCCTAAGTGATTAGTGTTGATTGTTCGTAATTTATTTGTGTATTGATTTGTAAGTATTTGTTTATTGATTTGTAAGAAAGAAGAATATGATAAGACTGATATGCTACATTATAACAATCTGTTCCAGTTACTAAACTGACTGACCCCTTTAATACAATCAGTCAGTTACTGACTAACCTAACTCACCTGTTAATCAGTCAGTTTACTGACTGACCTAACTCACCTGTTAATCAGTCAGTTTACTAACTGACATAACTCACCTGTGAGTTGTTATATTAGTAATAAAAATTATCTTATTAAATTAAAATGGCAGGTTTCTCAGCTACCTTTGTTCTCATAAAATCAATAGTTGTTTGGCTGGAAACAATTTAGTATTCTCTCTTCTAATTTGTTTTGTTATAAGCAGTCAGGCTGTCTGTTATTCAATAAGTGTATATGGCCCGAGATTGGAGTGAGCAAACATGAAGTTGTGGGTGTTTATATTGCAGAATTTTTCTTGTTATGAAGGTATTTACTTTACAATAGGGGTTTTTTTTCTTCCACCACATTGTAAAGCTGATCTTTCATGCTGCAAATGACCTGTTATGGTTTTCTTTCTCCAGATTTAGAGAGCTCAAATAGTTCCTAGAACTTTTGTAGTAAATTATCTGATTTTGTCATCACCCCGACCCTTCTACATGCTTATTAAGTTCTCTTAGGAGGGAAGTTTAAATACATGTCATTAAATCTTATTATAAGAATTGCACATTGTGGGCGAGTTTGTGTCAAAGCTGTACGTGCAGTGCTTCTTTATAAGCATTCTGCACTCCTCTGCTGATACTCATGGAAGTTGTGCTGATGAGGTTTCCGTCATTATTTACTCTTCTTCTCTTCCATGCTTATTCTCTAGATGTTTTAGGACATAATATTGAGCCTATAAGTTTTACTTGTGGAGGAGCCACCACTCACTGAACTAATGTCTAGTAAAGGATTACCACTTTTATTCTCAACCACAAAATTTTCTGAAGCTTTTATTTGTTTCAGATAAAATTCTCTTTAATTTTTCACCAAATAAGGTTCAATTCAGTTGAGTAATTATATATTCTCACAAATTTAGTAAAAAAAAGTGTGGCAGTTGGTTAAGTAAAAAGTCTGGCAATTGGTAACTATATGACCCCACTGTTTTTTCTCTGATTTTCATTTGAGGACACCTAAAGGGCTTTAGTTTTAATTGGTTTTCTTATGATTGTCAAATTTTTCGACTTATCAAAGAAGAAAATGGTGAAAAACAGTATTAGGACAGTAAAAACAGGCTTAATCATGGTAGGCACTGAATCTTTTTCCAAGTTCTTTGTCTTTTGCTTCTGCAAAGTATAGGTATCTTTGATGTCTCAACATTGTCTGTATATTTAGTTTTGAAGAAATGATGACTGATGAAGACTTATCAAGATTGAATATGTAAACAGCAAGATCTGTGTACAAGATGAGAAATTAATTCCTTTCAAAGTTGATTCCTTCAATAATGTGAATAGTTAGTAGTATTGCTAATGCTGAACACCTCCTAACACCTCCCATACTCAGCTTTAGAATCTCCAATTGCTCAGGTAGTCTTACTTAGTTTATTTTTACATCATTCAGTAGTTATTTTTGCTAAATATGTCTTTTTTTCTTTTTCTGCACTGAGAGTAAATACTCCATTGTACTACCTGTATCTACAGATTGCTATATGCTTATAACACAGTCCTCTTGGCAGAGAGCAAAACTGAGTTGCAGAGTATGTTGTCGTGGATGTATGAAGTTTGTATGAAATTCAAGCTGCGTATAAATAAGGGAGAAAAAACAAAACTATGGTTTTTGAGTGAGAAACTGTTAGTACTTTATGCAACATCAGTCTAAACAGTACAGAGATAGACCAGGTGAAAGAATTTATGTAGATATTTAAGAAGCATATTTCACACAGAAAGCAGAATAGATGGGGTAAAATTAGTAGGCAAGTGAATTAATCTTTGACAGTCAGCTAGCTACCTTAGGAGAAGCAAAGAACTGGGGATGACATTTTCCATGACCATTGACCAGTTGAATCCATTGACGCCCCCAGAGGAAACCAATTGCCAGGTTACTTAATTGATTTTGCAGTTGCCCAGAGTCTAGGTGACATCAAGCTTGGGTGTTTAAACAGTATCATATAGATGCTGCAGAAAATTGTTAAAAGTAGCTGCTCATGTATGTGAGGCCATGACTTGTAAATAGCACCATGATTGTTTTACACAGGAATGAACAATATTTACAAAGAACTAAGTAATATTTTTTTAATTACACCTTTTCCTAGGATTTAATTTTCAGAGCTTAAATGAATAAGATTCTATATGAGAAGCTCTTGGGTAAGAAAACATTTCATGCCCTTGTTTTGTGTGTATGTTTCTCTATCTAGTCACCACATTTTTGCTCCAAAAGAAAAGAGATAAACAGTGTAGTTGGTCCTTCTTGGTGAGTTGTTTTTATTACAAAGTAGACATTTGTAGCCTCTTGAAGTCTGTCAGGCTCTGTCTGTTCAATACTTCACAAAATTAACTTGACAATGGAGCACAGAGCAAGAAATGTTGTTGTTTTAAATCCTGAGACTGACAGAAATCTGCAGATTTTTCTGTGGTTGGTGAGCTCTGATTGAAATGTGTACTTTTTTTATAAAGCAACTCAGATTGATGGGCAAACTATTGTTTATCTCTTAATTTCGCATTTTTGAACAAGAATGTGTTATTATTCTTAAAGTGAAGCCAAAGTAAATAATTTTTTGTGTGTAGTGTTTAAATTGTGTTAAGCAGCTAACTTACATGACTGAAATATTATAGTTGTGCTAAGAGTAAAAAATGTAAACGAATTTACTACCTTGTGTGAATATTATACAGGATTAATTCTCTAAGAAGAGTTGATGTATTTTACCTGTAATCATAAATACTCAAGAAATATTAGAATTAAAAAAAATATAGATGTTAAAAACACACTGATGAAAATCACTCCTATTCATTCTGTATAAAAAAGACTGATGATAATGCTGATTTTTTTAGGGGGAACATTCTTTTTATATGTTGCATGCAAACATATTTATCTTTAATTTTAGAATTTGAGAATAGTTTTACCCATAAGTAAGTATTCTGTTGAGAAAACATAGCTTTCAAAGCATTTACAGGTCTTGCCGAGAACTGACAAGTCTGATTTTTGCCCTGTTATGTTAACCATTCTCACTTTAGGCCTAAATTCAGTTTGATAAGCAATTTCTAAACATCAAAATTCAAAGGTTTCAGATATTGTGTCTCCAGCTAACTTTGTGTTTGACTTGAAGTTCCTTTATTGCCATCATTTATTGTTATTTTTAAATGAAGATATTTTTGGCTTTTGCTGTAATCATGCTCTACAGAATTGAATTTTTGTTTGTTTACTTGCAGCATTCATCGTTTATAGAATATGCAACACTGTTGATGTTACGTATTGTTAATCACACAGTTTAGTGAAATATTAGTTTGTTTGAAACACACACACACATACACACATTAAATTACCATTTACAAAAAGTTAATTTCAATTGCAGAGCTTTGCACTAGCCTTTATATATTATATTTGATGTGAAACCTTTGTATATTCCAATTCTATAATGTAAACATCTGTATCTCATTTAGAAAATTAATATTTGTATATTAGCTGTGATTCTTAATGTACTCCAGAACATTAATATGTACTAGTTTGAAATCTCAGTGTGTTTCATCATACTCCAGAAATGTATTTTTTATTTAAATTCATGATCACTGTAAATTTAACTTCAAAGGAATAAAACAATTGTTTAATGTAATTCTTTTTTGTGTATTCCCAATTATTTGCTTGAATAATAATTGATTTGTTTTTGCTGTTATTCAGTGTGTGAGTTCTGTTTTTTATATGAAAGCAGAGCTGCTGTTGCATTATTATCAAGCTGGGTCCTACGGACCCACAGATTTTTAAGAAGTGGGTACTTTGTGAGATATTCTGGGTCATAGTACATGAATATTTATGTACTTACATAAACAAATGAAAAATAAATGTAATGTACATTGTTCGACACTAATTTATGCTCTTTGAGAGAAATCTTTTGAATTTGAATTTATTGAATATTCTGCCATTCATCATAGCAATACCATACATCACAGAATTCAACACAACAATACATTATTACAGTAAATCTGTGCTAAGTAGTTAAATGTTTAATACAGTTTCAGTAATGTATCCGTAGTATGTTATAACAGAATTACAATAAACATTCCATTAATTACAATTAAAGAACTTGCACAATTAAACCAAAATGTATGAAGTAGATGTTAAGAAATGTAAAAGAATAATCTATGTCTGCATATATCATTGTATGTGGATGACATGGAGCCAGGGGAAAAGGCTTTAAAGAAAAAGCCTGACGAGCCCCCGGTCCCCAAGAAGTGTGTGACAGGCCAAGAACATAGTGCACAGAAATTCACAGTGAGACACGAATCATCATAATAGTACAGGTAAGTTAAGGAATACATGATGATAATCAACTGTAATTAAAAATTAGGTGGCATATAGACAGTACAGTTATGATATGTAGTAATCTTAACACATGCCAACATAACCACTGATAAGCAAAGTATAAAAAAATAATGAATGATTTAGTTAGGATATTTATATATATATATATACCCCAAACCAATGCAACCGGAAAATACACATCCCAAGAATATCTGTACATCACATTATTTTAAACAATCGTGCAGCAATAAACAAACCAAAATCAACAAGACAAAATAATGTGCCACTATATCCCAGAAAAGAAGTCAAGGCTCATCGCAACTTAGCGAATATTGAACAACGATATATATATAAGAAGTCAAGGCTTCAAATCAAATCAGCCATCCAATAATTCAGTAAATACTCTCCTGAATGCCCTGAAGCTAACAATTGATTTAATTTGCAAGGGTAGTTCATTCCACTGTCGCGGACCGGCTGCAATAACACTAATGTAAAAGATTTAGATGTGCCCTGGGAATAACAAAGTTTGTATTACCTAGTATCATGAGAATATGAAAATTGGTGCAATTTCAGAAGATATAAACTTATTATTATTAGCATAAATTCCATTGTGCATAAAAAGTAATAATCAAAATATATAAAGTTTATTAAATGGGATTATTTTATATGAACAGCAAACAGCAGCCATAGCACTATTAGTATCCAATAAGCGAATGTATTTCTTTTGTAAAATATATATTCTATTGACATTACCCAACGTGGTCTGACCCCAGGACAGTATGCAATACGAAAGGGGTGGATATATGAACGAGTAATACAATATTAGTTTTAATCTTATCGTCAACATACCCGAAATTCTATAAACCATTCCTATACGTGATCTAAGCTGATTTGCCAAATAATTAAGGTATTATCCCAACGTAGAGACACCTGAATAAGTACACCCAGAAATTTAACAGTCGTCTTAAATGTAATGGGAACTCCATTCACAAAGATACCAGTTGGGGCAGACGAACAATAAGAACAACGTGAAAACAGGACGGCATTAGTTTTATCTTGATTTATAGTTAAATAACTGCAACTGACCAACGAAAGAACTCCTGAACATCGCAATTAACTAAAGGTACCAACTCCATTAAAGAATTACCGGAAAAGAAGAAACTGGTATCGTCAGCAAACAGCAAATGGTGCGCCCTCGAAGTAACATTAAAAATATCATTAATGTATATTAAAAAAAGAACAGATCCCTGAGGAACTCCGCAACTTACCCCACAAATCTATCTGAACATACTGCGATCTCTGTAACAAATAATTCCTAAAAAACAAAAGCGGAACTCCCCGGATCCCTATATGATTTAACTTTGACAATAGAATTTCATGATGCACACAGGCAAAAGCTGGAGTTTAATCACAAAATATACTCAGGACACTTCTTCCCGAGTCAATATTTGTGTGCAAAAAATTAAGAACATCCAATATAGCCGTTTCTGTTGAGAAGCCCTGACAGAAACCATGCTGACCGTGATGTAAAATTTTGTTCCTCTCCAAGTAGCCAGATAACCTCTTCAGTACTAGTCTTTCCAAAAGTTTAGCAAACACTAATATTAGTAATTGGACGATAATTTTCTACACTAGATCTCAAACCCTTTTTATGTATAACGGTGACTCTACCTGTCGTAAATGCTAAAGGTAATAAACTAGTTTCTAGAATACGATTAAAAATATGTTTCAATGGTACCAACAAAAACTGAGCAACAGATTTAATCACCCTTGGATGAACATCATCCGGGCCAGCACCCTTAGAGGAATCCAATTGCTGTATAGTCGGCAACAGATCCGCCGATACTCGGTCAAAAAAAAAAAAGACGTACACAAAGTTTGGTGGGACAAAAAGTCATCAGACACTCGTGGAATACCGTTCTGTAGTTTCACAGGCAAAGTAAGTATTAAAGATCTTTACAATACGATTCAAATCAGTGACACTAGTTCCCCCATGATCAAGTTCTATTGGAGGGTCGTCATTTGTTCTATGCAATAATTCACCAACCGATTTCCATAAGCTTTTCCCATCCGTGGTACCAGTAAAACGATTTAAAAAAAAAAAAAATTTTGCATTTTTTAATTTAGTATTAAATCAATTTCTGTATCTACAGAACTGGGATAAATCAGAGGTACTTCTGGACTGTATAAATAACTTGAACAGCCTATTCTTTTTGTTTAGACATCTTAAAAGGTTACGAGTAAACCAAGGTTTTCTACACTTTAATGAACATGTAAAGGTCTTAAGTGGAAAAGAACATTCATAAGAACTCCAAAATAATCCCCAAAATGCATCAAAGGCATGAGTGGGACCATCATGTTGTAGCACCGGATGCCAATCTGTAACAGCAAGTATCTCACCAAAAGTTCTTGAGCTATGCTGATCATACGAACGAATACGAATCGAAATCCTGTCTACAAAGTCCAAGGTAGGTACACTACCCCACAAACAAAAAATAGGGAGGTGATCACTTATATTATATGCCAACACACCCATAGTGCAACAAAAATTATTCGTAACACATAGATCAAGTATAGTTGAAGTAACAGGTGTAATTCTCGTGGGGATTGTAACCACACTTATACATCCAGAAGAGCCTATGATATCACTGAATGGATATGAGACGCTATTAGTAGATGTCATATCAATATTAAAATCACCTAAACAATATAACGCCTTTGCCACTCTGATTGACATCCTCCAAATAACTGGAAAAAAAATCAAGAAAAACTGACTGATTTCCAGACGGAGGGCGATAAGCTGCACTTGTAACGCTATTTTCGGTCTCTAAACTAATAAACTCATAATTATCAGTTATAACCGTATATTTTTCAATCTGCGAAAGTGAAATGGAGCACCTAGCAAAAATAGCAACCCCCACCCCCTGATCTAGAAGCAGAAAAAGTTCGAAAACCCGGTACATTACAAGTAAGTTAGTCCACACTATTAAACCAAGTCTCTGAAACGCAAATAAAGTCAACAAGGTAATCCAAAGAACCCAAACACTCGGAAGAACAGGTCGTATTTGCCAAATAAACTACGAGCGTTAATGTGCAACAATCGCAAACTGCGATTTTTTTAAACCAGCAAATCACGCAAAAATTCAGCAGAACAAACACTAGGATTACAGGTCATAAAAATGAGTTGTGTGTAACCAATAAAGTTACAGAAACATCACATATCCATCAGAATCGACTAAGATCCAAGTCGTCCCTGCTCCTAATGGTAATTGCATTTCCACCCTCCTCCTTTCGGCAAAAAATACGCCCGTTTTTATACCAACAAAATCTGATATTGTTTTCTCTGGAAAATTTCCGCGCATTCCAGAATAATTCTCTGTTATGCACAGTCAAATTCTCATTAACAAATTCTAGTTTCCTGCAAATAATTAGCACCAATATCAGTCAATTTCAAAATCTTCTGACTCCTTGATAAAAGAATATCTACTTTTCTGGTCTGAAACTGCACAATGATTGGTGAGGGACACTGTGCCCCCTTAGTTTTTATTCTATGAACAACATCAATATCATCGCACCAAAGGTCTCCAAAATCCAACCCTTTTGCAATATTAAAATAGCACAATGTTCGAGAGATCAGCATTAGTCTCTTCATTACTCTCAGGGATTCCATGTATTTCCAAATTTCTGTTTCTCATATATTGATCAAGGTTGTTCAAGTCCTGTGACAGTCTGGATATTTCAGAATCCTGGTTCGAAATCCTCTGCTGTGAAGAGCAACCACTTCCCTACGAGTCCTCAAGCAACGAACCAGATTTATTTAAAGAAGTCAAAATGTCATCATACTTCTGTGAAAAGAACTCAACTGATCTCTTCAAATCTAGTATCTCAATCTTTAATTCGTTAATAGCATCTAGCTTTATGTTGACAGACTCTAGAACCGACTGATTCTCAGTCGGTTCTGGAGTCTGTCAACATAAAGCACACTCTTTCACCAATTTCACCTCGGAATTAATGTTTCTTTTAGTGGAAGCCGCTCGCTCAGAATGGATCCCGGAATCATGTAATACACCACGTCGACAACTATTACATTGCCATTTCATTTTTTTTTCTCTTTTGACATTCGTCAGTGAACATTTTCTGTTATTGAACAACAAGCATAATGATATCTGCCGCCGCATCTCCCGTAGCATTGAACCCACAGAAAAAAATCAAGTACCGACAGAATTAAATTTTATAATTTTCAACTAAATTTAATCATAATGGAACTACACAAAGACAACGCATTTTAAGTCAGCTCAGAACACCAGAGCAACTTTAATTTTTCAAAATGCAGGAACTGTGTGATGACTTCTGTTGAACAGTTTTTTTTTACTTTTAACAAACAATCACCGAAGTAGATGTACAACTTTTAGTACAATATAATCATTCACAGTGCTCTCATTAAATGCAAGTTTGTTTTTCAAATTTAAATTTCAACTGTTCCATTATTGATATAAAAATCTGAAAGATTTAATACATTAATCAGGACATTTGTATATTCACATAATCCTGTATTGTATATTTACATAATCTTGAGGGACGGTGCATTGCTGGCTGTTTACGTTCTTTTCCTAATCCTCACAAATTTGATTTTTGCCAAATGGCATGATAAAAAAATTGGAAGTAAAATGTGGGCCCCAAAAGACGTGTAAAATTTGTAATTATGGGTTCTTTTTTTTTTGTTGTTGTTGTTTTGGGGTAATTTAAGCGATATATAGCGTGTTGGTGGCAGCGCTGTGAAAGAGTGACTGACAAATATTTGCTTGTTCTAGACCTTGAATGTGGAGCATTATATTTCAACTCACTTGAAGTCTAAAAACAGCATTATTATCTTGGTGGCTTAGTGGTCATAGCTGTGCCATTGGCTATTCATCCCAGTTGGACCTGGATACCAAATGAGGCAAGATTGATGTGTTTGCCCAATGATGCTGTTTCTGTCCTTTCCTTGAGACCAGTGCCCCTAAATCAAGGACAGATATTTCTTCATAGCCCAACATGCTAATTGGAGGAGTTAAACATAACCAGTGCATTTGACTACTTTTTCATAATGTAGAATTATACCATTTACGGGCATTGGTTCATGCTTATTTCTGTAAAAACTTGATTGAAAATATCCTTTATTGATAGGATATCTTTCGATATGAAGAACATTTTATCTCCCCCCCCCCAAGTGGCACCAGTTTTCTTGCTAGGAATGCATAGTTACATTTTTCTCCATATATCTGCTTCTAATTCTTTGACTTCAAAAGTTCCTTTTGCTTCAGAAATCATCCACTATGAAAAACATTTTGCATACAATTCGTGATTTTTTCCTAATGCACATTTCTGTGGCAAGTGGGTGGATGAGGTTATTTCTACTTGCAAACTGTTTTATCCATTCCAAGCAGGAATCCAATTGAAGGAACTGCTTTTGTAACTGGTTCTGGCTCATCCCCTTCCCTGAAAACAGTGTCCTTAGGTGAGGAGGGTTGACTCTATAGCCTTAGATGATCATGGTCATTGTTAAACCTGGAAAAAGAACAAACTTAAAAACCATCTTAGTTATTGCCATTAGACCAACATCATTGATGCTGTAAACATTTGTAATAAAGCAATACAGAACTTGTAGGGCCATCCCAGTGCCCGGGTGGTGAGAGGTGCTTATTTGTGTTCTCACTAGTCAGCGCTTGGATGAGGTATAGGTGGTATATGTCCTACAGCACTGGCCACTGGCTCTCTCTCCCTTTCCTGGAACCGGTGGCACCAAATCAGAGACTAGTAACTGCTTGTAGCCCTATGAGTTCCTCATGATGGTCGTTAAACCCCGAAAAACAAAAATTATGGTGCATGGGTGGTTGACGATCCTTCCGAGTTTCTAAGGAGTTGCTTGCACAAAATTTAGAGCCACTTGTTCCGGGAAAGGGAGAGGACCTGTGTATAATAGGGATTAACCCTTCCCAACACCAACACCCCTTAAAATTTCCTAAGACCATATAAAATCTCAACACCCCTCTGTTGGAAGGTGTGTAGCACACACATATATTATACAAATGATAAGAGACATCTAAATATGCATACATGAGATTCTTCCGCTTTTTCGTCATCATTTGAGTCATGCTCGAGATCGACACAAAGCTTAAGAGAAATTTTGGGAACGATTATTGGGGATGTTGTTTTCCATCTGGAGATGATATATTTTATCTTTCAAAACTTTTGAAAATGCAAGTTAAATGGAGTGAAGATTTTTTTTTTTTGCAATCATAATTTCGTTTTCTTGTGATGTTACTTCTGCCTAGTATTGTTGTTAAATGATATTTTATTTCTTAAACATTCGTGTTTCAGCTTGAGAATGGAGGAAAATTTTCAGAAAATGAAAGACTGCTCGAAATTTTTTCTGTAATCTTTAGCCATCAGATTCTTACATTTGTGTGGTTCTCGAGATCAATGAATAACTGAACAGAATTGAGGGAGGGGCGTTTCCCGTCCAAGGACGGAATTCCGACTTTCGGAAATTGAATTTAGAAGGAGTGAAGATTTCTCCTGTAATCATTTTTTTTTCTCGTGTTGTTCTTTCTGTCCAGTATTGTTGTTAAATATCATTTTATGCTATAAATATTTGTATTACAGCTTGAAAATTGGAAAATTTCCAAAAACAGATTTCGGACTGAGCGAAGAACTTGTCCCGAATCGTAATCCCCCCCCCCGCGATGTTTCCTCGATCCTGTGTTATTAAATGTCAAATATATTTTAATAGATTTTATATATATTTGAATAGGGATGTGTTCCAGTTTAAAATTAAATTCTGTCGTGCTTATGCTGTGTTATATTCGTATTGTTTTGCCATGCATTCTGATTTTTCACCTTGTTAAAAAGTTCAGCTTTTTTTTCTTCGTCAGTCTCACATATGAATATAGTCAAATATATCTCAAACCTGCACACAGCTGCAAGAGTTAATGGCAAGTAAAATACAAATATATACATAATTCAATCAATACAAGCACACTCAATCAGTAACTAAAATAACAACATTGTCAAGAAATAAATATAAAATTTGGTAGTCGGCCTCTGGGTACCAATCATCAGGGAAAGTCATACCCGCTAGTTGACCCGTATGTTGAACAGTTGTCAATAGCAGTTAACATTTACATGAATTCCTCGGCGTTTCCTTGAAACTTCTTTCTACCATAATGCCATAACATATATATTTTTTTTAATTTATGTGTATATCAGTCGAATGTTTTAGTTTTTCTTGTTTAAAGTCAGTCATTGCAGCACAAAACGTATTTACGTATTTCTTCATTTTAATCTGCTACAAATTTTCCAGACTCAATTCAGATACACAAGATTTGTGAAAATATCAGTGTCTAACTTAGTTGCTTTTACTTTGTTTAGGGAATCATTTAGACATGAACCAAAAATAAAAAAACAACACAGAAACAAAATACCCGTGTGTAGTTTTGAAAAAAAAAAAAAAAAAAAAAAAAAAGATTCTAGATTTGATATGTAAACCATTTTCAACTACAAAAAAAATTCAAGTTTTTCTCCATTTTTTTAATATATGCTCAAATCTAAAAAATACTTCACCATAAAAATGCTCAGCTTTCAGAAAATTTACTTTCACCCCCAGCTGTTTTTAAGTTTTGAAAAAAAAAAAAAAAAAGATTTCCAGTTTTAACAATTTCGAACTAGAAAAAAAATTCAATAGTCCCTTATTTTTTTAAGTTTACTCAATTTTTAATCCTATGTTCAAATCCTAAATACTTCACAATCAATCCAGGTTCAGTCTCGAAAGTGACAGACGTCGTATTCTCCTCTGGGGAGAACCTGGAACCACGGGCGGATTGGCCCACCGGGACACCGGAACATTTCCCTGTGGACCACTCAAGAAATGGCCCACTTGTTCGTAATCTTTTAACCTTAATTTTTTGGGAACGAATTATTTTAGTACTTATGAATAATAATCGGTAACTTTATTTGTGCTTTCATATCTGTCTGAAAAGTTATTTCCTTAAGACTAAAGCGTTTCCTCGTATCTATAATTTGAGTTTTTTCTGAAAAGAAATTGCAGCTGGGCCAAGTACACTATTATGAACTGATTAAGCGAAAGGTAACTACAGTTAGACGTAGATCGTTGGGCTGGGAACCCAGCATAATTGGTAGGCCCTAGCCTCCTTTTGTAATCCTGAAGGAGACACTAGAACCCATTGTGATGGATCATCATCCTAAACTCTTGTCCGGATACAGACAAGGCGATTATCCGACGGAGATAATCTGAAATCCGTGTCCCTGCCACATTTACCTTAAAATCAAAAACGATTTACCACAAAACTCATTCATGTGAGTTGAAACCAATGGTATAAACAGAGGTAGTAATACGTATGTATTTGGTAACTGATCACGCAGCAGATTCTCAGTGACCAAATAAATAAAGAAATTAATTGCGCAGGAAAATTATTTTGTAGCATGTGCGACACACACATTTCAACTTTCAGAATGAACTTCATGGTGATTAAGTTGTGACTCCTGATTTTGCAAAATCGGATTTTTCAAAGAAAAATAAAGTTGCTTGGTACAACACCCCGTTTTTGAGTGTGGTTCGATGTTACATTCTAATCATGAGCGTATTTAGAAAAGTCTTTTACCTTTAAATTGTTAAAAAAATCTTCACGACTGAATTTGCTTTACAATACATATTACGACAGTTCCTTTTCATCCACGATATAATAGAATTTTTTTATAATGAGGGAATTTATGAGGTGTCCCCCTGTAGGTATGTACGCTTTTGTGTTGGAGCACGAGATTAAATTCCCGACCTGGTTTGGTTGTCCCAATACTATGCCTGGAACCCATTACTCTCCAACAGACATACGAGAAATGTTCCATAACAGAGGTGGTACTTGTCTGGGGTGGCATTATGTCCAACGGGCGCACACAGCTCTAAGTCTGTTCTAGTGAAACTTTAACAGGTCGGAGATACAGAGACAAAATCCGTGTTCTCTACGTGAACCTTTTTCGGGGTGCTGTAGGCCCAGATTTTCTGTCAATGGACGATAATGCGAGACCTCATAGAAATGCTATTATCAATGTTTATTTGGAAAGAAGATATCTGCCGCCCCGGTGGGACAGTGGTCTAAGCGATGGCCTCTGGTCATTCGTCCGAAAGGGGTCCGGGTTTGAATCCCGGTGAGGCATGGATGTTGTGTTTGTCTTACGGCACTGGCTCTCTCCCTTCCCTGGAACCAGTGACTCTAAATTAGGGACGGGCGACTGCTCATAGCCCATTGAGTTGCTCACGGTGGTCGTTAAACCTCCAATCAATCAAAGCAGATATCCACCGTATGCCGTGGCCAGCGCATTCACCAGACCTCAACCCAATAGAGCATGTGTGTGATGCATTGCAGAGCGTCAACATCTAGTCGGGACTGCGATCTGCTCTTGTTGAGCAGTGGAATCTGCTGCCATTGTCTTATTGCTTCCCTATAGTCAGCAGCACGAGACGTCGGTTAGTGTGAGATTTGTATCGCAGTAAGAGGTCATTATATGCTTTATCAGACAGTTGTACAAAATCAGAAACTCCGGGCAATTCCTGCTGTTTTCACCATTTTAGACAATTGGTACGTTTTCCTAGTTCACCATTTTTTATGTGCTTTGTACTGCGCGCATTTAGTTCCTCACTGAGGTATGTACACTGAAGAGCAATTGAATTAGAGACAGCTGGCGTTATGCAAATGTGGCGCTGTGGGCGGCCCTGTAAACGGAAACGACATGACGTATGCAGCGATCCCACAATATAAGGAGTGATGCGACGGGAATCAGTAGGAGTCGGACGCAGTATGGGTAAGACGAAGGATCTAAGCGCATTTGATCGTGGGCAAATTGTCGGGGCCCGACGAATGGGTCACTTCATCTGGGAAGTCGTGCAAGCACTGGGATTTTCACGAGCCACTGTGTCACGGGTGCACCGTGAGTACATCGAATCTGGTAAAACCATCCCTGCAAGAGCCAACTGCCGTGGACAACAGCGTGTGGATGAGCGGAGTCATCGTCGGCTAGCTCGCATTGTAACAGCGGATAGACGGGCCACAGTGCAAGAAATCACTCGGCAATTTAACGCTGGTGCACAAAAACGTGTAAGCAGCCACACCATCCAGAACCATCTCCTCGCTATGGGGTACAGAAGCCATCGTCCCACTAGGGTACCGCTGCTGACCGCACATCACAGGGTGCAAAGATTAGCATGGGCGCGGAAACATCGCCACTGGACCCTAGACATGTGGAAAAATGTTGCCTGGGCTGATGAGTCGAGATTCACGTTGGTACATGCGGATACAAGTACGGCGCAAACCACATGAAGCGATCGATCTTTCTTGCCAGCAGGGTACTCTTCAAGCTGGTGGGGGTGGCATTCTCGTCTGGGGACTGTTTACGTAGATTGAAATGGGACCCCTGGTACGTGTGACATCGTCCCTCACAGGTCAACGTTACCGGGATATCATGGACGACCATTTGCTCCCGTTTGTGCGTCTTCAACATCCCACTGGGGACCTTATGCTGCAACAAGACAATGCACCGTGCCATCGCTCCCGAAATGTGTCTGAAGGTTGGATGAACACTCCACCGACGTGGCCTCGCTTCCTTGGCCAGCTAGGTCACCTGACCTCAATCCCATCGAGCACATCTGTGATGCCATCGAGAGAGATGACCCCCTCCATCAAATCTTCGTGAACTGTGAGAGCTTGTTCAGGGGTCGTGGATCCGTATGGCTTCCCAACGCTTCCGGTGTCTTGTCGAGTCCATGCCGAGACGAATTGCCGCCGTCATCAGGGCGAAAGGTGGTGCTGCACGTTACTAGACAGGTATCTCTAATTCAATTGCTTTTCAGTGTATGTAGCCTAAAGTAAACAGCCTATTTCATTGTGCCTCCTCGCTTTTGTAATTTAAAACTTTTTGTTCATTATGGGATAACTTTTGGACACCAGTGCTAAAGGCACCAGTGTAAAAAAAACTTGAGAAAGGATGGAAGAACAATTGTTTTGACTGGGATGCCTCCTTTGTTTGGGTTTATTATAAAATGGACTGTGTCAAAGAATTTAGTTGTCATGGATATAAATTTAGTAGTGAGATTGATTGTGATCAGTGGCGTAGCCAGAAGTTTCTTGCGGGTGGGGTGGTCCATAGATTTGGTTCACCGGTTAAAGCCTCACGGAAAAAAATACTCCAAGTGGGAATTATCCCAAAACCTTCAAAAAATGATTTTTTTTTTAATATATACACTCGTCATAAAAATCCGCGCACCAAGAAGGAGGCGTCGGATTGAAATGAGATTTTAGTAGTGAGATGGTACATAACCAAGGGCAGAAATTATTACAATATCACAGAAGCAGGACGATTTCTCGCTGACATACGGTACACATTCCGGTCAGCGTTAGTACCGAGTTGGATCGCCTCGAGTTCGGATACATGAGGTGATACGGTCCGGCATGGAGTCAAAAAGACGCCGTATGTTATCCTGGGACAGATTGGCTCACACATCTGGCAACTGACGCTCTAAATCACGAACACTGGGACATGGAGAAAGCTGGCGTCCCATCTGGTCCCACACGTACTCAATGGGCGAGAGATCAGGTGATCTGGAAGGCCGCGGAAGCGTCGAAGCATGACGTAGACAGTCCTGGGAAACCCGAGCCGTGTACGGACGGGCGTTATCTTGTTGGAAAATGACTCCGGGCCACCCCGCCAGGAAAGGCAGCACATGGGGCCGCAGGATCTCCTGTACGTAGCGCTGGGCTGTCAACGTCCCTCGGATCACTGCGAGAGAAGACCGGCTGTCATACGCTATGGCTTCCCAGACCATCACGCCTGCAGTTCGGGACGTGTGCCATTGTACAGTGAGGTTGGGATTGTAGCGCTCACCTGCGGTCCTCCACACTCTGGATACTGTGGTCGTCCGTTCCCATACAGAAGCGGGATTCGTCGCTGAACACTATACGTTGCCAGTCCGTATCATTTCACGTTGCTCGCTGCTGACACCACTGCAATCGACGCCGATGATGATCAGGTGTTCATGGTAGAAAACGTAAAGGCCGTCGAGAGTGATCAGGTGTTCATGGTAGAAAACGTAAAGGCCGTCGAGAGTGCAGATTCGCCTCTTTCAGGCGTCTGAAAATGGTTCTGGCGGACGCAGGAGTCCTTTGTACAGTCGCGACATGTCTCTGGATATTGGACAAGGACGTCATTGCATCTGTGCGTGCCGCTCTCACGATCCCACGGTCCTCTCTGCTGGTGGTGTGTCTGGGTCGTCCAGAGCCAGTCCGCCGTGTCTGGGTGCCTTCCCGTGTCCATTGCTTCCAACGCAATCGCACCGTACTGTCCGACCGGCCCAAATGGCGGCCGACTCGGCGCGCCGGCCACCCTGCTTCTCTCATCCCGACGATAGTTCAAACTCCGTCAGTTGCCCGTACGCACATCTACGATACGGCCTCGTTCAAACTCCGTCAGGCCACCCCGGTGGCGCAGTGGTCTAAGGCGTTGGCCTCTGATCATTCGTCCGAAAGGGGTCCGGGTTCGAATCCCGGTGAGGCATGGATGTTGTGTTTGTCTTACGGCACTGGCTCTCTCCCTTCCCTGGAACCAGTGACCCTAAATTAGGGACGGGCGACTGCTTATAGCCCATTGAGTTGCTCACGGTGGTCGTTAAACCTCCAATCAAAAAAAAAACTCCGTCAGTTGCCCGTACGCACATCTACGGCGGCTCCTCGGCATGTCTATCGCTCAAGGATCTCACCTGACTTTTACCGTACACATCAGCGCGAATATGGAGTCCTCCGCACGGCGCCTTATAAGCCCTAAGGATTGAGATTGCATCGCTGGTTGTGGACTCGCTGGCATGCGGAATAGCACGAAACTTTAATCATTTGCATGTCTGCCCTCCCCGTAGCTATTCGCCGAGTTTCGCGTTAACCACACGGTTTTTTTCTTGGTGCGCGAGAAAGAGCTTTCAGCTTCTCGTTCATCGTTTTTCGTCCAGTAGGAGTGGTTTTACGATCCCTGTGCTGGAGGGAAAAAAATTGAAGGGGGGGGGGGGTTGAGGTGCTCTTGGTTTTTGAGAGGAAAAGGGCGTATGGCTGCGGACCATGGTGAGGAGTGTTTACCACGCAGCATCAGCGAAAGAGAATACGTGATTAAAGACGAAGAAGAAATGGAACTGAAGAAGAGGAGTAGAAAAAAGGTCCCCGATGCCATTCCGTGGATCCACGGAAAAGATACCAGAACAATAAATTAACAAGTTAGTAAAATCATGCAATGCATTGATTATGATACGCTTTCCAACATACCAGAAATTATTACTCAAGTTATGTGGATAATGGCTGTGGAATAAATCTCGCTCCTGTGTCCTGACCTTTGACCCCATTTCGATTATATTCAACAGAACCAGTTCAATGTACCTTAGGAATAACATACTAACGTTTTGTCGTAATAGACGCAGTTTTACGCAAGTTATGAGAATAATGGCTGTGGATTTGTGCAACGACCTTTGATCCCATTTCGTTGATATTCAACAGAACCGGTTCACTATACCTCCGGAACAACATGATGATGTTTTGCCGCAATCGAAGCATTTTTAGGTTAGTTATGATGCACAAGAGCAATGGAATGGATCCCACTCCAGTGTCCTGACCTTTGACCCCATTTCGCCCATTTTCAATAGAATTCGTGCCCAGGTGGTTTCCTACCACATACTAAAATTTCATTGAAATCGAACCATATTTACGCATGTTATAACGCATAAAGAGAATGGAATGGATCCTGCTTTTATGTCCTGACCTTTGACCCCATTCCGCCCATTTTCAATAGGGTTTATCTCCAGGTGGTTATTTACCACATACTAAAATTTCATCGAAATCGAACCATTTTTACGCAAGTTATGACGCATAAGAGCAATGGAATGGATCCCGCTCCTATGTCCTGACCTTTGACCCTGTTTCGTCCGTTTTCAAAAGGGTTTGTCCCCAGGTGGTCTCCTACCACATACTAAAATTTCGTCGAAATCGAACCATTTTATCGTGCGGACGGACGGACGGACAAAGCTGGAGCATATACGCTTCTTCAACCGACGGTTGGAAAGCGTAAAGAAAAACAAAAAAACCACGCTAGTTGGGAGTTATCTTGACTCCAGCAATAAGGAACGTGCAGTTCAACCGGCATCAAGCAAATTCAAAGAATGTGATTTATTTTGGCATTTCAAGAGAGTTCTGCTTTCTTCCTCTTTTTATTTCATATTTTGTATTTTATGTAATTTTTTTACATTTTATCATAATTATTCGCTGATGACGTAAATTAACAAAAGGAGATGTCTGTTTCTGCAGAACAATGCGCCATTCCACCTTGCCGCAACCACCCAGGCATGGCTCAAGGAACACTCAACTGAAGTTTGGTTTGGGGCCATCCAGTGGCCCCCAAGGTTCCGGATTTAAATCCTGTGGAATCTATCTGGGATGCCGTGGAGCGGAACATCAGATCCATGGATCCCGGCCGGAGATGGGGGCAGTGCTGCAAGAGGCATCAGTGTTGCATTCAAAGAGTTTTTTCGGGGGGGGGGCAATTACGAATTTCGAGGTGGCTAAAATTTGCTGACTGATTATATACATATAATCGCAGTTTTGTTATTTATATCATCATCATCATCATCATTGTCAACCATTATCAATCCACTGCTGGACGAAGGTCTCCCCAAGTTTCCTCCACAACGGTCTGTCTTGTGCCAGTCTCCTCCATGTCACCCCTGCATACTTTCGAATTTCATCCACCCATCTCCCATGTGGTCTTCTTCTGGGTCTTTTCCTGTCCCTTGGAATCCAATCTAAAATTTCGGCTGTCCATCGATGATCTGTCCTTCTGGCAGTATGTCCAGCCCATTGCCATTTCAGGGATTTAACTCTGATCATGATGTCTTCCACTCTTGTCATTTTTCGGATCCACGAGTTCCTCTTCTTATCTCTCCTGGTTACACCAAGTATGCACCTCTCCATGCTTCTTTGAGTTGTCTGCAGCCTTTGTATGTCTCTTTTAGTTAAGGTCCACGTCTCTGCACCATACGTAAGCACTGGAAGGATGCATTGATCAAACACTTTTCTTTTAAGACATAATGGCATATTGCTCTTGAAAATGATGCTGTTTCTTCCAAAAGCTCTCCAGGCAAGTTTTGTACGCCGATTAATTTCTTCATCAATGTGACCCTCACTTGATATCTGCTGTCCAAGATAAACGTACGTGTCTGTTATCTCCAGCTTTTCTCCATCAATCGATAAATCTTCATTTCTTGTAAAAGCATTGAACATCACTTTTGTCTTCTGAAAGTTCATTTTTAATCCCACTTCTTTACTCTTGTCAGCAAGTTCCTGGATCATACTCTGCAGCTCTGATGGGCTAGTTGCAAAAATGACTACGTCATCAGCAAAACGAAGGTGGGTTAGATAATCTCCATTAATCTTTATCCCCTTGTTTTCCCAGCTCAGTGACTGAAAAACACCCTCCAATGTGGCATTAAAGAGCTTCGGAGATATGGTGTCACCTTGTCTCACTCCCTTTCCAATTTTTATGTGTGTTGTATTTTCAAACAGCCTAATCTTTGCACTTGCATTTTCATAGATGTTATTAATTATATTAATGTATGCATCTTCAATACCGCAGGTTTTCAGAGCCATTGTAACTGCTGATGGTTTCACCGAATCAAAGGCTTTTTCATAATCGATAAAAGCCATGCACAATGGAAGTTCATATTCCCTCGCTCTTCCAATTAGTTCTCTCAGCACATGGATATGATCTATTGTGCTGTAGCCACTCCTGAATCCAGCTTGTTCTCTCGGTTGAGCCATGTCCAGTGTTACCTTCAAGCGGTGTGAAAGAACTTTAGTGAAGATTTTATAAACTACTGATAGGCGGCTGATAGGTCTGTAGAGTTTCCGATGGAAAAACTTTTGCACACATTTCCTTCACAATTAGTGTGTTCCCACGGATGAAAATTTGAACATCGATTAAAATAACTTCATATTATAACTTGGAAAACTTAATATTTTCTAAAACATAACCATAAATATATTAAAAATCAATAACTTTTCCTTTGGTGGTGTTGAAACCAGAGAAAAGATGGCGCTACCTGTACTTTGATGACGTCCGTGGAGAAAAAAATGTTGGATTGCATAATTACGGTTATGGTTTCGAAACTATTAAGTATTCCAAGTTATGAAATGAAGCTATTTTAATCGATGTTCAAATTTTCATCCTTGGGAACGCATTAATTGTGAAGAAAATGTGTACAGATATTTATATATATATATATATATATATATTAACACATATAAAATTTTTAAATATACACTGGCGTGCAAAAATTAAGGACGAGACGGTTTTTTACGCTTTCCAACCGTAATTTGAAGAAGCGTATATGCTTCAGCTTTGTCCGTCCGTCTGTCGGCACGATAACTGGCGTAAAAATGGTCCGATTTCGATGAAATTTTAGTATGTGGTAGGGGACCACCTGGGGACAAACCCTGTTTAAAATGGGACAAATTGGGTCAAAAGTCACGACGTAGCAGCAGAATCATTCCATTGCCCTTTGCGTCATAACTTGCGTAAATATGGTTCGATTTCAATGAAAGTTTACTATGTGGTAGGGGACCACTGGGGACGAACCCTATTGAAAATGGACGAAATGGGGTCAAAGGTCAGGACATAGGATTGCGATCCATTCCATCCCCCTTATCCCATATTTTTAAGGTGGACGTCAAGTAATTTTGCTTCCTATACTTCCAATGGAAAAACTTTTGCACACATTTCCTTCACAATTAGTGTGTTCCCACGGATGAAAATTTGAACATCGATTAAAATAACTTCATATTATAACTTGGAAAACTTAATATTTTCTAAAACATAACCATAAATATATTAAAAATCAATAACTTTTCCTTTGGTGGTGTTGAAACCAGAGAAAAGATGGCGCTACCTGTACTTTGATGACGTCCGTGGAGAAAAAAATGTTGGATTGCATAATTACGGTTATGGTTTCGAAACTATTAAGTATTCCAAGTTATGAAATGAAGCTATTTTAATCGATGTTCAAATTTTCATCCTTGGGAACGCATTAATTGTGAAGAAAATGTGTACAGAAGTTTTTCCATTGGAAGTATAGGAAGCAAAATTACTTGACGTCCACCTTAAAGTACCAATTCTTGTATGTATGTATGTACATTTTATTTTGAAAACGGCTCTCAGAATTTTGATGAAAGTCGTTAACCTACAGTTTTCTGGTACTAGAAGTCGATTTAGCTTGATCTCCACTCTAAGAGAATTCGTTTAGTGGGTTAAATAACCACCCCGAATTATAACGTTTCAGTGTCATGGCGTTGTTCCATTAATGTTACCAATGCTTAGAAATCTTATGACGTCACAATCTCGCGTTTGAGAATGTTGGCGCTTGGTCACGCCATCTCTCTCATTACGTCACGCGTTGTGTGTGGATCCTGTTAAAGTTTTATGACGTCACACTTGCGGCAAGCAGATGGTCGCGATTCCCATCTGCCTCATTACGTCACGCGTTGTGTGCGTATGTCCGTCCGCACGATAACTCGTTTAACAATCGTTCGATTTCGATGAAATTTTAGTATCTGGTAGGGGATCACCTGGGAAGGAGCCCTATTTAAAGTGAACGAAATGGGGTCAAAGGTCAGTACATAGGAGCGGGATCTATTCCACTGCTGTTATGCGTCATAACTAACGTAAAAAAGGTTCGATTTCGATGAAATTTTAGTATGTGGTAGGGGACCACCTGACGACAAACCCTATTGAAAATGGGCGAAATGAGGTCAAAGGTCAGGACATAGAAACGGAATCACTTCCATCGCCATTATGCGTCATAACTTAAGTAAACAATGCTTCGATTTGGATGAAATGTTAGTATGTTGTAGGGGCTTGCCTGGGGACGAATTGTATTGAAAATGGGCAAAATGGGGTCAAAGGTTAGGACACAGGAGCGGAATCTATTCCATAGCCCTTATGCATCATAACTAACGTAAAAACGCTTCGATTGCGACAAAACTTTATCATGTTATTTCGGAGGTATACCAAACCGGTTGTGTTGAATATCATCGAAATGGGATCAAAGGTCAGGGCACAGGACCGAGATTTATTCCACAGCCATTATTCTCATAACTTGAGTAATGATTTCTGGTATGTTGGAAAGCGTATTATAATCAATGCATTTCATAATTTTACAAACTTGTTCGAATGTAACGTCTTTCAGAAGTGCTTCACATCTACTCAAATCATACCATAAGATCCCCAAGATGTAAGAATATGGGACAAGTGAGCAAAACCGTCCAAACAAGGAATCCAAAGGATACAAAAACACTTTATTGAAAAGGTAGCTTCGAGCACAAATGGACAGGAGACAGAAACGTCCGTGTGATAGGCGGCTGCAAAGAAAAATCCAGTCTTTAGTATCCCCCTGACTGCGTTGCAGGATTTACAACGTCTGTTCATGCTGAGGACGAGGTTGTCAAGAAGCTGCTGAGGAATCGCAGCTTCGGAATCGTTGCGGGCGGCTGGTGACGTGCTCCCAAGCGTCTCCCGAGAAGGTCCCACACGTGTTCGATTGGATTTAGGTCCGGGGACCTTGCGGGACAATCCATGCGTTGAATATCTTCACTCTCCAACAGCTCTTCGACAGCCACTGTACGATGAGGTGTAGCGTTGTCGTCCATGAAGAGGAACTCAGGACATACAGCACCTCTAAACAGACGCACGTGAGGCAGGAGAACCTCGGTACAATAGCGAACATCAGTGACTGAACCTCCTTGGAAGATGTGGAGGTCAGTACGGCTACCAAGCATGATACCGCCCCAAACGAGAACTCCGCCACCTCCAAACCGGTCCCTTCCGATGATGTTGGAGGAGTGATTGCGTGTTCCCTGCTCTCTCCAGATGTGTATACGTCCAGAATTGCTCGTCAGACTAAATCGGCTCTCATCCGTAAAGAGAACTCGACCCCATTGCTGATGTGTTCAGTTCTTGTGTTCCTGGCACCACAGAAACCGCCGTCTCCGATGAACAGGCGTTAATGGCACACACCGTACTGGTCGTCGTGCAAATAGACCACCTTTGTGCAGCCTCCTGGCGACAGTAAAACGCGATAACGGACGTCCAGTTGTCTGTTGCATGTGCCTTGCGATTTCTTCCGCTGCCTGCCGTCTGTCTCTTCTCGCCTGTAGGACAATATACCGGTCGTCTGCCGCTGTGGTTGCTCGTGGACGACCACTGCTAAACTCTCAGACAGCTGTTCCTGCCGTATGAAATGCTCTCCAAGCTCGTGAAACGATGCCGTGAGCAATCCCGAATCCCGAACTCTTCTTACGGCACTGGCTCTCTCCCTTCCCTGGAACCAGTGACCCTAAATTAGGGACGGGCGACTGCTTATAGCCCATTGAGTTGCTCACGGTGGTCGTTAAACCTCCAATCAAAAAAAAAAAATCCCGAACTCCTCGGCCACACTAATCACACTTCGACCTTCTTCCAACTTCCTAATGACGCGATCTCGGGTAAAGTCGTCCAGATGTCGTCTGCTGGATTGCCTGTTGGCCATATCACACAGTGGCAGCAACTCGACGTCGTTCAAACCAATGTACACCGTGCAATAGCTTTCACCGAATTGCTGAGCGTACACCGCCCGTGTGCTTTATACCCTTCCGACACTCCACCCCCCTCCCGCACATCATGCTGCATATATGCGCATGCCCTACCGTACCGGACCCTAGTCTATCTCCTGAGTGATCTTTCGGTCTATCCTGCCTGCTCGTTCCGCTGTTATGCTAATTTCTCCTCTTCGTCCTTAATTTTTGCACACAGTGGAGTAGTACAAAAAAAAAATCATATGCTCTTATATCGGAAATGCAGATTCCAAGAAATCTACACATACAAGTGATTAAAAATGTAAAAATGTTATACCTTTGCTTTAATTCAGTAATGGACTATGGATTTTACCATGGGGTGGTGTAATATATTGAGGACGCTAGTAAAGGTAAGACTGTGCTGGAGAAATTCCCCCAAGACATTAGGAGTGGTAAAAATGTCCTCGCCTTACTACAATCGTGTTTCTGATTATTAAGGAATCATAACAGTGTTACCTGAAAACGTATGGTGTAAGCCATTCCCCTGCCATTTGGTTTCAGCCCCTTTAGATTATTTAGATTAGCAAATGCTAGTAAAAAAAAACAGACACTAACTAACCGTTTCGATGGTTGGAGGTGCCTCGATTTTTTTTTTTTTTTTTTTTTTTTTTGTGACAGAATGTAAACCACCACCGCGAGATAAAAAATAACTTTATTATGGGACAATTTCTAATAATTTGCTATTGTTAAAAATTAGGTAGCAAATATTTTGTTGTATTGGAAGCACTAACGTCACGTTAGCTACACTGAGGCTTAACCGTATACATGGGAAGTCGGTATCCAGTAGACTGAAATAAAACTGAATGCCAGCTTCCAAAATATGAGGATGTATTGCAGTGCAAACATCTCTACTGTGTGGAATTCACTGGCTCCAACTACGGGGTGCTCAGGGGCTTGAGCACCCCTTGAAATCATTTGGGGTGCTCCGCACCCTCCGAATTTTTGTTTGTACTAGATTCATACTTAAATATTTAGTTCCACTTTACATAAAATTAAATAAGATAATCGGAATATAGCGCAAATATTTGGTCTCTATAAAAAAAATCAGTATCTTCAAAAAATCGTATTTTAACCACCGATACCGAATAAACACTTAAGAAACAAGACAGCCAAGCAACCGGGAAATCGGGGATGTGGGGTGTGGTTTGTACCCTACCTTCCTAATTGTTTAAAGCTACAGATTTTATTTTTATTTTTTTCGCAATTACGTTCCTTGCAGAGTTGTCAGCAGCTCACCATGCACGCAATGAGCTTCTGTAGGGTCATAAAGCCATAAATGTCAGAGCGGGAGTAATGAATGATCGTCCGAAAGCAGAAGAAAAACAGCGACACTGCGAATGATCTTTTCTCGCTAAAAGGATAATTTTGAAGGTTTTTTTTTTTTTTTTTGCAGTTATTGTTTGTTTGTTTGACATAATTCTGTTGAGGCTTTTTTTTTTCCCCTAGCTTCATAAAACGTATAAGCAGTCACCAATAGTAACACTAATCAATCCACGCAGGGGTGATATACCAAATCTATAACAACCGGTTCACGTGGACTGCAAGATGAATGGTGGCGGGAGGGGTGGAGATTTACAAGTTACACTTGTTGATCAAAGCAAAAATTGCACTGTGATATATGCTGCGTTATACGCTAAATGCTAACAATAACAAGTAAGGAAAATAATACAGTGCAATGATTATGAAGCGCGTTCCATTCTAACACTGAACACGTCAGTTTGTTTGCTACTGCTAGAGCGAGCTTCTCAAAGGCATCGCTACTTGCCTACTGTCTCTTTTGACTAATGATATATACTGCCAATCTCAGCTTTTTTAAACAGGTTTGGTTTTCTAGTAGTAATCCCCAACAAAATGCTCAAATTTTGTCCAAAAGAAAAAAGTTATGGAGCTCTTGTGCGCGCATTACAGAAGAATAAATTCGAAGAATTAAAACGGGGTTCAAGAATTAGGTTGCTATAAAAAAAATGTAATATCTTTATCATGAAATTATGAATCGGTTTGTTTGGGTTTACACTGAAGACAAGGTCCATTTAAACATCTAAAATTTCAACCCTGGAAACGGTACCTGCCTTTTGAATTTCAGCAACCCTCGAAATTTTCAGAAGTCGGAGCCTATGGTGGAATTAGGTTTTTATTGCGAAAGTAGTCCGAGTTGTCAGTGCTTGAAAAATTGCCTTTTTTCTTAATTTTAAAATTAATTTCTCTAAATATTCCGTTGTAAACGAACACAATTAGACAAAATATAAGGGGAAATCGCCCAAAAATCTACGGAGGGGCATTCATAAATTATTGGAGGGGGGGCTAAGCACCCCGAGAAGATACCTGAATACATCACTGGCTGGCATTACCTACGGAAACACTCCGGCAGTCGGTGCCTTGGCGTGTACAGGCTTTGTTATTCGCGCTAGAGGAGGACCAATACGCTATTAAATAGGTATCTCTAATGTTTTGCCCATTGAGTGTATATCCTGGCGAAGGCGTCGAAACAACTTACGGGCTCCCGCTAGAAAACATCCGCACCACAAATACATCGGAGCTAACACGTATTAGTGAGCGCTGACGTGCTGCTTCCATCTACTCGCTGATTCAGGGGTGTATAGAGATTTTTTCTCGGGGGTAGGCGGCGACGGAAAACGGACGTTTTTGAAATCCACCAGAACAAAATTAAAGTTAATGAAAAATAGAAGAAAAAAAAGTAGTTTCTGAAGCGAAGATAGATGGCGACACGTTATCGCTAAATCGTGAAGCGTAGCGTAACGTTGTGAAATGGGCAAAGGAAGTGAATAATATGGATTTTAGGTGGCCCTTAAAAGGGCCTTTATGAATGTACATTCTTACATATGTGTAAAATATTTATTACGACGGAAGAGTGTGTTTTCCGCATGAATCTGAAACTGTCTACCTAGCAGAATAAAAACCAGAAAAGCTTTATCTGCCAGGGAAGAACTGCCTGATCGCACGAATCAGGACTTCAAAGTTCAAAGCAATGTTCTGAGGAAATTCGGCAATTCTGTCGGAATAAATATTCCATAACATGGTCTGCCAAGTACATTTTGTGGTTGCCCTGTGTTAACTTATGCTTAAGGGGACGCCAATTGCTCTTTACTGCTTGTGTATGCACCCCTGTAATGGGATCAATGAAGTTGAGGGAGTGGTAAGTTGATGCATTTTTTTTATTAAATTAAGGCATTTTTTTCTAATGTTAGTAGCAGTTTAACCAAAAACTTAAAAAAATGAAACTCTGTCGGACTAAGCCTCTCTTCTAAGTACTCCCTTGGACGATATGTAATCACTATATCGCGCAGAGCGGGCCAGGGATGGAAGTAGAAATGACCAAAAGAAACATAAATAACCAAATTCAGATACCTTGGCAACATTACTCGGTTATTCTTTCAGCCCTAACCCGCTCTACGCGTTAGTGATTATACATCGGCCGATAGATAGCAGCACGTTAGTTCTGAATTGCGTTTCGTTACTATTTGGGCTGGCGGTTACAATAAGGTGACCAGATATCGGAACACCGATTTGAGGACAAAAGGGCGTAGCGTCCCCAAATCGGTAGTTCATTTGGGGACACATACGTACTCAAAATAAATATGCAAATCTTTTTGTCACAAAACTGCATTGCTTCAATAAGTGTGACATTACACATTAAAATCTGTGTCTTAAAAGGATATATGTTGTTCAATGTTGGTAATTTGTATTGACAAAGTAGAACTATGATGGCGAGGACATATTAGCAAAAGTGAAATGCTTTACCTTAGGTACATGCGCTGAATTAAAATTAAGCTACACACCATAGTAATCGCATGGCGAATTTTTCATTTTGCCAAAGTTTTTGGAGAAACCAAGAACAAGTACAGTCGAAATTTGACAGCGCCAGTGGTGATTTTTTTTTTTTTTGATTGGAGGTTTAACGACCACCGTGAGCAACTCAATGGGCTATAAGCAGTCACCCGTCCCTAAATTAGGGTCACTGGTTCCAGGGAAAGGAGAGAGCCAGTGCCGTAAGACAAACACAACATCCATGCCTGACCGGGACTCGAACCCGGACCCCTTACGGACGAATGATCAGAAACCAGCGCCTTCTGTTCATTCGTCCGTAAGGAACGTCGTATTTCGACGTTCCTTACGGACGAATGGTCGGGAACGTCGACCATCAGTGTTTCGAAATCTTTTAATTATACTCGCCAGACTTGTTAGTAACGTCTGCAACCCTTGAGAAAGCCTCCCGGTTGGAGAGCGAAAGCTCGGGAGATACAATTTTCCCTTGTATTCATTCTTTCATTATAGTTTCACACCAGTAAACGGAGTTTGTATAGATTTGTTTACTGTATTATTTAGGTGTGAATCCCGTTCAACAAGTATTTAACGTTATATTTTGTTCTGAATTCGCACTAATGCTCGTGTATTTCAATTTAAAATAAAAATCGGAAGGGGCTTCAAAATAATTAAGAATTTTATAAATGTAGCATTTTCTCACACATCGGAAACAAGTTAGGATGCGAAATTCGAAACATTTGCAACGAAGGAATGCGATTCGGCTAGCACAAAATGCACTGCTATAGCATTGGAAACCGTCAGCTTTCCCACACTTTGACGGCTGTCGCTCGCGGTTATAGGCTTCACGTAAAGTGGTACCTCTCCATTAACAAAGGCATCTCCAGATATTTTATCACAACCTCCTTGGTTCAAATACAGATACGACCTTGTCTCATTAACAGTAAATTTAGTAATTAAATGAAATGTAAAATAAATCTTCATTTAATTTCTCAGAACTCAACTAGAGAAGAAATACTGTTCAAAAATAGTTCCATAAAACCACATAATGTGTATCGGACTGTGGCTGGGTGTGTAGTCGTGAGTGACACGAGTAAATGCAATGTCTTGTACGTAAATAAATGTATACTTTCGAATCCCTGGTTTCATGTCACATCCACAAAAGTGTACCAGGATACAGTGGTACTACTCTATCGGTTTCTTTTTTGTTTTGCTTTTTATGGTTCTTTCGTGTTGAGCAACAGTTTCTTGGTGCTCAATCGCATTTATAATTTGATCACTAGGTCCTGGTATGGCTTAAATAGAGTTTCGTGAAATGTTTATTGCTGTTTGGCCTTCTTTTCCTGAAACAGTAAGGGTTGGGGCACTTTCCTCTAGTTTATCTGCCTCACCTGACTGAGAATTTAAATGGGTCATAATGAATTCACCCCTTAAATCTCCGCAGACCTCTACTTTAACGTCGATATTTACATATGCTTGAAGTGTTTCTTTTTCATCTAATTTAGAACTGTGCTCCATTCTTCATTGGTTCATGTCCCGCCAGATCTTCATCAGAAAACTGTTTTTTTAACTGACAATGGTGAAAGTTCCCTCTTTCATAATTGTCAGTTAAAACCCCAGGTTTCCTAAAACAATTTTAATCATATTTCCTATCATTTCTCTCCATGCACTTCCAGCCATTTTCATTGTTTGTAACAAGTCGACAGATGTCTTACGATCTTCCTCAATATCAGCAATACATTTTCCATAGCTTGTTTTTCCGCGAAGGATCTTAAAAGTTCTGGATGATGATTTCATGGTCTAAAGGTTGCAAATTTGATGTTGTAATGGCTGGAAAACATTGAACTGTTACGGATTTTATTTCAGGAATTCATCCATGCGCAGCAGAGTTATCACCGAAGATAATCAGTTTACGCCTCTGCAGCATAATTATTCTTATCAAACATTGTGAACCAGTTTTGAAAAAAAAATGATTGACAATGTTTGATAAAAATAATTACTTTTGCCTCTCATTATTGGCTAAGTTTGTCATTAATGGCTTAAGTGACAAACATTGGTTGCCCAAGCCTTTTTATTGGAATAATAATCAACAGGTAGAGATTTTATTCCAAAAAAGCGTCTAAGTTTTTTAGATTTGCCTATCATTTCATTTCATTTCATTTATTTATTCTTTCAGTTGCCACTACAGCAACTAGGAAAAGGAAGGAAAAGGCCGTGAGGCCTGACATAGCCCTCCTCTACCAAGAATACAAAAAACATAAAGCTTAGCAGAAAAGGCAAGCCAACACATATATTGTAGGTACACGTACTTGCTCACAACCAACACATATAACAATGTGTTCCATCAACAATAGTCTTCATTATATCTAGACAAACAAGTATCATATACACTTCACTACATAATCGCATATATATTTATAAATAAACAACAAATAACGTTTGCACCTCACTCTATAATCATACTAACCCACATTTCTTCCATTTAGTCGAAATTGCCTATTGTTTACTAATTATTTCATAAGATATGCCTTTAGTTTTATTTTAAATAAGTTAAAATTATTAATTGATGTTAGTTCTTGGGGCAATGAGTTCCAGAATTTTGGGCCACTATAATTTATATTCATTTTAAGTTTCTCAGTTTGTGGGAACATTGGAATTAGTAGTGATCTATTCCTAGTATTGTGGTAATGAGTATGTATATTTAGTGTTATTATATCATTGTGTATACCATTTTTAATTCTTTTATACATTATTTTTCCCAAGTTATAATCATATAATTGCTTTATCGTTAAAATATTATATATATTGGGGTTCACTTTTGACCGAATATATAAGATTGGTTGAAAATTATTTGATGTTTTAAGATCTATTAGTCTTATAAATCTATTTTGCAGTACCTGTAGTTTATTAATATTATATTGTGTGGTTTGTCCCCAGGTTAAAATGCAATAATTAATGTGTGTTTGAATTAGAGTATGATATATAGAAATTAATATTTTTGGTGTTAAGTTTGGCAAAACACTACTGACCATTCCGATATTTCTAGAAATTTTGTTACTTAAATTTTCAATGTGTTTGTTCCATTTCAAATCATTGGGTATAGTTGTACCTAGATAAGAGTGTGTTGAGACCGTATTAATCCTGCCTCCATTCTTCAGGATCGGTAAATCGTATAAATATGAAGCTTGTGAATTAGAGAAAATCATTAATTTAGTTTTATTAATATTAACAACTAATGCATTTGCATTCAGCCAATCTGTTATTAGTTTTAGCTGAGTATTAGTTCTTAGTGTAAGCTCATTCATATCAGTTCCCTTTAAAATAATAGTTACGTCATCTGCATATAGGATTGTATCATTATCTTTTAATACTGCAAATAAGTCGTTAATATATAAATTAAAAAATAAAGGACCAAGAACTGATCCCTGGGGTACCCCACAGTTTATGATTTGTAATATGGATCGATTCTGATGAATCTGGGTGTATTGCATTCTTTCTGACAAGTAACTTTTGAATAAATTATAGCTAGATCCCCGGAGTCTTATAATATTTAACTTATGAAGTAATATATCCTGATTTAGGGTATCGAATGCTTTTGATAAATCAAGAAAGACTGCTATTGTTATTTGTTTTTGTAATAGATTTTGTTGAATTATATTTTGTGTATGTAATAATGCTAGTTCAGTTGATTTATTTGGTACAAATCCGAATTGTCTGTGATGAAATATATTATGTCTTTGAATGTATGAAAATAGTCTGGTATGAATTAATTTCTCAAGTATTTTTGCGAAAATTGATAAGTTTGCGATTGGACGATAGTTATTCATGTCGTTTTTTGACCCATTCTTATATTTCGGAGTGATTTTGGAGATTTTTAAGGCATCTGGAAATATTCCGGTTTCAAGTATAAAGTTGTAGATCTGCAACAACGGCTGAACTATGATATCTGCCACAAATTGTATGGCTATTGGAAAAAATTCATCGTAGCCAGGTCCGACATTTGTATTGATTTGGTTTAAAGCATGAGTAAGTTCAGTCCTTGTAATTTTCGACATATGAAAAGTATTTAGTCTTGAAAGATTTTGTAGGTATTTTGTAAAGTGGATTCCTGAGAATATAAGTTGTTGCTTGGTCAATTGTGGTGACAATATAAAGTGACTGTTGATCTCATTAGCTATAGCCTGTTTATCAGTTATTTTATAAGTTGATTTGGTTAAATATTGCGGCGTAACTGGGCTGATATTTTTCCCCAGTAATAGATTCAGATGTTTCCATGTTAATTTTGGGTAATTTTGAGAGAATATATTAGTGTAGTAATTTCTTTTTAACTTCCGAATATCTGAATTCAATTTGTTTCTATATGTTTTAAAATTCTGGAAGTCGACTTGTAGTTTACTTTTAATAAATTTGGAATACAGTCTATTTTTTTATTTATTCGATTTAAGAGATTCCTTGTTATCCATGGTTTCCTATTTTTTTTAATTTTATTGCTTTTCGTTATTATTGGAAAAGCTTGATCGTATGAGTCTTTTAACAATATTGTAAATAAGTTATATGTTATATTTGGATTTTCCGCTGGTAGGAAATTTAACCAATTTATAGTTTGAAGCAGGTTCCGAAATTTTTCCAGGTTATTAGAATTTATTAATCGTATTTGTTTGTTTATTAACTGTTTCTCCACTACATGTGTATAAGTGTAAACTGTGAAGATTGGTAAATGGTCACTGATATCATAATTTATAACTCCTGATAAAACTGACTCTTGTGGAGCATTTGTGAGTGATAAATCAATAATCGTTTCTGTGTTAGGTGTAATTCTCGTTGGATGTAATATTGTATTGATAAATCCAGCAGCAGTTAATATTTGAACAAAGTACTGAATCTGTGAATTAGTAACAGAAATATTAATATTGAGATCTCCCAATAAAAATCCCCTTTTCCCGGTTAAATTCACATAATTGAATACCTCTGTTAATTTTTCGAAGAACTGAGTTGTATTTGATCCCGGAGGACGATAGCACACCATTATAATAGTGTGTTGATCTTCTATTGACAAAATTTCTATGGTAGAGTCAGTAACTGTTAAGTTTTTATTAATTGTATAATCATGATAGGTATCCTTAACGTAAATGGCCACTCCACCTCCTCTTGAGTGGGTTCTATTTTGATAAAAAATCTTATAGCCATCCAAGCCAACAGTATAATTTTCACTGGAAAACCATGTCTCTGTTATACATAAAATATCTATTTGTGAATTAGGTACCTGAATTAGTGCCTCAATAAGAGTTAGTTTATTTAGTAAGGATCTCGCATTAATATGAATAATTTTCAATGAATTTATGGAACTACAAGAAAAGATATTATTTACTTGTTGTGTTGTATATAAATTATCTTGCATTAAATTTGTCTATTTGCTTGCTATTTGTTAGTAAGAATTATAATCTTAAGTTGTAAGAGTTCAAAAGCCACTCCCTGCAACATCTATAAGAACGATATGTGTGATTTCCTCTTTTTTATCAGTAATAGGATAGTGTCCGTACTTCTGGGTATATAAATTAAAAATAGTTGTATATAAATTACATTGCATTAAATTTGTCTATTTGCTTGCTGTTTGTTAGTAGGAATTATAATCTTAAGTTGTAAGAGTTTAAAGCAACTCCCTGTAACATCTATAAAATAGATATGTGTGATCTCCCTTTGTTTATCAATGATAGGATAGTATATCACAAAGTCAAGCACAATGCAAATCATTTCACCATAAGCAGAAACACTTATCATTCTAACATTTCAGGTAAGTATCATATCTCAATTTGATACACAAAAATATTCATTATATGCAAAAAAAAAAAATAATAATAATAATAAAAGAAAATGAAAAAAGAAGGATAGTAGAAAACCTATCTACTCTGTTTTATTAAAAAAAATCACAAATCAAAATTTAGTTGGAGACCCGAGAAAGCTACCCTCATAGCATTTTCAAGGAAAATAAATGCATATTCACAGTGTAATGTTCTGCCAAGGTATTTCTAATCAGAAATGAATAGGAAACTCAAAAACCAGTTCTTGAGGCAATTACCAAAATAGAGTCGTTCCTCTATTGAAGATTGAGTGTAAATCATAGTGTTATAGGCACTATGTTAGATTTAAAGTAGGCATATATATTATTAGGACCCTACAAAAAAGAACACGCACACGCACACACACACACAAAGAAACAATAGGTATATTTACCTTTTCTGGCAGTATCAAATTACATTAAAAAAATCATACCTAAGTTATAGTTACAGTACATTATCGACATCCCACGAACCATCACACTATGAACACAATGGAAATTATTCTACCAAATATAAAAAAAAATCCTACCATATTCTCAAACACAATATAAGACCTTCCATCAAGGAACCAGACCAAATTCATATAATTCTTCCAAGAAATAATTTTTTTCCTTGGGTCATGGTCACTCTTCTTTATAAAAAACACTGCCGTTTTTCACCCATTCATATTTAATTTTCTCTTGCTGCAGTAATTTTCTTGCACTCCAGAATAAATGTCTATAAACTGGGATTAAATTCTCATTGATAAATATTTTAGTTGCTGGCAAAGTAGTATTTATTTCTGAGTTCAATATAACAGTCTTTTTCTTAATTAGCCAACTGTCTCTTGCTGTTCGAGATTTGAGTTGTATAATTACAGTTGCGTTTGGCTTTCGAAAAGCATCATATTTGAGTGGGTGAATAACATCAATATCTGTTGGGTGAAAATTTGTAATCCCAAGTTTATCAGCATATTTATCAATGTAAGTCCTCAACTCAGATTCATTATTGATTAGTGTTAAGTCAAGCCCATGTAATTCTAAATTCTTGTTTCGGTAATATTGACTTAGTTCATTGATTTCAGAGTTTAGTTTCTGAATTTGATGTTGTTTAATATCATTCTCCTTTAGTAAGAAATCCTGTTTTGCATTTAGTTCCTTATTATCTCTTTCAAGAGACTCACACCTATTACAAATATCTTTATATTTTACTGCAACAAGGTCAACCATTTTTTATATTCTGCCAAATCTTTTTTGATTTCTGATAATGGTTCCAGTTTCGCATTTATCTCATCTAATGAGTGTCTGAGATCTTGTTTAACTTCATCATTTGACTGTTGAATTTTTAAATTTATATCACCCAAGGTAACCATTATGAGGCCCATGTTTACAGTTCCAGTACTATCAGAAAATGATGCAGCCGCTGTGGATTTATTCGAAGCCGCATTTCCTTTTCTACCTGCCATTATATTTAGTTATAATAATAATATTTAACCAGATCACAAATAAACTGCAAATAGCTATTTGAACTTAGTCACTTCTCAATATGTCGGCAGGTGTCAGCACATCCAATTATAGCCAAGTTGAAGTCGTGTCAGATTATATGTCACAGTTATCAGTCAGGAAATACAAATGTAACGCAAAAGGAGTATTCAAGATAGTAGTAGTGACATATTAACACACTTTATACACTGGCACATGCTAACAGTCTTACAAAGTCAATTGGAAATGGTACTTTAGGTCTCTAAGCTTCTGGACGTTCAACTGACATGTATGTAGGTTATAACGACAATTAACTTAACAGAAATTTACCTTGGTTGAGCAACTGCATGTGTTACCTGGTTTATCTTCCACGTTTTCAATAGGTATCCTTCACACATGTGTATTCATAATACTCTATTATTGAAATTTGCAGCGAGTAGCACAAACACCTTCTTACCACAACATGCTTGACATTATTGCCTAAGTTTATCATTAATGGCTTAGTGACGTTACACGATCTATACTTTACTTCCCACCATGAGCTGTTTCACCTTTCAAAGGCAAAATGTCGTCAGGCAAACGTTTAAAAACAGTCCCGTTTCGTCGGCATGGAAACGTCATTAGCGTCATAATATTTAAAATGGTAGGTAATTTTTCAGCCATCTGGAACAGGTCTCTTCATCCACGGTCGCACTCTCTCCGCAGATAATATGACATGTGATATCGTGTTGTTTTTGAAATTTTAAAACCAGCCATTGTTTGCATTGAAATCATTATGATCTAATTGTTTACCAAAGACTTCAGCTTTCTCTCTTATGGTGGATTCTCACAGTGGCACATTCTTATCTCTACACTGAACAATGAACAAAAAATTTGAGCATTCTTCGATGCCCGGATACTCTTCATTAGTGGCGTCGGGTCATTATGGATATGCGAGGCTACGCGCTGCACGGGAATGCAGAAAAAAAAATGTTTTTTCTTTTAATTGAAAAACTTTCGAGAGAAAATCCGTACCAGTAACCATTCCCCAGATTTTCTGAATCCAAATGTGAGCCAGTACAATAGTTGGGCTACTAGGTAACACACTACAGCCTTCCATATCCGTTTACCAGAGCGCACTGAATCCCGCTGGAGTTGGAGAGGAGACTCTCTTCCACTCTTCGCCTTGTCGAAGCTTCGGAGAATAGTAATTTTTAAACATATTTGCATTTGATTTTAATTATATAATTTATGAATCATTGGAAACACTTTAAATGGCCAGCATGTTTCTATCGCTTCCCAGTATTTTGGGAGATGTTTTCCCTGGTGCATTTTTATTTGCATCTTCAATATTTTATGAGACCCACATAAAGATATCCACGGGGTGCCACTGAACAAATGTGAGTAATAACATAGCTGAAAAAAAATCTTCAAATATGTATGTAGTTATCTCCAGAAACTTGCGTTCTCTATTTCCTTTTTTTTTTCCTTCAGCTGCGAATTGATGTGCCTCATTCGAATCATCGTACGTGTTTTGACGAAATGTTAAATGCCCCGGCTGAATTTTAGAGGACATTTTTTATTGCCTTTGATATGTTTCAATATGTTTCTCGATATGTTTCTCTTAATATTTTTCATTTTTTAAATTTCATGTTAGCCATGGATTTGGAGGAACATCCGCTCAATGCTTTTTTCTGCGACAACCCCAATGGTTCACTTTGCATATCCCTTTCATAGTTGCCTTCCGTAAAATGTTTGGAGCAAATAGTAGCATTCTAGATTTAAAAAAAACAGCAACAGAGCATTGCACCTCGTTTACAGTGTGATTTCCATCACTTGCAGAGCTCAGGAACTTGAAGACATCTCGAAAGAATAAACTATTTGCAAACAAACTTGGCTATTGTACTTAATACATATACCCTACAATTATTCGAGAAACAGCGCTTTGAACAAAAGTCATGAAGCCAATGAAGAAACAAACTACACTCCCCCAAATTTTCACTAAATGCCTCAACGAAGGAAATATTCTTGATGACTGGAAGAATGCTTCTTTGATCCTGACACATAAAAAATTGGTCCTCGATGACCTCAGGAAGGACAGACCCATCAGCCTCCTATCAGTTGTCTACTTCATTTTCAGGAAGGCACTGTCGCATCACTTGAAGGAAAATTGGACTTGACTTAACTAAAAGAGCAAGCTAGATTTAGGAGCATCAGTTGCACTATTAATCATATATACGTATTTTTTTTTTTTTTGATTGGAGGTTTAACGACCACCGTGAGCAACTCAATGGGCTATAAGCAGTCGCCCGTCCCTAATTTAGGGTCACTGGTTCCAGGGAAGGGAGAGAGCCAGTGCCGTAAGACAAACACAACATCCATGCCTGACCGGGATTCGAACCCGGACCCCCGTACGGACGAATGATCAGAGGCCAACGCCTTAGACCACTGCGCCACCGGGGCGGCTATATACGTATTGAAAGAACTAATTGAAAGAAAGAATGAATATGAAATCTTGGCTTTTACTGAATATGAAAAGGCTTTTGATTCTGTGAAATCATCAGTAGTATCGATGTCTTTGAAATCCTGCGGTATTGAAGATGAATACATAACCATCATTAATAAAATCTATGAAAATGCAATCACAAAGGTTCGACTGTCTAAGGACACAACACTTACAAGACTTTAAAAGGACGTGCGGCAAGTTGACAACATATCTCCCAAACTCTCCAATGCCATTTTTGCAGAATGTGTTCCAATCATTGAACTGGGAAGACAAGGGGGAAAAGATTAATGTAGATTATTTAACCCATCCTGGTTTTACTGACAACATAGTCATTTTTGGGAGTACTCCCTCAGAGCTAGAGTGTATGATCCAGGAACTTCGTGACAAGAGCAAAGAAGTGGTTTGCAAAATGAACTTACATTTGACAAATTCATCTCATTCGTCCGAAGGGGTCCGGGTTCGAATCCCGGTGAGGCATGGATGTTGTGTCTGTCTTACGGCACTGGCTCTCTCCCTTCCCTGGAACCAGTGACCCTAAATTAGGGACGGGCGACTGCTTATAGCCCATTGAGTTGCTCACGGTGGTCGTTAAACCTCCAATCAAAAAAAAAAAAAAATTCATGTACAGTGCTTTTACAAAAACTGAAGATTAGGAAGTTGATGGGGTAAATCTGGATGTGACCGATACCTACATTTACCTTGAACAACAGATATCAAGCAAGGTCTACATAAAGAAGAAATGCGAAGGTGAGTCAAAAGTTCGTCACGTTTGCTGCTAAAAAGCTGAATGATGCAGAATAGCCATAGATGCTCACCTCGTTCTGCAAAGTACAAGCCGTTGTCCTGCACTTCTTTGTCAACGTTCCACCACGGCCACATTCACAAGGCGGTACCACTTGACAGATTTCGAGGACAGAAACTATCTGATGTGAGATTCCACATCCACCAATGAACCTTCCTATAGTCCACGGGTCGAAACATTTGCTATTCAGATGGGACCAAGTCAGAGTTGTATGGAAGATGGGGTAGTACCCAAACCCTTCCAATCCCTATAGTTTCAGGCGGACCATTCTGTAGCTGTGCGTTGGAGGTATTATCCACGGCTGCTTTCTATTCATGGGTGCAGGGAGGCGGCAGTTGTTTCGCATAGAGATTTCGTATGGAGCCTGAATAACCTGTACAAGTTCCCAGTATTGAGGATCCTCACGATTCCACCAAATGTACAGCATAACTTTTCACTCGAGGTCCTTTCTTTGTGCCACTGGCGGTGCTTCCTGGTGTGTCCTCATCCTCAGCTGCTTGTGCCTAGTGTTAAGATAACATAGGATTATTCACTTTTCATGAGCCTGTGGCGATAGGACGCCACAACTCGTCGTCTTGTGGATTTGGCAAGAATCTTAGACAGAGAGCAACACCTTGTTTCTCTTTCTGGGGTGTCAACATAGGAACCTTTCGATGGCACCGGAGGAGAAAACAAGCTTGTGCAGATGACGGACAAAAATATATCGGGAAGACAACCCCTCAGCTGCCATTTGTCGTGTATTGGTACCGGGGTTCGCTGTCACAGCTTCCGCCGTGGTGTCTGTTTTGGTGATCGATGGACTTCCTGATCTCGATTTGTGTTCGAAAATGATGTTCGCTGCATTAAAACGCCACAACAATTTTCGTGCAGTGCTGCTGGCCACTGTTTTCTCGCCTTCAAGTGCAGAAATTTGTCTCGCTGCTGCTGCGTTTAACCCGTTTTTCCAATAATGATGTAGGTGAACTCAAACCGTGCGTTTATCGACCTCCATCCTCTGCTCACCTGATAACGCAATTTGGCTCAGTAAAAAACGCACGTTATAAGCTTTGTGTGTTCACGTCATCACTGTACGCAGTCGACGGTGGAGCGCGTTTTGTACAGGAATAGAGGCTCAACATTATGTTGAGCACAAAATGGAACGAATTTTTGACCCGCCCAGGTATAGGCGTACAAAACTTAGTTGGAGAGCATTCGGAAGAAACAGCAAAATTTTCAAGAGCAGTTTACCATTATGTCTTAAAGGAAAAGTGTTTAATCAATGCATACTTCCATTTCTTATATATGGAGCAGAGACATTAACGGTAACTGAATAAGACATACAGAGAATGAAGACAACTCAGCAAAACATGGAAAGGTGCTAGGAAGAGGAACACATGCATTAGAGAAAGGAAAAAAGGTTGGCCACCCCGGTGGCGCAGTGGTCTAAGGCGCTGGCCTCTGATCATTCGTCCGTAAGGGGTCCGGGTTTGAATCCCGGTCAGGCATGGATGTTGTGTTTGTCTTACGGCACTGGCTCTCTCCCTTCCCTGGAACCAGTAACCCTAAATTAGAGACGGGCAACTGCTTATAGCCCATTGAGTTGCTCACGGTGGTCGTTAAACCTCCAATCAAAAAAAAAGTTTGATAACGTCATGATCAAAGTGAAGACGCTCAAGTGACAATTGGCTGGGCATATTGCTAGAAAAACTGGCGGTGCTTGAGCAACTGAAATATTATATATAATACCATGGGGCAGGAAAATACGCAGAACAAGACCACGTGAAAGATTGGTGGATGAAATACGAAAGCCTGCTGGAATGACTTGGAAGAGTCAGGTTCAAGACAGAAAATTGTGGAGACCTTCATCCAGGAGTGGATTGACAGTGGTTGATCATGATATGTACGAGTATACACTCATCTACCCTACGTTGTTTTATTTCTCTTTCTCTCCTTACTTTTTAAAATTGTTTTCGCTCTCGGAGCAATTGGAGCCCCTGAAAATATTAGGTACCACCCCCAGTCATGATAAAGATGATAATGTTAATCAGTGCTACCACTGACGAATGGTCACAAGCCAGCTCTTAGGCGCAGTGGTATAAGAGCTAGCTTGTGACCATTCGTCCCAGAAGGATCCGGGTTCGAATTCCGGTAAGGTATGGATGTTGTATTTGTCTTACAGTACCGACTCTGTCCCTTCCCTGGAACCAGTGACCCTAAATTAGGGACGGGCTACTGCTTATAGCTCATTGAGTTGCTCACGGTGGTCGTTAAACCTTCAATAAAAAAAGGTTATTGTGTCGATACAGTGGTCTTCATGCTAACATGCAGTTATTGGTATGCCTTTATTTATGTCCCAGAGTAAATTAATTCACTGGTTACGTATGCTGTTTTATATTAGTGAATCCTTCCTTGCCGCCCCGGTGGCGCAGTGGTCTAAGCGATGGCCTCTGATCATTCGTCCGAAGGGGTCCGGGTTCGAATCCCGGTGAGGCATGGATGTTGTGTTTGTCTTACGGCACTGGTTTTCTCCCTTCCCTGGAACCAGTGACCCTAAATTAGGGACGGGGCGACTGCTTATAGCCCATTGAGTTGCTCACGGTGGTCGTTAAACCTCCAATAAAAAAAAAAAATCCTTCCTTATAAGTTTGAATGACGAAATTCATCATTTGAAAAGGTACACAAATATAGCCATAGCCCATTGAGTTGCTCACGGTGATCGTTAAACCTCCAATCAAAGAAAAAAAAATTGCCATACAAGAACAATTCTGGATTGTAAAGTTGAAAAAAATGTTAAATTACGCACATTCTCCTCGGAGATAATCGTCCACCTGAAGTTTTAGGAGAAAGTTTTCTGTTAAGAGCAAACAATAATTACGAATAAATGATTAAATCCAAGATTATTAATGTATGGGAGATGCAGATGCTCTTCCTACCGGCTACCACACATGTTCTAATAGATGATGCTGGTACTGGTATGTGGCACTGGTAGGATTGCATTTTGTAAAGGCGTTCATGAAAAAGGAAATGTTTAGCAGTGAAGAAAACAGGAAATATTTTTTTATGGAATGATTTCTATATCGAAGATTCTATATCGGATATTATTTTAAAACATTAATGAATTGGATACAGAAAATAGGTACCGTAACAATCGTTTTTTCAGCGGCATTTCTAAATGTCTAAATATGGTTTGAACAACGTATAGAAAGAGCTAAAGCAAAAGGCGTGCGTCGCAACTCTTATGACTCGGAGTGCTGAATGGTGACATTCTGGGAAATGGCGTTTTTAGTGGTGTTAGGTTACCATAGGAATACAGTGTCCTTAGTGGTTGAACATAAGTTATATATATCGTTATGATAGCTATTTCAAAGTTACGACGTCACATTTATGTCAAAAGTAAGTTACATAACATCAATTTTTTTGTTATTTATTACTATGTTAAGTAATACACAGCCGACACCGCTCTTGAAGATCCTGGTTACGATGAGACCTTGTGTGTGAGTGGTGATAGATTAACGTGGTTGTAGTTTATGAGCCGCATAGCATCGCCCTCGTTTATGCATCATCTCGATGCCGTAAATATCATTGAATAAATGTTCAAAGAATATTTGACGTTTAAAAAGGCGTAATTACATTTTGTGAATTTAAAACGGTGAATAAATTGGCTTTGTTTACATTTGTTGTTGATCTGTGACAGCTGTTTTCAAAAATCGTGGGCCGTGATAGCTGCAAGTGAATGAAATTGATGATGCTCGTAACATTGCAATATATTGTAGGTATCACAGAGTTCCTAGTGGATCGTTTAACACGCGGTCCGACACAGTAATATGAATTTATCATGAAATGTATTTTTCTGTGCGAAAAATACTCAAAATAAATATTAGAAATGCCGTATACAATTTAATATTTCTTTATAAATCGTCGTGTTACATTAATTTCGTATGTACAAATAAATTTAATTTTGCAAGATACTCAAAATTGTAGTGGTACGTGTTTATACAATTGTAGCACCTAACTTTGTAAACATCAAAAATTATAAATTCTGATAATATGAAAAAAATCATGGTAGTAGAGGTTTATGTAGTAAAATTGTAATTGTAAATACAGGCAATAATGAATATCAAGATAAAATCATTCCTTTGAACTTTATTCATGTTTGTTTGTACATAAGAGGAATTCAGATAAAATTTTTTTTTTTTTTAATTTACCTATAGGATAAATTGCAGTTATGTTGTGTATTGTTAGAAATCAATATGAAAAAAAATAGCGTTTCAGTTCAAATCAAAAGACGCTTAGAAAACTGTTTGCATTAATATTTATATTTCGTTGATTTAAGAGCAGTATTTAAAATAAGCTGACAGTCGATTTATTAAACTTCAAACAAAAATTACACTTGTTCTTAAGACTGCCCTAAAATTTGTCAAATTAGTGGTTACATACTTTGCATAAAAAGGGATTTTCAAATGTGGAGGTTATATTTTTTACAATTCTTTTTTGTTAGTGACTATTATAGATATTCGTGGTTCATAACTGCCAAGCAAATTGTCTTACATTTTGGTGGGAGTATTAGTGAAATTCAAATTACAGTAGTTTACCTGAATGAAATAACTTTCATCATACCAGATACAGAGAGAAACATTTTGTGGTACCATGTAAATTCATTTGTCAGTTAAGACATATTGATTTACCTTTAGAAACAACAGCAATGTAAACTCTCCAGTTTTCAGCTGTAGAGCAAAGAACTAGCTTATTAGACCAATAAGTAATTATTATAAATAATTAAATCATCAGATATAGTTTTTATTGGCCATGGCTTGCCAATGCTGCTATAATCTTCTGTGATATATACATGCTATGTACACTGTTTCATGGGTCTTATGACATATACTTACAAAATAAATTTAAGGCATATTTCATTTCTTCTTGCTTGCAGTTATTTGTGTAATTATTGCATTCAGTTTAATTCATTTGGTGCTTCATTATCCAAATTGACAGATATGAAGTTTTGGAGGTTACATCTGAACTGCATGCAACTTTTTTACATTGTTTTTTCTTTGTTTTGATTGGCATGCATATTTTTAATTCTAGAACTAGAAATAGTAATTATTAATGCAGTTGCCTTTCTTTAGCTATTCAGTTATAATTGTAATTTTAGGAATCATGTTTCCAAGGCTTTTTTTTTTCTCAAAATGTGTGTATATATTGCTTACACATTCAGTCAAAAAAATTTCAGTACTTGATTATTTCTGTACTTAATTTTTTTGCACAAAGATTTTTGTTTCAAAATTTGCATTATGAATATTGTGGTAATAGATTTTTACACATAAGATGAATGAATATTTTTATTTATTCATTTACTTAAATTTGCTGCCACAAGAGTCATGTTTGGCTAAAGATTGCCGTAACATGATATAAATACATACAAAAGGTTGATTCAGCCTATGGAATTTATACATAAATACAGTCCAAACATAGACAGAATAATATGTAAATGCAGTCAAGCGTGGTTGTTTGCTTGTTGGTTTTTTTTTTTTTTCTTTGCTTAAGAGCATGGGAAGGCCATATGATACACGAAACAATCCAATTCAAAAATTGTTTAAAACCCCATAATGCTATACATATGACAAGTACATATACCATGTACAAGAAAGAAATTGTAAAATGAAGGGTAATTGTCATCATATTACTCAGAATTTGTAAACATGATTGTATTTTCTGACAGTGTTGGAGTTTCTGCGTTTTCTGTGCATTATGCAGTTCACTGTCTGGATTCCGTATGGAGATCAGCACCCTGTCAAGTTTTTAACTTCCTCTCTTTCCAATAAAACATTCAGGAACTATATAAACCAATTGTATTTAGTTATTGTGAACCTTGTCCAGTCTCTTGATGTTCTTGTTTTCTCACCGTGCCATTCCTTCTGCAAGATACGTTGCAACAAAATTATGTGTACTCTTGCATACAATAACCTGCAAATGAAGATCTTTTGTCTAAAATAACAGTTTGTGGACAGTATCAAGTGAACTAGACAAATTAAGATGAACACTATTGAACTACACTAGGTACAGACCAGTCTATCTCTACTCCCTGTAGGGCCTTGATCCAATGTGTAGCATAAGTAGTATTTGTCTAGGGCTTAACAACCAACCTTTTTGAATTTTTTCTGTGTCGTGTTCTTTATCCTGATCAAGCTATCACATCATGCCATTTAACAGAGCTCCTGTTCTATCATGGGTGACCTATGTGTATTAGAGCAGAGATCTAGTGTTGTTAAAATGTGTAACATCACAACCTTTAATTTAGGATCAGGTTTTTGATTAATAATACATTTTGAATCTGTTTAAGATCTGGTGTTGTGTACTCTCCTTGGAACACGACACAGAAAACATTCAAAAAGGTTGGTTGTTAAGCCCTAGACAAATACTACTTATTCTGCTATGTTTACATAAAGTAGCTCTGAGTAGTGTAACTTTATTAAGCTACTTAATCAGTGTAATTTTTATTGGTAATCTAATAAAAAATATATGGAAATAACAGTAAAAAAATGCAATTTATTTTGCACCCTGTTCAAGTGATTTCTCTAGATGATGCATGTCTAGTATATCACAAAAATATACCCTATATGCTTCAAAGTGCATGTGCTGGGCTTTTGAAGGTGTCTATTAAAAGTAAATGGTTAAGTTATGTAGTATAAAAAAAAATATGTATATATACACTGAGGTGCCAAAAAAACTGAGAAGGGCACTACCATTTACATTGCATGCTACCACACCTATGTGGTTGGTCTTGTGTCTGGCTCTCTGTGGCCAAACATAAAAATCAACCAACCAACCAGCCAACATCCATGTGGTAAAAATGGTATTGTCGGCAAACAACGTATGCACCCTGGTGGTGCAGTGGTTTAAGTGATGGCATCTACCCATTTGCACAAGATGGGTCCGGGCTCGAATCCCGGTGAGGCATTGATGTTGTTTTACGACACTGGCTCTCTCCCTTCCCTGGAGTCAGTGGCTCTAAATTAGGGATGGGCGACTGCTTATAGCCAATTGAGTTGCTCTCGGTGGTGGTTAAACCTCGAATAAAACAAAAAAAAGTGACGTATATATAGAAGCTGATATCTCCCGAAGTCAGGTAGTAGTAGTATTCACAATTCAGATGGCAGCTCATGAAGATTTAAGCAATGTCGAATGTAATATGATAGTTCACTCCATCTCGATAATTACCATGAAATTTGGATTTATACGGTCAACAATTTCAAGATGTACCTTGACTAAGCAAACTCAAGGAAAACATCCAGATTATGAGACCAGTGTGGCAATAAAAAAGCCCTGGACGATGGTGGACCTCGGCATCTCGCACACCGTAACATCTGACTAACGTGCAACATTGCAGCAAATCACAGAGCAATTAAATGCTGGGACCAGTAGTAGCATCAGTGTTTGGGCAGTTCAATGTTCTCTGTACTCTATAGGGTTCTGGAGCTGACGGCCCATCTGAGTGCCATTGCTGACCTGATGTTGACTGGTCGAATAAATTGTGGTACCAACTCTTTCTAGCAGATGGCCAACTCTGGGTGTAACGACAACCCCACTAGGCAATGGATTCCGCATGCCTACAAGGCACAATGCAGGCCGGCAGTGGCTCTGTTATGTTGTGGGATGTTTTCAGCTGGCATAGATAAGAACCCCTCATATGTCTGCAGATCTCTCTGACTGGTGAAGGCTACGTAACCATCCTTGGGGATCATTTGCACCAGTTCATGTCATGCAACCTTTTTCAACACGACATTGTGCCGCCACGCACATTTATAGTCACCTGATTATGGCTGAAGGAACATTCCATGGAGTTTAGCATCCTGACTTAGCCCCCTCGCTCACCGGATTTAAACACCATCAAACGTATTTGGAATGCTGTTCAATGTAATATCAATACCAGGAATCCTCCGCTGGCAAATATTGGGGAATTGTGGGATGCTTTTCATGAAACATGTTGTGTACTGTCTCCACAGTACTACAGAGAGCTAGTGAATTCCATGCCGTGTCACGTTGCTGCTTTTATCCGATTGCAAAGAAAACCAATGCAGTATTGGAGAAGTATCCCACTTTTTTGGCATTTCAGTGTGTATATATACCTTGATGTATTTGCATGTTATGATTTACACTGTTAAGTTTTTATCAAATATCTTTCTTTAAAACCAAAAGAATTGTAAATATAAGGCAACTAGCGGAGATACCCGGCGTTGCCCGGGATAGACGTAACGTTTGTTTTCAAGTAACAATGTAAATCACACGTTAAAAAGAAATCCTACCATGATGAACAACGCTCAAGTCGGACCTCACGCTGTTCTAAGGTCTTTGCCGCCCTAGATACACTGGCTCTTTCCCGCTGATCCATAAGTCTTCAATCACGTTGTTCGGTCGTCTCACTCTCTCAAAGTAATTTTACTTTCTTTGCTTTTGGTTGAACTTGTCCGATGGGTTTGCATTTTTTTTGAGGCATTTCACCACACTTGATGAAAATTTTATTATAAAAATCACAATTTATAATGGCTGTTCTGAGCCCTAAAAACTCAAAATAGCAAACATGCACAATAATGCACTTCCTCGCATTCAGCTTTCTAGAGTGTAAGATACACAACCTGATCACACCCAATGTGAAAGAAAGTAGTTCACAATAATATACTATACGGAATGTTTTTTACTAATCTCGAAAATTAAACCGATTCGGATAATTCTTTCACCGTTGGGAAGCTTTCGGGAGGACATGGGCTATTTCGTTTATTTATTATTGTTTTTTTATTAATTTTGGCTGTACTACCGAATAACATCACTTTCAAGTAGTTTCCAATTTCCCATGTATTGTTCTGCTTTGTTTACATACAACCTGATCACACCCAATGTGAAAGAAATTAGTTCACGATAATATACGGAATTTTTTTACCAATCTCGAAAACTAAACCCATTCGGATAATTCTTTCATCGTTGGGAAGCTTACTTCTTTCCGGTGGACATAGGCTATTTCTTTTATCTATACTAATACCAATACTAATCTTGTATTTAAATTTTATGTGTAAAGAAGAACGTCTGTTTTAACTTCAACTTTACCTTGATGTTATTTGAGAGGACCACGCCTATTGGTGGGATTCTGTAGCTCCACCCATATTTGAGACTCCTCCACCAATTGTTAGGAATCTAATGAAACCTAATCCTTACAAAGAAAATGCCATGGTAACATAAACAAAAAAATACTTATGACAATATGTTCCGCCAATGCGTTGTTTTCAAAAATCGGACTCTTCCCTGTATGCCTGAACCGCGGAAGCTTGCGAGGAGTGAGGCATCACCTGACGACCGTTGCTCTGACACGCGGAGTAATACCGCAGCAGCCGACTTGCACCCAGTTTATAGAGGGCCCTGGAAAAACACATTTGACCCCCTTAAGGATGGAATTTCTGGAAAAATTGTCCCACCTGTAGATTAATCTGGGTGATGAAGAGTACATATGCCAATTTTAGTGCAAATCCATCAAATCATTTAGGAACGTATGCAGAACAAACATACAAACTTTCACTTATATATATATAGAGATGTAAGCTTGATGTGCTCCCAGATTGTGTTGTGACAGAATTGGTTTAATTACATGACTCAACAGTTGTAATACCTGATCGTATCGTGCAAAAGGTCTGGATATGTGCCAAGTGTTTCTTATTCAGTTTTGGTACTGTTTTCCTTCCTTGTAGCCAGTAAATCTCAGTTAAGGATGGATGATTGCTCTCCGCCTTAAATGCTTTGAAGGTCATTATATATTACATTTTCTTTCTAAAAAAGAATTGCTTTTGCAGATATTTCAGAGAATCTGTCATGCTATATTTCAGCCAAATTGTGATGCTCAGTAAAATTTGCCTGAAAATTCTGTTTTGTCAGTTCCTCTGTTTTTTGTTTAATTTAGTGCTGTAAGCTGTAATTTAAATGGAGATCCAGAGAACACAGTTAACTCTTGGAATTTTGGTGTAATATCAGTCTCAGCAATTTGGGTTTTTCAAAATATGCATGTTTACTGATGCACTTTTAAAATCACAAGCAAGAAACTGCTTCCATGGGCACTGTATGCATAGAACATTTCTTAAACAGATTATTAGCTTTCGCATTTCTTAGCTCGCTGACATGTTCAAACACATCATATTGTTCAGGTGCCTAGGACATAATCATGCTTCTTCAGAGAGATCCATTAGTGGGGCTGTTCCATCAGATCAGGATGTTAACTGGAAAAATAAATTAGATAAGCTAAGACTTATCCATACCATGAGTTGAAATCATTCGTACCTTAGTAATTCATTACAAAAATGGGCAAAAATCTAAGTTAAATATTTTCAAAAAGAATGTGACCACAAAGGAATGATTGATATATATGAGCTATGTGGTAGTGTAGCATCATGACCAATTCTCATTTAGAATTCATGAATTGCATTTTACTTTGTTAAATATGGTTACTGAGACTTGTCATATGAATCAGTTTAGAAACCCATCAGCATTTTCTTGTGTTTAAAGATAGCTTCTACAAATTTTATACATCCTTAGCAAGAAAACTATTCCATCCAAGATCTTCCATTATAATTGTTTCATTTATTTTACTTTTTGCAAGAAAAATGAAAAATGAATGAGAGGTGCATCTGGGATAACCAAGTGACAGGTACAACCAAATGCATGTACTCATATATCAGAATAGGGAGAAAATTATGAATAGTTAAGTCTCAAGTTGCCTAAGAGGAGGCAAAAGGAGTCTGTGGGACTTGTAGAAAGCTGTATGTCTGCAGTTACTGCATTATACTTAAGGTAACATTGTGCTGGAAACATGTTTTCCCCCAATCGCTCAACCCATTTTGTCATTGCCGACCCCGTGGTGCAGTGGTCTAAGCGCTTGTTTATGACCATTCATCCGAGAAGGGTCTGGGTTTGAATCCCAGTGCGGCATGGATGTTGTGTTTCCTTTGCGGCTCTCTCCCTGCCTTGGAACCACTGGCCCTAAATCAGGGATGGGTGATTGCTTATAGCCCATTGAGTTGCTCACAGTGGTTGTTAAACCTTCAATATAAAAAAAAACATCATTGGCAGCTATATAGCGTGTATTACTGGGTATTTGACATTCCATCTGAGTGGGGCAAACACATTTACATATAACAAATCCATATGAATGAAAAAATAGTGTAAAACCAATGTTTTGGTTGTCTGAAATAGAAAGGAAGCACTGACTATCTTAATGAAAAGAAATTTCATAAAACGAGTGTGTCTGAAATAGAAAAAATGCAACACATATATGTAGCACATAAATGGTTAAATGTTGGTTCTAGGAAATCTTCCTACAATGTATTGTACAAGTATGACTAACCTGTGAATATTTACCAAGTTCTTTCTTTGCGTTGTTTGCTATGTTGCAGCACAGAGTATATACTAAATTACTATAGCCATAAAGATAAGGCTGGCATAGAGTAACAGATTGATTTTGTTATGAGATGGTGTCTGACCTTAATTTTGATATATTCCTGCAGTCTGATTTCATTAGCTTGTGAAAAGATAAGTATCCTTTGCTAATTTTATGCTAGGGAAGCATTGATCTATGTTAAGATCCATCAGCAAAAGATCTGAGTTGAGATGATTTGTTTTCATTGGAAGGTAAGATGTCACCATTTATCACGTGTTGAAATGTAGTGTAAAAACATATACTAAGAGACAAAATTCATTGTCAGTACCTCATTAGCAAACAGTCCAGGCAGAAACCAAGAATTTTATAATTACAAAAAAAAAAAAAAAAAGCTTTACATTATGCTATATGGACTCGGGGATATTTTATCTTATTGCCATTTCTGCAGCTGCTTGGGTCTCAGCTTCCTGGAAACCTCACCAGCAGAGATGGGAAATATAATGGGCAAAAACAAAATAGTTTTAGGAGGTCATATTTTCAAATCTGTCAGTATCACTAAAAGCTCTTAAAGCATCTGTGTGCACCTGTGTCCTGCATAGGGTTGCCTTGTTGTTTGTTAGTTGTTTGAAAGGTGGGGTCCTCACAGCCTGAGCTTTCATGTTGTTCTTGGCAATCTACTGTAAAACCTGGCAGCTTGTGCCATAAAACTAACCAACTTCTTTGTGTCTCAGTAATCTGCTTTTTTTTTCTGTAATACCCCTGAACTAAAGCCAAAACTTAGTAATAAACAATAACATATCTATTCCTAGAAGTTAGTGTAATATCCTTACGATTAATCCAAGAAACATCCCAAGACAGGATACCCTAAACACATTTACTGCTGCACAAACACTAGATTAGGAACAACAGCAGAAAGTACAACAAATTCAATACACTCCATTCTGCCATACAACATGGCTGCTCCAGTTACAGTTACATATCAATTGACTGGGGAAAAAAACACTGTTGCCAAATACTACAATATATTCCCCTAAAAAAAATACAAAGGTATTATACACTTCGCTTTACAATCATCATCAGTTAGGTATTATATACTTGCTTTACAATCTATAAATCAAGTCTGTTGCTTTCTTTTTTATTACGAGGTGAATTGCGTCGAACAGGAGTTTTAATGTTTATATAAGCGAAAAAATGAAAAAACCATGATTAATAACCACTCACCATAAAGATCATGGTAACCTCCAATGGACCAAACACTTCCAACACGTCAATTCATCGTGATGTAACTGGGCTTCCACAGGTTTACAGACCTCTTGCTTACGCTTCTTATTTTCGGGTGTGAAACATCGTTTTTTTCCTTTGCCTTATAGTATGTTACTATAATGCTTGTCAATTCGATAAAAATCATACATACAACTCATTCATACAATTCAAGTAAAAACTATGTACATAAACCTTACGTTCACAGGTGATTAAACCTTAGTCAACTCTAATTATGGAACTCCTCCTCCTGTTTCACAACCTCTGCTACTCCCACTGCAATTGTCACACCCATTCAGCCCCGCACATCCAATCCTCTAGTACTTTCGACAGATCCCTGTCATCTTCAGGAGGCAGGTGTGTCTCATCCGCCCACCGCAGCTCAAGTGAGCAGAGCCATCGAGGCCTGGGCCCCAGTCGCTATCTCTGAATCGTTGTGTCTCTGGCGCCATCTATTGTCCCTGCTGCTCTTTTTTCTCTCTCTTTCTTTTTACGCTGCTGTTCAATTTTTATTATGGCTTTCCATTGTTCGTTTAAGTTATTTGGCTCATTAATGTTGCATAATCTTGATCTGTTTTTTTCAATTAACACTGATTCTGCAATTCTTAACTGCTTTTCGTTTTTATAGCTCTTAATAATTTTAATATCTTCAAACCTTGGACATTTTTGATTTTCCATACAGTATTGGGTCAATGCTGTCTTAGCCTCTTTTTTGTTCCAATTATTAATATGCTGATTCAATCTATACTTTAATTTGTTCTTGGTGCTGCCTATATATGACACAGGTGGTTGCTGGTTTATTGGGATTTCATAAATTCCTGCTCTATCTAATTGGCTAATTTTTTCATTTTTAATCACTAAATTTTTTACAGTAAGTACCTGATTTCCTACCTGTATGCCATACTTGCCACAAACTTTATTAATTTCTGCTGAAACATTTTCTATATATGGTATTGCTCCCACATATTTTACAAGTTTTTTATCACTCTTGACCTTATTGTAACCTTGAGTTACTTCATAAATCCATTTTTTTAATACCTAAGAAGGAGGAGTTCCATAATTAGAGTTGACTAAGGTTTAATCACCTGTGAACGTAAGGTTTATGTACATAGTTTTTACTTGAATTGTATGAATGAGTTGTATGTATGATTTTTATCGAATTGACAAGCATTATAGTAACATACTATAAGGCAAAGGAAAAAAACGATGTTTCACACCCGAAAATAAGAAGCGTAAGCAAGAGGTCTGTAAACCTGTGGAAGCCCAGTTACATCACGATGAATTGACGTGTTGGAAGTGTTTGGTCCATTGGAGGTTACCATGATCTTTATGGTGAGTGGTTATTCCTCATGGTTTTTTCATTTATGAATTGCACGTAAACTATGCGCACTTTGCAAGAGGTTAATACCTTAAAAGTGCAAATATAATAGTTTATATAAGCATCCACAACTACAGGAACTTTGTCCAATGCAGGAGGAATCACTTCAGTGGAAGGTAGAATGATAGGCATCACTTCTGTGGTAGGGGGAATGACAGTATCAGCTGTGCCTGCCGACATCGGAGAGGAAAGTCTCTGAGGTGCTGGAAGTGCTGGTACATGCAGATCAACCATGGAAGGCCGCCCCGGTGGCGCAGTGGTCTAAGCGATGGCCTCTGATCATTTGTCCGAAAGGGGTCCGGGTTCGAATCCCGGTGAGGCATGGATGTTGTGTTTGTCTTACGGCACTGGCTCTCTCCCTTCCCTGGAACCAGTGACCCTAAATTAGGGACGGGCGACTGCTTATAGCCCATTGAGTTGCTCACGGTGGTCGTTAAACCTTCAATCAAAAAAAAAACCCATGGAAGATTCCATGAGGCCTCCTTTGGAACAAGTAGTGATGCTGACTGTGAATCTGATGGATGAAAGTCATTTGGGTGCTCCTCGGAAAAGTCGTGGAGATCAGACCTTTCTCCGAATCTAGGGCGAAGTTGGTCGAGATGAGCTACGTAATTATTTTGACTAACCCTGATGACCCATGTTTTACTTCCCCCAGCTTCAAGCAAGGTACCATTTATCCATTTATTTTGCTTGTCTTTGTGAGATCGGACCCAAATATCTTGTCCTGGACAAAAATTAGGATGACTAGTGTGAGATCGATCAAAGTTCTTTTTCTGCACACATAGTTTCTTTTGAACATACTCAGTGGACGGCCGTGAACAAAATGTAAAACAGTTCTGAGTTGATGACCCCAAAAAAGCGCAGCAGGGCTGATTCCAGTAGTAAAATGAGGAGACAAACAATATTTTAATAAAAATTGGTGAATCATGTTCTGTGCCGCCCCGGTGGCTCAGTGGTCTAAGCGATAGCCTCTGATCATTTGTCCGAAAGGGGTCCGGGTTCGAATCCCGGTGAGGCATGGATGTTGTGTTTGTCTTACGGCACTGGCTCTCTCCCTTCCCTGGAACCAGTGACCCTAAATTAGGGACGGGCGACTGCTTATAGCCCATTGCATTGCTCACGGTGGTCGTTAAACCTCCAATCAAAAAAAAAAAAATCATGTTCTGTACTATTGTATTATTTCTGTGATCACACAACATTTTGTTCAATGCAGTTTTGAATGTCTGTTTATAACGCTTGGCCAGTCCATTTGATTGCAGATGATATGCAGGAATTAAGGTGTGCAACACATCACAGGATTTGAGAAATGTTCTGAATTCCTTGGATGTGAATTGAGGACCATTGTCTGAAACAATTTCTAAAGAATAGCCATATCTGCATGAAGTTGTAGTCGAGGACATTCTCATGATCTCCAACCATTTTGAGTGACTGTCAACCACCACGAAGTAATTGTCTTGGTTTTTCTGAGCAAAATCAATATGCACTCTATCCCAAGGGGACTTCGGCCATACCCATGATTGAAAAGGTGAAGCAGGAGGTTGATGTGTATTTATTTGACAAGCGTGACATTGCTTTGAGATTTCTTCAATTTCCTTGTCAACGTTGGGCCACCAAATGTGACTACGAGCAATGCTTTTCATTTTGATTATGCCAGGGTGTGTGTCGTGCAAGAAATCCAACATTTGTTTTCTAAATGCACCAGGAATGATCACCCTCATGCCCCACAAAAGACAATTGTGCTCAGTAAGTAGCTGGTCTCTCCTGTTAAAAAAAAGGAATAAAAGTGGGATCTTGGCATTTAAAAGGAAAGCCATTCTGTACATACTTAAGTACTACTCCCAGAATCTTATCAGTACTGGTTACCTTAGCAATATCCACAGAAGTTACTGGCATATTCTCCAAATATGATATTTTATAAACTTCAGAAGGATGTAATTGCTCAGATAAATCCACAATAGGGATCCTGAAAAGAGAATCAGCATTAAGATGGAGAGATCCCTTCTTATATTTAATGGTATACTTGAAAGATGCAAGCAAGAGTGCCCAATGTTGCAACCATGCTGCAGATAAAGTGGGTATTGCCTTATCAGGGGCAAAAATTGTCACAAGAGGTTGATGATCTGTGAGCAAAACAAATTCTCTTCCATAAAGATACTGGTGGAATTTTTTTGCATCACAATATAATAGACAGTGCCTCTTTCTCAGTTTGGGAATAATTGCTTTCTGTTTTGGTGAGTGTTCTTGAAGCATAAGCAATGGGATGCTCGGTGCCATCGATGATATGTGAGAGAACAACTCTCAATCTAACTGGTGAAGCATCACACGACAGCTGTAAAGGTAGCTTCTCATCATAACTTGTAAGAACTGCATCTGAAGTAATAAGAGATTTACAAAGTTGAAAAGTGCACTTACATTCCTCTGACTATATCCACAGTGTACCTTTGACCAAAAGACTGTACAAAGGAGCAAATAAGGTAGAGGAATTCTTTATGAATTTTGAATAATAGTTCAATAAACCCAAAAATGGCTTAAGCTCTGTGACATTATCAGGTGTTTTCATTTGTTGTATAGCCTAAATTTTCTCTTGTGTAGGGTGCACACCATGCTCATCAATAATATGTCCCAAAAACTGTACACTAGTTTCTAAAAACTTGCATTTACCAAGATTAAAATGCACATTAAACTTGCAAAATCCCTGTAAAACTTCCTCTAGTAAGGTAAAATGCTTTTCTTTAGTGGCTGAAGAAATCAAAATATCATCCTGGAAACGTATGACTGATGGTAAACCTTGTAGGATTTGTTCCATAATTGACTGGAAGATAGCAGAAGCAGGGTTTATGCCATATAAAAGTCTGGTTGGACGAACTAAGCCCATGTGAGTGTTTAATGTAAGCAATTCTTGTGATGCTTCATCCAGCTCAATTTGCTGGTTGGCTTGTGACAAATCTAACTTTGTAAAATACTTGCAACCACTAAGAGTAGCAAACAAATCCTGCTGTGTTGGTAGGGGATATTGATTCAGATCCATGCATCTGTTTACAGTGATCTTAAAATCCCCACACAACCTGACAGTACCATCTTTCTTTGGTATTGCCACAACAGGAGTTGCCCATGCTGAATGTTCAACAAAATGCCAAACTCCTCGTTTTTTTGTTTGCAAAATGTCATCAGCCACAGCAGCTTTCAATGAATAAAGAACAGGCCCAGCTTTACAGAAAATCGGAGAAAATTCTTTGTTTATTTTCAAGGAAGCCTTGAAATGTCTGATTGGTGATGTGTCTTCCTGAAAAAAATCAGCGTAATTCCATTTTATAGATTCCGCATTAGAGATGTTTCCCTTTTGTTGGGAACTTAAGGCAAAAATACTTTGCCATTCAAGATTAAAATGTGCCAACCAATTCTTTCCAAATAGGGATGGTCTATTTTCCTTCACAACAACAATGGGTAATTTGCAACATTGTGACTTATAAGTGACGGGTAGAGACACTTCTCCAACAACATCTATCAAACCCTGATTATAATCTTTCAGCAACATAGATGTAGGCGGAACTTCAACATGTGGTAAATTAATTTTCATCCACTGCTCTGAGACAGTGGATACATCAGCAGCAGTATCAAGTTCCATCTCGATAAATTTGTCATCAATTTGAATAGAAACAGTGTACTTACATTTTCGATTAGCTGATTTAGCGGCTTTAACTTGAAATAATTCTAAGTCATTAAGTTTAACATCAACTTTAACCATATTTGCTGATGCAGATTTTGCTTTGTTAGCCTTAGCTAAAACAAACTGGTGCAATATGTCGAATTTTCGAACAGAAATGACACTTAGCATTTTTATATTTACATTTCCTTAGGTCATGAGATGTACCACATCTAAAGCATTTAGAGGGTTTGCCACCAGGAGACTTATTCTTAGCAGTATTCTTTGAAGAAAAATAAGTTTTCTTTTGAGCTTTATTTACCACTGGGGTAAACGTTTTCATGCTTGTTGCATCATGGTCGGCAACCTCCATTGCCAATGCAATTTTGGCAGCCTCTGGAAGCTTCAACTCCTTTTTTGCAGGCGAACGTTTCTGCGTCATTTCACTAGTAAGACCGCATGTAAAACGATCGCGTATGGCCTCTTCCAGAAAAGTTCCAAAATCGCACATTGAGGCTAAACGTCTTAATTTCACCAAATAATCCGAAGTTGATTCATTAGAATTTTGATTCCTGTGATGGAATCTAAATCTCTCTGCAATGACTAATATTGGTTTGGGTTTGTAATGGTCTCCCAACGTCTGTGTAAGTTCCTTGTACGTACACTGACTTGGTAACCTAGGCAAGAGCAAATTTCATAACAATTAGTACGTTTTTGATCCAATCACAGAAATTATTGATACTGACACCTTTTTTCTTCCGTAACATCGTTAGCAACAAAACTGTTCTAACTGTTCAATGTAAAGGTTAAAGTCATCATTCTGCTCATCAAAAACACTTAATTGGCTAATTAAACCTAGCTTAGTCATGTTTGCAAAATGTGATAGTAGAAGTACACAGGACGAAGAAATTACTCACCATCCCATCCTCATCGCCATATGTAATATCCTTACGATTAATCCAAGAAACATCCCAAGACAGGATACACTAAACACATTTATTACTGCACAAACACTAGATTAGGAACAACAGTGGTACCATACAACTAATTCAATACACTCCATTCTGCCATACAACATTGCTACACCAGTTATGGTTACATATCAGTTGACTGGGAAAAACACTGTTGCCAAATACTTAAAGTTAGTACTTAAAAAAGAATCATATGGGGTTTAGTATTAGCTTTGTGCTTTTTTTCTGGAGGGAATATGCTGTAACTCTTAAACATAAGTTGTTTGAAAAGGGGGGAGGTTTGACCTAATAAAAAGCAAATTAATATCTTAAACATCATTATTTAACGCATTACTCTTGCATGTGCAAAAACAGTTTACATGATCATATATTAAATTATCATATTAAAAACCAGCATTCCGTGTTTGTTATCTATACAAAAATCCTCTCTCCAAAGTGGGAGTCACAAAGTATTAACTGAAATACTGTTTAGGTGTACAAGACATTTTATGTTTTTCAAAATTTTGTTTTCTCAAACATAGAAACTATTTTTAGTAGCACATAAATACTTTTAATTTTGTGTTTGATAGTTTTTAAAATACTATAGAAAAAAATATGTTTCCTCACAACCAATAACAACCTTTCCTCTTGTAATAGCTTGGTATAGATCAAAGCAAAGTAGTGCAGAACTTAAATTCAGCTTCAGTATGTAAATGTATAGACCTTGCTTCATGGCATGAGTATCAAGATTGCTGGGCATGTTTGCTAATATTATAGTGAAAAAAATATAAAGTATGCTTAATATTTAAAAGAAGAAAAATCTATAGTGGAAGTATTTTTGGTGAATTGGTAGAACCACCAGATGTTTCTAAAACAATCACTGTATTATTATTATTATTATTATACCAGAATTTTGAAACATTGGGTTTATCCTTGTGGGAAATTATTTATTTTCAAAGAACTGTACAAAATACTTTATGGAATGAAACTTGATTACCTTGTTTGGGTATAAAAAGACAATTCTACCATATGCTAGTTGAAAATTTCTAAGGTAATAAATAGATTATTTGAGAAGGTACTATCATCATGTGACTGTACCTCTTGTCTAATATCACTTCGTTGAATTTCACCATATGGGTTTTTATTAGGTAGTTTGTTTATTGTGATGGACCACGTGAGGTGAACAGGTAAATATTCTTTGCTAAGACCTTAATTAGTATAACTGGTGTAGCATATTTGTCGGAGTATGAGTAGTTAGCTTTTTATAGTTGTTTGTGCAATCTAATATCTCATACCTTGGTTTCAATCCCACTGTCAGCAAGCTGTCTACCTTGTCCATGCTTTTTACAGGGGTTTCTATGAATAGTCATGTAAAAGCAAAGCTCTCAGCTCCATTCCAGCTTTCTGAGCAGAGTCTGGTTAGTTTTCAAGGGTGCCCATAGCTGAGTTTTCAGGAGGGGGCAAACAGGAACATACACAAACACTGTATACAAATGTTCATCATGCCTTCTTGATATCTAAGTCTTTCTACCAGACAATCCGCACATAAATTTACCTGAGAACCAGTAGACCGCAAAATATTAGACAGCTTGTTGTCTAATTTCATTATTGTGTGTCTTCACTTAAATGGTCATCAAGAAGAAAAATGTATCCTCAAGACAAAGTCCTGGAAAAAAACTTTTGATAGATATTTGCCCCAAAACGAATGGTTGTTCCAGAGGATGATGCCATATTTTTCATTTCTTCACCTTTCATACTTTTCCATACTTTACGTATATATGATATGCTCCAAAATTCAATACAAAAATTACTTTCCACTGTAAATTCCTAATGTTTTCCTATTTCTACTGCATGCATGCACATCCAGAAGTTGAGTTTGAAGAGGATAATTGCCTATCCTTCCTGAACATTCAACTAAAGAAAAACAAAAATAGTTTTGAATACTCTGTGTTCAGAAAAGCAACTTACATACCTGTACTGATACCATACTCGTCGCACCATCAGTGATACATAAAAAACAGCATAGTAAACTTGATACGGCGAGCGTACACACACACATCTAACAACAGGCTAAAAAATCAAGAGCTAGAGTTTATCTCGAAAATATCACAAGAGTATGGGTACCCGAGCAAGCTAATTAATAAATGGATACATGAGAGTAAAAAGCATATGACTCAGAGTAAAGAAGGCCAAGAAGTGCACAACCAAAGGAAGATGAGGAATAAAAAATTGAAATACATTGGAGCTTTCCCATACCTGGAAGGAGTGAGTAAAGAAATCAATAGGCACTGTGCTAAATATGACTTACAACTAGGAAGCTCAGTGCACACTGTGAAAAGTATGACTGTCAACAAAAAAACAGAGGAAAAAATGCTAGAAGAATCAGGAACCTACGAAATTCCAATTGCACACATACCCCCAATATCGTACATTGGAAGTACGAAAAACAGATAAAAAAAAAAGACTTAAACAACACATATCTAACTGCCAAAAAAAAGAAGCCAAAACTGCTTTAGTGCAATTCTGCATGGAAAACCGGACATTCCCAAAGTTCGATGAAATTAAAATGCTAAAAAAGAATAAAAAATCGGAAAGGCAAATGAGGAGGGAAGAAGCAATATTAATCTACAAAAATAAAGCAAGGTTATGTAACCAGAATGACCCTAGCACATTATCGGGCCTGTGGAAAGAACTAATAAGACAAGAAAAACAACAACAAAAGAAAAACCGGCAAAAAAAAGACAAGAAAACCAGGATAGGAGAAGAAAATTTAAAAAAATACAAAAAAAAAGTGTTTTTAACGAAACATAGATGGTGCCAGCCGGGCTTGATAACGAAATATATCCAGGAAAGTATTTCCGACGAATGGCAACAAGGAGTATCGGACTCCATTAGCGCGAAGTTAACCACAAACATCGGTGGTAAAGGCGCCACGCTCCTGAAGATGCCCAGAGTATGGGCGAAAATTTCGAGTATAAAGAACGGTAAAAATTGATGTTTGAATCCTAAGGCAAAGATCCAATGAGTATACCAAGCGAAAAGTGTGAGAAGTAAAGCCAGTCATCGCATACAACGGACTTTAGGACAATAACATCAACAAAGACCGGAAAACACGTGCGTGAAATGTTCCCGTCGCTAGAAAGGAATGCCAAGGTAAGCATTATCCGCTAGATTTTTGTACAAGTTACTTTGGAAAAATTAGCTATCAAAATTAGTGTGAACATTTTCCTAATACATGGCGGCAGTGAATAAACAAAGACATCGCTCTTTCCACGTTTTAGCAACACACAGCAACCGAAAAATTGTTATTCGGTCACCACCGGGAAATTGAATCCCGGATCTCTTGATATCTAGCCAACCGCTTTAGCCTTACACCACGGTGGCCAACAATCCACGGCACTACGTGTTTTTCTGTCAGCTTCTGACATCATAAATCCGTAAGATGGGCTCAGCTACTGAGACGTCTCCATCTGATGGGCATTAACGGCACTGGCTATATATTAATTATAGCAGTTAAATCCAAAGTGAAAATCCTCCTAATATGTGGCGTCAGTGAATAAACAAAGACGTCGCTCTTTCCACGTTTTAGCAAAACAGCAACCGAAAAATTGTTATTTGGTCACCGCCGGGGAAGTGAATCCCAGATCTCTCGATATCTAGCTGAGCGCGTTAGCTTTACACCGTTAATGCCCACCAGATGGAGACATCTCAGCAGCTGAGCCCATCTTACAGATTTATGATGTCAGGCTAGATATCGAGAGATCCGGGGTTCAATTCCCCGGCGGTGACCGAATAACAATTTTTCGGTTGCTGTGTGTTGCTAAAACATGGAAAGAGCGATGTCTTTGTTTATTCAAAATTAGTGTTTTCGCTACAATGTTTGCAGCACCTTCCAAGAACAGAAATGCCATGATCAAATTTCTAGGGGAGGGCAAGTGCCCCCTCTTGCCTCCCCATATGGGTGCCCATGTTAGTTTTACTGGGAAATCATTGAATAATTAATATACAAATCATTACTAAGTGCACTTAAATCCAGTTATACTGTTGAAGTAACAAAATTTTCAAAGAAAATAAATTTGTCCTATACCAACGTTCATTTTTGTTGCTTGTACGTGAGATACATGGATGGCATTCTCATAATGATGCCGCTCTCCTAGAAAATATTCTTAACCTGTTTTAATAGCTTTGAAAATTCCTTGAAATTCACACTGGAAGTGAAACAAGATAATAGCCTAAAGTTCCTAGACTTAACCCTTGCAGCTTTTGAAAGAAGCATCTCCACAAAGCTGTATAAAAAACTTACCAATACTAATAAAGTTTAACAAAAAAAAAAAAAAAAAAAAAAAAGAATTAAAAGTCACTCTTGCAAAAAGTAACTATCTCCTCTATAATAAATAAAAAATTTAATAAAAAATTAAATCAAAAAGTCAAGAAATAACATTAAACTAACTAGGAAAGTTGCCTACCATAAAGGTCTATTTGAAAAACTTCAGAAAATTTGCAAAAAATTCTTTGTTCAACTTGCCCCAAGCCTGAACAATAAAATAAATAAAATTGTCCCTTCCATAAAGCAAAAGGAAGACTTGTCCTTTAACAAGAAGAAATAATCTACAGTGTAAACTGCAATTGTGGTGGCACCTTTATAGGAGAAACTGGAAGACAACTTAGGACCCATGTAGCAGAACATCAAGCCACAACAGGAAATGTTGCCAGAAAAACAGGATTTGACATGCACAAATTCAAAACACTGGGCATTCAATTAACTGGGACTTCATACAAATTTTATTTCACTAGCTACACTTTGTGAAAAAGAAGTTAGAGGAAAGTGAAAATTAAAAGAATAGCCACAATTAATGACCAAGAAGGCTAGACATTACCACATGAGTGACAACACATACTCCCTTAAGTCAGTCCCATTGTGGGTTGTAGTACAACCTGAAAATTTGTCAAATAGTAATGTGAAAGGAAGTTGTAGTAGTCCACATAAATCTGACTGCAATTTAAGTAGCAATTATTTTCACTAGGGTTGTCATGTCATGCCTTTAATTCAAAAGATTTCTCATTTTTTATATGTGCCATAATTATGTGACATTTTTATGCCATTGATACAGTGGTGAACTAAATTTTATAAGGAGTTGTGAATTAACTCCTATCTATGGAATGCCTAGAAAAATTCAAAATCACTTTATTTTCACACATTTTGTTAACACTGGCAGCCATTTGACCTTTCTGTTATTAGGCTGTTTTGAGTGCAGCAATGTCTTTTAAAGTTCACTGGTGCTATAAACAATGCCCCACCCTATTTCTTCAGTGCTGTGCTTTGCTGTACGAATGGAGCTAATTTAATTTGGCTAGGAAGTAAACCTAAGACTAGAGTTAGGGTTAACATTACTTTTCAAATGACCCCATGGTTGCTCACAAAAAAAAAAAAAAAAAAAATGTTAAAACCCACAGGATTGTTCTATATAGTACTTTTCAAAGTATGCATGGGTGGGTTTTCCACTTACATAGTTTTTTTTATTTGCAAATTTTTTCAAAGACAACTTGTCTTCTTTATCAAGTTTTATCACTACAATTGACTGTTGCCATAATGGTTGTTGTCAAATGGAACTACATTGTAGTAGAAATTACTATGAGGTATCACTAGAGATAGCCTTGAACTTTTTACTTTACCAGAATAGCTATATTCTTTCAATTCTACAACTGCTGTAGTCTTAAAAAGCAATATAAACTATTAACGAAAAGAATATATTTTTTTCATAACTCTCATTTTTTATAATTAGGTTCTGAGTTGCTTTTAGATTTGTGCTTTTTTTTGTGTGTGTGTTGTGACTTAAACTGATGATTGATTAATTTTTCTGCCAGTAACCTGATCTATACACCTGAGTCTATATAATGCCAGATGCACGTAGTGATGTAATTTAACAGAAATTTATCTGTTCTTAAAAATTAGTCTCAATTTCCTTTGAGTTATTTAGATAATCTGCGTAATATAGTTTTACATACATACATTAAAGATTAATGGAGATTATCTAACTCACCTTTGTTTTGCTGATGACATAGTCATTTTTGTAACTACCCCATCAGAGCTGCAGAGTATGATCCAGGAACTTGCTGACAAGAGTAAAGAAGTGGGATTAAAAATGAACTTTCAAAAGACAAAAGTGATGTACAATGTTTTTACAAGAAATGAAGATTTATCGATTGATGGGAAAAAGCTGGAGATAGCCAATACCTACATTTATCTTGGACAGCAGATATCAAGTGAGGGTCACATTGATGAAGAAATTAATCGGCGTATAAAACTTGCCTGGAGAGCGTTTGGAAGAAACAGTATAATTTTCAAGAGCAATATGCCATTATGCCTTAAAAGAAAAGTGTTTGATCAATGCATCCTTCCAGTGCTTACATATGGTGCAGAGACGTGGACCTTAACTAAAAGAGACATACAAAGACTGCAGATAACTCAAAGCAGCGCGGAGAGATGCATGCTTGGTGTAACCAGGAGAGATAAGAAGAGGAACTTGTGGATCAGAAAAATGACAAGAATGGAAGACATCATGACCAGAGTAAAATCCCTGAAATGGTAATGCTCTGGACATATTGCCAGAAGGACAGACCATCGATGGACAGCTAAAATTTTAGACTGGATTCCAAGGGACAGGAAAAGACCCAGAAGAAGACCACATGGAAGATGGGTGGATGAAATTCGAAAGTATGCGGGAGTAACATGGAAGAGATTGGCACAAGACAGACCGTTGTGGAAGAAACTTGGAGAGACCTTCGTCCAGCAGTGGATTGATAATGGTTGACAATGATGATGATGACATACATCTCTAGAGTATTGTAAGGAAAGTCTGTTTCTTGAGCCATTAAAAGATTGTTTGCTTGTGCTTATTAACAGTGTCAGTATCAAAGTCACAAAGCATAACAGTTATTCTAAATGCAATAACATTTATTCTAAATGTAATATAAAGTATACCCACACATACAGGGTGGTGCACATATGTTTTAGTGATATATTTTCTTAATTAATGAAGTCATGGCATTGTTTACTAAAAATGTACCATATTGCAGCAAATTTCTGGTTTTCAGATGATTTTGTTCATTTGTGGTAATTAATGTAAATGCAACAGATTACTGTGCTGATTGTGACAAAACTGGAGCAAACCAGTTTGTAATATAGCAGACAAGTGGCAGGCTGTAGTGAAGAATGCAGGAGCTGTAGAAACAAAGAGCATTATTGTAATATTTTTGTAGATATTATGCAAACTGAAGGAACAATTTAAAATAGAAAGTCCAGTATTTGGAGTGAAAAGAAACGTAATGGTCCAAGCGCCTGTATTGCAAGCATGTAGAAGCCCTCAGAGGTGCCATGTAATAACCCCCAGTGAACCCGGAAGTCCAAAGCATTTAACACATTGAAATTTTCATTTGTATTTTATCCTGTTTCTATATAAGATTATTATGATATAAACATGTGTGACAAGGAACAAAGGCTGCATTTCGCTATTGGTTTGCACACAGTTTAACTGATGAAACTAACTTTTCATTGAATGGAGTGCTTAACAAGCAGAGTTTTTGATTTTGGATTATGAAAGGCATCCCAGTTTCATAAGATGGACAGTTGTGGTAAAATAACAAATATTTTTGCATGGGTGCCATATCAAGTCATGGCCCATTATTTAACAGTGACCCTTTCAACTCTGATCAATTTTTAGAGTTTGCTATTTGAAGTTGCAAGGGACATTGGATAGGAATCAGTGTACAATGTAATAGTATATTTAGTTGTTTTTATGTGTAATGTAATAGCATTATTTAGTGGTTTATGCAAGGTGAACAGTTAACAATGTATTTGCATATCTAGTGGTTCACGCAGTGTAGAGACAAAGTAGGTATGGTTAAAGAGGTTGTTGATTTTTTGCATGAAACATTCAATTTGTAAGTGATTCCTCATCATTATTCAAGGGTGTCTTGAGATTGAATAACTTGGCTATCCTGCATGCCCAGACATTAACATTTGTAGGTTTTGTGTGGGCAGTTCTTGTACACAAGAAAATCTGATTGATTTATGGAACTCAGAACTGTAATCATCTATTTGAGCTGTACATTTTTAGGCTTGTGATCACAAACATACATATTCTTTTTTTGTTATGAAGCAAAATGGGAATCATGTTAACAATCTGCACTAGAAGCAATGCATTTAGGCTTCAGCATACATATGTAAGTTTTTTAATGAAAGAAATTTTTGCAAAATATAAATCAGTAAAAGTTCTGTTCACCATCCTGTAGAAGATAATCCCAAAAAATGTTCAGTGCTGTTTATTTCATTGCAGTACATGTGTGCATATAATAAAAAAATTACTGATGATGTGTTTATTTTCTTTATATTTACAAAATTATGTTTGCAGAAACTAAATGAATTATGAGTAATCCCCATGTGAATAACACCCCCCCCCCCAGTGCTTTAGGGTTATTAAAGTTTGTGCTGTCTTAAATTACTAGCACAGGAAATTGGAGGACAAGTTAGCAAAAATTCCTACTAATTCACTGTTTGATATTATTAATTATTATCACTGTTCAGTTGGCAATACAGGTAGTTGCTTTGTCTCATTATGTGCATCACTCATAGTGAAATTTTGCCGAATTGGGCATTTATAACTGTAAACATAATTTCTATAGAACAACAACTACAAAAAAATGTGTTGTCTCAATATTTCATGCCAAACTCAAGTCTTGTGTAGTAGATTGCTCATTCGTGTCCAGGGTTCTGTGTAGACCATAGCTGTCAGAATTTCTACCTCTGTAAGCTCATATAGAATAGCCAGACCTTCCATGGGAACTGATTTGGGAATTTAGCAGATGATCAATGTTCACACTGGTATGTGTTTTCTGAGTATAAAATGTTCTAATCTACTGTAAGCCATTGTCTCTTGCAAGACTAGTCCATAATGCAAGTGATTTTATGTTACAAGAAACATGTAGGCACAACACATCATTCGTATTCTAGTATTGAGAAACTGGATTTCATATAACTAGTTTCTTGAGACATTTGCTTCAGATGCTACAGGTATGCTGCAAGTAGAGGAGTTTCAACACATAGGCTTTGTGGAAAAGTCATGGCATGTGTTCCTCCCTGTCTGATGATGAAATGTGAATGTATGCCCTTTCATAGCACAGGTTATTTTTTGAATTCAGTCCTACCTTCACTGGCAGTTTGTTGTACAACATTCATGTAATTTAATTCAAATGACAACACAGTAACATATATCTGTTAAAATTTATTGAGTGTTGAACATAGGCGTTACAGAGATGTAATTACTGGAATCTGTTTATTATTTGCACTTTCTGAGAACTTATGCATATCTTGTTCACTGAAAGTTATTATCTTTGATACACAAACAAAGCTCAGTTTTTACAAAGGCTGATGGGGCTGGATTTAACTTGAAAAATAGAATATGGACTATTACAAGACAAAACAGTGAATGTAGGAAGTATTTCAACAATAGATTTTTTTTTTTTTTTTGTGATCAATCCTATTCCTATTAGCATCAGAAGTTAGATGGAACCACACTTCTGTAATTTAGGGATGTTGGCTCAAGTGAAGGGAAGATACTGAAACTTCAGAGATTGATTTCTAGTTGGTGACCCTATTTTTTTCTAACAAAAGGTATGCATGAATGTCAGAGGGAGAAAATCAAGTCCATGCTTAGTTGCATGATTTTGCAGCAACTAGCATGGAACCAAAATATCAATATTGCTTTATAAATATTAATAGAAACGAATAGTCTGCATGCCAACGCACACTTACCTAGTGACAGATCAGCAAGCTGTATTTTTGTTGAGGTACTGGAGTTTGGACTTCTGCAGGCAATGCACTGAACATTTTGTACCCTAATAGGAGTAGTGTTTTAGAGGTTGCTTTTATACTTCCTGTAGTAGGATTTCATTTGTGGTTCTATGAGTTACATTTCTGTTTTTGCTCTTTATGTACTAGAACCATGTTAAGATCTTTTGCCACCTGTCATGTGACCTTTGTTGGTAACTGCAGCCATTCTTTCATGTTCTATCCTAGTGTATAAAAGGTTTGGAATTTTTGGTTTTCTCTTTGTTGGGTATGTATGCCAGAACTTCTTGAGTGAATGGCTAATTCAGTTGAGGAAAAGAAATGTGTTTTCAGTATGCAGGTAAAAAAGTTAATATATTTCCTTCTACACTGATGTTCTTCATTGAAAGTGTCTGCAGACAAAAAATAAAAAATAAAAAAAATGGTTAGATGTATTCTTGTTTAGCTCTTAAAAACTGTTAGTAGATTGGGCAGATTAGAGATCATTGCTTTTTTTTTTTTTAGTATATCGTTTAGCAGAATAGAGTTAAATCTCTTTCTTTTTAATGTTTATTTGTAATTTTTGAGGGTTTTAAACCTACCAAATGAAAATGTAATGCAGAGTAAAATGCTGTATCTTTGATTCTTCTTTTTTATGTAGAAATAAGCTTTTAGATCCACCCTCAACTGGTAGGCAGCTGTTAGTAAACTTAGGTTTATAACAATGCTGTGGTTGTTCTATAGTTCTGGTTTTCTTTCTTTTTTTACAACTGATAAACTTAAATAAGTGATGGAAGATTTCATGTCCATCATCAAAAATCATTCTCAGTCCACTGCTGGATGACGAAGGTCTTCCAAAGTCTGTTTCACAACTCTGTCTTGAGCAATTATCTTCCATGTTATTCCAGCTTGCTTTCAAATTCCATTCACCCTTCTTTCACATGGTCATCTCCTGGGTCTTTTCCTGTCTAGTTTTTCAGTTGTCCAACAGTAAGTTAGTTTTAGCAATACATGTAGCCCACAAGTTCTTAAACTGTGTGTCATTGCCATCATTTCTTTCAGGGGTATTTGGGAAATCTGTGAATTCCAAGAAAGTGCTGCAAATGACACGAGTATCTCATCGGCTTCAGGTAGAATATGATGTCTTCAGATAGAGCTCCACCTGGATGTGTTATGGTTGTGTCAAGAGACACGCACCCATTGACTACAGCTCCTTGTATGACTAGTTAGGTTATTTTGTGAGTGTTTTGTTGTATGATCACAATGAAGTTTTTGAATGAGTAAAAAACATGGTCACAGAGCCCTGTTCGAAAGATGGATGGAATTGAAAATGCAGGAAGTATCAGCGGTTGCTCTGGCTTTTTTAGTGTTTGCCAACCCATTCGCCAAAATCAATTTTTTTCACCCAAGTGTTAAAATAGTACAAAAAGGTAATCGCCAATGTTTGTCGCCAAAACAATTTTTGAATTGCAAATTGTGAAGAATGCGATTGATAGCATGATTTTTGACAAAGAAGAATGTCCTCAGTGTGTTGTCTGCCTAAAAGGGGGCAAACTTCATTAAAACTCAACCACAAAAGGCTAGGTTTTTTACAAAATTACGTATTGTATGTGTGTTGAGTGTACGAGTCTGCTGTACTCTTGCAACTTTTATTGGTTCCTGTGACAATGTCCTGTCATGCGTATATGATCTAAGGATGGAATTTATTCAAATCTGGTAGAAAAAATCACATCAGTGCTGAATATTTCAATAGGGATTTTGTTTTAACTTTGGAGTATCTTTCTGACATTATTTAAAAACTGAGCTCGCTGAACACATTGCTGCAGAGTAGTGATACCCACTACCTACTACTGTCAGATAGAGTTTTGCCCTTCAAATGGAAATTACTCCTCTAGAAGAAAGAGATATATCAGGAGGGTAAAAGTGACTGCTTCTCCCTGATGCAGCAGCTATTGGAAGAAAACGAAGTTCAGTTGAATGAGGAATTAAAGTCTGTGTTTGTGGATCATTTATCACAACTACAGATTCACTCCAAGAAGTATTTTTTCAGAGGATTTTCAACAGTACAACTAGGTCGGAGATCTCTTTAACAATAGAGTCTCGATCAAATTTCAATACTGCAAAGGAAGAGCAACTTACTGATCGTTTGTCAGACTCTAGATTGAGGGATAAGTTTCTTTCAGTGTTGCTGCCTGAATTTTGGAGCCTAGTGAAACAGAAATATGCCATGGAGCCCTGTGAGTTCTAGTTCCCTTAGCAGCTTTCTATATCTGTGAAGCTGAGTTTCAGGCTGTCATCAAATTCAAACACAGATCAAGAATCAATGTTAAGATGGACATTGCTATTTCAAAATTGCTTCCTAGGCTTGAAGAATTAAGCAAGCAAAAACAAGCCTACTCACCCCATTAACAGCCATAAACAATCATTCATGTTAATTTTTTACTTTACTGAAAGTCATTGTATTTGCATTTTTATGAAGATGTGAGATAATTCTTTGAAAATGATGAAAAAAAAAAAAAAGATCACTTTGTTTTTATTTTGACCTACCTATCAAATTTATAACATTCCTCACTAAATCAAGATCATTGCACTGCCAAAGAACTCAGTTTTGCCCATGGGAGGCATACAGAAATTTTGATAAGCCAAAGGAAGCACACACATAAAAGTTTGGGAAACCATGGTCTAGTCCGTTGCTACTTCAACTTGAGTGTCTTGACTTTGATCATGGTGTTTTCCACTGTTGTCATTTTCCTGATCGTTGAGTTTCTTTTCCTATTGTTCTTGGTTCCACCAAACATTCAATCTCTCCATTCTTTGAGTTATTCAAAGCCTCTGTATATCTTCCTTTAGTTAAGGTCCATGTCTCTGATTCATAAGTAAGAACTGGAAACGATGAATTGATTAAAACACTTTCCTTTGAAGACAATCGTAAATAGCCCTTGAAAATTGTGGTTTTTTCCAAATGATCTCCAGCTAATCTGTTTATTCAAATTGATTAGAAAATTATTTTGACAGGAGATTCCTCCCTTCCTCACTGAAATAAGTTAAACACTAGTTTTTTAATCAGGATGAATTTTTAATAAATGCACATTCACTTCATTCTGTGTCAATAGAGGGCACTGGGTGGGCTTTCACAGGTGTCTAGGCATTTGTTATTCTGTTGAAACCACAGTCAAGATTAGGATTACAGCTGTCATCTGAAAATGTGTGCTTCTGTCAAAGAAAATTTTGTATGCTAATAAGTGTGTGAACTTCAGTTGCCAGTGAAAGAAAAGAAAGTACCACTTATGAGGTTAGAGTTATTATGTTTTAACCTATTAACAGGTGTGTATGTGCATTTTCATTTAGCAAAACTGAAATTGCACCTACTTTATAAGTGGCACACATTCCACTTAATTAACTTCACAGGTTGAACTGCTGCACATTTGTCATACATTTAAATGCCAATTCATAATTAGGCCTGCTGTGACTAGGTAATGAATCCTCCTGCTCTTGTAAGATTGTTGCCATATCTAAGCCTAGATTTGCTAAATCAGGCATGTTGTTTTAGCGAAAACCATTAACCTTACAATAGTTGGACATTGTTGATAATTTTATCGAAGGCAGTTCTCAAAATGATTACCAAGTAGAGTCATCTTCATCTAATGATTGGCTAAGTTCTGCCATTATCGTCAGATGTTAAGCCTAGATCTGTTCTTCATCCAGTGATGCAAATAAATTTGTCTCCCTTCTTTGGGTCCACAATATTGCATACAAACATCAAAATGTGTCTGATATACACTCAGAAAAACTTGTGTAAAAAAGATTTTGACGTGTATTGAAAAAATACTCAGAGCAATTTATTGAATGAGAATATTAAAGAATTATGTTAGTTTGTAGGATACTGATCTTACGAAATATTACATTGTAGTTCAACTTGAAAGCCAATCACTGTGTAAGTATGATAATGGAGTAAAAAGATGAAAAGAGATATGTTTTAATAAATCTTAATCATTTTCATTGTATGTGTACTATTGCAATTCCCATTATTATATCTAAATATTAATTTCTTGGTAAATTTACTGCATGTGCAACTGATTTCGAATGTAGGCCATGGGTGGCGTAGTGGTCAACTTTCGTGACTGACACAGAGAAGACCTCGGGTTCGATCCCAGGCAGGTACGAATGCTTGAACCACTAAATATCCGCCATGCATCCGATGGGCACGTTAAGCCGTCGGGCCCCAGGTACTGGCCCCCGGTAATAAATAAGGGTGTCTTTCTCCCCGTTTCTACCTCACTTCCATGTCACTTTCCTATCGAGCACTCTAGCTCAAATCTCCTAGCTTCCTATTTCTAAGGGTTGTTTAAGACTTGGGGTCAGACACTCCCTTCCTAAAATTCTCTACATATGATCTGATTTCGGATATTCATATATGAGGTTGTGGTATGAATTCTGCTAGGTTACATGGTATATTGATTTTTTTTATTCATTGTGTAAATTCTGATATAGAAAATTCTTTTGCCGTTGATTCTAATTCAAACATCTGGTATGATTGAAATTAATTTGTGAAACACGATGTGCGAAAGCTTGGAAACCTTGATTTTATATACGCCAATAAATTCGGATAACTAGTACAGTTGTACTATCTTATACATAGAAATATAGTTGAAATTCTTTTTGTTAGACTAGTGTAATTCTCTTTGTTAGGGATTTCAGACTGAAAGGTGTACTGTTTTGTGTTATTTTGGCACATGCTTGGTTGAATTATGTAAAAGCAAGAGAAAGTTATCAATTGACTTTAAAAATCAGTGCTTTTGTTGGAAGTTAATTCAGAAGGTGAAGTGAAATTGTTTATTTAGACAATAAAAATCAGGAATTACTGCAAGCTTTTAGGTAAAAAAAAAAAAAAAGTTTTGACAGTGGCTATTGGCTCCCTGGTAATAGAGATTTGTGTGTTAGAAGAAATAATAACAGTTAAAATTGTGTCGTATTATCCATCCTAAGCGTCCTTCTAACTGTTTTCATGTTGCCTTAAAAATGAGTAAGTTAAAAAAAGACATTTGAAGAACATCCCAAATTAGCTCTTTGGGATAAAGCTTTGCGTTATTGGGACAGCCACTTAATGGGGCCAAAGTGTTCTAGCCCCTGATGTGTCCTAATTAACCATAATCTGCTACACATGATAGAGAAGGTGAACAAATAAAGAAGTAAGGCAGTTTAAATATTTAGGCTCAGCCTTACAAAAGGATGTCAGCTGTGAAAAGGCAGTAAGGGAAATGAGTGAATGCAGGCTGGAAAAATGGGAGAGAGAGAAAGAGATATGCCAGAGGTGTAATTGGGAACAAGAAAGTGACAGTAAAAGTGATATCAAAATTATGCAGGACAGTTGTAAGACCTGCTTTTATATATATATATCATCATCATCATCATTGTCAACCATTATCAATCCACTGCTGGACGAAGGTCTCCCCAAGTTTCCTCCACAACGGTCTGTCTTGTGCCAGTCTCCTCCATGTCACTCCCGCATACTTTCGAATTTCATCCACCCATCTTCCATGTGGTCTTCTTCTGGGTCTTTTCCTGTCCCTTGGAATCCAATCTAAAATTTCGGCTGTCCATCGATGGTCTGTTCTTCTGGCAGTATGTCCAGCCCATTGCCATTTCAGGGATTTAACTCTGATCATGTTGTCTTCCACTCTTGTCATTTTTCGGATCCACGTGTTCCTCTTCTTATCTCTCCTGGTTACACCAAGCATGCACCTCTCCATGCTGCTTTGAGTTGTCTGCAGCCTTTGTATGTCTCTTTTAGCTAAGGTCCACGTCTCTGCACCATACGTAAGCACTGGAAGGATGCATTGATCAAACACTTTTCTTTTAAGACATAATGGCATATTGCTCTTGAAAATTATGCTGTTTCTTCCAAAAGCTCTCCAGGCAAGTTTTGTACGCCGATTAATTTCTTCACCAATGTGACCCTCACTTGATATCTGCTGTCCAAGATAAACGTACGTGTCTGTTATCTCCAGCTTTTCTCCATCAATCGATAAATCTTCATTTCTTGTAAAAGCATTGAACATCACTTTTGTCTTCTGAAAGTTCATTTTAATCCCACTTCTTTACTCTTGTCAGCAAGTTCCTGCATCATACTCTGTAGCTCTGATGGGGTAGTTGCAAAAACGACTATGTCATCAGCAAAACGAAGGTGGGTTCGATAATCTCCATTAATCTTTATGCCTTTGTTTTCCCAGTTCAGTGATTGAAAGACATTTTCCAATGTGGCATTAAAGAGCTTCGGAGATATGGTGTCACCTTGTCTCACTCCTTTTCCAATTTTTATGTGTGTTGTATTTTCAAATAGCAGAATCTTCGCACTTGCATTTTCATAGATGTTATTAATAATAATGTATGCATCTTCAATACCGCAGGATTTCAGAGCCATTGCAAATGCTGATGGTTTCACCGAATCAAAGGCTTTTTCATAATCAATAAAAGCCATGCACAATGGAAGTTCATATTCCCTCGCTCTTTCAATTAGTTCTCTCAGTACGTGGATATGATCTATTGTGCTGTAGCCACTCCTGAATCCAGCTTGTTCTCTCGGTTGAGCCATGTCCAGTGTTACCTTCAAGCGGTGTGAAAGAACTTTAGTGAAGATTTTATAAACCACTGATAGGAGGCTGATAGGTCTGTAGTTCCTGAGATCCTCAATGTCACCTTTTTTATGTAGCAAGATCATTGTAGCGTTGTTCCAATCCTCAGGAATTTTCCCTTCATTAAGGCATCGAGTGAAAATTTGGGCGAGTACTGTTTCGATTTCTCCACTTGCTTCTTGTACTGTATGATGTCTACAGTAATTCCATCTTCTCCTGGAGCTTTCCCCCGCTTCATGTTCTTGATTGCATGTGCAACTTCTGCTGGAAGGACTGGAAGAACTCTGGTACCTTTCATGATGCCTGGAGTACATGTATCATCCTTTTCATATAATTTGGAGTAGAAATCTTTCACTCTTGTCAAAATTTCGCCTCTATTTCTTGTTACAGAACCATCTTCTTTTCTCAGTGCCATAATCTGTTTTTTTCCCTTACTGAGATGTCCCTTTGCTATCTTTAGGCTTTGGTTGTTTTCAATTGCTTTCCTTACTAGTTCACAGTTGAATTTCCTTACGTCTTCAGTGATACTTTTTCGTACTGTCTTGCATAGCTCTATATATTCCACTTTGGAAGTCACATCTTCTTTAGTTGTCCTCATGTCTCTTCTTTTGCATCAATATTTTGGTTTTTCCTGATAATTTGTTCACATGCAATTTGTTCTTAGACCCAGCTAATTTTGTTGCTGTTTCCATAAGAGCTTTGGTTACTTTTCTGTTAACTTCAGAAATATCCACTTCTTCCGATGTTAGGCCTTCTAAAGCAGAGAATCTGTTCTTCAGTTCCAATTTGAAGGTATTATGGTGTTTTTTAAGGTTGGTTATGTCAATACATTTTGTTTGTCTTATGAGCTTGCTACGTTCGAGTTTAGTGTTTGAGGTGCATCTTACATCTCACCAATCTATGGTCACTGCCTGTGTTGAACTTGTTTAGCACACTGCAGTCTTCTATGACGAATTTTTTGTTACACATAATAAAATCAATTTCACTTGTCGTCCCATTTGGATATCTCCATGTCCATTTCCTGTGTGGCTTTTTCTTGAAAAAGGAGTTCAAGATGAAAAACCCTTCTGCCTCTGCAAACTCTACGAGAGTATTTCCACGCTGGTTTCTGTTGCCGTGACCGAATTTACCTACTGAGGTTTCATTCTGTTGCCGTTGCCCTATTTTTGCATTGAAATCACCCATAATTATATTCAAGTGCTGCTTACCTTTATTATTTAGATCACGAATTTCCTCATAAAATTCTTCAATTTTTTCTTCAGCATGACTTGTGGTGGGTGCATAAGTTTGAATAATCTGAGCCTGGTATCTTCTCGAGAGTTGGATAACGAAAAGATACCAGGCTCAGATTATTCAAACTTATGCACCCACCACAAGTCATGCTGAAGAAGAAATTGAAGAATTTTATGAGGAAATTCGTGATCTAAATAATAAAGGTAAGCAGCACTTGAAGATAATTATGGGAGATTTCAATGCAAAAATAGGGCAACGGCAACAGAATGAAACTTCAGTAGGTAAATTCTGTCACGGGAACAGAAACCAGCGTGGAAATACTCTCGTAGAGTTTGCAGAGGCAGAAGGGTTTTTCATCTTGAACTCCTTTTTCAAGAAAACGCCACACAGGAAATGGACATGGAGACATCCAAATGGGACGACAAGTGAAATTGATTTTATTATGTGTAACAAAAAATTCGTCATAGAAGACTGCAGTGTGCTAAACAAGTTCAACACAGGCAGTGACCATAGATTGGTGAGATGTAAGATGCACCTCAACACTAAACTCGAACGTAGCAAGCTCATAAGACAAACAAAATGTATAACCAACTTTAAAAACACCATAATACCTTCAAATTGGAACTGAAGAACAGATTCTCTGCTTTAGAAGGCCTAACATCGGAAGAAGTGGATATTTCTGAAGTTAACAGAAAAGTAACCAAAGCTCTTATGGAAACAGCAACAAAATTAGGGTCTAAGAACAAATTGCATGTGAACAAATTATCAGGAAAAACCAAAATGTTGATGCAAAAAAGAAGAGAGATGAGGACAACTAAAGAAGATGTGACTTCCAAAGTGGAATATATAGAGCTATGCAAGACAGTACGAAAAAGTATCACTGAAGACGTAAAGAAATTCAACTGTGAACTAGTAAGGAAAGCAATTGAAAACAACCAAAGCCTAAAGATAGCAAAGGGACATCTCAGTAAGGAAAAAAACAGATTATGGCACTGAGAAAAGATGGTTCTGTAACAAGAAATAGAAGCGAAATTTTGACAAGAGTGAAAGATTTCTACTCCAAATTATATGAAAGGGATGATACATGTACTCCAGACATCATGAAAGGTACCAGAGTTCTTCCAGTCCTTCCAGCAGAAGTTGCACATGCAATCAAGAACATGAAGCGGGGGAAAGCTCCAGGAGAAGATGGAATTACTGTAGACATCATACAAAGAAGCAAGTGGAGAAATCGAAACAGTACTCGCCCAAATTTTCACTCGATGCCTTAATGAAGGGAAAATTCCTGAGGATTGGAACAACGCTACAATGATCTTGCTACATAAAAAAGGTGACATTGAGGATCTCAGGAACTACAGACCTATCAGCCTCCTATCAGTGGTTTATAAAATCTTCACTAAAGTTCTTTCACACCGCTTGCAGGTGACACTGGACATGGCTCAACCGAGAGAACAAGCTGGATTCAGGAGTGGCTACAGCACAATAGATCATATCCACGTATTGAGAGAACTAATTGAAAGAGCGAGGGAATATGAACTTCCATTGTGCATGGCTTTTATCGATTATGAAAAATCCTTTGATTCGGTGAAACCGTCAGCAGTTGCAATGGCTCTGAAATCCTGCGGTATTGAAGATGCATACATTAATATTATTAATAACATCTATGAAAATGCAAGTGCAAAGATTCGGCTGTTTGAAAATACAACACACATAAAAATTGGAAAATAAGTGAGACAAGGTGACACCATATCTCCGAAGCTCTTTAATGCCACATTGGAAAATGTCTTTCAATCACTGAACTGGGAAAACAAAGGGATAAAGATTAATGGAGATTATCTAACCCACCTTCGTTTTGCTGATGACATAGTCATTTTTGCAACTACCCCATGAGAGCTACAGAGTATGATCCAGAAACTTGCTGACAAGAGTAAAGAAGTGGGATTAAAAATGAACTTTCAGAAGACAAAAGTGATGTACAATGCTTTTACAAGAAATGAAGATTTATCGATTGATGGAGAAAAGCTGGATATAACAGACACGTACGTTTATCTTGGACAGCAGATATCAAGTGAGTGTCACATTGGTGTAGAAATTAATCGGCGTACAAAACTTGCCTGGAGAGTTTTTGGAAGAAACAGCATAATTTTCAAGAGCAATATGCCATTATGTCTTAAAAGAAAAGTGTTTGATCAATGCATCCTTCCAGTGCTTACGTATGGTGCAGAGACGTGGACATTAGCTAAAAGAGACATACAAAGGCTGCAGACAACTCAAAGCAGCATGGAGAGGTGCATGCTTGGTGTAACCAGGAGAGATAAGAAGAGAAACACGTGGATCCGAAAAATGACAAGAGTGGAGGACATCATGATCAGAGTTAAATCCCTGAAATGGCAATGGGCTGGACATACTGCCAGAAGAACAGACCATCGATGGACAGCCGAAATTTTAGATTGGATTCCAAGGGACAGGAAAAGACCCAGAAGAAGACCACATGGAAGATGGGTGGATGAAATTCGAAAGTATGCGGGAGTGACATGGAAGAGACTGGCACAAGACAGACCGTTGTGGAGGAAACTTGGGGAGACCTTCGTCCAGCAGTGGATTGATAATGGTTGACAATGATGATGATATATATATATATATATATATATATATACTGAAGAGCAAAGCTGAAAACTAAGGAAAAACTTTTGAATTTAAAACGAAAGTTGCAAAATAACCTGAAGATCAAAACGCGCAACGCAGCAGTTATGAAAATTCAGAATTCACATTCTATTACGAAGAGACCTAAGCAAAAAAAAAAATATATATTTTTGACTCATACCAAGTACAACATAGAAAAGGTTATGTATCTACCGGTGTGAGTAAAAAGAGAAAAGATAAAAAATAAAATAAAACAACTGAATGTAGAAAGTGTCGAGAATACTGAGCCTGCCAGTAAATTTTTATTTTTGCTCTCTAATTTGTCACTTAAGTTAAAAAAATGAATTTCTATTTCTTTTACCTTGCTGTATGGTTTTCTTTTTAAGCAGCAAACTAATGATAGGTTTAGAAACAAATATTGGAGATAATTCCATTGAAATAATACATTTTTTTCTATGTATTTTGTAAGTGTCTTTAAGTTTTTTTTTTACGGACCGGTGGGCATTTTGGTGGACCAGTGGCTTGCAAATTCTAGTGGTCCGCTGGGCCAGTAAAAGATTTACTTCTAATTCTAACACTATATATATATATATATATATATATATTTATTTATTTATTTCTAATTCTAATATTGTCTCGTAGTGGCAAAACTGTGTAGTACAGAAATTGGCAAATAAATGGAGCATATTCCTCTGTACAGGCATTAGTGGTAGCAAAAAGAATTACTAAAATGGATTTTTAGAAGCGGAGATATTATCATTACATAGACTTGCATTAATGCCCCCTAGCGAGAAAACGAAGCATTATTTAAGTACACAAATTTTTTCTGCAGTGAGTGGCATCTGACTGAAAAAGAATTTTTTCCATTACATTTTTAGAAGCGAAGATATTATTGCAAACATGTTAAAAAAATATATATGCATTTACTCCCACCCTCCCAGTGAGAAGGCATTTTTTCACAAAATATTGTAAAATACATTCAAAATATTGATTGTCACGATCTCTATCTAACACAAAAGGGATTTTTGAAATCCGATAGTAGGAGAGGTTTCGGGAAAAATGCAACACAAATTTACGCTCACTAGCGGTGACATCATGACACCATGCATTATTTCAAAAAGAAGCTACATAGAATGGCCATTATGGTAAAAAGTATAAGAAGGTAAAAAAAAAAAAAAGTTATTTTTCTTTAAGCATTTGTGCAGAGTAAAATATATTTTGAATTTAATGTCATGTGTATGTATGCCTCCCTATCAGCGAGGTTGTGCATCGGAAAAAAATCCAAACGTAAAGAAAAAAATCTGTTGTTCCCTCAGTTGAGGCTTTCGACTGCGAATTTTTTTTTCTAATCATACTAGGCCTAATAGTTGCAGAGGTATGGTGATAGTGTCCACTAGTGCTGAGACGGGTTGCATAATATTTATACTACGAAGCAGGCTTGGGGTCAAAGACAGAGAATTTTCTTTTCTTTGTTTTTTTTTAAATATAATTTTGCATGATTTAGTATATACAACACGTTTCTTACACTTTCTAGTTGATAAAAAGAATTCTGCAGCTATGTCTGGGCAGAGAGTGGCAACTTGGGAGGGCTATTTATTCCTGGCTTGGGTAGAAAATGCTTTACGCTACGTATTAGTGGATTTCTGCAGATAAGAAAAGCATCTTGAAGAACTTTAGGTACTAGATAGTAGATAGCACGCAGACAAAATCCCCCCTCCACGCGGCAGCTCCCTGCTAATTTTATTGGGTAACGTACGTAGATTTCAGCGCCGCCCGATCTGTCCGGGTGCCGCCCGCCCGAAAGATTTCAGGAAGAAACTAACGGTAAAAAAAATGGTGCGACTATGCTATAGAAACAGATAGAGGTCCCTTTCCAACTCCACAGTAGCCGCCCCGGTGGCGCAGTGGTCTAAGCGATGGCCTCTTATCATTCGTCCGTAAGGGGTCCGGGTTCGAATCCCGGTGAGGCATGGATGTTGTGTTTGTCTTACGGCACTGGCTCTCTCCCTTCCCTGGAACCAGTGACCCAAAATTAGGGACGGGCGACTGCTTATAGCCCATTGAGTTGCTCACGGTGGTAGTTAAACCTCCAATCAAAAAAAGTTAAGAAAGACAGATTAATTGCAGGACGAAGAGTTAATGGAAGTCTGGAAGAGGAAATTTTGTTTATTAATGCCCAAATAGGCTAGTCATAGTTTCCGGGCCCTGTCGTGAAACATAACATTCGGGCTTGGGCTGACATGCTTCGGACTCTTAAATTTGAGCCCGAATTCAGCACTGGTGTCCACAGACGGACAGACATAGTAATAACATACGCACGTACTTTTTGTTTTCAAAAAACGTGCAAAAAAATCTTTCGGTATATGATATCTATCCTTCATTATGAAGAACATTTTGCGCCCATTTTATACTTCAAATATTTCAACGCTTTTCCCAAGGAGGTTAGAATAAGAAATCTGGATATGCCCTTGTTAATGGAGCAGTACAACTTTGCGTGAAGCCTATAACCTCGAGCGACGGCTGTCAAAGTGTGGGAAAGCTGATGGTTTTCAAGGCTATTGCATGCAATGCATTTTGTGTTGACTGAATCGCCTTTCGTCGCACGTGTTTCCAAATTTTCATCGTAACTTGCTGTCGATGTGTAAGAAAATGCTGAATTTATGAAATTCTTAATTATTTTGAAGCTCCTTCCCATTTTTATTTTAAATTGAAATTCACGAACGTTAGTGCAAATTCTAAACAAAACATAACCTGAAAACTTCACTCGTAAATGATGTGCACTTTTTTCGTTAGGAGGCGTAAATGACCTTTCCTTTTCGCTGATTTTCGCCTTTTCTAACAATTCGCTTTACATTTTTTTTCTCATACCGGCAAGAATTTAAATGAAGTGCTCATTCCACCCAAGAATTCGGTGTGACCTTGTTTTCCGCTTTACCTGAATAAGCTCTTCATAACGTCATTTCAAAACTTCTGACCTACAGCCACGAAAAATATTAAAAAAAAAATTCTTAAAAAAAAAAAAAAAAGCTTGATGTGCGTGCGTGAACAGACGAGCGATTGCATTTTCACCTTTTTACAATACGCGCTATAAAAATACTTTCAATCAGGTGACCGCACAGTTGAAATCTAACTAGTTAAGCAGTGTGTGTGTGTGTAGCAACAAATTTGAAAAAAAAAAAATATCAGGATAGTAAAATTCGTCTCCATTTGGGACTGTTGAAATTCGTATGACAGTTCTTGCTTTCGAATTTTAGTTTTTTGGGTTTTGTCCCTCAACTTTGATCTAGGATTATTTGCAAGAAGAAGGCAGAGAACAAAGATCATAAAAAAGTAAGCATACCACCTACCATGTCTTAAACCCCGATTCACGGTGCAGAAAACTACAGGGTGTCAAAAGTCGCAGGACACCCTTGTATTTCAGAAACGGGAGAGAAAATGAAATATCTGAATACCCCAGCAAAGAATCGGTGAGGAAGCCTATCTTTTTAGGCTATTTCCGGAACATGGCCGCCATCTTGAAATCCGCCATATTGGATCAAGGTCAAATTTTTCAAATGGTAAGGGGGTTATGTTGCATAGCAAACAAGGCCAGAATTTTCTCAGAAATTGATTGCGGTAATCAGATTTGCTATATGTGTTGTGGTACACAAGTTATCGACACGGAAAGTTGAAATAACAACATCTGAAGTACCCTGTGATGCGCAGCTGTTTGATGTGTTCAATGTGTTGTCCCTGTTGCTGAACACAGAGCCGACGACGGCGCTTGACCCAGTCGTTATGCACTCGCACCAGAATATCGGGAGAAATGCGGTTACAGGCCTCCAGGATGCGTTGCTTAAGGTGGTGGTCGTCGCGGATTTTTTCAATATGCACCAGGTGTTTCAGATGATCCCACAGATAAAAGTCAAGTGGTGTGAGCTCAGGGGATCTGGGTAGCCATTCCACATTACCATACCGGCTGATCCGATGACCAGAAAATTGAACATCTAACCACTGACGAACAGTTGCTCAGTAGTGTGTTGGAAATAACGGGAAACTGCCATCTTCATTCAGAAGGGGTCTAGCGCTCTTTGGCCAAACATGGCTCTTGCGCCATAAAAATTCCCTAACCATTCACAAGGGAAGGGAACACTGTTTCCTGTAGCATTTTCAGGTAGCGCTGAGCATTCAGGTTATTGTTGATGAAAATGGGTCATATTTCACGGGTGCTCCATTATTCCACACCACACCATAACCTTTACATTACCAACGACGTTGGATGGTTCCGTCCAGTAAGGGTTCCTGTCACTCCAGTACCTTTGATTCTGACGGTTAACCTCACCACTGACCTAAAAATTGGCCTCGTCACCGAACAAAATGCCCTATGCGAATGAAGGATCCCGTTGATGTTGGTCTAAATACCAGGTGCAGAACTCGACACCTCTATCAAGGTCAACCTCTAATAGTTGCTGCTGCATCTGGATCTTGAACAGATGCCAGTGAGCGGTGTGAAGAATCCGTACAGTGGCTGACTGGCTGATACCACATTCTGCTGCGAGACGACGTGTGCTACGTTGTGGACGCTGCAAAGGATGCCCAGACCATTGTTGAGGTTTCCTCGTCGGTAGCAGTTTTCGGCCGACCACTACGTGGCTTGTTGTCCACAGTCCCAGTTTTTCGGAATTTGGATATCAGGTATGCGACAGTGCTGTGTGAAATTGGTGGTCTTTCTGAGTGTCGGTTATTGAAGTTTACGGCTGTGATACGGCAGCTGTGTTCCCTAGACATTACGATCACCTCAATCCTCACCTCTTTCGTCAGTGCCATCTTCAGTAGCCTGCAAACAATGGTTATTTCAACTTTCTGTGTTAATAACTTGTGAACCACAACACATATGTCAAATCTGATTACGGCAATCAATTTCTGAGAAAATTGACCCCCTTGCCATTTGAAAAATTTGAGCTTGATCCAATATGGCGGACTTCAAGATGGCGGCCATGCTCCGGGAATAGCCTAAAAGATAGGTCCCCCTCACCGATTCTTTGCTGGAGTATTCAGGTATTTCATTTTCCCTCCCGTTTCTGAAATACAAGGATGACTTTTGACTCACCCTCTACAATTTAACCATTACTAAAAGAGTATCTTCTTTTGTGTAGTTAAAGCGTATTTCCCCCATACCATTGTGTGATGGTCATTGCTATCAGTCCTGTCTGGTGTTTTTGATAGACATGAATGTCAGGGTATAGTTCTCCTAAGATGTCTCTAAACGTGGAAAGGCAGAAGTCCATCTTCGCCCGAAAGTTGCATTTCTTGAATGATGTCTTTTTGGCGTCGGGGACAAATGTACATAAAATGTAGAGATCTGATTAAAATCAGGGCTTACGTCCTGCCCTGAATTTTATCAGCCCTTAAGTTGCCCGTCGTTTGGAAGAGGATTCTTTTTTCCCACTACAAGAGATTTGAAGAAGCGAGTCATATTAAAACTTAAGATTTCTCCTAAACCTCATTTTCCAAGTCTCATTTAGGTGTATACTAAGTACGAGTAAATCTTGAAATTTTGGTCTTCATGGAGATTCCATTGTTCAAGGTGTCTGCAACTACATTCATAAAAAATCGAAATTTCAAGGGAAAACATTATTACCATTTAATATTCAAAGTATATTCGTCCAAACTCGATACATATTTGCAAGGTTGTACAGACTTGTGGAAACCTGTTTAACTCCCTCGGCGCCGTCACCCTTTTCTCGATCTCTGAAGCGCTTTCAAAATGGTGCCTTTTCAGGTGGGATTTCACTTCTTGGGAGAGCAGCAGAGCCCATTTAAGAGGGAGGCTAGAAGGGCTGAAGCCCCAGGCCCCGCATTTTCAAGGGGCCCTAGAATTATGCAGGATGCTTGAAAAATTGACACAGTTATACAGTTTTTTTTTTTGCAGATAGCAAAGAGAAAACTATAAGAAACTGCCTTGTGAAAAAAAATTTCTATTTCTTTTCGATTTTTTAGGAGGAGTCTGCAAAAAGTATAGTCGCCCCCAGTCCATCTTTAAATCTTTCGAAAGTATTACAGATGTTTTTTTGTGCACATCTGCAGTTGGAGGAAATTTTCATAAATTCTGAATTCGTTTGAATCATTATATTTGGGTCGTATTATTTTGTCCACTACTTCGATATACACTGCTGGCCACCCAAAATGCAACACCAAGAAGGAAGCATCCGATTGGCCTGAAATTCGCAGCATGCGTCGCCCGCGAGAGGACATGAAAACGATTGCAGGGCATATGCAAATCATATGCGCCCGGCACGCCACCGAGAAGCACTATAAGAAGGGTGCAGAGAAGGCGTAAGTAGTGGAAGTGTGTTGTGCTGCCGGACCTGTGCGTGGGAAGCTTCCTGATGCCTCTTCGCAGAATACGGCAGTCATTCCAGCACGTTTCGGAGTTCGACAGAGGACGAATAGTGGCTTATCGCGACAGAGGTTTATCGTACCGACACATCGGCGCCCGTGTGGGACGACATCCAGCCACAGTGAGGCGAGTATGGATTCGGTGGGTGCAGTAGGGACGGACGGACCGACGTGAGCGATTGCCGCAGCAGCGGCACACCACCGAACGAGAGGACCGGCATGTTGTGCGGCGGGCATTGACGGCTCGCACCGCCACATTACGAACGTTAGCGCAGGAATTAGGGTGTGTTGCACAGCAACCTGTGTCAGCACGTACCGTTCGACGTCGTCTGCAGGAGCAGGGACTTGTCGCACGGCGGCCATTGCTCCGATTACCATTGACGTTACACCACCGGCGAGTGCGGTGGCAGTGGGCCGTTGAACGCCGCACCTGGACTACGAAATGGCACGACATTGTCTTCTCCGACGAATCCCGCTTCTGCCTGCTACACCACGATGGTCGGATCCGCGTGTGGCGACACCGCGACGAGAGACTGTATGACGCCTGCGTTATGCATCGCCGTACCGGTCCGTCGCCTGGTGTTATGGTTTGGGGCGCAATTGGATATGACACCCGCACCCCTCTGGTAGGCATCGCCGGTACACTCAACAGCCACCGCTACATCTCCGATGTTTTGGAGCCTGTAGCCCTCCCTTACCTGCAGGACCTGCCAGCGGCCACGTTTCAACAGGACAATGCGCGCCCGCACGTGGCACGCATCGTGCAACAGTTCTTCATGGCCCACCAGGTGTCACTGCTACCGTGGCCCGCCTGTTCTCCCGATATGTCGCCCATCGAACACGTCTGGTCGCTGAACGGCAACCGAGTGGCCCGGCAAGCATCACCCGCGGCTACGCCTGATGAATTGTGGCAACGTGTGGAAGCAGCCTGGACCGACATCCAAAGCCTCTTTCGTTCGATGCGGCGGCGTGTAGTGGCCGTTATTGCCAGCCATGGGGGCCACACGAACTATTGATGTCTGCGTGTTTCGCAAGTCGCACGGGCCTGTAAGCTCAATCGTCGTTTCATCTTTGTATCTGTCGTTATGTGTCGAGCAAATCTGGTTTTGCTATCTCGTGCCCTTCTTGGTGTTGCATTTTGGGTGGCCAGCAGTGTAATTTGAACAAGCTGAACCCTGGGGTAGGAGGGGGATTGAAGCAGAACTGATGTGATATCCATTTTTCAATCGTGCATTTTTATAATACATTTTCTTGCTAACACTGATTCGTCCACGAATCATGGGATACACACTTCAATATGGCGGGATGTTTTTATGGCTTCCTCATCGTATTTTGTGAATGTTTTCTGCTGGGTATATCTATTCAGCCACACATAGTGAAATCCTAGATGTGCCACTAATACTGGGGCCCCAAAATACTGTCCAGCCCCCGGGCCACTTGTCTCCTTAAATGGGCTCTGTAGAACAGAAAATAGCCGCCCCGGTGGCGCAGTGGTCTAAGGCGCTGGCCTCTGATCATTCGCCCGTAAGGGGTCCGGGTTCGAATCCCGGTCAGGCATGGATGTTGTGTTTGTCTTACGGCACTGGCTCTCTCCCTTCCCTGGAACCAGTGACCCTAAATTAGGGATGGGCGACTGCTTATAGCCCATTGAGTTGCTCACGGTGGTCGTTAAACTTCCAATCAAAAAAAAAAAAAAAAAAAAAACAGAAAATAGTCATTAGGTGCCAAGTACGGCGAATACGGGAGATGGTGAAGCATTGTAACACCTTTCCATGTGAGAAACTACATGACGACTGTCGCGTTGTTGAAGGAGCCAGTCACCTGATTCGGCCGCGTCCGGCCTAACGCGCAGAATTTCTTGCAACAGTCTGTGCGTGATTCCTTTGTAAAATTCAGGGTTAATTGGCTGTTCTTTCGATAAACCGTTTTTGTGCACAATTCTTTGTTAATTAAAAAAGAACAAAAATTGTTTTGGTTCGAGGCTTTTGTGGTTCTCCACGTTCTGGTTTACTAGAACCCATTCCATTGCCTCAGTTAAAATTAACTTACACCTGTGTCTGAAACGACTGAATTTCACGCCATCTTAAACGATCTGTTCGCTGTAAATCACAACCTAGCTATCGTAATAAATTTATTCGTCTGTCTTTGGTTTGAATATTTCTTCTAACCTTTCTTGGCATTGCCATCTTTCATTCCCATGGTTAAATATGATCAAAAAGATCTAGGGCTTTTCTTTTGAATGATATATTTTTCCTTTGAACAATCCTTCGACTGTATAGTTCGCCCGATATTATTGTTCCCGCTTTCGGTTGTAGTGCACCCAAATCATTTCAGAAACTTCTTGATGCTGTTAAGGAAAGATGAGTTGGCCTGATTAGCAACCCCGGTTTTCACTAATTATCTTCAATCCCTTTTTCTCAGGCAGGCAGCGACAGATGAGATCAGATCATATGTAGAGGATTTTAGGAAGGGAGTGTCTGACCCCAGGTCGTAAACAACCCTTAGAAATAGGAAGCTAGGAGATTTGGGCTAGAGTGCCCGATAGGAAAGTGACACGGAAGCGAGGTAGAAAGGGGGAGGAAGACGCCCTTATTTATAAACGGGGGGAGGGGGGGGTACCCGGGGCCCGACGACTTAACGTGCCTATCCGACGCACGGCGGATATTTAGTGGTTTGAGCGTTCGTACCTGCCTGGGATCGAACCCGAGGTCTTCTCCTTGGTAGTCACGAACGTTGACCCCTAGGCAGCGACAGCTGTGTGTCTCTTTTATAAATACTGCCATGGACATTGCTCTCGACAATATTCAGCCGAACTGCTGTAGTTTTCCACGGCACTGGGAGAAGCACGGTCAACCAGTACCTATTTCATGTTCAGTTGATTAAGCGTCGCTCTAATCGCTTTGTTAATTTATTGATTATTGCTACATTGAATTGAATTCCTCATCTTATAATATCTTCCAACAAAACCACAACATACAACTATTAAAATGAAAAGGAAATAAATTACCTTTAAACATTTTTATTTTTTAAGGAAGGTAAACAAGATTGGTCTAGGTTCTGTGCACTGTAGTTTTTGTGCAGGGCCGTAGCTTGAGGGAGCCTCTCCTGAAAAATTTTCTCGCCTTGCGTAAGAAATATTCAATCAACGTAATAATAATTAGCACATGTTGTATTTGAAACAAAAATTAACTAAAGAAATCCAATAGCACTATATATTGATCGGACTGAGAGTCAAGGCCCGTAAATCAGCTGATTCAAGATCATGTCCGTTGAGCCATCAGTATGAAAATTGGGAGTTTTTAAAATATTGAAATGTTTTTATTGAAGGTTGTTTAACACGCAGCAATAGAGTTTGAACATCAGTTTGTCGCTCTGACTTCCATGACAAACCGTTGTACCTGTACACTGTGTGCCAGTCCGTTTCTCTGTAGCCATTACGATTACTCATTTTTAAAATGCTTTTGCATTCAAGTGTTTAGTAAAAGTTTTAATTTTCATATATTTTAATTTCTTAACATACATAATTTTTTCTTGTATCTCATCTCAAATTGAACGCCCCCTCTCCCAGGGCGACAGCTTCGGCTAAGAAAATCTTACTCAGTGCATTCAATGCAATGTCAAGCTAGCAAAAACCCAGCCGCAACTACAAAAGCGCCTGTAAAGCACATGAGCACCTGTGTGTTAGTGGTAGTGGTGTTTGTGTGTGTGTGTGGGGGGGGGGTTGAGTTGCAGGTGTCCCCTTCTTTGAGGCGATGCTTTGACGGAAAAGAACCAGAATAAAGGTCTAAAGTAAAGATGCAGATGCACCCCACACCAAACGAAAAGGCTACAGAGAAATATTAATGCACTGGGAAACACTCTGCTAATGGCACTCAAATGGTGATACTTCCTCCCACCTTTGCAATCACGTGCATCAGGGAGTACAGTAATATGGAAGACAGACTAGCAGCGCCTTTGTGACGTTTGTATTTTGTCTCTTCTTAATATTCTATTTCGGTTACTTTTGAAGCCTGAATTCCCAGTAACAGAATATTCATCGTATAAACCGTCAATCAGTATGTTGTTTTCGTTCTTAATCTGGTGATTTTTTCTTTGGAGTTCTCAAAAACATTTAATCTGATTTTTTTTTTTTCAAAATCACCGAAAGGAAACAAACAACGTTATCGCATTTTACAAAGGGCACTTTTGGCAAATTTCATTCAAATCGACCGTAAGCATTTTTTTTAACAAAGCTAGGAAATATCAAATCTCTCTTGATCGGACAAAGAGTTTTTGAGTCTTTTTCATTAGAACACATTCCGAGGGTACCTTCTCTTTTGATGCCGTTAATGGCACCCGGGAAGCCTCCTAAAGCACATACAGAACAGTTCTATTAACTCCGAAAACGTGGATGCCAAGTGAAATAAAATAATGTCAGAATGCCAGGACATTACAAGAAAGACAATTTATTGTGCTCTGAAATCCAGAAGGCTTCGGAACGTGTTCAAGGGACAAACAGGCCATTTTGTGCAGAATACGTAAACGTGAAAAAAATGCAATTACCGTCCGCAGGCGTTCCGGCGTAAGATGTCAATACGGGATATGGCCACCATGGAGGGTGATGCAAGATTCTACACGTCGTGTCATGCTTTGCACAACATTATCAAGCAGCTGTTGGGGTAATTTATCCCATTCCTCTGTCAGTGCACGGATGAGGGTGTCCTTGTTTATTGGAGGGCATTGGCGACCAGCAAGACTCCTCCCCAAAGCATCCCACACATTTTCAATGAGATTCAGATCTGGAGAACGTGCTGGCCATACGAGGCGTTGAATATCCTCGCTCTCAAGACACTCGTGGACAGCGACTGTTCGATGACATGTTGCGTTGTCGTCCATGAAAATGAATCTATCACCTACAGCACCACGGAACATGAGGTAGCAGAACATCATTAATGTATCGTTGGCCAGTCATAGTCCCAGTTGGAAGCACGTAGAGGGACGTACGGCCATTGATCATGATGCCAGCCGATACCATGACACTACATGTCGGATATCGGTCCCTTTCCTGTATGTTTGCTGGACAATATGCAGCACCACTATCACGCCAGATCAGTTGTCGTCGACAATCAGACGATAGACTGTATCTACTCTCATCTGAGAAGAGGACAGCAGACCAGTCGTTATCAGTCCAATTGCGATGTTGATGGCACCATTGCAAACGGGCGGTACGGTGACGTCTTGACAATGGGATGCACACAACAGGACGGTGACGTCTGGACAATAGGATGCCACTTGGGCGATAGAGTGAACCATCTGCCTTGCGTCGACAATGCGTCCGCGATCAAAGTCGCTCAGATCACCACGTTTACCCATGTTCGTCGATTGCGATACACTGTTGAAATGCCCTGCTGTCCGCCTATTTATCGCCTGCGTTCGGTTTATGTCTGTTCCAATATGCTCGGGGGATGTCCATGTCAAGTTCCCATCACCCCTATCTCTAATGTTTTGTCTACTGAGTGTATCTAGCAAAAACTTATTTTTCCGTATTCTGTAATCCGACATATTGTCAAGTGCTACCATTCTTAATAAGGGTGACCTAGTACTACAAAAAATATTGAAACGGACAACGTCGGCTGACTGTCGTACCATTAGTAACGGAATTGAATACCAAATTTTACTTGAGCAAGAAACTGGAGAAGAAAACATAGAATGAAGGTATACCGTTTTCCTTGAATTCTCTAACAGCTTTTTTTTATTACCATGTGTGCGTGGGAGTAATGATCATGTCTTAAACAAAAAATGTTCGGAATAGTACGGTATTCCAAAACCACGTGGAAGCTTTGACAATACATTATTCGGCTCTTTTTTTCCGTTTTTGTTGCTACACGCTATTGCAACGCTTTCCAAACACTGGTCTTGGTCATGCCCCGCTTTATCCCACAAATGCATAAATGTTCTATTCCATGCTTTTACAGTCGTGGCAAAATACAAATATGTAAGATCTAGCCAGGAGAGCTGCAGAATTTCTGGTTTCCAATTCGAAAAGTGTTCTTCAAAGCGTTTCTCCAGAAGATAAGATATAATGATAAACGCAAATGTATAAATTATGTTTCGGGAAACATATGGATTTATTGATTGATTTATTTCGGGATTAACGACCCTTTCGAGTAACTAAGGCTGCGAGGAGTCGCTCAATCCGAGCCAATGGCTCCAGGAAAGGGAAAGAACCACTGCCGGAAGGAGAAATTTGTCTTTCCTGGGAATCGAACATCAACCCAGGAGTAGGAGAAGTAAAAGTCCCGTACTCTAGATTACTGGGCCTAAAATATGTGGCTGGCCGTGTTCAGTGTTGAGACGGACCGAAGCCGAGCCCTGGCCCGAACCGGACTCGGGATACGTAATATTTAGTTCATTTCAGGCTTGATGTGTGAGAGACCGAGAGAATGTTTTTTTTTTTTCTGTGCTTTTGTATGATTTAGAATACGAGCTTTGCTTACACTTTCTAGTTGGTGCACTGTTAAGTTTTGTGCTAAGTTGCTACCAAAAGTATTGCTACACCAGCTGCACCACTTTTTAAGAAAAGATACACCACTGTGTGGTGCAAACAGAACCCAACGAACAACCTGGTACAACTTTGCACCACATTATGGCACAAGGTGGATGGATATAGTACAGGTGGATTATGACGCAAGGTTGCGAGGGCCGGGGGTGGACTAGTGGGCAACGTTCGTGACTGCCACGAAAGGATCTCAGGTTCGATCCCAGGCAGGTACGAAGGCTCGATCCACTAAATATCCGCCGTGCGTCGGATGGGCACGTTAAGCCGTCGGACCCGGGTACTGGACCCACCCGGTAATAAATAAGGACGTCTTCCTCCCCCTTTCTACTTCGCTTCCGTGTCACTTTCCTATCGGGCAATCTAGCCCAAATCTCCGAGCTTCCTATTTCTAAGGATTGTTTAAGATCTTGGGTTCAGACACTCCCTTCCTAAAATCTTCTACATTAAAACAAAACAAACGCAAGGTTGCGACATGTCGTCGGTTTTGTTTGCACCTCACAATGGTGCATCTTTTCTCAGAAGTGGCGCACTGTTAAAAATTTTGTAGTACTAGATTGTACCACTTTTTGCTGCAATCTAGTACTACAAAATTTTTAACAGTGTAAAGTGAATTCTTCGGAACCTGCGTCTGGGTTCGGGAGTGGGAACTCAGGAGGGCTATTTTTTCCAGGCTTTGGTAGCAAATGCTGTAGGCCATGCATTAGTAGATTTCTGCGGAGAAGGATAAGTTTCTTCGAGAACTACAGACAGTAGATAAAACGCCGACGAAAATTTGCCGCCCACTTCCACGCGGTAGCTCCCTCCTAATTCCATTAAGCAACGTGCGTAGATTGCAGTGCTGTTCGATCTTTCAGGAAATCCGGCCGCTCAAAGCATTTTTTTTTTTTGTTGATTGGAAGTTTAACGACCACCGTGAGCAACTCAATGGGCTATAAGCAGTCGCCCGTCCCTAATTTAGGGCCACTGGTTCCAGGGAAGAGAGAGAGCCAGTGCCGTAAGACAAACAAAACATCCATGCCTCACGGGATTCGAACCCGGACCCCTTTCGGACCAATGATCAGAAGCCATCGCTTAGACCATCGCGGCCCCAAAGCGTTTGCTTTGGGGCCGCGATGGTCTAAGCGATCGCGGCCTTCCCCAATCCCCAGTTGTCTAAGCGATGGCTTATGATCATTCGTCCGAAATGGGTCCGGTTTCGAATACCGTGAGGTATGGATGTTGTTTTTGGCTTACGGCGCCGGCTCTTTTCCTTCCGTGGAACCAGTGGCCCCAAATTAGGGACGGGCGACTGCTTATAGCCCACTGAGTTGCTCACGGTGGTCGTTAAACCTCCAAACAACAACAAAATTTCCCCAGTTGAGTAAGACATCTATTGTAGACTGAGGAAAGAGCAGAATTCTAGCAGAGAAGATTTTTTTTCATTATTAATGCTTAAACAGGTTAGTCATAGTTTTCTGACTCGGGCTCCTAAAAGCGAAAGCGAGCCCGAACTCAGCACCGTTGTGGGTACATTATTCTGTTCTGCAGGGGTTTTTGAATCTGTCGTCCTGGAAAAGGGATATCGTAGCGAAATAACTGCATACTTTCACGTCACCAAAAACGGAAGTCCTGAATAAAGAAAAAAAGAATATTTTGAGAAAAAAATATAATCTCTTAATGTAGAAGAGAAGGTATGTTCACTTCGCTCTCTTATGTAGCAGTGATAACGTCAGTAGGTCCTTTTTCGACTTAGTGTACAGAAGATGTTTAATAAACACCGAGCTCTTGTATGACATTTTAAATCAGAAGCACTTTTTGCAGTGATTGATTTTTTTGACGAAAGAAGTAATAGCGCTGGGTAATGTTCACGAGCGTATGGTTCGAGTGTATGGAGATTGTGCACCATACAATGCAAACTTAGGGATCTCCATCTGAAACCCTGGAACACCTTTTATAGACAGACCTTGAAGAAATAGCTCCAGGAAGTCAGAGAGGGAGGCGTGGACCTGATAAAGACTTTACACTGAGTGATCACTGAATTATGACCACCTACCTAATACTTCGTAGGTCATCCTTTCGCCCTCGGGACAGCAGATATCCCACGTGGTATCGATTCATTAAGATGCCGGAAGCAGTTGGGGGGGGGGGGGTATGGCCAACCAAGCTGAGTGTAAAGCGGCCTTCAATGCAGGTGTTTGGTGTATCCAGACGTCTGATATGCCGTTCCATAGTGCCCCATTAGGATTGATATCGTGACCCCATTGGGATTGATATCGTGACTCCATTGGGATTGATATGATTGATAGTGACCCATTGGGATTGATATCGGGGGAGTTCGGAGGCCAATCAATATGCTAGAAGTCTGAATTGTATTTTTCAAACCATTCTTGCACAACATTGTACCTGTGGCTCGACGCATTGCCATCTTGGAAAACGCCGTCGCCATTCGGGAAAAAATGCAACATTACTGGGTGTACAAAGTCAGCAAATAATTCACGATAGTGGGCATCAGTCACACGTTGTACCACATGCACCAGGGGTTCAAGTTCCTGCCAGGTAAACATGCCCCACACCATATAGCCGCCTCAACCTGTTTGCACTGTGAAGACCATGCAGGATGGATCGAGTGCCTCATGCTGTTTGCGCCAAATACGTACACGACCATCCACGGAGTGGAGCAAAAAACGCGACTCGTCAGACCAGTACACTTTTATCCAGTCATCCAACTTGCATGATCTTTGCACCAGGCGAGTCTTTTGCGACAATGAACCGTGCTTTGGAGAGGAGGCCGTCGGGGTTGTCTGCCGTTATAGCCCATACACGCGAGCGGGCGACTAATGGTAATGATAGATACTGTTTCGGGTTGACCTCTGTTGTATTGGGTTGTCAACTGTTGAACTTCTGTTGGCCTGTGCGAGTCGTCGGACCCCGCGCTCACATCAACCTCTCGCTGTCCTTTGCAGTTTCACCTCCGGGTCGTTGATTGGCTATTTTCACGCCAGTCTTGATGCACTACAGCTACGGCTGCTCGCGAAGAATCCACCAGTTCTGTCATTTGGGAAATCGGGGCACCCGCTTTCCGAGGTCCCACAATCTGTCCTTTTTCGAATTCTGATAAATCGTCCCATTTACCCATCACGCTCCGAATTTTACTACCTACTGTTCCGTTATATATGCTACGTCGATCGACTAAACGCGCCCTCTCGGAAATCACGTGGTCAACGGGCCGCAGCCACTTTTGATAGGGGTGGTCATGATTCTGTGATCACTGTGCAAATTACCAATGTTAACGAGTATATGGTTAGAGTGTATGGAGATTGTGCACTATCCTATGCCATCCTTGGGATCTTCATCTGAAACCCTGGAAAATGATTCACAGACAGACGATGCAGAAATAACTCAAGGAAGCCACCGAGGGAGGTGTGGACATGATCAAAACTTATTTCAAAGGACTAACACAGCTGGAAAAAATACGTTAATTGAAGTTACTATTTCGAAAATAATGGAATATTGCCAAAATACACAAGGATCGTCACAAACAATATAATTTCCTTTGTCAGAACGTTTGTCCCACTTTGGTATAGCGCTACATATCTTACTTTCCCCCGTCATTATGGACGGGCTTTCGCCTAGTGTTCCGAAGATTTCCTGAACGATTTGACCCCAATGCCAAAAATAGTGTCAATAAATCAAAAGTTTTTGATGCATTGCAAACTGTATCATCATTGTCAACCATTATCAATCCACTGCTGGACGAAGGTCTGCCCAAGTTTCCTCCACAACGGTCTGTCTTGTGCCAGTCTCCTCCATGTCACTCCCGCATACTTTCGAATTTCATCCACCCATCTCACATGTGATCTTCTTCTGGGTCTTTTCCTGTCCCTTGGAATCCATCTAAAATTTCGGCTATCCATCGATGGTCTGTCCTTCTGGCAGTATGTCCAGCCCATTGCCATTTCAGGGATTTAACTCTGATCATGATGTCTTCCACTCTTGTCATTTTTCGGATCCACGTGTTCCTCTTCTTATCTCTCTTGGTTACACCAAGCATGCACCTCTCCATGGTTCTTTGAGTTGTCTGCAGCCTTTGTATGTCTCTTTTAGTTAAGGTCCACGTCTCTGCACCATTCGTAAGCACTGGAAGGATGCATTGATCAAACACTTTTCTTTTAAGGCATAATGGCATATTGCTCTTGAAAATTATGCTGTTTCTTCCAAAAGCTCTCCAGGCAAGTTTTGTACGCCGATTAATTTCTTCATCAATGTGACCCTCACTTGATATCTGCTGTCCAAGATAAACGTACGTGTCTATTATCTCCAACTTTTCTCCATCAATCGATAAATCTTCATTTCTTGTAAAAGCATTGAACATCACTTTTGTCTTCTGAAAGTTCATTTTTAATCCCACTTCTTTACTCTTGTCAGCAAGTTCCTGGATCATACTCTGCAGCTCTGATGGAGTAGTTGCAAAAATGACTACGTCATCAGCAAAACGAAGGTGGGTTAGATAATCTCCATTAATCTTTATCCCTTTGTTTTCCCAGTTCAGTGATTGAAAGACATTTTCCAATGTGGCATTAAAGAGCTTCGGAGACATGGTGTCACCTTGTCTCACTCCCTTTCCAATTTTTATGTGTGTTGTATTTTCAAACAACCGACTCTTTGCACTTGCATTTTCATAGATGTTATTAATAATATTAATGTATGCATCTTCAATACCGCAAGATTTTAGAGCCATTGTAACTGCTGACGATTTCACTGAATCAAAGGCTTTTTCATAATCGATAAAAGCCATGCACAATGGAAGTTTATATTCTCTCGCTCTTTCAATTAGTTCTCTCAATACGTGGATATGATCTATAGTGCTGTAGCCACTCCTGAATCCAGCTTGTTCTCTCGGTGAAAAAAAGAACAAAAAACACATTCGCTATCGAGGAGTATATCAACTTTTGTTCATTTGAAATGACATTTTTGTTTTGTCGTATCTCCAGACAGTAAGAATTTTCATGTTTACTATACTTTTTTTTTCCAGTGAATGAATTTTTCTATGAAATCACTGTTCTCCAAACTAAATCCAATTTTATCTGTTTTATCAAACCGTTTTGATCGATGCCATAATACATTAAAATGATTGTAATCTCGATGTATATATTTACATAATCTTTGGTAACTCAATTCAGTACTGAGCATTAAATTGGCCGTTAAAAACAGAAGAACAAAAAATGGAAGCGACAGAGTAAAAATATAAAAGGGGCAATTTATTTAGTTTCTCGTCATCCACCGTGGCGCTTTTTGATTCTCTGTTGACTTCTTTGGGTTCAGGGTCGTCATGGCAATGTTAGCACGCATACAATGATTTCCTGTTGAGCGATTCAGTTTATTTTAAAAGTAGCAAGCTACCCGCCGGTTCCAGTTAGCACGGGAATGTCGTTGAATGCTATCAGCTCAGATAGGGTGAAAATTTGCATGCAACACAAAGGGTTTCCTGTCTGCACTTTTGGAAATATTGCACGCTTCGTTGACTTCCAGCCCTTCAGAACTGTCTTGATGAACGCGATCGCATCGAATTACAAGTGTTAAATAGTTTTGATTATAGGTGGAAAAGTGCTTCAGGGGTTTTATTAGAACTTGAACCCTTCGTTCACACGATCGGTGTACAGCGTCACTAAGGTATTGTAAGAGGGGTTTATTCGTAATATAGACTTAGTCTCTGTAAACGAACCTGATTTATTTTTTCCCCTGCGTAAATGTCTGGCGATAAAGTTCTGTTTTCACAGACTATGGAATTAGTCATTATGTCACTGAAGTTCGTAATTTGCGGTTGCATTTTTTGAAGTATATCCAGAGGCCAGAAAAAAAAAAATGTTAACAAACGCTATCTAATTTTTAATCAGTATTTGCTTAATGGCAGCGTTCTATTTCGGGAATACAAGCGGATTTCCGAGTTCATAGTTCGCGTTTTGTTTTTTGTATAAACTGGAAAAATAGGAAAAACAAAAAGTAGTTTTTTTCTTTGCAATTCATTGTGAGAAGGAAAAGATGCATAATTAAATGTCAGAAATGCATGTGGTTTGCACTTCGTTAAGTCTGTGATCTTAAAAGAGCTGTGCAGACTGCATTGAAAAAGGAGGGCGGATATTTACCTCAAAAACAGCATTAGTTTTTTTTATTTATTTGTTAATATTAACGGAATTAAATGTCGTGGAGTAATATACAGGTATACGCTGAGAAGCCAATTAATTATACGAGGGTTCTACCGAAAATAATGCTAAAGTGGGCATAACTTTTTTATTAACCGACAGAGGTTGTTCAAATTGCGCATGCTGGTAGAGTAACTCTCCCTCTTAGTAACCCTTCTTCTACATCGCAGGTAAATAATGGGTCCCAAGCAGAAACAACGTGCCATAATTGAGTTCTTGACGAAGGAAGGGTGCAGGCTGTCCGACATCCACAGAAGACTATAGAATGTTTACGGAGATGACACCGTTGTCAAGAGCAATGCGCACAGATGGATGAAGAAGTTTAAAGAAAAGGAAACCAGCATTGAAGACAAACCATGTAGTGGAAGACCATCATATGCGACCACTGACACGAATCGTCAGCGAGTGAATGAATTGATTCGCGCTGAAAGACGAGTCACAATCTGTGAGCTTGTTGCACAACTGGACTGTGGTCACATTGCCATACAGAAGATGGTGGAAGACTCAGAGTACGGAAAGTGTGTGCGAAGTGGGTACCTCGACAGTTGACACCCGATTTGAAGGAGAGAAGGGTAAAAGTCTTCTCTGATCTGCTGGAAGCGTTAGAAGCCAATGAAGACACGTTTTTTTCGATCTGGTGACAGGGGATGAAACGTGGGCGTATTTTTACGATCCGGAAACGAAGAATCATTCCATGGAATGGCGTCACACCTCTTCATCAAGGCCTAAGAAGCTCAAGAGCTAGCGATCAGCACAGAAAGTCATAGCGACTGTTTTTTGGGATGACAGGGATGTCATTCTCTTTGATTTTCTGGAACGTGGCCTTACCGTGACCAGCGAGCGGTACATTGACACTCAAGAAGCCCAGAGAAGCCATAAAGAGAAAGAAACCGAAAAAGAATCTGAAAAGGATCCGCATTCACCATGACAACGTGAGACCACACACATATTTGGCAACAAATGAGTCGATCTGCAAATTAGGCTGGTTGTTGGTCCCCCATCCACCGTACAGCCCAGATCTGGTATCCTCCGACTTCCACCTGTTCGGTCCAAAGAAGGACAGACGCTGGGGACATCGATTTGATGACACAGACGAGGTGAAAATGGCTGTGAAGAAGTGCGTACAACAGTCCACACCTGAATTTTTTCGAAGAGGATTCGAAAGTTGGGTCCAACGATGGCGCAAATACATGGAGACTATGTTGAGTAGTACCTTTGTATAGAGGAAGAGTTACTCTACCAACATGTGCAATTTAAACGACCTTTGTCAGTTAATAAAAAAGTTATGCCCACTTTTGCATTACTTTCGGTACAACCCTCGTAATAGGTACATCTGCCAAAACGTAAGACGGCACGAGAGTGGGGTATGCGGTTTAAAACAGGCAGACCAGTTCATCTAGCATCAGTGGGCCCGCGGATGGCTTAGTGACCAACGTTCGTGACTGCTACGGAAAAGTCTAAGGATCGATCCCAGGCAGGTACGAATGCTCGAACCACTAAATATCCGCCGCGCGTCAGATGGACACGTTAAGCCGTCGGACCCAGGGTACTGGCCATACGGCTATAAATAAAGCAGTCTTCTTTCCCCGTTTCTACCTCACTTCCGTGTGACTTTCGTGTTGGGAACTGTAACCCAAATCTCCTGGCTTCCTACTTCTAAGAGTTAAGACCTGGGGTCAGACCAAAGCCGTCTGGATTACTAGAGGCCTTAGTCCCCGATTTGTGACGTCACCATCAGGTTCACAACAAACGCTGCCGTGACTGCCATCTTAGCTAGCAGCGGGGTTACAGCGAGTTGATATCAGGATTCTAATTTTTTGACACTTCAGAACATCGATGGAAAAAAATTATAAATTTTCGGTAAACGCAAAACATTTGATAACAAGTTAGTAAAATCATGCAATGCATTGATTATAATACGCTTTCCAACATACCAGAAATCATTGCTCAAGTTATGAGGATAATGGCTGTGGAATAAATCTCGTTCCTGTGCCCTGAGCTTTGTCCCCATTTCGATAATATTCAACAGAACCGGTTCAGTATACTTCCGGAACAACATACTAAAGTTTTGTCGCAATAGAAGCATTTTTAGTCAAGTTATGAGGATAATGGCTGTGGAATAAATATCGCTTCCGTGCCCTGACCTTTCACCCCATTTCGACGATATTCAACAGAACCGGTTCAGTATATCTCCGGAACAACATGATTAAGTTTTGTCGCAATCGAAACATTTTTACGTAAGTTGTGACGCATAACGGCGATGGAATGGATCCCGCTCCTATGTCCTGACCTTTGACCCCATTTCGTCCAGTTTCAATAGGGTTCCTTCCCAGGTTGTCCCCTATCACATACTAAAATTCCATCGAAATCGAACCGTTTTTACGCGAGTTATCGTGCGGACAGACAGGCAGGGAGACGGACAAAGCTGGGGCATATACTCTTCTTCAACCTACAGTTGGAAAGCGTAAGTAATTGTGAAAACGCAAACACTTCATGAGACATGGGAGAGATGAATTCAGTGATTATTTCATATCTACAAACGAATTCAGATAGAAAACAGCTTTAACTTTTACTCTTTACATGAATGGGTTGTTGCTTTGCACACGTAAATTCACAATTATTACCATAGGAACTATGCATTTTTTAAAACAAATTATATTCCATTTCATCCAAATAAGGAGAAAAAAAAAAGACAAAACTTAAAAACTTTAGCTGATAAGTTAATAAGGAACATTCCATGCATCACATTATACCTCCTGTATTGCTGTGGTAATTCCATACTCTTTCAACAACACAACGCGCAACCGATACATCTTTTTTACGCTTTCCAACCGTAGGTTGAAGAAGCGTATATGCTCCAGCTTTGTCCGTCCGTCTGTCGGCACGATAACTCACGTAAAAATGGTTCGATTTCGATGAAATTTTAGTATGTGGTAGGGGACCACCTGGGGACGAACCCTGTTGGAAATGGGGTCAAAGGTCACGGCATAGGAGCGGGATCCATTCCATTGCCCTTATGCGTCATAACTTGCGTAAATATGGTTCGATGTCGATGAAATTTTAGTATATTGCAGGGGAACACCTGGGAATCAACCTTATTGAAAATGGGTGAAGTGGGGTCAAAGGTCAGGACATAGGAGCGGAATGCATTCCATTGCCTTTATGCGTCATAACGTGCGTAAAAATGATTCGATTTCGATGAAATTTTAGTATGTTGAAGGGGACCACCTGGGAACGAGCCCTATCGAAAATGGACGAAATGGGGTCAAAGGTCACGACGTAGGAGCGGGATCCATTCCACTGCTCTTATGCGTCATAACTAACGTAAAAAATGTTCGATTTCGATTAAATTTTAGTGTTTGGTAGGGGACTACCTAGGAACAAACCCTATTGAAAATGGGCGAAATGGGGTCAAAGGTCAGGACATAGGAGCGGAATCGCTTCCATCGCCATTATGCGTCATAACTTACGTTAATATTCTTCGATTTGGATGAAATGTTAGTATGTTGTAGGGGCCTGCTGGGGACGAATCCTATTGAAAATGGGCGAAATGGGGTCAAAGGTTAGAACACAGGAGCGGAATCTATTCCATAGCCCTTATGCATCACAACTTACGTAAAAATGCTTCCATTGCGACAAAATTTTATCATGTTATTTCGGAAGTACACTGAACCGGTTCTGTTAAATATAATCGAAATGGGATCAAAGGTCAGGGCACAGGAGCGAGATTTATTCCACAGCCATTATCCTCATAACTTGAGTTGATTTCTGGTATGTTGGAAAGGGTATTATAATCAATGCATTGCATGATTTTACTAACTTGTTTTATTTTTTTTTTATTTCAGTATGATGTCGGAAAAGTGCACATCTAAATATTTCAAACAAAGTGAGGAAACAGCACTGGACAAAAAAAAACAACGCATAATGATTCATGAAACGTTACTTAGTTCCGAGTAAATTTATGTTTTCAGTAAAATAGCCCAGTTCATCAATTCATAAGAAATACGCAATCTAAATTAATAAAAATACTAACTTCTCTTCTAATCCTCATACAGCTCTTCAGCATTCTTACTACGTACGATACACACGCCGAGCAGACAGACTGTGTCTCGATTTCAATCGTAACGGGTTTGATCGATGTATTGGGTTGGTGTAAATGAAATGTCCGGCAAAGGACCAGCACACGCGGACGGTGAGAACGGAAAAGTAGGACAACTTACCTAGGCAAAATATTTCCCCTCGGCATCGACACATAGTTGCCATCTGTCCGGCAAGTCCATGATCCCGGAACGAAACAGATGATAGTTTGTCGGAGACGAATCCGGGAAAAAGGGCAGGATGAGGCAGTGCTTCATAGCCTAAGGCACTGAGTGTCAGCATTGTTCGTTGTGCGACATGAGGGCGGTCGTTGTCCTGGAGCAGAAAAACACCATGTCTGTTGACCACAGCCGGTTGTTTCTGCAGCAATTTCCGGTGCATCTGGTGTAATTCAGCACAATAACGTTCTGCAATGATGGTTTGGCTTCTTGCCAAGAAACTCTGATGAATTATCTCGGCTGTGGACCACCAGACAAGGAGCATCATCTTCTTGGTATGTAGGGGTGACTTAGGATGCCGTCCAGCAGGCTGTGCCTTGCTTAACCATTGTGCAGATCGTTTCCGATTATCATAAAGGACCCACTTCTTGTCGCAGGTGACGATTCGATGCACTAAGAATTCTTGCTTATTCCTGGCAAGCAGCGACGTGCAGACTTCCAAACGCCTAGTCTTGTTGGCAGTTGTCAACTCATGCGACAGCCACATGTCCAGCTTTTTGACCTTACCCAACCCAGCACAGCCAGACGCCGAACAACTGTCGTGTGGTGGACACCTACCTCTGCCGCTATCTCACGACACGTTTTTCGTGGGTCCGCTTCAACCACACGTAACAGAACATTGTCAGAAACAGCAACAGATCGGTGACCACGTGCTTAGTTTTGCAGGTCCGTATCTCCGCTTTGAAACTTCACAAACCTTCGCCGATTGGTTTGTTCGGTGGTTGTACTCTCCCCGAATGCTTTGCTAACGTTTCTAGCGGCAATTCTTGCAGAATGGCCCAATTTAAATTCATACAAAAAGATGACTCTCAAATCCGGCGTCTGCACGTTTTCTTTGCAAGCCACGTTACGTCCAAACAAACCACGCGTGAACCTTGTTCTTCACACACGTGCTAGCTACTTTGTGACGTAATACCCGCAACACCTGTGGGTGGTTCCATTATGTTGTGGTGGGGTCCTGTCTCCACTGCTCGTTCGCGCCGGACAGTTTATTCGCACCATCCCAATAAATAAGGCTGTCTTCCTCTCCTTTTTTACTTCGCTTCTGTGTGACATTCCTGTCGGACACTCCCTTCCTAAAACCCTCTACACATGATCTGATCTGTCTAGAATCAGGTAGCGTTCGATTGAAGGTCGGAATCTCTGATCATTCGTCCGAAAGGGGTCCGTGTTCGAATCCCGGTGAGGCTTGGATGTTGTGTTTGTCTTACGGCACTGGCTCTCTCCCTTCCCTGGAACCAGTGACCCTAAATTAGGGACGGGCGACTGCTTATAGCCCATTGAGTTGCTCATGGTGGTCGTTAAACCTTCAATAAAAAAAAGGTAGGAATCGGTAAAACCAATGATCTGAGAGACTTTGAACGTGGCATGATTGTTTTCGCCAGTGGTGCCGGTTCGAGCATCTTTCCAATAGCCGTTCTCCTAGCCTTTTCATGCGAAACCATAGCAAGGGTTTACCGTGAATGGTGCTACTCATAAAAAAACCTAGCAGTTGGTGATCCTGCACTGTAAAAAGTAAGCGGTGTGAATTCGCGAAAAATTTCTAAACATAACGTGCATCAAAGTTGCCGGTAAGTGTCCGTCTTTTAACGAAATTTCCGTTTTTAAAAGTGCCGCGTTTTTTGTTTTTGTTTTTAATTTCCGTATTTTCACAGATTTCCCGTAGCCAGTAATTTCGTTTATTTTAGAAAAGTCCGTTTGAAATTTTATCTTATTTATACAGAAATTCCGCAAAATCGAAGACGCTGTATATTTCCGCCCTTACACCTTACACTAGAGAATCCTTTCGGGCCTGTAGCTGGGATCGAACACAGGTTAATTGGGTTACGTCTCCACCAGCCGCGCATCTTAGCCACTGAGCCAGAAAGTCATCAGTATTTTTTTTTTTTTAATTGGAGGTTTAACGACCACGGTGAGAAACTCAATGGACTATAAGCAGTCGCCCGTCCCTAATTTAGGGCCACTGGATCCAGGGAAGGGAGCCAGTGCCGTAAGACAAACACGACATCCTTGACTCACCGGGATTTGAACCCGGACCACTTTCGGACGAATGATCAGAAGCCATCGCTTAGACCACTGCGCCACCGGGGCGGCCATCAGTAATGCACTCACGTTCAAGGTAAAACTAATCTCGCGATGATATATTTCTTCTCTATTTTTTTTTTTTTTTTTTCATTTATGAGATCGATTTAGTCACTTTAGTTTCTGTCGGAGCTTAGTTTCTGTCTAATTTTTTAATACGTTTGTAATAATTTTATTTTTTCTGTAGGAGTACTTATCACAAATTTAGCATTTTTTTTTCAATGTGATATTTCAAAGCAACGGAATGCTTTGGAACTTGTGATCTCTTTTTAACTGACAATTACTTTCATGTATCTCTAAGAAAAGGTTAATGTACTGTTTTATAGCATTATTTCACAAAACTTCTAAATATAAAATTTACTCTTGATAGCTACAATAACTTTTGTCTTAAGGCTGTATAAACAAATGCATAGGCATATAATCACCTGTACAACAATTTAAGTACCAGGTTACTTACGGTAACACAATATACACAGTCGAGTCACATTATTGCGATCACCTACTTTTGACGCCAACCGCGCGTAGCCAATAAAAGAAGTCACGTGTCGTGAGCTGGCTTGGAGGGTATATATATAAGGTGTGCTGCGGGCATTCTGAAAACATATCACTAGTTGCTGTCATGGATAAAAGGAGCGAATTATCAGATCTGCAAAAAGGGATGATTATCGGCTTTCGGGCCAAGGGTGGCAGTATTTCTGAAATAGCGCAGTTTGTGAACTGTTCGGGTGCTGCTGTGGTTAAAGTGTGTCGTGATTGGAGAAATGGCACCATTGCGAATAAGCGACCAGGAAACAGCGGAGCACCACGTGCCATTAATATCAGAGGTGAACGTTCCCCTCCAAAGGTGCGTGAGGGCCGATCGACACGCTACAGTGAACCAACTCACTGGCCGAATGAACCAGGGGGCTACCGGAAATGTGTCTAAAACGACAATTCAGCGAACCCTGCTGCGTATGGGTCTCCGACGCAGACGGATGGTCACTGCACCTATGCTAACGAAGATGCATCGGCAGAAAAGGCTTACATTTGCACGGCAGTATTGTAATTGGACCTCCGCTGATTGGCAAAGGTGAAAGGATTGCCTTATCCAATGAGTCACGTTTTCTGCTTTATCAAACGGATGGACGTTGGCGTTAAAGCGAGAAACATCAGAGAACAAACACTCTTCAACCATTGCTGGAAGATCACAAGCTGATGGGGGCGGCGTTATTGTTTGGGGAATGTTTTCGTAGCATTCCCTGAGTCCACTCATACCTGTGGAAAGCACTGTGGACCAAATTCGTTATGAATCCATCCTTGCAGACCACTTGCACCCATACATGCTGATTGTCTTCCCTGGGGTGGATGGGATCTTCCAGAACGACAATGCGACTTGTCACAGCTAGAAATGTCCGAGAGTGGTTGGAAGAGCACGATGAAGACTTCAAAGTACTTCCCTAGCCCCCTAATTTCCCAGACTTAAACCCAGTTCAGCATCTGTGGGACCACCTCGATCGTGTTTTTCGCCCTATGGATCCTCCACCACGCACCCTCCAGCAGCCGTCAGATGCACTGCAGTCAGCATGGCTCCACATGCCTGTGAAAACCTTCCAGCACCTTATTGAGTCACTCCCAGCCCGTCTAGCTGCTGTCCGCGCTGCACACGGCTGTTACTCTGGATTTAGCTGGTGGTCACAAGAATGTGACTCGACCGTGTATAATAGCTGGTGCACAAAATTGGGGAGAGGAGAAGAAATATTGTGAGGTACAATAACCAAAATTCATGCGATATGCTATCCACAATATTCGATCTCGCTACAGAACTTCAAAATCAATTTCTTTGGCAGACGATTGAATTTTTTTTTAAATTTAACAGTTAATCAAACCTCAAGGATTCCTGCGAATCTCTCCTATTACCAAAATGTTTTTGTCATATGGATATGGAAAAAGTGAGAACGGAGTCTTTCCGTTAATATATGAAAGGAATTGCGGTCTGAAAATTCAGAATTTTCCGTTAACACAATGTACCCTTGAAATGGTAAATAATATCAGATATTTGGGGATAATAATTGGGGATAATCTAAAATGCCCCCCTTCCCCGGTGGCACAGTGGTCTAAGCGCTGGCTTAGTATCATTCGTCCGTGAAGGGTCCGGGTTCGAATCCCGGTGATGCATGGATGTTGTGTTTTGTCTTACGGCACTGGCTCTCTCCCTTCCCTGGAACTAGTGACCCTAAATTAGGGACGGGCGACTACTTATAGCCCATTGAGTTACTCACGGTGGTCGTTAAACCGACAATAAAAAAAAAAATCTAAAATGGAACATTAATACTCAAAATATGCCGCCCCGGTGGCGCAGTGGTCTAAGGCACTGGCCTCTGATCATTCGTCCGTAAGGGGTCCGGGTTCGAATCCCGGTCAGGCATGGATGTTGTGTTTGTGTTACGGCACTGGCTCTCTCCCTTCCCTGGAACCAGTGACCCCTAAATTAGGGACGGGCGACTGCTTATAGCCCATTGAGTTGCTCACGGTGGTCGTTAAACCTCCAATAAAAAAAAAAATACTCAAAATATTGTAAACAAAATTTCGGGGGTATTGGGTTTAATTATGTGAATTTCAAATAATTTAACAATTAAAACATTGAAAATTATATATTACAGTCTGATTTATCCATGTTTGCCTTATTGTTTATTAGTATGGGGGCAAACTACTAAGACTAAATTATATAAATTACAATCATTACAAAATAGGATGGTCAAAATTTTAAATAATTTTAGGGGAATTAAATGTACTTAGTCATGTGACGACAGAAGTGGATTTTTGCGGACCAACATAGCTGCTTATTCAGTGTTTCCACTATTTGATTATCCCTTACTGTTCGCTAATTTTTACAATCCTAACGTCATGGAGTCTGCCGATGAATTGATACAGCTACAGGGCGAAGAAGAAGAAATTAATTTCTTAGAAGAACAAATCAAGGTTGCAAAAATATTCCAAGACAATTTTGTGTTCGATGTTTATTTCGCATGATGCAGGAGAGCATCGCCGTTAGTCATCATGAAGTTTTTAATGTAGCATTTCTCGTACACGGACGGTATATTAAATTTTCATGTTCTTATTGCCAGACATTGGCGAAATATCTGAAACATAAAATTGGGTACCTTGTTTTACAAAACAAAAAATTTAGAAGCTCAGACAAATACTTAATAAGGAAAGAAACTATGGGTTCGCACGCTAGGCAATCTGCTTAAAAATTAAATGAATGCGTAACATTAAATAAAAGAGAAATTATATATATTTGTTTTATTCTTTGAGGAAAGTAGAACTTAATTCGTAATTTACGGATCCAAATGTTCTATCAATTTTCTCCTACCTTCTTTTCCTTTTTTTTTTTTTTTTTTTTTTTTTTTTTTTTGAAATTCGAAGGAACACTATTGAGGTTTTAACTGCCTTTGATTCGTAGTGTCATAATATCCAAAATATTTTTTCGTTAAAGTGGACAGAACATATTGGAGAGTGCACATTAGGATGGAAATCACCGTATTTCATTTTTCCTTTAACAATTACGTCTTTTTCAGCGGAAAATTAGGGAATGTTTTCCTTTCCTCTGCACAATTTCGGTTGCAGGATTTATTAGCACAACCATACGATGAGAAAAAGTTTGACATGTCTTTAATGAATTTCGAAAATCGCGATTTTCGTGAACCCATGCAATGTAACGCCATGTTAAGCAATGGGAAAACGCATGTAAACAAACTGTTGTTGGCCCGCGGCCACGGAAAAGCTTTCCCATGATGCAATGCGAGATGAATAAGGTCAATTTTAATATGCGGGTACGGATTAAGTATTATGGATTTTTAGATATTGAGAAAGTATGGCAATTAGATTATTAGGATTTATGTATAAAAGAATAAAAGAGAATAGCTATCAACATTTAATTCAGCTGAACACTGTAGGTCACGACTATCGAACAAGAGACAAATGTATTTTTGTTACCAATGCCTAACACTTTCACCCAACAAAGATTTTATGATTACCAGGGATTGATTGATATTATGGAATAACCTACTTTGTCAACTAACACATATTAATAAGTATATTTATTTTCGAAAGCAACTTAAAAAATATTTGCTAACGAATTAAAATACACCGAGTGGCCACTTTATTGTGACCACCCCTCAGTATTTCGTTGGGCCACCTTTTGCCTTCAATACTGCATCGATTCTTCGTGGCATGGACTCCACGAGATGTTGATAGGTGGTTTGTGGAATCTGAGACCATGCTTGATGATAGCACTTTCCAGGAGTGTGAGATTGCAGGGTTGTGGATCCAACTGTCTCATGGCTCGTTCAACTTCATCCCACAAATTCTCAATGGGGTTGAGATCTGGAGATTGTGGGGGCCACCTAAGCAAAGTAAACTCACCGGCATGTTCCTGAAGCCAATCCTGTACAATACGAGCACTATGGCAGGACGCATTATCTTGTTGAAAGTAGCCATTGCCATTAGGATAAACCATCCACATGACAGGATGCACTTGGTCCGCAACGATGTTTAGATATGATGTGTCAGTCAGACGTTAATCAACACGAATTAAAGGGCCCAAAACATGCCAGGAAAACATTCCCCAAACCATAACGTTGCCTCCATCAGCTTGAAGGGTTGTAGCAGTGCATTTGGGATCCATGCTTTCGTGCTGTTTCCGCCAAATTCTCGCTCGGCCATCGGCATGGTGCAACTGAAACCGTGATTCATCGGACCCCATAATTTGTTTCCAATTATCGACTGTCCAATCCTTGTGCTCCTGTGCGGACTGGAGACGTTTTCTCTTGTTAACTGCATACCGCAAAGGTGTTCGAACAGGCCTTCAGCTGCCATATCCCATCCGATGCAGTGTACGGCGAACAGTGCGTGTAGAGATCATTTGAGGGGATCCTTGATTAAGATGGTCTGTAATTTGCTGTACTGTTGCCCTCCAGACACTCTCCGTTCCGCCCGAGCAGTCACTAGTCGATGACGACCACACGTTGCACGTAGAGACTCAGTTTTTTGGCTGACAGTCCAGTCTTTAAACACTTTAACAACAGCTGCTCTGGAACCTTTCACGAATGCGGCTGTTTCGGTTATACTCGGTCCATGGCTCCGAGCTCCTACAACCATTCAACGTTGAAAGTCCGTCAAATCGCATTTTTTACCCATCTCGTTACCCCAAAATCACTGCTACTACTGTCGCAAGCACTAAGCTTTCCCTTTTTATACTAGCCTCGCCCTCTGGCGGCAACAGCGTGCAGCCATAGCTCATTTGCTTAAAACTGTCAGGTGGTCATAATAAAGTGGCTACTCAGTGTATAAAATTCCATAGTAAAATTTATTAATCAGACCACATAGGCGTAAATTTTATAAGTGCAGGACGTTGGGCTTGACTACGTACTTTAAGGGATTCACTCAGGCTATATACACTCACGGACAATGAAATTTGCGAACCAAGAAGGAAGCATCGGATTGAACTGAAATTTTATGGACGTAATGATACAGATGAATTATACACATGATGGCAAAAACAGAGCTGCAGGACAATTACAGAGGGATCTGTGGCATGCAGTCCGGCCATCTTCAATAGCGCGACGCACCGACTCGTGCGGTGATACATGCTGCAATACGGTCCGGCATGGAGGCGAACAGATGCCTGATGTTGTCCTGCGGCAGACTGGCCCACACGTGTTGGACAGTGTGCTCCAAATCCCGGATAGTGTGGCACGGCAGCAGCTGGCGTTTCAACTGGTCCCACACATGCTCGATAGGGGACATGCCGGGGAGCGGGTAGGCCGTGGAAATGTCTGGACATAATGTAGGCAGTCCTGGGCAACCAGAGCCGTGTGCGGGCGGGCATTATCCTGCTGGTATAGCGCACCTAGAATCCCGGCCAGGAATGGGAGCACATGAGGCGGTAGGATCTCATCCACATACCGCTGCCCCGTCAATGATCCACATACTACTACTAGAGCTGATCGGCTATCGTAGGCAATGGCTTCCCAGACCATAATGCTTACAGTGGGGGAGGTGTGGCGCTCGATAGCGCGGTTAGAATTGTGCCATTGACCCAGGGACCTCCACACCCAGAGACGATGATCACGTGTCTCCAAAACGAAGCGGCACTCATTGCTAAACACCACACGTCGCCAGTCTGTGGCGTTCCACGTCGCTCTGGCTTGGCACCACTGCACACGGAGCCGGCGATGTTCTGGTGTTAATGGCAGCACACCTAAGGAGCGCTGGGATCGTAGATTTGCTTCCGTAAGGCGTCGGGAAATGGTTCGTGTGCACCCAGGAGTCACTACATCTGCCTGTACAGTGGACCGGGTCCCCGCGGGATCCGGTCGTGCCTGGCGCACGAGCCGTCGACCCTCTCTACCAGTGGTCCTGCTGATCCGCCAGGAGCCGCTCCGCCGTATGGCAGTGCCGTCACGTGTCCACTGCTCCCAACACAGTCTGACGGTATGGTCAGAACGGTCCACATAGCGGGCTATACGGCGATCTCACCACCCCGCGGTTTTCAGCCCGATGATCCAGCCTCTCTCAAAGTCCGTAAGTTTCGTAAATCGATGTCTCTGGCGTCTACCCTACATTCTTGGCACTCTGTACTCCTTGCTTGCGTTGGCTGGTGCTTCTCGCTTTCATGGGGCATCGACTACACGCCGGCTTATAAGGCTGCCTGTTCGTGCTTGTAGCGCCACCACAGGGTGTGCTGTCATGCGCAATCGCACCAAACGTGGATCATTTGCATACCAGCACGCACTCTAGCTATTTGCAAAGTTTCGCGGTTGTAGTATGCTTTCTTCTAGGTGCGCAAATTTCATTGTCCGTGAGTGTACTCGATTTCCTGTTTTATGGTTACCCTGTATATAAGTATTGATATTATATACGGTTTTTTTCTTAATATTATTTGTTATAAAATTAATTTTGAAATGTTACATGGTCAAATGTAACCCGATAACGTAATAAATGAAATGAAAACATCTTAAAAACGGAAATTTACCGTCAATTTAAGAAAGGAATTGCTGAAAGGTTTCTGAAAATTCAGATTTTTCCTGTCGTACGAAGAATCCGTTAAATTCAGATTTCTTTCCGTCTTTTGATGGAAAAAGTTATATCAGAAATATGCTTCGTTAATTCATGAAATGAATCACGGAAAGTGGCTGGTGAATTTCAGAAATTTTTTTGCAGTGTGTGGAAGAAAACAGATGGTGGATCAGATTGGTCAACGGAGACTGGCGTCAATCGTGCAAGGGAACAGACGGGCCATACCCCGACAGAATTCAATATTGGTGTGCCGAATGTCACCTTGAACGCACCACGTTTCGGTCTCGCGAATGGGTTACTACAGCAGCAGCTCTGAAAATGTACGTGCTACGACTTAGCTTCTCGCCTTTCAATTTCCAGCAGAGACCTTGAAATCGGGACTCAATGGGCTCAGCCTCACCATCCACCAAAAAAAAAAAAAAAAAAAAAAAAAAAAAAAGAGACTATTAATGGAAAAATAAATGCAACTCCAGATGTTTTCCGTAATTATATACATATTAATATGAATTATTAATAATTTTCTTAACCTTTTTAGCGTCAGTACTTACATTTATCGCCTTTTCAGTTGGTGGTTAAATTTATAACCATATTCGACAAAATATTAAGCCTAATATTTTGCAGAATATACGAGTACAAATTTATTAATGTGCGACAACTACAATTGCCAAGCAAACATTCAGATATCGATCATTTAAAAAAAATTATTTACTGAAGTTTTTTGAAAAATCTGTTTTTTTTAATGGGAATATTTTTGCAGTTTCTTTGTTCAACGTATAATCAACAGTCAACCTTACAATCTTATTATTTGTGATTTTTAATGCACTTTTGAGGAGCTTAAATATGAATTAATTATATATGAATTAACTAAATTATTCTATGTATAAAAAGTTTATGAAAGGCAAAAAAGTGTACTAATTGCACATGGATAAAGCTTCATTTTTAGGATCTCCCCAAGAATCACGAATCTTAAGGATATTACTTAAGATTCGTTTTTTACTTAGAGTTTACTTTTACTTGGATCTCGAGACTTAATGATTTCAGTGTCTTCAGACGTGTCGACGACGGTACAAGAAACCGATTAACACTAGCCGCTTAACTGAAGATGTGAGATTGACATGGACTGACATATCACACCATATGATTCGGACCTAGCACGTTTCTACTTAATCTGTTCTGTCCTTTAACGAATGTATTTTGTGGGCAATATTCAGATGATTATGATTCTGTGAAGGAGTTGTAAAGAAACGACTGCTTATGAGGGAACATATCATTTTACTTTTCGTGCGCAGTCACTAAAAAAGGTGATCATATGGAGATACATATCTTTTAGTTTTTGGATATTATAAACGAGAGGAAGGGAAAGAGTGTGGTTGAAAAGTTTGTAACCTCTCATAGAAGGAATGCTGAGATGTCGTGAAGATCCATTTGTTTTTCAACGTCTTTAAGTCAACAACTTTCTGGCACGTTCCACTAGCTCCCGTAACCCGCTCAAGCAAAATCCAGAAGTGTTTGAAACAAACCATTTGTTCACTGTATCCATCAAAGCATTGTCTCCGTCGGATTTCTGACCTTTCGAGTCCTTTTTGAGATCTGGATATAAGAAATATTCCAACGGAGCCAGATCAAGTGAATAGGGTGAACGACGTAATAGCTTGAACCCTTATGTATGCAGTTATTCCCGACTCACAAACGCTGTGTGCGCTGGTGCATTGTCTTGATGGAGGATGATTCCTGTGGCCATTTCCCGCTCATCATGAGCTTTGGTTCCTCGCGGAAACATCTCAGTATAGGTTAGAACACTCATGCAGTTCAGAAGACTGATACCATGACTTTTTCAGCCAATTCCTGCACTCGAAACTTTTTAAGAAAGGGGGAAGCGGAATGCTTCCACTGTTTCGACTGTTCTTTTGTTTCAGGGTTGAAGTAGTGCACCTATGTTTCGTCCCTAGCTTACCGCCTCCAAAACTGAGCTTCATTAGCTTCAGACTGCTGCACAATCTTACGACAACACTTTTCACCCTTTCCAGTTTTTGATCAGCATTCAGAGTTTTAGGAACCCCACGCCCACCTCGAAGAAGCCTTTTCATTCCTAAAACATTCATCACAATATCGTGAGCTCGTTCATGCGAGATGTTGAATGTTGTCACAGCATGATTTAATGTTATTCTGCAGTCTTGAAGGATGAGATCGTAAATGGCGTACACATTTGCAGGTGTCGACCTAATTCCTTCAGAGTTCAAATGCCCATTGCTTTTGTTTCGCGAGGAGAAACCTATGGGAAGACGATTTCTTACGTGAAACAGCGAACGAATTTGCAAATGTTAGCCCAGATGTCGGTTCTTCCGGTAGCAAGCTGTGCAGAGTGAAAGAGTAGGATTATTTAGGGGATTTGGATGGTAAGAAGCGAAAAGAGAGTAGATATTTTTGGTTAAAAGGTACCAGTTAATAATGAGTTCCGATGGGAGTATATCGAATTTCTCTTTTAAATATGATCGGTCTTTCAGCCAAGTGGACGTGGTTCATTTTTCATTGACTCAACGCTTCGCTCCCAGTACCCCTTCTTTATGACATACAGGTCTGCGATGAATTTCGACGATTAAACTTCGCTTTCTTCCATTGTATATCATTAGATTTGCTACAAAAAAAAAAAAAGTCTCCAGGAATTTAGCGTTTCATTTTTGGCAAGCTAATTTCTTCTTTTAATCACACTTGGCGAGCTGACGGGTATTTAACCCGGGTCCTTTGTCAGTGGTTTACCACTAGCAATATTTATGTGGTGCAGAAACTGCTGGCGTAATGGTTGCACTCTTGTTTTTAGATTCCATAGACTGGCATAAAAAATAGTGCTACCCACATGTGAACAAATATAGTGGGTTACGATATTACTTATGTTAAGGAAAACAGAAGGCAATGACACTGAGGTTGACAACTCTTGAGGGTAATGCCCATGATGTAACTTGTAGAAGTTACACTCAGTTATCACTGCCCACCTCTGCTAAAGGAATAGGAGATAATTACTAGCATGAATTATTTATACTTGCCTATGACTTTATAATGCATGGTAATAGAATTTTAAAATTCGTAATTAAGTTTTGAGACACCGCGCTGACGAATGTTCTGGGTGCGCCACTGGGTCAGACTGTGCCACACACGCATTTATATGTACTAGCTTTCTTCTGTTCATATGTGTTATATAACTTTGTGAATTAAATCTTTGAAAGTGAAAATTGCTGTGAGGAGGAGGAAAACTAGGGTGTAGAGTGTTTGTATTGTTCCATTCGCGAAATGAAAGCGCAGCATGTATGTCGTTCCGCCTCTACTAGGGTGATACACTCCGAAAAGAAGGAATTCAAATTAGGATGAGGCATATCATCTGCATATTTGTGCTTCCAAATCCCCTTGAGAACTGTTGGGTGGTTTCAGTGTTGATTGTGCAGTTTGATTGCTGTAGAATGGCAATGAAGCAGCTCCACTGGAGAACATCCCATGCCCAACGCCTGCGTGTTGAAGCAAGGGCGAGATCCATCATTGTAATTAAGTACAGTGGCGGTTGGTAAGGGTGTCGGCCAGAAACGGCGCTAGCGTCGGCCACAGAACCACAAATGCGCTCTTTGCGGTTTGACGAAAGCAAATCCTCTTTCATACTATATTTAGCGACGCGGTGCATTTTTTTAAACACACACACACACTGTTTAAAGAGGGACAGATAATGGAGTCGTAGTATCTTCGTGAAAATCGAACATAATTTCTTTTCGATGCCGTATTTTGTGGCACGGTGTGGTCAGTTTAGATATCGCTAACCGTAATTTTGTGGTTAACCGAACATGCTTTTCGAAGGTTATTTTCGTTTAACGGGATACCACTTGTAGGTTTGAGCACACTCATCATAAGTAAGTGTTGTGAGTTAGATTCTTTTCCGATGGTTGTCGAATTCACGAAGTAGAGGTGGCAATTTGAGCTTAAATTCGAGCTGGTGTGTTGAAATGCGCGTCACTTGGGATTGAGCAGATTAATAATACTGTAGGGAGGTTAGCTTGTTTCCAAAAACTGTATCAGGGGTTAGCTTGTTTTCCAAATGATTGGGGTTTAGCATCCCCACGACTCGAGCAGACTTCATTTTGTACACGTACTGTAACATCGTGACCAGATAGGTTTTGGTCAACGATGGCCCTTGCGCCAATACATTTGAACGAACTGATAAAAAAAAAAAAAAAATGCATACATTTAATCTTGAAGAGCAAGCATTTATACCATTTATTCAGGCCACCACAATGGCACAACCTTTTGTCAGCTTGGTTCATTCCACTGCTGGACGAAGGCCTGTTTTTTTTTTATTCATTGTCACATCTCTTAGCTACTGATGTTCGTGATGTTCCCGCAGTCTTTTTATCTCACCTACCATTTTTGGGTCTTCCTCCTGCACGATGTCCCAACGGAGTTCCACATATTGATTCTATTACATCATCTGCCATCTTCTCTTTCGGCTAGGTAACCCCACATAAATTAATTAAATTCAGCATTTGCGCTGTCTACTGAAAAGAAATGACATTACCCTCCTTCATGTTTAAGACTTCTGAAATGCCCCCTTATATACTTTTTTTTTTTTTTTTTTTTTTTTGTGGTTGAGGTTTAACGACCACCATGAGCAACTCAGTGGGCTATAAGCAGTCTCCCGTTCCTAATTTAGGGCCACTGGTTCCAGGAAAGGGAGAGAGCCAGTGCCGTTAGATAAACACAACACCCATATCCCCCACGGGATTCGAACCCGGACCCCATCTCGGACGAATTATCAGAAGCTAGCGCTTAGACCACTGCGCCACCAGGCCGGCGTCCCTTATATACACCGGAGAGCCAAAATATTATGACCAGCGCGTCTTTACGCAAATCCAAGCAACTGAAGGTAAACGACGGTGCGTGTGAAGGTCAATGAAACAGTATTAATAATACCTGATACTGAGTGCGGGTAATCAGTGTTATTCTTGTTCTCCAGATGGGGAAAGGCAACAGATTTAAACGAGTTTGACAAAGGCCAAATTGTAACGGCCAGACGACTAGGTCAGAGCATTTTTTTTTTTTTTCTTGATTGGAGGTTTAATGATCACCGTTAGCAACTCAGTGGACTATAAGCAGTCGCCCGTCTCTAATCTAGGGCAACTGGCTCCAGGGAAGGAGAGATCCAGCGCCGTGAGATAAACACAACATCCATGCCTCACCGGGATTCGGACCCATCTTGGACGAATGACCAGGAGCCATCGCTTAGACCACTGTGCCACCGGGGCGGCGGTCAGAGCATTTTCGAGACGGCGAGGCTTGTAGGGTGCTCATGGTCAGCCGTGGTTAGTACCTTCAAAAAATAGTCCGCCGTCCCGGTGACGCGGTGGTCTAAACGCTGGCTTCTGACCATTCGTCCGAGATGAGTTCAGGTACGAATCCCGTGAGGCATGGATGTTGTGTTCGTCACACAGTATTGGCTCTCTCCTTTCCGTGGAGCCGGTGGCCCAAAATCAGGGGCGGGCGACCGCTTATAGCCCATCAAGTTGCTCACGGTGGTCGTCAAACCTTCAAAAGGAAAAAAAAAGTGGTTTGAGGAAGGAAAACCCACGAACCGCCATCAAGGTGTGGGCCAACCACTGCGCATAGTTGCTAGAGGTAAACGGAGCATATCCCATGTGGTAGGGGCCATCAAAAGGGATACTGTGGCGCAACTTGCCAGTAATTTGAATGCTGGCGACAGGAGTGATGTATCACAACGCACACTACATAGAGTCCTGCTGAAAATGTGGCTGCTTAGCCGCAGGCAACTCCGAGTGCCCATACTAACCTCGGTTTGCTATTGAAAGCGCCTACACTGGGCACGCGGACATCAAGATTGGCCTTGAATGATTGGAAGAAGGTCGTCTGGTCCAATGAATCTCGTTTCCTGTTGCACCATGTGAACGGTCGGGTACGTGTGCGTCGTTTACCTGGGGAAGTGTTGGAATCAGGATGCACCGTGGGACGAAAACAAGCCGATGGAATGTTCTGCTGGGAAACCCTGGGTCCAGTCATTCATGTGCTGGAAACTATGACGCCTACTAACATCATCGCACACCAGGTATATCCTTGCATAACAGCTACATTTCCCACTAGTAATGCCTTCTTTCAGCGGGAAAATGCGCCATGACACACTACCTAGATTATCCGAGAATGGTTCGCGGAGCATTAAGAAAACTTACAGGTATTGCCCTGGCCTCCAAATTTCCCAGGTATCAATCCAATCGAGAATCTGTGTTTTGTGTTGGAACAGCAAATCCGATCTGCGGCGGCTCAGCCACGTAACTTACAAGAGTAGTTAAAGGATCTGCTGGTAACATTTCGGTACCACGTACTACCTTAAGAAATCGTGTAGCGTCTATACCTCGCCAGGTAAGAGCTGTTTTGGCGGTATGTGGAAGACCAACGTCATATTCGGCAGGTGGTCATAATGTTTTGGCTCGTCGATGTATATCCATCATCCTTGACTTGGGAAGATCCTAAATTACGTTAGCAGTGGATGTGCGCCGTCCCGGTGGCTGAGTGGTCTGAGGCGCTGGTTTCTGACCATTCGTTCGAGATGGGCCCAGGTTCGAGTCCCGAATAAGACATGGGCGGTGTGTTTGGCCTACGACGCTGACTCTGTCCATTCACCAGCGTTTCTAAGTTAGGGACGGGCGACTGCTTATATGCTTGCTCATGGTGGTCCTTAAATCCCGAAAAGAAAAAAAAAAGGAGAAGAAGAAGCAGAATGCACTGAGAAATTAATTTTTCCCTCGGCAGTTTACGAACTGCATTGCATAGCAAGACGTCAGACAAAAATATTCTTGGTGGGATGCTCACTGCTTTGGGAGTTTCTATTTAGGACTCTCTCTCGAACAGTACTTAGTCTGGCATCTTCGAAATTGTAGTTGCACCCTGAAGCCAATTTCATGTGACAGTTTTTATTCGATAAGAAGAAAAACAACAGTAGGGAGAGTGAAAAGTCTAGAAATGAGCATACAACTTTTATTTGTTGAAATCAATATCAGTACGTTCACAGCCTCAATGAGTTCTGAATAACTTGGTTATCCTTGTTATGAGGTGGTTGATCCCTGTTTTTAATTCCTGGGGGGGGTATGAATATATATATATATATATATATATAGTGTGTGTGTGGTGGTGGGGGGTGTATACGCACATTGAATGTTCTGAATTGTGGGAATAATTTGTATTAATGTTTTTCCAATCATTTAAATTTTGATATTTTTTTCCTGTTTTTTACCGCAGGCTCTTAACGCCGCTTAAGTCTCGTATTTATATATACACTATCTGCCAACAAGTAATTGGACACCCCTGCAATCGACGATATCTGCGGTCCTGATACACGTCACGGCCGCCGCCGTTAAATATCGTGTGGGAAACAACAACGCAACCAGTCGCATGCAAGATGCCACGCAGTTCGGAGTTCTCTAATTTCGAGAAAGGTGTAATCGTCGGGTATCACAGAAATGGCCGATCCATACGTGACATATCCAGCGAGTTGAAGTACCCAAAATCGACAGTGGCCTACGTGATTGGCAAGTGGAAGATGAGAGGTGACTGTCGGAATGTGCCCCGACCCGGCAGACACACAAAACTGGGAGTTAGAGACCGACGGGTGCTGGCCAGAGAAATTCGGAAGAACCGCACCAAATCGATGGGCCACATCCGCGAGGAGTTTCAACAGGCATCCGGGAGTGTTCTTTCGATGAATACCATCCGTAAGGCAGCCCATCTGCTCGGTTATCATGGACGTGCTGCCGCCCACAAGCCTTTGATCACCGAGTCCAATAGCGCTGCTCGGCTAACGTGGTGCAAAGAACGTCGACGGTGGACCGTTGAACAGTGGAAACAGGTTCTCTGGAGCGACGAATCAAGGTTCACCCTCTACCGTTCTGATGACAGGGTATGGGTTTGGCGTCTACCTGGAGAACGCCTCCTGCCGGAATGTATTGTCCCAACTGTGAAGTTCGGCGGCAGTGGAATTGTGATATGGGGGTGTTTCTCCTGGTATGGCACGGGACCCTTAGTCGCAATTCCTGGTAGACTCAACGCCGATACCTACTGCACCATTTTGGTTAACCATGCGCTTCCTACGTTGTGGCAGTTTTACGGGGTGGACCCATGTTACTTTCAGGATGACAGTGCCACCTGTCATGTTGCGAGGTCCACCATTGCTTGATATGGTGACAATGTCGTTAATCGAATGGACTGGCCTGCGCAGAGCCCGGACCTTAACCCTATCGAGCACCTCTGGGACGAGTTGGAACGTCGACTTAAGGGGCGCCCCCACCATCCAAAATCGGTGAAGGAACTGACCTGTCTTCTCCAAGCCGAGTGGAAGAAAATACCGCTAGCCGTCGTACAACGCCTGGTTGAGAGTATGCCCCGTAGGGTCGCAGCTGTAATCGCCGCTCGTGGAGGCTCCACCAACTATTGAAGGTGAATAAACTTCGTTTTCCTTTGCTATCACAGGTGTCCAATTACTTGTTGTAGATAGTATATATATATATATAACCAAAACAACATGACACATATTTAAACAGAGCCAAAACTGTTAAACAGCTATATTATATATACACTGACGGGGAAAAAAATCCCAACACCGAGAAGGGGTTGTGTTAGATAAACGACAGTTGGTAGGCGGTGAGAGTACATCTATAAGATGACGTCTATGCAAATTTCGCGCTCGGCGCATACGTGTGGCGCTAGTAGCGCCTCGGAACATGCAAAGCAGGTTTGCTGTAAATACGCGCTGTAACGTTCGTGAGCGTTAGTTATCGTTGAGATTCGACGCAGTGTGTTGATGTTAGTCAAGAATGCCTTTAAGAAGACGAAGAAGCCATTATCAACAGCTCACGGAGTTTGAACTAGGTCGTGTAATAGGGCTACGAGAAGATGGATTTTCTTTCCGCAATATTGCAGAACGACTTGGCAGGAATGTAGCCACTGTGCATGATTGTTGGCAGCGGTGGTCAAGGGAAGGTACTGCCTCAAGAAGACCGGGTTCCGGCCGGCCACGTGGCAGTACTGAGAGGGAAGACCGTCGTGCACGGCGTATGGCCGTGGCGCATCGTACTGCGTCTGCGGCAGCAATTCGAGCTGCAGTTGCCACCACAGTGACACAAGGAACTGTTACAAATCGGTTACTTGAAGGACAGCTCCGAGCCAGATGCCTTGTAGCGTGCATTCCACTTACTCTAAACCACTCCCGTTTGCGACGTCAGTGGTGTCAAGCTAGAGCTCATTGGAGGACGGAGTGGAGATCTGTTGTGTTTTCTGATGAAAGCCGGTTCTGCCTGGGTGCCAGTGATGGCCGTGTGTTGGTTAGAAGGAGGCCAGGTGAGCGCCTGCAACCAACCTGTCTGCGGCCGAGACACGCTGGACCTACACCTGGAGTTATGGTCTGGGGAGCAATTTCCTATGACAGCAGGAGCACTCTCGTGGTTATCCCACGCACCCTGACGGCACAGTTGTACGTCGGTCTGGTGATTCAACCTGTTATGCTGCCATTCATGAACAGCATTCTAGGGGGTGTTTTCCAACAGGATAACGCTCGCCCGCATGCCGCTGTTGTAACCCAACATGCTTTACAGAGTGTCGACATGTTGTCGTGGCGTGCTAGATCACCAGACCTTTCACCAATCGAGCACGTATGGGACATCATTGGACGACAACTCCAGCGTCACCCCCAACCAGCATTAACCGTCCCTGTATTGACCGACCAAGTGCTACAGGCATGGAAGTCCATCACACAAACTGACATCCAGCACCTTTACGGCACAATGCATGAACGTTTGCGTGCTTGCATTCAACATTCTGGCGGTTACACCGGTTATTAATGTACCAGCATTTCACATTTAAAATGGCTTTTCTCGCGCTTACATTAAGCTGTGTTCTTGAAACCTTAATCGATTAAATATGTTACCTATACAAATGTATTGCCGCCATTTCATTCCTCTACAACTATTTTTTCATGGTGTTGGGATTTGTTTTCCGTCAGTGTATATATATATATATATATACTTAAGAGCAAAACTGAAGACTAAGGAAAAAATTTTAGAATTTAACACGAAGGGTGCAAAATAACCTGAAAATCAAAACGCGCAACGCAGCAGTTTTGAAAATTCAGAATTCACATTCTATAAAGAAGATACCTAAGCAAAAAAATACAAATATAATTTTGACTCACACCTAGTACAACATAGAAAAGGTTATGTATCTACCTGTGTGAGTAAAAGGAGAAAAGATAAAAAAATAAAATAAAACAACTGAATGTAGAAGGTGTCGAGAATACTGAGCCTTGGCTTTATCAAGGACCAGCAAAAACTCTGCATTTTCTCACTTCTACAAAGACCTAGTTGGAAATGGGTTTCTGCAAGGCCATAGATGCAAGTAACATTCCCACCTAAAATAGTTTAAAAAATATATATATAAGTCATGTCCTCCGTAGAGTAGCATGACCTAGCACTAGTTAACAATTTCGCTTGCATCCATTAACCTTCATGGCCCGACCCATGCTCTTCATCTGTTACTATTAAACAGAGAGAAGAAGATTAAAGAGAACTCAAGCTATGAGAGTGACATAATAAATAGAAATGATTTTCAGCTATAACGAAATTCCAAGTTCGTTTGAGAGAGAATTTAAACCTGAAAAACAATGCAAAAGAAATCCAAATTTTACATTGCAATTAAAAAAGGAAATGTTAATTTATAACGAACAGATTTTTGAAAGAAAACTTGAGTCTAAAACCCCCTACTCTACAACTTATGACAGCACGAAAACGAGAATAAGTTAAAGATAATAATTAACTAAAGAAAACTTTGTGAAAGTTATATACCTTAAACAGTTAGTTGCAATATGTACAAAGTATTTCAGCAGTGCTTTAAGTGCATAATTAATTAGTTATTAAGAACTTTACTACTTTGAAAAAACAGCGCATAGACAGCGCATAGAAAAGGAACAAGCTTAGCCATCTTCTGTTCCTAGGTACCCCAAAAGACGCTCAAAGTTACAAAGAAAAGAAAGAGTTAAAACCCGCAAAAATGTTAACAGACAAACCAATGCCTAAAAGCTGAAAAGCTAAAAAACGACAGAGAAAAGGTACATGAAGTACAAACATTGAACTTATAAAACCTAGAACCCAAAAACAAGGAAGAGAGCTTACCTCTTGTGTGACAAAAACTTTTCTCCTCACAAGAGGAGAACATGGCTGACCTCTTCCGCCACTCCCTAGACGCTGGGGGGCAGTGAGGGTGGGGCTGATGGCCTCCTCATACAGCAAGAAACCAACGCGCGGAGATTTTAACCAGAGAAAAAAATATATAAACTTAAGACTGTGGATCTGTATGATCAGAATGAGCAGAATTAACTCTCCAGAATACATGAGAAATATTATAAAATACACGAGCAGTTTATTTAATAATCTTTGCATGTATTAAATCACCTTAGTGAGCTTCTATAGATTAATCAGAATCTTATTAATTTTAATGTTGGTTTTACTATTTTTAGTATAGCTATCCTAGTGATGAATAACTAGTTTTCTTTTTTATTTGTTTTTATTTTCTTTTATAAACAGATTTTTAAGCTTTTTTTGTGATTTTGTTTATATTATTTAATTTTTTGTTTTAATAGGACCGTCATATCCATAGCACTAAGGTTCCTTTAGGTAGTTAATAGGCATCCTCTAGCCAACTTCCTTACGGCTTTGATTGGTCAGAATCATATTATTAACTGTAGAAAATTAAAGCAGATCTGCCAACCTTACTCTATTATTCAGAATAATTTTTCTTAAAGTTCTTTTGATGAAAGAAGGAATTTCGTTCTCTAGAAAACTTTCTATATATATATATATTCTATAAAGAAGATACCTAAGCAAAAAAATGCAAATATAATTTTGACTCACACCTAGTACAACATAGAAAAGGTTATGTATCTACCTGTGTGAGTAAAAAAAAAAATAAAACAACTGAATGTAGAAGGTGTCGAGAATACTGAGCCTTGGCTTTATCAAGGACCAGCAAAAACTCTGCATTTTCTCACTTCCACAAAGACCTAGTTGGAAATGGGTTTCTGCAAGGCCATAGATGCAAGTAACATTCCCACCTAAAATAGTTTAAAACATATATATATAAGTCATGTCCTCCGTAGAGTTGCATGACCTAGCACTAGTTAACAATTTCGCTTGCATCCATTAACCTTCCTTCGTTTAAAACGAAAGTTGCAAAATAACCTGAAGATCAAAACGCGCAACGCAGCAGTTTTGAAAATTCAGAATTCACATTCTATTAAGAAGATACCTAAGCAAAAAAATACATATATAATTTTGACTCACACCAAGTACAACATAGAAAAGGTTATGTATCTACCTGTGTGAGTAAAAGGAGAAAAGATAAGAAAATAAAATAAAACGACTGAATGTAGAAGGTGTCGATAATACTGAGCCTTGGCTTTATCAAGGACCAGCAAAAACTCTGCATTTTCTCACTTCCACAAAGACCTAGTTGGAAATGGGTTTCTGCAAGGCCATAGATGCAAGTAACATTCCCACCTAAAATAGTTTTAAAAAATATATATATGTCATGTCCTCCGCAGAGTTGCATGACCTAGCACTAGTTAACAATTTCGCTTGCATCCATTAACCTTCCTGGCCCGACCCATGCTCTTCATCTGTTACTATTAAACAGAGAGAAGAAGATTAAAGAGAACTCAAGCTGTGAGAGTGACATAATAATTAGAAATAATTTTCAGCTATAACGAAATGCCAAGTTCGTTTGAGAGAGAATTTAAACCTGAAAATCAATGCAAAAGAAATCCAAATTTTTACATTGCAATTAAAAAAGGGAAATAATAATTTTTAAAAAACAGATTTTTGAAAGAAAACTTGAGTCTAAAACCCCCTACTCTACAACTTATGACAGCACGAAAACGAGAATAAGTTAAAGACAATAATTAACTAAAGAAAACTTTGTGAAAGTTATATGCCTTAAACAGTTAGTTGCAATATGTACAAAGTATTTCAGCAGTGCTTTAAGTGCATAATTAATTAGTTATTAAGAACTTAACTACTTTGAAAATACAGCGCATAGAAAAGGAACAAGCTTAGCCAACTTCTGTTCCTAGGTACCCCAAAAGACGCGCAAAGTTACAAAGAAAAGAAAGAGTTAAAACCCGCAAAAATGTTAACAGACAAGCCAGTGCCTAAAAGCTGAAAAGCTAAAAATCAACAGAGAAAAAGTACATGAAGTACAAACATTGAACTTATAAAACCTAGAGCCCAAAAACAAGGAAGAGAGCTTACCTCTTGTGTGACAAAAGCTTTCTCCTCACAAGAGTAAAACATGGCTGACCTCTTCCGCCACTCCCTAGTCGCTGGGGGGCAGAGAGGGTGGGGCTGATGGCCTCCTCAAACAGAAAGAAGCCAACTCGCGGAGCTAAGCTTGTTCCTTTTCTATGCGCTGTATTTTCAAAGTAGTTAAGTTCTTAATAACTAATTAATTATGCACTTAAAGCACTGCTGAAATACTTTGTACATATTGCAACTAACTGTTTAAGGCATATAACTTTCACAAAGTTTTCTTTAGTTAATTATTGTCTTTAACTTATTCTCGTTTTCGTGCTGTCATAAGTTGTAGAGTAGGGGGTTTTAGACTCAAGTTTTCTTTCAAAAATCTGTTTTTTAAAAATTAATATTTCCCTTTTTTAATTGCAATGTAAAAATTTGGATTTCTTTTGCATTGATTTTCAGGTTTAAATTCTCTCTCAAACGAACTTGGCATTTCGTTATAGCTGAAAATTATTTCTAATTATTATGTCACTCTCACAGCTTGAGTTCTCTTTAATCTTCTTCTCTCTGTTTAATAGTAACAGATGAAGAGCATGGGTCGGGCCAGGAAGGTTAATGGATGCAAGCGAAATTGTTAACTAGTGCTAGGTCATGCAACTCTGCGGAGGACATGACATATATATATTTTTTAAAACTATTTTAGGTGGGAATGTTACTTGCATCTATGGCCTTGCAGAAACCCATTTCCAACTAGGTCTTTGTGGAAGTGAGAAAATGCAGAGTTTTTGCTGGTCCTTGATAAAGCCAAGGCTCAGTATTATCGACACCTTCTACATTCAGTCGTTTTATTTTATTTTCTTATCTTTTCTCCTTTTACTCACACAGGTAGATACATAACCTTTTCTATGTTGTACTTGGTGTGAGTCAAAATTATATATGTATTTTTTTGCTTAGGTATCTTCTTAATAGAATATATATATATATATATATATATATATAGAGAGAGAGAGAGAGAGAGAGAGAGAGAGAGAGAGAGAGAGAGAGAGAGAATAGTGAAAAACGACAAAGGAGACAAAGTAATATCGAGTAAAATTATTAATGGTGAACTGAAGACGTAGAGAACAAAAATTAAAACCAGGCTGCTTTCATCAAGAGAGCATCAACCTGGGGAAGTGACTTTTCTGGTATCAGTAAACGACTAGGAAAGATTAATAGTTGACTCACCATGCTCCCGAAGCCACTGAAATCCAAAACAAAAGGAATAAGAACTTCCAAATGTTACAAAACTATAGAAACTATAATAAAGTTAGAGGACAGTAACTTACCCGAAGACGGTGTGAATCCTGCAGCGTGACTGAGTAAGCCACTGTAACTTCGGAGACTGAATTACGAATGGAAGGAACACGAAATAAAAAACACTGAATTGGTGTAATTAAAAGTTAAACAAATAAGGGGCAACCTAATTGGCCGAAACAGGTGAGCGTAATAATATATGCAAGACTGTGTATGTAGATGCCACAGGTGACCTGTCAAGTGGCACTTGGTATTTCCTGCTGAAATTGAAATTGTGAGGTCTTGTGTTAGTACAGAGTGTTGATGTGTAATTTATAGCTGGGGAGGTTGAATTAAAATTAAAAATTAATTGATTTAAATAACGTCTGAGAAAGTGGATTGGAACATTATTAGATTTAAATTTATTGATTAATATGTTGATATTTTTTATAATATTTTCTTTTTAGAACATATTTTGACTATTCTGTGAAACTGAGATATAATGACGTTACGGTGTATACTAATTGAAACACTGGAAGACCTGTGGGTGAAAAACTTTGTCAAAATTAAAATCCTGTCTCTTATCAAAAAGGTCGATCTGAAAACCCATATTTTTGTTGATCTTAATATCTAGGTCCAGAAAGTTCACGTGGTTGGATGCACTGTTAATTTTTTTTCACGGAGGTCATCGGGATAAATTGGCTCACTCATTTGTGAAAAAAACGAGGGTTGTTGAAGGCAATAATATCATCGATGTACCTCGTAACAATTCCGATATCAGCAGACTGAGTAGCGAGGAAGGTAGTTTCGTAATAGTTCAAGAAAAGATTGGCCAGACTGCTTGAAAAACTGCTACCCATTGGTACCCCACGAGTCTGCAGGTAGAGTTTGTTGCTTAAGACTGCATAAATATGGTTAATGCGGAAGTCTGTGAGGTAACGCCAATATTGCGAAGTGATGCTGTTATCCAGTGAATCGAACAGGTCTTTCGTCACTAGGAGTAAGCTCGATAGTGAAATGGATGTGAACAGGTTTTTGAAATCGTAGGTATCGACAGGGGTGATACAATTAAGCTTATTTAAGGTCTCAATGCCCCTGGCATTGCTGAAAATAATCCAGATAGAAGTTATTTTTTTCATTATGGCAGAAAGGAAGCTACTAAACAGCTTTGCTCTTATTCTTATAACAATTATGTCCGCTGGTGATGAAACGAAAGGAGCCGCCCCGGTGGCGCAGTGGTCTAAGGCGTTGGCCTCTGATCATTCGTCCGTAAGGGGTCCGGGTTCGAATCCCGGTGAGGCATGGATGTTGTGTTTGTCTTATGGCACTGGCTCTCTCCCTTCCCTGGAACCAGTGACCCTAAATTAGGGACGGGCGACTGCTTATAGCCCATTGAGTTGCTCACGGTGGTCGTTAAACCTCCAATCAAAAAAAAAAAAAAAAAAAAGAAACGAAAGGACACCGGCTGTTTATGGAATTTCGGAATGCCGTAAATAAAAGGATATGTATATATATGGTTCGTTCGAATCCCAGTGAGGCATGGATGTTGTGTTTGTCTTACGGTAGTGGCTCTAAATTAGGGTCGGGCGGCTGCTTATAACCCATCGAGTTGCTCACTGTGATTGTTAAACTCTCCCTAAAAAGAAAAAAGAAAAGAAATTGATTTGAGCTTCATTATCTCGTGCTGGCATGCCAATTTAACTGCGAAGAACTAATATGAAGTTTCACGTGAGAGTAGCTCCAGGAGTTAAGTAAGAAAAACCTTTCTTCCAAACATCAAGTAACAACTATACTCACGGCGAAGCTAACCTTATTATGGAGTTGAAGGTACAGAGTGTGTACTTCCACTGCATAATATAGTTCCAGTCTAAAAAGCTCGTATTCGAGCGTACGTACATTAAAAAAAAAAAAAAGCCGCCCAATGGCGCAGTGGTCTAAGCAATGGCTTCTGATCATTCGTCCAAGATGTGTCCGGGTTCGAATCCCGCTGAGGCAAGGATGCTGTGTTTGTCTTACGGCACTGGCTCTCTCCCTTCCCTGGAACCAGTGGCCCTAAATTAGGGACGGGCGACTGCTTATAGCCCACTGACTTGCTCACGGTGGTCGTTAAACGAACGAATAAACAAACAAAAGCTTTGTATTTGGCGAACGTAAGATCTTATGAGGAAAATTAGGGTTAGAGAAATTGAAGTTACAACTCAGTTTATATTACAATACCTCATTTTTTATTCACATTTAGTAAAGTAGAACAACAACAGAGTAAACAAACCGCAACATATGTTGGAAATAATACTGTATAGTTTTTTTAGAGAGTTTCTGTAAACATTCTGGGCTTCGCAGTTTGTGTGAAGTTTCAAGGAGTATTTGCACACAATTAAATATGTTAGTAGTTAGAATTTATTTTCACGTTATAGCGTAAGAAACAGGCTTAAAAATACTAACAAAAACTTACTAACCTAATTTCCTTTGCTAAATTATAGATTTACATCAAAACTGCATATTTTAATTTTTTTTATATGCAGGGTAGAACAAAATTAATCGCCGATTTAAAAAAAATCATAACTTCGGTATGAATGCAGCAATTAACATAAAACAAAAATCATAATTTATAGGTACAAACCAAAATTTGTTTGTATGTTACAATCTTATAAATGTTCGATGTGGCTTGCACGTGTTACGGAACAAACGTCCCACCTACAAAATCTTCTAACAGCACAAAACACGACACAGTGTGGGGTTTCCACCCCCATATGCGTATGTCATGCTTGTTTACCTCGTCGCTGATGTGAAAGTAGCCTCGTAGCTAAAGACAACTCGCATGAAGAAGTCTTCCAATTCAATCCGTTCACTCATGTTGCTACAGAATTCATGCCAGAACTTAGGATCACTGTCTAACGACAGTGCATGAAGTAGCTGTAATTTTTATGGCTTCAAGCTCAGTCTTTTACCCAAGATATGGCACATAGCTATTTTTGGCACCTGAAGTTCCATGCTCGTTTGTCGACTTCTTACGTATGCTTCGCGCACACGTTCCTCTGTAGCTTCGGAAAGAGCAGGTTGACCTTGACTTAATTCACGGTACGTTGTGCATCCTGTTGATACGCGGCATGAATGAAATGCGGTGATGGAAGAACGTGCAGGAAGCATCTACTGATATGCTCGTTTAAAAAGCCGCTGTACGACAATCGTAGAATGACTTTCGTTATACCACAAAACATGCTGCTTACTCGCTGCCAGTGAAGTCCGCCATTTCGGATTCCTGACTACTCTAGTGCCATGTGTTTCAGGTCGCGGCAACCAAACCGGGTTTTCTAAGAAATTTAGGTTTCTACTAATACTATAGTATTGGATTTATGTTAATTGATTCATTCATTCCTTAGTTATGATTTTTTTTTATTGGCAGTTAATTTTGGTACACCCTGGTGTGGTGTTTGACTAGGTACAAAGTTATTTTCCAGGAACTGATTACAAATTACCAAAGACTTTTAAGATACATAGACTGGAAAACTGTAAGTTAACCAACCGGGCGACATTTTAAGTTCAGCGTTGTACTGCAAGAATCTGTTACATCTCGTTGTTTACTAAAGGCGTTCGCGTGTTTATATCAGTTACATTCAATTTTTTATTGTATAACCAGTAAGAGTTATTATTTTTTGTTTTTATGAAAGGTATGTATATATATTGTAAAGTATTTCAGAAAACAATACAGCCAAATTTAATGAGCTAAACAGATTTTTTAAAATGGTTATATCTTGCGTAGCATACGGATGTACCAATAAACAAACAACTGGCCAGCAGACACTTTCATTTCATAGATTTCCTCATAATAATTGTGATAATTTGGGGAAGTGGGTAAATGCTCTAAGACGTGCTAACTGGAAACGAAGCTAGCTAAGCTAAGCCAAGCCAAGCCAAGCCAAAATCTGACGATTGCCATTTAGCAAGAGGTATCACACACCTTTGCGGTCTCATTATACCGGTATCCCCTGTCTGGAAATAGAAAAGAGAAGTGCGACGGCCAAGTTGCCCCCAAGCAAATCAGCGTGAGAAAAAAAAAAAAAAAAAAAAAAGGAACATATTATTCATATTTTCATCCAGATTTAAGCGCTTAGTCACAGCAATGTTGCCGTGACTTGCAGTTTCAATTTAGGCTTCTCACCTTCTTTTTTAATCTTTCTCTGGAAATAATAGAGGTGTTTTAGTATTTTAAGTGCAGGATAGTTAGCTAGTAACGTTTTGCACCTACTTTATTTCTAAATATTAAATTGAGGGACTCTGTTTTTACTAGAACCTTGTGTCATTCACCAGACTGTGTATGGCTCTAAAGTGAAGGTTTCTGGTTAAACCTACACATAGTTTGCTAACTCATGTTTCTTTTACCTGACTTTTCATCCTCGAGATTTGTAATTGTCTAAACTCTAAATAATATGAAGAGGGCATTTCTTTCTATCATATTTAATTTTACTTATTTTTTCTCCCGTTGAGTAGCTATTACGAACTCATAATACTGCGGGAAAAACTTCCGATATTAAAAGTTTTGTTCTCGGCTATTTATCTTAAGAATAAATAAATGGCCACATTAAAATGATTTTTGACATTACTTAGAGTGTGAAATACGAATTTCATGCAACTAGGTCATGCAGTTTGCAAGCAACTGAAGCCGAAATATATTTTACACATAGGACAAGCGACGTTTCCCTTCAGTTATTTCATATCCCCCAAAATTACGATAATGATGTTTTCTTTCATCGTAAGTTAAAAGGCGCAATGTCTAATTTATACCCCGTTGAAAAAACATTAATACGCAGTATTAAAACAACGTAAAATTTCTTCTTTCGCGCAGGTAAAAGAGCTTAATTAACGTTCCTTACATAGGACACATGCCGTTTTTGCCATACAAGCTCTGTGATCAAAATGTCGCCAGCTGCTGCCACGTATTTACACAAGAACTTTCAGTCTATGTATCTTAAAGGTCTTTGCAAAATATTTTCTGTTTGAGCATTTTATCATAATTCAGGTAACAACACATAATAATTTATGTTGGAAAACGAGATATATTTTTTAAGCATCCCGAAATTAAATCTGGCAGCCAGAGTTGCTGAGGTGGAACTGGAATCTGATGTTAAAAGGTGAAGGCGGATGTAAGACATGGCCGTGCCACAGTTTGTGTTCAAGGCGTTGCGGATGCGTAAACAGAAAATTTTTCGCGTATACTTAGATTCAAGGATGGTAAGGAATTACAGCATTTATCTCTGAAGATTATTTATTTCAGTCACACTGATACGTTACGTGTTTCGCTAATTCAGGGCGTTGAGGTGATTCATGATTGCCAAAGAGATGTACATAGCGGTATAATATTAAATCACCTGTTACTCTTTTAAGTCATGTCAAATAAAAGCAGACCACACTGATTTGTTCGCAAGAATATAATGAACAGTGAAATTTGATTTTGAATGATGAAAAATTACTTTACTGTTCTAGTTCTCGTTACTAAAAACTAGTTCTTAAGTAATTTCTAATTCTCATCTGAGCTTATAAATTCTGAATTTTGGCTGTGCTTCATGCTTGAAAAATGTACCATTTGCTCTTTTTAGATCTGTTATTTTAAGTCTTTTTCCTTTAATGCACAGCTTTTGGTATAGTTCCCATTTCGAGTTGTCTGTTATATATATATATTTTTTAGTGAGTATTGAGTACTGTGTATTAGTTTATGCAGTACCGTGCTGTGAAAAGAAAAAACGTGATACTAAAATTGTATGTATCTTTCAGGGCAGCAGTTGCCCATGGCATCTGGTTGAGGAGATGTATAATGCTTTCATTCTTCAAGAGGGAGTGCAAGGGGTTTCATTCATCCTAACTTTTGGACACAAGTTGGTATGTAGTGTGTTTTAAATTTTAAAAGTTTGTTTAGTCATTATGATAGTTGTTCATTAGAAATATGTCTCTGATAATCTCATGCAAGTATGTATTTATATAAAATGTATATATGTTCACATGTGTCAGTGCTAAAAGTGAAATGACAAACTGCAAATTACCATTCTCACAAATTTTCATTCCAAAAAGTGAATTAACAGGAAAACAATAGTTTACTCTCCATTCTTGAGTAGTTTTTTTTTTAAACAAAAATATATGAATATCTTTTGCTATTCTGGAGGGTCAAAAGTATAAAGAAATTCGCTGTTAATTTTTTTAAATAGTTTTTCACATTCACATTGATGTTTTAATGTAACAAAAGTATTATTTGCTGACTATAAGTGTATTTTGGTGATGAAACAGTTGGTAGACCATTACTGGGTGAACTACAACACAGCGACTATGTGCATAGGAGTAGGGTGGGATTATAGATCTTCAGTGTTGAAATTTTTTTCTTTTTTAGTGTTTAATTTTTTGTAATCATGATATTTATTAACTCTGTTGAATGATGTAACAGTTGTATGTGGCTGTAGCTAGCAGCAGGCTGGCTGGGGCACAGCCCCCTTGTAAGGTAAGCAAGTCCCCTGGAAAATGGATGTTGTTGTAAATTCTCTGAACTTTTATTTACTGTTGTTAATGAAAATGACTTTTATATTTCATTATAAACTTAAATGCTTTGCCTTATTTATTCATGTATTGCATGTTTCTGAAAAAAAAAAAAAAAACCACACACACAATTGAAATGATACAGTACTAATAATGGTTACCTCAACAGAAATTACTTTTCAAAGTGAATCAGTAGGAACAGTTGTGCTAATGATTCTCTGTCACATTGGCACTGGGCTTGCTGCTGCTAAGGGTCAGGGAAGAGAGACAAATCCCCCCACCCCTTCTACATTTTAGGAGAAACATAAAATATAAAAGAACCATGTAAAAACAAACAAACAAACAAAACAACAGAAGCAAGTGTGGAAGTGTAGTTGTGCTTACAGATGAAACACTGTTCCTCACTGGGTAAGTAAGTAACTATGAGATGCTAAGTTGCTGTTAAAAATCTTCCAGATGATTAGCTGCCTACAAAGAAGCGTTATTGTTAGAAAGTTTTAGTTAAATGTATCCCTGTAGTGATGTAAAACAGTTATAAGGAGAATTTTTTTCAATGAGAGAGAGAGAGAGCTTTCAACTTTTTCTTGTTCATTGTTTTGCGGTCGGTAGGAGTGGCTTTGTGATGCATATGTGGGAGAAGTGTGTATTGGGGCAGGAATCTGAGGGCCTTTGATTTTTGAGTGAGGAACAGAGAGGCTTGGCTGTTTGCCATGGTAAGAAGTGTCTATCTCCAAGCACCAGCAAAGGTGAATGCTCAGTAAAGATGGAGAAAAAAAGGAACCAGTATAGTAAACTAAAGAAATAGGTTTTTTTCATGCTAGCTGGGAGTTAGTTACCTTTTCTCCAGTGATAATGAATCTGGTACTCAGCCACCATCAAACAAATTCTGATTGTGCCAGTTATTTTTTATATTTCAAGAGAGTTCAGTTTCTCCCACCTCCCCTCTCTTCACATTTTGTTGTGATTTTTTAGGTTAATTTTTGGCATGGAAAAATTGATTGCTATTGAATTAAATTAACAAAAGAGACAAAAAAAATGCAAAGCAAAACTTGCATTTGTATTCGTGGATGAACATAGTTTGTTGTTGAACATTGAGCCCCCCACAGATAAGTCTTCACCCCCACGGTTCCGAGAACCAGTTATGGCTCTGCAGTTGCATCTATTTGATTTAAAATAAATTCAAAGGTATTTATTGATATTTCTTCAGTTATTTCATAAAAATTTTGTTTCAGATATATGAAAAAACCCTTTAGTTTGGTTTTATGTAAAGTTTTCGGTAAGTTTGATCAGTGTTGGAAGGCTGACATTGTGAGTGGGTCATGTTCTAGGCAAAATAATGATATTGTTCATGCTCCAGAATTCTGGTTTTCTTCCTTTCCTGGATCCGGGGATCTTAATGATACACTACTTCTAGCTGTTAAAGATGGTTGATATGTTTGAGAATCACCCTTACCCCCTTTTCGAGTTATACAGTGAACAGAATGTAATCTGTTGGATTCAGGTATAAATCAAGGGCATATTTACTGGGAAGTCCACAAGGTTAAGGCGTGGGGCCCCTGCCATGCTGTTAGGCCCAAAGAGTAAAGATTTTTTTCTTTTGCTTTAAAACAAAAAGAAAAAAAAGCCCATGGAGTGAACGATAAACTTGCTGTTCTGGGTTTTGGGAACATGATTCCACCTGAACTCCAAGCATATCATTTACAGGGAGGGCGATCTCCTCCCAGAATTGTCATTCTAGAGGTGTAAATTCATGCTCTGGGGGATGTAAAAAATAGGAATTGTAACTAACTTCAGTATTTTCTTTTTAAAGACTAATCAGTCTCATACAGAATTCCATGCATTGCATTTTACCAGGGTACAGAGTAACATACACTTTGAGGATGTGAACATCTCATATCCATGAAGGGAATTTTCCAAAACAGTGAATGGAGGCATAGAAAGCAATATGCTGATATATGCCTAACCTCCATGACCTTTCCAATATGTCGTTGAGATGAAGAGCTAATTAATCATTTTTGCTCTGTCGTAGAAAGTTCTCTGAGCATTTAACCTCTAATGGAATTTTTCCAAACCCTACCCCTAGAGCTTCTTCCTGTTGTTATGTTCACTATCCGATACTCCTTAGTTCCGCGCTGGTTTGTTTTTCGTTCTGCATTTCTGTGGAGTGTTGTGTTGTCGGCGTTCACATAACATTTATGCCTCACTTGGTATTTACAACCTGTGGTTCTTGGGTATTTACCTAGCTTTTACGTTTTTAATAAAATTATGTCAAAAACCTGAAGTGCAATTTTTGAACAATCATAATACTTTCCTATAACTGTGGTCTGTGAGAAAGAAAAAACCACGCATTATTTGAGTGGAACTTGAAGGGGCATAGTTGTTTCAAGTCTCGCCTTCCCAGATAAGAAAAGTTTGCTATGGTTCTGTTTACAAATATAAATTTACTAGCTTTAATGCATGAGGCTAAAAATCAATTTGAGAAAGAAATGTTACTTAATACTGCATGACAACTGTGCTCATTGATAGGGGTGTTATTTCTGGCAGATTTGCTTAGAATCTAATGAACACCTTCCTTTTTAATTCAATATTTAATAAGACCTTCCAATTTTCCTTTAAAATTCCTTTCTCCTCATTCAGTCCAGTTGAAGAAGCAATTACAAGTAGGGGGCATACTGATAGACCCCGCAACCCTCGCAGTGGGTAGGGGGACTCATAGTTAAAAGGGCCTCTAGCTTGAGCAAAAATATTTTACAAAAATTTTTGCGGAAACTTTGTATGAAACTGGTTAAAGAAATACTCAAGAATTAAGGCAGCTTTGAATGAGTTTTAAGAAAGCAAGCATTTTTTTCTCAGTAAATATGTAAAATCTTTAGAAATCATTTCACTGCTTTTGTTAATAAAAACTGGATGACGGGAAAGCAACATTGAAAAAAACTTGAGGCCCCTTGTAGCAGCCTTTGCTGTTACAAGGGGCCTCAAGTTCACAGCCCTTGCAATAGTTTCCAGTGTTCGAATTACCCAGTGGTTCTCTGGCCATTGGCCAGTAAAACTTCCGTCGGACCACTGAACTATTGATTTTACTGGCCCGGATAACTAGTAAGTTTCTTTGTTTTTTTCTAATTTGTCACCAGTTAAAAAAATGAATTTCTATTTTTTTACCTTGCTGTATGGTTTTCTTTTTAGGCTGCAAACTAATCATAGGTTTAAAAACAAACATTGGAGAAAATTCCCTTGAAATGATATGTTATTTTCTACATATATTGCAAATGTCTTAAGTTTTTTTTTTTAGGTTTTTTTTATGGACCAGTGGGGATTTTTGGTGGACCAGTGGTTTACAAATTCTAGTGGTCCGCTAGGCCAGTAGAAGATTTATTTCTAATTCTAACACTGGTTTCTATTTAGGTACGAGTATATTAACAAGAGAATGTGAAAAAGATATCAGTTCAGTTAGTGGAATTTTTATGCCAATGAGGATAAGGTTTTATGTAATGCAGTTGTTTACACATAACTATGCATCCCCCAAATATAATGAACTGAAAGGTGTTCTTTGCAGGCACAAAAAATCAGAGATCTGCGTCATTTTTTATATAACAAAAATATTTTTTTTTACTATGTGTCAGCAAAAACCATTCTTTTTCAAGGATGGCAGGGAAAGTGAAGGGGAACCCTGGTAACTCTAAATTTGCCACTCACATAATTACCCAACTATTATTTCTCCCATTTACAGCATGTTCAGACAGCTATACATTATATTATCTCCCAGAAACTAAGGAAAAAAACAACTATCCAAATTTCCAATTAAAAAAAAAAGCTTTCATTGGAAATTTTAATAATTACTTAATTACTTTTTGGTTTGTGGATGGTAACATATTGAAAGGGAGACTGAGTATATCAAAAATAGGAAAAATAATGGTATGGCATTAATGTACTTAAGGTAGTGTTCTCCCTAGATTTTTCTTTACAGCTAGGTGGCAAGCAATTTTAGCTGGATGGAACTTTTAACGATCCCTTCCCCAATTGAAAAAAAAACAACAACAGATCTTGTTTTGCTTAAAAAACAGATCTTGTTATACTTATTAAACATCTTTAGTGGGGTGGTAGGCATTGATGTAACACAGCATGATAAACAACATTATAAAATTGTTCATAAATGATAAAAAAACAAGTACTAACTAATAAATCATATTAGAGACAGGTTTCTTCCTTTTTTTTTTTTTTTTTTTGATGGAGGTTTAACGACTGCCGTTAGCAACTCAATGGGCTATAAGCAGTCGCCCATCCCTAATTTAGGGTCACTGGTTCCAGGGAAGGGAGAGAGCCAGTGCCGTAAGACAAACGCTACATCCATGCCTCACTGGGATTCAAACCCGGATCCCTTTCAGACGAATGATCAATGGCCATCGCTGAGACCACTGTGCCACCGGCACGGCAGAGACAGGTTTCAGCCAGTTTTCATCAATATTTATGGTGTATGTGGGAATAAGTTTTCCACTCGTACTATTATGGGCGTTGTGAAGACGTTCATTAAAGAAAATTTAGCTGGGGCCTCTGATTATTCGTCCGAAAGCGGTCCAGGTTCAAATCCCAGTGAGGCATGGATGTTGTGTTTGTCTTACGGCACTGGCTCTCTCCCTTCCGGGCAACTGCTTATAGCCCAGCCCACTAAGTTGCTCACGGTGGTCGTTTAATCACCAATCTAAAAAAAAAAAAAAAGCTAGGTGGGCTGCCCGGTAAAAAGGCTCTAGGGAGAACACTAACTTTAGGTCAGCAGAAATTCAGGGCCAGCCTTTAGCACTGGTTAACAAGGCAGCTGCTTAGGGCCACCATTTCTAAGTGCAGTGGATTTTAATATATGTTGATTTTTATCATCAACCAATTTTTAATCTGTATTATCTTTGAAAAGCAAAAGAAATAAATATAATCACTAAAAGTGTAAGTAGTCAAAATGTTGTCAAGTTGAGTGAAACTTCTCAAAAATGATTAGTTGAGCTATCTTTCAGTATCAGTTGAAAATGATATTACACTGTGTTTGGACCCATCACAAGTGCTTGGAAATTTTGCTTTTAAAAAAGCAAGAAAAGTTACTTTTTAAAATATTAAAATTTCATATTATTTGTATAGCAGTTTACACGAAAGCATAGTCTAAAAATTCAGGTAAGAGTCAGTATATTTGTTTGGTAAATCACAAAAGTCATAACACTCTAGGAAATGAAATTTTTTCTTGTTATGAGTTTTCTACTACAAGTATAAATAGTGTGCATGCTTAATAATAAACCTTCAGTTATGTGACTAAAAGCTTATACTGTCCTAATCACGAACACTATGTGCAATGGCATTTACAAAAAGCTTACTATAGGCAGCATCTAGAGAAATTTAGATTACAGGTAAGCCTTTTAGGTTCATACATTCAATAACTTGTATGCATTTTTTTATAATTTCAGTTGCCTGTCATTGAGGAGAAAATGTGTTACTCAAATCTTGTGGAAAATTGATATGTTGACTGTTAAGAAGCATGCACAATTTTCATTCAAAATTACTATTTGGAGCTATCAAGTCAATCTTTGCTTAGCTGGCTGCTGAAAATGAAAAATATGAAAGGGATATTTCTCTTTCTCTGCTAGTATTATGAAATAATCTTTATTTAGTCATTGTCTCATAATTATGTACGGGCATGTTGAAGAGGGTCCTTATGCAGTTCATGATCATCTCTGAATTTCTTCGCAGCCAAGTGATGGAGTTTGTTCTTGGTCAAGAAGTCCAGACAACTTTTCCTTATACTGAAATTTACACTAGCTTTGTGAAACAAAATTACCCGTATACAGTGTAAATATCTCCAAATTATGTGTTTTTTTTGCTAAGGATTAAAAGGATATTTATAAGTCAAATTTTTGGGTAGTACCCCTACCCTTCCTCAGAACTACAGCTATAGTAAGTGTTACCATTCATGAGGTAAATTCAAATTGTTCAAATCATTTAATGTTGTATCTCTTCTTCCCTCTATTTCCAGTCTTACTGACAATTTTCTTTTTAAAAGTGCTGTTGATGTGTCAGAACTTTTACAGTGTTCCAAAGCACTTTATGTTCTGTATTTTGAACATGCTTGCCCAAACCTATTTTTTTAATGACAAATAAAACAGGTTTGGACAGACACGTTCAAAATACAGGACATAGAGTGCTTTGGGACACTGTAGAAGTTCTGACACATCAACAGCACTTTTTCAAAAGGCAATTGTCAGAAGAACTAGAAATAGAGAGAAGAGGTACAACATTAAATGATTTGAATGGTTGGAATTTACCACATGAATGGCAATACCTACTATAGCTGTAGTCCTGAGGAAGGGTAGGGGTACTTCCCAAAAATATGACTTATAAATATCCTTTTATTCCTTAGCAAAAAAACCCATAATTTTGAGATATTTATAGTGCACTAAGTCTAGGAATAGCCATGTCATCAATTATTGCAAAATTACCAGTGCTGCTCATAGTCTCAGTCTGATAGAGCTGCACATGGTCTTTGAACTGTTTTCCAGTTATGTGATTACCATTGTGGCCTATGATTTCTAAATTTTATGCTGATATTGTGAAATAGTTTTGCAATAGTCAGGGGTAGAAAAATATTCTGAAATCTGGTTGCCAGCTAACTGTTTTAGTGGCCTGAATCAAAACATTGGACCAGCAAGGGAGGGGGGAGGCATATAATATCAAAGTCATGTACACTTCTGTCCAAAAACAATGTTTCACCCTTAGCCATTAGCTTATCTCTCCCTGAAAAAAAAAAAAATTGGTGCTTACTCATTTTTTTCCAGAGCTTGCAAATTCTTGAATTACATGTTTTTCAGTGATGTTTTCCATGATGGCCCGGACCATTTTTTGGTCACCCTGAGTGACCATGCACCCACATTTTTTGACCCACCCCTGGCAATAGTAGTCATGGTCTTTGAATTGCTTCTGATGTTTAAGCATGTATATCAGAATGTAGACCACTTCAGATGTTGATATGTATGTATGTACCTATAAAATTTAATACTTGTTGCCTTTAGCAACCATCAACTGAGAGATGATTGCACAGGGATCATCAGTATGTCATACACATATGTACACAAAAAAAAGTGTGGTTTTGAAAAGTTACAAAGTTACTGATTTTTTGTTCAATGTCAAAACTACCATATGTGTTTCACATTTGAGTACATCTTAGAGTTGATGTTGATAGGTTGAATTAGGTTTAACAACTGTTGTTGACATTTTATAGCACTTGGACAAGTTTTTGATTAAAATAAGTAACTGGGATGTGGTGACCAAAGTTCATTTCATTCCTCTTTCTTGTACTGTTTGTGGACTAATATCAATATTAGTGAGATCTAATGGTGTGGCAGAACTGCAATAAGGGATGCTGGTACTATTTTCATTCTCTTCTAAAATCAGTAGCTGGAGAAATATTTGAATGAACAGGTTGTTTCAGAGGAGTGTGGTACACATGTAAGCTGTGCTTGTTTCAATTTTTGACTATGTGAATAAACTGCTTAAAGAAAGTAACTTATCAGATGTTGAAGTAAGTGGTTATGTGGTATCAGCAATTTGATTCATTCTGATGATTTAGTGCTAATTTCTAAGAGGTTAAACAAGTTACAAGATAACCTCATTGAGGTGGCCAGGACTTGTGAACAATTTGGTACAAAGATAAAAAACAAATCAAAATTAAACTATAATTTTTTTTTTTATTATGTAGTACAGGAGAAATAATAGAACAGGTAACACATTTCAGTTATTTGTGTCTGATAATTTATGAGGCTTGGTAAGGAATTGGATAACAGCACCAGCAAAGTAGGTAATGTCTGTTATCAATTGTATTTGGTTTTCACTGTGAAAGAGGTTGACCAAAGAACAGTACTTAGTCATGCTTTCTTTTATGGCTGTGAGAGCTGTTTGCAAAGTAAAGAGCTCTCTATGATGATACAGTGAAACCTCCGAGTAACGGTCACTGCTCAGACTGGAATAAAGTGACCATTGTTGGGAAATGGCTGTTGTTTGGAGTTTAGGCCTAAGTTAACATTGCTAGTCTGATGCATTTGTGTAAAAGTGGGATAAATGTATGATGCTTATGCACAAAGAAAACTGTTGCATTGCTTTCTCCAAATGCTGAATAAAACTCAATATAATAATTGAATATAGAAATTATGGTGTAGATGATTTTAGGAAAGCAGTACCTCATGTCTAGTCTTAAACACCCATGGGCGCCCATGTAGGGGGGCAAGAGGGGCATTTGTCTTTCCCTGGAAATCAGATCCCGTCCTTTTCTGTTATTGAAAGGTACTACAGAGAATTTTGCGATAACACAAATTCTGATAATATTTTTGTAAAGCTTCTGGATGAGCATGCGTGCCATGAAAATAGGGAACATGTTGGGGATTTCCAGTAGAAAAAGTGAAAATTTACAGTAGGAAGTAAAAATGACATTTCCCATTGCATATTGGAGAACAGTGTACATACATACGTACAGTATGGAAATGTAGGAAAGGCAAAAAAAATTAAAAATATATCCTCTGCAGCAGCCATTCACTGCTGGACAAAGTCCTTTTGAAATATTTTTCTTGTTTGTCTCGAGGGTATTGTCCATTCTTGGTGACCGATTGAGTGATCTCTGGGGTTTTGTGGTACATGTAACACAAGTGGCCAAAAGCATGAAAAGATCAACAAGAAATTTTCTTTATTGTACTAACATTCTGTCTAATTTCATTTATCCATCCTTTTTTTTTTTTTTTTTTTTTTTGTTTATGTAGCTTTTGGGCCTTCTGGTTTCCAATTAAATTTATGTGTTGAGAGTGTAGTAAAAGCAGTTATGTGTAACAAGAAGGTTCAGTGAAAACCTGCATATGGTGTTTGTATATGTTATTCATAGTTATAATTTGTTTGCCCCCCTCCCCTTTCCTGATAACTAAGCTATGGGCACCCATGTAAACACCCCTTAGAAATAGCAAGCTAGATTATTGTTAGAAAAGAAAACTGTTAGACAATGTAGGAAAGAAAAAAAGAAAAATGTTAGACAATGAAGTAGAACTGCATTGTCAGCTAGCCATGGGTGAAAAACATTAACACAACACACAGAAACCAAACCAAAAGATAGCGCCATCGACAGGCAAAATACAGGCATACTGTAGCTTGCCTCATGTAGAACTAAACCTGAACTCTTTTCACGTAACCACTCCATTGAACCGCTGCAATTCAACCCATCCTACCTGAAACACAGTTTCTTTAGCAATATTCTTTGTCGCTATATTATATTTCTCTCTCCGAAGGAACTACGTAAAATCTGAAGGGACAAGGTGTCCGTTAGACCTCTTTGGGGACTGGCTGGAGTGTCCATTGTCTGCTATTAAGAGGTTTCATTGTTCAGAGGTTATTGTTAATCCTGTGGCAGCTGTTGTGTACCAACTGAAACTTGCTGTTGCTCTAAGGTCACGGTTGTCAACATACAGAGGTCAATTGTAGAAAATGGTTTTCACTGCGAAAGAGGTTGACCAAAAAACTAAACTGTCTGCATATATTACAGTATTTAGTCATTCCCTCTTTCATGGCAGTTGAGAGCTGTTTGCAAAGTAAAGAGCTCTATAGGATGTTAAAAGCTGCTCACACAAGAGCAGTAGCGGATTATCAGGAAAACTTAGGTGGATTGAGTGGTAAAAGAGAATTAGTGATACACACATTAGAACTGAGCAGGTACTTCTTTAGTGGAAGAAAAAGTCAATGAGAATATGTTGGGGTTGTTTTGACATGGGCAATGAAAGATTACCAAGACAGAAGTTGAATTCTATTGTGCCAGGTGACACACCAAGAATGTTCATGTGTAGAGGATTTTAGGAAGGGAGTGTCTGACCCCAGGTCTTAAACAGCCCTTAGAAATAGGAAACTAGGAGATTTGGGCTAGAGCGCCCAATAGGAAAGTCACACGGAAGCGAAGTAGAAAGGGGGAGGAAGACACCCTTATTTATTACCAGAGGGGGGAGGGCAGTACCTGAGGTGTGATGGCTTAACGTGCCCATCCGACGCACTGCGGATATTTAGTGGATCGAACATTCGTACCTGCTGGGATCAAACCTGAGACCCTTTCCGCGGCAGTCACAAATGCTGCCCACTAGGCTACCCACTGCCCGACACACTAAAAAGCCAACCTAGACCAGGGTGGTTTGAAAATGTGAAATCATCCATTAATGATTAAGATTATTATTAGAGAGAGGAAATCTTGCAATAAACAAAAAGAGATGAAGAAAGTTTATTGTTAACAAGAATTATTTTATGTATATATTTTAAATGATATGTGTCAAAAACATGCTTGAATACCATATTATTATGAGGTGGTGGTGGAGTAACCATTTTTTTTTTTTTTTTTGTACTTGTATATAATGTCCTGGGTTTTGGTAACAAAATTTTAAAAAAGTAGTGATCATTAGCAAGTTCATGCTAAAAAATACAATGCTATTAGGTTAGATTCTCTGATTTGTTATAGAGAAATTCACAAGCAGTTCTTTAGTAACTTTCTTTGCAGTCTTGTGAATGAAGCCACTACACTTTTTTTAACAGGTTGTCAAAATACTCTGAGGAGATTATTAAACATTTAGAACTTTTTGAACGTTCTAATCTTTGGAATCAATATATTTCAGTCCTATTTGGGCAGGCCTTTTAAAAGGAGGATAATGGATTAAAATAATAGTTTTTTTGAAGAAACTGAACACATATTATTTGCATCTTTAAAGGCATTAAATACCAACAAAGTGCACATATTTACATGCAAGTCATTAATGACTTATCAATCAGAAGTTTAATTGAATTAGTGGGTTTAATTGAGTGTATGAATGTGTTGCATATAGTGTACATTAGAGTGGTTTTATGGGGAGTGTAAATTGTTGAGAGTACTATATATGAGTATTTATTGGGTGAGTGAATATGTGTTTTCGAAGTGAGTACCATTTTTTGAATTGTGAATTTTAAGGCCATGTTGCATATGGGGGAGTGAAAGAGGAATAAGATAAAAAATAGGCATAATGAATGAATGTTGACAACACTCACGTTATAGTGAGTATACACCTAGTGATGACGAGCTATGTTACATGTCAGACGGCAGACAGAAGTCAGTGTTTTTTGTCCTATGAAAAAAATATATTAAACAGCGCCCTATAAGCTGAAAGTTTCAACCTTTGATGCCAGCTACATAACAAGACGTTCTAATTGGCGTGCATGAAGTGTATAGCAAGAAAGTAGCCAAGAGCTTTTAGGTAAGTGTTTGGCTCTTCTGATTGATTAGAAACTGAACACATTAAAAATTAAAATAAGACTTGCTGTTTTCAATGTGTTTGGTTTCTTCAAAAAACACTTATTTGAATTCATTATCCTCCTTTTAAAAGACCTGCTCAGATGAAATTGAATTATATTGATTCTGAAGGTCAGAACATGCAAAAAGTTTTAAATGCTCAATAATCTCATAGAGTATATCGACAACCTGTTAGTCTTTTGTTCGTGTGTTATCAGCTTCAAATTTTTGAGAAAATCAAATCTACACTTTTTTTTGTTCCCTAATTTGGGATTAGAGTCATATCATATCTTTCAGGTGTTCTGTATGATCCTGTTAATGATTGTGATGATGTAGGTGCCACATCATGTAGCTTGTATGCCATAGTGGAAGGTTTTATTGGCATCCGAGAGCTGTGGTATTATAACCCTGGGTGACTTGACCTTGTGTATGTCATTGGGCATATGATCAGAGAAAATACTGTATGAATATCCAAGATGCTGCAAATCTTACAACACTCTTAGTTTGTTTATTTTTTCAGAAGAAAGTAAAATATATCATGTCATTTCTGAAAATGCTATGAAGTGGTAATTAATTAAAACTGCCTTTCCAAATTCAAAACTGTTGTGCATGCTAAAACGAAAGCTCCTTTTATAATTTTGGTAGCTGTATCCATATCAAATAATTTTGTTACATAAGATTCAATAAATCCAACGAGCTAATTGCAGAATTGACAAAAATCACTGTAGGATGTTATGGCTGCAGGATTTAAGCATCCAAAGCTGAATTCATCTCCATAGTTTGCCTAAATGTTTTGAAGTGCAAAATTTGACTTCAAAAGGGCAATTTTCGAAGTCAAACTTTACAATTTTTGAGAGATCTCTAACACCACTAACATCACATATAAAGTTCAAAAGTGCAATTTTCGAAAGATTTCTAACATACTATATTGACAAAAGTCACCGGACACCTAGAAGAGAAACACAACATAGCATTTATTGACATACATTAGTATGGTGTCAGTCCACCTTTGGCCTTAATGCATGCACTGACCCTTCGAGACATGCTTTCGACAAGGTTTTGGAACACAGCGATAGGTATGTGCTTCCATTCAGTACACAATGCTGCCGCTAACTGTTGCTTAGTAGTAGGCCTTGGTTCCAGACTTCTTATGCAGCATTCTAATTCATCCCATAGGTGCTCTATGGGATTAAGGTTAGGGCTGTGTGCTGGCCAGTCCACACACAATAAGGAATTATTGTCAAACTACGCTGTAACAGTCCTTGCTTTATGGCTCGGTGCATTAAGCTGCTGGTACCAACAAGGCTCAGTTCCATAGTATTGCCACAGAGTTGGTAGGGCTTAATTGTCCAGAATATCGAGGTAGACATGCTGGTTAACAGTTTGTCCACGATAACCAATGGGCCGGGACCATACCACGAAAAACACCCCCACACAAGTACACTGCCAGCTCTAAACTTGACCATAGGAACAGTACACTGTGGTAAATAGTGTTCCCTCGGTTGCCGCCATACCCACACATGGCCATCAGACTGATGGATAATGTATCTGGATTCATCAGTCCATAGGACCCGTTTCCATTGATCTACAGTCCACGATAAATGTTCTTTACACCATGCTAAATGACGAGTAGCATTCCGAGTGGAGATGAAAGGCTTATGAGCAGCCGCACGACCACAGTAACCCATGGAATGAAGTTCTCTGCGAATGATACGTGTACATACCGAGGTTCCAGCATTTTTACTCACCTGTACGCTAAAGTCTTATGCAGCACTCCGTCGATTAGCTGTAACGACTCTCCTGAGGCTTCGACGTCCTCTATCACTAATTTTCTTTGGTCTGCCGGTATGTTTTGTTGCTTCAGGAACGCCATGTGTCTTCCACTTATTCAGTACATCCAAAACAGTTGGCTTGGGAATGTTTAAACGCCTCTCAGTTTCTCTTATGGACAACCCACTAATACAGTATAACACCCAACAATCTTTGTTTTCTCGAAGTCATTTCTCTCCCGTCGCAACAATTTCACTCAACCTCACAGTGCGATATGATCGCGGTCAGCTGCAGGCTTGTTTTTATACCGTTTGCAGCTGTACCGCTCATCTTAATAATGCACGGATCTGCTCATTTGCTTTTGAAGGGGTATCTGGTGACTTTTGTCAATATAGTGTATATTGGATTGGTACAAAAAGTTGTGAAGTTAAATTTCATAGGCATTAGTAGTTGATTATTGTGTAGCTAGTTAATATAATGTGTGTGTAATATGTAAACAATGTTTACCTGTATTGTACATTACCATATACAATATAATATATAAATAATATGCATTACATATATTTTGTAGAACTGAGGTCAGGGTTCAGGGTTTTTCCTTTCATCTTACAGTCACCCCTGATTCTGTTTCCAGTTTCTTGAACTACAGAGATTTATTGTTCATGTTTCCGTGGGGATAATTGTTTTATCAGCAAAACTGCTGGGTACCTTGCAGCATAAAGTGCTGTAACTGTATAATATGTTGTGCTTCTTAGCTTTTCTGTGTGTGATGCCTTATGGTTCACCAATTCAGCCTTTGTTCAGAAAAATTCCACTAGATAATGCACCATGCTTTCATGGAGTTATGCTGAGAGCTTAAATCGATTTATTAAAAAAGTACAAGTTGAAGGAATTGTTCATAATATCAAAGTTAGTGCTTTGTAGGCCACTGGCAGCAATGTCAGTTAATTAGTGAAGCAAGAGATTACACTGAAAAACATGCAACAAGAACACTGCATTTTTTGCAGTTGTGGAAGTGATCAAAATTTTGCAATCATATCCTAACTGCGGTTCTGCATTATGGTATTAAAATAACAATGGTTCTTAATTGGGTCTAAAAACACAAAAAATTCATTTGATAGCACAGCCAATGATGTTGATATTGGTATCTATATATTTCTGTTTCTTCACTCCCAACAAAATCCACATCAAGGGTGCCAAAGTAAGTTAGTTTTTGCAAAGAAATCTGTTTACAAGGTAAGTGAAAAATCAGAGTAACCAGTTTTTGTGTCAACAGTTTTTTTGTTTCAGTAAACACTGAAAAAAAAATGCTCGTTTTTGCATGTGTATCTAATGTATGCATGTGTCAATTTGAGAGATCAGCCTTTAGTTGCTGTTATTGAAATGATGTTCCTATGTATCAACAAAAATATCTCTTCATCAGGAGTCAAGTGTATCACTCATAGTTGTTTTGAAATTGTAAAAATGAATTTTTGTAGGATATTAAAGAAGCTATGGTATTGTGTTGGTATTTTATATATATTTTGTGTTATCCCAGTGAACTTTTTTTCTTCTGTCCAATAGGGAGTTAGATATTAATATAATACAAGAACACATAAAATATGTGGAGATCCAATTTTCTCAAACTTGTTTCATGTACTGTATTTATGCATATCCCTTCCTCAAATACAACTCGATCAGTGTAATGTGTCCCCAGCGCTATTGTCTTTTATGTGTTATTGGTGTTTTTAGTGTGTGTAGCCCATCATTTTTGGGTTAGCTCTTTATTCCATTTCATGTAATGTTACTCTACAATGTGTGCATTACTTTGTCATTTTGCTGTTACCCTTTTCTTTCTGTTTTCGTGGGTGTCTAGTTCTCAGTGCTCCTTGGCCCTCTGAGGCTCTTGCCCCAAAACTCATTCAACCAACAAACTTTCTCAAACAATTTATTGAAGCATCACATTTTCACTTCCCAAGATGGGACTTTGGGTGCTGTTAGATGAATGAGAATTGAGTCAAAACAGCAAAAATGAGATTTGGATGCCTAACAAAATGACATTTTGTGATGTTACAGTGCTAATTGTGCCAACACTCAGATTATTAAAAAAAAAAAAAAAAATAGCTGGCAACTAAAGATAGTAAAAATTCAAAATGGACTCCCTTTGAAAGTAAGCATTTAATTTCATTGCTTATGTAGATGTAATCGCTTTTTATCTTTTTTTGTATAGCTGTGGCAAGGCCTAAACCCATGCTTTCTGGAGTACTTTCAACCTCCTCATTATTATTATTATTAGTAGTAGTAATTTTTGTTGTGGTTGGTAGATGTAGTTCTGTCAACTTCATGTTAATAACTGCTCAGGGTGAAGCATTATTTTCACGATTTCTAATGAACTGCCACTTTAGCAGTAGCTTAATGTTTTTGAGCAGTTTTTCTGGTATACCATATAGTTTCATCAATCTTGTTGCATGTACACTCACGGACAATGAAATTTGCACCTAGAAAAAAACATGCTACAACCGCGATACTTTGCAAATAGCTAGAGTGCGTGCTGGTATGCAAATGATTTACGTTTGGTGCGAGTGCGCATGACCGCACACCCTGTGGCGGCGCTGCAAGCACGAACCGGCAGCCTTATAAACCGGCGTGTAGTCGATGCCCCATGAAAGCGAAAAGCACAGGCCGAAGCAAGCAAGAGTACAGAGTGACAAGAATGTATGGTAGACGCCAGAGACGTCCATTTACGCAACTTGACGGATTTTGAGAGATGCCTGATAATCGGGCTGAAAACCGCAGGGTGGTCGGCGTGCCGTATATCCCGCCACGTGGATCGTTCTGACCATACCGTCCGACTGTGTTGGGAGCAGTGGACACGTGACGGCATTGCCACACGGCGGAGCGGCTCCGGACGGACCAGGAGGACCGCCGGTAGAAAGGATCGACGGATTGTGCGCCAGTCACGAACTGATCCCACGGGGACCTGGCTCACTATGCAGGCAGATGTAGCGGCTCCCGTGTGCCCACGAACCATTTCCCGACGCCTCGCGAGAAGCGAATCTGCGATCCCAGTGCCCCTTACGTGTACTGCCATTAACACCGGAACATCGCGTGCCAGGCCGGAGCGACGTGGAACGCCACTGACTGGCGACGTGTGGTGTTTAACAATGAGTGCCGCTTCGTTTTGGGGACAGATGATAATCGTATCCGGGTATGGAGGTCCCCGGGTCCACGGCACAATCTCAACTTTGCACACCACACCCACTGCAGGCACTATGTTCTGGGGATCCATTGCCAACGATAGCCGATCAGCTCTAGTAGTGGTACGTGGATCATTGACTGGCCAGCGGTGCGTGGATGAGATCCTTCGGCCCCATGTGCTCCCATTCCTGGTCAGGATTCCAGGTGCGCTATACCAGCAGGATAATGCCCGCCCGCTTCCCGGACATGTCCCCTATCGAGCATGTGTGGGACCAGTTGAAACGCCGGTTGACGCCGTGCCGCACTATCCGGGATTTGTTGGAGCAAACCGTCCAACACGTGTGGGCCAATTTGCCGCAGGACAACATCAGGCATCTGTTCGCCTCCATGCCGGACCGTATTGCAGCATGTATCGCCGCATGAGGCGGTGCGACGCGCTATTGAAGATGACCGGACTGCGTGCCATAGGTCCTTTTGTAATTGTCCTGCAGCTCTGTTTTTGCCATCACGTGTATCATTCATCTGTATCATTACGTCCATAAAATTTCAGTTCAATCCAATGCTTCCTTCTTGGTGCGCAAATTTCATTGTCCAGAGTTCTCTTGGATTATATTACTAGAGGAGAGACACAAAGAATGGTGCAATAGGAATTATTTCTTCTGTTGTTACAGTTCATTTTTGAAAGTCTATTATCCAAAGTAGGCAGACCATTTCCGATGTGCCTGTGCTTCTGATATCTAAGAGAGATTCACTTCCATAATTTTCAAGAACATTCTAGATATTTTCATTAGTCATCTAAATTGGTAACCAGACAGTTCTGCTCCAAATTGTATAGTCTGTTTGACTAAAAAATAAAAAAGTCAAAGTTTTCCATTCTGATGTGAGATAGTTGAACAGACTTATGAACCTGTCACTTCTACATCCTCTACGGGAGGGAGGGATGGTGGTGGTATTGTCTTTCGGAAATCTTTTTCCCTTTCACGAAACTGACTGCTGTCACGGCATCCTTTTTGACCAGAATCCAGTGCTTTAGACTCTTCCCACTTTCTCACCAAAATAATATATAGAAGGTACTGTGACAAAAGAATTCCTGGGAAATGAACAGACTAGCTGCTTGCTTTTGGTTGTAATTACAGCTGTAGCCTCCGATCCATCACGTTGCCTAATGCCCGTGTTAGGGGAATTTGGGAGAGAGTTGAAGTCAGGGCCAGATGGAACTTTTGCTGGGCCAGGGGTGAAATTTCATAGCGAGGCCTGGTGCAAAATAAAAGTCATATTTCAATAAAGTCGTTACGTGAAAAATGCTGTCCGTAAAGAACACACACGAAAACTATCATAAAGAAAATTTTTTTATCTCAAAGAAGTATTTGTTTTTAAGCTTAAGGAACTGACCATAATACGGATTGAAATTTCAGAAAGAGAGTCAAAAATGTTAAAATATGCTTTAAATTCATGAATAAACCCTTTCAGAAAATGATAAAAGGGCAAATTCAACTAATCTGCGTTTCGAATGTTTTTGGGTATAGCAAATAAGAAGGAACCCTCTAAAATAATTTCGTATGAGTAATTCCCCCCCCCCCACATGTTTAGGTGAGTGCTTTTTGGTGCAAGGTGGAGTAGCTAACAAATAAGGGACTTTTTTAAAACTTTTATACGCTCTCGTACATGAAAATCATCTTTTTTTCTCTTAATTTTCAGTACTATTTTTAAAGTTACTGGACAACTGGCATCCATGTATAGCCCTAAAATAACTTTGACATCATTCGTTTTATTTTCAATTTAAGTATATGGTTTACACAGTAATTTCTGAATATGTAGAAGTAGAGAGCTACAAAATGAAATTTAATTTCCCATTTTGTGAATGCAGAAAAGATTAATGTGGTTAACATTTGAAATATGGAAATCTCAGTGCCTGTATGACGAAAGGCGGAAACCTATTTGAATGTGACAATTGGAAACTAAAAAAAAAGACATTATTAAAAATATCTTCTTAAGGGCCTCGCACCCCTAGACTTAAAAAAAAAATAATAAATGTAAAACATTCTGTCGAAAATGATTTTGTTTTTATTTCCGAAAATGCGGGGTCCCGTGAAGGGGCGCAGAGCTCTGGGCGACCGCCCCGGTTGCCCCGATGGTCCAGCCAGACCTGGTTGAAGTGTTGGGTTTATTAGTTCGTAGTTATAAATTCCGAAAAACATCAACGAGACATGTGGTTCTTTAGCTGTATGGACTATACGTTCATGGTTGGCTTCTGACCATTCGTCCGAGATGGGTCCGGGTTCGAATCCCGGTGAGGCATGGATGTTGTTTTTGTCTTACGGCACTGGCTATCTCCCTTTCCTGGAACTAGTGGCCTTATTTTAGGGACGGGCGACTGCTTATAGCCCACTGAAATGCCCACGGTGGTCGTTAAACCTCCAACAAACAAAAGTTCATGGCTATAAACTGTAAAGTTCTTTTTCGCGTGTTTCTTTGATGTAATTGAATGTTGCATGTCCTACTGTTTTCATAGCGTGCACCATTTTGTCATTAATTGCACGTGGGCATTTCTGAAAGTATTAGTTTCTTGGTTGTTCCTGTTGAGTAGCTTTTATTCGGTGATGTTCACGTTTACACCTAACCGCATCTGTGAGCCGTAATGACCAACAAATAACCTTGAGACAGAAACTTGAAATAGCACAAAAGATTTCAACTGCTATCACTTTTTCCTTGTATCTTTGTTGCTTCGTGATATGAGATTAAGATGTCACCTTATAGCAGAAGACTATATCTGGGTCTTCTCGATAGGAATACCACACATACCCTACCTGTTATATGAAGTTCTTTCAAGTTATAAAGCTCAATTTGTTCTCATAAATTAGAGATGCAAGAATGAAATGCCATTTTTAATCATATAGCCTCCTTAGGAGAAGCACAGATGCATGCTTTGGAAGTCTGCTTATCCCATGGTTACTTCTCGGTTTAGAAATTACGCACCCGCTAAGTTTTCATCGTCCTGAACAACCAAGTCACGTGATACAAATCTTGTTGAACGTGACGAATGCCAAATACGCAGAATTTTGTTTTCACTATGTTCCTGATGACTGTATGACGGTGTTTTTAGTATGTGAAACATGGTACAGCTAGATGGAGTGCTACGTTTCGTGTGAGATGTATATCGTGCTGCCAGCTGTACCATGCATTTGTGTTAAAAGATACAACTGGAAGAATATGATGTCGTCAAACTACAAGGGGCCATTTTAAGGGGTGGAGAACATTAATTTTCAGTTTTTACTTTTGCTTTAAAACGTTTCGATTTCCGAAAGTATGGTTTAGGTTTATTTAGCTGCAGGGGCAATGCTGTTTGGTAAGTTGGGAGTTAGGAAAGGACTGTATTTTACCACACCAGATCCAGCGCTTGACAGTGGAAGCTTTTGTAGTACATTTGTTGCAAGTGTAAACGCTCACGGGCGTTTTTCGTTAGGAGCGTTATGAAATCAAAATTTGCCGCCCCGGTGGCGCAGTGGTGTAAGCGATGGCCTCTGATCATTCGTCCGAAAGGGGTCCGGGTTCGAATCCCGTGAGGCATGGATGTTGTGTTTGTCTTACGGCACTGGCTCTCTCCCTTCCCTGGAACCAGTGGCCCTAAATTAGGGACGGGCGACTGCTTATAGCCCATTGAGTTGCTCACGGTGGTCGTTAAACCTCAAATCAGAAAAAAAAAATAAAAAAAAATAAAAATTTCCAAATTGGAACTTATTGAACTATTGTGTAAGCACTGAAACAATCCAGTGAGCATATAAACAGGATGCGTGGTGTATGTAAGTCAAGAACACATGGTTCGATCTCAGTAAAATTTAGATTGGGGAACTTAATGAAAATTCAAAATGATATTTTGAACCGCACGGAACGTAATACAAAGCAGCTGGACTAAATTAATGCGTAACTTATGCAAGACGAATTTCCAAATGGTACTTTCGAACAAACTACAATAAACATTGGTGTAAACATCACACGGGTGGGTTGTTGGGTGAGGGGGGATAAGTTTGGACGTCTTGCAGTATAAAGTGTTCGTAAAGAAATGTGCGCTGTGCTTAACAGCTGTCCAACTTTTCAAAACGTATTACGGAATAGTTTGGTCGATTAATTTATTTCTGAATTTTAGTTCCGAAGAATTAGGAGGAGTCTTTTCGTAATGGTTTTCAACGTTCCTCCCTTAATGTATATAATGGCCCCAAAGGTTTCGTCTGCCAAAAGAAACTAAACGGTGCAAACTGCCAACGTTAATGGAAAATCGCACAAACTGTTGTTAGTGTTGGCAAACTCCGTTACACTGCGTCAGTAGGATAATCGAAAAAACCGTAGAATCAGCACAATTTACAGAAAGAAAAGACAGAACCAGGGTAGAACTGGATCTACGCAGTAGGGTAATTTCTGCTCTGTTTAAACAATCCATCCTTTTATTTTGTGCTTCTTTATCCTAGAGAAGGATATGGATAAACAAATGTTTTGGCGTTTATTAAGTCCTAATAATTACGTGGAGCATATGTAAAGTGAGATGCCCCGGTGGCGCAGTGGTCTAAGCGATGGCTTCTGATCACTCGTCCGAGATGGGTCCGGGTTCGAATCCCGTGAGACATGGATGTTGTGTTTGTCTTACGGCACTGGCCTTTTCTCTTCCCTGGAGTCAGTGGTACTAAATTAGGGACGGGCGACTGCTTATAGCCCATTGAATTGCTTACGGTCGTCGTTAAACCTCCAATCAAAAAAAAAAAAAAAAAAAAAGAAGTGGTATGCGAAATAAAGTTTTTTCATCTCTTGCTCAATTTTTTTTGTTCTGTTTTATTTCACCTACCTCATGATCTTCACTGAGGTTACAAATATTTTTTGTGTGTTGCTGCCCTGGTAGCGCAGTGGTCTAAGCGCTGGCTTATGACCATTCGTCCGAGATGGGTCCGGGTTTGAATCCCGGTGAGGCATGGATATTGAGTTTGTCTTACGGCACTGATTCTCTTCCTTCTCTGGAACCAGTTGCTCTAAATTAGGGACGGACGACTGCTTACAGCCCATTGAGTTGCTCACGGTGGTCGTTAAACCTTGAATAAAAAAAAACGTTTTTAGCCGATTGCAATTTAGAACTACAGGCTCCGAAGGAGCCACTGTGAACCGAATTAACACACGAGCTGTTGTGATTCGCTGAACCGAACTAGTACACGAGCTGTGGCCATAATCACCTGAATTTAGTTAATAATAAGTAGTCTTAGTCTCTCATGAACGTCTTCATGGCACTGTGATTCGAAATGCGTAATGATTATTGTTCTCTCGAGCTAGGTAATGCACCTGTCCACGCGAATCAGATCATCCGTTAGTTGTCGGTTTGGTGGATGGCCTCCCACTTCGCGGCTTTTCCTCGATGGTTGTTTTTCCTTAGTTTAGCCTTTACAACAGCTTCGCACATTACTGATATCGTTTGTCCGCTCACCGTACACCTTCGGTAACCTAGAATGTACGCCGAGAGAGCTTAAATCGTTGCCCAGCGTGGTCGCTAACCCTTCAAATAACAACAAAAATGTCCCGCATATCGATATCTGATCTCTCATTTATATTCATTCTACTTATCGCACAACCGATGCTAGAATGATGTCCGCCATTCGATTGCAATTGTTCCTTCATCATATTATGAAACGAATGGTACCGGACAAACAGCAAAGGAACTCAACATGTACAGGGTATCACCAACTAATGGCACACGGGAAGAAAGTGAGCGTGGCATATTCTTCCATTTTCCTGTGCGAAGCTCACCTGTTCCCCTCCGTAGAACAACGCATTACGTGTGGTGATCAGAGATGTCCTCCCGCCCCTGTGGCCGAGTGGTCAGAGGCGCTAGTTTCTGGTTAATTGTCCACGTTGGGCCCGCGTTCGAGTCCCGGTTGAGGCGTGGGTAATGTGTTTGCTCTACGGCGCTGGCTGTCTCCCTTCCTTAAAACTTGTGGCCCAAATTAGGGACGGGCGACTGCTTCAAAACCTAAAAGTTGGTTATGGTGGTCGTTAAACACCTAAACAAGCAAACAACAACAACTACAATTATCTCCCTGGGCGCTTGCCGTTGAAGAGAACAGAGCAACGATATCGAGAGCTATGTGATATGGAAACCACGAGCAACGTGCACATTTTTACAACCTCCATCTTTAGCTTCCTACTGAGCTTCCATGTCTTACAGGAAAGCAGACTGTCAAACTACAAGGGACCATTTTAAGGGGTGAAAAGCTTCACGGGGGTGGGGGGGGTGTTCGACTCCCTACCCCATGTGCACGCACAAACTTCCAAAATGATATGTTCAATTTTTTGTTATCCAGATCCTATCAAACCAGACTAGGATGCTTTGTGTATGAGTACCAGAACGTAAAATGCGGTTATACGTTACTGACTTGTGTAGCATGCCGATGTGATTACATGTTAATTTCAGTCACACGTAATATAAAATATTTTATGAGATTTACACACGTGGTGCATATGGTAGTTGGTTACTTATCATGGAAACAGATTAACTGTGAAATATCTGAAGGCTTCGTATGAAATGGGCCTATTCAGTCTATACACTGATTGGCCACTTTATTATGACCACCCCCTCAGTACTTCGTTGCCGCCCCGGTGGCGCAGTGGTCTAAGGCGCTGGCCTCTGATCATTCGTCCGTAAGGGGTCCGGGTTCGAATCCCGGTCAGGCATGGATGTTGTGTTTGTCTTACGGCACTGGCTCTCTCCCTTCCCTGGAACCAGTGACCTTAAATTAGGGACGGGCGACTGCTTATAGCCCATTGAGTTGCTCACGGTGGTCGTTAAAACCTCCAATCAAAAAAAAAAAAAAAAAAATCAGTACTTCGTTGGGCCACCTTTTGCCTTTAATACTGCGTCGATTCTTCGTGGCATGGACTGCACGAGATGCTGATAGGTGGTTTGTGGAATCTGAAACCATGCTTGATGAATAGCACTTTTCAGGAGTGTGAGATTGCAGGGTTGTGGATCCAGCTGTCTGATCGCTCGTTCAACTTCATCCCACAAATTATCAATGGGGTTGAGATCTGGAGATTGTTGGGGGCCACCTAAGCAAAGTAAACTCACCGGCATGTTTCTGAAACCAATCCTGTACAATACGAGCACTATGGCAGGACGCATTATCTTGTTGAAAGTATCCATCGCCATTGGGATAAACCATCCACATGACAGAATGCACTTGGTCCGCAACGTTGTTTAGATATGATGTGCCAGTCAGATGTTGATCAGCACGAATTAAAGGGCCCAAAGCATGCCAGGAAAACATTCCCCAAACCATAACGTTGCCTCCACCAGCTTGAAGGGTTGTAGCAATGCATTTGGTGTCCATGCTTTCGTGCTGTTTCCGCTAAATTTCCACTCGGTCATCGGCATGGTGCAACTTGAAAACGTGATTCATCGGATCACATAATTTGTTTCCAATTGTCAACTGTCCAATCCTTGTGCTCCTGTGCGAACTGGAGACGTTTTCTCTTGTTAACTGCAGACATCAGCACAGGTGTTCGAACAGGCATTCGCCTGCCATATCCCATCCGATGCAGTGTACGGCGAACAGTGCGTGCAGAGATCATTTGAGGGAATTATTGATTAAGGTGGTCTGTAAGTTGCTGCACTGTTGCCCTTGTGTTGTCTGTTACCAGTCTGGACACTCTCCGTTCCGCCTGAGCAGTCACTAGTCGATGACGACCACACGTTGCACGTAGAGACCCAGTTTTTTGGCTGACAGTCCAGGCTTTAAACATTTTAACAACAGCTGCTCTGGAACATTTCACGAACGCGGCGGTTTCGGTGATACTCGCTCATTGGCTCCGAGCTCCTACAATCATCCCACGTTAAAAGCTGTCAAGTCGCCTTTTTTACCCATCTCGTCACCCAAAAGTCACTGTTACTTCTGTCACAAGCACTAAGCTTTCCCTTTTTATATTAGCCTCGTCCTCTGGCGGCAACAGCGTACAGCCATAGCTCATTTGCTTAAAACTGTCAGGTGGTCATAATAAAGTGGCCACTCAGTGTATAAACGATATGTTAAATTTCAGATGTACAGAAACATTTATGACTCTGGATATCTCGAAGTTCATGGGAACGGAAACAAATTCGAGATAGCCGAAAAGTTCGAGATATCGCGGGAAATTAAAAAAAACTAACGAAAAATATCGGAAAAGGAAGGAATAAGCTTTCGTTTGTGTGTACTATGGCTGTACGTGTGGGTCGGAATTGGCCGTATGAAGGATTTTCACTAGGAAGTGGCAACAAATCCTAGATGTACCGGTGAATCTGTCCCTGAATTACTGCGATAATACTCAGTACGTGTGCTGTCGAAATTCCTTCGTACATTATGAAAAACACGCCCTCGTTTGAATGGTCACCCTGGAACGCTATTCATAATACAACCCAGTTTCTGTCCTCATTGTACACAGTTTACAGTTGAATGGCAGTGGAAGCACGTGTAGCACAGTTGTCCCTGACTCTAGCCAATCAGCTTCTTGCTCATCGACTCGTGCTAACGCCATCTCCCAAGGTCGTTCGACTTACCCGCCTGCCCGAGTTGCGATGAGACGTAGTGAGAATACTTGGCGTACGAAGCTGGACTGAGTGTTATCACACGTACAGTAGTCAGCTGATTAAATTTAGAGGAAAACTTTTATTTTTTCCTGATTCTTGGGATCAGGATCTGTAAAATGAGCCATCTCCCACGGTCGTACGACGTACCGACGATTTTGTGCAACACTACCGAATTATACAGTATACGTATAATAAAATAATAATAAAAATCAATATTATTTTTGAAAAACTAAACAGTCGAAATACTACTACCGCTGCCATACGTAAATATTTACCTTTTATGACTCGCATATCTTCTTTCAGTGGTTTTACGATAATAACATTCATCAATCCACCTACCTAAGTACCGCTCATTGTCAGGAATTAGTAAACCTTATGTTTGTTGTTATGATTTAATTCCATTTTAGATGTACCGGATTGTCGTTCGATGTGGGCGTGAGTGACGTGAATAAATGCAATGTGTTGTACGTATATAAATGTATACTCTCGAATCACTCGTTTTATTTCACACTCACAAAGATCTTGGCATGCGAAAGATACATAGCATAAATTATCTACAAAGGGTACTACTCTCTCGATTTTTTCTGTCAAAGAGCATCACGTGTTGTACCAGTTTGAGGACTGAAAGAATTAAGAAAATGCTTTTCAGCAGTGTTTGCAAGCACGGTAGAGGTTTTGTCGGCTTCGGCGATACGACGTTACTGATATTAACATACACTATATTGACAAAAGTCACCGGACACCCCTTCAAAAGCAAATGAACGGATCCGCTGCGTTAAGATGCGTGGTACAGCTGCAAACGGTATAAAAACAAGCCAGCTGACCGCGATCATATCGCACTGTGAGGATGAGTGAAAATGTCGCGGCGGGAGAGAATTGACTTTGAGAAAGGAAAGATTGTTGGGTGTTATACTGTATTAGTGGGTTGTCCGTAAGAGCAAGCCAACTGTTTTGGATGTACTGAATAAGTGGAAGACACATGACGTTCCTGAAGCAACAAAACGTACCGGCAGACCAAAGAAAATTAGTGATAGAGGACGTCGAAGCCTCAGGAGAGTCGTTACAGCTAATCGACGGAGTACTGCAGAAGACTTTAGCGTACAGGTGAGTAAAAATGCTGGAACTTCGGTATGTACACGTATCATTCGCAGAGAACTTCATTTCATTGGTTACTGTGGGCGTGCGGCTGCTCATAAGCCTTTCATCTCCACTCGGAATGCTACTCGTCGTTTAGCATGGTGTAAAGAACATTTATCGTGGACTGTAGATCAATGGAAACGGGTCCTATAGACTGATGAATCCAGATACACGATTCATCAGTCTGATGGCCGTGTGTGTGGGTATGACGGCAGCCGGAGGGATGCTATTTACCACAATGTACTGTTCCTACGGTCAAGCTTGGAGCTGGAAGTGTACTCGTGTGGGGGTGTTTTTTGTGGTATGGTCCCGGCCCATTGGTTATCGTGGACAAACCTGTTAACCAGCTCGTCTTCCTCGATATTCTGAACAATTATGCCCTACCAACTCTGTGGCAATACTATGGAACCGAGCCTTGTTGGTACCAGCAGGTTAATGCACCGAGCCATAAAGCAAGGACTATTACGGCGTAGTTTGAGGATAATTCCGTATCGTGTGCGGACTGGCCAGCACACAGCCCTGATCTTAATCCCATAGAGAACCTATGGGACGAATTAGAACCCTCATAAAAAGTTTAGAACCAAGGCCTACTGCTAAGCAACAGTTAGCGGCAGCATTATGTACTGCATGGAAGCGCATACCTATCGCTGTGTTCCAAAACCTTGTCGAAAGCATGTCTAGAAGGGTCAGTGCATGCATTAAGGCCAAAGGTGGACCGACACCGAACTAATATATGTCAGTAAATGCTATGTTGTGTTTCTCTTCTAGGTGTACGGTGACTTTTGTCAATATAGTGTATATATTCATAATACTACCTTTTATACTGATTTACTGTGACGTCGATACGGAACGATGACAGTGGCGGCTCGTGGGTGGAAAAATAGGTGAAGAGGTACAAGAGTAGTATGAAAATATATCTACTGTGTCCAATGAAAATCCCCTAACATGGACTTAGCTATTTTTTGTATATTAAATCAATTTTTCTTCCTTTTAAAGTTGCAAATTTGTCGATTATGTCGTCATAAGATGGTTAGATGGTTGTTTCTTCGTGAGCATCAATAAAATGTCTTCCTAAATAGAAATATTTGCCAAAGAAACAAGTCTATCTTGGGAACTAGTGTTTCTTGAGCAAGTTTGTATTCTTTTAAGAAAACTTCTTTCCACTGGCACACTTGTAGATGGAATTGTTAAACTGAGGAAAACCAATTTATAATCTTCTGTAAAAATGTCTTTGTCTCCGTGAAACACTCGAAAGAGTTCTTGAGTCAATATATTCCTTAATTTTTCATCGGCATATACAAGACTCAGTTCATTTTTAAGGCGCTGGTGTTTAGTAAATATATTTCCGTAAAAATGTAGATTTTCAAGAGCGCGAGAGGGAAAGCATGCGTTAAATTATTCGAATTTGGTTGTGTCAGCAAGTCAGACAAATTGAAGTTTCTTACAGTCTTGAAATCTTATATCCATTTCCATAAGAATGTGATACAAAATTTCAAAATACAATTGTTTATAATTATGAAAAATTGTTTCCTGTGTAAGAGTAGCATATTCCCGTGCTTATTTCTGTGATTTTGCTAGCTTTTCCAAACTGTGTTTCAAATAACTCATCGTTCCTTTTATGGCTCACAATTTCACGAAGTTTTTTGCTTTTTTTTAATTTGAGTTACACAGTAGTTTATGTTTAGTTATTTTTTCTTTAAAAGTTCGAATAATAGATCGGTGAAGCCAAAAATGTAAATTCGAAAGCGTTCATATCATTCAGAAACCTCTTGACAAGATGAATTGATTTTTTGTCTGATTATTCGCTATTCGTCAGAAATCCGAACACTTCCTTCAATTTATCCCAATCTTCAACAACTACACTTATTAATTTCGAAGTGGAGGACCATCGAGTTTCTGTTATGGTTGGTCTGTGTCTTGCGGTTGTTGAAATAAGTGTATAAGACCGCTTCGCAGAATGGTGAACAAACGAAGCAATTCCACTGAGGCTTGCAAAAAGTATTCGACACTTAGAAATTTTAGAAAAACTCTGGTGTAATACAAGATTCAAACGATGAACTAAGCAATGAACAAAAACAGCTTGAGAAGCGCATACCTAATAGCTTGAGAAGCGCATACCAAAATGTCTCTCTCCTTGACTTTTTTTTCTGTAGCCCATTTAAGTGTCCAGACATTATACTTGCCCCATCGTAACATTGTCCTATTTATTTGTGTTGGTAATCAGACTGTTCCAAAATTTTGTCTAGCATTTTGTATAAAGCTCCTGACGTTCTATCTTCATTCACATCATGGAAACCCAAAAATCCCTCAACCACAAATACACCTTTCGAATCAACAATCAAAAATTATTTAATTTTTAATTTTTATTTAATTTTTATTTAATTTTTGACATGATCGTTTATATATTCAGAAATACATTCAATTAATTCATTTTGAATAGTTTTTTATCCTTTCGTATTGATTTTCAATTTCTAAAGAACTTTTTTATATCAACAATGAAAGTAATTCAATCAAATTTCCACGATTTATTGAGCCCATGCTTTCGTCATGGCCATGGAATACTAGTTCTTGTTTGCTCAAATACATTATAGACTAATACTGCATCAATCACTGTCTGCAGGAAAAGTCTATTTAAACGAATGTTTTCGTTAAAATGGTTTTCAAAAGCCTTGCATTCTTCCTCAGGGCATCGGCAGTGGTGTTTTGAATTTTTTCAAAATTCCTTAACATTTATGCGCATTTCAGGTGTTCGCTAGAATCCCGATGTTTATGAAGTGACCGTGTTACGCTTAATAAATCTGAGAATCCGTCTTTATTCCACGCCGAATGTTTATTACTAAAAAGTAAGCAGGGCCAAAAAAAAAAAAAAAAAAATTAACACAGAAGTGCTGCAAATCCATTTATATTCAGTAAACCAACAATTTTTAAAATTAATATTGTTAGATTTACCGCTCTTCTTGATTTCGTTCTTGGCAACAATTGTCAGTGAATCCGTCTGTCGTCCTTGAAGCAAAATGTCTCTTTTATCTTCATCTTTCCACAGATTAAATGGAGTTTGCAATAAATTATAAACAATGTCGTCTACAGGATATCACTATCAGTTAAATTGTACACAAACCTAAAATATCAGTTAAAGCTTTCAACAAATAATCACAAAGCACGAAAGAACAAATTCCTTTCGGAAAATAATGTACCACAGCACCACAAGGAAAAAGCCCTAGCAGATTGCAAGGTACCCTGGTAGTCCGCCCGCTCCACCGTGATGTGATCTCTCACGATTTTACGCTAAAAAACTGAAAGATGAAGAGGTAAGGCGCCTGAAGCTAAAACACTTCACTTGAGCGAGCAGACTGGGGAGGGTGACGTCACGGTTACCATGACAACTCGGCCGAAAACTGCAGACTTCCAAGCATTCTCATTTCGTCTCTTCACTTGCACTGTTTTGCGTATAAGGATTTGCTTTCCGTATTGAGTGCGCCATGTGAATTAATATCTATTCAAAATTTTGAGTATTTTGGAACTGAATAAAGGCAAAAAAGAATATATTATAAAAAAATACTGAATAAAACTTTATTTTGAGTAAAATAGGTGAAGAAGTACTTCACCTGAAAAGCCGCCACTGAACGATGATGGCATAGCTATCTTTTATTGTTATCAGGCAGTACATTATCGATATTAGTGACGTTGTTTGTGTTCCTCCTATTGAATTGCAGGGTCGTACGTTTTAGCATGCAGTCGTGGGTCACTGTACTCTGATACACTTTGATTCTAATGATTAGTTTTTATCAGGAAGATTTTAGGAAAGTAAAATTTTGTGTTTTGTTTCTGTGGGTGAAACTCACCCCAGAAGTGTTCTACGCAGAATTGAAATATCTCATTAAAAGACGTGCGTGTCAGTTGAAAATGATTTCTGTATTTCTTTGCGACATGGTGCCATTGTTGGGAAACTTGATTTTCTTGTTATATATCGATGAGTGCAGATAAAAATAATGACTGCATGTTCCATAAGAAGTCATTATTGTGATCCAATTTCAGAGGAAACGTGAAGTCCGCCACCATTTATATTCTTTTTACTTACACCGCGCCGGAAATATTAGACATCGTGAGACGTTTCTCTTTTGCCCATGGCGTTGGATATTATATTGCTACCCTGTCTCATCAAATGTCATGGAGAGAAAAAAATAAAATAAAATAAAAAAACAGCATTTGAATTGCCCCCCCCCCTCCGATTTTTTTTCTCTCGTTCAAAGACCCAATTGCTGCCAGAAGTCGGGGCGTGCTTTGAAAGCTAGCTACACATGGCGTTTTCCCCTCTGTACGTGGATGGGAGATGCCGCGCGTTCTCCCGTGAGATGGGCTACGAGCGGACGTCGCCGACGACACGAGCCGAGGGTGTGACGAAGTTCGCCTTCCCGACATATTGGCGTCAGCTAGCTCAGCAAACAACTTCGTCTTTCTGACCCTTTGCCAATTAACAGTCATGGAGGTCAGCAGCCAACAGTGCTGTGCGCAAAAACATTTTTAGCCTCATCTTGTCATACGCTGGTTCTTGAGGAATGATGCTTCCTTGAGCCTTTCGTAGTACCAGGAAAAAGACATCCATCGATGTTGCTGACGATACCTCTTCTTTCATTATTAGTTTATGAGAGTATTTAGTTAGCTGCGCGAGCGGTCGACTATTTCTTGGAAGTAGCTGAGGTATAAATGCGATAAAAAATGTCTTTTAATATATATGTACTTTTTTATGTCGTTGAAAAGATTTATTCATTGTCAAGAGAACTGAGATGAATTCGTAGTGCCGTGTATTTACATACATATTATATGCACGTACATTCAGTGCCTAAGGCGTTGGCCTTAGGAATGGAGATGTTTGCTCATATTTCGCTGCTGGTTATTGTGCCGTAATATATCCGGTACGCATACCTAAATATGCGTATGTGGTTTGAAATCACCTACTACAGATTAAAAAAAACAAAAAAACTTGCCGGCTCCAGGGAAGGAGAAAACCAGAACCAGAAAACAAGCACAGAATTCACCGGAACTCGAATGTCTATTTTGGATTAATTACTTCCAAAATCACCTATTTTTGGATTAGTTACATCCAAAACTAGTGTATTTTTGGATTAAAACACGTCTATTTTTGGATTAATTACATCCAACATTGATGTAATGAATTCAAAAAGGCTCATACCTGAATTTCTGTACCCACCTGTAAATAAAATAGACCAGTCTCAGGGATGGTGCAAAAATCATACATAATAAAAACAAAACACATGTAAAATTTGGGTTTATTCCTTTTTTTAAATGAGAAGTTTATAAATTCTAATTTACTGTTATTCGAGCTGTGTTTGAGATATCGGTGTTATGTTTGTTCTTCGTTTCTGCTTTTGTCCTTTCCATGTTGTCAGTTATCCTAAATTAGGGATGGGCTACTCCTTTTTTTATCCGCATCGATAGTAGTGATGGGTCGGTACATTCGTAACCGTTACAATGTAACGAGTTCAGAAGATCTGTACTTCCGTATTTCAGTCGTTACTCGTTACTTCTCTCTCGGGACAAGTACCGATTTACAGCAGTCGTTCCTTGGACCTGATTACTAGCGATGGGTCTGTACGTCCGTAACCGGTACACTGTAACGTGTACAGAAGATCGGTACTTCCGTATTTCAGTCGTTCGTTACCAATTGGTCGTTACTCGTTACTTTTTTTCTTTCTCGGAACAAGTACCGATTCACAGCAGTCGTTCTTTGGACCTGATTTACAGATGCCAGCCATCAAGGCCGTAGCCAGGAATTTTTCTCGGGAGGGTACCAAAATGTTTTTATCGGTGAAGTATTCATTTCTTTTGATGATTGAATAGAAACTAAAGTTTTTTAGTTTACAATTCAAAAAACTATACCAACCCTTCCTTCCCCCATCCATTTTTGGGATTAGTATTTGTAAAATTTTCCTCATACATTTGCGTTACTTGTAAAATTTCCGCCTGTAAATTTACAGTAAACATAAATCAAACACAACGGAAGGTCATTCCTTTAGATAACTGTTTTTCATGATTTAAAAATTATGTTGAACCAATGTTTTGATACAAGCAATAACAATTACAGTATGTATTGATTGAAAGTTTTAAATTTTAAGGCGAAAATTAAAACATTTAGCACAGGTATGACACAATTTGTACAAATCAGCAAATTCAAGAAATTTTTACATTAAGAACAAATAAGGTTTACATTTTCACTCACCTTATAAAAAAATTAGCGCGCCTTGAAGATTTAATCAACCGATTTAAAATTTCGTCCGGTCGCATCTCAGTATTGCAATGGGTTGCTAAAAGTGCTAATCTACTCAGTCTGTTTTCTCCCGTTGAGTTTCTTAATAATGCCTTCAATCATCTAGGTATTGAAAATGTTCTTTCTGGCGTAGCTGTGGAAATCGGAATTATAGCAAGAATCTGTAACAAGGTGTGTGAGCTGGGAAAAGATTTGAATCGCATTGTAAAAGGGCCTCCATTGCGCTACCAGGTCTTGAATTAAAATCTATGTTGATCCATTTGTTTCTCCAAACGGACTATGAGAGTACTGCTCTCTGCGTGTATGTTTTCATAAAATCCTTTGTAAGTTGGTAGCTCTTTTTCGCAGTTTAACATAACATGACGATGTAGAAATATTTGAAGCGCTATGACTAATGTCTTGTGAGTCTCGAATCGATCATTAATTTGTGTTCGCATGTGGTCAACAAATGGCACGAAAAGATTCTTCCGGAAATATTCTTCTGGAGTTTCTGATGAAATATTCCCTCTTTGAGTCATCCTGGATGTAACTCTTGGCATTGTGATAACTCCATCAACTTATGTGATCAATTTTGACGCTGCATTAAAAGTAACACTGAATTTATCGATGGCGTTACACCTTAGATGGTCGAGGGAAGTTACCACGAGAACAAAATGTTCCAGTGATGTAGTCAAATCGGAGTCAACGTTTTGAAGAGCTTTCGACAGCGGTAATGTCCACGAAAATACAAAGCCAAGTGTGCAAAGCTTGATTACAAACTGGCCTTGGGTAATAGCACATAATAGCTGATGAACTTTTTGGGAAAATTTGCGATTTTTTGTATCGTGCAAATTTTGTAACGATAGAACTATTACAACGTAGATTTCTCGGAACCTCAATAAAGCTTCATGCTTGTAAACCCAAAGTGTTTCGCACATTGATATTAATATCGTGTGCCTGGAAGCTGGTAATACTTGCTTGATGAAACCTTTGAGAACATCGTTATTTTTCGCAGATGAGCTAAAAAAAGTTCCAACAGACTGAATTGTGCGTATACAGTTTCATATACGTACATGAAATTGTACAAGGATCCCCTAGTGCCAAATGTAGATAATGTTCTCCACAGTGGACGTATAAGGCCAAATAAAAAAACAAAAGCATTATTTGTTGAAGTTCAATTTCGAAAAATATTGATTGGGATTTCGGAGGGCGACCGGTCCCTAAGCTCCCTCCCCTTGGCTACGGCTATGCCAGCCATTACTTTTTCTTTCTCGGGAGATGTACCGATTTGCAGTAGCTATTCCTCGGATCTGATTACAGGAAGGCCTTTATTTTTATTTTTCGGGAACAAGAACTGGTTTAGAGAAGTAGTCGAGATAGTAAAAAGCTGAGTAGCTGAAAACCATGATAAAATATGTACGTGATGTATCTATCTAATTTTTTTTACTATTATTTTGTTATTGCTTAATAGCAAAGAGGATGTAAATTTTTAAAATACATTTTCTGGGTAGCAGAAAGCGGTTGAAACAATACTTTAAATAACAGACAGTCTTGAAACTTAAACACTTTTTTTACGTTTAATTTAGGGCTACTGGTTCCAGGGAAGGGAAAACCAGTACCGTAAAACTAACAACATCCATGCCGCATCGGGATTCGAACTTGACCCCATCTCAGACGCATGGCCAGAAGCCTGCCCTTAGACCATTGCGCCACCGGGGCGACACACTTAAAACATTCTCACGCTACCCAAGTGGCGCAGATCGTTCGTCCGAGATAGGTCCGGTCCGGATCCCGGTGAGACATGGATGTGTGTGTGTGTGTGTTACGGCGGCAGTGGCTCTTCCCCCTCTCTGGAACCAGTGGCCCTAAATTAGGAATGGTCGAATGCTTATAGCCCATCGAGTTGCTAACTGTGGTCATTAAACCCCCAATATATATATACGGTCGAGTTACATTATTGTGACCACCAGCTAACATCCAGAGTAACCACCATGTGCAGCGCGGACTGCAGTTAGACGGGCGGGGAGTGACTCAATAAAGTGCTGGAAGGTGTTCACAGGTATGTGGAGCCCTGCTGAGTGCAGTGCATCTGACAGCTGCTGGAGGGTGCGTGGTGGAGGATCCATAGAGCGAACAACACGATGTAGGTGGTCCCACAGATGCTGAGTTGGGTTTAAGCCTGGGGAATTTGGGGGCCCGGGGAAGTACTTTGAACTCTTCATCGTGCTCTTCCAACCACTCTCGGACATTTCTAGCTGTGTGACACATCGCATTGTCGTTCTGAAAGATCCCATCCGCCCCAGGGAAGACAATCAGCGTGTAAGGGTGTTCGTGGTCTGCAAGGCTGAATTCATAACGAATTCGGTCCATAGTGCCTTCCACAGGTATGAGTGGACCCAGAGAATGCCACGAAGACATTCTCCAGACCATAACGCTACCCCCACCAACTTGTGTTCTTCCAGCAATGGTTGAAGAGTGTTTGTTCTCCGATGTTTCTCGCCTTATACGCCAACGTCCATCCGTTCGATGAAGCAGAAAACGTGGCTCATCGGAGAAGGCAATCCTTTGCCAATCAGCGGAGGTCCAATTCCGATAGTGCCGTGCAAATATAAGCCTTTTCTGCCGATGAACCTACGTTAGCATAGGTGCAGTGACCATCCGTCTGCATCGAAGCCTCATACGGAACAGGGTTCGCTAAGATGTCTGTTTAGACGCACTTCCTGTAGCCCCTCTGGTTCATTCGGCGAGTTGTTCCACAGTAGCAGCGTCGATTGGCCCTCACACACCTTCGAAGCCGATGTTCACCTCTCACATCAATGGCACGTGGTGCTCCGCAGTTTCCACGTCGGTTATTCGCAGTGGTGCCATTTCTCCAATCGCGATACATTTTAACCACAGCAGCACCCGAACAGTTCACAAACTGCGCTGTTTCAGATACACTGCCCGATAGCCGTTAATCATCCCTTTTTGCAAATCTGATAAATCACTCCTTTTATCCATGACAGCTCACGACACGTGCCCTCTTTCATTGGCTACGCGCTGTTGATGTCAAAAGTAGGAGGTGGTCACAATAATGTGACTCGACTGTGTATATATATAATACCAAAGTACCGATGACGGTACTTGAACTTGTTACTTCAGACTCGTTACAAAAAAGTAACGAGTACCAAAAAGTACCGATTTTGCCCATCTCTAATCAATAGTCCTGAATCTCCCATTTACCTGCTGGCAAAGTCAAAAGCTGCAATTTCAGTGCGCACAGCAAAAATTCGATATAGGGTCTATCTCGTCCGTGTTGATTCTGATTATTTATTCATCTTTTGCTTATTCTCTGCGCAAACAGAAAATCATCTTTAAATCCCTTAGAACGACTGTTAATGAACTAAATGGTGCTAGTGAAATACATGTTTTATCAGTTTTTCATGTCGCACGTTGCCAATTCGATAGAACAATACCTACTAGTTTGAAGTATAACTTAGCTGGGTCGGTAGGTTGATAACACGAAGTTACTTTTACTGTCAATTTGAACTGAAAATAGTTCAATAAATTAACAAGAATGATTTTTGAAAACATTTACTGTCTTCTTAAACGCTCAGACCAAGGCATTGCAACAGCGCTGGCTATAAACTTGTCGCAGTTGTGGACCGCAACGGGAAGCAATTAGGAACCCTTAGCGTATACGATTTATCGGACACTATCCTGTTTTTGCGTATGGTGGAGGTCTGCACGTGTTGGAAAAAAAGAAGCGGAAGTTAACGTTTTTAATGACTCATAAAATGAAAGGCTACCAAATTGAAACTGCAAGTTCTGTTGTAGAATTAGAGAAAAACAGCACTCTGTGAGATAATTTATGTATCACAGGAATTGTAAGCACAAGTATTCGTGGATGAATATTTAAAAATTTTCGATTAAAAGAATTCGGTGTAACAGATAAGCGTAAATCATGTTTGATGATAAAATATCTGCATGAAATGACTTCTAAATGGCATCATAACTGAAATTTTCTGGGAAAGGCGTACACAGTAGGAATAAAGCATTATGACCCCTCCCCTTATCTGACGTTTGGACAATTTCCGGCGCGGCGCGAACACGTATGACGGTCAAGGGCGTCAGCGTTATCTGAGACAAGTGCAGAATCAGTCAGAGCAGAAACAATGGTTGTAATAGGTAAGGAACGAGAGTTGACCCCATTCGGTAAAGGGCATGATAATCGAGCAATGAGTGGCAGTATCGTGGAAACGGTGAGATTTGCCGGCTGCTCGTGGACTTCCGTAGTTGTGCCGATAGTGGATGGAAAGAGGCGCGGCACATAACCGACTGGTGGGTGTTGAACGTCCACGACTGCTCAATGCTCGGGGAGATTAGACTGTTCGACCGTATTGTCCGGAACAATAGGCGTGCTACCACAGCTGACCATGACCTCCAGCTAGGGAGCACAGAGGAGTGTACAGCTCTAGTGCCAGGATCCCTCCTCCGTATGGGCCTGCTGTGTAAACACAGAACCACAACGCCCCTCACCACAGTACGTCATCAACGACAACGACTGGAGTTTGCCAGAAAACATCGAGTGTGGACCGTAGAAAACAGGACTGATGAATCATGTTTCCAACTTCATCGAGTGGATGGACGTGTCGGGTAAGTAAATAGCTGTGGAGAAGGTCAGAGGCTGATCGGGAAGCTTACAGTGTTGCTCCGGTCTAAAACAGAGAAACTTTGTGCAGGACACACACATACTAGGGGCATCCTGAAAGTAATGCCTCCTCCTTAATAACTTTTGAAATGTTGAAGTGATTTTAATGAAACTGCACTGGCATGTACTATGATATGTAACCAATGTGTGAATATTTTTTTTTCAGAATCGGAAATAAAGATCATGAATGACAGAGAAAAGCAGCGAATCGTAATTGAATTCCTGGAAAAAGAGGGATGTGAGGCTCCAGAAATCCACAGGAGACTCCTGGCGGTGTATGGAGCTGCCACAATCGATATCAGTTAGAGAGAGAGAAAGTTCAGTGTCGGACAAACAACGCAGTGGTAGACCCGCAACTGCAGTGGCAGATGCAAACAGGCAACGAGTGAAAGACCTAATCACAGATGATCGTCATGTCACCATCCACGAGTTGTGTGATGCAATTCATTGTGGTCATAGTGCTGTGGAAACATTAATAAGTGATCTGAGCTACAGAAAAAATTGTTCAAAGTGGATCCTAAGAAACATAACTCGTGAAAAATGTGAGCAAAGGGTACTGTTATGAGAGGGTGGGTGAGGTGTTTTTCTCTAATGTGATGGGGAATGAAACCTGTGTGTTTTTTCATGATCCAGAAACAAAACGTGCGCCAATGGAATAGCACCGCACATCTTCACCTCAACAGAAAAAGGTGAAAAGAACTCGTTCCGCAGGGAAAGTGATGGTGATAATTTTCTGGGACAAACGTGGTGTCATTTTGACTGATTTCCTTGGACGGGGTGCAACAATAAACAGTGCTCATTATGTGCAGACATTGAAGAAGAAAAAGACATTCCACTTCATAGTGTTGTTTTACGCCATATTAACGCACGTCCCCATACCGCAATGGAGACTTCACAGGCTATTGCCAAAATGGGGTAGATGGTGATGCCCCAACTCCCCTACATTCCTGATTTGGCCCCCTCAGACTTTTTCCTGTTTGCCCCTTTGAAAAACACCCTTCGTAGGGAATGTTTCGACGATGTGACAGACGTTAAACTGGCTGTGAACTCATAGGTGAGACGACAGCCTCAGGAATTTTTCCAAAATGGATTTTACCAATAAGTTCAAAGATGGCGGAAATGTGTAGAAAGCGATGGACAATTCTTTGAACAAGCTAGCATTATTAACAATATGTCCACGTATTTTGCCACCAAGTTTCACATTTTTGCTGCTACAAATAAAAATCTTATGAGGGACGAGGCATTACTTTCAGGATGCCCTTTGTACATTCACGCACACATTATAAACTTACAGAGCTTCCCCTACCTGGCATTGCAAGGCATTTTCCGTTAAAATGGTTCTAAATTTTCAAATCACAAACTGCGAACAGGAACTGCGACATTAACACTTATTTTAATGACGTTCAAATCGTCCACTTTTCGAGGAAATCAGCGTGGCGCATTTTAAATCGTTTGGATGAAATCCGTCAAAACAGTTAATCCCTTTTATTCAGATAAGTTAATAGAAAAATTTCCAGCTTAGAATTTTTTTACGAATTTTTGTTTATGGCCGAATCGAGGTACATAAGTTATAATACTTCGCTTTGTCACCCACACTATCTCACACACACACACTCCTAAGTATACCCCACATGGTGACCTTCCCTGCTTCCAATTACTAATGATACCAGACAATACTAAAAAACAAAAAAAGCATACCCATTGCTTTTCGTGATCAGCCAAAATCTCTTCATTTCCTCTCTCAGCTTGGTTTCCAAACCTCCAGTTTATTTATTACTAGCTGATTACCCGGCGTTGCCCGGGTATTTATTTATCCAAATCTTCTATTAGACAGGAAAAGGAATGAATTCTATCTATAGTGTAAAATGAAAGTAATTTTATTTACAGGTTTTTAAAAGTATAAATACAGTATGCAAATTATAAAGTAAAATCTTTTACAAATTCACTATGATATTAATTCACAAAACTTGATTATAAACAACATTTTTAGTTTCACCTCCAGGAGCAAGAATAAATAAATTGTTGGGTGAACCCACCCTTGAGCAAGCAACATACAGTTGTCCATGGGAGAAACACGGCGATCTCAAATCCACTCCGCAGTACTTAATAGACTGCCCCTGTGACTTGTTGATCGTGATCGAGAACGCAAGTCTCACTGGAAATTGCAATCTCTTAGTTAAAAGGGAGATCCGTCGGAATGAGCGGTATCCGTGGGGTAAAAACTGTTTCACCCTCTCCCTTTCCTGTTAAAATAGTCGCTTGAATTACATTGCCCAACATCTTCTTTACACACAGCCTTGTGCCGTTGCAAAGTTTTGGCGGGTCGAGGTTTCGTAGTAAAATAATTGGAGATCCCACTTTAAGTAAAAGACGATGTGGTGGCAATCCAGCCGGATCAAGTGAGTTTAGGAACTCTGGTGGGAAATTGACGACCTCATCGGCATCTACTACGGTATCGATAGACTTGTATTCAGTGACTACGCCTGGTAACATATTTGATTGTTTATTTCGTGGACGTCTTCATTTTTAGCAGAAAGAATGGTCCTCTCTCGCAACCAGTTCAAATTGTGATAGTTTTGGAAAACAGCCGGATAGACTGCATCTATTAGCTCTGCGACGGACGACACCAGATTACAAAAATCGGATGGCAATTTTATCTTGCCAGAAGATTCGACTGCTAATCTACCTTCTCCGATCTCCAGTAGTTTGAGAAAATTTGAGCACTCATCCCCCAGATGTACTCTCATGTTTTGCTTTAAAGTTATGTTTCGCACATGTCTCCACAAAATTGAATGTTTTATACATGCGTGGATCTCATCGGCCGGTGTTGACTTTGGGATGACGGGCAGGGTTTGACCAAAGTCTCCGCAGAGGAGTACCAGAGCTCCTCCCATCAGGTTGTCGTTTCCTCTCAGATCTCTCAGTGACGTCAAGGGCCTCGAGAGCTTTCTTGTGAGCCATGGTGCATTCATCCCGTACGATTAATTTACATGTCTTGAGCACCTGCGCCCGACCACTTGCCTTGCTTATGTTGCAGGTAAGATTTTCCTGCCTGGCGATGTCAAGTGGCAACTTAAGTGCGGAATGGGCTGTCCTCCCTCTTCCATTAACGTCGCCGCAATTCCTGAAGAGGTGATGGCAAGAGCAACTTCTCCCTGAGCCCTTATTTCGGCCAGAATTAAAATAGTTAAAAATGTTTTCCCTGTGTCCCCAGAAGCACCAAGAAAAATGATACCACCTTGTTGTTTCGCTACCTGATCCATGATAATTTGGTATGCTTTTTTCTGATCTTGATTTAGAAGTGACTTCTTGTACGCGACGTATGCACTCAGCTCTTCGACGTTGTAGTTCTTTGGGAGATATCGGTAAATTCTTCCCGAATGGCGGTTTTTCTTGCTGACATTCCTGTGTTGCACCAGTTAGGAAGCGGGTTACTTTCTACGTGAACAACAGTGAGGTTTGTGTCATACCGTATTTTGTCACGGAAAGAGCAGCTGGGACCCAGGGTATGACTGTTTCTCGGTTTTCGACGAAGAACGTACACCCGACTTCGTTCCAGCGATGGAATATTGTTGTCTGGGTTCAACACGCCGTGGTTTTCTAACTCCTTGTGTAACGTATGGTGATAGACTATTTGTGAACGATTCGTTCACAACAGATGACTCTTCACCATGAATGTGGTTCCCTCTCACCGCTGTGAATGAACTGTCAATCCGCCATTACTGCAGCACGCACTTAGGTCGCAGCACGGTTAACTTGATTCAGTCCGCACGAATTCCTATTAAGACAATTAATGATGAGAAGTAATAAATGCCAACCGTTATGTGAGTGAGCAGTCAGCTAGGAAATAATGGTAAAATTTAGGAGTGGGAATGATACGTGAATGCAATTCATTTGAATGGTGTGCTCGAAATGTTCGCTCGTGGCAAATCGTTCATCGTGAATGGTGAAGAGCTCGCACTTTTTTGGGCTGTTTGCCCAAGCGCTCTGGTCGTAAACAGGAGATGATCAAATGTAGAGGATTTTAGGAAGGGAGTGTCTGACCCCAGGTCTTAAACAACCCTTTGAAATAGGAAGCTAGGAGATTTGGGCTAGAGTGCCCGATAGGAAAGTGACACGGAAGCGAGGTAGAAGACGGCCTTATTTACTACCTGGGGGGGGGGGGGCAGTACTCGGGGTCCGACGGCTTAATGTGCCCATCCGACTCACGGCGGATATTTAGTGGATCGAGCGTCGTTCGTACCTGCCTGGAGTCGAATCTGAGGTCCTTCCCGTGGCAATCACGAAAGTTGCCCACTAGGCTACCCGCGTCCCCGTAAACAGGAGATCCCTACAACACATGATTTATTCAATGAGCGTAGTGACAACCTGGTAATTCAATGGTCATTCGTGAATGACTCTTTTGCGTGAATGACGAATGAACTCACAAGAAGGAATTCTTTATACCATCACTAGTATAACGTAAAGCATATGACAAAGAACAGCTCAGTGCAAAAATCACTGTTAGGGGAAAATATTTGGTTACCGGTATTTCCGCCATTTTTGTGGATAGCAACATCACTCCTACACCATTCATGTTTTGTGTTTTACGCTTTCCAACCGTAGGTTGAAGAAGCGTATATGCTCCAGCTTTTTCCGCCCGTCTGTCCGTCCGTCCGCCCGTTCGATTTCGATGAAATTTTAGTATGTGGTAGGGGACCACCAGGGGACGAACCCTATTGAAAATGGGTGAAATGGGGTCAAAGGTCACGCCATAAGAGCGGGATCTATTCAATTGCCCTTATGCGTCATAACTTGCGCAAATATGGTTCGATTTCAATGAAAGTTAAGTATGTGGTAGGGGACCACCTGGGGACGAACCCTATTGAAAATGGGTGAAGTGGAGTCAAAGGTCAGGACATAGAAGCGGGATGCATTCCATTGCCCTTATGCGTCATAAGGTACGTAAAAATGGTTCGATTTCGAAGAAAATTTAGTATGTGGTAGGGTACCACTTGGAGAGGAACCCTATTGAAAATGGGACAAATGGAGTCAAAGGTCAGGACATAGGATCGGGATCCATTCCATCGCCCTTATCCCATACTGTTAAGGTGGACGTCAAGTAATTTTGCTTCCTATATTTTCAATGGAAAACCTTTTGTACACATTTCCTTCACAATTAGTGTGTTTCCAAGGATGAAAATTTGAACATCGATTATAATAACTTCATACTATATATAACTTGGAATACTTAACATTTTCTAAAACATAAGCATAATTATATTAAAAAACAATAACGTTTCCTTTGGTGGTGTTGAAACCAGAAAAAGGATGGCGCGACCTGTACTTTGATGACGTCAGTGGACAAATAAATGTTGGATTGCATAATTACGGTTATGGTTTAGAAAATATTATTGCGGTTATGGTTTAGAAAATATTAAGTATTCCAAGTTATGAAATGAAGCTATTTTAATCGATGTTCAAATTTTCATTCTTGGGAACGCATTAATTGTGAAGAAAATGTGTACAGAAGTTTTTCCATTGGAAGTATAGGAAACAAAATTACTTGGCTGGCGTCCACCTTAAAGTAGCAATTCTTGTATGTATGTATGTACATTTTATTTTGAAAACGGCTCTAAAAATTTTGATGAAAGTCGTTAACCTACCGTTTTCTGGTACTAGAAATCGATTTAGCTTGATCTCGACTTTAGGAGAATTCGCTGGGCACAAACGCTCGGCAATCCGAGTCACGTACATCGTCAAACGAATTCCTGTACGATGATTTTTTATTTTTTTTTTTGTCATTAATGTGAGTGATTTAGTCATTTTATTTTCTGTTGGAGCTTATCATTTTTCTGAATAGGTTTGTAATTTTTATTTATTTTTTTTTCTGTAGGAGGACTTTTAACAAATTGGGCAATTTTCATCGTGATTTTTCGAAGCAACAGCTTACTTTGCAACGTAATTTTTTAGCACGTCTTTTGTAAAAAAAGATCGTGCTTATGTTACCGGTTTGTTCGTCCGTCTGTACCCACGATATCTCTGCAACTATTAGTCCGATTTGAAAAATTATTTTTCATTGGGAAGCTTGAAATATGCAAATGATGATCCTTTATTTCGTTTTTTTTTACGACGTACAATTTTGCCGGTAGAGGGCGTAAATGCAGATGATGTCGAATTCAGAAATGCGTTTTATTCCACATATTTGCTTCTAAACATCCGATTGAAAAAATTCTTTTATCTTTCGATTCCATTGATGTGGAAAAGTATTTTGGATGTAGTTACTCTTTTAAATTACGCATAGATTTTCCGCTAGGGGCGTAAAAGTAGTGAATTACATTTTCCCCGATAACTCTTCTTCTAAAACTCCGATTTGAAAATTTTTTTCTTCAGCGGATATACCTCCTGATGGAAAATCCTTTGCATATAATTTAAAATTTTTGGTAAATAATACTTTGTCCACCAGGGGGCGTAAGTGTTAATTTTTGCTTCTGATGTATTTGCCATAAAATCTGAGCTTCTAAAATATCGATTGAAAAAATTATTTCGTGGACTGATGCCACTTACATCGATAAACCTTTCGGAATATTTTCTTCTTAAAATATTCCACAGTTTCTCCGCCAGGGTGCGTAGATGTATATCTTATTTTTGTCAATATCTCTACTTCTAGAAGTCCGATTTGAAAAATTTCTTCTTTGTTGAATAGTGTTTTCAGTGTGACGTGTTTTTCATATAATTTCAAAATTTTCAAGTAATTCATAGACTTTCCGCTAGGTGGCGTAGAGGTAAATTGCGTTCCCCCCTATATCTCTGCTTCTAAATCTCCGAATTTGAAAAATTCTCTCTGCACCGGATACAGCTCCTGATGGGGAAATCGTTTGCACTTAATTTCGAATTTTTGCAAGAAAATGGTTTGGCCACCAGGGGGCGTAAATCTTAATTTCCGCTTCTGATGTATTTGCAGCAAAATATGAGCTTCTAAATTCTCGATTGAATAAAACGTCGTTTGTAGACCGATACTACTCATGTCGACAAACATTTTAGAAACATTTTCTTCTTGAAATAATGCATGGTTTCTACGTCAGGGGGCGTAGATGTATATCTTATTTTTGTCAATATCTCTACTTCTAGGAGTCCGAATTGAAAAATTCCTTCTTTGTTGGATAGTGTTTCCGATGCGATATGTGTTTCCAATAAATTCAAAATTCTCAAGTAACTCATAGACTTTCCGCTAGGGGGCACAAAGGTAAATTGCGTTTTCTGCGTTATTTCTGCTTCTAAAACTCCGATTTGAAAAATTATTCCTGTATCGCATACAAGACCTGACGGAAAATATTTTTCACATAATTTCTAATGTTTGGTAAAGAATGATTTGGCTACCAGGGGGCATAAGTGTTAATTTCTACTTCTGATGTATTTGTAGCAAAATCTGGGCTCCTGAAAACTCGACTGAATTTTGTTTTTCTTGGACCGATACCGCTCATATGGAAAAACCTTTTGAGAATACTTTCTTCCTAAAATAATGCATGGTTTCCCCACCAGGGGACGTAAAATCACATCTTATTTTTGTCGATATCTCTGTTTCTAAGAGTCCGATTTGAAAAATTCTTTCGGTGTTGGAGAGCGTTTCCGGTGCGAAATGTTTCTTATATAAATTCATGTTTTTCTTAGCGCACAAGTCTTCAACCAGAGGGCGTAAGCTCACGATTCCGTTTACAGCAATATCTGAGGGATTAAAAACCCTATTGAAAAACTTTCTTCCGTCAGATACTATTGTTTTCCATACCGGTTTTCCATTGACTTTGAATTGTTTTGATAAATTTAATTTGCATCAGAACGGATTCGAAAGACGTGCTTATTACACCCGAAACTTCGGTGTCATCTTTCTTGTTTAAACTGACAATGACTTTCAGTTATCTTTAAACAAAGTGAAATGTACTTTTTATAGTATTATTTCACGAAACAAAAGAAAAACTAAATAAAAAATTTACTCTTGACAGCTATAAATAGCTTTTGTCTTAATCTGTCCGAAGACATACAAAGACATCGTATAATCATCTCTACAATAAGTACCCGGTTTCTTACAGTAACACAATGTATAATAAGTAGCTGGTGCACCAAATAGGGAAAGGAGAAGAAATATCCTGTGCCACAATAAACAAAATCCATGTGATATACTATCCACAATATCCGATCTCGCCACGGAACTTCAAAATTCGACAGACGATTGAAATTCAAAAGTTATAATCAAACCTCAAATATTTCCACGAATCGCTCCTATTACCGGTAATTTCCGGTCATACGGATTCGGGAAAAGTGAAAACGGAGATTTTCCGTTAATATACGAAAGGAATTGCGAAAAGGTTTCTGAAACTTCAGAATGTTCCGTTAACACATCTCGAAAACGGTAACTTACCGTCAATATAAAAAAGAAACTGCTGAAAGGTTTCTGAAAATTCAGAATTTTCCCGTGGTACGAAAAATCCGTGAAATTCAGGTTTCCTTCCGTCATTTCACGGGAAAGGTTGTATCAGAAATATGCTTCGTTAATTCACGAAAGAAATGATGGAGAGTTGTCCGTGAATTTCACATTTTTTTTTACAGTGTAGTTTAGTAAATAATTACTTTTATTATGACTTGCATATATTCTTCCATTGGCTTTACGACAATAACATTCATTAATCCACATACCAAAGTACCGCTCTGAGTCAGAAATCAGTAAATCTTATTGTTTGTGGTTACGATTTAATTCTACTTAGTGTGTACTGGATTGTGGCTCTGTGTGGTCGTGAGTGACGCTAATGTGTTGTACGTAAATAAATGTATACTCTCGAATCATGCGTATTTCATACCCACAAAAGTCTTGGCATGCGAAAGATGTGTAGCATAAATTATCTGCAAAAATTACGAGGGTACTCTGTCGATTCTTTTTTTTTTTTTTTTTTAAAAACTCGACAAGGTGCGTAAAAAAACAGGTAGTGCGAGACACCTTGTTATAAACCCTGTATACAGTGCGTCTTCTCCAATGTAAAACCGTTAGTATTTGTTCGATCACGAACGAAAATTCTAAATGTTGAAGGTGATATTTCGGATACTAGCGAAGAAGCAACAAACGAAATGTCTGAGAGAATGAATTTAATGACCAATTTAGAACGTGTGGAAGGCAACGACAAAGTTAGCCCGAAGAGTGGCTGCGAGATAATCCACGTGAAACAGAATTAAAGTACCATATGAGTGATACAGAAATCATTACCGCTGCTGAGAATCAGTCCTAAGTGGGAGAGATCGAAGAAGAAATTAGCAAACTCATCAATCACAGCCAGGGGCGTATTTAGGGGGAAGGGGACCCAAGAGGTCTTGGCCCCTCCCCGAAAGTGTTTTATTTTTTTATATTTTTGGTTAAAACGCGACTTACATTAGAAAAAATTGCTTTAATTTAATAAAACTGAATCAACTTACACAGAAAAAAATGCTTAACTTTTTTCTTCTATTTTTCATTAACTTTTATTTTGTTCTGGTCGATTTCAAAACCTTCCATTTTTCGTCGCGAACCTCTGAAAAAAATATGTACGCCCCTGATCACAGCAAAGCACTGTCCTGTGTGCCACTTTTTGGGGGATATATGAGTCAACGGGACTTAGAATATAAGAATTCCTTTCATAGCTGTAAGAATAATTCGAAATGTAGGAAAAATATCTCACGAACTCTGGAAAACAAGAAAATAAAATACAACCCACCGATTCAATAACGAACCATTTGTTAGCATTTGTAAAAAGATAAATTTCGGATTATCCGTGTTTTTCAATTGGCCGTACATCTTCTCCACTCCATTAGTTCGGATAAGGTATAGAACAATTTATTAAAACTTTCTTACTGCTGCTTCCACCTCGGAAAAATTCGCAACGTAAATAAATATTTAATGTTTTCGAAAGCATCCACTTTTATTTGCTCTACAAGTCCTGTCAGGTGCAAAAATGGTTTTGAGAGGAATTAAAATAGGCGTTAAATTCACAATAAAAAATAAGCATGGCTTTTAAGTCCCCCTTGCGGAAAATTTAAGAAGTAAACGGAAGATAAAAAAATACGCAAAAATTCGCCGTTTCGCATGAATTATATAAGGAAATAAAAATCGGTCACGACTTCTATTTGATATTAGTTTTTGGCCTCTTTATGGAAATGAGATATTTCAACAATTATAAGTACGCGCAATGTAGCAAGAAAATTGAATACGTAGAAAATCTTTGTCATCCACTAACTGTGTTTGTGCAAGAATAATTTTTCCTATTAGAAGCGGCCGAGTTTGTTCTGCTGGTCGTTAGAGCTGGGCCCAGGTTGAGGTGTGGGTGGTGTGTTCCCCTTCCGTGGAACCAGTGGCCCACTATGTGGGACGCGAACTGCTTGTAATTTTTTAGATTTGCTCACGGCTGCCACGCACACACACAAATACGCGGTTGCAGGCGGAGACATAGGGAAAAAAGCTGACAGACAGACAAAACTTTAGCAATTTGTATGCAAGATCTCTAAGAGTCATGTAAGTTACAGAAGGCACCTGAAAGAGTAATAATGTTGCAGTGGAATGAAGTCCTGTTTTCGGAGAGTAGAAATGAACTGTAGTATATGTTCGATTTTCATTTACATCACGCTACATCCAAGGAGGTAATTACGAAAATGCAGATTTATGTTTTAGTACTATTGGTTTATGTCTAGATAATTTCCATGTGTAGAGGTTGCTCTTTGCTGACAGAGTGACAGCAACTTAAAAGACTGCATAACCAAGATTGTCCTTGTACGGGCGTGTGTTTTGAAGGAATAAGGGGTGTTGGTACGCAGAGTTACAAAAACTGAGCTACAAGGGGCATGAAATAGAGGAAGACGTAGGATGAGATGGAGGTATTATTTAGACCAAAGGTGCGCAACTAACTATACAGTCTTTTAGTGAACCAGATTCAGTGCAATTAGTTATATTGGTCACACCAAAAAGCTATTTTTATAAAAATATAGCAACAATATTTCACAGGCCAAAACAATAAAAGGAACACGATTTTGACTGGTGATTTGCCTAACTCTTGTCCTAGGATTGACGAAATATCGACGTAAACTGTGTGAAGTTCGAAGCAGTACTCAAGAGACGCATATAGCGTAATAAATCAGTTTATTTTTGTGGCATAGTAAGTACAAAGATTCGCCAAGCTTTCGCTCTCCACTGGGAAGGCAATGGTAGACATAAAAATGCAGGGAATTGGAACACATTAAGGAACAAAGATGATTTTCGAAAATAACGTGGGTGACATCACGAGCATATTACACGATTTTTTTATCACGCAATTATACGGTGTGTCGCGATGTGTTTCCGTCTTTTAATAACGCATGCCAAGCTCTTGGTAGTTCAGTAGAAACTATATCATTGCACGCTGGTCTGCTGGATAGGATTTCGACTGTTTCCCTGATGGCAGTCTCTTTAAAGTTCGTGTATGGGGCAATTCTTCTAATACTATTCCATAGAGGAGCGGCCGATGAATGCATGACTTCCCTGGTGAGGGCTGTATTCTGCATGTCCTGGTTGACACTTTGCACGTGCTCTTTACATCCGTTATCACATGTAATCAAGTTGCAAGGAGAGACAGTGTGAGAAAGAAAAATCAGGTGTGTACGCTATGCCGTTGGTATATCCTGACAACACGGAAAATACACTGACGGAAAAAAATCCCAACACCACGAAAAAATAGCTGTAGAGGAATGAAATGGCGGCAATACATTTGTATAGGTAACATATTTAATCGATTAAGGTTTCAAGAACACAGCTTATTGTAAGCGCTAGAAGAGCCATTTTAAATGTGAAATGCTGGTACATTAATAACCGGTGTAACCGCCAGAATGTTGAATGCAAGCACGCAAACGTACATGCATTGTGTCGTACAGGTGCTGGATGTCAGTTTGTGGGATGGAGTTCCATGCCTGTTGCACTTGGTCGATCAATACAGGGACGGTTAATGCTGGTTGGGGGTGACGCTGGAGTTGTCGTCCAATGATGTCCCATACGTGCTCGATTGGTGAAAGATCTGGTGATCTAGCACGCCACGGCAACACGTCGGCACTCTGTAGAGCATGTTGGGTTACAACAGCGGTATGCGGGCGAGTGTTATCCTGTTGGAAAACATCCCCTGGAATGCTGTTCATGAATGGCAGCACAACAGGTTGAATCACCAGACCGACGTACAACTGTGCCGTCAGGGTGCGTGGGATAACCACGAGAGTGCTATTGCTGTCATAGGAAATTGCTCCCCAGACCATAACTCCAGGTGTAGGTCCAGCGTGTCTCGGCCGCAGACAGGTTAGTTGCAGGCGCTCACCTGGCCTCCTTCTAACCAACACACGGCCATCACTGGCACCCAGGCAGAACCGGCTTTCATCAGAAAACACAACAGTTCTCCACTCCGTCCTCCAATGAGCTCTAGCTTGACACCACTGACGTCGCAAACGGCAGTGGTTTGGAGTAAGTGGAATGCACGCTACAGTGCGTCTGGCTCGGAGCTGTCCTTCAAGTAACCGATTTGTAACAGTTCGTTGTGTCACTGTGGTGGCAACTGCAGCTCGAATTGCTGCCGCAGACGCAGTACGATGCGCCACGGCCATACGCCGTACACGGCGGTCTTCCCTCTCAGTAGTGCCACGTGGCCGGCCGGAACCCGGTCTTCTTGAGGCAGTACCTTCCCTTGACCACCGCTGCCAACAATCATGCACAGTGGCTATATTCCTGCCAAGTCGTTCTGCAATATTGCGGGGAAAAAAACCCACCTTCTCGTAGCCCTATTACACGACCTCGTTCAAACTCCGCGAGCTGTTGATAATGGCTTCTTCGTCTTCTTAAAGGCATTCTGGACTAACATCAACACACTACGTCGAATCTCAACGATAACTAACGCTCACGAACGTTACAGCGCGTATTTACAGCAAACCTGCTTTGCATGTTCCGAGGGGCGCTACTAGCGCCACACGTATGCGCCGAGCGCTAAATTTGCATAGACGGCATCTTACAGATGTACTCCCACCGCCTACCAACTGTCGTTTATCTAACACAACCCCTTCTTGGTGTTGGAATGTTTTTTTCGTCAGTGTATATATCTCGGAATGACAAAGTTATCCTTGGACACTAGATGTAAAGAGCACGTGCAAAGTGTCAACCAGGACATGCAGAATACAGCCCTCACCAGGGAAGTCATGCATTCATCGGCCGCTCCTCTATGGAATAGTATTAGAAGAATTGCCCCATACACGAACTTAAAAGAGACTGCCATCAGGGAAACAGTCGAAATCCTATCCAGCAGACCAGCGTGCAATGATATAGTTTCTACTGAACTACCAAGAGCTTGGCATGCGTTATTAAAAGACGGAAACACATCGCGACACACCGTATAATTGCGTGATAAAAAAATCGTGTAATATGCTCGTGATGTCACCCACGGTATTTTCGAAAATCATCGTTGTTCCTTAATGTGTTCCAATTCCCTGCATTTTTATGTCTACCATTGCCTTCCCAGTGGAGAGCGAAAGCTTGGCGAATCTTTGTACTTACTACGCCACAAAAATAAACGGATTTAATACGCTTATATGCGTCTCTTGAGTGTTCACAGTGTGGTGTATTTACAATTACGTTATCGAAGCAGTACTGTTTTGTTTGTTTTTCCAAATCAGCTAATGTTATTTCCAAAATTGCTATTGCTCACAAAGCCCAAGTTACGATCCGTATTGTTGTGGCTTGCTTGTTCCATGGATGCCGAATTTGTAATTCTGAATCACGGTATTTTTTTTATTTTTTAGCGTTCTTTTTCTTCTATTCTACCATCTCCAAGAATTACTATATCTGTAATGCGTACTTGCTTCCCCCCCTTCACTAGAGATATGTCAGGCATATTGTTTTCTGGATATCCGGATTTTGAAGCCTCAATATTTTTTCTCAGTGTTTTCAATAACGTTTTCGGGTTTATACAGTAGATTCCGATTAATTGGACCATCGGTTAATCGGCTCGGCCGTTTATTTGGGACAATTCTTGAAGAACACCCAAAATTATCTGTGTGAGATAAAGCTTCGCATAATTGGGGCAGCCCCTTAATTGGGCCAAAGTGTTCTAGCCCCGATGTGACCCAATTAACCGGAATCTACTGCATTCCCTCGATTTCGTCATTGAAAAGCGGCGGTTTTTCACAAGCTTCCAGTTTATACCATTGTTTCGACTCAACAGGGATTTTGTTTATAGCAGGGGTCGAATCAGCAGGAATGTGATCCCTCTGGTTAGAAGAAAATAAAAAAAAAGCTTCCTCTTAGTTAAAGTTTGCAAATTCTACCACTGGTAAGAGCAATTTTGCTGCATGCACTGATCAAGTGATTCACTGTTTCATCTTGTCTTGACATAATCTATTATTGCCGTTCTCTATTTTTGTCTTCGCTGCATATTTGTCGACAGTGCTTGTTTTTGAGAAGCCAAAATCAATCCCCCTGTTTCTTTTTTGAGAAAGCCAGTCTGGCTGGAGCCAATGCCAAATCTTACCGTTTTCCATTGATATCTTTCAAGTATACTATCCGCGCGACACCCTGCTTCCCCAGTTTTGTGTTTATTTGGTTATTTTTCTTTTCATTGCTCTTTTGATTCTGTTGTACTCTGTAATCGGTATATTATTACTGTTATCCGGGTAGTTACGTTAAGATGCACACCTAAGGGGATGGTGTGACTTCAGGTTGTTTATACACTGTAAAAAAAAATTCTGAAATTCACGAGCCACTTTCCGTGATTTCTTTCGTGAATCAACGAAGAATATTTCTGATACAACTTTTTCCGTGAAATGACGGGGAAAAAAAATTAATTTCACGGATTTTTCGTACGACAGAAAAATTCGGAATTTTCAAAAACCTTTCCGCAATTCCTTTCTTATGCTAACGGAAAAACTCCGTTCTCACTTTTTCCGTATCCATATGACAAAATTTCCGGTAATAGGAGAAATTCACTAAAATGCTTGGGGGTTTGATTAACTGTTAAATTTCAATAGTTGGTCGAAGTATTTGATTTTGAAGTTCGGTAGCGAGATCGGATATTGTGGATAGTATATCGTATGAATTCTTGTTACTGTGTCACAGGATATTTCTTCTCCTTTCTCACATTTTGTGTACTAGATATTATATTGTTTGTTATAAGAAACCGGGTTCTTAATTTATTGTACATGTAATTGTACGATGTCTATCTATCAGTCTGGAGTCTTAAGACAAAAACTATATAGTTGCTTTGATAAATTACGATGAAAAAAAATACGTAATTTGTAATAAGACCTCGTACAGGAAAAAAGTGATTAGAAACGTATTAAAAAAAATAACGTGCTCCAATAGAAAATGACTAAATCCACTCGCATTACTGGAAAAAGAAAAATATCACCATCGCACAATTAAGTTTTACCTTGAACGTAAACCTTGTTCCTGTGGCGTTGGTTCAGTATTTAAGACGTGCGGTTTCAACCTAAAAGACCCGGGTTCGATCCTCACTACTGGCGCAAAAGGATTCTCTCGCGCAAGGGCTGAAATATTCAGTGTGTTGGATTTTGCATTTCAGTCTAAATACAGAAAAACTTAAAACGGACTTTTCTGAAATAAATGGAATTACTGACTTCGGAAAACCTGTGAAAATACGGGTTTAAAAAAACGGGAACTTTTAAAAACAGAAATTCCGTTCCGTCAAAAGACGGTCAGCTACCGGCAACTTTGCTGCACGTTGTTTTCAGACATTTTCCGTTAATTAACACCATTTATTTTTTACAGTGTAGGTGGAAAACACGCAGCTTAACATCCTTGCCGTGAGAAGGGGGGAGGACAACACACCGTGCATGTATTATGAGGGATTCGAATCCAGACTCTTACTGCCCCTGGCTACCTATTGATTATTTCGTAGGTGTTTATGGTGCAAATTCTTTGGCTTCCAGCATGATTATTGGGCCGTTTTCTGCTGTATACAGTAGACTCTCGCTAATCCGGCCTCTCCATTATCCGGCCTCCTTGTCCTTGCGTGGTTTTGGGTTGCAGAAATCGTGTTAATACCAGACCGGAATTAATTATACTTCATACACGAGTGAAGTTTTCAATTTCAACGTTATGTTTTGTTTTTAATTGGCACTAAAGTTCATGTAATTCAATTTAAAATAAAAGTAGGAAGGATCCTCAAAATAATTAAGAAAATTACAAAAATCATCTTCGTTAAAGCAGACAAAAATCTGCGACATGTTTCGAAGTGACCACACTAAGTAGAAAATGCAAGATTTCAACTGTGCTGTATTGCAATTGTACACTGGCGTGCAAAACTTAAGGACGAGATGGTTTTTCGAATGTAACGTCGTGCAGAAGTGCTCCACACCGACTCAAATCATGCCATAAGATCCCCAAGATGTAAGAATATGGGACAAGTGAGCAAAACCGTCCAAACAAGGAATTCAAAGGATACAAATTCACTTTATTGAAAAAGTAGCTTCGAGCACAACTGGACAGAAGACAGAAACTCTGTCCATGTGACAGGCGGCTGCTAAGAAAAATCCAGTCTTTAGTAGGTGATATGATCACCCCTGACTGCGTTGCAGGATTTACAACGTCTGTCCATGCTGAGGACGAGGTTGTCAAGGAGCTGTTGAGGCATCGCGGCCCATTCCTCTTGTAGCTCCAATCGCAGCTGCGGAATCATTGCAGGTGGCTGGTGACGTGCTGCCAAGCGTCTCCCGAGAAGGTCCCACACGTGTTCGATTGGATTTAGGTCCGGGGACCTTGCGGGCCAATCCATGCGTTGAATATCTTCACTCTCCAACAGCTCTGCGACAGCCACTGTACGATGAGGTGTAGCGTTGTCGTCCATGAAGAGGAATGCAGGACCCACAGCACCTCTAAACAACGCACGTGAGGCAGGAGAACCTCGGTACAATAGCGGACACCAGTGACTGAACCTCCTTGGAAGATGTGGAGGTCAGTACGGGTACCAAGCATGATACCGTCCCAAACGAGAACTCTGCCACCTCCAAACCGGTCCCTTCCGATGATGTTGGAGGTGTGATTGCGTGTTCCCTGCTCTCTCCAGATGTGTATACGTGCAGAATCGCTCGTCAGACTAAATCGGCTCTCACCCGTAAAGAGAACTTGACCCCATTGCTGATGTGTCCAGTTCTTGTGCTCCTGTCACCACAGAAACCGCCGTCTCCGATTAGCAGGCGTTAATGGCACACACCGTACTGGTCGTCGTGTAAATAGACCACCTTTGTGCAGGCTCCTGGCCACGGTAAAACGCCATAACGGACGTCCAGTTGTCTGTTTCATGTGCCTTGTGATTTCTCCCGCTGTCTCTTCTCGCCTGTAGGACAATATACCGGTCGTCTGCCGCCGTGGTTGCTCGTGGACGACCACTGCTAAACTCTCTGACAGCTGTTCCTGTCGTTTGAAATGCTCTCCAAGCTCGTGAAACGATGCTGTGAGCGATCCCGAATTCCTCGGCCACACTAGTCACACTTCGACCTTCTTCCAACTTCCCAATGACGCGATCTCGGGTAAAGTAATCCAGATGTCGTCTACTGGATTAACTGTTGGACATATCACACGGTGGCAGTAACTCGACGTCGTTCAAACCGATGTACACCGTGCAATAGCTTTCACCGAATTGCTGAGCTTACACCGCCCGTGTGCTTTATACCCTTCCGACACCCCCCTACGTCATGCTGCATATATGCGCATGCCCTACCGTACCGGACCCTAGTCTATCTCCTGAGTGGTCTTTCGGTCCGTTCTGCCTGCTCGTTCCGCTGTTATGCTAATTTTCCCTCTTCGTCCTTAATTTTTGCACACCAGTTTACTTTTCTTTTACTGTGTAGTACGTACACATACATACTGCGCTTTACTGTACTGATAATATGAAACGATCATTTCATTGTTGTAAATGATACAGTATAGTACGTACTGATCGTGTTCTTTTACTATTATCACAGGCTTGTCTCTTATTTATGTTTTTTAAATACGTATGTGCTACACATAGTAAACTTGTAATTGTAACATTAAATTTAATGAAGAATTAAACTGAATTTTTATACACTCTCAGTAATCCGGCACTCTCGCTAATCCGGCCCCCCTCTGTGCAAGGAAAGGCCAGATTAGCGAGAGTCTACTATATATATATATATATATACATGTATATTCAGTGGAGGGATGTAAGGTCAGGTGATGTGTAACATCACAGCCTCTCCTTGACAAATGTCAACCCCGCCTTCTCGTGGTGCATCCTGTTCCCACTAAAGGGGCTCTGACGACCGCCAATAGCGGTATAACTATACCATCGGGATTAGAGGAAATTCTATCCCACACTCACCAACCCGCTTGGCCAGCGTGGTGAGTTATGGCCAAACCCCCCAAAATGATTCCACAACTTAAATCTTGGCCCTCAGTCTCCGGCAGCTGGAATGTACCTGGCCAAGGCAGCGGCCAGTGCGACATGAAGGCAGAGGGTGCTAAGAATCCCCGGAGGACCGGACTAGGCTGCCATCTGATGCTGACCTTGGCTACTTACAATGGACGCTCCCTATCTTCTGATTCAAGGCTTCTTGAATTGGAAGAGGAACTACAAAAGATCAGGTGGGACATCGTGGGGCTAAGTGAGGTAAGGAGAAAAGGAGAAGATCTCATCGAACTGAAAAGTGGACATCTCTTCTACTATCGTGGGACAGATACTGGCAGAACTAGTGGTGTTGGATTTATAATAAACAAGAAACTGAAGGATAAAGTTGTAGAAGTTGAAAGTTCCTCTGACAGAGCTGCACGACTTGTTATCCAACTCTCGAACAGATACCAGGCTCAGATTATTCAAACTTATGCACCCACCACAAGTCATCCTGAAGAAGAAATTGAAGAATTTTATGAGGAAATTTGTCATCTAAATAATAAAGGTAAGCAGCACTTGAAAATAATTATGGGAGATTTCAATGCAAAAATAGGGCAACAGCAACAGAATGAAACTTCAGCAGGTAAATTCGGTCACGGCAACAGAAACCAGCGTGGAAATACTCTCGTTGAGTTTGCAGAGGCAGAAGGGTTTTTCATCTTGAACTCCTTCTTCAAGAAAAAGCCACACAGGAAATGGACATGGAGACATCCAAATGGGACGACAAGTGAAATTGATTTTATTATGTGTAACAAAAAATTGGTCATAGAAGACTGCAGTGTGCTAAACAAGTTCAACACAGGTAGTGACCATAGATTGGTGAGATGTAAGATGCACCTCAACACTAAACTTGAACGTGGCAAGCTCATAAGACAAACAAAATCTATTGACATAACCAACCTTAAAAAACACCATAATACCTTCAAGTTAGAACTGAAGAACAGGTTTTCTGCTTTAGAAGGCCTAACATCGGAAGAAGTGGACATCTCTGAAGTTAACAGAAAAGTAACCAAAGCTCTTATGGAAACAGCAACAAAATTAGCTGGGTCTAAGAACAAGTTGCATATGAACAAATTATCAGGAAAAACCAAAATGTTGATGCAAAAAAGAAGAGAGATGAGGACAACTAAAGAAGATGTGACTTCCAAAGTGGAATATATAGAGCTATGCAAGACAGTAAGAAAAAGTATCACTGAAGACGTAAGAAAATTCAACTGTGAACTAGTGAGGAAAGCAATTGAAAACAACCAAAGCCTAAAGATAGCAAAGGGACATCTCAGTAAGGGAAGAAAACAGATTATGGCACTGAGAAAAGAAGATGGTTCTGTAACAAGAAATAGAAGCGAAATTTTGACAAGAGTGAAAGATTTCTACTCCAAATTATATGAAAGCGATGATATATGCACTCCAGACATCATGAAAGATACCAGTACCAGAGTTCCTCCAGTCCTTCCAGCAGAAGTTGCACATGCAATCAAGAACATGAAGCGAGGAAAAGCTCCAGGAGAAGATGGAATTACTGTAGACATCATACAAGAAGCAAGTGGAGAAATCGAAACAGTACTCGCCCAAATTTTCACTCGATGCCTTAATGAAGGAAAGATTCCTGAGGATTGGAACAGCGCTACAATGATCCTGCTACATAAGAAAGGTGACATTGAGGATCTCGGAAACTACCGACCTATCAGCCTCCTATCAGTAGTTTATAAAATCTTCACTAAAGTTCTTTCACACCGCTTGAAGGTAACACTGGACATGGCTCAACCGAGAGAACAAGCTGGATTCAGGACTGGCTACAGCACAATAGATCATATCCACGTGCTGAGAGAACTAATTGAAAGAGCGAGGGAATATGAACTTCCATTGTGCATGGCTTTTATCGATTATGAAAAAGCCTTTGATTCGGTGAAACCATCAGCAGTTACAATGGCTCTGAAAACCTGCGGTATTGAAGATGCATACATTAATATTATTAATAACATCTATGAAAATGCAAGTGCAAAGATTAGGCTGTTTGAAAATACAACACTAGTAAAAATTGGAAAGGGAGTGAGACAAGGTGACACCATATCTCCGAAGCTCTTTAATGCCACATTGGAGGGTGTTTTTCAGTCGCTGAGCTGGGAAAACAAGGGGATAAAGATTAATGGAGATTATCTAACCCACCTTCGTTTTGCTGATGACGTAGTCATTTTTGCAACTACCCCATCAGAGCTGCAGAGTATGATCCAGGAACTTGCTGACAAGAGTAAAGAAGTGGGATTAAAAATGAACTTTCAGAAGACAAAAGTGATGTTCAATGCTTTTACAAGAAATGAAGATTTATCGATTGATGGAGAAAAGCTGGAGATAACAGACACGTACGTTTATCTTGGACAGCAGATATCAAGTGAGGGTCACATTAATGAAGAAATTAATCGGCGTACAAAACTTGCCTGGAGAGCTTTTGGAAGAAACAGCATAATTTTCAAGAGCAATATGCCATTATGTCTTAAAAGAAAAGTGTTTAATCAATGCATCCTTCCAGTGCTTACGTATGGTGCAGAGACGTGGACCTTAACTAAAAGAGACATACAAAGGCTGCAGACAACTCAAAGAAGCATGGAGAGGTGCATACTTGGTGTAACCAGGAGAGATAAGAAGAGGAACTCGTGGATCCGAAAAATGACAAGAGTGGAAGACATCATGATCAGAGTTAAATCCCTGAAATGGCAATGGGCTGGACATACTGCCAAAAGGACAGATCATCGATGGACAGCCGAAATTTTAGATTGGATTCCAAGGGACAGGAAAAGACCCAGAAGAAGACCACATGGGAGATGGGTGGATGAAATTCGAAAGTATGCAGGGGTGACATGGAGGAGACTGGCACAAGACAGACCGTTGTGGAGGAAACTTGGGGAGACCTTCGTCCAGCAGTGGATTGATAATGGTTGACAATGATGATGATGATGATTCAGTGGAACCCGCTTATAACGGGTCCCTATTTAGCGAGATCCCGATTTCACGATCAAAACAAGTTGTTAATTCAAAGCTAATGTGATTGTTTTTAGCGAACAAAACGTAATGATATCCGGATTTAACGAGGGAGAGAGAAGCTAACATGATCACTTTTAAGAAGCAAAGCAACAAAATCTAACGAGGCGGAGAAAATCTGCTGCGCACTATCTTCGAATGGAGGAATAGAAATGGTGGCATACAGGATGAAATTGCTACAGCGCCGGGTAGTGTTCGTGCGTTAATTGAGGAATGTTGATAGAAAAGCAGTGGTGAAATGCTGAATAAGCGAGTTGTGCGAGACTCTCTCCACCATCTGCTACATGGGACTATGCCTTGGGAGTATCGCGTCAGCATAGTTGAAAACAGCCGACCTACTCCTAGGCAAAAGAGGATGGGTATGGTGAACGCACATGTACTAAGTGGATCTCTGGGCGATGATTGCAGAGGGTTATGCAATCATCGCCCAGAGATCCACTTTGCTTGGAAGCAAGAAAAAAAATTTTTTTTTTTTCTTTGCTTCCAAGCAAAGAAAAAAAAATTACGGATCGTAACTGAAGCATAATAGTATCAGCGATTTTTGAAAATAGATTTCATGCTCCTGGACCCAATTATTTATGGCAGCACGAATTGTAGTGTTGAATTAAATATGAGGCAAAAATGACGATGTCCAAGCGTATAATTTTCCTTATAAATTGCATTACCGCTCAGTTATTCCGTGGACGCAATTTATCGTGCATATTCATGAAATAATGTGGCTTCTGCATGAACGCATGTAAATGCATTCTCGTGAAGTTGTGTCCCTGTCAATGATTAACGACGCAAAGGAAATGTGATGCGAATTTAAAAAAAGAAAATGTTTGTATGCATTCTCTGATAAGAAAGACTGAATGCATAAATTTCAAGCTCTTACGGTTCAACAGTTCATTCACTGATAGCAAATTCTAAAAGGAGGAAAAAAAAAAAAAAAAAAAAAAACCCGACGGTTTGGACGAACGAGAATTGGATGCAAAATGGCAGATAATGAGACGCTCATTTAGTTCCGTAGCATCTTGAGCAGTCGAAGTTAGCAGGTAGTTTGCGATCGTGTGAACGTTTCTAGCATTGTGTTGGATGCGTACGTGCGCCTATGTAGAGCGACTGCATTTGGGAAGGCAGAAAGAGAAGGCATTGATTGCCGCTGGTTGTGTCTGCTTTGCTAAGATCAGTCCTTGACCCTCCCCAGCCAGATATGGGAACTGTAACTGAAGATGAGGTCAAAGATGGAAGGCTAACGCAGCCAATTCTCAGAAAGCTTCAACCCTGGATCACGACAGGGACTTGCTGTTTTTACATTTTTGTCTCCCCCTCTTCCCTACCATTTTTTTTCAGTTTCGCATCGTTCATTTCCTCGAAAGAATTTTTTTCCCCGTGATCTTTATTGTATGCGTGTTTGTTTTTATTTATAATAATTTCTTTCTTTCTTCTTTTTTTTTTTTTCTATGGAGGACGGCGTTTTAGGCAGGCTGTGGTGTGACAACGTATGGTAAGTGTTTCACCAGGGTAAATACATGGTATCGTTGCATGTTTGGTATTTCCTTTTCGTGTCATATCCATTTCCAGATTCTTTGTATTTGCAGGATCGCATGTTTAATTTCAGTCAACGAAGCATTAAGAGCAATTTTTTAGTGATACAAGTGTGAATACCTAGGCATATCTTATATGCTTTTAAATATATTAAAAAATATGTAAGATAAAATTGCTAGTGTGGGAATAAATTTTACATTTCTGCCACATTTGATAATTATTTGGTCGTCTGTTATTTTACATGCAAATATCTTTTCGTTTACAGTGAAAATTCTGTTCGTGGCATTTTCTTTACGCTGCCGAGTTTTTGTAAAAAAAATATTAACTTGGTAAATGTGCATTCCCATTTTTTTTTCACGGAGAATCTATTTTGGTATGTGAATGTCACGACGAAACATTTTGTTTCCTCCTTTTGAATTATCGAATTGCCTAAAAATATCTTGTCCCTTGATTTAAAATGAGTAATACCCGCTTTTTAAGTACTTCCTCTCTTTGTACTTTCGCTGCAGCGTACTTGTGACATGCATACAAATTTCTGTAGATTCCCTGGTGGCCGAGTGGTTAGAGGAGCTCGTTCCTAGCTAATCGTCCGACATGGGTGCACGATTCCAGAATTAGGTATAGGTAGTGTGTTTGGCCTACGGCGCCAAATCTCTCCCTTCCCGACAACCAGTGGCGAATTAGGGACAGGCGCAGGGCTGTAGATAGGTCTCAGAACCCGGGGGAGGGGAGGAGTTCTGAAGAGTCGTCTGAGGGGGCTCAGAATTCAACTACGAAGTGTATTTTCCCACGAATACAGATGCAAGTTTTGCTTTGTTTCTCTCCTTTCGTTAATTTACTTAACTAACAAATAATTTATCTATTCCGTAAGTAAAAACAATAGCATAAAATACAAAATATGAAAAAAAAAAATGGGGAGGGAGAAAACTGAACTCTCGTGCAATAAAAAATAAATCATGTTCTCTGAATTTGCTTAATGGTGGTTAAGTTACAGGTTCTTTATCTCTGGAAGCAAAATAACTCCCAACTAGCATGGAAAATCTATTTATTTTTTAGTTTACTATTTCTGTTTCTTTTCGTGGATCCACGCAATGTCATTGAGGAGTTATTGATGTCGTATTTTGACTGTTACTACGCCTCTGCTTCAGTTCCTCTGTTTTTTTTTCAACCTTTAATAGTGCATTATCATTCGCTGGTGCTCAGAGGTATCTTCTTACCGTGTTCAACAGCCAAACTCCCTCCCTTCCCCATTCAAAAGCCAGCAGTCCTTATATTCCCGCCAACTGACCCCTTTTCTTCCATTAAGACATCGTAAAACCACTTACTTGACAGCAAGTGGTTGAACAGGAAGAAGTTGAAAGCTCTTTCGCTCAAGAATTTTCCTTTTTTCCAACGCCTGGAGGGGATACACTTACCTAAACTGTCTCAATCACAACCCTTCTTTGTAGGCAATTTATTACCTTGAAGTTTTTTAACAGCAGCTCAGCATCTCATAGTCACCTATCAAGTGACGAGAGGAGTGTTAGGCTCTGCGCAACTATGTCCCAACCCTTGCCTCCTCTCTCCTTCTTTTTTGTTTCTTTTTTGGTAGCGTTCTTCAAAATTTAACATTTTGATGGGGGGGGGGCATTCCCCCCTTCCCTGTTTTTTAACACTAATAAGCCCTGTTCCCATGTGGTAGAGAATCATTGGTGCAGCTGTTCTTGCTGATTCGCCTCAAGAAGTTATCCACTAGTCAAGCTTAAAAAAGAAAAAGAAGAAGAAAAAATAAAGCTGCGTCATTTTTTCTTTCTTTTTTCTTTTTTGGTGTGAGGTTTAACGCCCACTGTGACAACTCGATGGGCTATAAGGAGTCGCCCATCCCTAACTTAGGGCCTCTGGCCCCAGGGAAGGGAGAGAGCAAGTTCCGTATGACAAACACAACATCCATGCCTCACCGGGATTCGAATCCGGACCCATCTCGGACGAATGATCAGAAGCCCCATGCGCTTAGACCACTGCGCCAGTTCAATTTTGCTTCAACAAAAGTGCAATACACGAATAAATAAGGTAAGGTATTTATATTGAAATGCACAAGTAAGTTTCATAAACTACGAAAAGTGAAAGTTTATAAAATTTGCAACAATGTCCTTTTTCCAGGGGGTGGGGGAGGGCTGAGTCTTCTCTAGCTCCCTGCTAGCTACGTTCCTTGACGGGAGACTGCCAATTTCCCATAGAATTGCTGATTGCGGTCATTAAACCCTGAATAATAATAGTAATAATAATATAATAATTACCGCAATAACATACCGTACATGCCTTATCATAAATACCGACTCAGCAACAAAATTTTCAACCAATCAGAAGCTGTGCACTTAATGCTCTAGAACGAGGGTTTCCAACCTGTCTATCGATTGATGGGATCCCAAATCAAGTTTGAAGTCGATCAGTATGCATAAATATATTTTTATTTTTTAAATATAATTTATATTTTATAAATGATTTCATTCAACTAAGTATTCAATTTTCAATATCACGCTGCTGTTACTGGGGGACCGGCTCCTTATCTGCATAGAGCCGGTCCCTCAGGTATCCGGTGGCAAATCTTCGTGAAAATGACGAAGCAGGAAGTATCGGGTGGGAAGCTACCTAGGAGTTCCAGTGATCATCCTTAGGGCTATGTTCTCACCTTCTCGATCTTATTCGTCTTTTGTATTTACTAGGTTGCCACACACAGGAACAGTATAAGTGACGACTGGTATAGGACTACCATCTTGAACTACATCATGTGGCGGGTTGCAAGGCAGCCACTTTAGAGACTAGGGAAGCCAGTTGGTGGAGGTATGCCTTGGCTTTTTTTTTTTGTGAGAGAGGTGTGGACTACCAACGAAAGCCGACTATCTGTTTGCAGCGCTAGGCGGTAGTAATCGACCCTGCTGGACCATTGTTATTTCTCTTACTTCCTGCGTCTTTGGATATGAAAAAGTGGTTCTTTGTATAAACACCAAACAATCCCTAGTGGCTTTCGTATCCGGTCGTTCTGAAATTCGAGACCAAATTCCGTGAAAATGACGAAAAACATTTCCAAAGTAAGTCGCTTGTGATTGTTGTTCCTCATCGTCGTTTTCGTCGAGAGAAGCACTAGTAGTGTTTAACAGACAAAAGAGACTAAATTCGTAATACATTTGACGGCGCACTCTGTCGGTAGAACGGAAACTGCAACAGTGCTGACAAATAAGTTCTGCTAGAAGGATGGTGCAATTTTTTTCTAATTATGAAGCATTGTTGTTTAAAATACGCTCTAATTATTTCCGTTAGTTTACGAATCCACTTGCATAGAGAATTTAAAAAAAAGAAATGAAATTTGTATGTACTGCGGAAGACCACGGTTAATCCGATCCCACGGATAATTGAGCCCCGGATAATCGGCGTTTTACTGTACAGACAGATACACTCACGGACAATGAAATTTGCGCACCTAGAAGAAAGCATGCTACAACCGCGAAACTTTGCAAATTGCTACAGTGCGTGCTGGTATGCAAATGATCCACGTTTGGTGCGATTGCGGAGGACCGCACACCCTGTAGTGGCGCTGCAAGCACGAACCCCCAGCCTTATAAACCGGCGTGTGGTCGATGTCCCATGAAAGCGAAAAACACCGGCCGACGCAAGCGAGAGTACAGAGTGATAAGAATGCCGGGTAGATGTCAGAGACGTCGATTTACGCAACTTACGGACTTTGAGAGAGGCCTGATCACCGGGGTGAAAACCGCAGGGTGGTCGGCGCGCGGTATAGCCCGCCATGTGGATCGTTCTGACCATACCGTCCGACTATGTTGGTAGCAGTGGACACGTGACGGCACTACCACACGGCGGAGCGGCTCCTGACGGACCAAGAGGACCACCGGTAGAGAGGATGGACGGATCGTAAGCCAGGCACGAACGGATCCCACGAGGACCGGGTCCACTATACAGACAAATGCAGCGGCTCCTGTGTGCCCACGAACCATTTCCCGACGCTTTACGGAAGCGAATTTGCTATCCCAGCGCCCCTTACGTGTGCTGCCATTAACACCTGAGCATCGCCGGCTCCGTTTGCAGTGGTGCCAGGCCAGAGCGACGTGGAACGCCACAGAATGACGATGTGTCGTGTTTAGCAATGAGTGCCGCTTCGTTTTGGGGACAGATGATAATCGTGTCCGGGTGTGGAGGTCCCCGGGTCAACGGCACAATCCCAACCTCGCTATCGAGCGCCACACCTCCCCCACTGCAGGCATTATGGTCTGGGTATCCATAGCCTACGATAGCCGATGAGCTCTAGTTGTGGTACGTGGATGATTGACGGGCCAGCGGTATGTGGAAGAGATCTTACGGCCCCATGTGCTCCCATTCCTGGCCGGGATTCCAGGTGCGCTATATCAGCAGGATAATGCCCGGCCGCACACGGCTCGGGTTGCCCAGGACTGCCTACGTCATGTCCAGACACTTCATGGCCTTCCCCGCTTCCCGGACATGTCCTCTATCGAGCAGTGTGGGACCAGTTGAAACGCCAGCTGCTGCCGTGCCGCACTATCCGGTATTTGGAGCATACCGTCCAACACGCGTGGGGCAGTCTGCCGGAGGACAACATCAGGCGTCTGTTCGCCTCCATGCCCTACCGTATTGCAGCATGTATCGCCGCACGAGGCGGCGCGACGCGACGCGCTACTGAAGATGATCGGACTGCGTGCCGCAGATCCATCTGTAATTGTCCTGCAGCTCTGTTTTTGCCATCATGTGTATCATTACGTCCATAAAATTTCGGTTCAATTCGATGCTTACTTCTTGGTGCGCAAATTTCATTGGCCGTGAGTGTATTTGAGGAATTGTGAGACTCATTTCTAAAATAAACTGGGTGCCTAAATAAGTTAGAATAAACTGCATACTCGCAATACATAAAAGTGGGTTTTATCATCGTTTAATGTTTCTTTAACGCATAAAATCAGTGAAAAGATGACTTCCTGTCTCATACCTTTGTTCCTGAGCTTAAAGAACCGTGCTCTCTGCTCTCGGTGGTGCAAATTTTAATTATCTTTTTTAATTTCTGAGGTAATTCCACATGCTTTTCGAGGACAAACTGATATATTGCGGTGTTGAAAAATTTTCAGCTGGTATTACATTTTCGTTTGAATGGAAGCCAAACGTAAAATAATGAACCTGAAACAGAAATGGCCGTAGTAATTTCATAGAAACAGTAACTACATTTCAAAAAGTTTGCTGTTTCTTCCGAATTACAGATGAGACTCCGTATTTATTTGCCACGTAAGGAAAGCATTTTTCCCCAAATATTTTCGAAAAAAGAATGCAGACATTATGCCGTTTCTTCTGCTATGTGTACTTCCGCGCGTTCTATAAACGTAGTTTTTCATTTTTAATATGTTGAATCTAATAACTGTAAATTGTTATTATTTTTAAGATGGCTCATATTTAACGACTGACGTAGATTAACGGGTTAATACACTTGTATATAATTTTCAGTGACCGTAATGAAATGGATGTAAATATACACTGAATTAGCAAATTATGAGGAACACCTATACCTAGTAACGCGTTGGGCCACCCTTGGCCTTCAAAACAGCCTTGATTCCATGTGGCATGGTTTCAATGAGGTGCTGATACCGTTCTTACAGGTATGGTCAACCATGCAGGCGTGATGTCACCCGTTAGTTGTCGAATTTTCGCTGCAGGAGGATTTCTGTTATGAATGCTTCTTTCAGTCTCATCCCGCAGGTGTTCAATTGGTTTGTGTTCTGGCGTTTTAGTAATTTGAAGTCCCCATCGTGCTTCTGGGACTACTTCTTCTTTTTAACATGTTGACCAGGAATCTGATCAACATGTTAAAAAGAAGAATGTTTTGGATGGGACACACATTGCGCCATGGAGGCCCGATTCTGAAAGTTTTGGAAGGGAAAATTCAAGGCAAGAGAGGAAGAGAACTGCCAAGGAATAGTTTTGTGGCACAGTTACTCCAAGACACCAATACAAGGACATACTATGACTTGAAGAGAACGGCGGAGAATAGAGAGGAATGGAGAGACAGAGTACATCTACTGAACAACCAGTCCTTGGACTGAGTAACCAAGAAGAAGAAGTGGTACACGAAGGGGAAGTCTTCTGTTATAGCCCATTACAGGCCAATGGGCGAAGTTCTGTGTATTCTGAAATTATCCTCTATACAGGGTGCATAGGAAAGTCCATTTAGCCTGGAATAACTTGCGAACCGAGTGAGGTACAATTATGCAAGTGAGATAACGGTATAGTAAAACGACTCCGCCCGATCGAATGCAACCGATAGCAGCGCCCCTAGTGGCGAAATGCGAAAGTTAGCCATTGCAAATCAAAAACGAAAAGTTATAGGGCAAAATTTCCAATTACAAAGTTGTAGAGTATCAATTAATTAGTACAAAACGACATTTGTTTCACACGAGTAAGATAAATTGTCGCCTGAATACCCTAAAATGTCGGAAATCGTTGTGCGACGATTCGAATCTGCATATTCACATTTCGCAAATGTAGCCGTATGCAAATGCAGATTGTGACGTTGTACCGTACCTACGATATAAAAACCAGTAGCAGGATGTACCCTGATCAGAAGTTTGTGGCACAGTAGTCTGTGTGAGAATGTCGAGCTTGGATTTCTGGGGTTACGTAAAAAAACAGGTGTATGCAACAGCGCCTACAAGTCTGCTGGATCTACGTCGTCGTGTTACAGATGCTTGCAGTAGTGTGACACCTTCCATGCTGAGGAATGTGCATGCAGAGTTACTTTCACGAATACAAATGTGTATCGTGGGCAATGGCGAACTCTTCGAGCATACTCGACATTAACTTTTTATCACTGTCCGCCAGTTTGCCTTTTTCGTTTTTGTTTTGTCTGACGTCATCAAACTATATTGACACAAGTACGCATTTATGCAATAAATTGTGTGTATTTGCTCATACCTATGCCGGTTCCCTTCAAACGTTCACACAAAAGGTCGCGCATCGATTTCGGACATTTTAGAGTATTCAGGCGACAATTTATCTTATCCGTGTGAAACAAATGTCGTTTTGTACTAATTAATTGATACTCTACAACTTTGTAATTGAGATTTTGCTCTATCTCTTTTCGTTTTCGATTTACACAGGCTAACTTCCGCATTTCACTACTAGGGGCGCTGCTATCGGTTGATTCGATCGGGCGTAGTCGCTTTACTATACCGTTATCTCACTTGCATAACTGTACCTCACTCGGTTCGCAAGTTATTCCAGGCTAAAGGGACTTACCTATGCACCCTGTATACCGCTGTTGTACTGCACGGTTACTTGACGCAGTGGAGCACAAGTCTGTTATCTCGTACAATTCTCTCCAGCCGCCGTTGCCCTCAGACATTGACCATTCGTTTTCTCCCACATGAAGACCGCTGACTGCTTGTTTCGCTGTTTGTGCACAACTTATTGTACACCCTCGATGCAGTTGTTCTTGCGCCGAAAAGGGTTGCCGTTTCTAAGTTGCTTACACCTGCCCTGCCACTTTCCGTGATTTCTTTCGTGAATTAACGAAGCATATTTCTGATACATCTTTTTGCCGTGAAATGACGGAAAAAAACCCCTCTGAATTTCACGGATTTTTCGTACGCCAGAAAAATTCTGAATTTCCAGAAACCTTTCCGCAATTTCTTTCTTGTATTGGCGTTAAATTACCGTTTTCAAGATCTGTTAATGGAAAATTCTGAATTTTCAGAAACCTTTCTGCAATTTCTTTCTTATATTAACGGGAAAACTCCGTTCTCACTTTTTCCGTATCCACATGACGAAAAAATTCTGGTAATAGGAGAGATTCGCGAAGATACTTGGGGATTTAATTAACTGTTAAATTTCAATAGTTGGGCGAAGTATTTGATTTTGGAGTTTGGTAGCGAGATCGGATGTTGCTGATAGTATATCGCATGAATTTTTGTTACTGTGGCACAGGATATTTCTTCCCCTTTCTCCCATTTTGTGCAGCAGCTAGTATATTGTGTTATCGTAAGAAACCGGGCACTTAATTTATTGTGGAGGTGATTGTACGATGTCTGTATATCAGTCTGTGGAATGCTTGAGACAAAAGCTACATAGCTATCTAGAATGAATTTTATATTTAGAAGTTTTGTGAAATAACATTAAAAGATAGTACATTGCACCTTCTCTTTAAAGATATTTTTTTTTTTGGAGGTTTAACGACCACCGTGAGCAACTCAATGGACTAGAAGCAGTCGCCCGTCTTTAATTTAGGGCCACTGGTTCCAGGGAAGCGAGAGAGCCAGTGCCATAAGACAAACACAACATCCATGCCTCACAGGGATTCGAACCCGGACCCCATACGGACGAATGATCAGAAGCTATCGCTTAGACCATTGCGCCACCGGGGCGGCAAGGTGATTGAAAGTCATTGTAAGTTAAAAAAAAAAAGATCTCAAACTCATTCATTCTGTTGCTTCGATAAATCACGATGAAAAAATTACGTAATTTGTAATAAGACTTCGTACAGAAAAAATAAAATTATTGAAAGCGTTTTAAAAAAATAACAAGCTCCAACAGAAAATAAAACGACTACATCACTCGCATTACTGAAAAAAAAAACTTAAAACAAAAAAACTACTGGGGCAAAAGTATTCTCTCGCGTAAAAGCTGAACTATTCAGCATATTGGATTTTGCATTTCAGTCTGAATACGGAAAAACTTGAAACGAACTTTTGTGAAATAAACGGATAACTGACTACGGAAAATCTGGAAGCATACGGAAGTTAAAAAAACGGGAACTTTTTAAAACGAAAATTCCATTAAAAGATGGACAGTTACCGGCAACTTCGCTGCACGTTTTTTTTTTCAGAAATTTTGCTTGAATTCACACCACTTTTTTTACAGTGTGTGCTGCTTATAAAGGCATTTCAACGTCATAGTTGTGTACATAAGTGGGAATGACATGTGTCTGACGGCTATTGGGTGTTCCTAATAATTTGCTGCTTCAGTGTACATTTGTACATAATGATTTCTGTCATTCAACGATCTCCCGCGTTTATCTTCCGTATTTATAAATCGCCGGAGATATGTTTTTATTAATCGGAATTCGACGGTATGTGTAGGCTACACTAGTGCAGTTGCGTTATGCGTGATATATATAGCTATAGTATCTTTGGTGATTTCATATAAATTTCATTGCGGAACAGTTTAAAAAGATTTTCTTTAAATGCGACAGTTTTAAGTTAGCCGTTTAAGAGTTAAACTGGAAAAATTAAAGTAACTGCTGTAAGAAGATTTTAACTGCCTGTATATCAATCACGTGATGTAAATCTGGTTTCTCTGCCAATAAAGCGTTCTCCCGTCTTTTTTTAGCTAGCTGTTGCCCCTGAAAATATGGGTTCACCCGGGGGTACTGGAAATTTTGCTCTTGATTGGCTTGCATTTACGTCTTTTCGTTGTACTCGTGCAAGAAAACGACGACGTGCGACTCGTTTATATAGCGATGTGGAGCAAATTTTGATGCCATACAGCGGGGTTTAACCTAATTTGAAATGAGCGTTTAATATGCAGAGCAACCATTGTCTGAGCCCGTGAAATTAGAATAAAAACGCGTTGATCTTGACACGTACGTAGAATTAAAATCGATAAGAAGTAACCCATTTTAATGCGAGGGTACAGCTGTAAGCTGACTTTTACGACGGCTTAAGCGCACACGTGTGTGTTTCCTGTAACGAAGAAAGATACAGGCGCCTCAACATCGATTCGCGAAGTGAAACGTTTTTTTTTGAAGCGTCGTCAAATGAAAGCCGTGCTGCGAAGTAAGTCGAAATTTTTTCCAGTTATTGGTGGAATTGCGTGTCTTCCACCTTGGTTTGAAAATTACTTAGTTTTTATTTGAAATGGTGGGATAATTATTATTATTATTATTATTTACGAACTGCCCGAGTATTTATTCTCAGGTGTTAAGATAAAAGCTGCAGCATTTAAGTGTTTGGATGCTGCAGAGGTATTCATCCGGTTGCCGAGGATACCTGATTTCTTGATTTCTCGCTCATAAAACCTGGGATTCAACTCCCAAATGGGACGTGGGATCGAGGGTAGGGTAGGGTGGAGTGGAGGGGGGGGGGGGGCAAACTCCGCTTCCTGGAGTTATCAACCTTAAGCAAGAGATGGGCGACTTTCACTACCACCATGTACACTTTAAAACAATTGGCATGAAGAAACGTATGCTTATCAACAGTAAAAAAAGAAACTATTATTATCTCCCTTAAACAGAAAACACTATTACAGAGCTTGACGAAACATATCAATAGCGATGCATCTCAAATCAGTCTTTTATCAGTTACCAAAACTGTAAATTTTAGATATGAAATGAGTTCTTCATTCTGAAGCTAATTTGTCGGAGTGAGGAAGGGAGTCGGATAAGGTCGTCTGACGAACAAGTGTTTAGAATGCCTAGCTCTTCTCTTCGTGAGCCGTTGTTTGGAAGCTTGGTTGTGCTTAGGTACTGTGTTTGTTCTTCAGGTCTTGCACTTCCTTGCTGTCAGTAGCCCTAAATTAAGGATGGACGAATCTTCTTCGAAATTGTTGCGTGTAGGGATTGTTAAAGAGTAAAATAAATAAATAAATAAGGTATTAAAACAAGATACATTCTAATAAATTCGTTTAAAGTGCAAGCAGATAGCTTATTGTTTCCTAAATTAATATGAAATTCTGAGAACGAATCCTTTGGCTAAAAATATTGTCTCAGGTGATTCCATATTCTCGTTGTTAGTTAGGTAACTGAATATTATATCCATACATTTCTTCTGGTATTGCAGTTTTTATTCAGCGGACTTTGAAAGTGAAATTGTTGTTTAACGGGATTCGTGTAATTGTTTTTGGCCGTGTATGTCACAGGCTGTATTTGGAATTTTTTTTATTGCTTTTCTTTATTATATGACTTTTTGACCTTCAAAAAGTGCAAAAAATTTAAAATAGTGTATTCATTAAAAATACACTCTCAGGGAATAGAAGAAAACACTATTTCTTGCAAAAAGGCATTTCATTTGGTAAATATCTGGCTAAATTTTGTGTAACACAAATCGGAGTACATTCGTTTTAGAGGTATGGCAACGAACGCTTACTAAAGACTAGAAAGAATTAAAGGATTGCTGTCATTAGTGCTGCGATTCAAGAAGGCTAGTGAAGATTAAAGGGTCCCAGAAGTGAGTTTTCAAATTATGTTATCTTAAGCATTGTACACATGATTAAAATTGCAAACACGGCGAAGGAAAAACTATGATACGCATTTGTGACACCTTCTGCAGATACAGATGGGTATATCAATCAGCTTATTTAAAAATAAGGGATGATGCAGTATGAACGGTGGTTTGTCTTATATGCTGATGTATTTGAATGATGCCCTATAGTTCCGGGAGTAATATGGAAAGTACTAAACTTGCGGAAAATGGTCTGCTGAATAGTTGGTGGAAAAATGAGATTTTGTGAACGAATAGAAATGGCTAAATCGCATATCATCGGTGTCAGGGTCGTTCCTTACATCCGTCTAAATCTGAAGAATATACAGGGTGTCGGAATAATGACGGTACACTGAATGTACGAATTGCAGTAATGTAATAATAAAGAAAGTTTGAATGGAATTACAATAGAAGTGACCCGCCACATGGAAGTGTTCTGTGTCTGGTGACCTTCAAGTCTCCCCGCCCCGAGGCGCGCGCAGCTGTCATTCCGAGCGAAGGTCATTCCCGAGCGCTTAGTCGACGGAGGCAGACTTGTCGATTGATCACGCTGTCTCGGCACAAGGACAGTGGTGTTGAAGGTTGAACAGACAGTGTTTTTGGTGGAACATTCCTTTTGTTATGACAACAAGAACACAGCCGAAGTGCAAAAACAGCTCGCTAGGAAACTTTGTAATGCAGCGACGTCCCCCACCGTAATGCGGTACTTCAGCTCATAGTGAAGTTTCGAGAAACTGGAAGTGTTCTGGATGCCATGCACGGCAGACGAGTCCGTACAGGATATCCAGGACAGGATACAGAGCAGTCCACAAACAGTCCGTAAGGCGGCTGTCACAACAAGCTAATGTGCCGAAGAGTACAGCCCACGATATTCTGAAAAGGAAGTTGCCTTTCCACCCATACAAAGTGCCTGTCGTGCATCAGCTGGAACAAACAGACCACGAGGCCCGTGTTCGGTGCTGCAGGTGGTTTCAAGAATTCCTGTCTGAAGAAGCTGAGGACTTTTTTCTGTGGGGAGCACTGAAGGGGAAGGTGTGCGCAGGTAATCCGCATAAACTTCAAGAGCTACAGGCTGGAATAACAACCCACATCCAACAAATCACACCACATACCATGAGAAAGGTCTTCACCAACATGCCGAAGCGTGTACAGACATGTCTGGACGTCGGTGGGGCCCATTTCCAACACCTCTTGTAGGAACCAGTTTGACATGGTAAATGTTACTTTCGGTGTACAGTAATTTTTCGGACACCCTGTATAATAATCATAATAATAATAATATTGTTTTTAAGAAAACTAAGTAGTCGAAATACACTTCTTGACAGAGAAAATGCCACACCATGAAGGAATGCTCGAAAACAGACCAAGCTGCACACATAGATAGCCAAGTAGGTCCTGAACAAATGATTTAATTGTCACATACAGACTAGGCCCCAGTGGCTTAATATACAGGATGATCAATAAGAAGTGTGGCCCCCATGTTGGGCGATACAGCGTTGAATCCGACGTGGCATCGAGGCAATGAGAGTTCGAATTGTATTGTGGACTATGTAGTGTTGATCCGAGTCCACAGTTCATCTCCATTTTGCGAGGGTGAGAGGGTACTCAACCGACGTCCAATAGTGTCCCACAGGTGCTCGATGGGCGAGTGGTCGAGGGCTCGTGCTGGCCACGGAAGCATCCGCACACCGTGTAAAGCATTCAGGCTGATCGGGGCGGTGTATAGCTGGGCGTTTTCCTGTTAAAAAACGGCGTTTGGGATGCCCTGCAGATACGGTAGTGCCACGGGCCGCAGTACTTCGTCAACATAGCGGCGTGCCGTCAATGTGCCCGTAATGCGTACCAGCGGTGAACGGCTGTTGGCGCTGATAGCACCCCACACCATGATTCCACGTTGCCGGGCCATGTGGCCCTCCACAATGGCGGAGAAATCCTCCAGTTGGCCGCGTGGCCTCCAGACTCTCACACGGCGATCATCCGTGGTGAGACAGAACCGCGATTCGTCGCTGAACACCATACTGTTCCATTTGGCACCCTACGCAGCTCTAGAGCGACACCACGCTAAACGGTGACGACGACGGCTAGGTGTTAAGGGTAGCCTTCGCAACGGACGGCTGAACAGCAAACCGGACGCAGCAAATCAGCGCGACACTGTCCGCGTCGATATCGGAGCATCCAAGCCTCCCCATACACTCCGCAAAATGTGGTCTGTGGGTCCGCTACGGCATGACGTCGGATGCGACGATCAGTGAGCTCGGATGTCCTTCTCCGTGCTCCGGCCCTCCTACGACGTTGCACAGATCCTTCCTGGAACCACTGTCTCCAAATGCGACCGACGGTTGTGGCATTACGTTGCGTTTCTTCCGCAATACGACGCAAGGACCATTCGACGGTATGAAGGCCTACAATGACACCTCTCGTGAACTCATCCGTTTGACGAAATTCCGTACGACGGCGTCTTAACGTCATTGGCACCCCTTGTTCGTTCTCCCGACTCGGTTACAGCAGAACCACTCGTTTCTCCCCGCACGGGGATAACTGGTTTTCCAGTTATTTGGGGAGCGGCGTCCCCACGGCCCGAGCTAACCTTGTGACGGTTTCTATTGCCTCTGCGGCTTTGACGATTACATCACCGAAGGGACAGCTGTTCATCCAGCTGATGGGGGATGGCGTCCCCACGGCCCGAGCCGATTTTCTCTTATAATTTTGCTTTTTCGTCTTTCGTTCATATTTTGACATGTACCTGCCTCAGTTGTAGGCTGCTGAGGTTGTGATGAGGCGCCAGCTCCGGGTTTTGTTCCTCGTTCTCTTCCCTGTTTTTTCTCTTTTATGTTACATTTTCTGTTTTTTCCGGAGCTGGTTCGCTTAGACCTACCTGCACGTTTGCCGTGTGCGGTGACCCGTACAGGTGGAAATGGGAATGCTGGAGGCTGAGGTATCTGGGGGCCGGGTTGTAGTGTCTCCAGATGCCAACACTCCTCTTTGCCCTCTGTTTCACCCTAAACGGGAGGCTGGGAGCTAACCCACTCCTAGTCAGGAAGTCTGTGGCCGAGTGGCGTCCAGACTTCTAGCGGCTTGTCGTTCTGTTCGGCAGGATGAGTTTGGGGGTAGGGTGGGCATGCCAAAGGGGTGTACTCCGGGCACGGAAAAGTCTGGGTGCACGCCGAGCGTGTGTCTGCCCTACCAACTTGCTATATCCGCTGACTATCCCTAGAGCCGTGTCCTGCGTCCTCTTGGGCTTGCGGACCTCCGGCTCTCCCTCGTTGGGCTCGGTCGTGGGTGGGGAAGTCGGCGGACGAATCTTTTCACTTCTTCATGGAAACCCAAAGTGTTTCCCATGCTAACAATTTAAAGCGCCCTGTGGAGGAAAGTACACCTTCCTCCACAAAGAAACTTGTCACATCTAATTGCAATGCTCTGTTTCTTTTGATCAAATCTGGTGACTCTTCACAGTCAGTCAGTAACAAGAGTCCTTTCTGGATCAACAAGGCTCTGCAAGCCGTTGCTGGCTCTCCAAAGAGTGTCAAGAAGCTCCCTTCCGGGGATCTTCTTGTGGAAACCTCTACTCCACGCCACAGTGCCACCTTGCTGGAAACGACCGTTTTGCTTGGAGTTCCTGTTCAGGTTTCTCCACATGGTTACCTCAATTCCTCTCGCGGTGTTGTCAACTCCCGCAACCTGCTTGAGTGCAGCGATGAGGAATTGCTGGAGGAACTTGGTGAACAGCATGTCATTGGGGTTCGACGGATTCTTTTTAGGCGGGATGGGAAATCTATTCCCTCCCGGAACATCATCCTCACTTTTGACTCCCCAAACCTGCCTACTTCCATCAAGGCAGGTTATTTACGGCTTGATGTTCGGCCGTATATCCCGAACCCCTTGCGATGTTTCAGGTGCCAGCATTACGGTCACTCCCAGCAGTCTTGCCGTAATGTTGCAAAGTGTGGTCGCTGTGGTTCCACAGAACACTCTTTGGCGGATTGCTCTGCAGAGTCTGATCATTGTGTCAACTGCGAAGGGACTCATCCTGCATCATCTAAGCAGTGTCCAAAGTGGATAGAGGAACATGCAATCCAACGCCTGAAGACAACTGAGCATCTCTCGTATCCCAAAGCTAGACGGCGGATCGCCCCTTTACAACCAGGCCGGCGGTCATATGCTTCAGTTGTGGTGCAGAAGGCCTCTGTGGCGGTCCAGACTGAGGTGACCATCCCAGCGCGGTGTCCTTATGATTTTGAGGACATCGTTGCTGCTGGATTGGAGGCACTTAAGTCTCGCCGCATTGCCTCCAAGGCGACATCAACATCGTCGCCGAAACCTTCCTCTATGCCGAAAACATCTGTCAGCACAGGGACCCAGGGCACTGCTAAGAAGAAGCCGGAGAAGTTGAAACCAGGATCATCCTCCCCGAAACAGAGCAGGCAAAAACCACCTCTTAACACAGGGGGTAAACACAGCCCTGTGTTACCTCCAGACACTGCGGATGGATTGGAGGTGATGGACGACATTGAGACGTTCTAGTCGTCTGTCTTCATTCTGTCATTTCATTTCATTTTTCATTATGGCCACGCTCATTCAGTGGAATTGCCGAGGTCTGAGATCACGCATTGATGATTTGAAAGGCTTACTGTCTTCGCACACACCCGTGTGCCTTTGTCTCCAGGAGACAAAGCTTCGCACGACGGACACTCCTTCGCTGCGGAGACATTCCCTTTTCCGCAAGGATCACCAGGACGGCGTTATCGCCTGCGGAGGAGTGGCCGTCGTTGTTCCTAATGGTGTTCCTGTCACTGCAGTTGCCCTTCGGACGACTTTGCAGGCAGTGGCAGTGAGATTATCTGTAAACACTCTGTTCACGGTGTGTTCTGTCTACATACCACCAGATGAAGCTATGAGCCTTTCGGATCTGGAAGATTTGGTCTACCAACTGCCGCCTCCTTTCTTCATCTTAGGGGATTTCAACGCACACAATCCGTTGTGGGGTTCTACCACTCGAGACTCCAGGGGCCGTGTTGTTGAGTCCCTTCTCTCCAACACGTCCCTCTGTCTCCACAACACCGGGGCAGTCACCTATTTCCACGAACCCACCCGCTCGTACTCAGCCATTGATTTGTCTCTGAGTTCACCATCATTATATCCTGCCTGGTCCTGGAGCGTGTCTGGTGATCCCCTTGGCAGCGATCACTTTCCTATCTTCCTCCGTCTAGCGAGTGGCGGGTACCGTTACCCTTCTCGCCCTGCTAGATGGAATATTGATCGTGCCAAGTGGGACACATTCACGGCTTCGGCCTTTATTACTCCGGCTATGGTGACCTCAGGAACGGCCAATGACGCTGTTGCGGCGGTAACGGATTGTATTGTGCAAGCGGCAGAACTTACCATCCCCAGGACGTCGACTAAACTTCCACGTTGCCCGAGACCTTGGTGGAATTCCACTTTCATGGCAGCTCGTCGGGCCCAACATCGGGCTTGGGGTAGGTTTCGTCGGTACCCCACCGACGCGAACCTACTTGCTTTCAAGAAAGCCAAGTCCTACGCGCGATTGGCTCGTAGGCGTAGTCAACTGGAGTCCTGGATACAATATGTATCCGGGATTAACACCAATACTAGCCCTAAGATCGTTTGGGACAGGATCCGTAAGATTCGGGGACAGTACCCATCTGGGGAAATCTCCATTCTTGAGAGTGATGGAGGAACGGTTGCTGACGCTCAGGGTATTGCTGACTGTCTGGGCGCCGCTTTTTCTTCTGTGTCCAGCAGCGGCAATTACCCTGCTTTGTTCCGGCAGTTACAGCCGCGGCTTGAACGGTCCAAGATTTCTTTTGGACCGTTTTCTTCCGCAGATTATAACAGCCCGCTGACTGCCGTGGAGCTGAAGACCGCTCTGCATAGGTCCGGCCGGACATCTGTCGGACCAGATAACATCCATTACGAGATGCTGAAGCACCTTTCTCCGTCCTCTCTTGAATGTCTGCTGGTCCTGTTTAACAGGATCTGGCACGAGCGTGACTTTCCCGAATCTTGGCGCACTGCCATTGTTGTTCCTGTTCCCAAACCTGGTAAAGATCCCACCAACCCGTTGAACTACCGGCCAATTGCTATGACGAGCTGCCTTTGCAAAGTACTGGAGCGTATCATTAATTTTCGTCTCATTTTTTATTTGGAGTTTCATCACATTTTTTCACCTCATCAGAGTGGATTTCGCAAATCTCGATCCACCACCGATCATCATCTTCGCCTTGAGACATCTGTCAGGGAGGCGTTTGTCCGGCGTCAGCACATGGTCTCCGTGTTCTTCGATATGGAGAAAGCTTACGACCGCACCTGGAGATACGGCATTCTCCGTGATCTGCACGAGTGCGGATTGCGGGGAAACTTACCATCTTTCATCGCCGGATTTCTCCAGGACCGGAGTTTCCGTGTGCGCGTCGGGTCGACCCTCTCTGCGGTGTACCCGCAAGAACAGGGTGTACCTCAAGGCTCCACTTTATCAGTCACTCAGTTCATCCTTCGTGTGAATCACATATTCAACCTGCTTCCTCCGACGGTTCGTGGAACCATGTACGTGGATGATCTACAGATCTCTTGCGCCTCCGTTAACATGCGCACCATCGAGAGACAGCTCCAGTCTGCCATTACCAAGTTCTCTCACTGGGCTTCCCAAAATGGATTTGGCTTCTCGTCGCAGAAGACCGTTTGCGTGCATTTTTGCCGCAAACGGGGTCTTCACCCAGACCCCAGCCTCCGTCTGGGGTGTTCTACCATCCCCGTGGTGTCAGAAGCCAAGTTCCTTGGGCTAACTTTTGACCGGGCGGTCACCTTCCGGCCTCACATTCAGTCTTTGAAGGTGAAGTGCACGAAGTCATTGAGTATCCTGAAGGTCCTCTCTCGAACATCTTGGGGGCTGACAGGTGCTCAATGCTTCGCATTTACCACTCTCTCATTCGGTCAAAGTTAGACTTCGGATGCATTACGTACAGTTCAGCACGTCCATCGGTTTTAAAGCCTTTGGACCCCGTCCAGCACCAGGCATTGCGGCTATGTACTGGTGCTTTCCGTACCTCTCCCGTACATCTATGTACTGGTGCTTTCCGTACCTCTCCCGTACATAGCCTGTATGCGGAGGCTCATGAGCCGCCGTTATGCATCCGTCGTAAGCAGCTGTCTCTTCAGTTTTATAAAAAACTGAAATCTCTTCCTGATCATCCGCTGCATGGTTCCATTTTCCAACCGCAATGTGTCCGCCTATTCTCACACCGGCCTTCCTGTGTTCCGACGTTTGGGATTCGGTTGTCGAACTTAGTGCGCGATGCTGGTCTAGACTTGTCAAGGATTGGTTTGACCCGGTTCTACAATGAACCGCCTTGGCAGCCGGTTCAAGCAACGGCTGACCTTTCCCTCTGTGTTCAGCCAAAGTCTTCCACTCCTGCTCTGGTGTACCAGCGGCTCTTTGCCGAGAAACAGTCTCTCTTCCCGGATTTCGTGCCTGTATTTACTGACGGGTCGAAATCCGGTGAGGTTGTTGGATCCGCATTCGTGTGTGGCGATGCCTCCCATGCTAAGAGGCTTCCGCCTGAATCCACCGTCTTTTCGGCAGAGATGCGTGCGGTACACCTCGCTTTGTGTCACATACAGTCTAGATCTCATCGTCGCGCTTTGATTTGCTCCGATTCCCAGTCCGTCATCCAAGTTTTATTTTCTCCAGAGGACACGGACTCACCTGTCATCCGTGATGTCCGTCGTCTTCTTGGAACTTTGGAGGGTGATGGCTTCCTGGTCCGTTTCTATTGGGTTCCTGGCCATGTTGGGATCCGGGGTAACGAGCTGGCAGATCTCTCTGCCAGGTCTGTTTCCTCCATGTCGCCAGCTCGGCTGCCACTGTCTTTCTGGGATTTTCGCCCTTTGATCCGGAAATTTGTTTTGGATGTGTGGCAGTCCCTGTGGTCTCAGCAGGGCAGCAATAAACTTTATGCCATCAAACCACAGACCCGACTATGGAAGTCTAGTTTGCGGAAGAACCGTCGTGAGGAAGTTGTTCTTGCACGTCTCCGCATTGGGCACTGTCGTTTTACTCACCGCGCTGTGTGGCGACAGTGCCCTTATGTGTGAGGCGTGCCAATGTCATCTCACCGTCCTTCATGTTTTGTGTATTTGTGTTCGGTTTTGTGATCATCGTTTTCGTTATTTTCATTCTCATTTGTTGGACGAAGGAGCAGCTACGCTGCAAACTTTTATCGGTGAAGCCTGCGACACGAGAGCAGTGTTTTCATTTTTACAGGAAATTGACTTTTTTAAACTCGTCTAGATTTTAACTTGTTCACTCTCATATTTCATTTTTACCGCATCAGCCTGTTTTTAACCTTGTGTACGTTTTTTATTAATTTTGTTTCGTTTTGATGTCTTTGTTTGGCGCTCTTTGGCCAACCATGGCCCTTGCGCCATTAAACTCAATCAACCAACCAACCACTCGCTTCTCGCGGACGTGACGACGTTTTGACTGATGGCCTTACGTGCTGGTTGTCCGCTTATATCCCGTGCGGCGTTCGTGCGATTGGCCTGCAAATGCAATCATGTGCATAACTTGTACGTGTACTCACCCTGCAATTTGCATGGCGCTGCGTTCACGTCTTCGTGGTGTGGCATTTTCTCTGTCAGGCAGTGTACTTATTGTTGCCACCGCCGTAGTTTAGCAAATATTTAGTTTTATGACTTATATATCTTCTTCCATTGGGTTTACGACAGTAACATTCATTAATCCACCTACCTAAGTACCGCTCAAATGTTAGGAATTAGTAAACCTTTAATTGTTTGTTGTTATGATATATTTCCACTTAGTACGTATGTACCGGACTGTGGCTCGGCGTGGGCGTGAGTGACGTGAATAAATGCGTTGTGTTGTACGTAAATAAATGTTTATTACTGTCGAATCACTGGTTTTATTTCGCACCCACAAAGATCTTGGCATGCGAAAGATGAATAGCATGAATTATTATCTACAAAGAGTACCAGGGTACTCTCGTTTTTTTATATTCAATATGAAGCATAATCTTCAATAAGTACGGGCTTTCGCCTATTGAATGAACATTGACTCTCAACAGCAGATCGCAGTTGGTAATCGACTGACGAAGTGAGCAAATGAGATATTTGTTTTAAAATTTGTTTCTTGCAAGATCGGTTTTAGTTAACAGTAATGCGACCGCAACCGCAGTTTCACTGGGTCACACGTCTTGTTTATTGTTTTGTTGCTATGAACTAGGGCTGTCGGGTTTGATCGATTAATCGATCAATTTTTTTAGTCGCCGATTATTTTCTTCCTATTAATCGGTTACTTAAAAAATTAGTACAAAAATAAAATTCTTTAGGAACTTCCAAAAAAACTGCATATAATTTTGAATTTGTTGAATACAACATTTGTGCTTGTGTCTTTACTTCTTCGAAAATAGCCTTTTCATGGCGATGGGAGTTTAAATCTAGCAGTCACCACTATCAGCAGCGATTCCATCGTTCATTGTGTGTCAGTATGCTAGTCTTCAGAGTCCAACGTCAATTCCGAACTTCCGCCATTAATACTGTACTTGTCCTGCCAACATTTCGTTAACAGCTTCTCGACCTCGCGGTTCCCCCGTTCTTTTATTGCTGTGCGCTACGCTCGCTTCTCATATGGTGGTCTGTCTGTGCTTCCACTCCCTGCTATCCACTTGTTGACTGTAGCAGTGTAGCTATTCAGGGAAAATGCAGCCCCGTCAGCCATTACGTGGTGCCACACCTCTTTTACTCCTGTCTCAGCTGAATCGTCTGGAAAACGTCAGTTGTTTCAATACGTAAGGTCGATATAACAGGCGGCCGGCATCTTCCGAGCTTGTATAGTGGTCCCCGAGGTTTTATTGCATCGATGCAGATGAAAATACGCCGCTAGTCCTCACAATGAGATTCAGCTTTCAATAGGAAAGATGGGGGATTAATACACGTGTTTCTTGGAATCAATGGGGGTATGCAGTTAGTCTTAATTACTCAGGGACCAAGTTGGGTACTGTTGCCGAAGTATTTTATCCGTCAACAGGGAGAATTTCCAGTGCAAGAGCAAAAGTCTGCGGCAAATTTTTACCCCCTCTCTCCTCATTGAAAAAGCAAATAGTGTTCCTTTATTGGTAGCGGATCCAACTGGGATGAGCATGGGAGTGTCTGTCAGTGAAAGAAAGTTAGTTTGAACGCTGATTCATGTCTTGCTGGCACGTTTATTTGAGCTCCAAAAATTAAGTTTCAGGGATGAAAAGGGAAATTATCCTCTTGTTTTGGATGTAAATTAGAAGACAGTGGGGAAGTTATTGATCGCGGACATGTTTATTGTTTAAAATGTAAGAAAAAGTTTAAGTACAGTGGAAGTGTGACTAGCTTACGTTATCATTTACAATCGCAACATCCATTCATCGAAATTGTATCAAATACGCCACGGGATCAGCCTAGTTCAAATGCCACCGCTATGAAGCAAATGGATATAAATTCCTTCCTCGAAAAGCCTGTTTCTGCATTAAAAGAACAGGAATTAGCAAATAAATTAGCGATGTGGATTGCATCTAGTTCGAGACCTGTCAGTATTGTTGAAGATCCTGGCCTGAAAGTGTTGCTGCAAACAGCTCTGAATTCTAAGTGTTACAATTTACCTGCCAGAAGTACCATTATGAACAAAATTGTCCAAATTTACGAGTGTTTAATGAATTAAAGAGAACTTCCTATGTGAGTTTAACTGGAGATTTTTGGACCCCACTCGCCAACGACAGCTACTTAGCAATAACAGTACACTGGATTGACAATGAGTGGTATTATTGTGATGCAACTCTTCAAGTGAAACAGGTGATTTGATAAAGTAAAGCAATGAATACTACTAGATTAACAAATACTACTAGATTCAACACTCTAACATTTCAGACAACGTATTTAGTATCCATATAATAATAGAATAATGCAAAATGTAATGTACAGTCGTATATTTTTTGTGACAGTATTTTTTTCACTGGATCAAATTACCGATTAATCGATCAATGGTGAAATATTAACCGATTAAAAATATTGATCGGTCGACAGCCCTACTATGACAGAACGTTTCTAGGCTCACGCTGTCGTCAAGTGTGACGTCACATGAAGCTAGCAGAAAACAATGGTTTAGGCTACTTAGGTTACGCATTTCCGTTACATCGGAATTTTATTCTTTACTGTTGTGGGGAAAGATACGTAGCATAAGAAAAAAAAATCACCACGGTGGCCTAGGGCTACTGAAAACAAGAAATCAATTTATGTCCGTGATTTGGAAGATAATCTCTCGCCCTGGGTTCAAATCCTACTTGAGATGTGTCTATTCTACTGTTCATATTCTCTACCTTACCTACTGCCAGGAACCATATCCTAAGGAAGAGTGACTCCTACTAAACTTATATAGCCATAGAGAAGTAATGTGCAAGGAAAAGACCGTGTGTGTGTGATACCTTCCGTTTTCAACGAAACGTGGAGTTCCTCTCTCAGACTTATCTGCGTCGTTAAAAAACGTTCTGGGAAATGACTTCATCCTGAGCTCTGTAGCGTAGTTGCAATACATTCACAAACGTTTCCGGGTGTAAGCTATATCCTGTTAATTTGATTAGCCTCAACTGTGTCGTTTTAAGAATAAGGAGCGAGTGCGTGGCATTTTGTGTTTCTTCTTTGCCAAGCGGCATTTGGATAACTCTTTTACAGCGGCCTTACGCGCGCAAAATGCATCTAGTTTGTCGGGTGCATGAACTCGACTGGATGCTTGTGGGTCGAGAAAGTTTAATGAAATCAAAATGAAATGATAAACAAATTTTCATCTAACCAGTTCTCAGAGTTTTAAATATGAAACAAATTCGTGAAATCATGCAATGCATTGATTATGATTCGCTTTTCAACATACCAGAAATCATAGGAAAATGCCTTGGTTTTGAGGAGACTAAACTATGGTATAACGTTTGAGGTTCACATATATCAAAATTAAATCTCTTTGTGCCCATGTTACCTATTTCTATTATCAAGACACATATAAACCGTTTTGTAATTAAAAATCCCATCTAAATCGGGCAATTTTCACGGAAGTTATCGTGCGCAAATAATGGCTAACGAATCTCACGCATGCGCACTGCCCGCAATTGCTGACAAAGACCATTTTTGGCGGGACTGCTTCCACAGTCGTTACGGAACAACGTATTGTATTTCGTCGCAATAGGAGCATTTTTAATCAAGTTATGAGGATAATGGCTGTGGAATAAATCTCGCTCCTGTGCCCTGACCTTTGACCCCATCTCGATGCTATTAAACAGAATTTGTTCAGTATACCACCGGAACAACATACTCAAGTTTTGTCGCAATAGAAGCATTTTAGTGAAGTTATCAGAATATGGCTGTGGAATAAATCTCGCTCCTGTGCCCTGACCTTTGACCCCATTTCGATCATACTCAACAGAACCGGTTCAGTATACCTCCGGAACAACAAGATAAAGTTTTGTCGCAATCGAAGCATTTTTACGTAAGTTATGACGCATAAGGGGGATGGAATGGATCCCGCTCCTATGTCCTGACTTATGACCCCATTTCGCCCATTTTCAGTAGGGTTTGTCCCCAGGTTGTCCCCTACCACATACTAAAATTTCATCGAAATCGAACCATTTTTACGCGAGTTATCGTGAGAACAGACAGACGGACGGACAAAGCTGCATATATGCTTTTTCAACTTACGGTTAGAAAAAGGAAAAAACGGAAGTTGCTTTAGAGAATATTGACTTCTTTCCCGTTACGTGTTATTTCATGCTTTTAAGATCAGAAACATTTTATCGTTTTTTCGTTGTCCTACAATTTTTGGCTTTTCGTTTCGTGGACTTTGAAATTTTGCAGCAACCAATGACATAATTTCATTTTTTAATGAGAACTGATCATGCAATGCAGGAAGATTTTAGTTTTCTTTTTAAAACATGGAACAACTCGAAAGCGCAGCCCCCGTGGCGCGGTGGTCTGAGCTCTGGCTTATGACCATTCGTCCCAGACGGGCCCGGGTTCGAATCCCGGTGAGGCATGGATGTCGTGTTTGTCTTACGGCAGTGGTTCTCTCCCTTCCTTGATACCAGTGGCCATAATTAGGGACGGGCGACTACTTATAGCGCATCGAGTTGCTCACGGTGGTCGTTAAACCTTCAATTAAAAAAACCAAAAACACCACGAAAACAGTTTGTCTTAAATTTAAATGGTTGTGGGTTGTAATCTTAAATTTAAATGGTTGTGGTTTGTAATTTTCTGGAAAGGTGTTGGAAGGTTAATGAATATCAAAGTTCTGGATGTAGTATTAACTAAGCATTTGGAGCAACACTTGGTCAGCTAGACACAAAATGGGTGCTATGTTATCACGCATATTGAAGTGCGGCGGGAAATACTGGAGATGGAACAAGAACTGACAATTCTTGAAAGCAGTGTCACTTATTGAAAAAGATAGTAAACGGCTGTCACTTCCGGGGTGTACGAAAGCGATTGAAAATGATCAGTGAGTGCAGGGTTTTTAATCACATTATCATGAAGCTTCAGCTTTGATTTCACTATATTACTCCGCGTATAGAAGTAATATTCCAGAGTTAGCGAATTTTGGACTTATACAGTGTTGATCCCGAACCGTAATGTCGTACCGAAGAGTCTCGGTTCATGGAATGATCCAGCAGTCCAAAGGAGTAGGGATAAAAACAATATTTTAAAAAACAACTGTCACTTTGAAACGCTTTTCTGTTATTGTCAAGTGAATAAAAAACAAAAATTATGAGATTTTCAGTTCCGTAGATACACCTGCTACACTCAGGAACGTGTTTGAAGCTGAGATTTCCACAGTACGTGACCGACCGCGAGACCAAATAATATCGCCTTCGTTGCATCGTTTTTTCTATTAAAATGCTCGAAAGTACAGAAAAAAAAAAACTTCTTTCCAACCGTTTCAGTACCTCTCTCTTCGTATCACGTTATGTTTTCCTGCGCTATTACCGCATTTCTGGTAACTTTCCAAATATACGACCTCTCCTGACAATTTCAGCATACATTGAATAATGACTACATACAGTATTTTCCTGAAAACTTTTCCCTGGGAATAGCATCAGCAGCTACGGGTAAAATCTACATGAACGGAAGGAAGTTTTTGGCAAAATTTCTGCCAAGCACTTCAAAATTTGTGCCTCCCCGTGAATACTTAGCCCCCCCCCCCCAATTCTGAACTGCTGGCGTCTCCATAGTTTACTCGGTGTGCTCACCAAATTACGACCACTTACCTAATACTTTGTGGGACCTCCCTTCCCCCGGAGGACGGCCGTCACTAGGCGTGGCATCGACTCCACAAGGGGTTGATGCAATTTTGTGGGTATCTGTAACCAAGCTGTTTGTATTGCGGCCCACAGTTCCTGTATGAAGCAGGGTGGTGTGTCCAACTGCTGAAAGATCCATAGCCTCAAACTGAACTGCTGACTCCAAATACGTAACTCCACCAACGGCGGAATGGAGTACTTATCGTGATTCATCTGACCAGCACTTACTTTCATTCTTCTGTCGTCCAATCCCCATGCTGTGGGCACCAGCAGAACCTTTTACGTTGTTTGACTTGTTACGTAGCTCGTGGCCCACAACCCTGAATCAAATTCGAGAAGTCATGCACAGGATGGGACAGGCACTGTCGGGTCGGTACTCTGGTTCAGAGAGCAATTGAGAAGACAGTAAACGCCGATATTTTTCAGAGAACGTGAAACCTAAATGAATGGAACATTTAATCACTTAAATACAGCTTCAAAAGTAATGAGCACAGCGGATCGTCATCGTAGAATAGAACTAATGTAAATTAGTATTCCTGCCGATGGCTTCTGTGTTCGGAAAAGCAATGGTTTTCTTTCCACTGCGAGCGGTCAGTGTCACTATATCTAGCTTTGAACCTGAACACAACGCAGTTGTTTCCGTCATAATACTTGATAGCAAGTATCAATTTATTACACTTAATGTTTTAACGCATAGGCGGTTGGATTCGTACGGTCATATCTCTATTTCAGAACACACCGTTCTTTTTTCGCCTGTCACAACATCCAAAGTACCATCAACAACCTGCATCCACCATTGATCACGTGACCAGTTTTCTGCTTCGCGACTCCAAATGCTTTAATGGACTTTTACGTAAACGGTAACAAACTATGACGAATGAATAATTTCCCATACCTCAGAGACACCGGGGGCAACGCAGAAAAGTTATCTTGTCAACAGTTGCAAAGCTTGGCCTCTATCAGAAAAACTTTTTACAGAAACGCCAACAAAGCATTTAAAATGACTTCTAAAACGTCGCCTTTGTTTTCGCACTTTGAAACAAAAAGGAATTATCACATTCGTAACACACTGTTGTTAGGAGAGAGTGGCGTATATGGTGCCTACTCTTGTAGCCGGTAGCCGCCCATACCGTGAATAGTTCAGCTTGGCGTGGGATATTGTTCGTGGTTGACCCTTATTGTAGTGGGTGGTTAACTGTGAAACTGTGCTACGCCGATTGCCTTGTACAAGACGACGCTCTCGTCGTTCACTTCTGAAATTCACCTTTCGCCGCCCTTTGCAGTTGTTTTGCCGGTTGTTTGTTTCTCCATTTTGGCACCAATCCTGGTACACTCCAACAACCGCAAGTGTCGCCGTTTACAAAATGGACGCACCCAACCCTTCGTTCGCCTGCAATTGGCCTTTCGTAAACTCTGATGAATCCTTGAGTTTCTTCATCGCGTCCGTAATTTCGCTCTCAACTAAACCACCAATTTCTAATATCCACGCCTTCTTCTTCATTACGCCAATATCGGGTGTTACTCACTTTGCCTAGGTGTGGTCGTAATTCAGTGAGCACACAGTGCAATTCCTGAATAACGAACAAATTGGTTTCTGTAATAGAACAGGTTTTAGGAATACCATTTTGGGACCACCCCAGTAGCGCCGTGGGCTAAGCGCCGGATTCTGACAATTCGTTCCAGATGAGTCCGGGTTTGAATCCAGGTGAGGCATGGATGTTGTGTTTGTCTTACGGCACTGTCCCTCTCCCTTCCCAGGAACCAGTGGCCCTAAATTAGGACGGGCGACTGCTTGTAGCCCGCTGAGTTGCTTCACGATGGTCGTTAAACCCCCAAACAAAAAAAAATAAAAGGGAGACTTTTTCAATTTTTTTAGCCAGTTTTAAAAGATGTTTTCTAAAAAAAAACGACGACTCACAGTGTTAATGCTTTGATATCGTGTGTCTAACGAGTCTTAGAAGCACAGCATAACAGTATAGTAACAAACATTAAAGTTTTTCCAGTTTTGAATATTCGTTAAAATATGTAGTAGGGAGAAGGTAAGATGAAATTTCATAATTTTGAGCTGCGTTTTTTTTTTCTCTGTCTCTAAATGAAACGTTATGATTTTACGATATGTAATTCGAAGAGAGCATGGGATGCGGTCTTTCGGATTTCATTCTTTCGAAAATATAAAACGCGAAACTCCCCAGTTATAATAATAGCCTCGCAGATCGATAAGAATGTGAGGATAAGTGCATGATTTGTTCTTTCCGCTTTAGTTTTATCGAAGAACAGCCGCATTATGAAATTTGATATTCATATTTTTCATTCCACGAGCGAAGTTGGTGAACCCACTCAAGTACAAGCCTCGGTTTTTAAAAGCCCTTCACAAAAATAATTGTTGTTCCATTTTTTTTTTAGGTAGGGACGCTTTGCAGCCTAAGCTGACTGACATTTTTCGTTCCGCTTTTTTTCTTAGGCCTTCTTCAGTATGTTTACACAACATTTGAAAGTGACTGGAAATTAATTGTGTATATGCTTTGTCACGCATTTATTTCTTTAACTTTTTCTTTGGTTCCACAAATTATTTTTAACTTAAGGAGAGTTATTTTCGAACGTACGCTTTCACCGCAGTCTTTCTTGTCGTTTTTCGTTTATCTTCGTTAAGTTCGGGAAAATTTTATTGCGATTGAGAAACGAAGAACACTGGTGGAACATTTTATTTTCTTCGTCAGGGCGTATCAGTCAGACCACTGCACGATTCGATATGATTTTTTTCTCTTGTTGGGCAGTAAACTTCACACAAGATTGAGAGCCCTTAACAACGAAGCTCTTCCAGGTTAGAATTTTATTTAAAATATGTACCCCTCATTAAGACAGGAAATAAGACAGGGAAAATTTTCTGAAAACGGAAGTTACGAGGTTGGAAGATTTATAAGAATTGATGCATTGTGTTCAAAAGTATTCATCTTCTCAAAATTACACCGTTTATCTAAAATAGTGAAAGCTTTGATATGCATTCATGGTCCTCAGGCTGAAAGTTTTTTCAGCATGGTAAATGAAATTGTCATCTGAGAGCATAAAAGAAAGAAACAAATCAACAATGAAGAAATGGGAAGGAAAAGAAAGAAAAATTAAGCAGAGGGTGCTGTGCAGCTGTAGTCAGTAAAAGACAAATTTGGCTGCGGTACTTGTTGAGAAGAAAGCAAAGTTTACTCACAAGAGGTAGCTTGAGCTAATGTTCTGGCAGTACAAAAAAAAAAAAACAGCAAGAAATACATTTTTTGAAGAGTTTTTTTAAGCAATTTTATTTTGTTTTCTTCTTCTTCTAATGCTGCTTTATGGCGTTTGCGACTATCAGTTTGTATTTCTCTCTGTCATGTGTAGAATTTTTTTTTTTTTTTTTTTTTATTGGAGGTTTAACGACCACCGTGAGCAACTCAATGGGCTATAAGCAGTCGCCCGTCCCTAATTTAGGGCCACTGGTTCCAGGGAAGGGAGAGAGCCAGTGCCGTAAGACAAACACAACATCCATGCCTCACCGGGATTCGAACCCGGACCCCGTTCGGACGAATGATCAGAGGCCATCGCTTAGACCACTGCGCCACCGGGGCGGCGTAGAATTTCTGCAGTTGTCAGACTAAGCCAGCTTTTAATATTGTCCATCCACATAGTTTTCTTCCTGCCAGGTCTTCTTTTACCTTCTACTTTACCTTCCAAAATGATTTGTATCAGGTTGTATTTGTTTTTATTCCTTGCTATGTGTCCTAGGTATTTACACTTCCGTTCAATGATTATTTTTAAAAGCTCTTGGGCAGTGTTCATATCACGCAGGACTTGGATGTTTGTTATCTTGTCAGTCCAAGAGAGCCGCCCCGGTGGCGCAGTGGTCTAAGCGATGGCCTCTGATCATTCGTCCGAACGGGGTCCGGGTTCGAATCCCGGTGAGGCATGGATGTTGTGTTTGTCTTACGGCACTGGCTCTCTCCCTTCCCTGGAACCAGTGACCCTAAATTAGGGACGGGCGACTGCTTATAGCCCATTGAGTTGCTCACGGTGGTCGTTAAACCTCCAATCAAAAAAAAAAAAAGCTATGACCCCCCCCATTTCTGAACCATACGTTTATTCCTGCGGGTTAGTGAGAACGAGAGGAAGATCCATCACCGCCATTTATTACCGCAGTGATTTGTCTTTTCCACTCTTGCAAAACTACAATGATCAAAAATTTTAGAGCACAGCGGAATCTCTCAAAAATACGAAATTTGTCACTAACTTAATATGAATGAGAAAGGAACAGATTGTCAGACCCTGAATGCATTAACACTTTTTCGTTAATGCAACTCGTAATGTACCTTAATTATTGTCTACAAAAGTACTTGATAACATCATGGCATCCCTAATTATTTATCTTACAGTGAAAGAAGTGGAATTACGGGTTTTATAGGGGTAATTTGTTTATATTTGTGGTGGTCAAATTTTCGAACTAGAACCTAGTTCATCATCGGGTCACTGGAGTAGTTGCCATTCAGTCGGGAGCTCCCAACTTCAATTATCGTTTAGCGTGGTTCTTCTGCTTCTCGCTATTTCCATTCCTTCTTCAAGTTTCCTCTTTATGAAGTGTGATTGGCTGGTGATACCAATTTATGGAGTGTCACACTTACTTGTATATGTCTGTTTTGTTTGCAATGTTTTTGATAGCTAGCTGTCTTATGTTCTTCTATACGGATTTTTATACTTCTCCCCGTTTCACTTATGTAGCTTATCCGCAGATACAATTTATGTTATAGACTACTCCTTGTAATTGGATGTCTTCTTGCTGTTTTATTAGTGGAAGGAATTTCATTAACTTGTTATTCAGATCTGGGGCAAGCCTCATTTTATATTTTTCTCTAAACTTTTATAGTTTAAAAAAAAATCCTTTGTGGGAAGTAATTTTGCTGCTCCCTCGTTTTTGCCATACTCCTAAAAATATCCTTAATGGGTGGGGGATTGTTTTCCAACAAAAAAAGAAAAATTCTGTTTTCCGCGGATGTTTTTCTGGGCTTCTGTAGAGTCCAGGAAGTTCATTTCCTGCAAAGACTGTCTGGCTTTGTTAGATTTTACGTAGTCTGGATGGTATGAATTATAGTCTAATGTATTGTCTGTGTTAGAAGGTTTTTTGTTGAGCCTGTTAATATCTTTTCCTTTTGAGGTCAGGGTTAAATCTAGGTAGTTGACTCTATGGTCTCTTTAGAGTTCTAAGGTGAATTTCATGGAATCTTGCCCTCCTTTAAAATAGTCAATATGGTAAATACTTCATTTTGTATTTATTTTTACCTTTACTTTATTTTTAGATTTTTCAAATAATAAAAAAAAATTGTGTGAAAATCACGGTATCAACTGTTAGATCGATATTTCTTTGTTTTTGTGAGACACTTAGTGTTGTTACTAACAGAAAATAAATTTTCTGCAGCGACATTACCTCTCAGCTATTTTGGATTGTGTTTAATTCATTGTACCCCCGCCCCTCCCTCTCATTGTTTGGTTCCTCCTTTCCCGAGACTTTTCATCATGCGCTCAGTTTTTACTTCTTTCATATAAAATTAAATCTCTTATGTGGAGCTCATAATAGGATTCCTTCGTGATGCTATAGTGGCACCAGACGCATTATAACTCTGAGGGACAACATTATTTTTGTAGCATCCTCTTGTTTTTTGTTTTTCCTGCCCTTCCATTTTTCCAGCCGAGAAAATTTTGAAGATTTGTTTCGTATTATCCGAATGTCACGCACCTCTTGAGCCTTTTTCTTTTCCTCATGTTCATGTTTTTTTTTCTTCCTTTTTTTTATTGAAGGAGACTCCGAAGTGCCCATGATTCAGCACGTACGTTTCTTGTTTAACAAGATCTCTGGCTATTTATTCTTTTAGATCATCCGTGGTACCTTATACGTCCCCTTGGTATTTTTGTTCATGACTAGATTTCTAACTAGAGCACTTTGTGTTCACATTCTTATTTTATCAATGTTAATTTAAAATTGCTTGTCAAATAATTCGTCTCTTCCAACTGTAACGTGAAGGCATTCGTGAAGAAATAAAGACCTTATGTGTTCAGGAAAATAGCTGAATGAAGAATGTATATATTTAATATAGTCCAGTTTACGAAAAAAGGAAAAATGTATATATTAATTTCCTAATCTTATTTTTAAACCTTTTTAGCATGAAGTTCTGTAAAATTTCCGCGTATTTGTACAGTATTTCTGAAAATTACTGCTGTGAATAATTCCAAATCCAGCGGCTGGTTCACCTTCTGGTTTTTTTTTTTTTTTTCAGGGTTTAACGACCACCATGAGCAACTCTAAGGGCTATAAGTAGGCTCCTGTTCCTAATTTAGGGTCACTGGTTCCTGTAAAGGTAGAGAGCTAGTGACGTAAGGCAATCACACCACCCATGCCTCATCCGGTACTTGAACCGAGGCCCACTCAGACGAACGGTCAAAAACCTGCGCTTAGACCACTGCGTCACCGGGTCGGCTCACCTGCTGTTTAAAGATTGACTTTCCGACCTCTCGACTAGTCGCGTGACGCATTTATATTTAGCGAGCCACGTTGTATTTGATGTTTTAAGATCACATACAAAAATTCCTCAGTCTTACACAAATAATACTTTGAGTAGTTAATTTATTATGTTCGGTATACTATTATATGCAAATCAAGGGAACAAGAACACTTTAGTAGTTCGGAATACGCTGCTGAAGTTCAATGAGTAAACGGACGTGTTCTAACGGATTTTGATCGTATGATGATAGTTGTTGCTAGTAGTAGTAGTACAAGCACCAGCAAAACTGCTGCACTTGTAGAATGTGAAAGAGCAACAGTGGTTAATTTATACAGAGAATGGTTGACGCAGCATAAAAGCCGGAAGTGAGCACACGACTTATGGTCGGAAACTGCTAGTTGACGCGCAAGATGATCGAAGGTTAAAATTATGTGGGCCAACAGACGAACGACAATTAGTCAGATAGCAGAGGATTTCAATCAAGGACAATGCATACTGCTTCCCAACGCAAGGTTCATCTTACAGTGCATTGTCGGCGTTACAGCAGCGAAAGATCTATCAGATCACCATTGCTGTCTCTAACAAACAAAACAAAAGGTCTCCTGTGGGCTTGGGACCGCTGGAGGTTGATTCTAAATCATTGCAAAATGGTCATGTAATCTGGTGAACCGCGTTTTCAACTGCAAGGCAACAGGGTGATACTTATTGCAGGTAAATGCTCCTTTTCCCAGTCTGTCTCGGGTTAGTTTCAGGAACAGGATTGTGAAGTTTCCCTGTTTCATTTGGCCATCTCAGTCCCTAAACCTCAATACCATAGAACATTTCTGGTATGAACTTGAACGGGACATGAGACGTCTGGATCTACTGCCATCCAATCTGCGAGAATTGGAAGATGCTTTTTTGTTATGCCTGGGTCATCGTTTGAAAGGAACTTGACTACTATTTGTTCGGATTAGCATCGAGGCAAGTTGCTGCTGTTTCGTAGGCCGAAGGTCGTCTAGCACGTTATTAAGCAGGTGGTCCTAATAAGTTGGTCCCTCAGTGTATATAGTCCGTCCAACTAAAGAACTACAGGTATCATTGATATCAGTGAGATTCTTGGTTCTTCTTTAGTTGAACGGACTATATATCGAAACTAGAAATGTCTATGTGGTATTTATCGCTTTAAAAATATCTTTATATTAAAAGTCACCACACAGCGGTCAAACTGTGAATCCAAGCATCGCAAAAGGTATATGAGAAGTTTTCCGTCTATACGTGAGAAACTTTCCTCCAATCTCTAGTTATTGAATGAAAAAGGGAATTTTCAAATACAATGGTTTTAAAGTATAGCTATAGTGGCAAAAATAAATATACGAACTAAAATTTCAAGTTTTTTGAGATATTTATTAGGAAAGATTTTAATTATCAGTTGTCCAAGTTTCTGATTTAACATCACTCCCTCCTCAGAATAATGTAAATAGAGTAGGTGTTGCCATTCCTTTGATAATAACCAAACTCTCTGATCATAAATTGTTGGTCAGGCCGGTGGCACAGTAGTCTAATCGCTGGCTTCTGACCCTTCGTCCGAGATGGGTTGGGGTTCGAATCCTGTGAGGCACGCATGTTGTGTTAAGGACGGGCGACTGCTTATAGCCCATCGTTGCTCACGGTGGTCGTTAAACGCTCAAACAAACAATATGTATATATATACACACTGCCTGACAGAGAAAATGCCACACCATGAAGAAATGGTCGAAAACAGATCAAAATGCACACACAGATAGCCAAGTATGTTCTGAACAAAAATGATTTAATTGTCACATACAGACAGGGCTCCAGTGGCCGAATATACAGGATGATCAATAAGGAGTGTGGCCCCCATTTTGGGCGTTACAACATTGAATCCGAAGTGGCATCGAGGCAATGATAGTCCGAATAGAGTCCTGGGGTATCGTGGACCATTGAGTGTTGATCCGAGTTCACAATTCATCTTCATTTTGCGGGGGTGGGAGGGTACTCAACCGACGCCCAATCGTGTTCCACAGATTCTCAATGGGTGAGAGGTCGGGGGATCGTGCTGGCGACGGAACCATCTGCACACCGGGTAAAGCTTTCAGGCTGATTTGAGCGGTATGCGGCCGGGCGTTATGCTGTTGCAAAACGGCGTTTGGGATGCCCTGCAGATACGGTAGTGCCACGGGCCGCAGCACCTCATCAACATAGCGGCGTGCCGTCAATGTGCCCGTAATGCGTACCAGCAGTGAGCGGTTGTTGGCGCTGATAGCACCCCACACCATGATTCCACGTTGCCGGGCCGTACGGCGCTCCACAATGGCGGAGGAATTCGCCCGTTGGCTACGTCGCCTCCAGGCTCTCACACGGCGATCATCCGTGGTGAGACAGAATTGCGATTCGTCGCCGAACACCACACTGTTCCATTCGGCACCCCACGCTGCTCTGGACCACGCTAAGCGGTGACGACGATGGCTCGCTGTCAAGGGTAGCCTTCGCAACGGACTGCTGGACAGGAAACCAGACGCAGCCAATCAGCGTGGCACTGTTCGCGTCGATATCGGGGCATTCAAGCCTCCCCGTACACTCCGCAAAATGTCGCCCGTTGTGGCATGTGGGTCCGCTACGGCATGACGTCGGATGCGACGATCGGTGCGCTCGGACGTCCGTCTCCCTGCTCCGGTTTCTCTACGACGTTGCACAGGTCCTTCCTGGGACCACTGTCACCAAATGCGACAGACTGTTGTGGCATTACGTTGCGTTTCTTCCGCAATACGACGCAAGGACCATTCGACGGTACGAAGGCCTACAATGACACCTCTCGTGAACTCATCCGTTTGACGAAATTCCGTACGACGGCGTCTTAACGTCATTGGCACCCCTTGTTCGTTCTCCCGACACGGTTACAGCAGAACCACCCACTTCTCGCGGCCGTGACGACGCACAGTGGTCCGGATAGGAAAAAAGGCGGACAAAAATATTTGTACGTCTTAAACGAAAGAAACTGTAGTGGGATAATTAAATATTCGCTTATTTAAGTGTTTTAATGAATTATAATTACTCACAGTACTGTAAGAAGGGTCCAGATATTCAGTCAGTCATTCGTCTTCTGAAGCAGATGTTTCACATTCGTCGTCGTCTTCCCCTCCGCCTCTTCATCGGATATTACCAATAGACCTAGCACTTCCGAAGGTAGATTTGTTTTTTCTTTGGTAGTCCTTCCAAGTTGGAAATTAATGGGTCAGAAGTCAACATTAACCTGCGAAAGAGGTCCTAATTGCTGTCTTGTCGTGAAATTTTTCGGGTAAAGCTTTCTCGAAATTTTCTCACATCTCTGTTTCTACACTCAATGGCTTCTTCTGAAAGCTCTCCAATCTGTAAAATCGCTGCCTGCACAATTACGGATCAATGAACAAGAATTTTATGTACCGTGGGTGGCATATAGTACCAGGGATACAATCTCACGAATAACTGTGCTGTTTCCATGCAGTACATATTGAATTTCGTTGCATTTATTTCGTGGCAGCATGAAATTGCTGTCAAAATATTTCCAAAACGAGAAATCAAATTTTGTTCTACTCCAGTCACTTCGGAACTTATTTCGGGATTTGTAAAGAATCTTCTGGCGGTATTGCCGTCATTCGTGTTTCCATAGCCATGGTTTTGGGACATCTACAATAAATCCTAGTCTATTCCTGAAGGAATCTTGGACAATTCTTTTCCTTTTTTCCAGAAGCTCACGGGTTCCATCTTTTTTACTCGCTTTCCATTTCTTAAAATCTAAGCGGTAAGAGATATGCAGAATACACTAAAAAACGTATATGGGCATGAAGAATAGACAGTCCAAACTCAAAGGAAGAGGTATCCTCCGGCACTTGTGTAACGTAATCTAACTTGTTCAGGTCCGACACTTTCGCGCCACATATGTAACATTTCATACTTTATGACTGGGTCAGAGCATTACATATTTTCCCATCAATCATTGACAACATGAGAGAATACTGTACTGTAACGTTGTCACTTCTTAATGGCTGTAAATTTTTAATTTGTTCGTTCATGTATTCTCTTTCTGCTTGGGCAACTGCAGATGTTTCATGAAGCCACTGGAGACGAATAGGCCTACAAAAACTGGTTGATGATGGTCGTTCATTTTTCCATACGGAATCTTCCGTTTCACTGTCAACCATTCGTAAGGGAACGATAGATGTCATAAATAAATAAATATTCATCACTACTGCCGCTTTGAACCCATTTCTGCTTGTATTGGGAATGACCAGCGCTACCGTCGAAACCCCATTTACAATGTAAAATGTAAGTTTTTTCATTGTTAGACGCCTCACTTTCAGGTAGAAATGACAAAATTCGGGCAGTATGGTCCAATAAATTCTGAACTTTCACTTCACATGCACTCTCACTAACACTTATATTGTGCGGATAAGTTGCGTCTTTTGCTTTCAGAATTGCACAATAACTTGGATTTAAGTCATGATTGTGATTAATTGCCATTTTTCTAATAGACATATATTGATGTTTTGATAAATGTGTACTTACTATCATAGATAACGCTTCTTCTTCTGAGAGCTTCGTGGCTTGTTTTCTTTTCTTCAACCATGAGTCACGAATTTGTTTACCTCTGGTAGGTGTTGTTGTGGTCACTTCTTTTAATAATTTTGCTGCATTTTCGTCACCTTCAGCCCCCAAATTCATCACTGTGGCATATGAAAGCTCCGCAGCACCCACATTCTCCCTCAGATTTTGAATTTTCCGCCTCTTACTTCTTTCACTTAATTGCTGAAATACTTTCGAAGGACGTCCACGCTTTTCCGAAGAAGTGGAAGGAAAGTCTGTAAATGGTAATTCAATTTCTTGCTGTAACCAGTCTGAATATTTTTGAAGAAACATGCTTTCGGTTCGGTGACATTTCTTCCAACGCTGATAGTATTTAAGAAAAAAGCTCATTCTTATTACGCTGTGTAGAGATTTTGTGCTCTGACTGTCCAAATTTAATTCAAATTTGTTCTTCACATATTGCACAACATGTTCTTCTTGTAGCACACTGGTCTCATTATTCTTTTCTTTCATTTTCTCGTAAAGTTCTCTGCGACTAACATGTAAATTCATTTTTCACACACTATATTGTCACACACTATTCACTGACCTGATACAAACAAACAGCCCTCTGGAAACTGAAGAAATTAAGAGTCTGTGGTTTACCACCGACAAGCCACCCCTCGAGTAAACAAACATAAATTTCAGGAAGTGCTCAGCGCCCGCGAGTTGTATAGCGGGAGAACACCTTCCCGATGTCAGCAGCTGGCTGCTCATAAATAACAGGGAAGCTTCACAAACAAAAGGTCATAGTTCACAGCAGTGCAAGGTGTTGCAGATGAAACCTTCAGTGATAGACTTATAATTATCTACCAATATACATTTGAAAGTTTCGCGGTGGACATGTTTGGCCATTTTTTTAAAACTCTAAAAACATTTTTGTTTTTTTCGCAAAATACGGGCATTCAAATTTGTATTTTTTTATCAGACTTAGAAACAAAAAACACAAAAAATTGTAACTGTGCCCTATATATAAGACCATAACACATTCACAAAAAATACACCTAGTATTTTATTTTGCATTGTTCAGTCAGAAACAATGTAAGCAAAATCACCTACAGAATTGCAAAATTAATCGAGAAAGAGTTACAGCACTTTTGAACTTAAGTATTGACCAGAACCATTGGAGTATACTTTCAAAAACACTTAGTCCTATCAGAATGACTACTGAGGATTATTATTAAGCGAATTGTGTGTTTAAAATATGAAGTTCGAAAAATTATTTTTGTCCGGGTTTTTAGCGATTCGGACCACTGTGCGACGTCTCGACTGATATATACAGTATATATATATATATTAATCATCATCATCCATTATCAATCCACTGCTGGACGAAGGTCTCTCCAAGCCTCTTCCACAACGGTCTGTCTTGTGCCAGTCTTCTCCATGTTACTCCCGCATACTTTCGAATTTCATACACCCATCTCCCATGTGGTCTTCTGAAGAACAGACCATCGATGGACAATCTAAAATTTCGACTGTCCATCGATGGTCTCTTCTTCTGGCAGTATGTCCAGCCCATTACCTTTTCAGGGATTTTACTCTGATCATGATGTCTTCCACTCTTGTCATTTTTCTGATCCACGAGTTCCTCTTCTTATCTCTGCTGGTTACACCAAACATGCACCTCTCGATGCCTCTTTGAGTTGTCTGCAGCCTCTGTACGTCTATTTTAGTTAAGGTCCACGTCTCTGCACCATACGTAAGCACTGGAAGGATGCATTGATGAAACACTTCTTTTAAGACATAATGGCATATTGCTCTTGAAAATTATACTGTTTCTTCCCAAAGCTCTCCAGGCGAGTTTTATACGCCGATTAGTTTCTTCATCAATGTGACCCGCACTTAATATCTGCTGTCCAAGATAAACGTACGTGTCTGTTATCTCCAGTTTTTCTCCATCAATTGATAAATCGTCATTCCTTGTAAAAACTTTGTACATCACTTTTGTCTTCTGAAAGTTCATTTTTAATCCCACTTCTTTACTTTTGTTAGCAAGTTCCTGGATCATACTCTGCAGCTCTGATGGGGTAGTTGCAAAAATGACTATGTCATCAGCAAAACGAAAGTGAGTTAGATAATCTCCATTAATCTTTGTCCCTTTGTTTTCCCAGTTCAGTGATTGAAAGACATTTTCCAAAGTGACATTAAAGAGCTTGGAAGATATGGTGTCACCTTGTCTCACTCCCTTTCCAATTTTTATGGGTGCTGTATTCTCAAACAGCCGAATCTTTGCACTTGCATATTCATAGATGTTATTAATAATATTAATGTATGCATCTTCAATACTGCAGGATTTCAAAGGCATTGTAACTGCTGATGGTTTCACTGAATCAAAGACCTTTTCATAATCGATAAAAGCCATGCACAATGGAAGTTCATATTCCCTCGCTCTTTCAATTAGTTCTCTCAGTACGTGGATATGATCTATAGTGCTGTAGCCACTCCTGAATCCAGCTTGTTTTCTTGGTTGAGGTTTGTCCATTGTCACCTTCAAGCGGCGTGAAAGAACTTTAGTGAAGATTTTATAAACCACTGATAGGAGGCTTTATAGGTCTGTAGTTCCTGAGATCCTCAATGTCACCTTTTTTTATGTAGCAGGATTATTGTAGCGTTGTTCTAATCCTCAGGAATCTTCCCTTCATTAAGGCATCGAGTGAAAACTTGGGCGGGTACTGTTTCAATTTCTCCACTTGCTTCTTTTATGATGTCTACAGTAATTCCATCTTCTCCTGGAGCTTTCCCCCGCTTCATGTTCTTAATTGCATGTGCAGCTTCTGCTGGGAGGACTGGAAGAACTCTGGTACTGGTACTTTTCATGATGTCTGGAGTACATGTATCATCCTTTTCATATAATGTGGAGTAGAAATCTTTTACTCTTGTCAAAATTTCGCCTCTATTTCTTGTTACAGAACCATCTTCTTTCCTCAGTGCCATAATCTGTTTTCTTCCCTTACTGAGATGTCCCTTTGCTCTCTTTAGGCTTTGTTATCTTTACCAAAGCCTGAAGAGAGCAAAGGGACATCTGAGTAAGGGAAGAAAACAGATTATGGCTCTGAGAAAAGAAGATGGTTTTCTAACAAGAAATAGATGTGAAATTTTGACAAGAGTGAAAGATTTCTACTCAAAACTGTATTAAAGGGATGATACATGTACTCCAGACATTACAAAAGGTACCAGAGCTCTTCCAGTCCTTCCAGAAGAAGTTGCACATGCAATCAAGAACATGAAACAGGGAAAAGCTCCAGGAGAAGATGGAATTACCGTAGACATCATACAAGAAAGAAGCAAGTGGAGAAATTGAAACAGTAGTCGCCCAAGTTTTCACTCGATGCCTTAATGAAGGGAAGATTCCTGATGATTGGAACAACGCTACAATGATCCTGACACATAAAAAAAAGGTGACATTGAGGATCTCAGGAACTACAGACCTATCAGCCTCCTATCAGTGGTTTATAAAATCTTCACTAAAGTTCTTTCACACCGCTTGAAGGTGACAATGGACAAACCTCAACCAAGAAAACAAGCTGGATTCAGGAGTGGCTACAGCACTATAGATCATATCCACGTACTGAGAGAACTAATTGAAAGAGCGAGGGAATATGAACTGCCTTTATGCATGGCTTTTATCGATTATGAAAAGACCTTTGATTCGGTGAAACCATCAGCAGTTACAATGCCTTTGAAATCCTGCAGTATTGAAGATGCATACATTAATATTATTCATAACATCTACGAAAATGCAAGTGCGAAGATTCGGCTATTTGAGAATACAGCACCCGTAAAAATTGGAAAGGAGTGAGACAAGGTGACACCATATCTCCCAAACTCTTTAATGCCGTATTGGAAAATTTCTTTCAATCACAGAACTGGGGAAAGAAAGGGATAAAGGTTAATGGAGATTATGTAACTCACCTTCGTTTTCCTGATGACGTAGTCACTTTTGCAACTACCCCATCAGAGCTGCAGAGTATGATCCAGGAACTTGCTGACAAGAGTAAAGAAGTGGGATTAAAAATGAACTTTCAGAAGACAAAAGTGATGTACAATGCTTTTACAAGAAATGAAGATTTATCGATTGATATAGAAAAGCTGGAGATAACAGATGCCGTGCGTTTATCTTGGACAGCAGATATCAAGTGAGGGTCACTTTGATGAAGAAATTAATCGGCGTATAAAACTTGCTTGGAGAGCGTTTGGAAGAAACAATATAATTTTCAAGAGCAATATGCCATTATGTCTTAAAAGAAAAGTTTTTGATCAATGCATCCTTCCAGTGCATCCATATGGTGCAGAGACGTGGACCTTAACTAAAAGAGTCATACAAAGACTGCAGACAACTCAAAGTAGCATGGAGAGATGCATGCTTGGTGTAACCAGGAGAGATAAGAAGGGGAACTCGTGGATCCGAAAAATGACAAGAGTGGAAGACATCATGATCAGAGTAAAATCCCTGAAATGGCAATGGGCTGGACATATTGCCAGAAGGGACAGACCATCTATGGACAGCTGAAATTTTAGACTGGATTCCGAGGGACAGGAAAAGACCCAGAAGAAAACCACGTGGGAGATGGGCGGATGAAATTCGAAAGTGTGCGGGAGTAACATGGAGGACATTGGCACAAGACAGACCGTTGTGGAAGAAACTTGAGGAGACCTTCGTCCAGCAGTGGATTGATATTGGTTGACAAAGATGATGTTACTGTATATGATCTCCTCATCATTGTCAACTATTACCAATCCACTGCTGGATGGTCTGACCAAGTTTCTTCCTCAACGGTCTGTCTCTCTCTCAGAGCTTCGGCCAACGGAAGTAACGATTTCCTTTTTACATTAAAGTTTACTAGGGCTAATCTTATGCTGCTCACAGAAAAATGGGTAAAATGTTGTTAATTGTTGTCTCAACACAAATACTGCTGTAATTTGTAGATCCGAGTTGAAAAGGCCTTCTAGGAAATGATGATGCTGACTGACATATATCGCTGAGTTTAGGATTGGGGTTTCTGTGATAATTTTTATCCAAATATAGTGGGCCACAAAAAATCCGTTTCCAGGGCCGTTTATAAATCGCCAGTCCAACACTGGCTTTATACGATGCAAAATAAAAATAATAATAATAATAATTTTTGATCGTGCATCTAGATCGGAGATATCGTGCCTCAAGTCAGACGAACAAACAGTGCTTTTCTCTAAGCGTGTACTTTTTTTTATAAACAGGCGTGCTGAAGAAGTAGCTTCATATGCCACAAGGGTTATTTTCTTTACGAGTTTATTAACCTGCAGTTTTTAATATTTTTGAGCATTTGTATGCACCCGATTGTGCTGTAGTCTGTATTTTTTATTATTTATAGATTTTATTTTGTACACTGTAAGTAGATTACATGTACTATTGGCAACACCTTTCATGAACTTGGTTCTCTTGTGGTTGTTAATTATGGCTCGATGGCTACCTAGAAGTGTGTCGTCATGCTTGCATTGTGGTTTTTGTGTGACGACAGCGCTTCTTATCCATAAAGGTGTATTGTTAACCTCTGTCAAAATGCGGTTTCTGTTCGACTGATGATGTGCCGTTTAGGAATGAAATGTATTCCGTCGTGGCATACCTTGATGTAGAAATTCAGCGCGGAGAATGCACTTCTCTCTCGTTTGTCCAGACCGCACATCACAAGACCTCTGGTCCTTTCGGATCTTGCACTATGTTGCAGAATCCCATTGTCTTCAGATGGGAAATAACTAGCTGCGCAATTTTTATGACCTAAAACCCTCTCTTCTGAAAAGAATCGTGTAAGGAAAAATATTTTTTCCATACTTTGATGACTTGCGTAATAGTTGGTCGAATTCGACAATGTGTTTCTTTTGTGGGATTGGGTTAGAGGTTGTACGCCTGTGACAGCGAGCCTGAGATCATTCCTTATTTCCTGGATTATGGTAATTGCGTTTGATATTAAATTGGACCTTAAATTAGGGATTTGTTGCATTGAAATAAAATTACGTAAGCAATATTGTCGTAAGTGTGACATTTTATTTTCCCACACTGAAGGCAAGTTGAACTTTGCATAACCCATCTATCGCTGAAATGTGGGCGTCAGTTTGATACTCATATACACTGAGAAATCACTTTATTAGGTACACTGTCACATCATGTCTATGAAAAGGAAAACTGATATTTTGTATTACATTTTAAATAAGTTTCCGATGCCCTAAAGACAAGTTAACTTTGCCGCCCCGGTGGCGCAGTGTTTTAAGCGATGGCTTCTGATCATTCATCCGAAAGGGGTCCGGGTTCGAATCCCGGTGAGGCATGGGAGTTGTGTTTGTCTTACGGCACTGGCTCTCTCCCTTCCCTGGAACCAGTGGCCCTAAATTGGGGATGGGCGACTGCTTACAGCCCATTGAGTTGCTCACGTTAAACCTCCAATCAAAAAAAGGCTAAACTTGACACGATCTGTCTAAAGCATCGAAAGATGGCATCAGTATTAAGGGACCTCTTTATTTGGTACAACCTCATAAATATGTCTACGGAACGGAACTCATAATGTAACATTTTAAATAAAAATGCGCTGAAGATAAAAGTTGAAATTGATAGTAACCCGTCAATAGGCTCCTAGCCTTTTCGAATAGATGCGCCACTTTGTGTTGTTAATTGAAAATTGATAGTAACCCGTCAATAGGCTATTAGCCTTTCCGAAGAGATGCGCCACTTTGTGTTGTTAATTGATGCAGAGGGCTGCTCTTTCTCTTCAAAAATCGGCTTGGGGATTCAGTGTATCTTTGTATGTACTTTATTTGCAAGGAATTTTTAGGTGCACCATATTTTATTAAATCACAATAATCTAACGCGAAACATGATATCACAAAATACATATTATTAATTTTGTATTTCGTATGATCCCCGGTGTTCGATATGATGTTGGCGGCTTCAAAATCGGGGTCCGTTTCACACATAGTAGTAAAAGGTAACACAAGTGTTGATCGGAATTTTCACTTCACAATTTTCACCCATGAAAATATGCGTTCATAAATATATTTAGAGCCAAACAGTTTTTTTTATTTTTTCGTCCAGTGCTCAACTATTGCGTAGAGAATTGCGGGCACTTCTAACTCCGTAAAACGTTTTTGAAACGTTTATTCACTTTACCGCCAGTTGTCACGCCAAAAGGAAAGATATGAATGAATTTTACACTCATTGTCAAAAAAAAAAAAAAAATAATTACACCCAGGAGGAAGCAACCGACAGGAATGAAACTTGGTGGGTAGGTTTGACCTCGTGAGACATGTAAATGATGCAAGTATCACACCCGGCCGTGCTTATGACGCTAGCAAGGAGGGGTCGTAGCGCTGTGCTTGACCGGCATAGAAGGTTGTCTCGTTGCGCTTGCTTGCCATTCTGACTCGTGCTGTTGTGTTAGTTGCATCCTTTGCAAGTGAAGTATGCCTTGGAGGAAAGTTCGGAAGCAATTCGAGCAGTTGGAGGAGTTCGGAGAAGGGCCTCGTCATCGGGCTCCGGGAAGCGGGATGGTCTTATCGCCGTATTGCGGGCCGTACCAGTCGTGCGGATATCACCATAGCACGCTGTTGGCAGCAGTGGATAGAACAAGGCACGCAGCAGCGACAGGTAGGGTCTGGGAGACCTAGACGAACCACGGAGAGAGAGGACCGACGGGTTGTCCGACATGCGCGTAGTGACCCAACAGCCACGATTGCGGATATTCAGCGAGCAGTGGTGCCCTCCATGCATCGTGCGATTAGTGCCAGCACCAATGGCAGACGGCTGCACGACGTAGGACTATACGCACGCAGACCGTTAACGACGACTGCCCTTAACACCACTGCTTCGTCACCAAAGACTGCAATGGTGTCGTGCCAGTCTGTCATGGAGCCACTCAGAATGGCAGCGGGTGATCTTCAGTGACGAGTCCCGCTTTTGTCTTGGAGGAGACGACCAACGAATCCGTGTGTGGAGGCACCGTGGTCAGCGCCAAGATGAACGGTTTGTTGTCGAGCGTCACACGTCCAGAAGGCCTGGTGTCATGGTGTGGAGTGCAATTGCCTACGATGTCAGATCACCTTTAAAATTCATTACAGGCACTTTGACAGCCCATCGTTGCGTTAATGAGGCCCTGCAACCAGTGGCCATACCTTTTGTGAACGCTCACTCCGGTGCCATTTTCCAACAGGACAACGCTCGTCCGCATACTGCTGCTGTCTCGAGAGCTTGCCTTCAAGGCACTGACACTCTGCCATGGCCAGCCACATAGACAGACTTATCACCGATTGAAAATGTGTGGGATACTATTGGACGCCCTATCCACACTCTATCCCTACCGCGCCATCTGCAGGAACTGCGTGAGAATATTCAAGCTGCATGGGATGGCTTATCGCAGGACACCATTAGGAACCTGTACAACTTCATGCTGAGACGTCTGGCATGCTCTGTGAGCAAACACGACGGCAGGACGCCATACTGAGAGAGACTACTTATTGGCGTGTAGCTCAATAAATATTGCCCATATCAGTCACAATGTTTAATCATTTATTGTTCCTGGTAACCTTTACCTTCCTCCCGAATAGCATTGCAATCCGACACGTCCTTCTGGATGTAACTATTTTTTTGACGATGAATGTATGATTTGTACGTTTTTCATTTTTATTTTATTCGATTGTGCTCTCATTTTTTCTAATAACCATTTTGAAATTTTTGGAAATGCATTGAGTTGCATTTGAAGTCTCTCCGCCGCCCCGGTGGCGCAGTGGTCTAAGGCGCTGGCCTCTGATCATTCGTCCGTAAGGGGTCCGGGTTCGAATCCCGGTGAGGCATGGATGTTGTGTTTGTCTTACGGCACTGGCTCTCTCCCTTCCCTGGAACCAGTGACCCTAAATTAGGGATGGGCGACTGCTTATAGCCCATTGAGTTGCTCACGGTGGTCGTTAAACCTCCAATCAAAAAAAAAAAAAAAAGAAGTCTCTCTTGGCACTCTCATCTTTACTAAGAACTCTTTTTTTCCCCCGCACTCAGTATAATGATCGAGGTTAGAAAATGAAAACTGGTGTAGAGCCACTTATCATAAAATTCTCAAAAGACATTTTTTAAAAGGGTTGAAAGACGTTTAAAGACCTGTCAGTGAGCCTCACGTGAACCTTAAAAACTATGTCTAGTGATACGGATCTCAAGCACCAAGTTATGCCATCAGATATTTATTAAAACGCAATCACATAGTAGCTCTGAATTTGAATAAAGTTTTGAAACGTTGTCCAAACACGCTTCCACATATATTGAATTCACACAGGAAATGACTTTGTTGTCTTGCTCCGATGTGGATCGAATTTGAGAACAGAAACCATAATAGGGGGTTGTTATTTAATGTACGTATATATTGAAGCTTCTATTTTCCTGAAATGAAATAAATTTTAGTGCTTTACGTAGATTGTGTGTGGCTCAAATCTTGTTAAACAGAGTTACTTCCCGCTATTGTTATTTCTACTGACAATAATGTTAACCATCTTCAAAGTGTGAACAAATAATTAAGATGGTGGATTAATCATCATTTGTGCTCTTTTCACAAACTTTTACGAAGTAAACACTGCTAATATTTGTGAAATCTTGGTAGCACGTTATGCAAATAAAATAAATCGCTAATTAATGAGGTGCCTTTTTTAGTCAAATATGTAGGTGATGACATTGCAGTGCCTTTCGAAACCAAACCTTTGTTAACATAAAATCTCTGTTAACACAATTCTCTCAGTTACCCCGATTTTTTTTTTAATTGTGATGAAACTCACCAACTTTAAAATATATATCCTATGTAGATTTTAACAAACTGGTTTTGAAAGAAAGCTAAAACGGATGGACCTTTTCAGAGATTTCTAGTCGGTTGGGGAGGAGCGTTATCATAGTCTTGAGCTGGAAAAATGGCTAATTCTTCAGTCGTCCAGTAATTGAGTGGTACTATGGCTCTGGTTTCTGACTTCTCTCTGTCCTGTGTCGAATGCCAGGACAAGACATGTTTGTTGTATTTGTTCTGCTGGAGCTGATTCTTTGTCTTCCCTGGATCCACTGAATCTAAATTAGAGATGGGCTAAGATGAGCATGTCCTTCCGTCCCCCACTTTTTACAGAGCAACTCAGCCCTCGCGTTTCTTGTATTTTCCCTCATTTCTATTTGCTGCTCCTGGTTGAAAACATTTTGCGTTTTTGCTTATTGTTTTTAATATTACATTTGTTTGGCTAAATCCTTTGCTGCAGAAGTTTGCGCTTACAGTATTTCCAAATAATTGTTTACTTTCAAGCGTTACTCAGTTAAAACACACCTAACTTTTTCTATTATTGTTATGTATTTTTTGCGTAATAAAGTGTCACATTCCCTTAAGGAAAAGGTTTTGGATAATTTTAATTTAGTTTAAGCCACAGATATTTAGTGTGAGAGCAGATATCGGTGTTTTTGCTGTGTCGTTTGTTTCATGGGTTACGCATTTCAAACGTATCAGCTGTGTTTTGTTGATGAGTCCTGTTTTATGTTCGAACAGACGCTACATACGTCTGTCGTGCTTTTATCGTTTCCTATTAGCGCATATCTGGCAAATGCTGATGCAGTGCTCGAGTTTATCATGTCTGCAAAATTGCGTAACAAGTCTGGGGACAGACACCGAAGCTCATTTGTTGGCGACTTTGAATTTCGACTTTTACGGAAATCCACTGAAAAAAAAAATACAATTCGGAAATGCTCTGTGCAAAACGAGGGAGCGCATAGGATTTCATTCCCGAAAGAAGAGTAAATTTTGCGATTTTGTTTGAGTTATGCAAACCACATTAACTGTCGGGAAGTAATGGATGTGTCGTTTGTTTTTCATGTTAAAATTGTCGAGGCAAGAGTTCAATTAAGGGAGCTCGTGTTGCGAACATTCGTACTTTCCACTGATGGAATAGTAGGGGGTTCGTGTGTTACAACGTATTTGCGATGTTGAAATTCAATGATTGCCACACACCTGACCAGCGCTTAATAACACACGCGGCTGCCATACTAACGCTCATAAAATTTGTGCCTCCGTTAACGCCCATAATATTTCTAATGGTCCAGAGTGTATTTTTTGGATGAGGTACTGACCATTTACATGTCCGTCTGCGCTAGCTTCTCGAAAGGTGTTAAATTCGATTTCTGGCTCTGGTGCTCTCATTTCCATGGTGCCATGAATAATAAATTAGGGGGGCGGGGGAGACATCCTCTTAGGGATCAGGCGAAGAGTTTCTGGTAGGGGCACCTACCAAGTTTCATTGCCGATCCTAAGAGAAATAAAGCAATTCAAAGTAACACCACGTGAACTACATTGCCATCAAAATCGTTTTGCTTTTTGAACCAATTTTTTTTTAATTCCGGTCTTTTAAGCTAATGCTTCCCGACACGTGGGTCCTGAAACGTTATTAAGTGCCCCAAGAAAATTTTATGGATGTACCTCGTATATTTCTGTACGTAGTTTTTGTTATAATCTGATGACAAAAACATGATATTTTGAATATTTCAAAAACGAAAAAAATCTTTGAAAATTCTTGTAATTTTGTATTATAATCTGATGACAAAAACATGATATTTTGAATATTTCAAAAACGAAAAAAATCTTTGAAAATTCTTGTAATTTTGTATTAACGGTAAACACGCAGATGCTATACTTTCTTTGCTAAGTTCACGGGAAAAGCTCAAATATCTCATTGAAATCGGGAATATTAAAAAAAATTGAAGCATAGTTTTGTCGACAAGGTGAGTTAAACGCATCAAGTGAAGTTAGTGTGAATGATAAATTTAAATCACAGTAAAAATTTTCATTTTTGAAGAATGTTTATAAGTGAGAGAAGTAAGACAAATACAATAAAATGCGATAAGTAGAATGGGTGAGAAACGATTTCAGATTTGAGGAAAATGTATATTCATTTCACGCAAAGTCGTTAAAAACATATTTTGTATTTTATCTAACACACAAAATTATAACCACAATGAGAAAGAAGGTAATGAATTTTTAGAATGTGCCGTGAAAATATTAAAATTCATGATTTGTTCCGTGACGTGAAAAACGTTGGAAAGCAATAGTTAAGGCTATTCATTGTTTTAAAAAAAGTAACTTTTCTTTTCTTTTGACATCCATCAGTGTTTAATTTGGGTTCAGACATTTGAACGGCTCTCAAAGTTAAAAAAATATATACAGAGTGACCAGAAAAATGTTCTCTGACATTTGTCTTAATTTTTAAGATTAATACTCATCAAAGCTTTGAAACATTTTGTTTTTCTGCTACCAATCCAGTCTTCTCTCGAACGCTGTTCAGGGAGATTCTTTGAATGATATACGTTGTAGGAAAGTGCTGGGATTTGTAAATAATCCAAACTGAACTTGGTGATAAAGCGCTTGCAGTTTCCATGGCCCTGGAGTTTAGTTGAAAGCCCTAGATAGAAGCAGTAAGGAAATGACGTCGCAAAACTGTGAGGGCGCATCATCAACCTTTCTCAGTTCACTGCTGGGTGAAGGTCTCCCCAATTTTCTACCATGTCACTCCGGCATGCTTTCGAATTTCATCCACTTGGTCTCTTCTGGATCTTTTCCCGACCCTTGGTATCCAATCTAGTATTTCAGTTGTTTAACTGTGGTCAGTGCTTCTAGTAATATGTCCAGCCCATTGGAATGATAAATTGCTCTTCAAAATTGAACTGTTTCTTACAAATGCACTCCAGCTAAGTTTTATACAGCTCTTCATTTACTCTTCGACGTGGTCCTCCCTTGATATCTGTTGTCCAAGGTAAATGTAGGCGTCAGTTACTTTTTAAATTTGCTCCTTCAACCTCTAAATCTTTGATTCTTATAAAAGCATTGTACACCAGTTTTGTTTTCTCTAAGTTCATCTTATATCCCACTTCTTTACTCTTCTCAGCTAGTTCCTGGATCTTACTGTGCTGGTCTGAGGGGTTGCTTGAAAGAATGACTATGTCGTCAGCAAAATGAAGGTGGGTTCATCAGTCTGTACTAATCTTTATACCGCTGAGGGCTTATATCTCGAAAATGTAAGCCCTATGTATATAAAAAAATGCCAGAGAATATTTGCATAAATCTACACTATGAATCACCACCTGTGGATTTTGAGCTCCTGTTTCTGGCAGCTCTGTACCGAATTTACGACACCATGCGTACAATAAGTTGTTTGAAAGTGTTAAATTCTCACGTCATCCTGGTATGATATTTCTTCAAATTTATTTAAAAAAAGTGTGTGCGTGCAAAGCTCTTTGAACCGAAGAAATCTTTAGGAAAGCCGTAGACAGGTGAGGACGGTCGTAGCTTATCTCAGGTTTTGCCTCAACTTATGAGATATAAAGGTTCGTTGTAAAGTTTGCTGATGAAATGCCTCGGTCACTCGGAAGTCTGGTGACAAACATGTAGATAAACATAGGAACTGATTTCTTATCTCGATGTCACTGTAGACAAAGCTTCAATACGACGTAAGGTGACTAAAAGTTGCGACTGGCAGTTACGGAATAATTTTTCAATCTTACGTGACAAAACGTTTTCTAATCAATTCGTCGGATGATTTGCCTTATTCATTCGTTTTTCGTCGGAGAACGTTTTTTTAAGGAATACACTCTGCTGCTTGGTGGCCGAGGATTCGGCCATATTTATTACGCAGAAGATTTGGGTTGGAATCTCTAGAAGAAATGGATATCGATGTTGAGTTCCTTTTGTGGATTTGATTCTCGCCCTTCCTTGTAGAGCCAGTTGAGATTGGTGACTCTCTTTGCTTTAATTTGGTTGTTAAGCTACCCCGAAAAGAAAAAAATCCGTAAATTTGTTTCTGAATTTAGACAGTGATCTATTGCAAGTGGATGTCGTTAATTGTGACCTGTTTTGGTTTCTAGTGTCTTTTAATTGGCTTCCTGTTGTACTGGAAATATGTAGTACCCAGAGATCTTACAGTGTAGTACTGTACTCTCCTTTTACAAAAAAAGAAAAGAAACATCAGATTAAGTATATGTTATGTGTTTTTACATTTGAAATGGAAACGTAGATTAAAAAGAAAGTCTTGCCAACCATCGTGTGCGTGATTTTTTTTTTATCCTTCAAATTACTTATAGTGGAAAATTCTGAAAAGAAATACTGCAGCCGTGAATCACACTGTGGAAATTCAAGCGTTTGTCCCATCGATGTATCAGCTGAAAAAATCTGTTTTGATAAAAATCAGCACATTTCCATTGGAGAAAAGTTGTGACCACCTGTACGAGCATTTCCTCCCCAGTGAAGTGCGAGCAGGCCACTTAGGTGACCCTTCAGCTCTCCGAACAGAAAGAAATCAGATAGTGCAAGTTCCGGACTGTAAGGATGGTGACTCATTAGCACCCGCCCATATTTCTCCAGCCCAAACTTTGCTTTGTCCTCCTTATGCACTGTTGTGAAGTGAACGTACACTGGCGTGCAAAAATTAAGGACGAGACGGTTTTTCAAATGTAACGTCGTGCAGAAGTGCTCCACATCGACTCAAATCATACCATAAGATCCCCAAGACGTAAGAATATGGGACAGTGAGCAAAACCGTCCAAACAAGGAATCCAAAGGATACAAAGGCACTTTATTTAAAAGGTAGCTTCGAGCACAACTGGACAGAAGACAGAAATGTCCATGTGACAGGCGGCTGCCAAGAAAAATACAGTCTTTAGTAGGGGATATGATCCCCCTGACTGCGTTGCAGGATTTACAACGTCTGTCCATGCTAAGGACGAGGTTGTCAAGGAGCTGTTGAGGCATCGCGGCCCATTCCTCTTGTAGCGCCAATCGCAGCTGCGGAATCGTTTCTAGCGGCTGGTGACGTGCTGCCAAGCGTCTCCCGAGAAGGTCCCACACGTGTTCGATTGGATTTAGGTCCGGGGACCTTGCGGGCCAATCCATGCGTTGAATATCTTCACTCTCCAACAGCTGTGCGACAGCCACTGTACGATGAGGTGTAGCGTTGTCGTCCATGAAGAGGAATGCAGGACCCACAGCACCTCTAAACAACGCACGTGAGGCAGGAGAACCTCGGTACAACAGCAGACACCAGTGACTGAACCTCCTTGGAAGATGTGGAGGCAGTACGGCTACCAAGCATGATACCGCCCCAAACGAGAGCTCCGCCACCTCCAAACCGGTTCCGTTCGATGATGTTGAAGGTGTGATTGCGTGTTCCCTGCTCTCTCCAGATGTGTATACGTCCAGAATCGCTCGTCAGACTAAATCGGCTCTCATTCGTAAAGAGAACTCGACTCCATTGCTGATGTGTCCAGTTCTTGTGTTCCTGGCACCACAGAAACCGTCGTTTCCGATGAGCAGGCGTTAATGGCACACACCGTACTGGTCGTCGTGCAAATAGACCACCTTTGTGCAGCCTCCTGGCCACAGTAAAACGCGATAACGGACGTCCAGTTGTCTGTTGCATGTGCCTTGCGATTTCTCCCGCTGTCTCTTCTCGCCTGTAGGACAATATACCGGTCATCCGCCGGCATGGTTGCTCGTGGACGACTACTGCTAAACTCTCGGACAGCTGTTTCTGTCGTTTGAAATGCTCTCCAAGCTCGTGAAATGATGCTGTGAGCGATCCCGAACTCCTCGGCCACACTTGTCACACTTCGACCTTCTTCCAATTTCCCAATGACGCCACCTCGGGTAAAGTCATCCAGATGTCGTCTACTGGATTGCCTGTTGGCCATATCACACGGTGGCAGCAACTCGACGTCGTTCAAACCGATGTACACCGTGCAATAGCTTTCACTGAATTTCTGAGCGTACACCGCCCGTGTGCTTTATACCCTTCCGACACACACCCCCTCCCCTACGTCATGCTGCATATATGCGCATGCCCTACCGTATCGGACCTAGTCCATTCCAAATAATAGTTCCTGGTCAGAACTGTAATTAAGTAGTGTTAAACCAGATGAAATGTGCGTTTAACGCTCTTTTTTTAAATTACTATTCATTTTTCATATTTCAGTAGTAAATGAGTTTAAATATTTATTAGTATGAAATATAGTAACATAGATTAGTTCTAAGATTCACAATTCTGTTCCTAAACGTTATTAAAAGACAACGAATTTAGTAGGCCTATCACTCAGAATTCAATGCGTGTGCAGGCTTTTCTTTGTGTAAAATCCTTTTGAAATGATAAGGGGTGACTCCTATCGTGGAAAAATTGGTCACAAAAGCTTGAATTTCCATATGCTTGCAATTCAGTTAATAACTGTTACAATATTTCGGTGCTTTAGATAAGCTATATCAAGTTGGACTTGGTTTAAATGAATGCGCAAATGTTACTTTAAGTGTTACCCTTTCTATGCGTTTCTTTTCGTAGATATAATATGAGTGCTTTCCAAATAAGTAGCCGTTTATGCATATGAATGTCGGCTAATGCATTTTTCAGTGCGTTAGATGGGCTCTGTGAAGTTCAGCTTGTCTTCAGTGCATGGGAAACGTATTAAATTTTTTATGATGACGATGAGTGTTCATTTCCATAGAAATAATATAAGATTGTATCTAATAAAGTGACCACTCAGTGTATGTATACGTCAGCTGGTACCATATTTTGGTGCTTGAGATAGGCTATAAGGGCTTGAAAAATACCATGCTCAAGATGCCCCCTGGCATATAACTTATGGAACTGGGCAGGTAAATATACCGGTCAGGGCAACTAGATTTAAAAATAAAAGCGTTTGGAATAAAATTTCCTACTACAAGAAAAAAGACAGTCGTCGCATGTGGTGTTTCATTTCACAGATAATCACTGGAAATTGTATTATTGTTATCGAGTGCCAAGGACAGAAGATTATCACTTCTTTAATTATATTATGCTCTAGGTCCAGAAATTGGAACCATATGTTGTTTTGCTCCAAATGTTTTTTTTTTAGGCAGCGACTGGATGCATGTCTCTCATAGAACTAGCCTCTGGTATTTAGGGACGAAGGGCGAAAACTTCAACAAAAGGAACATGGCAGAATCAATAAATTTCTCAAATACTAATTTCATCATCCTACGATTTCATACCAATTTCAGTATTATCGTTGTGACATGTTTTAGCGAGCCTGTGGTTCCCAGGCATGTTTGGCTCGTTTCGTCCTTTACAAAGTACGGCCTTATGGAAAATACCTTCAGGAATCCATTTGCTAAGAAATCCGAGTATTTATTCAAGATATATATATACACAACTGTACATTATTTACATGCTTTATGGGTTATATCCCATACAACGAAAAAACATTATGCTGTATCACCGTGACATCTCCTTCTCCTCGCCTTCGAATTTCTAATGTCCTCCTCGTCTCCCTTCCTTCGCGCACCCCCAACGTTTTTTGGGGTTGCATTGTTGACACCTCGTAACGAATGTTCTTTAAGTTCCGCCTCCGACCATGTAAGAAGGCGTACCGAATATCACCTTGTACTTGACAACCAACGACTATCTTACGAGTTCGAGCAAAATGGCGTCTTTGAGGATCAATGTCCCCGATTGTATGAAAGAATGCCCACGGAAAAAACGCCCACTTCTCGAAAATAGGAAAAAACGCCCACAGAAAAAATGCTCACGGGAAAAATATGTGGTTGACTGATAAGTTTTTTATGTCTGTTATAAACGGTGTTCGGACAACTAGTCACAGACTGCTGGCCAAAAAACCGTTAGGGGTCATATAAAAATTGTGGTTTCTAGGCCACCTCACCTACATAACGCGAATATGGGAATGACGGAATGAAAACTTTTAGAAGGGCCTAAACGTTAGTACTAATATTATTTTCTGCCTGAGTAATACCGCAATATTAATAATTTGATGTGTAAAATATTTTCTGCAAACCTTACAAATGCGAGAGGAAAGTTCGGATTGAACTGATGGACTGTAGAGGTTGTATGGTGTTGGCCTGAAAGCAGTGGTAGTCTTATGCAACATTTATTTAAAAAACATACTAATGATTCACCGTTATCTTCAAGCCAACTGCTATACATCAATATCTCTGTAGTTCTGACATCTGTTTGTTATATTTGCGAACAACATGCACTTTGGATCAACAACTCCTTACGACTTAAACACCCAAAATGAACTGCGATTCTCACAGCAGAAGTTGTGTATGTATTTTGTAGCGACCAAAGAATTAAAAATGTGGTGCCATTTTGTGTTGTCATGTAGCGGGTACGTAGAACTGGACACGTTGCAATTTCAGTGCCATAAAATTGTTCTGTATAAACAAATTTCGTGTGGCTATATTCCCCACTACTTCAGCAACTATTGTTCATAATTTTTTTTTTAATATTTCATTTTCAGTAAGAAATTTAGACATTTTCATGATTTTCGGAGCTAAGACTAAGCGGAGAACTGGCCACAAAAATTTTAAGGGGCCGTATAAAAATTGCGTTCTGGGCTGCTCCGTGGCTACGTCTCCCCGAGATTGGTTATCTGACACACATAAAATGTCCGTAATTTCGTATTTTCTTATTTACGGTATTTTTCTAGAAACTACAACTAAACAAATTCTCTGAGAGTATGTGCAAACCCAGGAAACTTGTCGATTGTATGAAAGAATGCCGACGGAAAAAACGCCCACGGAAAAATCGCCCACAGAAAAAATGCTCACGGGAAAAATATGTGCTTGACTGATAAGTTTTTATGTCTGTTATAAACGGTGTTCGGACAACTGGTCACAGACTGCTGGCCAAAAAAGCGTTAGGGGTCATATAAAAATTGTGGTTTCTAGGCCATCTCACCTACATAACGCGAATATGGGAATGACGGAATGAAAACTTTTAGAAGGGCCTAAACGTTAGTCCTAATATTATTTTCTGCCTGAGTAATACCGCAATATTAATAATTTGATGTGTAAAATATTTTCTGCAAACCTTACAAATACGAGAGGGAAGTTCGGATTGCACTGATGGACTGTAGAGGTTGTATGGTGTTGGCCTGAAAGCAGTGGTAGTCTTATGCAACATTTATTTAAAAACATACTAATGATTCACCGTTGTCTTCAAGCCAACTGCTATACATCAATATCTCTGTAGTTCTGACATCTGTTTGTTATATTTGCGAACAACATGCACTTTGGATCAACAACTCCTTACGACTTAAACACCCAAAATGAACTACGATTCTCACAGCAGAAGTTGTGTATGTATTTTGTAGGGATCAAAAAATTAAAAATGTGGTGCCATTTTGTGTTGTCATGTAGCGGGTACGTAGAACTGGACACATTGCAATTTCAGTGCCATAAAATTGTTCTGCATAAACAAATTTCGTGTGGCTATATTCCCCACTACTTCAGCAACTATTGTTCATAATTTTTTTTTAATATTTCATTTTCAGTAAGAAATTTAGACATTTTCATGATTTTCGGAGCTAAGACTAAGCGGAGAACTGGCCACAAAAATTTTAAGGGGCCGTATAAAAATTGCGTTCTGGGCTGCTCCGTGGCTACGTCTCCCCGAGATTGGTTATCTGACACACAAAATGTCCGTAATTTCGTATTTTCTTATTTACGGTATTTTTCTAGAAACTACAACTAAACAAATTCTCTGCGAGTATGTGCAAATATGTCGGGGGAGGGGGGTGCTTAAAACCTCAAATATAAAGAATTTCTGGTCCGATCGGGAGATTTCCAGCGTTTACAAGCTACAACTCGTCGAATTATCTGAGGGTATCTGCTGCCTCAGGAAACTAGTTGGGGGAGGGGGGGGGGTATACCAAAATCGTAAAATATCAAGAATTCGACAAATTTTCTTAGCGCATGTCCCCTCTCTGGAAACCTTTCGGTGAGGCGGGGGGTGGGGGTGGGATTGTAATACCAAAAGTGTAAAATACGAACGATTTCTCGTCCGATCGGGAGATTCTCAGCAATTAGCAGCTACAACTCAACACATTATCTGAAGGCATGTGAATGATGAAAATCTCCGGGTCGGAAGAGAAATTCTTCCTATTCTACACTTTTGGTATTAACCCCCCCCTCACCCCGACAGGTTTGCTCAGTATGTTCATGCCGGCAGATAATGTCTCCAGTTGTAGTTTGTAAATGCTGAAAATCTCCCGATCGGACAAGAAATTCTATATATTTCACAATTATCATATAACCCCCCCCCAGGGTTTGCTGGTAGGCACGTGCGCTCAGATAATTTGCAGACTTGTAGTTTGAAAACCCTTAAATCTTTTGCTGAGTTGTAGATCATAAACATTTGTTATAAAGAATTACATTAATTATCGCAATAAAGAAAAGACGAAATTACGGAAACTTTATATGACTCAGATTACCAACCTCTGGGGGGGGGGTTAAATTCTGGTTCTGGGCGCAAGAAGTAACTTGATACTGCCGCAAGTTTCGAAGCAACCGATAAATTTAGATGACATATATGGGTTGTTTCTTGGGGTGGGTGGGGTCTCGTCGCTTTGTGAGCTCCGTTGAATTATCTATCTCGCACCTGCGGAGCTGGACAGCAAACGACTTTGACGAAAAGCAGATGGCTCTCCCCGCTGTAGAAAAGAGAGAGAGAGAGAGAAGGAGCGGCCTTGTTCGGTGACTGATTTCATACAATCAGTTCGGTGGTCAGCAAGAAGGATCTGTACACCTATACATATAGAATGCATATTTTTCAATAGTTGCTACATTTTTAATTTGACTGATAAACAGTCACTCGTGGATAATGCGGAGTTGCGGTCAATATATGCTTGTTCACCAGCTGCTGTATTCTGATTTTTTCCAATTAATATAATTCTTTATAACAAATGTTTATGATCTACATCTCAGCAAAAGATTTAAGGGTTTTCAGACTACAAGTCTGCAAATTATCTGAGCGCATGTGGTGCCTCAGGAAACCTGTCTGGGGGAGGGAGGGGTTAATACTAAAAGTGAAAAATATGAAGAATTTCTAATCCGATCGGGAGATTATCAGCATATACAAGCTACAACTCGACAGATTATTTGAGGACACGTGCCTACTCAGCAAACCTGTCGAGGGGGGGGGGGGGGGGTTATACCAAAAGTGTAAAATATGAAGTATTTCTCTTCCGACCCGGAGAGTTTCATCATTCACATGCCTTCAGATAATGTGTCGAGTTGTAGCTGCTAATTGCTGAGAATCTCCTGATCGGACGAAATTGTTCATATTCTACACTTTTGGTATTACACCCCTCCCCCTTCGCCGACAGGTTTCCAGAGAGTGGATATGCGCTAAGAAAATTTGTCGAGTTGCAGTTTGTAAATGCTGAAGATCTCCCGATCGGAGGAGAAATTCTTGATATTTTACGATTTTGGTATTACCCCCCCCCTCCCCGACTAGTTTCCTGAGGTAGAAGATACCCTCAGATAATTCGACGAGTTGTAGCTTGTAAACGCTGGAAATCTCCCGATCGGACCAGAAATTCTTTATATTTGAGGTTTTAAGCAACCCCCCCTCCCCCGACATATTTGCACATACTCGCAGAGAATTTGTTTAGTTGTAGTTTCTAGAAAAATATCGTAAATAAGAAAATACGAAATTACGGACATTTTATGTGTGTCAGATAACCAATCTCGGGGAGACGTAGCCACGGAGCAGCCCAGAACGCAATTTTTATACGGCCCCTTAAAACAGTTCATCAGTGCAATCCGAACTTTCCTCTCGTATTTGTAAGGTTTGCAGAAATACACATCAAATTATTAATATTGCGGTATTACTCAGGCAGAAAATAATATTAGGACTAACGTTTAGGCCCTTCTAAAAGTTTTCATTCCGTCATTCCCATATTCGCGTTATGTAGGTGAGGTGGCCAAGAAACCGCAATTTTTATATGACCCCTAACGCTTTTTTGGCCAGCAGTCTGTCACCAGTTGTCCGAACACCGTTTATAACAGACATAAAAACTTATCAGTCGACCACATATTTTTCCCGTGAGCATTTTGTCTGTGGACATATTTTCCGTGGGCGTTTTTTCCTTTTTTCGAAAAGTAAGCGTTTTTTCCGTGGGCGATTTTTCTGTGGGCGTTTTTTCCGTGGGCATTCTTTCCTCATACCATGTCCCCAAAATGTCCAGCAGTGTGTTTGTAAGGATAAATTGTCCGTTCTCGTACAAGATATCTTACACGGCTGTCACTTGAACACATACATATACACACGAAAAAGACACCAAAATCATATCTAAGTATTTAATGGGGCCTCTCGCTCGCAGAGATCCTCACAATCATCTTAAAACTTGAGATGCACGCTTTTGTGCATTGAACATTTGAAATACAGGCCCTTAAAACGGAAATGCAAAACTTGTGAAAAAAAATCGTCATATCCTTTAACTTAAAAATAATACGCTTCTTTTGAATTTTTATCTTAAAAGATAAATTTTCCTGGGCATCCAGCTTTTACTACCTGGGCTAGTAAATAATTTTTGCACATGCCCAGCTGGGCATATCACTTCTTGGTATGAGGAAATATTGCCTACGGAAAAAAGGTCCGCAGAAAAAGCGCCCGCGGAAAAATTGCCCACTTCTCGAAAATAGGAAAAAATGCCCACAGAAAAAGTGAGGTGTTTCTTAATTTCAATTAAGCAATAGAGAAAAGTAATCGGAATGCTTTTCTCCGCTCAACTATATAACGTTATCTAACATTATAAGGCCATCGTAGTTTGTTTTCAAAATGGCGGAAAGCGTCCTTTGTTCAAATGAACATTTGTGAGTGTGGTGTGTGCTTGGCTTTTTCAAGAAGAGTAACTACGCATAAGGCAAAGAATCTCCAGCATTCTTTTCACACGGGATTAGGGTGTGGCGCATAACAGGGAAAGCAACTTTAACGAAGTCCTTGGACTGTATGAGGCTCAAACACACGATAAAATAAAAAGAACTGACAAACGAGGCATCGTATAGGCTAAGTACTGGTGTCAGGGTGCACCAGAGGGGTGTAGAAGAACTGGCCACAGAAATTTTAAGAGGCCGTATAAAAATTTCGTTCTGGACCGCTTCGTAGCGACGTTGTCAGATGTTAGTTATATGAGTCACGTAAAGAATCCGTAATTTCGTATTTCTTTAATTGCGATATTTAATGCAGTTCTTTTTTAAAAAAAATTGCAAACTACAACTCTACAAATCCTGTGTGTTTTATATTTTCGGTATTAAGTCTTCCTCCCCCCTCCCCCTCCCCCTACAGGTTTCCTGCGTTTGTACGTGCCCTCACAGAATTTGTTGAATTGTACCTCGAAAACACTGAAAATCTGCTCCTGGTTGGGCTACAAATTTTTCATATTTAATATTTCTAGCATTTACCCCCCCCTTCCACAGAAAGTTTTCTGCGGGAGCAGATGCCCGCAAAGAATTTGTTGACCTGTAGTTTATAAACCCTGAAATTTTTTTGTTGAGTTGTAGATTATAAACATTTTTTATAAAAAATTACGTTAAATATCACAATTAAGAAAATGCGGAATTACGGCAACTTTATGTGACTCAGATAACCAACCACTGTAGACGTTGGCCACGAAGCGGTCAAAACGCAATTTCTATACGGCCCCCTTAAACTTTTCGTGGCCATTTTTCCCCAGCCACTTCTCCGGGTGGCCAGTTCTCCGGTGGCCATTTCTCCTACACCCGTTTTCGTTATGTAGGTGAAGTGGCCAAGAAACCGCAATATTTATACGGCCCCTAACGCTTTTGTGGCCAGTTGTCTAAACTCCGTTTATAACAGACATAAAAGCATATCAGTCGACAGTTGACATATTTTTCTCGTGGGCATTTTTTCCTATTTTCGAAAAGTTGGCATTTTTTCCGTGGGCGTTCTTTCTGTGGGCGTTTTTTCCGTGGGCATTCTTTCCGTGGACGTTTTTTCCGTGGGCATTCTTTCATACATTCAACTTCTCAGATACTTTCAGGTTCAACTTGTTTTCGCAGCATGCGAAACTGTTATTTAAAATGTTGTTCTACGTTGTAAGTCTTCGTTAAAAAAACAAAAAACAAACAAATGTTCAGAAAGCATGTACATATAAATGCATTTTATTGCATCTTGTAAAACAACTGCTGCTGACCTATGTTGCCCCCCTCCCCCCACCTTTTTGTGAAATGTCTCTGTCAGATCTGTAGGAATAGAAGTAATTTTATGCCTCCGAATTTTCCACCTCGTTTCTCCCCAGTGGGAAGATTGCGTCTTCAGGCGATTGAATGATTGCGCTCCTCCCCAGGGCCAGATTAAGGGGTGGGGGTTGGGGACTGAAGTCCCGGGCCGCGACCTCGAGAGGGACCTCCATTGATATTAAATAAATTTTGTAATTTGAATTTGCCTTGGTGCGTAATTCTCACAGAAATTCAAATTAACTTTTGGAAATAGCAAGCCGGACCCCCCCCCCCCCTCTGCTTGATCGTTAAAAAATCTTGCTATTCGAATATTAAGTCTACGTAGTCTTCTGTGCTGAAAGATTATTTGATGTTTTTTCTTTCTTCTGACGTTTGCTTCCGAAAAGCCACAAAACAACACTTGTGTTATTTTAGTTTCTTATGAGCGAACGCAAAGGATATGAAACTAATGGTTTTCTGGACCCACACTCATCCTGACGGAACCTTCAACACAAAATTACGGAAGAAAAAATTGACTTAAAATGTCCTGCAATCGCCAGCATTTCTTTTTTTTTTTTTTTGATTGGAGGTTTAACGACCACCGTGAGCAACTCGATGGGCTATAAGCAGTCGCCCGTCCCTAATTTAGGGTCATTGGTTCCAGGGAAGGGAGAGAGCCAGTGCCGTAAGACAAACACAACATCCATGCCTGACCGGAATTCGAACCCGGACCCCTTACGGACGAATGATCAGAGGCCAGCGCCTTAGACCACAGCGCCACCGGGGCGGCCCAGCATTTCTGCCACTTAAAAGTAAATGTGAATACTTTATAAGCTGAAATCATATTCACAACATACTAACGAAAACATTTTTCTTAACCAAGGGAATGTATTTAAATACTCCTGAATATTCTTTGTTGTCATCTTTTTTATGTGGCATTTAAAATGTTTTTAGCTAAAACCGATTGATTTGGGTAGTCCCGCAAATAAAAATGCAATTAATATACTGGGTAATTCAAAATGATTGCCCCGATTACAAATGACAATAACGTGTTTATGAAAGTAAATAGACAGCTGTTATACCTACACAAGAAACAAGGAAGTTGAGAATTTTATTGGAACCTACTGCTGTATTGCTATGGTGACCTAGGAAAGTGAGCTGCCAGTGGGAAGAAATGGCGACCGCAGCAGAAAAGGCGTTTTGCGTGCTGGAGTTTGAAAAGTGTCTCCCCAGGCCTCTGGATCTCACTCCTTGTGACTTCATTTTGTGGGTGTATGTCAAAGACCATGTGTTATGTGCCACCCTTGCCGAGAACACTACAAGAACTAAAGATGCGCGTTCAGCTTGCACTGGCATCAGTGACTACGGACATGCTTCATAATGTATGGCGTGAAATGGATTACCGTTTAGATGTTGTCTGCGTGACCCGGGGAGTCACATAGAACATTTGTAAGATATGGAAACAAAATTCTAAACTTCCTTCTTTATTGTGCAACAATGTGATCTCTGTATCTATGTTCATAAACCAGGTATTGTCATTTGTAATCGGGGAAATCATTTTGAATTACCGTGTACAAGCTGCTAGATAAGTAAAGTAGAATATGCGTTAACAATAATGAACATAACCACCATGATTTTATGGCAGTAATAGTAGCGATACAATGATTTATTTCAGATAACATTACCCTCCTCCCAGAAGAAAGATAACCTTATAATGTTTTACTAGGGATAATTAATAGCAAAATTACTTATGGAAATAAAGAAAGTTTTCTAAAAAGAGGTTTCAATTCAGCGCCAGCTCCGGACCTCAGCATGACATAATCGGGCCCTGTTTCTCCTAGCAGGCCCAAAACCGACAGCTAATTTTCCTTGTGTACTGTGTGTTGTCTTGTGGTTAATGTCTGACCCTTGTGTGCCTTAGACTGCGATAGGTTCCTTAGTCTCCCATCCGTGTTCGATGATTTTCCGTGTCTAACAGGTTGGAATGGAAATCGCAGGATTTCGCGTGGTTCACGATAAAATTTTACAGGTCTTGAAAAGCCCAGTGACTTCGCAGATTTTCCGTTGTAGCCTCCAGAATCGTAATTTCACTGCCGTGAAGACAAGTTTACTGCAGCCCGTATTTATTTTCCTACCTTTATAACTAAATTTCAGCTCGGTTTCTTTAAAGAAAAGTTAAATCTGGTATTTATGTACAAATAAAATGACACTAACTTACAAAAAATATTTTTATTCGTAACTTCATTCGAACGGAAATCGAATTGCTGAGTAGTTTTGTGGACGACTCATGGCAAATATTGCACAATACGAATCATATTCCGTCCGAACAATATGATTTACTCGTAATAGTGAATTACATAATTAAGCTTGCTCATCTGTAATTACAAGCATTCGTTGCCTGAGATTATTTTTTATTTTTGCTCATAGTCTGGTTTGCTGCCTCTTTTAAGAAACCTGCGGTAATCTCCCATTATAACAGGATCTCAGCGACCGTGGTACCGCTTTTACATCGGGATATACTAATGAAAGCTATCTTTCACGATCTTAAGTTTTCAGGTAAACAACCTAGATGAGTATGAAAAAGATGAATCGTCAGAGGCTTTCCGCAGTCTATACCGTCGTAGCATTTTAGTAAAGTTGACGTTAGAGATTCGTAAATTTCCTTCTTCCGAAAAATCGCATGTATCACCGCTTTAAGAGAAAGCCAACTTGCAAGTTCAATAGCCTGAAGCTTTGTGTCGAATGCGCCATCTTTGAAATGTTTCCTTATTCGAGGCCTAGTGGAAATTCCGTCGTAGTACATGTTAAATTGGGAAGGATTTCCTCTAGGTAAGTGAATCCAGTACCTTCTGCATCCTGTGCCTTTACGAAGTTCTTCGAAATGCAGAGGTATAAAACTGGGAGAATATCGATCGGTAGAACATACTTTACATTGCATTTGTTTGGTGCAAATTTGTCCCTCTTTTCCCATTCTTAAAACAATGCTTTTTCTTTTTCACGGCTATCCCGCTAACAAGGAAAGCACCAGTGTTTTATGAAGGCCAAGCTCTCGGTGGACCAACAAGTATCCGGATACCGTAAGCTAATCGCAAATATTCCAAACATAATCATGGGGACTTACTGCACTAAGAATCCTAGGGCATTAGTTTCTTTCAAGCGAACAGCATGAAATTTAGATACTGACGGTAGTTACTTTTCATTTTTCAGGAAAACTGCTTTTGAAGTTAATTTTGACGAATCAACAGATAAAGGCCATTCATTGGGATTGCACTTAACATTTTCATAAGGTTAATAGTATCTTTACTGAAATACATATTACCTTCCATACTGAGCTATATTGACGACACTTCATTGCGTTTACGATATATATAAATTTTTGTTCCTGCTGCTAGTAAATTCCACTGTTGTGGCCTCTGGAACCAAACATTTCACACGAGTTTGTCCCTAGCCAAGTGATTTAACTCTCCTCTCTTAGCGCCACGTTGTTACATTCTTGAAAACAATTTTTTGATGATTCCTTGAGTCTGCAACACGGAAGGCCTCATTATCTTCATCATTGATTCTTTCACAGCATGATTTTAGGGTAAGTAATAACGACAGATCTTCAGCAGTGTGCTACAGGCGTAATTGAAAATGGCTTATTTCAGATTGCAGTTAGATCATTTAGACATTTCTGATAGTTTTGTCATTTACACATACCGACCACTGAATTAGAAACTTTTATACAATACCAGGTTGGACTTCCTTTTGCTACAATTACAGCGTGTATGCGGTTTGGTATAGAGTCCGTAAGGTGTTGGAGTGCTTCTACAGCATACGAGGCGTTCGCCGGACAGTCCTTTAACTGGCTCTAATTTGACGGAAAAGGACTTTGTCCCGGGTCTGTTTTTCTAGCATGTCTCATATATTCTCAGTGGGGTTCAAAGTTGGGCTTTGTGGTGGTCTGGGAAGATGGTGGAAGTCGCTGTCATGCTTGCGGAACCACTGCTGTACCCATCTTGCGCAGTATAGGCAGTAGCATTGTTCTTTTGTAAAGCAGCTGTCACCTGCTGGATAAAAAGTCAACATTTCAGGATGGACTTGATCGGCAACAATGTTAAGATAATCCTTGGAGGACACCCGACCTTCCAGCGATATCAGTGGATCCGCTCTGTACCAACAGAACAAGCCCAACAGCATGACACCACCTCCAGAACCTTGAGATGTGTTTAAAAGGCAAGCTTAATCCATTCCTTCATGGGGCTCCCGCCAAACTCTCTGTCTATCGTCGTTACAAAACAAGATGTACCGCGACTCTTCGGACCACATGACTTTTTTTCATTCTTCAAGTGACCAGTCACGGTGTTCCTGACATCACTGTAGACGAGCTTTCCGGTTCTTCGCTGAAATAAGTGGTTTCCGTATAGACATGCGACTGCCAGCGCCGATGCTCTTCAATTCGCTGAAATATGGGTCGGGAACAGCCTTCATTGAAGGCTTTGGTCAATTGCTCCTGCTCACAAAGAAGTCCAGTTTCTCTGTACAAGCCTTCTCAGATGTCGGCGATCTCGTTCCTGACAAATTGTCGTCACGCCACAGTTACGCCTTGTAGACAAGCAATGTGGGCTATTTTTTCCACTGATTAAAGACTTGGAATATCTCACCTTTTGAAAAACCAGTCTGCTGTGCTATTTTCAAAATCGTCGCTACAGCCAGACGGGTACCTACTGTAAGTCCTTTATCGAACTCCGAAAGATCCATTGGTTTTCTTATTGTGCTCAACACTACTGACGATTTCTGAGGAGCAGCAGTCTCACGTAGTTGCCTAGATTACGTGGTGACGCACGTGCCCAGGTATTTTGCATATACGTTGCTTGCGTAAGTGTCATTTACGAACGTCTGCACAAAGGTTTCTAGTTCAGTGGCTAGTGTGTGTAGAAACAGAAGTCATCGAAGTGGTTAAGTCAGTTCTCGCCATACCACTGAAATAAGAAAAAACAAGTTTTAAGTTTCCCCTTTAATCACGACATCAGATTTGTAGCGCAGGTAATAATAAGCATGTGATTTTTTGCCGTGAGCTCCCGTTCGGCAAACATAGTAGGAAGAAAACACCGTTGCAGCAAAGGCTGTATATTTTCATCTTGGGAGTCTTCGTTGTAAACCGTCCACAAATGAAGCACAAATTGTCGTTTTGGGTGACCGAGACACTTACTGTGTGCTTCCTTTTATCCACTGCAACAGTCAGTACGAAACTCAACAAAGGCACAATACAATAGAATATGCAGCAGGAAAACATTACGCGCGCATCTGCTATAGCTTTGTTTTCGTTACTAAAAGGGAAAAGTCTAAGTGGGCCATTGCTGCGTGGTGGTGGAACAGAGTTATGGTAGCAGCGGTTTAAACTGTGTATCTAGAAGAAATTGTGGCGTGTTGGATGATCAGGTTTAGAAAGCTATACCCATTTTTTTGAAGATGACAATCCGCTTTTTGGTGATTTACCATCTTTGTTATATTTACACCAAAAAACGGATTGTCATCTTCAAAAAAATTGTATTGTATGGTGTAATCCCGTATTCCATTCATGATTGGAAAGCTATATCTGGAAAATGTGACGTTATGCGAAATTTTGTAATTTATTTTCGAGATCTACGCATAAAAACTGAGGGATAGCTGTTACTGCATTACTAGAGGGAAAAATCGCGTTGGGTTGCCGCAACTTAGTTTCGTGCATTTTCGGAAGGCCCCTTTGGCAGATGTACAGAAAGAATATAAATATTTTTATCGTTTGCTTTTTTAATGCTTTTGTTACTCGCAGTGTGTTACGAAAGGCAAAAGATTAAAATTAAACTGTCATTTTAAAGACTAATTTGCTCAGGGAGAAAAAAAAAAGAGGGGGGGGGGTCTGTGTTCAGTTAGTTTCCAAATCCGTTTGTTTAGACACCTTTGAACCTCTTAGTGGAAATTTTCGATTAGGGGGTACGGCGTTTTTTCCTTTCAGTCGCAGTGTGAATTTTTTTTTTAAACAGCATTTCTTTTGGCTCCTTTCATCTTTTTGCCAGATTACAGTATAAGAGAAATCTTAAGTTTATCAGTTGTTCATTCGGATACATGGTCATTCCCACAGCCTAGAGCTTTTATTGAATGTCAGACGCAGTTAGTTGCCTTGGGGCCGTCATGGCGAGTGTTGCCACGGCGCTAGACTTAACACGGTTTTCCTTTGTTTATGCAGTCCCTCATTATATGGCATAGAGAAGAGAACCCCTCGTCTTTTCCCCTTCATAATCTTTCACCGCTGGAATAAAACTACGCAGATTTTTTTTTAAATGACTAATAAGTTATTTTTATTTTCTAAAAAAAAAGCAGCACATTGTTATCTTTTGCCTTTTTTATAGAAAAGTTTTTTTGCAAGTGTAAGCATTAATGTTTTTTTATGCTATGCATGAGTATGATGATGCTCACTGAGACGTGTCTGTTTTGAACAGACCCGCATTGCATCTGAATCTCAATTCAGCCTTTTTTTCTCATGAAGCGGTCTAAAGCGTTCCTAGTGTTAATTCAGCGTGTTTGATTAAGTTGCACCTAAATCAGCTAAAACGTTTGAGAATGATTTACTTAAACAACCAAATTTCGATATCAAGTTGAAGGATTGCTCAGTTGCAACACGAGAGCAACAAGTGCCCTTTCAAATGGATTTAAGGTATCGGACAAAATTTTCATGTTTACGTTTCCTGGCTTTCTTCTGAGGATTTTTCTCTTCAATGCGAATAACTTATTCGGATGCTTTTGCCTTGATCTTGAAAGTTATTCTCAAAGTCACCTTTTCTTCCAATTCCAAAAAATGACTGAAGTAAATCGTAGCCGAAGTTTGCAAAACAACAACAACAACAACAAAAAAAAAAAAAAAAAAAAAAACGTTGATCTTGCAAATAGTTACTGAGACCAGCCTGTCAGTCAGAGGTAGTATGAGCGTATAAAGTCATATTTTTGGTAACACGAGGTCCAGTCAAAAAGTTCCGAGACTAGGCCGATATACAACAAAGTACTTACGTTAATTAAGTCTGGCTATGATCTCCCTCAAAGTAGTCTCCTTGGGCAGCGATACACCGCTGCCAGCGTTTTTGCCGCTGTTGGAACGCTCCCTAGAAGTCCTGTTCGCGAATCGTGTCAAGCAACGTCTGCGATTCGCGCTGGATCTCGTCCACGGTTTCAAAACGGCGACCCTTGAGCTTCATCTTCGGGAACAGAAAGAAGTCGCAGTGGGCCAAATCCGACGAATAAGACGGGTGAGGAAGGGTAGTCATGCTGTTGCGGCTGCAAAACTGGCGTGTTGCTAACGCTCTGTGAGCTGCTGCATTGTCGTGATGGAGTAGGAAATCGCCCCTGTGCCACATTTCAGTTCGTTTGCGGTGAATGTCCACCCTAAGACGCCGCAGAACATCGCAGTAAAAAAGGGCGGTGACGGTCTGGCCCTTGGTACGAATTCACGGTGCATAACCCAACGAATGTCGAAGAACACGACGAGCATGCTTTTGGTTGCGTTCCGGACCTGTCGGGCCTTCTTCGGTCGTGGGGATGCCGGGCTCTTCCACTGCGACGACTGTTGTTTGGTCTCCGGGTCGTAACCGTAGACCCAAGTCTCGTCCCCTGTGATAACCCGCGACAGGAACGTTGGTTCATTCACCACCTGCTGACGAAGATCTTGACAGAGTTCGACACGGACCGCCTTCTGTTTGGGGTTCAGAATTTTTGGCACAAACTTTTCATCAATGCGGTGCATGTTCAAAACCGACGTCAGAATTTCTTTCACTGTTTCGTATGACACATTGGCGATGGTAGTAATGTCTTGAGTGGTTCTCCGACAATCATCATGCACCAGTTTCCTAATTTTGTTCACATTTTCGGGGGTTTTGCTCGTGGACGGTAGCCCTGACATCTCGTCGTCTTCCAGTGCCGCTCTTGAAGCGCGAGTGCCACACATAACACCTCGCACGACTCATTGCTTCATTGCCATAAGCCTGCCGCAACATTTCATGCGTCTCCGTTCCCGGTTTGACGCAGAATTTGATGTTCGCTCGCTGCTCTAGTTTGCAGTCCATACCGAAATCGCAGTTGTGTTCTGCTCGTGGTCACCAAATATCGTGTGGCACAGCTCCCGATGTTCACAGAACGATGCAACTCGGCACACTGACTCATGAAGGTCACTGCCCTCGACCGCTGCTCGCGCATCCGCGTACTGCCATCTGTTGGCGCGCTACGCACCTACTCTCGAAAATTTTTGATCGCACTACGTATCTGCAATTTGGTTCTTTCAGATTTCTGTTTTGTAGTAATGTTGTGGATATTTTGACCTTTATAATTAACTGCAGGGCATCGGCTTAGTATTAGCAATTTTTGATTTACGAGCCGTGAATTATTAGACTTAACATATCTGCGCCTTGTGTTACGGCAGAATTATACCTTTCGAAGTAGTTACACTCAAAACGTCTTTCCTCCAGCTGTGTTAGTTCACGAACCCCCCCCCTCCGAAAACTTCCAGTGAAAACTTCATTGAAAAAAATATATTTCCCTCAGATACCATCAACCAAGAGAAACCTTTTGGGCATATTTTCTGCTCATAATAATGCATAGATTTCCCCGAGACGGCCGTCGATGTACATCGCATTTTCTCTATCTCTCTGCTTCCAACAGTCCATTTGAAAAAAACTTTCTTTGTCGAGCAGTGCTTCTTGTGAGGAATGCACAGCTTATAATTTTTAATGTTTTGTAATAGCGCACAGTTTTGTCATAAAAATAGCTTAAGCTCATATTTCTTTTTACAGCATATTTGCATTAATATCTGCACGTCTAAAAACCCGATTGAAGAAATTATTTTTCAGTCACATGCCACTAACCACAAAATCAAATTTATCTGGACTTCCTACCCCATACGATACACAGTTTACCCGCTGGGGTTTGTAAAGGTATAATTATTTTTCTGGACATCTGTGCTTCTAAAAGTCAGATTCGAAAAATTATTTTGAGACTCAACACTATTCACTTCGCAAAACTATGCATGTACTCTCGGTTTTTTATAGTGCATAGTTCTGGCGCTAGGTGGCGGTAGTGTGCATTTGTTTGCATCCGTATTTCCGCTTCTATAAATCCTACTGAAAAATTCTTTCTGTACTGCATTCCATTCGTAACGCTGAAGGTGATTGGGAACATTATCCTCTTTAAAGAATGCACAGTTTTCCCGGTAGGGAGAATATTTGTAGAAACTTGTTTTTGCAATTTCTGCTTGCAGACGTCGTTTTGAAAAACTGCTGTTTTTTCGCATAGTTTTTTGCCATGGAAAATACTTTGTGCCTATTTTCTGTTTTTTCGTTGTTTACAATTCTTCTGTCAGCGTATATTTCTATTTGAACGAGTATCTCCGATTCTAAAAATATCTCGGAAAAATCCTGTCTTTGTAGGATACTTTTCATTATGACGACTATTTTGCACTCAAATTTCTTTTTCAAGTAAAGCACAACTTTTCCGCTAGGAGTCGGAAAGTTACATTTATCACATTTTCCACCATATCTCTTCTTCTCATTGTTCGATTAAAAAAACAAAAAAATGGCCTCAGATATATTCCACTATGAGAAATGTTTTGTGCATAGTTTATTTTTCGCAGCACACATTTCAGCTTCTAGCGACCGAAAGTAGCTATTTGCATTTGTGGATGCTTTAACCGATTGTAGAAATTCGAGTTTTTTTAAACTGCTTACATTACATATTTTAAATATGGGCACCATTTTTTTTTTTTAGGAGGCGTAAATGCATTCTCTTTCTCACTGATTTTTTCTTTTACAAAAATCTGTTTTTCAATATTTTGTTTGTGCCGGGCAGAATTCAAAAGATGTGCTCATTACACCCGAGAATTCGGTGTCATCTTTCGTGTTGTTTTCTCCTTTCGGTAACAGCCATTGGAACATAACAAATGACTCAGGTTAAGAACCTTTGGGACCGCATGTTCTGCAGTAAAACGTTGCGTCAAGGAAGGCATAAAGTAAGCTATCTTGATGCCATTATTGTTCCCGTGATTCTTGACAGTCTCGTGCGTTTTTCTCTGAATTTTATGCTTCGTTGTTTTTAATACTTTTTTTTTTTTAACTGCGCGAACACAAATGGGGAATGTAAGGTAATTTTACGCTTTGTAATTCTCAGCGATGATATCTTTGTGAAAACTGGCGTCCACAAATAGATATGAAGTATAAGAATAAAGTCACGTTGTTGCTGCTTCCTTCGTCTGCAAAAGCTAAGTCATGCGTGAAGGTTTAATCTGATTATTGGAAGAATATTATAATAATCTGAGTGATTAATCGGATGCGGTAGTTCATCAGAGTAATTCCTAGTTTCCAGAAGGAGTTGTAGCTCTTACTTTTCTTACAGCATTACGTTTATTGTTCGTGTGGCGAAAAAATGATAAGATGTTACTTTCTGTAACCCTAATGCCAAGCTAGTGTTTTCCCCCAACCCTTTTCGCGTGTGATGAAGAAACAAAACATAGTTCATAAAAATGGTTCTTTTCAATGGATTGTTACATTTCTTTTACTAGTATTGCACTGTTTTAAAACTTCAGTAAAAATTGTTTTGCCTTTTATAAATTTCAAATGAAAACTTTCGCATTTTTGTGACATATTACACCTGTAGCCAGTTTTCCCCATTGGGCGTTACTCTGTTTTCATCTTTGTAGTTTATCAGTTAGAATGCTAGGCAAATGGAACTAAGAATAATAAATTGTGGAGTGATAAATTATCACCGTAGAGTTTCTTTGAATTTCATATTTAACCAGTATTGCTTATATATTATCCATGCCCTACTCGTGTTTCCAACAGCGCTTTGCGTCAAGTACAAACCGTTGGTAGAAAATATTTGCATTTATTATTTTGGAACGTCTTTTTAGGTTGTCAAGTTTTTGTGGAGAGGGAGGAGTAAGTATCAGAAACAGTTTTTTTTTTTAAAGACTTGCAATCGGCGGTAGCGCCATTACAGAATTTTATTGGGGAAATTGCAGAGTTCAGCACAGCACAGTTTGAGCATTGCTACCCTGAATTTCTTTTTCCGATGCACTACCTCTTAAAGTTATTGCAATGCAGATACACTGAACAGCTAATTAAAAAATCAGACTTTTACAAATATTCCTGAAAACTAGATACTTCATGTGAAACTGAAAATATATTAGAATTTGTATACTTCAAATTCGAAAGTTTATGCATTTTCCCTTAGTTTTCAGTAAAGTATGAATATTTTAAAGAAACACTGGATTCTAGAACGTAACGAAATCAATTTCGGAAGCACTCTGGTTTGATTGTTATTATTATAGCAATACCATAACAGTTATAAAAACATCTGCAAAACCAGCCCTCCTGGATATAATATAGCAACTCATTTGCAGAAAACTTCACTTCCTGAAATATCATACATTTTACGTCGATACCAATTCGATTTGTAGGTTCTTGGATTGGACAACCAATCAACAGTCGAAGTTGTAATCCTTATACTGATTTTGACTTTAAAGCTTTGTCAAGTTTATGACATAATAAAAAGAAAGGGAACAACAGCATGTCTAGTCCAGTAAAAGAATGCGGGTAAGTCAAGAGAGCCAAAGCCTATTTTCAGCCCTGCTGCTGCTACACACACAGACACGCTCTCTCTCTCTCTCTCTCTCTCTCTCTCTCTCTCACACACACACACACACACACACACACTATCTCTCTCTCTCTCTCTCTTTATAGCATTTTCATAGGTGCCATTAATGGTATGTATGTGTGTCATCATCATCAACCATTCTCACTCGACTACTGCATGAATATCTGTCTTTAAGCGATTAGTTATCTTCCCTGTCATTCCGACATGCTTTCGAATTTCATCCTCCCATCTCTAGCAATATGCCCAGCCCAATACCACTTGTAGGTCTTTACTTTGATCAAGATGTTATCCAATCTTGTCATTTTCCTGATCCATGAATTCCTTTTCCTATCTTTTTTGGCTACTCCAAGCATGCATCTTTGATGTGTGCATAGTCTCTGTATACCGTTTTTAGTTAAGTTCCATGCCTTTGATCCATAAGTAATAACTGGAAGTATTTATTCATTAAACACTTTTAAAGCATAATGGTAGATTGCTTTTGAAAACTGAACTGTTTCTTCCAAAAGCTCTCCAGTCAAGTTTTATACGCTAATTAATTTCTTCTTCGATGTAGCTCTTGTTTGGTAACTATTGTCCAAGGTGAATGTAGGCATCAGTTACTTCTACATTTACCCCATCAACCTCTAAATCTTCGTTTTTTTTATAAAAGCATTGGACATTAATTTTGTTTCCTCTGAGTTTATCTTTGATCCCACTTCTATCTGTGTTGTTGTTAGCAAATCCGTGGAGAAATAGTGTGCAGCTCCAAATGGGTACTTGCAAATATGACTATGTCATCAGCGAAACAAAGGTGGGTTAAATAACCTCCATTAATCCCAATTAAATGAGTGAAGGACATTTTGAAATGTGGCTGTAAGAGACCCGTATAACTGCGAGTCCTCTAGTTTTGTTCGACTATTACATCCTTCCTTACCACATGTCATTAGTCCCTTGAGACTTGTGTACCACCATAATTCTCCACTCGTAAATACACGCATATATATATATATATAACACAAGAACTTTATTACAGGATCCACGTCCGGATGGAATTACATCGACATAAATATATTTATCACATGGCAGTGCTTCGGTTACACGTGCGCCATAACTCCCGCGTCCACCAGCCCTCCTCTCTCGCCACGTCCTTTCAAGACCGCGTCTCTCTCTAATCTCCCCCAGACCAAACTGGTCCTCTCTTCCAGAGTGCCGCTAAACCCCTCAGGCGTAGAGAACACCTGAATCAGCGCTGACCCTGCGTTGACGTCAGTAAGACTCAGCGAATGTTCCCAGTACCGCTGGCAGTAATAAATATATATATATATGTACAAAAATAAAAAATAAAATCTCATTATTATAGTAAGAGTTCTTACAGTGGCATTGAAGAGAGTGAATGGTATCACGTTGTGTCACTCCTCTTTTCAATTTTTATACGTGTAGTGTCCTCAAAAATTCGTATCTTTGCACCTGCATTTACATACATGATATTAATAGTATTAACGTGTGCATCTTCGGGCCGCGGATGGCCTAGCAGTCAACTTTCGTGACTGCCACGGAGAAACCTCAGTTTCGATCCCAGGCAGGTACGAACGCTCGAACCACTAAATATCCGCCGTGCGTCGGATGGGCACGTTAAGCCGTCGGACCCGGGGTACTGGCCTCCCGGTGATAAAAGATGGGCGTCTTCCTCCCCCTTTCTGCCTCGCTTCCGTGTCACTTTCCTTTCAGGCACTCTTGCCCAAATCTCCTAGCTTCTTATTTCTAAGGGTTGTTTAAGACCAGGGGTCAGACGCTCCCTTCCTAAAATCCTCTACATATGATCTGATCTTCAGTACCGCTGTATTTCAACGATATTATAACTGCTGCTGGTTTCACGAAATCAAAAGCCTCTTCATAATCATTGAAAGCTATGTATAGTTGAGTTCATATTCATTCGCCCTTTCGATTAGTTCTCTCACTATGTGGATAAGATCTATCGCGCTGTAGCTACTTCGGAATCCAGTTTTTTCTCTTGGTTGACACATATCTAATGTTTCCTTCAGGCGATGTGACAGTACCTTAGTGAATTTTTTGTATACAACTGATAGGAAGTTGATAGGTCTGTCGATCATGTGATCTTAAAATTATAAATAAATGAATAAATAAAATAAATGAAAGCCCAGTCCATGCAGATCTGTAGTTATATTTGTTCCTTGGTTCTGGTTCTTTTCCATCTCTAGAGCAGTGTGGTATCAGTTCATCGCGTTTCCTGTTTTTAGACACAAATCATGTTGATGTTTCAGAATATCGGAACTCTCCAAATTTTTTGCTCTCCTGGTTAGAGTAGAACCTGTGAACAAAATTTTAGATATGTTTGTCCGTGCGTTCATCAATCAGTTTGTCTGCAAAAACGATATCTCCGCTACTAGAGAAGGGCGTTGGAAGACAGGAGCTGAAGATAAGTAGAACCAAAACAGAGTGCATGTTCTGTGAAATGAAGGAGAAAATCAAACAGAGGGTGTGAATTTGCAGGATAGAATTATCAAAAGAGTGAGAAGATTCAAATACAGAAGATTCCGGTTAATTGGGGCACATGGGGACTAGAACACTTTGGCTCAATTAAGCGGCTGCCCCGATTAACAGATTGCCCAATTAACCGAAATCTACTGTGTCTTGGATTGACGTTGGAGAGTGCAAACAGGATGGAGAATGACTAGAGAAAAACAACAGTTGTACTCTGTGATGGGAGGATGTCAATCAAGCTGAAAAGTTGGTTTTTCAAGGCTGTAGTCAGACCAGTTGTTCCCAGCACTGCTGAGACTTTGCGAATGACAAGATGTTTGGAGAATAAGCTAAATGTTGCTGGAATGGGTGATGTCACTAGAAAGGATACGATCAGAAATCAGAGGATAAGGACAATTGTTAAAGTGAGAGTGTTCCCACAGGAGGCTCAAATTGCTTTCTCATGGTCGTGCTTTGAGAAGGGACAAGGAACTCGTCGGACGTGGAGTTAAGAACATGGTAATACCTGGACAGCGAACTAAAAGAACTAAAGCGAGGTGGAAGTACTTTGTCATCAATGGTTAAAAGAGAAGAAATTGAAGAGCGAGTTTACACAAGACAGAATAGAGTAGAGAAAGAAGATCCGCAACAGCAACCCCATCAAAATGTAGAACTAATTACGCTGCGGAAGATTTCTTTGTCTTATAGTGGTAATTATAGACACACAGGATTCAGGACATGTCTTACTTTCCGTTTAACCATCAGTCAGTCTATCTGCCTACTTTACTCTGTCAGGCACAGCAAAAATTTCTCCTGTTTCTGTATGGACAGAAGAGGAATGGAAGGAGATCTCATGTGTTGCGCGTATGTTTTTCTCTACCCTGCAAAGAGAGAATTAATTTTTACAGTCCGATATTCTGAAGCGGAGATACCGTTTTTGCAGAACGAAAGAGTGAACATTATCAAGTAACATGCTTTCCTCCCTCCGATTTGTAAGTGCGAGGGTTCTTCCAAAAGTTCTCGGCCTGACCATGAAGGAATGGTCGTGAAGAATCCTTTTGAACGTCCACACACTTTTTCCAGCGGTGCTTCAAGATTTTATGCCCTCCAAATAAAATGTTTAGTCAATTCTGTCAAAATAGGCTTCCACAGCGTCAATAACATTTTCGCCCGTCCCAAAATGCACAACAGACATCAAGTCCTTTTCGAGATTCGGGTGTGATAGTCCGAAGGGGTAAATTGAGATGGGTATGGAGGGTGTGGCAGCAGTTTAAACCCACATTCATGGATGGCAGCCATGGGAACTGTTGACTTGTGGTTAAAAGCGTTATGCTGATGAAACACCTCTTTTGCAGCTTTCCTCGGCGTATATCTTACAAGTACTGTCGAAGTTTCGTTAGTAGGTTAGTATAGCTGCTCCGGTGGGGTGGTTTGGCTCTTCGCAAGGTAATCCACCATCACTACCACCTTCGCATCACAAGAAAACTATTGTCATCACCTTACCAGCAGAAGTTACGGACTTCGCCTTTGGAGTTTGCGATCAACCGTGCTTCCATTGTTTTGACTGGAATTGTGCCCACATTTCATTCACTATTACAAATCGTTTCACAAATTCTTCTGGATTGGCTTCAAACATTGCAAGACTTTCTCGCGACATGTTTCATCTGATTAGCTTTTGCTCAGGTGTCAGGAGTTTTGGACCCAGCGGGTAGCAACCGTTGTTATTGTCAGATGTTCTGTCAGAATGCGATAAACTGTTGTTTTTGACATGTGTAATGTCTCACTAATCTGCTTGACCGTTAAACGTCTTTCCCGCAGTACTGTTTCGTGCATCTTGTGTACACTTTTTTGAGTAATGGCGTCAGAGAGTTTGACTGAGTTTGTGCCATGTTCCATACTTTTTCTCCCACAGTTGAATTCTGCTGCTCACTCCTTTACTCTAACGTATAAAGGGGCATCCTCCCCTAGTGTTTCCTCCATATCTTCATGGATGTTTTTTGGCTCCAGCCCTGTTTTATGCAGATACTTTATCACAGCTCTGAGCCCTTGCTTCTTCATTTTTCCTTTCTTGGTTCATATAGTCACCTTTTAGGACCTGAAAAAAGGAGAAATAATAATAGTAAAGAAGCAAGAGCTCAGAGCTGTGATAAAGTATCTGCATAAAACATCATTTATGAAGCTGGAAACTGGTCTTATAGGCATGTAAGAACTTTTAATTATTACGTCAAAAAGAAAAGAAAAAAAAAAAAAAGTCACGCACCGACGACTGTTCATTCATGGTCTGACCGAGCCTTTTGCGACATCCTACGTAAGCATTGAAAGCCCTGCCAAATAAAGCAGGCCGTGTATTCACCTCCTGTCTATTTGTCGTTTGTGACGCATAACCCCCCTCCCCTCCCCCTTCTCTCCGAAATTACAAATAACTCCTCCTGACCTTAGATGCCCCAAAAAGCCAAATTATAACCAAGAATTGTGTCTTTTAACATTTGTATTTTCGATGGATTAAGGTTCATCCAAATCTTTATTATGTTTTGAAAACATAAGCACGTTTATATTCGAATACAGTGATGCCGATGTTATAATTATGAGACAACTGTGAAAGAAATTATTAGCATCTATCTGAAAAGGCAAACTAAGAAATACGCTCTTTCGTCTTTTCGGATTGTTCAGGAAAAGAAAAATTCTTCGTGTTCCGTTTTATTACGTAAGAGCTCATGCTACCAAACCAGATATCGATTGCTCTGAACAAAGGATGTAATTGTGTGAAATAAAAAATTCATCCGCGTTTCCAATGGGTGAGAGAGAGAAAATTGCTTTCCTAGAGTTTTTGCGATGTTAGAATAACACGGGAAAAAATCTGATGCGCTTTTTAAACGAGGGAAGGAAATAAAAATACCTCTTAACTTGGATTAATTTAATGAAGTGCATTTTCCAAGAGGAAGTAATTTTTCGCGTTTTAGTATTTGTTTATTTGGTTACTATTTTTTCATTCCATGCATTTTTTTTAAGTAGAAATATCCAAGAATGTTGTTCGCCTAAAGAAAATAAATAGTGTTACATTGCCGTAACATCTACATAATGATCAGTATTAAGTGGGAGGTGTTTGTTGTGGTTTCTATTATACCATTTTCCTAGAAAGCTTGGCTGCGCATTTAAATACGGATTTAAGTAGTTGCCTCATACCAGAGCGATCTTAATCCAAGAAGTCCCCCCTTCTCGTTTGTTCTGAAGTTTTCATATTTCCTTTGTAGTTGACCGCGAAAAGTATTCTGGGGAACTTTGTGCGCTGGCAGAGTTTTATTTGTGTATCATGTATCACCAAACTTTTTGCCTTTTACGACTTTAACAAAAGAAGAATGCCACGATGAAGTTTTTATCACTTTTTGCACATGTAAGCTGTCAACTGTATTGAATGAACTTTACTAAAGCTTTCTTCCTTTCAAAGAAATGACCTAGGGTGAATTATAAACAAAATTATACCTGTTCAGACATTTTACGAATGATTAGCCTGTTAGTTTACTGAGATTTGCACTCTTAACTTACAGATTCGCTGTTTCGACCTGCTGACTGTCGTCCAGAGCACTGGTTAATTTTGACATTAATTCGTTCCTCTTTGAAACGACTGAAAAATCGTACAAGCTGTCCACTGCAGTTTATTTGTCAATGCATGTTTCAAGCTATTTGCATTGACAAATAAACTGCAGTCGCCAGCTTTCTGATTTTTTTTCGTAACATTTAATGCATCGCACGTTGTTTCGTGCTCTTGGACATGACAAAAATAGGCCTGTTATGAAAGAAAAAAAAAAAGAAAAGATGAAAATAAAACAGTTCTGAATTTAAAAGCATATCACGAACGGCCGTAAAATGTGATCATACATTCGTGGAGTACGCGTTGCCTCTCAACTTTCTTTGTCGGAGGTATGAATTCATCGTCTGAATTTTTTCATCAGCATTTGAATGGTTCGTTAAAAGTACTTCTGGTAATCCCGTAGGTTGGTTGCGATCTGTTTGTTGGAAAGGAGTTCCATTTGACTGTCTTAACGATTGTGCCTTCTTTTTCCACTGTTACTTCGTATGACCTCCTTTTTTAACACCGAAACTGAAGAACAAAAGTTTCTTCGAATTTTATGTACTGAAATGAATGTCCTGTACCGTTTCCCGTAGGGAAGGTGTTCACCGCCGGTAAGAACTTTCATTTCCAAAACCATTTATCGCCTTTGTCATATATACAGGTATTTGGTTACAAATTTATATCGCCTTTGTCTTATATATAGGTATAGGTTACACAAATTGACCAATATCAATCCTCTCTTCAGCTTATGCCATCCGGTGTACCACAGGGTTCCATCATGGGGCCACTATTATTCAATTTATACATTAATGATATCTTTAACTCAATTACAAACATAGATCTTCTTTTATATGCCGATGATATAACTGTTTTTGCCTCAAGTAACGCTACTAATAAGAACAATACGAACGTCAATACCCAACTTAATAATATCTCTAACTGGCTAATCTCCAGCGAACTAATAATTAATACTATCAAAACTAAATCACTCATATTTTCTTGACAAAAGTTTCCTCAACCACTCTCTACCACTGTATTCATAAACGGTACAGTTATTGAAGAAGTTAGCTCCCTATCATATCTAGGGATTACTTTGCATAATAATCTCAGATGGAACAAACACGTAGATAGTCTACTACCAAAACTCTCTTAATAACATTGGTGTGATCAGCTCCGTACTCACTAACCTTTCCTTTAAATCACTCATCCAATTATATTATACTATGTTTCAGACACATGTCAACTACGGAATCTTATCATGGAGACAAACGACTAAATATAATCTTACTAAACTTCAGGTCCTTCAAAACAAATTTATTAGATTAATTGATCTTAAATCCAACACACATACTCAACTCTCATTGTACAATAACGCAAGAGTTTTCCCTAACAAATATAACATTCTTACAATTAACCAATTATACTACTTTAACATTGGAAAAATTATGTTTAGGTCCATTAAAAACAACCTACATGCCAATATCTTACAGATTGTAACTAAGGCGCACTTACACGACACACGCACAAAATCACACATCCGACCGATTCATCCAAAGACAGAAAATATGAAACAAACTAAACTACATTAGACCTTCTTACTGGAACTCACTGCCGACGGAATTAACCTCATTAAATAAAATATATCTTTTAAAAAAACACACTAAAATACTACATCATGAACTGCAGCCACTAGATAACGATTGTAGTGGAGAGGGATTATTATGTATATACATTAACACTTATTGTCATTGATATATATTGCAGTAATGTTTTCTTTTTTCCTGTTGCCACTGTATTTAACTTAATTATGTTAAGATTATCAACTATTTTTTTTCACCCACCTTGTAATTCTTGTTGAGGGAGCATGGGACTTTGTCAGGCCTTTTTGGCATGCTCCCTTGCTGTGCTTGTTTCCATATACTTGTAATTCAACCTCTAATGCACAGCAAAAATAAACGAATTGAATTGAATTCTTGAATCAAACGTATTACGCAATTAATTAGCTTCGAAGGGCCGCTCCGGTGGCCGAGTGGTCTGAAGCGCTGGTTTCTGACTATTCGTCCGAGATGAACCCGGGTTCGAGTCCCAAATGAGGCATGAGTGGTGTGCTTGTCCGATGGCGCTGGCTCTCTTCCTTCCCTGGAGCCAGTGTCCTCAAATTAGGAACAAATGGCAGCTTATAGCCCTACGAGTTGCTTGTGGTGGTTGGTAAACCCCGAAACAAAACAACAAAAAAATATTTCGGAGAAGTCTTCGCGTTTGGTGAATTGTTTTTAACTAACGTAACTAAAATAGGGATGCTTCCAACATTAAAAATATTTATGTACACACACAGACACGCGCGCGAGCGGTCGGGTCACATTATTATGACCACTAGCTAACATCCAGAGTAACCGCCGTGTGCAGCGTGGACAGCAGCTACACTGGCTGGGAGTGACTCAGTAAGATGCTGGAAGGTGTTTACAGGTATGTGGAGCCATCCTGACTGCAGTGCATCTGACAGCTGCTGGAGGGTGCGTGGTGGAGGATCCATAGAGCGAGCAACACGATGGAGGTGGTCCCACAGATGCTCAATTGGGTTTAGGTCTGGGGAATTAGGGGGCCAGAGAAGTACTTTCAAGTCTTCATCGTGCTCTTCCAACCACTCTCGGACATTTCTAGCTGTGTAACACGTCGCATTGTCGCGCTAGAAGATCCCATCTGTCCCAGGGAAGACAATCAGCATGTATGGGTGTACGTGGTCTGCAAGGATGGATTCACAACGAATTCGGTCCATAGTGCCTTTCACAGGTATGAGTGGACTCAGAGAATGCCGCGAAAACATTCCCCAGACCATAACGTTGGCCCCACCAGCTTGTGTTCTTCCAGCAATAGTTAAAGATTGTTTGTTCTCCGATGTTTCTTGCCTTATGCGCCAACGTCTATCCGTTGGATGAAGCAGAAAACGTGACTCATCCGAGAAGGCAATCCTTCGCCAATCAGCGGAGGTCCAATTCTGATACTGCCGTGCAAATGTAAGCCTTTTTCAGCCGATGCACCTTCGTTAAACATAGGTGCCGTGACCATCCGTCTGCATCGGATCCCCATACGCAGCAGGGTTCGCTGAACTGTAATTTTAGACACACTTCCGGTAGCCCCCACGTTCATTCAGCCAGTGAGTTGCTCCACTGTAGCGTGTCGATCGGCCCTCACGTTCCTTCGCAGCCGACGTTCACTGCTCTCATCAATGGCACGTGGTGCTCCGCAGTTTTCACGTCGCTTATTTGCATTTCTCCAATCACGATACACTTTAAGCACAACACCACGCGAACAGTTCACAAACTCCGCTGTTTCAGAAATACTGCCACCCTTGGCCCGAAAGCCGATAATCATCCCTTTTTGCAAATCTGATAAATCGCTCCTTTTATCCATGAGAGCAACGAGTGATATGTTTTCAGAATGCCTACATCACACCTTATATACCCTCCAAGCCAGCCCACGACACGTGCCTTCTTTCATTGGCTATGCGTTGTTGACGTCAAAAGTAGGAGGTGGTCACAATAATGTGACTCGACTGTGTGTGTATATATATACACTATATTGACAAAAGTCACTGGACACCTAGAAGAGAAACACAACGTAGCATTTATTGACATACATATTAGTACGGTGAAGACCGAAAAAAGGATGGAAAGATTGCTTCCGACCAGGCCTAGAAAGATTTAAAGTGTCTGACTAACACAAGAAGGCAAGTGACAAACACAGCATTGGGAGAGTACTCTGCTTGAAGCGAAAAGCCTTGGACGCCCGGAAAACCTCGGAAGAATATGCGATCCAGGTTTGTCTGTCATTTGGAAACGCAGTACCATTCTGATAGTAATGTGACTGTTCTTCCGGGTGAAACAAAGTATTCGGTTTAAGGTTCAAAGTTTGAAGTATCACGCTGCTGCTAGCGTCTTGGAAATACAAATGTAACGACCGACGACGTGTGACACGTGATCGCACATACCAATACATCCATCAATTCAGCAGCTGGTGGACATGAGTGCTGGATTTGCTGGTGCACCTACATCATCAAGAACCATGTGCTAGGAATTGAATCTTATGCAGCTTGGGGACTGTTCAAATTACTCGAAAGCCTAAACAGCTGGCTAGACCGATTGCGGTTGTTCAAATCTGCAAAAGTAGGCAGTTAAAACTGCGCCGTATGGTTTCCTAAATTTTGTTACCAGCTGTTTCTCTAGAGTAAGTGACGTACAGTGTGTAGGTGGCAAATATAATAAATTATGGACTCATCCTATATGATTTCCGCAGTTCATAGTATATAATGAAAGCAGTGGTGTCGGTCAGGATGCGTTTACAGAGGGCTGACGGAACCACGTAAAATTATTTCGAAAGACTACTTTATTTTGTAAATGAACATGTCTGCATGCTTAAAATGTGAATAAGTCTTGTCACTCCGTAACCCCCGCTGTTTTTTTTTTTTTTGTTGTTGTTTTTTTATGTAGAATTGGAACCCAGAAAGAATGCATGTGTAGGCTAAAAACTGGAATTTGAAAAAATCATAAGCTATGCCTAAAGATTCTTCGGGGGTTCAGTGAGTTTTAAGCTGAGTATGATGCATTAATTAACGCATAGATGTGGACAGTTCTTGTTAGTGTATAATTACGAGGCAGCAACTGAGTTTTCCCAGTTCTTGGAGTTCAGGAAGTTGATTTGTTATAAATACACAGTTGACGTGGATTAGGAACATCAAATAGAAGTCATCGCTCTTTCCACATTTATATAAGTGAGTCATTGAGAATTTTTTCGTGAATCACTTATAAACGTGGAAAGAGCAATGACTTAATTTGATGTTCCTAATCCACGTCAACTGCGTATTTATCATTCATTCGCCTTCTAGTTATTTGTTCAGTTGCTGCTGTTCATCTTTGGTGAATCCCCAGCATTGTGCGGGGGCTCCAAAGAAGCAACCTGCCAGGCAGTTTGTCGTATGTGAGTCTGGAGAATTTCGAAGCCGCTGTGGTGCAGTGGAAGCATGTCCGGCGCGTAACTGGAAGACCCTGGGTTCGATTCCCGGTGGCGGCCGATGATAATTTTTCCGTAACTCACTTATAAACGTGGAAAGAGCGATGACTTGATTTGTTATGTTACTCAGTAATGACAAGGGGAGCATTTTAAATGCCAAACACCTTTGGAAGTGACTTAATTTTAACGAAAAAAAAAAAAGGAACTGCGTCGTCCAGCTTTCACGAACGTATAGTTTGAGTGTATGGAGATTGTGCACCATCCTATGCCATTCTAGGGATCTTCATCTGAAACCTTGGAAAATGATTCACAGACAGACGATGCAAGAAATAACTCAAGGAAGCCACCGAGAGAGGTGTGGACATGATAAAAACATTTATTACCAATGACTAACACAGGTGAAACAAAGCTGGCTGATGTTATACATCGAAAAGTAATAATATAATGTTGCTAGAACACAAGGCACAGGTATGTTCGGCTGACTGAATGCCTAATGCAAAATGGTTTGTAATGTTAATGCTAAGCAGAGACAGAGTTTGAGGTTCAAGTTTGAAGCATCACGCCATTGCTTGTGTTTTCTGCTAGGCTTTCTGAAGAAGGAATAAGCAAACAAATGCGTGACGTTAGAGAAGTTCGCCTCGCAGTGAAACGGGTATGTTAGTAATTTATTGTATCAAGGATATGGCGCAGCTCTTCCCTTGTAGCTGAGTGGAGCTTATCCTGCTGCCATTAGTGTCCTTAACATATTTTCCTGCTCGTCTTCTGCGTGGCACAGTTAAACATCAACACTTGAGCTGTGAAATCTTTCTGATCAATTAATGTCTGAAATTCCTGCTTGAAAGTTCAGGTTAAATTTGCAATTAAATTCACTCAGCAGACAAGCCGGAGTTAATAACATGACAGTAAAAGTGAAGTCGCCTTCCTTTTTTATCTTCTGACACATAATTTTATGCACTTCATCAATCAGGTGTTTTCCAGAAAGTGAAAGATAGCTTCCGTCATTAATGTTTCTGCCAAGGGGTCTTTGCTTCCGTGTTGAACGTTTTCTGCACTTTTCGGCCGCTGACCACAGCAACCGAGGTCAGGAACCCAGAAAGCTTTTTGTCTAGCGGCAACAAATGACGTCGTCTTCGACAGACTAACGCACAGACTAACCCTTATAAGATATCACAACTCGGCATCGTCTTTAAAGATGCCATCAGCAATTTTGGCCATTCAGCTCCAATGGCTGATTGCAGTTTTGTACGCTCTAGTGCTGCAGGCGAAGTGAAACTCGAAACGTCTTGCATCACTGCGATCGGGCGGAGAAAGAACGCTCAGTGTCTGGCCGTAGACGTGCATGTACAGGATCACGGAGCAGTGGAAAATTGGCAGCAACTCAACACGCTGGGATGTCATCTTGCCTTCTTCTTTTTCGCCTCTGTGTCTTCTGCGCGTCTGTAGACGAGTAATTGGGAAGCTCGTTCTCGCGTCGTCTGAGGTCTGGGTTCGATTCAGAGAGAAACATGGGTGTTGTATTTTAGTGCACCTATTAGCACGGCATAAAGGGCATGAATTCCTTCATACACATATTAGTTACATCTTATAACTTACAAGATACACTGAATGTGTGCATGTACGTCCTAATAAAAAATAAGTTAAAAAAAACAAAAGCAGTGTCACCGAATTCTGTTAAGTTATGAGCGCATTCCTCAGTGAGTTTAAAACTGTTTACCTTTATAGCAGGGACGTATTTAAGAGGAGGGTCCGAGAGGCGCGAAACCCTCAGAAAGCTTTTTCACTCGTAAGGTTTAGATTACTTTTGTTTAGTCTATCGGTGTCATAAACTTTTAATATTTTTTTTTAATTATACCATTTTCAGTGCGATATTTTCCTTTTCTACTTTTGTAAGAATAATGAGTTTGGCTGTTATTTTATGAACGAGTTTTAGCTTGGAGGGACGTTGTTAAATAGGGAGTAGGGGTCCGGAATTTTACCTCTAGGTTTAGATTGCTTTTATGTAGCCAGTTCATTTTTACTGTATAATTATGTTAATTTTTACAATGTTCTTATATTTATGAGCACACGTGCAATTTTATCAATTATTGGGTTGGTGCGAATGAAATGACCAGCACAGGTGGACGGCGAGAACGGAAAAGTGGGACAACTTACCTAGGCAAAATAATCCCCCTCGGCATCGACAAATATAGTTGTCATCTGTCCGGCAAGGCCATGATATCGGAACGAAAAAATCTTGTGGCTAGGACCCGCAGAAGTCATCAACTGCACGTTGAACCTCGTTGTCTGTCGTGAACTGTTTCACGGACAGGAAGTGATCCAGGCGACGAAACAGATGATAGTCTTGTGGCTGGGACCCGAAGAAGTCATCAACTGCACGTTGAACCTCGTTGTCTGTCGTGAATTGTTTCCCGGACAGGAAGTGATCCAGGCGACGAAACAGATGATAGTCTTGTGGCTGGGACCCGAAGAAGTCATCAACTGCACGTTGAACCTCGTTGTCTGTCGTGAACTGTTTCACGGACAGGAAGTGATCCAGGCGACGAAACAGATGATAATCTGTCGGAGACAAGTCCGTGGAATTGGCAGGATGAGGCAGAGCTTCATAGCCCAAGGTACTGAGTGTCAGCATCGTTCGTTGTGCGACATGAGGGCGGTCGTTGTCCTGGAGCAGAACACCATGTCTGTTGACCAACGCCGGTTGTTTCTGCAGCAATTTCCGGTGCATCTGGTGTAAATCAGCACAATAACCTTCTGCAGTGATGGTTTGGCCTCTTGCCAAGAAACTCTGATGAATTATCTCGGCTGTGGACCATCAGACAAGGAGCATCGCATCATCTTCTTGGTGTGTAGGGGTGGCTTAGGATGCCGTCCAGAAGGCTGTGCCTTGCTTAACCATTGTGCAGATCGTTTCCGATTACCATAAAGGACCCACTTCTCGTCGCAGGTGATGATTCGATGCACTAGGAATTCTTGCTTATTCCTGGCAAGCAGCGACGTGCAGACTTCCAAACGCCTAGTCTTGTTGGCAGTTGTCAACTCATGCGACAGCCACGTGTCCAGCTTTTTGACCTTACCCAGCACAGCCAGACGCCAAACAACTGTCGTGTGGTGGACACCTATCTCTGCCGCTATCTCACGACACGTTTTTCGGGGGTCCGGTTCAACCACACGTAACAGAACATCGTCAGAAACAGCAACAGGTCGGTGACCACGTGCTTCGTTTTGCAGGTCCGTATCTCCGCTTCAACCACACGTAACAGAGCATCGTCAGAAACAGCAACAGGTCGGTGACCACGTGCTTCGTTTTGCAGGTCCGTATCTCCGCTTCAACCACACGTAACAGAACATCGTCAGAAACAGCAACAGGTCGGTGACCACGTGCTTCGTTTTGCAGGTCCGTATCTCCGCTTCAACCACACGTAACAGAACATCGTCAGAAACAGCAACAGGTCGGTGACCACGTTCTTCGTTTTGCAGGTCCGTATCTCCGCTTCAACCACACGTAACAGAGCATCGTCAGAAACAGCAACAGGTCGGTGACCACGTGCTTCGTTTTGCAGGTCCGTATCTCCGCTTCAACCACACGTAACAGAGCATCGTCAGAAACAGCAACAGGTCGGTGACCACGTGCTTCGTTTTGCAGGTCCGTATCTCCGCTTCAACCACACGTAACAGAACATCGTCAGAAACAGCAACAGGTCGGTGACCACGTGCTTCGTTTTGCAGGTCCGTATCTCCGCTTCAACCACACGTAACAGAACATCGTCAGAAACAGCAACAGGTCGGTGACCACGTGCTTCGTTTTGCAGGTCGGTATCTCCGCTTCAACCACACGTAACAGAACATCGTCAGAAACAGCAACAGGTCGGTGACCACGTGCTTCGTTTTGCAGGTCCGTATCTCCGCTTCAACCACACGTAACAGAACATCGTCAGAAACAGCAACAGGTCGGTGACCACGTGCTTGGTTTTGTAGGTCCGTATCTCCGCTTCGAAATTTCACGAACCTTCGTCGAATGGTTCGTTCGTTGACTGTATTCTCCCCAAACGCTTTAACTTTTCGAGCTGCAATTCCTGCAGAATAGCCCAGTTTAAATTCACACAGGAAGATGACTTTCAAATACGGCGTCTGCATATTTCCTTTGCAAGAGCCACGTTACGTCCAAACAAACTACGCCTGAACCTTGTTCTTGACACACGTGCTAACTGTTTATAGTAACTCTGTGACAATATCCGCAACACCTGTGGGTGGTTCCATTCCGCTGTGGTGGGGGCCTGTCTTCACTGCTCTTTCGCGCCGGACATTTAATTCGCATCAACCCAATGATTTATTGTTATGAGTTCAACCCCCCCCCCCCCCCCCCGATCATCGTATTTTCTATTTGCATGTTACGGCCCGAGCGTTTCTGTGCGAGAACACTGCGATCTCTGTGCGGAAGATTGACGTAGTTTGCCAATCTTTCTTTGTCTGGTTTTAGGGTAGTAAAGTAAGCATATGAGGGAAATTTTTGTTTTGAAGAGCTGTAGGTATAACGAGGTTTTCTAACTTGGCTGATCAGTCTATGAGAATCATACCTCTGTGTCCCAGAAGTGTTAAGTTCCAAACCTAACAGAAATTCAAGATTTGACATTCTTATAGGTGTAATGCACGCAAAATTCAGCTTAACCGAATTTTGTGTTTCCAGCAGTGTTTGTTCGGTAACATACCATATACAAACAAGGAGGATATGTCTATAGTTTCTTCTATTCCTTCACTGATCTGCGAGTCCTTTTATACAAGCTCTATTATGTATAAGGATTACTTCAAACTAAAAACTAGTAAAAAAGAAATAATGTAATTCAACTAAGTGTGTTCTGTAGAAGCAATTCTCATTTTCCGATTTATCATGGTGGTTGCCATATAGTGATACCATTGCTACTAACAAAAAATGTTGTTCTGTTGCCATACATTCAGATCGATTTTGTTTAGGGTATTTAGACTATTGTATATATATTTAGCACTAGGTATATGCCATATGCCCATGAAAGCACACTAATGTGTAACCCATTTGCACGGAAATTTGCTAACAAGTAGATTTGGCGAAAAAAAAAAAAAAAAAAAAAAGAAAATGTGGCACACTAGAGCCGAAGTCTGTGACGGCCGAAATTTTCGTTATATAGAAAATTCGCTATATGGAATAGGTGTTTTTTAACACCAATACAGACTGAACTTCGGCCATAACAATTAAACTGCCGATTGTTATATACCGTTTTAAACTTGAAGTTTTTATTACTATTCAAATTAGTCTTTATTAAGGGCTGTAACTTTAAAAGTAATAAAATTATTCTTATAAACATTTGTTGAAATCTTTTTTACAGTGACGTACTGTATTCATTAGATTTCATTTAGACCTTAGGTCGAGACAACGGAATTAAGTGGAAAGCTTGCCCATAAGAATTGCCACTGTCATTAAAGCCAGAGATGGTACTCCTATGTACTGAGAGTTTGAAATAAAAGCGTCTGTTACAACGACAGGTAGGTGTCCCAACGTGGAGTACATATTATATAATAGTGCGAAGAGTAGATAGGTCTCCGACCCCGCCCCTGCCGAAATTAAATCCGAACTCTGTTACGAGCCTATAGGCACACTGAAATGTGTGACCAGTGTCCCAAATTAGAGGCGAGCGACTTCTTATATCCCATGTAAACTGATAATTTCCCAGACTATTCACTCATTTCACCGATTTTTTTTAAAATTATTATTTCGTTGTTTAACGACCACTGTGAACAACTCTATGGGATATAAGAAGTCGCTCGCCTCTAATTTGGGACCGCTGGTTCCAGAGAAGGGAGAGAGCTGGGGCCGTAAGAAAAACCACACCACCCATGTTTCATCCGGGATTCCAGCCCGTGCCCATTTCAGACGAAAGGTCGGAAGCCAGTGCTTAGACCACTGCGCCACCGGTTCGGTTCTGTAATATCCGTCTCACGCAAAACATAAAACATGACTAACTTAAAACACCGACTTTATTTTGCTGTTAGCATCATTCTGTTGAGTTGTCATAAGTCACAGATATCGCAACTTGTGCAGTCGAACCGTATATAACGAAGTTGAAGGAAGAGTGAAAAACATTCGATATATGCCAACGGTTGTTATAATAACCGGACAGATAAGAAAGGGATATTTTTGGCATATTACATTATGTTAGGTTAAAACTAGTCAATCAGAAACTATTTGTCGAGTAATCGAAGGTAAACAATGCTTGTTAATGGAAACTATACCTAGCAAAATAATATGAGCAAAAGTAAAACATTTACCAATGTAAAATTGGTAAACGTTGTGCAAAAGCAAAACATTTACCGATTGTAAAAATTTAAGTAATTACCGAGAATTTGGAATTTCACCTATTACATGTTACATCAGATATACACCGATGAGTCATTACATTATGACCACCTACCTAATAAGCTGTAGGACTCCCTTTAGCCCGCAAAACAGCGGCCACTCGGCGAGGCATCGGTTCGATGAGGTGGCGATAGGTATCCTGGGGTATCTAGTACCATAATGTCAACAGCAGATCTTCCAGTTCCCGTACATTTCGAGGTGGTGGTGATTTAGCGCGAACCCGCTTTTCCAAGTCGAACCACAAATGTCCATTGGGTTCATGTCAGGTGAATTTGGAGACCAGGGTATTAACAGTAAGCCACCAGCATGTTCCTCGAACCACTCCTTGACTATTCTGGCAGTGTGGCATGGCGCATTATCCTGTTGGTAATGGCCTTCACCAGCAGGGAACACAGTTGCCATGAATGCGCGAACTTTGTCCGCAACGATGTTCAGATACCTGACAGCTGTCAGGGATTGTGCTATTGGGATAATGGAAGCTAAAGTGTCCCAAGAAAACATCGCCCGCACCGTCATAGGAGCGCGGATACGCCGATTATGGCCTCCGTTGGTAATCGGCGTATCCGCGCTCTGCCGTCTACGTGACGCACCAGGAATCTTGATCCGTCAGACCAGGCCACTTTCTTCGAATCATCCACGGTCCAATCTCGATGATCTTGGTCCCATTTCATGCGTTGTTGGCGATGACGTGCAGTGAGCATGTGGACCGGCTGGGTCTTCGGCTACGCAGGCCCATGTGCAGAAGGCTGTGATGAACTGTGTGCTGTGGCACATTACCGTGATCGCCACTGTTGTAGGCGCGGGTGATCTATCGCACTGTGAACAATGCGTGACAGTCTCCGCCCCCTTCTGGCATCAATGAGCTGCGGACGACACAGGGTTGGACGACGGTTTGTCGTTTGGCCATCTGTGCGCCATTGATACGTAATCACTACAGTGGCACGTGAACAACCCCCAAGCCGCGCGGTTTCCGAGATCGTAGTTCCGCGGCGCCGTGCCGTCACAATTTGCCCTTTATCAAACTCCGATAAAAATGGCAGCGTTCCCCATTCTGACTCCGAACACTGTACTAACCGAAAGCCGGTCCTCGGGTTGTATATATAGTGCTCTGTGAACTTCACCCGCGCCACCGTTCGGTCTCCAGGCGCTCTCATTTCTCTAGGCTGGGGATGGTCATAATGGAATAGTTCATCGGTGTTATGATCCAATGCTATCTTCTTTTGTGCTTTATATCATGATCGCTGTTTTAAATGTTTTTCAACATTTAAAACGCGGTGGTAAGATGTTTGTAGATGCAAAATAAACTCTTAAGGGTTTTTAAACAGAGGTTAGATGATTGAAAGGTGGCGAGAGGAGGAGATAATGACAGCATTTGTGTGTGTGTGCCCAGGAGATGTATGTTTGGCAAGGGGGAGTAGTAAAAAAGCAACTGCGAAATATTGTCTTCATGCAAACTGACCTGTCTGTAAGGGGGACTATGAGGTGTCGTCAACACCAGGTAATTCCTTGTTTTCCAGTGAAAGAGGAAGTTTTAAAAACCGTGTGAGTACCACTTATTTTGTTTGCTGATAACCGTGCTGAGCTTGGATATATGCGGTTTCTCCAAAAATAACTGCGTAATATGCGGTTAAAATAACAAGAGAATGTTACGAAGTTCAAGGGATCTATAAAAACTTTGGTTTATGCGGAAATTCGTATTATATGCGAGTTCGTTATATATGAGTTGGACTGTATATGTTTAAAGCATCACGGGGATGGTTTCTATTTAACGGTGTTGTGCGCGAAGCGACCGTCTGCCAAGCGCGACCCTGTTATATTTTATCGTGGGCGAAGCGACCCTGCTAATCGAAACATTTTACTTATATATATATATATATATATATATATATATATACACACACAAATTGTAGTGAAATTATTTATATCTAATTAATTAAGTACTTACATCTTCTGAATTTTGTAGCTTTAGTCCAACTTGGTAACATAGTTTAATGCCTTAAGGCATTTGTTAATGTCTTTAGAATTTCCAAATTCGACGTGTGATGCACAAACAACAATTAAAAGAATTAGGAGAACTTGGTCGAAAAAGGAAAAAGATGCATTTACAAGTAGACGAACGCATTCGCAATATCATGGCGGAATTTGGAAATTCTAAAGTTCTTAAAAAATGCCTGAAAGCATTAAGCTGTGTTACCAAGTTGGACTAAGGGCAAAAGCTACAAAATTCAGATGTAGGTACTTAATCAATGATGTAAATAATTTGACTACGATTTGTATACATATATATATATATATATATATGGGATGTAAGGTCAGGTGATGCGTAATATCACAGCCTCTCCTTGACAAATGTCAACCCCGCCTTCTCGTGGTGCATCCTGTTCCCACTAAAAGGGCTCTGACGACCGCCAATAGCGGTATAACTATACCATCGGGATTAGAGGAAATTCTATCCCACACTCACCAACCCGCTTGGCCAGCGTGGTGAGTTATGGCCAAACCCCTCCAAAATGACTCCACAACTTAAATCTTGGCCCTCAGTCTCCGGCAGCTGGAATGTACCTGGCCAAGGCAGCGGCCAGTGCGACATGAAGGCAGAGGGTGCTAAGAATCCCCGGAGGACCGGACTAGGCTACCATCTGATGCTGACCTTGGCAACGTACAATGGACGCTCCCTATCTTCTGATTCAAGGCTCTTGAATTGGAAGAGGAACTACGAAGGATCAAGTGGGACATCGTGGGGCTAAGTGAGGTAAGGAGAAAAGGAGAAGATCTCATCGAACTGAAAAGTGGACATCTCTTCTACTATCGTGGGACAGATACTGGCAGAACTAGTGGTGTTGGATTTATAATAAACAAGAAACTGAAGGATAAAGTGGTAGAAGTTGAAAGTTCCTCTGACAGAGCTGCACGACTCGTTATCCAACTATCGAGAAGATACCAGGCTCAGATTATTCAAACTTATGCACCCACCACAAGTCATCCTGAAGAAGAAATTGAAGAATTTTATGAGGAAATTTGTCATCTAAATAATAAAGGTAAGCAGCACTTGAAAATAATTATGGGAGATTTCAATGCAAAAATAGGGCAACGGCAACAGAATGAAACTTCAGTAGGTAAATTCGGTCACGGCAACAGAAACCAGCGTGGAAATACTCTCGTTGAGTTTGCAGAGGCAGAAGGGTTTTTCATCTTGAACTCCTTCTTCAAGAAAAAGCCACACAGGAAATGGACATGTAGACATCCAAATGGGACGACAAGTGAAATTGATTTTATTATGTGTAACAAAAAATTCGTCATAGAAGACTGCAGTGTGCTAAACAAGTTCAAAACAGGTAGTGACCATAGATTGGTGAGATGTAAGATGCACCTCAACACTAAACTTGAACGTGGCAAGCTCATAAGACAAACAAAATCTATTGACATAACCAACCTTAAAAAACACCATAATACCTTCAAGTTGGAACTGAAGAACAGGTTCTCTGCTTTAGAAGGCCTAACATCGGAAGAAGTGGACATCTCTGAAGTTAACAGAAAAGTAACCAAAGATCTTATGGAAACAGCAACAAAATTAACTGGGTCTAAGAACAAGTTGCATGTAAATAAATTATCAGGAAAAACGAAAATGTTGATGCAAAAAAGAAGAGAGATGAGGACAACTAAAGAAGATGTGACTTCCAAAGTGGAATATATAGAGCTATGCAAGACAGTACGAAAAAGTATCACTGAAGACTTAAGAAAATTCAACTGTGAACTAGTGAGGAAAGCAATTGAAAACAACCAAAGCCTAAAGATAGCAAAGGGACATCTCAGTAAGGGAAGAAAACAGATTATGGCACTGAGAAAAGAAGATGGTTCTGTAACAAGAAATAGAGGCGAAATTTTGACAAGAGTGAAAGATTTCTACTCCAAATTATATGAAAGGGATGATACATGCACTCCAGACATCATGAAAGATACCAGTACCAGAGTTCCTCCAGTCCTTCCAGCAGAAGTTGCACATGCAATCAAGAACATGAAGCGGGGAAAAGCTCCAGGAGAAGATGGAATTAATGTAGACATCATACAAGAAGCAAGTGGAGAAATCGAAACAGTACTCGCCCAAATTTTCACTCGATGCCTTAATGAAGGAAAGATTCCTGAGGATTGGAACACCGCTACAATGATCCTGCTGCATAAGAAAGGTGACATTGAGGATCTCGGAAACTACAGACCTATCAGCCTCCTATCAGTAGTTTATAAAATCTTCACTAAAGTTCTTTCACACCGCTTGAAGGTAACACTGGACATGGCTCAACCGAGAGAACAAGCTGGATTCAGGAATGGCTACAGCACAATAGATCATATCCATGTGCTGAGAGAACTAATTGAAAGAGTGAGGGAATATAAACTTCCATTGTGCATGGCTTTTATCGATTATGAAAAAGCCTTTGATTCGGTGAAACCATCAGCAGTTACAATGGCTCTGAAAACCTGCGGTATTGAAGATGCATACATTAATATTATTAATAACATCTATGAAAATGCAAGTGCAAAGATTAGGCTGTTTGAAAATACAACACACATAAAAATTGGAAAGGGAGTGAGACAAGGTGATACCATATCTCCGAAGCTCTTTAATGCCACATTGGAGGGTGTTTTTCAGTCACTGAGCTGGGAAAACAAGTTGATAAAGATTAATGGAGATTATCTAACCCACCTTCGTTTTGCTGATGACGTAGTCATTTTTGTAACTAGCCCATCAGAGCTGCAGAGCATGATCCAGGAACTTGCTGACAAGAGTAAAGAAGTGGGATTAAAAATGAACTTTCAGAAGACAAAAATGATGTTCAATGCTTTTACAAGAAATGAAGATTTATCGATTGATGGAGAAAAGCTGGAGATAACAGATACGTACGTTTATCTTGGACAGCAGATATCAAGTGAGGGTCACATTGATGACGAAATTAATCGGCGTACAAAACTTGCCTGGAGAGCTTTTGGAAGAAACAGCATAATTTTCAAGAGCAATATGCCATTATGTCTTAAAAGAAAAGTGTTTGATCAATGCATCCTTCCAGTGCTTACGTATGGTGCAGAGACGTAGACCTTAACTAAAAGAGACATACAAAGGCTGCAGACAACTCAAAGAAGAATGGCGAGGTGCATACTTGGTGTAACCAGGAGAGAAAAGAAGAGGAACTCGTGGATCCGAAAAATGACAAGAGTGGAAGACATCATGATCAGAGTTAAATCCCTGAAATGGCAATGGGCTGGACATACTGCCAGAAGGACAGATCATCGATGGACAGCCGAAATTTTAGATAGGATTCCAAGGGACAGGAAAAGACCCAGAAGAAGACCACATGGGAGATGGGTGGATGAAATTCGAAAGTATGCAGGGGTGACATGGAGGAGACTGGCACAAGACAGACCGTTGTGGAGGAAACTTGGGGAGACCTTCGTCCAGCAGTGGATTGATAATGGTTGACAATGATGATGATGATATATATATATATATATATATATATATATATATATATATATTCTATAAAGAAGATACCTAAGCAAAAAAATACATATATAATTTTGACTCACACCTAGTACAACATAGAAAAGGTTATGTATCTACCTGTGTGATCAAAAGGAAAAAAGATAAAAAAATAAAATAAAACAACTGAATGTAGAAGGTGTCGAGAATACTGAGCCTTGGCTTTATCAAGGACCAGCAAAAACTCTGCATTTTCTCACTTCCACAAAGACCTAGTTGGAAATGGGTTTCTGCAAGGCCATAGATGCAAGTAACATTCCCACCTAAAATAGTTTAAAAAATATATATATAAGTCATGTCCTCCTTAGAGTTGCATGACCTAGCACTAGTTAACAATTTCGCTTGCATCCATTAACCTTCCTGGCCCGACCCATACTCTTCATCTGTTACTATTAAACAGAGAGGAGAAGATTAAAGAGAACTCAAGCTGTGAGAGTGACATAATAATTAGAAATGATTTTCAGCCATAACGAAATTCCAAGTTCGTTTGAGAGAGAATTTAAACCTGAAAAACAATGCAAAAGAAATCCAAATTTTACATTGCAATTAAAAAAGGAAATGTTAATTTGTAACGAACAGATTTTTGAAAGAAAACTTGAGTCTAAAACCCCCTACTCTACAACTTATGACAGCACGAAAACGAGAATAAGTTAAAGATAATAATTAACTAAAAGAAAACTTTGTGAAAGTTATATACCTTAAACAGTTAGTTGCAATATGTACAAAGTATTTCAGCAGTGCTTTAAGTGCATAATTAATTAGTTATTAAGAACTTAACTACTTTGAAAAAACAGCGCATAGACAGCGCATAGAAAAGGAACAGGCTAAGCCATCTTCTGTTCCTAGGTACCCCAAAAGACGCTCAAAGTTACAAAGAAAAGAAAGAGTTAAAACCCGCAAAAATGTTAACAGACAAACCAATGCCTAAAAGCTGAAAAGCTAAAAAACGACAGAGAAAAGGTACATGAAGTACAAACATTGAACTTATAAAACCTAGAATCCAAAAACAAGGAAGAGAGCTTACCTCTTGTGTTACAAAAACTTTTCTCCTCACAAGAGAAGAACATGGCTGACCTCTTCCACCACTCCCTAGACGCTGGGGGGCAGTGAGGGTGGGGCTGATGGCCTCCTCATACAGCAAGAAACCAACGCGCGGAGATTTTAACCAGAGAAAAAAATTATATAAACTTAAGACTGTGGATCTGTATGATCAGAAAGAGCTGAATTAACTCTCCAGAATACATGAGAAATATTATAAAATACACGAGCAGTTTATTTAATAATCTTTGCATGTATTAAATCACCTTAGTGAGCTTCTATAGATTAATCAGAATCTTATTAATTTTAATGTTGGTTTTACTATTTTTAGTATAGCTATCCTAGTGATGAATAACTAGTTTTCTTTTTTATTTGTTTTTATTTTCTTTTATAAACAGATTTTTAAGCTTTTTTGTGATTTTGTTTATATTATTTAATTTTTTGTTTTAATAGGACCGTCTTCGAGCTACATTCCTGTAATTACTACTTGTTCTTGTGATGAACATAAAGAAACAGTTCACTATGATAAGAATTACAACCATATTATCACCGGAAACTTGAGTTTTGTTGAAAATGAAAAGCTTAGGAATTTATTAGAGTATGGCTCTAAATTGAGCTTAATGCTTAAGTCTAGGAACTCAAGTTCCTGATTACTGTGGTTGGTTTTACATAAGTTAAGAGAGCTAGGATAGATATTATCAAAATCACTCTCTATAACTTCTGAATTATTGATACACAGCAGATCATCATTATATCTAAAAGTGTAAAGGTAGTTATCTGAGCAGGTGGGGTGATTTTTAATGAATTTATATTCCTTAAAGAACAGGAATAGATTAGCGATATGCGTGGACGTTGATGTTCCCATTGGAATACCGTTCACTTGCTTATAGAGAGTATTATTATATAAGATATGGTTATTTATTATGCAGCAATTGAGATAAGAGTTCCAAGTTCCTACATTAACAAATTGGTTAATTTTAAATTCTGCATACAGCTCTTTAAAGGTAGTGATTATATCTGATAGAGGCAGATTAGTATATAGGTTTTCAAAATCATAACTATTAATATCTAGGGGACAAACTTTGAGTATAGTAGAAATTACTTCTGCATTATTATTAATTATCCAAAAATCTCTGTACATCAAGTTAGAACAGTTTCTAATGTGTTTCAAAACCTTCTTTAAGACATCTTCAAAAGCAAGATCTATTTTCTTTTTATGACTCCTTACTCCACTAGCTATGAACCTGAACTTCACAGGATCCTTATGAAACTTAACCGTTGCAAAAAGAAATGGAAATTCAGGCTCATATCTTCTAGTTTGTGGAATTTTAAGTTTCTTGAAGAATGCCTTAAACCGATTTTCTAACTGCTTGGTAGAATAACTTACGGGCTCGTATGTTACTCTATTATTGAGTTCCATAGTTAACAATTCAAAATAGAACTTCTTACAGATAATTGCAAAATTATTGCTAGCTTTATCCGTAGTGGTAAAAATAAATTGGTTTTGCAGTTTGGAGAGTGACCTTTTAGCTTCTCCAGAGAAAAAGAGATTTCTGTCGAAACAAAAGTCCATACCTGCCAACTCACCGGTGAAGCTATTGATTATATTATATTTCCATTCTGCGAAGGCCTCAATAGGCTGATTGTACGTTAAACTGGTTTTTACGATGTACTTATTTACATCTTGAGTGAAGCTCTCAAGAATCCTTTCTTTGGAAATTGTGAAGGAAGGTCTGAATTTAGAGCCATACTCTAATAAATTCCTAAGCTTTTCATTTTCAACAAAACTCAAGTTTCCGGTGATAATATGGTTGTAATTCTTATCATAGTGAACTGTTTCTTTATGTTCATCACAAGAACAAGTAGTAATTACAGGAATGTAGCTCGAAGACGGTCCTATTAAAACAAAAAATTAAATAATATAAACAAAATCACAAAAAAAGCTTAAAAATCTGTTTATAAAAGAAAATAAAAACAAATAAAAAAGAAAACTAGTTATTCATCACTAGGATAGCTATACTAAAAATAGTAAAACCAACATTAAAATTAATAAGATTCTGATTAATCTATAGAAGCTCACTAAGGTGATTTAATACATGCAAAGATTATTAAATAAACTGCTCGTGTATTTTATAATATTTCTCATGTATTCTGGAGAGTTAATTCAGCTCTTTCTGATCATACAGATCCACAGTCTTAAGTTTATATAATTTTTTCTCTGGTTAAAATCTCCGCGCGTTGGTTTCTTGCTGTATGAGGAGGCCATCAGCCCCACCCTCACTGCCCCCCAGCGTCTAGGGAGTGGTGGAAGAGGTCAGCCATGTTCTTCTCTTGTGAGGAGAAAAGTTTTTGTAACACAAGAGGTAAGCTCTCTTCCTTGTTTTTGGATTCTAGGTTTTATAAGTTCAATGTTTGTACTTCATGTACCTTTTCTCTGTCGTTTTTTAGCTTTTCAGCTTTTAGGCATTGGTTTGTCTGTTAACATTTTTGCGGGTTTTAACTCTTTCTTTTCTTTGTAACTTTGAGCGTCTTTTGGGGTACCTAGGAACAGAAGATGGCTTAGCCTGTTCCTTTTCTATGCGCTGTCTATGCGCTGTTTTTTCAAAGTAGTTAAGTTCTTAATAACTAATTAATTATGCACTTAAAGCACTGCTGAAATACTTTGTACATATTGCAACTAACTGTTTAAGGTATATAACTTTCACAAAGTTTTCTTTAGTTAATTATTATCTTTAACTTATTCTCGTTTTCGTGCTGTCATAAGTTGTAGAGTAGGGGGTTTTAGACTCAAGTTTTCTTTCAAAAATCTGTTCGTTACAAATTAACATTTCCTTTTTTAATTGCAATGTAAAATTTGGATTTCTTTTGCATTGTTTTTCAGGTTTAAATTCTCTCTCAAACGAACTTGGAATTTCGTTATGGCTGAAAATCATTTCTAATTATTATGTCACTCTCACAGCTTGAGTTCTCTTTAATCTTCTCCTCTCTGTTTAATAGTAACAGATGAAGAGTATGGGTCGGGCCAGGAAGGTTAATGGATGCAAGCGATATTGTTAACTAGTGCTAGGTCATGCAACTCTAAGGAGGACATGACTTATATATATATATTTTAAACTATTTTAGGTGGGAATGTTACTTGCATCTATGGCCTTGCAGAAACCCATTTCCAACTAGGTCTTTGTGGAAGTGAGAAAATGCAGAGTTTTTGCTGGTCCTTGATAAAGCCAAGGCTCAGTATTCTCGACACCTTCTACATTCAGTTGTTTTATTTTATTTTTTTATCTTTTTTCCTTTTGATCACACAGGTAGATACATAACCTTTTCTATGTTGTACTAGGTGTGAGTCAAAATTATATATGTATTTTTTTGCTTAGGTATCTTCTTTATAGAATGTGAATTCTGAATTTTCAAAACTGCTGCGTTGCGCGTTTTGATTTTCAGGTTATTTTGCACCCTTCGTTTTAAATTCTAAAATTTTTTCCTTAGTCTTCAGTTTTGCTCTTTAGTATATATATATATATATATATATATATATTCTATTAAGAAGAGACCTAAGCAAAAAAAATACATATATATTTTTGACTCATACCAAGTACAACATAGAAAAGGTTATGTATCTACCGGTGTGAGTAAAAGGAGAAAAGATAAAAAAATAAAATAAAACAACTGAATGTAGAAGGTGTCGAGAATACTGAGCCTTGGCTTTATCAAGGACCAGCAAAAACTCTGCATTTTCTCACTTCCACAAAGACCTAGTTGGAAATGGGTTTCTGCAAGGCCATAGATGCAAGTAACAAGCCCACCAAAAATTGTTTTAAAATATATATATATATATGTCTTTTGCAACTTTCGTTTTAAATTCTAAAGTTTTTCCTTAGTTTTCAGTTTTGCTCTTCAGTATATATTTTATTTTTTTATCTTTTCTCCTTTTACTCACACAGGTAGATACATAACCTTTTCTATGTTGTATTAGGTGTGAGTCAAAATTATATATGAATTTTTTGCTTAGGTATCTTCTTTATAGAATATATATATATATATATACACTGCTGAACAATTGCTAAGGACGGATCATAAACGGCTATATAGCGCATAAAAAAGTAAGTGTGGTTGGATGCCAAGTGAAATAAAATAATGTCAGAATGCCAGGACATTACAAGAAAGACAATTTATTGTGCTCTGAAATACAGAAGGCTTTGGAACGTGTTCAAAGGACAAACAGGCCATTTTTTGCGGAATACGTAAACGTGAAAAAAATGCAATTACCGTCCGCAGGCGTTCCGGCGTAAGATGTCAATACGGGATATGGCCACCATGGAGGGCGATGCAAGATTCCACACGTCGTGTCATGCTTTGCCCAACATTATTAAGCAGCTGTTGTGGTAATTTATCCCATTCCTCTGTCAGTGCACGGATGAGGGTGTCCTTGTTTATTGGAGGGCATTGGCGACCAGCAAGACTCCTCCCCAAAGCATCTCACACATTTTCAATGGGATTCAGATCTGGAGAACGTGCTGGCCGTACGAGGCGTTGAATATCCTTGCTCTCAGGACACTCCTGGACAGCGACTGTTCGATGACATGTTGCGTTGTCGTCCATGAAAATGAATCTATCACCGACAGCACCACGGAACATGCGAACATGAGGTAGCAGAACATCATTAATGTATCGTTGGCCAGTCATAGTCCCAGTTGGAAGCACATAGAGGGACGTACGGCCATTGATCATGATGCCAGCCCATACCATGACACTACATGTCGGATATCAGTCCCTTTCCTGTATGTTTGCTGGACAATATGCAGTACCACTATCACGCCAGATCAGTTGTCGTCGACAATCAGACGATAGACTGTATCTACTCTCATCTGAGAAGAGGACAGCAGACCAGTCGTTATCAGTCCAATTGCGATGTTGATGGCACCATTGCAAACGGGCGGTACGGTGACGTCTGGACAATGGGATGCACACAACAGGACGGCGGGCGTATAGTCCTCCTTCATGCAAACGTCTGGCGACAGTTTTTCGGGAGATCCGCCTGCCAGTAGCAGCCATAAACTGATTAGCTACCTCACTAGCTGTGCTGCGCCGGTGTCTATTTGTTGATAGCACTATGTACCGATCTTCTGCAGGTGTCGTACTGCGAACACGACCTCCCCCGTGACGTTTGCTATACACTCTCCATTTGTTTGAAATGATTTCCAAAGCCTTGAAACAACACTGTGGCTGACGTCGAACTCCCTGGCAACATCTGTTATTTTTCGCCCTTCTTCAATCTTGCCAATAATACGGCCACGCGTAAAATCATCTAGTTGATGTCGGGAAGACATACTGAAACTTACAAGTTCGTCAATTGATTCTCTTTCCCTTTCAACTTTGCGTTTGAACACAACGGTCAATACGCGTCAGATCCTTTATATCTCTTATCAGCGCTATGACGTCACGAACAAGTTCGGTAATCCAAAATTTGCATACGCACATGTCTTACTGTATCCCGCACTTATGCTAATTTCCACATTTTCCTGCCTTCCATTTTATGGTTGCTATCGTTGCTATTGTCATCCGTCCTTAGCAATTGTCCGGCAGTGTATATATATTATATATATATATATAAAATGATATTAAAGACTTGTATTTAGTATAAAAAGCTTGATGTAAGTAATTAATTAATTAGATGTAAATAAATAATTTGACTACGATTTCTCTCTATATATAAGTAAAATAATTCGATTAGCAGGGTCGCTTCGCGCACGATTCTCCACAGGGTCGTTTCGCGCACGATTCTCCTCAGGGTCGCTTGGCGCACGGTCGCTTCCCACACGTGTAATCTATTTAACATTTCTGGTTTATGTTTAAATTTTGCGGGGTTACTCTGATGGCATAAGTGATGAAATCAGACACCAGATAAGTTGTAAACTGTTAGTGTTAAAACTAGAAATGAAGCGTGGACAGTTTGGATAATAATATTTAGCAATTGTATATACGTCATTTATATTAAGCTGTCTCCGTTCGGCGAACGAGCCGACAGAATAACTGAATTTAGGGTTTTTATGGTGGCCCATTGAAGCTAGCCTGTATTGTGGAAACAAAAGGCATATAACCTACAGGATTATGTGCGGAGAAATGTAATAATAATAAATCCACGTGCTTAAAACAGCGTTCATAGGTAACATTGGTGTTGTTGAGAGATATCAACATGGAATAATTTTGAAATCGATGTATTACATCGGAAATATATGAATATCGATATATGACATCAATGCATTAGAACTGATATTCTGTGTTACTAATACATCAGCGACGATGGGGTCAATAATGTTTCGGCTTAAAGAATGGCTTGATGTGATCTTTGAATACGAATATACGCTTCTGCGAATGTGTCCGTTTGGCTTTTGGTCACTTGCTCACATCATGCATGTTTGTTTGCATTTAAGGCTAGACAAGGTCAGCATCAGTGGTTGCTGCGATTCTGAGCTATTTATGTCAGTTCGAAGCATTTTGTGTGTGTGTGTGGGGGGTCGCACTATATGCAGTTCCGCGTTAGTTATGTTGTTCTCACTTAATTTCACAATTTTAAACAGAAATTGCATTCGACTTTGTTCTTAACAGTTTTCACAAAAGCTTGGAAATCGTAACCTTGTTCTGATCAGTTTTCATAAAATGCCTGGAAATCGTAACCGTAGGACGCATATTGATCTGACTTAGCAGATTTAATGCAACAAAGAAAAACTTCTTTCCCTGCAGCAAAATTGGTGCCTGTATTATTTTGAAATCAAATCGCAGCAGTGTGGACAAATGAATAAGTGGATGAACACGTCATCCCATCAAATGAGATTAATAGCACCCTTGATAAGAATGGTATTCAGGTTCATCATTGAGCTGATAATCAAATATCAGATTATTTATTGTATGTTGAGTACTGTATTCCAGTTTATCAGTATGACGTGCATATCCCTAATTAGTATCGCTGTAAATGCGTTGTTTAAAGCGCGCAACTCAGCTGTGGTGGTTAATTACTAATACTGTTTCTATCCCTATGAAGATCTAAAGTTAGAAGTCAATTCCTGTTCCTAATTTGGGTTTGATAGCGCAGGGGAAGGAGAAAAATTGAAATCATACGACCAGCACAGCATATTGGCTCCTGTGCGGTTCATCAAGTCATTCCTGATTTCACTCCTAAGATTTTACTAATAGCCCCTCCTCTTTTTGTGATTATTTTTATACTTTACATAATAGCACCCAGTCATTTCTTCATTCAAGGTAATGGGGAAAGTAACTAAACACCCGCAGTATTATCTGGACGACTTGGCTTTCTTTAATGGAGGTTTCATCTTGCGCCTTCAGTATTTGAAATATGGCTACAGAAGGTGCGAAGTTCAAGTAGGGGCGTTTGAAGTGTTCAAAGATTTAATCAAAGTCGCACATCAAAGTCTTTTGAATAAATCCTCAGTCGTATGAAAATTATGTCTCTTCAAGTTAAATGCTGATGTACTTCTTAGTTGCTGTGATGCATCTTTTGTGGTGGGTTTATTCACATCGTACTAGTGACTGTCTAATATAGCGTTGCACAATAAAAGAAATCATTGCAGTGATCCAGTTTACAAGGGATGATTTGGTTTCACCGAATTTTGTCGTCTTGAAGTGGTCTTTTTGGATATCGCACTGAAATTTTGTGGGTCTTGCTGTCTTCCACGCACGCAGTGTCAAAAGTTGTTCAGTGAAAAAGTATCGTCCATCTTGAAAGCGAAATTCTAGTTTTTTTTTCAAATCAGACTTATATGTGGAAGAAGTATTGCCATATTAAGACAAGCTGGAGGAAGTATTCAAACCCAAGGGGAAATTGCACCTTGTTTCTTACCATGGAAGCGGAAGAAAACTTTTATCTTCTTGCAGCTGAAGTAATTTCAATTCTTCACCATATTCTGATGTGTAGAATTTGTAATTAACGGATTTTCGTCGGTTTTCGGAGTCTCCTTTAGTCTTTTTTCTTGAGCGTGACGAATGCTTAGCATTTCTGATTTAAGTTATTGTTTGTTTCTCTGAACATAGTCAACCTCCGAAGGACGAGTCATGTTTCCGAAATATTGCAGTCGCATAGCGAAACTGGTGACAACATCCGGTTGGAGATAAGGATGTGGAGTACAATTGAAGGTGGCTTCAGTACGTGAAGTGCTTGACTTTTGTGGTGGAAGGCGATTTAGAGGATTTAATCCTTTGCATATCACGCATTTTCAAGTTCTGTCTGTCCCGTTGGAGGAGGTCGTGTTTTAACTGAGGAGCTCTCTGACTACTGTGTTTCTTCTTTATTTCTTGAGTCGCCAAGGGCGTAGTGCAGCTTGACCGCACAAGACCGTTGAACCGTAAGCGCCTTCAACTGATTAATCTGAGTTAAAACTTTGCATCAAAAATGGAGTGTTGTTTATAAAAATAAAGTGAAAACAGTAGCCACCTACTTATATGAGCAAGAAGTAATCATATAGTCATCAGTCGCGTTTTCGCCTATCATATTTTGGTAAACGTTCAATACTGACTTGGAAAGTATCTGGTCAGTATTTTTTGAAAGGTTCTTTGCAAAATGCTTTTCATATTTTTCAAACAGAGAAAATTAAACTTAGAATTATGATAACGTTCAACACGTTATAATTTCCTGCGTTGGCGTCATTCATTTAAAATTATTTTTCGAAAGATCAGTGTAATTTATTTTAGTTTATTTACGTCTAAGGTGCCTGAGAGTTTGTGTCCTTTGCCCCTCCCTCAAAAGTGTTAATCCAAAATTTCGAGGTAGTCTTGTTTTTCTGTCTGCTGACAATCTGAGGTGCTTGATATCGCCGCCGAGCATAAGAAACTAGCGAAAAATATCACCAGTTAAAACGGAAAATAAGTTGTCTTGAAAATTTCCATCAAGAAAATTGCTTTTTGGCATGTGCTCTCAGGTATGATGTAAAAAATGGAACTTAACAGCAATCAATGGCGTTAGTTACGATCAAAAATAAAGAAAAAGGAAATCCATCGGAGACAAAAGTTTATTTATTTCATTTTGTTTTTTGCATGTTATTTTACTCCACTGGTTCCTCGCACCCGAAGTCCGTCCATCGCTGTTCGCCAACAAGCCTTCTTCATCCGGATCTGTCCATGTAAGCAATAAAGTCAAATTCATCTTTATACGGATCTCGTTCTAAATCATCCAGCCACCTAACTCTTGGTCTTCTACGTACTGCGTAAACTTCTTCCTACGGTCCTTCCCTCCACGATTGCCTTTAATCATCTTATCCTCCTTCCTCATTACATGGTCACACCAAAGCAATCTTCTTCCTTTCATCCCGGCTATTATGCCTAGCTCTGTAAATAATTCTCTCAAACCCCTCCCCCACCTTTATTTTTTTATTTTTTTTTTATTTTTGATGTAACATCACGGCCTGCCAGCTACCAGCCAGCAACTACGTTTCAGACGACTATGATTAAAATAAGTTGTGTTAAGATATATTAGACGTTTTAAGAGAACTGACCATCAATTAATTTCATTTTCGATATAGCAGTCGCTTAATATCTGTTCTTCAAGGTAAATGTAAACAACAGCTACTTCTGAATTTGCTCCACCAACCTCCAAATCGTTAGTTCTTGTAACAGCCTTATACATTTTGCTTTTTTGTGTAAGTTCATATTTACTCCCACTTCTTTTACTCTTGGCAGCAAGTTGCTGGATCATACTGTACAAATCTGAGGGGATACTTGAAAAATTGGCTTTTGTCAGCAAACGTGGGTTAAACAGTCTCCATTAATCTTTATCTCCTTATCTTTCCAATTCAATGATTGGAAGACATTCTGCAATGTGGCTTTGAAGAGCTTGGGAAATATATGGTGTCACTTTATCTCACTCCCTTTCTAATTTTTGTACGTCTGTTTCATCAAACAGTCGAACTTCTGAAGAAACAGAGGGTATAAAAATCGTATTAAACCCAAGTTTCTTCCACAATTGTCTGTCTTGAGCCAGCCTTTTCCATGTCGCTCCGGTATGTTTTCGAATTTTACCCTCCCATTTCCCACTTGGTCTTCTTCTGGATCATTTTTTCTGTCCCTTGGTATCCAGTCTGATATTTCAGTTCTCCATCGGTGATCCGTTCTCCTTGCAATATGTCCAGTCCATTGCCATTAAAGGGATTTTACTTTGTTCATGATGCCTTCCAATCTTGTCATTTTCCTGATCTACGAGTTCCTCTTCTTAGTTTTCCTGATTACACCAATCATGCATATCTCCATGCTTCTTTCGCTTGCTTCTCTGTGTCTTTTGTAGCTCCATGTCTCTGCTTGGGCTACAGATATCAAGCGAGGGCCACATTGATGAAGAAATTAATTGGCGTATAAAACTTGGTTGGAGAGCGTTTGGAATGAACAGTACAATTTTCAAGAGCAATATACCATTATGTTTTAAAATTGTTGAATCAATTCATCCTTCCAGTTCTTACGTACGGCGCACTGCTGGATGAAGATGTATATAGAATATATAACCATCTTCCCTCTAAAAATATATATATATTTTTAGAGGGAAGATGGTTACTAATGCTTCCGTAAAAAGAAAAAAAAAACGTATGGTTTGTGACAAAGCAACATGACCTTAACTGTGATGAAAAATTACCTGTATGTCTAATATTCGAATTAGAACATTATGGGATAGATTGTTGCTGATTAAAAATGTTAAACTGTATTTATGTAATTAAATCTGTCACTTGCAAACGCAGCAGTAAGAATCGACTGCTTTAATTTAACGTCCCTGAAACTGTTGATTTTTAAACTAACCCTGTTTTTTTTTTCCGTGAAAACTTTATTTTTCTGTCTTTTTTGTTGTTGTTGTTTTCATATCTGTGCGTAACAATGGAATTTACCATGTGAACGAAAGGCATAGTAGTCGCTACCTTCGTGAATTTCGAACCTACAACGACTCCATAGTGTATTTCTAACTTTCTAATTCAGAGATATTTTGTTTTGTGTTGAAAAATGTAATTCTTCATGGGATGCCGGAAAATCAGAAGTCCACGTTTTCAAGCCTTTACTTATGACCGATAAACGCATTTTTGTGCCGTAGAAAATTTTAGGACAGTAATAGGATTTTTAGTGTGCAGTAAGTTTACTAATTGTAAACTTTGAATTTGTGGTTGTACTGTGTTTACATTTCTACTGTATGATTAGAGGGTATATCTAAGAATGTGGTCACTCAATGTTTATAATATATATACTCTTTGCCAAAGAAAACGAGGCACCCATAGAAAGTCGTTCGATTGTGATGAAACTCCGCATGCAAGTACCTCAGGGCCGAATATGCAAATGATTAAAAAATAACGACCAGTGACTAAATAGTGGCCCGCCACAACGCATGGAAACCGCGCATCGAGGAGGGTATGTCAAGATCAAAGCTCGTACGCAGGGACGATTGTGACAGTGGATTGCGGTTGCATTAACCTCCACGGACAGTGAGGATGCCTCGACGTCGGATCCGTGCACAATACGAGCAGTTGAGCGTGTTTGAGAGAGGGCGTATAATTGGGCTGAGAATGGGCGCTTGGTCAAGTCGCCGTATTGCAACGCATTGGGTCGGAGCAACGCGACAATCGGACGATGCTGGCACCAATGCAATGGGTAGAGGAGGGCACAACTCAGTAACACGCGGGGAGTGGATGACCGAGGGCAACGACAGAACGCGAGGATCGAGAGATTGCGAGAGCCGCCCGAACAGAATCGAATTCGTCGCTCTCAACCATACGTGGCCATGTTGCGTCGTCTACAGGTACGGAAGTGGCCATCCGGACCGTTGCCAGACGACTTGCGGCACGGAAACTACATTCCAGGAGGCCACTCCGCCGCCTACCACTGACCAGCGAGCATCGTCGTCACCGGTTGCAGTGGTGTCGGGCCCGATCAACATGGGATAGTGTCCAATGGCGTCGTGTTGTCTTCAGTGATGAGTCACGGTTTGCACTTGGCGCCGATGACCAGCGCCTATGTGTACGGAGACGAGCAGGCCAGCGCACGGATCCTGCCTTTACCGTAGAACGGTAGACTGCTAGCACACCAGGAGTGACTGTCTGGGGAGCCATTTCCTACGATAGCCGGACACCCTTGGTAGTCCTCTGTACCACCCTCATGGCTGAACGGTACGTCGTCAACATTCCACTACGTGTTGCTTTGCCATTCCTGTCGCAGCAGCACCGAACAATTTTTCAACAACACAATGCCCGGCCACGCACGGCACGGCTCTCCCAGGCCTGCCTCCATAATGTTGACCGACATCTCACCGATCAAACATGTTTGGGACATAATGGGAAGCCACCTATGCCCATCCCGGAATGTCGGCAAACTGGCCCGATTTGGACACCATCTGGCATGCTACACCTCAGGACAATATCCGTGAATTGCATGCATCTATGCCACGCCGGGTAACTGCTTGTATCCAAGCCAGGTGATGCGCTACAACGTACTGACTTGTTCCACTCGTGTAGCTGTTTTATCGAAATAAATGACCGAACTGTTCTGGAATTGCAGTCATTTCCTTTCGTATGCATGTACATTGCACGTGGCAATTTTCATCTCGATTGGATGATTCCTGCTGGGGGCTTCTTTTTTCTTTTTTTTTTTTTTTTTTACAAAGTGTGTATGATGTCAACTGATGCCATATTTCGGTGCTTTCGATAAACTTATCTTTAGTGAGTGGGAAACTTATTTAACATGTTACGCTGACTACGAATGTTCTTTTTCAAAGACATAATGTGAGAGCGTACTTAATAAAGTGGGCGTTCAGTGTATATGTTTGTCAACTGATGCCATGTTTTCGGTGCTTTAAATAGCTTAAATGTCAAATTCCACTCACTTTCAGTGCATGCGAAACTGCTAATTTTAAATGTCACACTGATAATGATTGTTCCTTTCCATGTGCGTGTGGACGTAAGGTTGAGGATGGTTCTGATAAAATGATGAGGCAGTACTGAATTCATAAATCCTTTGACAAGGAAATAGAATAACAAAAATTGTAGAAATTGAAGGTTAGAAATGTGAGCTGTAGTGTTGTTTTTCACTCACAAAATATGCCTCTGGATTTAAAGGTAGGAGTGCATGTCGTAGACACCAACCGATTTTTTTGCTTTATTATCCTCCATATCGGAAAGTGCATTTTCACTTAAGCACATACAATGGCGGTCATATGTTTTCGGCTAGTATTTATTCTTTTTAAATTCTTTGAATTATTTTTTTATATCTTTCGGTGTGTAATATATAGCATTGCCATTATAACAAGGAATTTATTTTAACGAAAGACAAAGTTATGTCAATTATTTGTTTTGAGAAACTTACATTTTATAACTTATGCAGGTGTTTAAAAATATCCTACTATTATATTAGCCCATGATAAAATAAAGGAGTTGTGATAAAAATAATAGTGTACAATAATAATATATAATTAATACTTTGTTCCCATACCCTTAGAAGCTACTACAGCAGCACAACGACGAATGGTTTAATATCGGTGAGAGTAGATTTATTCCATTCCTCCTTCAAGTTTTGAAAAAAAATTCAGTTCGAATCAGAGTATTTATGCACCTGCACACGTTTATCAAGTTCGTTCCCAAGGTTTTCTATGGGATTTACGTCAGGCGTTTGTGATGGCCACTTCATTACGCGATTTTTTTTGTCAGACATCCATGTCTTCACAGTACTACTACACGTCTGCTTAGGGTCATTATGGTGCTGAAATACCCAGTTTCTACTCAAATTTCTTCGCGCATATGATAATAAATTATCTTGTAAAATATCCCTGTACAATAGCTCCCTTCATCTTACCGTGGATTTGTACTGAAGGACCAACATCTTTTGCAGAAAACCTTCCCCAAACCATCGTATGTCCTCCTCCATGCTTTATTGTAGGAATTTAGTATTTCGAATCATATCTTTTGCCTTTGTGGTCTTCGTACATAGTGTCTTCCATCACTTCCGAAGAGCTTAAATTTTGATTCATCGGACAAAACTACTTCGCTCCAATTTTTATCCGACCAGTCTTATATGTATCTTGGCAAACTCCTGCCGGTCTTCTGATTCCTTTTTTACTAATAAAAGATTTTCTCATGCGAACTCTACCAAAAAGTCGCACATCACATAGACGTCTAGAAACTGTGACACGACTCACGTCAACAAGATTTTCCTCCCGTAATTCCTGCACAATTTGAACAGCAGTTTTACGTGCGTCAGCAGTTGACTTTCGTTTTATTATTCTGCCAACTTAAATGGTGGTTTCCCGTGGTCTTCCACTGCGTGGCATGCATTGAATTCCATATCCAGCTCGATACTTTTTTAAAATATCGTTTACTGTTGATTTTCCTATCGACAGCAGTGAGTTATCTCACGGGTGGATTTTCTATTTTGCGATAAACTAACCACTCTTTTACGTATATTAATTTTCGACCTGTTCTTCATTTTCAATTATCAAGATACATTTCTTAAGCAAAAAACGTTGAAAACAGCTTTTACTGAAAGCAGTAGGCGAAAAACCGGAAATTGAACTTAGTGGCGGGGAACTTTTGAACACGTGCATGCTGATTGTCTACCTTAGCAACCGCCGTATTAAGTAGCCAATGTAAGATGACTGCATCACGGGCATTAATTTGCTTATTCCTTGGTTTTGAGTCCGTTAGATATCTTCTTTAATATATTTTTCTGGCAAAAGTAACAAAAAGTTTATCTGGCCGGAAATTTATGAACTCCACTGTAAATACGAAGCTGAAAAGGGTAACCTTTTCGTTGCCATAACTTGGACAGTTGTATTTGGTGGTTTTCAGAACGGTATTATTTTCATCGAATTGAACTGTGATTGCAGTATTAATCTTAATTGTGATTTTGTACTAATTTTCTTTTTTGTTATCAGTGAGGTTGTTTCTTTAATGATCCTTATCTGGATTAGCATTTCGACTTTTCCCATCAGTTAAGGGAAAAAAAGTCGTTAATACTAAACGAAGTACTTGCTCTCAGGAAATATTTAGTGATGTAGAGTTACAATTTTATAAGTTTAAAAAAAACATATACAGCAGAACACACGTATAACGAGGAGCTTGGGACCGACGGAAGTCCTCGCTTATAATCGTTTTGGGGTGAAAAAACCCACCATGTAAAAATATACATACGTGATAATATGCGTATACGTTCATGTTATACATCCATAACAATTGGACATGAAAGATTTTATTAGTTAGCTACAAATGAAAATAAAATGAGCACTTGCATGAATATACACATCATGTCTCCTTCAGCAAATCCTGAAGCAGACATCTTGTGCCAACATTTTAAAACAGAGAGATTCCCAAGGCATAGATCTCCTTGGAGTGGGTGGGCGAAGAGGGTTTCTTCGTCCACCCACTCCAAGGGGATCTCCTCGCAGGATCACCTCACAGAGTAACCGACGGTCTGAATCGTCCTCCATAAGGCTTTTATGTAAGAGTCTTGGACGTTATGGCTTCAATTTCAAGTTACGCATTAAGTGTCGCAAGGACGTTCTCGGCATGGTTAGCTCCTGAGACGTACGTTGCGTAGACTTTTTAGGACTGTTCACGAATGTCAGAGCGACCCTTGTCTCATTCTTTTCTGTCACAGACATCTGAGGACGTCCAGATTTCGGTGCGTTAACTACTGAACCCGTTGCATCGAATTTATCTCTGATGCGATGAATTATGTGACGTGTTGGTGGAGCAGGGTCAGATGCCTCTTGCCACGCTCTGCGCACTCTCTCGGCATTTCAGTCTTCAAATACTCCTTCAGAATCCACTTTCTTTTTCTTCACTCAAATTCCCTGTCACCATTCTCAATACCTGTAAAGTAAAAGAAATAATAAACAGATAAATAAAAATGAAAAATAAACTAATAAAAATGAAAATAAATAAAAAAAAACAAAATGCCATGATCATCAGTACTGTATACTTGTTTTTGGTCCACCCGGTATACACCAATGAGCCATTACATTATGATCACCTGCCTAATAAGCTGTAGGACCCCCTTTAGCCCCGAAAACAGCGGCCACTCGGCGAGCCATCGATTCGATGAGGTGGCGATGGGTATTCTGGGGTATCTGGTACCATAATGTCAACAGCAGGTCCTCCAGTTCCAGTACATTTCGGGGTGGTGGTGGTGATTTAGCGCGAACCCGCTTTTTCAAGTCGAACCGCAAATGTTCGATGAGGTTCATGTCAGGTGAATTTGGAGGCCAGGGTATTAACAGAAAGTCACCAGCCTGTTCCTCGAACCACTCCGTGACTATTCTGGCAGTGTGGCATGGCGCATTATCCTGTTGGTAATGGCCGTCACCAGCAGGGAACACAGTTGCCATGAATGCGCGAACTTTGTCCGCAACGATGTTCAGATACCTGACAGCTGTCAGGGATTGTGCTATTGAGATAATAGGGCCTAAATTGTCCCAAGAAAACATCGCCCACAGCATAACACCGCCGCCGCCGGCCTGTTTCCGCCAAACAGTGCATCCAGGTGCCATCGCCTCCGTTAGTAATCGGCATATCCGCGCTCTGCCGTCTACGTGATGCACCAGGAATCTTGATTCGTCAGACCAGGCCACTTTCTTCCAATCATCCACGGTCCAATCTCGATGAAGCCGCCCCGGTGGCGCAGTGGTCTAAGGCGCTGGCCTCTGATCATTCGTCCGTAAGGGGTCCGGGTTCGAATCCCGGTCAGGCATGGATGTTGTGTTTGTCTTACGGCGCTGGCTCTCTCCCTTCCCTGGAACCAGTGACCCTAAATTAGGGACGGGCGACTGCTTATAGCCCATTGAGTTGCTCACGGTGGTCGTTAAACCTCCAATCAAAAAAAAAAAAAAAATCTCGGTGATCTTGGTCCCATTTCATGCGTTGTTGGAGATGACGTGCAGTGAGTATGGGGACGCGGCTGGGTCTTCGGCTACGCAGGCCCATGCGCAGAAGGCTGCGATGAACTGTGTGCTGTGGCACATTACCATGATCGCCACTGTTGTAGGTGCGGGTGATTTATCGCACTGTGGCGCTGCGGTCGCTGTGAACAATGCGCGACAGTCTCCGGGGTACCGGGCTGGGTCTTCGACTATACAGGCCCATACGCAGAAGGCTGCGATGAACTGTATGCCGCCCCGGTGGCGCAGTGGTCTAAGCGATGGCCTCTGATCATTCGTCCGTAAGGGGGTCCGGGTTCGAATCCCGGTGAGGCATGGATGTTGTGTTTGTCTTACGGCACTGGCTCTCTCCCTTCCCGGGAACCAGTGACCCTAAATTAGGGACGGGCGACTACCTATAGCCCATTGAGTTGCTCACGGTGGTCGTTAAACCTACAAAAAAAAAAAGAACTGTATTCTGTGACACATTGCCCTGATCACCACTGTTGTAGCTGCGGGTGATTTGTCGCACCGTGGCGCTACGGTCGCTGTGAACAATGCGCGACAGTCTCCGCTCTCCTCTGGCATCAGTGAACTGCGGACGACACACGGCTGGACGACGGTTTGTCGTTTGGCCATCTGTGCACCACTTTTGATACATACTCACTACAGTGGCACGTGAACAACCCACAAGCCGCGCCGGAGGCGAAGTGCCATCACAATTTGTCCTTTATCAAACTCCGATAAATCGGCCGCTGCTTCCATTCTGACTTCGAACACTCTACTTACCGAAAGTCTGCCCTCGGGTTGTATAAATATACTGCTCTGTGAACCTCACGTGCGCCACCGTTCGGTCTCTAGGCTGGGGCAGTCATAATGTAATGGTTCATCGGTGTATAAAGGGTTTAACACCAGAACTTGTTATAGTAGAGTCAGGCGGACCCCACGCTACCTTTTCTTTTATTGCGCATGTGCGTAGTACGTTGTCACAAGTTGTTTCTTTGTGAGAATTCATTTGAGCTATGACTTTTTATGGTGTTATTATAGTGCCGTGTTTTTGCTCTGTGTGTTTCACGCCAAATTTAGCAGTGGGGTTTTTGAGACCCGACTAACAGGTTAGAAGTGAGATAACTTGAACTCGATTGAAGTTAGAACTGAGGTAAGTGGAACAATTGTGTAAAGTAAAGATGTAAAGTAGGGTAAGATGCGGAAATGCCGCCCCGGTGGCGCAGTGGTCTAAGCGATGGCCTCTGATCATTCGTCCGGAAGGTGTCCGGGTTCGAATCCCGGTGAGGCATGGATGTTGTGTTTGTCTTACGGCACTGGCTCTCTCCCTTCCCTGGAACAGGTGACCCTAAATTAGGGACGGGCGACTGTTTATAGCCCGTTGAGTTGCTCATGGTAGTCGTTAAACCTAAAAATTAAAAAAAAAAAAAAAAAGATGCGGAAATAAATAAGTATTGGCTCTTTAGTATGTATCACTAAAAATTTCTTGTTTGTATAAAAAGTTCCTCAGAGAGAATAATCCTTGATCAATACCTAATTTTCTATGTGCTATCTCATGTGCTAACTGCAAAAGTTTAAAAAGAAGAATCGAGTAACTGTGTAAAAGACCAAAAAAGCAGTGTTCCCTATCTCGGGTAAACACATTTCTAAATTTTTTTTCCCGTAGTAGGTTTTACAAAGAAAATAATTTTGGTGTGTACCAGACCCCGGGAGCAGAGATACATGTAACGAAAATGTGATCGATAGGTAAGAGTTAAAATTCGTCATGAAGTTTCGAGTAGCTTCCCTCTCCAAGAAACCGAGACTACAACGGTTAATATTTTTTGATATATACGAATCTTTTTTTTTTTTTTTTTGCGAGAGCTTTTCTGTGGTGTGTATGGTATCACGGCAGGAAGGCGCATAATGGTCTGTGTAAGGCTGCCATGTCATTGAACTAAATTGAAAAAATGTTGTAGTTACATAACGTAGGAACTTCGAAGCTGACATGAGAAGATGATGTGTTGTATGAGTATCGTGTGCTCAAGTTTCCCAATCTCCCTCTGGTGGCGCCACTCACTGTTATCCCCTTCCTTCCGAGTGGGCAGCTGTACTACGTCCTAATCGTGTCACTTGATTGCGAGGTAGGATTCAAGATAGTGTGCTAACTCCCTCTCTTCCTTCCCGTTTCAGAAACAAAACTAGCATAGTTTTGTTAAGTTCGTACGTCCGGCTTTTTGAGTCTCCTACATAATAAAGGGTTATTTGCCGTATCACATGATCAAGAGCCTTTTAGCCTTTTGTAAATTCAGCCAATCGCGTGTCGAGGCTGAAAAACCGTTACTGTAATGCGCTACAATTTGGAAGGGGAGGGGGAGGGGTTCAGTCATACTTTTTTTTTCTTGAGAACTCGTGGGTAAATTTTATTGAATTCTAAAACTATGTTGTACTTCGTAATGAGGCTTTTCAACTCGCAGAACATGGCAGCTCAACGTTTCGAGACTAGTATATCCAGATTAGGGGTACTTCCTTTCCTTTTGGATAAAACTTTGAGAAAACAAAATGTTACCCATCCATGCTTTCGCACGTACTGAATTTATACTGATAATGGCTGGGCAGTTTCTCTCCCCATTTTAATTTAATTGTGGAACAGAATCTGTAAGCTAGGGAAATGATTTCAGTATTTTTAAATTCCCATATTCTAATTCTCCCGCTTCCCAAGTGCCTCCCAAACTTCGATGCTCTTCATTTTTTTTTTTTTTTTTTATATTGATTGAATTAAGGGCTTCAACTCATCTCAGACAATGGTATGAAACTGTATGAATTCAAAATAAATAATTTTATATTGCCCATGCCTTAGGTGAAGGAAGGGGGGGGGGGTTAGAAACGAAATTTAAAAATCATGATGGTTGTGTGGAGACTGTGTGTTTCAACGCTGCGCTCAGAGGGCTAGAAGGTAATAAGACGGGTGTTAGTTAGGCAGTCTCGACTCGGACGAAATTGATTTAAGCCAGTAGTCACAAACAACCAAAAAAATGCGAACCCCCAGTGTTATAGTGACTAAGATAAAGCTACAAATAAAAATTTGTATTAGATAATGATACTTATAAAATATAAAATTTTATTTCCTATAATTACAGAACTTCTAAAATTTAGAGTCTAAGTATAAAATTATAAAACTCTATTACAAAATAATTTATCTGCAAGACTTCATAGTAAATTTTTTATTGCCCAAACTTTGTTGAATATATTCAACATAGATGGCATTTTAATGAAATAAGTTACAACTTGGAAGATCTTAACATAATACATATAATAATAATACATAAACTTTATATCAATGTTGGACTTTTTTATTTGAACGGTTTGCAGTATTTAGCTCAACACCAGACAAACAATCTTAAATCTGGTTTCCCATCGAATTTATTTCTGTATTTTGATTTAAAACAAGAATATTGTGAAAATGCTCTCCTACACAAATATGTGGTAGAAAACGGTAAGAGAATTTTCAAAGCCTTTTTATTTTTTACTTTTAGCCAAATTTTTATAAGGCTGTCATTTTTGAATGATGTCTGTAGTCCATCCGTTGATATGTCGTTTAAATTTTTCTTTTCAACCATTGTCAATTCATCAGTCAGAGACGTAAGGAACATATCAAATGGATTGCGAATCCAATTTATTTAGAAATTAAAAAAACATATTCATTGAGTCTCTTCTAAAAATTTAAGATGATCACTGATGTCTTTCTTAACTCCTTGATCCGAAGATAGTTTATTTTCTAATAAGGAATTATGTAATGTTCAAAAGCACTGAGTTCTCTTCTCAATTGTGGGATTCTAAAGTTTTAATTTTCTTATCATAATTTTTACTTTGTCTTGAACATTTTAATATGTTTGTAATTGCATCCTGTAATGATGTATTGAGTTCGTTAGTTTTTGACAAGATGTCTGCTAAAATATGCTTACCTTCTTAGCGATATCATATCACTTTTTCACACACTCAGGAAAACAGGACAGTCAGTAAAGAAAACAGCTGACACTTCTCTCAATTCAGAGAGACAAGTAATAACTCTACCACGGGAAAGCCACCTAACATTAGTTTGTTTCTGCAGAATGTATGTGTTAGTCTGCGATAGTTTCGAATCTCTGCAAAAACAAACCTATAATGCTTTAAACATGCACATGCTTGTTATCACAAAGGAAATATATGTTTTTAGACAATTCGGTACTGCTTAAGGCGCCGTTGCATAGTTTTTAGCTCGAACCCCTTGGACTATCGTTGCGATAAATTAGTGGTTCCCATTTGGTGGCTCGCGGACCAACAAATGAGAACCACTGATTTAAGCGATGAGTACCAATAACGTAAATAAAGATTGCATGTGTTTCCTAACTATATGCAGGCTAAGCTAGTGAACTACACTAGCATATTGTTACGTTGCCGGGGTGTCCTTCTACCCCGAATTGTATTCCAGGCGCTACACACAGGAAGAAACCGGAAGGAGTCAGGTTCGACCTCTGAATCAGAGGCAGTAAAGGAGGCAGGGCGAACGTTAAAATCTCCTCTAAAGAGCATTATATATATTTAAAAAAAATGACAGCAACACTTAATCACTAAAAAATATAAGTTTGATATCAGAAGATACGTCACAGTCATGTTAAATAAAGAGAGTGAATAACGCGTACGCAAATCAGTATGTCTGTCGCTAACTACTGAATTCAGACGGAAAACAATTTCTTTCGTACTGCAGACAATAATTGGGCTCTACAAATCTGTGCTTTAAAACGTAACCATCTCTTGTTATTTCCTACATAAATGATCTGCTTACCTTTGCATACGGGGACAGTGTAATCCATTTACGTATCTGAATTTCAACACACGCGCTCACACGCACACAGTATCTCATGGCTTCATATGAAAGGCCCTTTCCCCCTCATTTTACGATTAATATAAACGATGTTATATATAAAACTATGTAAGTTTTCTTTATTTTTTCGGTGGTGGCAGTATGATTTTATTAACTGATGAAGGCGAAGTTTCACGGGAACAGGAGGGGCTGTGGTAATACATGAGCGTTACTAATGCCCTCAGATTTAGAGGAAAGGTAGAATTTGATTCTTCTGATACCACTCCAGCAGGGAATATAAGGAGAGAGAGAGAGAGAGAGCATAGAACCAGTTTGTGGAAAAAACTGGCTACATATATCACTAAGCTGTTCTCTGAGATTCAGAGGTTAACTCCTAAGAGAAAGTTCATCTGCCAGTTCAAAGTTTAAACTGATTATGCAAGATTTAACTTACTGTTGGTGTATCAAACATCTCCATATACGGCGATCTCATCATATAAGTCGAGCTTCACTGATATTCATCACTCGTTTAATACAAGACCTTTTGTAATTCATACTCATTATCTTTTTCTCATGCAAACATTTCTGAATCTAATCCTCCCAGGATTCCTTTGGCCATCATCTACCTTTCTTTCCTGCCACTTGAACTGAATAAATTCTCTTAGTAAGCATATCACCACTCATTCTTTCAACATAGCCCAACCACCTCAGAATATTTGTCTCCACCTTAATAACATTTTGCTTTGCATTACACTTCTGCAACATATCACATGATGAGAACGCGTCTTCCCGCAAACCCCCCATTAGTAACGCATCTCTCCAGCACATAAACAACCCCTATGTCTTTTCTGCAGTACTAAGAATTTACTACTGTCCATCAGAGTAGGAATACTTTCACTTTCATACTCAGCCGTTCGGGAACTTTTCAAGAACCCATCTTCTGGGCAAGGACCTAACAGTGATGTATTCAGGCATCTTTTCGAGGGTGCTTACCCCCCCCCCCCTCGAAAATCCATGAACGCCCCCGCGTGGGATTTTCGGGTGATATCCTCTAATTGCTTTAGTTTATATCTGAATATTTGGAGAAATTAATTAAAAATCTTAAGAAAACGAGGAAAAATATTATAATAAAAAAAACATCCACATGAACTTCAATCTGAAATTTCTATCGACCCAACCAAATTATTGAGGGGGCAGGCAGGTGTGAAGAGATCAGACGTGAAAGGGGCACGTCTCCCCCATTGTCAGGAGTAAAATTCAAAAAAAAAAAAAAAAAGCAAAAAGATGAACTGCAAGACTCGACGTATATTTTAAAACGCAATTGTAATTGCTCATCAGCAAATAAACAAGGAAACAAATATTCTCCTGCTGAATATTAATATTTTTAAAAATCAAATTCAGCCTGTGATTTTTTTTTTTTTTTTTTTTTTGTAAAAATATCCAGACAGATTTTATTTCCAAGCGTTTTTTTAAAAAAATGAGAAATTAGCTGGGTTAGTTAAACAAAGAACAAGAAGCGCAAAGAATAAATAGATAAATAAAGGTGGTATAGATTATACGATCCTGTACTTTTATTTTATTTTATTTTTTGACAAATGTCAATTGTTGTAAACAAGTATCCTGAGAACATGTCAAAAACAATACGGGTCTGGCAATCCAGCAGTTTCTTTCTTTTTTTTTTTTTTTTTGGTTGGGTGTTTAACAACCACCGTGAGCAACTTAAAGGAGCTATAAGCAGTCGCCCATCCCTAATTTATGGTCACTGGTTCCAGGGAAGGGAGAAAACCAGTGCTGTAAGACAAACACAGCATCCGTGCCCCACTGGGATTCGAGCCGGGACGACTAATCAGAAGCCATTGCTTAGACCACTGCACCACCGGAGCGTCGCAGTTTCTTATCAAATGAGCAAAGGTGAATATGGGGCAAGAGTTGACTTATTTTGTTATTTGTTAATTTTTTAGAAATAAATCGCTTTGGCCTCATAAGATGGAGCTTGGTCCACCTTACGAGGCTCAAGTGATTATTTAATTAAACAGGACGAAAAATACTGAGTGGGCACTGCCCCCTCAGTATTTTAATGTATATATAATTTAAACCAAACTTCCGGAACGAACAAAAAATTAAAAAAAAAGTATGTAAAAAAATTCCTTAAAAAATATTTTCTCTAAACCCAAAAGCGGAAAAGCAGCAGAGAAGAATTCTCAGAAACAACACCTACTACAGAAGAAGCGTTCAGAAGTTTTTATTTAAAGGCAACAACATATGTACACGACATCACAAAATGCCAACAAAACATCGAAAAAGGAATATGTACGGCAGCTGGCTGTTCCAGTGTAACAAAACAAATACTGATAAAACCGCCGCCTTAGCCGAAGAGCACGGTGCAACAAATAGGGACAAAAATCAACAGTGCAGCACAATATTACATATGGCTAGACGAAGACACTAGGAGAACAAATGCGCTTAATATAAAAGAGGATAAAGGCATACCAAGGTGCATATGAGAAATCAAATATATACAGGGTGCAAACAAGATAATGCCGTCACGAATGAGAACAGTAACATAACACATAGTGATAGACAAAGGCACAAAAATTAATGCTTTAACATGCTACAAAAGAATTGCAAAAATAGATAATAAAACTAGGCGTGTGATGAAGCATATAACTAACAATTACACAAAGATGGGTATATACATATGTGCAAGAAGTAAATGCAAACCAGGCGTGGGAAGCATCACAGAAACTAGGAAAAATAGTGCAACAGATAAACATAATGTGCAAAACAGATGTGAAATGGTGAAAACGGTGCGAAACAGGAGAAGTCAAATATATACAGGGTGCAAACAAGATAATGCAGTCACTAAAGAGAACAGTACCATGATACAAAGTGATAGACAAAGGCATAAAAAAAATGCTGCAACATGCTACAAAAGAATTGCAATAATAGATAATGAAGCATATAACTGACAATTACACAAAGGTGGAGGTATACATATGTGTAATAAGTAAATGCAAAACATGTATGAGAAACATCACAGAGACTAGGGAAGTGGTGCAACAGAGTAAAAAACCATACTGTGCAAAACATCACAATGCCAGAGAAAGCTGATCGTTCTGGATGAAAAACCATCCAGCAGAATGGGCCCAGGTCACGAAAAACGTGCTCAGAGTTCCAACGGCATGCGCTTTGGCGTACTCCAATCGGAGTCGCGCTTGCAGGCGTGCTAGAAAATGCCGTTGAAGAACTCCACCAGCTTCCAGGATAGAAATAGGCGGCGTGGTAGTGCTTCGGCGGGTATGAAAAACATATATAATGTATTTAACGAGGATAAAAATATATGCACAAACTGGGGAAAGCCGTGCAGGAGGATGCCATGCATAGGCAAGAAAAGGCAGGGAGCGGACACTAATCCGGTTCCGCAAGACTGAATGCTAAGTGCAGAACAGGCAAGAGAACAGGGTAATACATGTACTGATGTGGGACGTCACCAACAGAGGAGCAAAAGGAGCAGAGAGGAGAGTCGTGCGGTGAAGGGCATAAGGAACAGGAAGACGAAGATGAAGAAACTGCCAGTGAATGTTGAATTCAAGAGGAGAAGAGAGTGGGAAAGAGGAGGCAGTCCAGGCGGAAGAAAAAAAGATGGGGGAACGGTGGGAATGGGGTGTGGAAGTGAAGGAGGAGACAGAAGTAGCCAGTAAAGGGAGGTAGAAGAAACAGAGGTTAGAGGGATATCAACACCACGAATGGAGAGGCAGAAAAGGAGAGGGAGAGAGGCTGAAGGGATTGTAAGAAGACCAGTAGAAAACGTGAGACAGGGATAGAGATAGAGAGAGCAGAGAGAAGAACGAAGAAGGTCATAGTCTGCACTGAGTACAAGAAGAAGCAATTTCAACAGGAGCCAAAAATCGTAGAAAAAACAGCAATGCAAACTAGCAGGTAAAAACATGTTTTGCTTTTCCTTGATAAAGCCAAAGCTCAGCATTTTCAAAACTTTCTGCATTCTTGCATGTTTTTCTCTGCTCGTTTGCATTGGTGTTTTTTCTCTTGTTTTTGGCTCCTGTTGAAATTGCTTCTTCTTGTAGTAGGTATATATCTATATCTATCTATCATATATATATATATATATATATACTGTATATAAAGTTTTTTTCTTTTTGACATGTATGTTCTGCAGGCCTGAGCGTTAATTGCTTGATTTTAATCTGGTTTTTGAGTGGGTGTTCTTTGTGTTGAATGGACTGCCTATAGTATTATTGTGATTTGTTTGAACTTTTCTGTTAGTGGTCAGAATTTGCATGGTGTCGGGTTTTTCTTTCGTGTTTTAGGCTTACGCTATCTTAGTGTATACGATATCTTGGTTTATATTGAAACATTTTCTGGTGTGCTGCAGTTGCGCAGCTGGGCGTTGATCTCTTGTTTCATATCTTCATTGGCTAACTACGGATTTTAGGAAGGCAGTGTCTGACCCTTGGTCTTAAATAGGAAGCTAGGAGATCAGTTTTAGCGTACCGTATAGGAAACGAGAATAGAACAATTTTAGAGACAGTGAAGTGTAACTGCACAGTCAGGCGACCGCGCGTGGGAAAGCATGAACAAAGCTAACCGGGACCAAACCAAGAGACACTGCCGCGAATGGGCAATACAGGGTGTTCCGCTTAGACATATAGTAAAAGGAAGTAACATAAATTCTGAACTTACCAGAATTTATGAGCGAGACGTATTGTTTCAGATACACAAGCTGAGAATTTTTTTTTTACATGTCTAATAAACTTCAACATGAGTTCCACTGGTGGTGTGGCAAACGTCCAACCGGTATTCTGCCTCAGCCCACGTGTTAGAAGCATTTGTGGTGTCACATTGTTGATTGCAGCACAAATCTTGTTGCGTAAGTCTTTCAGATTACGCACCGGTATAGCGTACACCTGGTCCTTAACAAACCTCCACAGGAAAAGTCTGGCGGAGTTAGGTCTGGTGATCTCGGGGACCATGCCGTGAACGTTGATCATCTCCCAATTCATCCTGTAGTGAAGTGGTCATCCAAGAATGTGCGGACATCATTGGCAAAGTGCGGAGGAGCCTCATCTTGTTGGAAAATTGTTCCTTCAGGCAGCTGAGGCACAGCGTATTCATATAACATGCCTAGCATTTTTGCCGTCTTGACATGTGCTTCACTTCTGTAGTACATCACATATGCCCCCCCCCGAGAAAAAGATGGGACGGAATATTAGTTTCCGGGTCAGCCGGCAAACCGTGCTTTTAAAGAAGAGGAAGGAATTCTGATTAATTCCAGACGATGTGTGGAATGAACATCACACATTTTTCGAACAACCCAACGGCCTATAGATCTATTTCCATAATCGGACGCCAATGTGAAACACTCGTTTTGCCGGTGACGGAGATGGAAACCGCATCATTTTGCTTCGAAGCCGAATGCTTTCCCAATTAAGCTACATCGACGTAATTTGTCGCTGCAACTTTTCCGTCTTGACATGTGCTTTACCTCTGTAGTACGTCACAGCAGTTAAAGTTGTATCGTATCAACGATTCGTACCCGGCTTCGAAACTGTCCACTGCGCTAAAACGTTGCATTTGAACTATTACTCAGTTACAGAATGACTCCTCACCCCGAGTGACCATGGTGTGTTTCATGTATCACTGCTCATAAAAAAAAAAAAAAGTGTTGTCGAAATGGAAAGAAAACTGATGAGAACCAAGGTAAAAAATAATGCGTACGTGTGCACGGTAAAAATAATAAAAGGAAAATGTTGTTTTGAACAATCCTCGAAATAGGTAATGACTGTGTGTCGTTTAGTAATTAAAAGGAAATGCGAAACGTAAAGAGGGAACACAATTTCCCTCTAACGATCTCAGTCGCCGATAACTAATACTAGTGCCGGCGCATGTTAAACGTTTCCGTGCTTTTAAGTGGCTATTCTTATATATCATATACTGTTTTTAAATGTCGTTTCTCCCATATAATTTACTGACGCAAGCACCTTTTTCGTTTTTCTATGTATCTCATTCATTTGTTTTTCATGCGTATCTCGCCAGTAATTTCTGCCCATTCTATCCGTTTGATTTATTGTTCTTTTGTTTACCCTCCAATGGTTTGTGCTGAGAGATGAGCGTGAAATTCGTGCTCCGAGTTTCGAATTCGGATTTTTTTTTCCCCCAGTGGTGAAATCTTATTGTTAAATTCTAAAGTGAGAGCGCAGTTAACTGTCGCAAATGTCACATTGAAAGACTCGAGGAAATGTATGTGGGAAACATTTTGCTCTGCTTGGCCTGGTCGAATCATTCTTCTGCCTCCACTTTAGCTTGCTGTGTGTATGTGTGCAGTCTTTTGTTTCACTGAGTATGCCGTGCTCGAACTACAGAGTGTTTTTCCTTCAGCTATACAATGTACCATTTACAGTAATCATCGTATAGCCTGGTGATTTACATGTGTGCAGTCTCCCATTCGTCCTTGACGGAAGGGCGTCTTCAACCGCAGATGATTTTTTAGCTTCTGCATTTCCTCTAGGCAGCGGAGGGGAACGACCTGGTTGGTGGCTGCCGTCTTGAGCTCACGCGCGTGTGTATCGTGGCTTTTTGGCAAATGTGCCACTTGGCCTCTTCAGCGATGCTAAATCCCACTGAGTGATGGGTGGGTCAGAGTTCACGCTTTCCAATCCTCTTCATGATGCCCCCTCGAAGAAGAAGATTGCGATCCAGTGTGTGTGTGTGAGGAAATGTTCCTCGGATAGAGTTATGTGACATCTTGATCTTTTTATCATCTTATTTTTACAAAAAGTAAAGTCTTGTTTTGGTAGCTAAGTAAAAAACAAAACAATAAAGGGTTTTTTTTTTACAGTTTGTAAAGAAGCATTAGTTCATCCCTAACGGACAGTAAATAAATTTGTTGAGGTTGTTCACTCGTCGTGGCAAAAATGTCTGTAGTACTGTTTCTAAAAATTCATTTAAAGAGGTTATTCTTGATGGTGAAAGCAGATAATTTTTTTTCTCTGTTTTGGAGGAACGAATTACTTTAATCCTGGGCGAATATTTTGGGAGGTATTGCAATCTTTCTGTCTATTTGGTGTGTGTGTGTGTGTGTGTGTGTGAGAGAGAGAGAGAGAGAGAGAGAGAGAGAGAGAGAGACTATATGAGTAAAATGAAAAATAATAAGAAATAAAAATTAATAAATTTTCCAGTTCACCTTAAAACGGCGATGTCACAAAGCCGCTTAGTGAGAGCAGAAGCCCACCCTTTTTTTAAAACATTTAGAGTCCATTGACTGTTTCCGTATTAAACAATGCAAAGCAACTATCGTTAAGTTCTTTATTTCCAAAATATTAACACTGTTACCAGATTAAAATCCTATGCAGGTCGTGCTAAAATTATCAGTAGAAAAAATAAAAGCCGTCTTACGCACAATTAAAATCTTTAATGGTTAAAAACGCATTGCCTAAAATCCTGATATATACATGAGATCCTTCGAGTCAGCAACTAACTCGTCTTCAGATGGGATTACATGTGTCAACTGGACAAGAACCAAATGGCCACCCCGGTGGCTCAGTGGTCTAAGCGATGGCCTCTGATCATTCGTCCGAAAGGGGTCCGAGTTAGAATCTCGGTGAGGCATGGATGTTGCGTTTGTCTTACGGCACTGCTCTCTCCCTTCCCTGGAACCAGTGACCCTAAATTATGGACGAGCATCTGCTTATAATAGCCCATTGAGTTTCTCACAGTGGTCGTAAACCTCCAATAAAAAAAAAAATGGTGTAAATACAAACACCAAGCATTCCTTGATAGTAGGCGACCAATGAAAGACATGGCTCTACATTCCGCAATCTTAGTTGCAGAATTTCAGAGCATAAGTATAATTTAAAGTCTGGTGCTCCCTCTACAGCCCTGTCAAGATTGTGTTCACGTGGCACCCATTATCCGCTCTGGGCCGAGGTCAAGATCCTTGGCACTCCAAGACTAAAATCTTGTTTGTTACTGTCCGATAGCCTACTGATTCACAAGTTAAAACCCATGTGTTGTAACGACGATTACCCTACTGTAATCCCGCTGCCTTGGGAAACTTTTGTAGATGGGGAGGTACAATATGAACTATAAATACTGGACACTCACCTAATATTACAGTTTTAGTGTTTTGTGAACTTCATGTCTTTCATTGGTCGCCTACTATCAAGCAATGCTTACGTCACTAAGTGTTTGTATTTATACCATTTGGTTCTTGTCCAGTCGGCAAATGCAATCACATCCGAAGACGAGTTAATTGCTGACTCAAAAGATCTCTATGTATGTATCAGGTTTTTAACCAATGTGTTTTTAAAAATTAACGATTTTAATCGTACGTAAGACGGCTTTTATTTTTTCTGCTGGTATGGTATGGAAAGCACAGTAGTTGAATGCAAGCATTTTTTGTAGTTAATAGCCTGAGAACAAATTTTATCTCAGTGAAAAAGCTTTTAAAACTGCCCAGCCAGATAAACCCTGTGTGTGTGCGTGTGCGCGTGCGCGCGCGTTTTCCCAGGCTGCGGTGATGTTTATGATACCCTTCATAATGTCAAATGACTTCTGCCAATCCTTAATTGATTGCCGATTTTTGCCATCTGTTTCCTCAACCAGCTACTTGAAGGCGCATGGCAGGTAGTAGAGCTTCAAGTTTGTTATGACGTTCTAACCCCTTAGTAAAAAGTAATGTGCTTGGCGGAAGAAAGATCATTTCTGAAGGTTTGCAATATTTTTTTTAAGTGTAAAAATATTTCTCAGACGGGCCGAGCTGTAACGAATCAAGGCTGTAGCCAAACGAGGTATAAAGGTTTTTTAGGCCTTTTTTTTCCCTGACGAAACAGCGTTCTGGTACCTGTTTTTATCACAACATTTTTGGTTTTGAGTTCTGAAACAATTATTTAATTAAAATACTGTAATAACCATAACATGTAACAACCGTAACATGTGTGGGTGAGAAAGAGAGATGGCAGAAGTTAACCCCTTGTGTTTGATTTTTTCCCTAGACGTACACGAAAAAGTTTCTTTTTTGTATGTAATGTATCGATGTACAACCTTTGTACAGCGAAACATTATGTACAAAGGGGAATATACTATATCGTGAGCAAGAAATCGGGAAGTTATCTAAGAGGTTTCAACCAAGTTGGAAAGAGACGATTCGTGGTTTTAGAGAATACGTACGACTCAAGGGGTAAAAAAAAAAAAAGACTTAAGCAACTTTTGCAGCTGACGTGAATTTTGCTAGCCATTGCTGTATCTTCTAGCGAATGGGAAAAGGAATTTTCTCAGACGAATTTGATAATCACTCCGGTTAGGTGTTCTCTTTCAATCACTTCATTGTTCTTCATAAAAATTTTTGGGTCTCCGCTAACTTAGTTTGATTCAACAAAATACGACCGATCGTGTTTCCTTCGAGGACACCATTCGGCAGTGGATATGAAAAGCAAGGAGCGGACTCAAAACGGTAGAAATATCGCAAGAGTTGAACAAAATTAGTACTGTATTTTAGGATCAAAATGCAGCTTTCTTCTTTTCCCCAACGTAAGGTGATCCTTAGCGCAAATTTAACTCTCATTTGCTCATTTGTGGGTAAGCTTGCTAGAGATTTTAATTTCAGCATTTGCTATGTGTTATAAAACTGTAACGGATTGCTGCTTTTTTAATATAATAATTTAATATAATATGAGCATGTAAGCAACGCTTTTGCGTTTTGTGCCATGCAACAGTAATAAGGCTTAAGGAACAATGTTTAAGAAAATGATTTGCTTTTTATTAGGTCAACCCTTCCCCTTTTCAGCAACTTACGTTTAAAAGTTCCGGCCCCTTTTTCTCCAGAAGAAAAGTACTACATGTATCCGTAATTTTGAGTGACAATGATGATATTTTCTATAAAAATCCCGGTAACTTTTAGTTCAAAATTCCTGGCATCTTTTCATAAATAATATTATCTCTACTTCTCTGTTTTTCAAAAAACCTTCGTTTTTGTCATGAATAAATACTTTTCTGGTTTTCGTCGTTCATTTTGGAGTTCGTAATGTGAGCGAAAAACTGGAAAATTGCCATAGGTTTTGCATCTTTGAAAATATCTGTAATTTCCTCTTGTTCAAAAACCATGATTTTACATAACAGCATATGTTTTTCTCGGTTCATTTTAACCAGATTTGAAGAACAAACGTATGCATTGTGTTTGTTTGCTTCTGCATAGCTCTGATTTGGAAACCGCGACTCTTCGGTAGTTCTCGTCGTCGGGGACTCTTCGGTAATTATTCGGACACTATATTTTGCCAAATCCATATGCACAGTATCGCCTCGTAGAGGCAAAATTGTGAATTAGGAAAATCGGAAAATATGAAGATGGAAAAAAAGTTTTCCATTTCGACTATAGAAGCGTCGTAAATGGTATTATAAAATCGGATGTTAATATGAATTATTATTTGTCATGTTCACAACAACCGCATGAAAAACGGTACGTTCCATCCAATTCGTGGTAGCAGAGATATTGTGCGAAACGCAAATATTACCTAATTTCATCCCCACCCTCCCACGGGAAGTATTTGCCGTAAGAAATGGGAAATGTTAATGGAAAATCGCCGTCAGAGTTGTCTGATGTTAAAATAATTTTTCCGATATCAAAGTTTACTCTAATTATCGGGGAGATTTTCATCTGGAGAACCTGAAAATTGAATGGAATCCCCATCCCCCCCATGGCTATACAGATATCCGATGTACGCGGAGAAATGAATTTTTCAGGTCGAATATTTAGAAGCCGTACTACAGTGCCACATGCACTCGAGCGTAAGCACTTTCTGTTGTACAAAACAAGTGATCTCAAGAAAGTTTTGATCATGGTTTTAGCTAACCAACGCAATCTCGTCTTTTTTTTTTTTTTTTTTGACGTAGGACTACGTCTAACTCCGCGGATAGTATGGGGCGGCTTACGGCCGACCGCCTGTGACAAAAATAGGTCCCAATTGAAATCATTATAGCGTTAAAAATACGTGCTGCACGGTAATCGTGCTAGTATATTCGTAAACAACATGGACTCCAATTCACGTACTGTGCAATACATCGTGCGCGTGACGCTCCCCTCGCTCCCTGTGCGCGGGGGAGATGATGGAATATTTCTGGGTGTGCCGCCGCGTTTGACTCAGTCTATCTCGGAAACCGTGAGCGCAATACGACTGTGCGTGGTATCGTTTTAAAGCTCTCGACGGGATCTATTCAAAATATATAGGAAGAACATTTCGCAGTGGTTTGAACTGAACATTTTAAAAATTGTTTTCTTGTGAACCGGTGAACGCTTTTGACAATATCGCGGTTTATCTGGACAACGTGAGTGCAAAACGACTGTGCGTGGTATCGTTGTAAAGCCCTCGACGAGATCTATTCAAATAATAAAGAACATATCACAGTGGTTTAAATGAAAATTTTTAAAAATTGTTTTCGTACGAATGGGTTAGCATTTTCGACAATGCCGCGGAATTCGCAAAACGAACGCAAGCAAAAGTGGAGAAAATCAAAACGAGAGGCAAGAACAAGTGATGACGAATGTAAGACGCCCAAGAAAACAGAGCACCACGTTGGGTAATTCGTGTGTCGATCTGCTTTGTGTTTGCAATGTATCCAGCATTATTTGTAAAACTTATGTAAGCTACTTTTCATATCATAGACCTGTGTTGGTTATAACAAATTTAATAAACGCTTTAAAACCATACTCGACTAGCTCATTTCAACTTTCCGATCTGCAAGTCGTAGTCCTACATTCCAGACTGACGGCTCAATCAGAACTGAGCCTGCCTGTTTTTTTATTTTTTTTATTCCCCAGTCCGACTTTTAGAAGTGTAGGTGCTTCCGGGCGAACGTTTTTCTAATTTTGGAATGCCTGTAAGCCTTTTGGATCGCATCTTAATTCATTTCTGCAATTCATCAAACTCCACATATAATTCTATGTTTTGATTAAAAGATACTGTATATTGAGATACCGGTTTACTAGATACACCTGTCCTCGTGGTAATGCCTACTTTAGGGCCATTGGTTCCGGGGAACGGAGACAGCCGCCAGTGCCGTAAGACAAACACCCGGACCCATCGCGGACGAATAGTCAGAAAACGGTGCTTAGACCACTGCGACACCGGGCGCGGCTGATATACACTCACACCACCTCCCAGAAATTCAAATGAATTTATGTCTCCTAGCTGAAAAACTGCATCGTCAAAGCAAAAAATGCGAATAAAATTTTGGGCATTGTTGCATTTATTCAGTTATTTGTTTCTTTCCAATGCGACTTTTAGAAGTGGGGGTATCGTTGCGAATTCAAAATATGCTTTTACACTCCTTAGCGGAGAAAGCGCATCACGAAAAATGAAAGCTCAAGACTGGTGATTCTGTATGGTCCCAGCTATGTACTCAAAGAAAAATAAAATTTCGGATCCAAATTAAAGATGTGGAGATAAGATCCACAAACGGACTTGCAGTTCAAGTGATACCAGACGCTCGTCATTTACAAAAGACGTGCTGAAAAAGATTGACGGAGTGAAACTTGCTTTTACGTTTTCGAAGGCAATGGGAATATGACCTGCCCATTCTTTTTGCTTGAAGAGGGGGAAATCCGTTTGTTTCGTCAAATTTTCTGTACAATAGTGCCGATGTCATTCTGCATTTATCAAGATCTCTGTCTTAAATTACAGAATCTATTGTATAAGTCACGAAGCCGTTATTTGGCCCTGAAATATCACTCTGAACCCAAACACGTTTCAAGGACCTCTGTCCTCGATTGCAATCTGAACTGCCTGATTTTCATTGGCATAGCTCCAAACTACTTGTTCCATCACCGAATGTTGCTGCAAAGAATACATTTCGAACTTGATATTCAGTTGATGTTTCTCACAGGTTTCTGTGTGAGGTCACAGCAGTCAAAGTGTGAGATTTTCTTCCATTATTTTTTGGGCTATGCATGGAAAACCTACGACGCGTAAAATCGTTTATTTTATCCGGTACAGCTTCATTTTTCTATTCAGTAATGCGGTTCTATTTTTGTAAGAAGCCATCGAACGATATAACCCTTCTTGTTCACATGATGCTAATTGAATGGAAGCAATTACGATATGGTGCCGCCTCCAGCAATATATTGAGGCCCTGATACGATGGCGCACAATATGAGAAGGGCGAAGAAAATTTTGTGCACTCCATACTGCACGAGCAAAACATTATGACAACCTATCTATACTCCGAGTCAACCTAAGAGTGTGCCACTGTTGAACGTACGGAACCTCCGCTGCGAAAAGTAGTCCCTAGCTTTTAGATCGAAAACTAACAGACTCACTGCGCAGAATCCATTTTTGTGTGCGTAGCAGTTTATCAGGCAAAATTGCTATCTAAAACAAATTTTCAAAATGCCATAGCGTTTTTAGAAATAAATTTAATATGAGAAGTTACACGATCAAGACCCTGGCACTTTCGGCCGCTGACTGCCCAGCTGAGAAATGTCCGTAAATTAAGGAAAGAGGTGGAAGACTTTTTTTTTTTATGGTGTTTTTTTTTTTTTTTTTTTTTTCAATATTGCAACACAGAGAAAATAAACTGACAATCAGGGAAACTCGAGGAGGGAATGGTACTTAAGCAACAGTAAGGGAAAAATTATTTGAAGCTCGGACCCCAACACACTCCCATTCTGTTCTATCCCCACTGCTTCTTTTGAAATTGATCCCTGCATAAGGCTGTTTCAGTTCCTGGTGGTGTTAAGATTAACTTCGATGCTCAGCATAATTTTGTCTGGTTGGGTAGAGTAGGGGTTACTACGGGAGTAATTGCTTGACAGAAAGGACACAGCAGGAGTGCATTGCAACACGGATTGATACTGTTCTTGCGTTCCACCTAAAGGCAGTGATCAGGCTTTTTTACGTTTTACAACAGTACACTCTTAGAGTGACTTGGAGTATATTATTGTGTAGGTTCTCCGTGAGCAGCCATAACTGCGGCCGCCATTCAACGAGGCATGGACTCCACAAGTTCCCGAAAGGTGGTGATATGGGTGGTCATGGAAGAACGTGAAAGTCATCTTGGTGTTTTTCGAAACAGCTCTGCACGATAGCTACCTTATGACACGGTACCACATCTTAGTCTAGAAATATTGTTAACATATACGAATAAACCTGGTCTGCAATGATGGATTGGTACGCGGTATAGTTCTGGGGGCCATCCACCGCTATCAGGAAACCAAGAGTGGCGCAACAAAACATTTCCTTGAGCATTACACCCTGCCTGTGCTCGTGGAGTCACGGAAGCTTGTACTATTTTCTCCGCAGCAGTTCATCTTACTCGTCACCTTCAATCCACTCGATCAAGCAGGAAACGTGATTCGTCAGAGAAGGCCAATCTTCCATGGTTCACTATAGATGTTTTATGGCTAACTCCAATCATTGTCGTCGATGACGTACTGTGGTTATGTGTTTATACCGTAGGCCCATACGGTGGAGGGATCGTTGAAATGTAGCTGTGGACACACTCCTCTGTGCTCCCTGTTTGCAGACTCTGGTCAGCTGTTCCAAGGCAGCACGCCTATTTTTCCGGACAATTCGGCCGAGCCGCCGTCCGACATTAGCCAGTCAGTTATGCGTTGCCCCTCTTTCCATCCACTGTCAGTACACTTTGACTCTGGCAGCCCGTGAACATCTGACAAAGTTCACGGTTACTTTATACTGCCACTCTTTGCCGATCACGCCCTTTCCCAAGGGGTCATATAGCGTCCCTTATCCATTACAACCACCGCACAGTGTAGGATTTTGCAAAGCTAGTGGGACAAAATTGCGTTAACAATGCAAAGGCATAAATTTAATCAAAAGGTATGGACAACAAGTACAATGGCCTGGTATGTCACGACAGCACATGTTATATGACCGATGTCCGAGTCATCGGTCATATAATATTATATATGCGGTTCCGAGTCGTCATTTCTTAATACTTCGTATAATTCCCTTTTTGATACTAGCATGACGGTACCTGAACCAAACGAGGAAAACATACATTAACGCACGTAGTTGCATGTGCCATTCATTCGCTTCATCTCTATAGGAATCAAGGATCATATAACACATACAATTGTGACATACAAAGTCGTACAACAATCTTGACAGTTTACTGAAATCATCATCACTTGGAATTCCATTTGTGTTTCTGTCACTTGTGGTCTTATGCGGTATTATGCACTTTCAAACATGTTGAAAGTGCATAATAGATATTCTGCATCGCAAATACAACGTACCAACCTTGGTGTCACTGTTCCATAACAATGTGCACAGATCTAAACACAACACGTACTTCGTTCACAGTTGATTTCCAAACCGACTGCGTACGCTCGATCGCTCCTGTACAACTGGTCCGGTAGAAACCTTTTATGAGCGGTTACCGTTAGTGAGGCGCGTGATCACTTTTGACTTGACATGTTTTCTCATTAGCTTATACGATTCATCGGCTTGAATTTTAACCGATTGTACGTGAATACATTGCATGTTATTTTTTTTTTACTTTTGTCCCGCTAGATTCGCAAAATCCTACACTGTGCACAGTCTCGTCTACGAATGATACCATTGTACCGAACGTCGGTTCTTGTTATACAGCATCGGCTTCTCATCACATGTGACGAGGCCTTCAAAATGTTCGTTTCGTTGCTCATAAGCAGAGAAGAGCAGACATCTGATCGTCGTGTTTTGTGCTGTTATGTGAACTCATATTGGGACCCATTTGTCCATCTTCTTCGCTTTGCCTGTGGCCGTTGAATGTCGGAAAATGGCTGCATAGTGTATGTACTTCGAGGTTCTCGTACCGTTTGACGACGATCGGATTCAATCAAGGCCGCCAACTCGGCATCATCGATAGCTCTTTCCGGTCTACCGCCAGGTTCATTTTCGAGGCTTATATGGCCGGATCGGCATTTAGTAAATAGATGTGGAGGTCATTTGGGAAAGAACCGTTTACCAACGGTTCTTACCCCAAATGCTGTTTCGATGTTGCGAGCTACTTCTGATGCATTGTGTCCAAGTTTAAACTCATAAAAACAAAATGACACGAATTTGGCTCTGATCCGTCTTATGCCGCCCCAGTGGCGCAATGCACTGGCTCCTGACCATTCGTCCGAGGTGGGTCCGGGTTTGGATCCCGGTGAGGCTTGGATGTTGTGTTTGCCTTACGGCACTAGCTCTCTCCCTTTCCTGGAACCAGTGACCCTAAATTAGGGAAGGGCGACTGCTTATAGCCCATCGAGTTGCTTATGCTTTATACACTGGCGTCCAAAAATTAAGGACGAGACGGTTTTTCGAATGTAACGTCGTGCAGAAGTGCTCCACATCGACTCAAATCATACCATAAGATCCCCAAGATGTAAAAATAACGGACAAGTGAGCAAAACCGTCCAAACAAGGAATCCAAAGGATGCAAAGGCACTTTATTGAAAAGGTAGCTTCGAGCACAACTAGACAGAAGACAGAAATGTCCATGTGACAGGCGGGTGCCAAGAAAAATCCAGTCTTTAGTAGGGGATATGATCACCCCTGAGTGCGTTGCAGGATTTACAACGTCTGTCCATGCTGAGGACGAGGTTGTCAAGGAGCTGTTGAGGCATCGCGGCCCATTCCTCTTGTAGCACCAATCGCAGCTGCGGAATCGTTGCTGGCGGCTGGTGACGTGCTGCCAAGCGTCTTCCGAGAAGGTCCCACACGTGTTCGATTGGATTTAGGCCCGGGAACCTTACGGGCCAATCCATGCGTTGAATATCTTCACTCTCCAACAGCTCTGCGACAGCCACTGTACGATGAGGTGTAGCGTTGTCGTCCATGAAGAGGAACTCAGAACCCACAGCACCTCTAAACAGACGCACGTGAGGCAGGAGAACCTCGGTGCAATAGCGGACACCAGTGACTGAACCTCCTTGGAAGATGTGGAGGTCAGTACGGCTATCAAGCATGGTACCGCCCCAAACGAGAACTCCACCACCTCCAAACCGGAACCTTTCGATGATGTTGGAGGTGTGATTGCGTGTTCCCTGCTCTCTCCAGATGTGTATACGTCCAGAATCGCTCGTCAGACTAAATCGGCTCTCATCCGTAAAGAGAACTATACCCCATTGCTGATGTGTCCAGTTCTTGTGTTCCTGGCACCACAGAAACCGCCGTCTCCGATGAGCAGGCGTTAATGGCACACACCGTACTGGTCGTTGTGCAAATAGACCACCTTTGTGCAGCCTCCTGACACGGTAAAACGCGATAACGGACGTCCAGTTATTTGTTGCATGTGCCTTGCGATTTCTCCCGCTGTCTGCCGTCTGTCTCTTCTCGCCTGTAGGACAATATACCGGTCGTACGCCGCCGTGGTTGCTCGTGGACGACCACTGCTAAACGCTCGGACAGCTGTTCCTGTCGATTGAAATGCTCTCCAAGTTCGTGAAACGATGCTGTGAGCGATCCCGAATTCCTCGGCCACACTAGTCACACTTCGACCTTCTTCCAACTTCCCAATGACGCCACCTCGGGTAAAGTAATCCAGATGTCGTCTACTGGATTGCCCGTTGGCCATATCACACGGTGGCAGCAACTCGACGTCGTTCAAACCGATGTACATCGTGCAATAGCTTTCACCGAATTGCTGAGCGTACACCGCCCGTGTGCTTTATACCCTTCCGACACTCCCCCCTCCCGCCTACGTCATGCTGCATATATGCGCATGCCCTACTGTACCGGACCCTAGTCTATCTCCTGGGTGGTCTCTCGGTCCGTTCTGCCTCCCGGGTACTGGGCCCCCGGTAATAAATAAGGGTGTCTTCCTCCCCCTTTCTACTTCGCTGCCGTGTCACTTTCCTATCGGGCACTCTAGCCCTAATCTCCTAGCTTCCTGTTTCTAAGGGTTGTTTAAGACCTGGGGTCAGATACTCCCTTCCTAAAATCCTCTACTTTTATTCACATGGTCCGTTCTGCCTGTTCGTTCCGCTGTTATGCAAATCTCTCCTCTTCGTCCTTAATTTTTGCACACCAGTGTATAAGAAGCAGTTTTAACGCTTTAAATATACATAACAAAAGTCACATCGCAGAATGTGTTAAATTCGTAAATTACCTGCCAACTGTACGAGTGCGATCAGCAACAATCTAATACTTACAAGGGTTAGAGACATAACCGCAAGTAAGTGGTAGCCAAAGAAAAGACCAGCGCTAAACTACATGAACACTTAACCGGACACCTAGACTTCATTAAAGAAATAGCAAATCACCACATGTATGGTGAATAGATGAACTTAGATCTACTAGAAAGGGAGGCTCTTAAAGCAGATAGAGGAAGATTGGTTTGTTCATTCACACATACGAACGAGTGGATGTCTATTTTGGAATCAAACGGACGAGCAGATGTCTATTTTGGAATCAAACGGACAAGCAGATGTCTGTTTGTTTGTTTTGTTTTCTTTTGAGACTACATGATCATGTATAACAACCAGGAGTCGCCCTTATCTGATATGTGTTTGTTTCTTCAGAGAAGAGAGAAAACCAGTGGCGAAAAAACGAACATTGTATCCCAGTGTTACCAGAATTAGTTTCAGGGGGAGGGGGGTGACGACTACTATGGCCATGGGCACATTAAGCCGTCGGACTCCGGGTACTGGCCCCCTGTCATAAATAAGGACATCTTTCACCACTTTCTTCCTTGCTTCCGCGTGACTTTCCTGTCGGGCACTGTAGCCTAAATCTCATAGCTTCCTACTTCTAAGGGTTGTTTAAACATGGGATCAGACATACTCCCTTCTTAAAATCTTTTATATAAATCTCCCTAATTCGAGGCCACTGGTTCCTGGGAAAGGAGAAAGCCAGCGGCGTAAGACAAACACACCACCTTGTGCGTTATCCAAAACTTGAATTCGGGCCCAGCTAGGAAGACAAGCCAGAAACCAACGCCTCTGCCTACTCAGCCTCTGGGAAGGCTTACCATGGTTCAAAGCCACTATTAGAAGTACGGGAAAGGTAAAGACAGGGACTGAAAATTGAAATACAAGAATTAGGAAACCAGATAACTGAGTAGAGAAGTTTTATTCAATAATTTCATAGATCTTTTATGAGGCATAGTTCTAGGTTATTTTAAAAGATTCGTTACACTGATGCTGTTTACTTATGCAAATCTGGTGGACTTCAACTTTGCCAAAAGAGTCTGCGATTCGTTTACTTGACTCTGTTATTTATTAAAGCTTCTATTTACTTCTATTACAGTGGTTCCTTCGGGTGCGATGTATCATAGTTAATATACCTTTTTTTCAGTTCATTTATGAAGGCTACAAAACAGTTACTTTGATTATTATTTTTTAAATGACTGACCGAGAAGACTTCTTAATGGTTGTTCCTTTTTCCGTTTTTTTTTTAGAGTATCAGTCTGAAAAGCTGAAGTGAAATCTGGACCTCCCACATCGTCTACCGAAGTCAAGGTAAGCAAAATATCACACTTCATACTTATTTTTTCTTTTTCATTTTGACCGTGTCGACTTTCCAGTAAGCAATAAAAACTCGTTGCGTGACAAAATCGATGCCTTAACTGTTTTATTGCCATTGTGACTTATTCCACTTCGGTACCTGATGACAAATGGGCTGAGATCGCTCTGTTGAATGTTCCCTCCGCTCGTTTTTTATTGTTATGTAAGTCTTTTTTTTTTTTTTTTTGTTCATCACGTTAGATACTTGTAGTCAATAAATTTCGAGCATTTTTATGTGCTGGTTTGATTGTGAGGCTTCACTTGAACAGAATATTTTATATATGCTTTTTAAGGAGCATGTGAAAGAAATTTCGCGTCTGAATGTGTAGAAACTATAATATTTCATTGGAAAGGAGAGAAAGTATACCGCCTTTAAGAGCCTTCATTACTAGAATCGCCAGATTCTGTTGTTGAAATATGTTCCTTTCTAAGAATTTTTATACTATGAATCTTTCCCGACAGCAGTATAAAGTAAATCCCATGCAAAAAAATTCCATGTAACGAAAATGGGTAACGGTGTGTCATTGTCAAAACCACTGTTGAAATCTGATCGTGTGGTATGCTGTCCCATGAAGTGACGCAACAGTTAATTTCATTATTACTCAACAGTATATTCTGCTAAACTGTCGCCGAATATTATTTCATCACGTTTTGCCTAAACGTAACAATATCTCATTCTAACCTGTGTAAATGACAAGAACCTGATGCTAAATTTGATAAAAGCCATTATAAAAATGCATTTTGAGGCTATGAACACGATGCGTCACAGCGAAATTCGGTTTCCTCTCGACCGCACCACCCTCTCCCCAAGGAGAACTTCCAAATGATGTACATAACACAATGGATTGTAAACCTGTAGCTATCCTAGACCAAAAGTTACCAATCCCCCTCACGAATACACTTGCGATTCAACTTTTATTATTTCTGTCTTGAGGTCAGTTTATAGCTTGCGCAGATGGACTTTCGTAGCTACATCACATTACATCGGTGTCAGAGCCGTTTCTTACGTTCATCTAAAATCTGAATAATATAATAATAATAACAATAATAATAATAATAATAATAATAATTGTTTTTGAAAAACTAAACAGTCGAAGTACTCACTGCCGCGCCCCGGTGGCGGAGTGGTCTAAGGCGATGGCCTCTGATCATTCGTCCAAAAGGGGCCCGGGTTCGAATCCCGGTGAGGCATAGATGTTGTGTTTGTCTTACGGCACTGGCTCTCTCTCTCCCTTCCCTGGAACCAGTGACCCTAAATTAGGGACGGGTGACTGCTTATAACCCATTGAGTTGCTCACGGTGGTCGTTAAACCTAAAAAGAAAAAAAATACTCACTATTGCCTCCATAGTTTAGTAGATATTTACTTTTATAACACACATATCTTTCATTGGTCTTACGACAATAACACTCATTAATCCACCTGCATCAGTACCAATCAATGTCATGTATTAGCAAACCATATTGTTTGTTGTTATGCTTTAATGTCACTTAGTATGTACCGGACTGTGGCTTAGCGTGGTCGTGAATGACGCAAATAAATGCAATGTGTTGTACGTAAGTAAATGTATGCTCTCGAATCACTCGTTTTATTTCACACCCTCTCTAAGATCTTGGCATGCGAAAGATGCATAGCATAAATTATCTGCAAAGAGTACCAGGGTACTCCCTCGATTTTTTTCTTTTAACTTCGGGGAACACCAAGATTTCATTTCTTGCAATAAATTCTTAAATAAATTTTCGTATAATTTTGCTCATTCAAGCGACTGAAGAACTCCCAGACAGGTGGCTTCGTTTGTGCTATCCGGCCAGTAGTCGTAGAGCGAATTCGACAGAGACGCCTTTCATTCCTATGCGTTCAGTTAAGAGTGGCCACCCTGAGCAGTAGGGAATTGCAGCTTTTTCTGCTAATTCGTCATTGCCGTTAATGATCGGGCGTATAGTGCGCTCGCGTTACTTTTGACAGACCTTCCGTTGAAATGATAAGACCACTCAAAAGTTCGAGCACAGCGACTTTTTTGCAAAATTTGCGCAGTTGGTACTATGGGACATGTCCTAGGCACATCAAATAGAAGTCATCGCTCTTTCCACGTTTATAAGTGAGTCACGGAAAAAATTCTCATCGGCCGCCAACGAGAACCGAACCCTAGGTCTTCCAGTGACGCGCTGTTTGTTCCTGGTCCACGTCAACTGTGTATTTATCATGTCCTAGGCAGCTCAGGAATATTGGTCGAACTTTCGCCCGACGTAGCACTGATTCGTTGGCTGAATGAAATTACAGTCATGCCTTTCAGTCAACCTTTAGCCAATGATTTGTCGTACCTGTTATTTGCACTCATGAGCTATAATATTATGACCACTTACGTAGTGTGTTGGGCCGCCTCTCGCCGTGATAACCACTTGCACCCGGTATGTCATGGACTTCAGTTGACCACGGAAAGTATCCTCAGTTATTTTATATCAGCTGGACAGAATGACGTCTTAGAGTTCTGCGACGGAGCGAGACTCGGGGGGGGGATTTGGCGGCGTAGGGAGTACGCAAAACTCATGGACTCGATCCTTGAACCATTGCTGCGCAGTGCAAGCCTTGTAAACGGGGCGTTGTGTTCCTGAAAGAGTTCAGTGATATCCGGCTACACTGTCACCATGGTGGGCAACACTTTGTGTGAAACAATGCTTAAATAGGATCTGGCAGTGAGGGTATGTTCAACAGGGACAAAGGGACCCAGAGATGTCAATGAAAACAATCTCCATATCATGATACCGCTGTCGCCGGCCTGTTTCCGTTTAACCGTGCAATGTGGTTGCAACTGCTCACCCGCGCAGTAGCGAATGCGCTCACGTTCATCGGCACATTGGAGCTGCAACCTGGACTCGACGGGCCAGACGGCTTTTCCAGTCGCGCGATGTCCGTTATGGTGCTGACTGCATGCAGTCTAAGCTGTCGATGCCGGTCTTTTAACATGGACGCGTGAACGGGCCGCCAACTGTTAGGTCCATTCGTATGAGCGTTTCTCTGATTGCATACTTAAAAACGTTTCTCTGTGCACCCTTGTTGTAGTCTGCCGTTAATTGAAGGATCATCAGTTGGCTGTTGTCTCGCCCGTGCCTCACCTTTCAGCCAGTGGTGGTTTCGCTTTTCCAACCTGTTGGGTGAATGTTTGTCTCTTATTAGACCATTCCAGCCACACCTTTACTACGGCGGCCATCGAAGTATGATAGCTGAGGCATTCATCGCGTCGATAAATTGTTCCCCGTTGTTTCCTTTCTCCATTACTCGCTTTGTGCTAGCGAACTGACACGCCCTGTCAGTTACGTTTATGTATATTCTGTGCCGGTTGATGACTTCACTGGTACGTGCTGTGTGGGACACATCCACTGGTGGAAACAAAGGTGGTCATAATGATCTGGCCCATGGATGTATTATTGTAGGCGTGTTGTTGGTGATTAAGTTCTAATTAAGGTACTAAAGTGCTAAAGAAGAAAATTTGAAATGTGCATTCATGCAAGCCATTTAAAATCAACATATGAATAGTAATAGAAGAATTTTCCCGTTCGTTGGGCGCGACACAATCTATACCTTCCACCGTAATTTTGTGTACGATGGGCCAACTTACCTATGATACTGGTGTAGTCAAATTCTACCCCTGAGAAAACACTTGGAATGTAAAATCGAACTACTGAAGAAATGAAATAAACTGTAAACACACCCACTCATAACAGGTTGCGTTCATGGAAGTCTCAGAGCTCAGCTTAGTGAAGAAAGAGATTTCAGAATCGATTCCTTTTCAGTCAGGCGTTGTAGTGTTAATTCTGAATGGTAACTTAATGACTTTCGATGTATTCGCCTAGTTGGCCGTCTGTGTGGTATTCGTACTTATTATCGAAACGGCATATGACTAAATGCCGTTTTTTGACCTTGTTTTCTAACTTGTCCTGTGTTTTATTTTTTGTTTTGGGGTTTAAATACCACCATGATCAACTCGTTGGGCTATAAGCAGTCTCCCATCACTAATTTAGGACCACTGATTCCAGGGAAAGGAGAGGGCTAGCCCCGTAAGACAAACGCTCGAAACAAGGCCGTCTAAAAAGTAGAAGGCCATGGCATAAGAGAGAGATCTGTTTCCTCCGTTGACGTCATACACGACAGCGTTGGAAACCAATCTGAAGCCTTCGTTTCCCCGGGACGTTACTAAAAAATACAACTCATATCTCTAATGTCATGGCCTTGTGTTTTCTAGACGGCCTTGCTCGAACCCAGGCCTAACTCGGACAAGTGATCTAAAGCCAAGGTCTCAGACCGCTCGTACTCCGGTGCTTGTTGCTTAACAATGACGCATGATCCGTATGTTATAAACGATTCGCTGACCAGATGTCTCAATATTTTTGTCGTACATGTGCACATCATCGAAAACGGTAATGAAAAGTACCTGAAAGTTCTGCTTTAATACATTATTGACCAAAAATAAAAATACCAACTTTTTTTTTTTTTTTTATTGGAGGTTTTAACGACCACCGTGAGCAACTCAATGGGCTATAAGCAGTCGCCCGTCCCTAATTTAGGGTCACTGGTTCCAGGGAAGGGAGAGAGCCAGTGCCGTAAGACAAACACAACATCCATGCCTCACCGGGATTCGAACCCGGACCCCTTTCGGACGAATGATCAGAGGCCATCGTTAGACCATGCGCCACCGGGGCGGCACCAACGTTTACCACAATCAAAGGTTTATTATACATCGACTATAGTTTCGCAGAGCTATTGGCTCGGCATCATCAGGACGTGCCAATAGCTCTGCGAAACTATAGTCGATGTACATAATAAACCTTTGATTGCGGTAAACGTTGGTATTTTTATTTTATCTCAAAACGTTTTGTAGTCATAAATTATACATTATTGACCACTCAGCTGTTATAGTTTTAAATACGCGTTATGCAGCCCCCAACCTCTGTGGCCCAATGGGCTACAGCGCGGACTTCTGTCTTCTCGTTTCTGGGGTCAGACCCCAGAGCGAGGCACAGATGTTGTACTGGTTCTATTTCTCCTGTTTTCGTGGAACCATTGGCTCTAAATTAGGGATGGAGTCCTTAAATGAGGATGGTAGAGAAGTCTTGCACGGGCCTGTCCCGCTCTACAAAGCGCTGGTTCAGGCTGCGCCGGGCATCCTCCTCCCCTTTTCATTAGTACGAGGGCTATACTGAAATCAATGATCGACAATGTTTTAAAAATTGCTAGTTGTATAATGATTGAAGAAATAAGTACCACACCTTAATCTACGCGTACCTTGATCTATTTTTCTTAGAAATCCCGTTTCTTGGGATACATTTCCCCATCGTTGTGACCAGTTAAAGATACCCTTGCGGAAAAACTCCGTTTCAGTTGAGCAAAGACACCGACGCTTCAGTTTGCTGTATTGCTTCCGTGTCCTGGTAAGTGTTGGCCGCACATCTGGTCCTTTAGGAATCCAAAAAGGTGATAGTCGGAGGGTGACAGATCGATCTGGACGGTAAGCAGGGTGAGGTAAAAGTTCCCATCTGAATTTCTGCATTTTGTCCGAGGTCAAGCGAGCAGAGTGTGGCCTAGCGTTGTCGTGCTGGAAGCTGCATTTGCGGTTTGTCCAGGCTCAAAAACATCAACCAGAATGCACCCATTTGCGTCCCAAAAGACAGTTTCCATAACCTCTGCAGCTGACGGGACTATCTTAGGCTTCTTCCTGCTTGATGAATGGGCATGATGCCATTCCATGCTCTGGCGTTTTGTTTTAGGTTCAAAATGGCGAACCAACTTTTATCACCTGTCGCAATTCTGTGCAAAAACGGCTTCGTTTCAATACCGCTTTAGCAGTTGTGACGAGGTGTTTTTGCGCTGGTCTTTATGGTCGTCTGTTAGTAAACATGGGACCCTGCGGGCACAAATTTTTGATATCCCAAGCTGCTAATCATTTCCTGAACTGCACTGTGTCCTATGCCCAAGTTCGCCACTATTTTTTTCACCGTCACACGTCTGTCATGGCGAATTAAGGAATCGACCCTTGTTGTTGTAGGCCGATCGTTAATGTTGTGAAACCCGTTTTTATGAAATGTTTCACCAACCTTCTCATACTGCTAGCACCAATACAAGCACCTCCGTATGCACGCTGAAATCTACGATGCATGTCGGCAGCCGGAATTTCCGCTTTCACAAGGAACTGAATCACAGTACGCTGATGGAACGATGCATCAGTGTCGGCCATCTTCTCTCGCGTCTGTTTGGTCACATGACTGACGCTGGTGACATCATTTTGCATTGATGGCCACAACGAGAGATGGCACTACCTGTCCACGAACTTCTCCCATTGCGCAATCTTCCTGTGTAATCCAGCTTTGCTCATTACTTTCAGTATGACCTACGTAAAAATGAAAAATGTCCTTAAGTTTTTAATTTTGCTGTTGGAGATTAAAGTAACTCGGCTCACAAAATGAAGACCGTCTTGTGATGTAATCAGTTTTTATATTTAAATTTGCAAATAAAATAAAATAAAATTGAACTTTATAAAAATAATCCTCGAAAGGGGAATTTGCCCAAATACGTGTGTTTTCAAAGACATTGCGTTTAGATATTTTTAACAGAAATGCATCTTTTTTCGCCTTCCCCATAACCATCGTCAGCCCTGTCCCTATCCAACTGAAACTATACTCTAAAAATCTGAATTATCGTTTTTACATTCTGTTAGTTTTAATCCTGCTTTAAGAGGATGCACGTGTGACAAGGATCACAGAGGATAACCGAAGAAGTAGAAATGCGTTAGTAACGGGGGCGCGTTCGTTAATATTAACCGAAATCAAACAGTCCATGCTGTAAGTTGAAAGTCTGATATGGGCAGGGCTGTGATTTGGCATGCAAGTGTAAAACGGGCTGGGCCTTAGGCCGATTTACACTTGGCCCAACATCAGACTTTCAAGCTGAATCCCCGGGCCGCAACCTCGGTGAGAGCCTCCTTTGAAATCCTTAAAAAAATAAATAAAATAATGATGTTCCTTGGACTTGCCTTTCTTACGATTAATTTTCTTTCGGATTTAAACTTTTGCAAATAGCGAACTGGAAAATTTCCCATCGTGCTTCAGCGTTAATAAATCTACATATAGAAAATTCGATTCATTCGTGTGCGCAAAAGGATTCTCTGTTTTATTTTGTCTTTTTCCTGGCGAAATTTCTTCTAAAAAATTGTAAGACAACACTTGTGTTATTGTAGTTTTTTTATGAACGAAAGCAAAAGCTGTGGCAGGAATGTTTTTCTCGGACCACACCCATCCTATCAGAGCCACGAACACAAAATTACAAAAGAAAGAATTTACTTAAAATGTTCTGAAATCGCCAGCCCTTTTGCCACTTAAGGGTAAATATGGATACTTTATATTATAAGCTGAAAGCTTTATTCACACCACATTAACAAAAACATTTTTTCTGAATTAAGAAAATATATTTAAATGCTCCTGAATATAATATACTGTTGTCATCTTTTTATTTTGGTCTTTAAAAATGTGTTTAGTTAAAAACTATTGATTTGGGTAGCCCAGCTATGTAGAACAAACAAAAATACCTATCGTCTGAGATGATGGGTCTGGTTTCGAATCCCGGTGAGGCATGGATGTTGTGTTTGTCTTACGGCACTGGTTCTCTCCCTTCCAGTGACCTTAAATTAGGGACGGGCGACTGCTTATAGCCCATCGAGTTTCTCACAGTGATCGTTAAACCTCCAAACAAAGCAGAAGGTGCATTAACCATAATAAAAGTTATAACTGTGATTTTAAAGCAATAATAATCGCTATAAATGGTTTCGTTCTGATAACATTATCCCTCCGCTTCCCGACAAAAGATAACCTTATAATGAATGTTTCACTAGAGTTAATTGATAGCAAAGTAACTTGTGGAAATAGGAAGCGTTTTCTGAAACGGTCCGCAATTCCGTAGCCAGACCGGGGCCACAACAGCGTGACCACCCGTCCCTGCCTTGGACGTTCGGGTTTGGGTCGGTCTCTTCGTTCAGGTCTGTAGCTCACATACGCTGTTAAACCCCGGCAAAAAAAAAAAAAAAAAGAAACGTACTGAAGATATTTGAAATGAATGGTGAATGATGCGTGTTTCGAAAGTGAGCGGAGAGTGGTCATACTGAGTAGAGTGGTCAGTGTAAAAACCTTTCAAACTCTGCTGTCAAAGGAGCGTCGGTTTGGTAAGGCCAGTGTAGTGTCAGGATGGACTTTTTGTTTTCTTGTTATGTCGGAATATAGCCTTTCAACCATTTACGTTAATTCTTCTCCCCGCTTTTAAAAGATTCCGCCTCATTGGCCCAGTCGTTTGAGGAGGCGCCGGTAGTCGTTAAACCCCGAAACACACGCACACACACCATTCAAAGTTAAAGGCTCTGAAGCACAACACTTAAACTTCTGCGATATGAATTGTGTTTGTTTTATGGAATCAATTTCCGACGTTGTGTAACGTATTTCACATAATGAATTACTGGGCGGAGATTCCGTCTGTTTGTTTCTTTGTTTTGTTTTTAATCTAATGTGTGTTCAAATTTATTCGATAATAAAATAAAAAATGTCATGTTACAAGATCGCAGACATATATATATATATATATATATTTGCATCTTTTTCTGAATGTTTCACATTCGAACTGAACAGCTCAACCACTGAATGAAAGAACAGGAGTAATAATACTAAGAAGTGCAACCAACTCCACAAGCAGCTGTTCTCTTTAAATTCACGGAAGTGACCTAGAAACGTGGACATCCCATGTAAGAACAAGATTAGCGCGTAGAAGCTATAACTTGACAGTGTTGACTTCGAACTTTGAATGAAATATTTCATCATTTCAGAATGCAGTAATCGATTTTCTGGGAGTTTTAACTGAAACAGTTTTTCCAGGTTGCTTTCAAACTTGATGAAATCAAAATATCCGCGTAAAAAAGAATATATTGACGAACAGAGTAAATTGTTCGCTGCGTTTGCCTTGAAACCCATCGGAAATGCCTTCGGAGCATAATACGGTAGTTCCTCGAAATTATTGAGCGTAAATTTTAATTCATTGCAGAGGTAATTGTGTAAGCTGATCGCGTAACTGGCTGGCAGGTAGGGTTGCACGAGGAAAATTGGATGTCACTGCTGTAACCTGTATTCACTCTGAAGGAAATGGCGTACGAACTGAATTTTAATTAAACAGCTTGCTTGCTTTGGGCGCTACTCAGTTGATTTGGTTGGCCAGTTGATAATGGCAAGGGATAAAGGAAGCACTTGGCAGTGACTGAATTTTTTAGCCAATGAAGGAATTCAGCTGGCCAATGTTTTGTTTGTTTGTTTGCGGATTTAACGACGAGCGCCATAAGACAAGCACATCACCTACGCACTATCGGGGACTCAGCCCAGTTCGGACGAGTAGCCAGTAATCTACGCCTCTGGTTATTTGAATGCCAATCGGCCAATATTCGCGAGTGTATGGTTCTAGTATATGGAGATTGTGCACCAACCTATGCCATCTTAGGGATCTTCATGTGAAAACTTGGAACATGTTTTATAGACACACGAAGGAAAGAGCTCCAGAATTACTAATATTAACTAGCGGATAGTTCGAGTGTATGGAGATTGTGCACCATCCTATGACGTCTAAGGGATCTTCATCTAAAACCCTGGAACACGTTTCAGAGACAGACTCTGAAGAAATAGCTCTCCAGGAAGCCACAGAGCGAAGTGTGGGCAAGGTGAAAACTTAATATTACCGATATTAATGAGCATATGGTTAGAATGTATGTAGATAGTGCACCATTCTGTGCCATCCTATGGATGTTCATCTGTAACTGTGCAACACGTTTCACAGACAGACGACGAAGGAAGAGCTCCAAAAACTATAGAAGAAAGCGTGGAAATGAAAAAGACTCTTATTACCAATATTCACGAATGGATGGAGATCATGCACCATCCTATGGATCTTCATCTGAAACCCTGGAACACGATGAGAGAAGGAACTCCGGGAAGCCACCGAGGAAAGTGTGAACATGATAAAAGACTATTTCCAGGAAACAATATCCCGTACAAAAGGAGATGCGCTAACTGAACGCCAAAAAAAGCAATGACACAGTGTTGCCAGAATAAAAGGCACCAGTACATTAGGCTTAAAATTCATTGAACGGCCTTCGTAAGAATGTAGTTATACAAAGAAAGCCATGAAATGATGACACATTTGTGTTTAGTGGTTTCGAATTATATTTTATTATATAAGGATGAAAGTAATATAATTATCTTAGACTGTGACCACTGGAAAATTGTTGTGTGTGGATGATGTGCTCAATGTGTGCACCTATGACGCTAAATTGGTAACAACTCTCTGACAAAGGTTCTCAGTAATGAAGCTGCAGACTTCAATGATCCTTTGTCTGAGTTACTGCGTGTTTTTTAGCCGATGGGTGAAAACTAGGTCCTTCAGGAAACCACATAAGAAATCATAATAGTAATTAGACTTTAACACAGGGCTGCATCTAGGTCATGAGTGCCTTTAGCGATGCTCTTGAAGAAATCTGTGCGTTATTACGCGTTCATGAAAAGCCTCACGAAGGAAATACAAGACAGGCCTTGACGTGAGGGGTGCTGCGCATGAACCACTGTATTTCCTTGCTTAAGTGGTATGCCGACAACTGAGGCAAAAAGTTGTCTCTCAGCATGTTTAGATCACACCATTCACGATTTCGTACGGAAGTGTGGAACCTATAAGTCAATGACTTAACGAAGCACACCAACACTGGAATTTTTTTCTCCATGTAGCTTCATCTCATGCTTCTTATGAGGGGTTTCAGTGCCCCAAAATCTGAAGTTCTGTTTGTTAACGACACAATGAAAGTAAACATGTGCCTTGTCTGTAAACCACGTGTTATGCAAAATGTCTGGCAGGTTTCTGTTGCAAACTGGGGGCTTTACGAAGTTTTTGTTTGTTCTACTGTACAACATCCGGATCCAGCCTGAATTTTGTACGGGTAAAATTGGTGATCTACATTTAGCATTCATCGGGTTTATGAGCTTGAGATTTGCAACTGTTGACATGCTCTCAGCGGTAACTTTCCGAGACTCCTCATCAATCCAATTTGGACAGTCGCTGAACTGCGGGCCGACGTCTGGTGTGGTCGCTTCGGTTTGAGAACACATCCTTGTGTGAATCTGCTGTGTAACTGCAGAATGGTGTTCTTGCATGGTACCCACGTTGTGTTGAATTGCCCTTTGAAACGTTTCTGCACTAAAGTAACACTTTTTGATTCTACGTTCAGCAGCACAACTGACGTCCGTTGTTCTACACTTAGACGGCATTTTTCGGTCAATGCCTTCTCTAAAATTTTTCTCTTGCACTTGGGATGAAGTCCACATCTTTCTAAGTGCCATCATTTCGTGTCCCGTTTTGTATTTCTGTTCGTTTCCATTTGCACGCATGAAGATCATTCGTTAAAGGACAGGAAACAGTTAAAATAAATTTAAAATACTGCAGGTTCTTCAGTCACATGATTTGGCAATTGGTTGAGTGGTTGCATCCGCCCAATCAAGAATTTTGCTTGCTTTTAATGTTTTGCGGAAATCCAGATTGGGCATTGCAGTGTTGAATTTTACAGCTCACTCGATCAGTCATAAGGTCACTTTAGTATGGGAAGCCTAACTAATCACTGCAGTATTCTTGTTCTAGTTGTTTCTGAATATCGTTGTTGTAATTTGTTGAAGCAGCCTTTTATTTTTTTGTAGTAATTTTCTAAAATCTTCGACTAAACTTGGATGTGTAGAAATAGTCATTCGTTATGATTGCTAATCGTGGGAACGACAGCGATATAAAGTTCCAGTAGTCACATATCAGGTAAATACTGAGTACGAGACACGATGGGGATTTGATTTTCATTCTAATAATTTCGCATTTCCTTCGTTGCCCGTCCGTCGCAGACAAACGAATTTGGCGTAATTGCTTCAATGGTTCTTTTTTGTTGTTGTTGTTGTTTGGGGGGGGTGTTAGCGACCGCCATGATTAACTCTATGGTCTATAAGCAGTCGCCCGTCCCAAATTTTAGGGCCAGTTGTTCCAGGGAACGGAGAGAGCCAGTGCCATAAGACAAACACAACATCTATGCCTCACCGGGATTCTAACCCGGACCCGTCTTGGGAGAATGGCAAGAAGCCAGCGCATTGACCACTGCGCTATCTGGACGGCCACTTCAATGGTTCATCAACTGCCACAGGAATGTACTCGTCTGAGTTTACATGGGTGTTGGGTACCCATTCTGTTTCACAAACACATAAGTGAAAGAGCATGTACAGTTCCCGAATGAGAAAAAGAAATCAGTCCTGCAAATTTTGGGACATACCATGTATGTTTCTCTTGCCGATTACACAGCGTTGCATTAGTATATTTTCTTCTTCCCTTTCCAACAGGTGAGCAGTGGCAGCCCTATGTGTCTTGCTCCGGCATTACTGTGGACATTGCTCCCGAAAGTTGTGTGTATTTCTCGCCGCACTTCCAGAAGCATGATCATCTAAAACTCAGATTATGTCCAGCAGGTGCCGCATTTACTGCTTTGACAACACCCATTCCTTCTACATCTACACTCCTTACTTGGTCACACTTTTCCAGATAATTACAACCTTCATCTACACTGCTGGCCACCCAAAATGCAACACCAAGAAGGACACGAGATAGCAAAGCCAGATTTACTGGACACGTAACAACAGATAACAAAGATGAAACGATTGAGCTTACAGGCCCGTGCGACTTGCGGGACACGCAGACATTAATAGTTCGTGTGGCACCCATGGCTGGCAATAACTGCCGCTACACGCCGCGGCCTCGAACGAAAGAGGCTTTGGATGTGGACGTGGGGTATGACTGTCCCATCGAACACTTCCACACATTGCCACAGTTCATCAGGCGTAGCCGCGGGTGGTGCTTGCCGGGCCACTGCGTTGCCGATCAGCGACCAGACGTGTTCGATGGGCGACATATCGGGAGAACAGGCGGGCCACGGCAGCAGTGACACCTGGTGGGTCGTGAAGAATTGTTGCACGATGCGTGCCACGTGCGGCCGCGCATTGTCCTGTTGAAACGTGGCCGCTGGCAGGTCCTGCAGGTAAGGGAGGACTACAGGCTCCAAAACGTCGGAGATGTAGCGGTGGCTGTTGAGTGTACCGGCGATGCGTACCAGAGGGGTGCGGGTGTCATATTCAATTGCGCCCCAAACCATAACGCCAGGTGACGGACCGGTATGGCAATGCATAATGCAGGCGGTCATACAGTCTCTCGCCGCGGTGCCGCCACACGCGGACCCGACCATCGTGGTGTTGCAGGCAGGAGCGGGATTCGTCGGAGAAGACAATGTCGTGCCATTCCGTAGTCCGGGTGCGTCGTTTAACGGCCCGCTGCCGCCGCACTCGCCGGTGGTGTAACGTCAATGGTAATCGGAGCAATGGGCGCCGTGCGACAAGTCCCCGCTCCTGCAGACGACGTCGAACTGTACGTGCTGACACAGTTTGTTGCGCAACACACCCTAATTCCTGCGCTAAGGTTCGTGATGGGTCGGTGCGAGCCGTCAATGCCCGCCGCACAACATGCCGGTCCTCTCGTTCGGTGGTGTGCCGCGGCTGCGGCAATCGCTCACGTCGGTCCGTACGTTCCTCCTGCACCCACCGAATCCATACTCGCCTCACTGTGGCTGGATGTCGTCCCACACGGGCGCCGATGTCTCGGTACGATAAACCGCTGTCCCGATAAGCCACTATTCGTCCTCTGCCGAACTCCGAAACGTGCTGGAATGACTGCCGTATTCTGCGACGAGGCATCAGGAAGCTTCCCACGCACAGGTCCGGCAGCACCACACACATCCACTACTTACACCCCGACTTCTGTGCACCCTTCTTATAGTGCCTCTCGGTGCGTGCCGGGCGCACATGATTTGCATATATGCCCTGCAATGCTAATCGTTTGCATGTCCTCTCGCGGAGGCGACGCATGCTGCGAATTACAGGCCAATCGGATGCTTCCTTCTTGGTGTTGCATTTTGGGTGGCCAGCAGTGTATTTAAATCAAGGGCAAAAACCAGCGTTTTATCAGTTGGACTTTTTAAAATACGAAAACAAAACTAGTCATGGTGGTACACTGTATTATCAAAAGTTTTCGGACACCACAATGTTTTGGACAAATGCTTTATTATCGCAAAATAGTAGCTAGTCGGTCCACCTTTTGCTTGTATGACAGCGGCAACACGTCGAAGCATACTATCAACCAATTTCCGGTAGGTCTCGACACGAATGCCATGCCATTCGTCGAGACCTACTATGCCTTATCATTCGTCGTGCAAAGCTGTTGCCAGAGTGGAGAGCGAAGACGGTCGTTGTGGTCGATTTCGTATCCGTCGCTCCAGTTCATCCCCGAGATGTTCTGTGGGATTAAAGTCAGGATTCTGAGCAGGTCAGTCTAACAATTCCACCTCATTTTCAAGAAACCAGTCCTGCACACGCCGTGCGGTGTGACAGGGAGCTTGATTGTGTTGGAAGAAACAACAGTCATTTTCATAAAACTGCCTCATTGTTGGTAGGGCAGAATTATCCAGAACGTGGAGGTACACTTCAGAGTTCATGGTTTGTGGTATAATAAACAACGGGCCGATTCCCATTCACGAAAAACAACTCCTTACCATGATGGAGCCTCTGCTGAACTTAACAGTTGGAAGAACACAGTCCGACAAAATTCGTTCGCTGGGCTCTCGCCAAATCCAAACATGCCCATCAGATACTCATCACTCCAAAGAACAGCTTTCCACAGTCCAGGAACAACGGGAGACACACCACTTCAAACAGCATTCACGGTAGTGATATGTATCTTGTGTCTGCTGCTCTACAATAATAATCCACTCTGTGCAACTCATAGTTATGGTACTAACCGAGCCATTACAAGCATTTCCTATTTCAGCAACGATGGAAGCGGCAGAGGAAGAACAGGATTTCTTAACATTTCTTACCGTGGCATTTTTGTCACGTTCCATCAGTTTGTGCGGCCTTCCTGAACGCTTTTTTGCTGTAGTTTCACCGTCCTGCTTCCATCTCTTCACGACATCACTTACAGTCGATTTTGGTATTTTTAGTTTAGCTGTAATGCTCCGTATGCAAACGTCACTCAAATGACATCCTATGACCAGCCCACGATGGAACTCTGAAAGTTCACGTCCATGCGGCATATCAGCTTTGAAGTTACAGATAACACGGCAGAACATCTCAGCTCTACATACGTACCTTTCCATTCACAGTGCACCTTGCTGCGCAACCGTTCTTTGCACTTATATGCAAATGTTTTGTATTGTCCGAATACTTTTGATAATATAGGGTATTCAGTGTAAGTTTTGTCTTTCATGATTTAGTTTTCTGTAGAAATGAAAATATGATCAAAAAGGGTTTTTTTTTCGTTCGTTTGTTTGTCTTGAGGGGTTTAGCTACGATCGTGAGCAACTCAGTAGGCTGTAAGCAGTCGTCCGTCCCTAATTTAGGGTCACTGGTTCTAGGGAAGGGAGAGAGCCAGTTCCGTAAGACAAATGCAACATCCATGCCTCCGGGTGACGCATGGATGTTGCATTTGTCTTACGGAACTGGCTCTCTCCCTTTCTTCACCCGAAGCTGGACCCATCGCAAACGAATGGTCAGAGGCCAGCAACTAGAAAATAAGCCAGTCCAAAAAACGGCTGCGTGAACAGAAATTTCCTTAGCTCAATTTTGACGATATCTTAATGGAAGGGTACCTACCTACTTGCTATCTGTTTCCCCCATTGTTAGGCAGCGTTAAGCATCACAAAGTGCAAAAAGCTCCCCGGTTGGCGTCAGGGACGCGAGCCAAAGGCACTTGCTGCTCGGGTGCAAGCCCAGATTCACCGCGCCATGTATGAGAATATTTTTCAATTTTTATTCATTTTTACATGAAATAAATACCTTTAGCAACATCATTTTCTGTTTCCGTAAATTATGAGTTTTCATAAAACAAAATTGTCTCTTACGGACAGGCGACTGCTTATAGCCCATTGAGTTGCTCATAATGGTCGTTAAACCTTCAATCGTGGTCGTTAACACACACACACACAAACATAATTGTTTCATATAAAAGTGAAGGAAAAAGAATCTAAAACTCAGATGACGCTGCGAATAATCCAAGCAGTCATCTTCCTCTCTGTTAATTTACACAAAAGTCCGGTTTACCGGTAAGAAAAGTTTCGTCATGTACGGTGATAAACATATTAAAGCTTCACCCATGGAGGGGGGCGTGGCAATTGTGATATATATAACATTGAACATGACGGGCGTCTCTTTAGCTATTATAACCAAAAACTCTCTCTCGTATGGGTACACAGATATACAAATAAGTTATGTAAAATTAAAAGCAGAATTCAAAATAACTGGTTTTCGTATTAAATAAAAAAAATATTTTTCTATAAACTAAAAACTGAAGCTTCAAAAAAGCACGCAAACATACGTTGTTTCAGCTAAAATTAACTTTTGTAGCTTTTTTTTTTTTTTTGTCACAAACATTTTAACAATGTCTAAGTCTCTAGCAATTTTGTTTTCAATACTGACGATACTTATAGTTGAAAGTCGTTCCTGTTTCATATTTAATCAAAAGTAAATTTTAATGATTTTAAGTTTTGAAAACAATCTTTCCCCGTAAGCCACTGTTACAGACAGTAAAAATTTGAAAAGAGTGTTTTGTGCACCCTATTACCGCTATCAATTCTATGAAATGGTAATTTACAGATCTTTTTGGTTTTCAAGCTTAACAGTAAGAAAAAGGAACATGTTTATTTTTAGGCACTGTACGAATCCACAAAATTGTTCGTTTAACTTAACATGGGGCACGTACCCCCCCAACCGTATTGTGCTATAGGCATCATCAAAAATATTCTTGAAGCTACTGAATTGTTTGGAAAACATATTAATGAGTAATTTGAAAATATGTATTCTAGAGCATTTCATAGGTTCATGTGATGCTTTAACATAAGTCCAAAGAATTTCAATTTAGTCACACAAACCTGAAGCAATTATATCATATTCCTTGTTTGTACAATACCTGACAATTTTATTTGTAAGTCCATACAATGCTTTATTTTTATATCTCTGCTTAGTGTCAATAAAAGAATAAAAGCCATTTGAAAATTGAGAAGTCTCGTTATGCAGGTTCAGGTGTTCGAACCGTTCTTATCGTTGTATCAAAAAATAGGAAAGTTCTTTTTTTCTATGTCTAAAAAGCAGATCAATATCTCATCCGTATTTTGGTACCATTTTTTTTAACGTGTTCTAACCAATTTAACAGTTTGTAATTCTATTTCGCAATCTATTTCCTCAGCAATTGTTTTTTCTTCAGCTAGCATGCCTTTAAAACCCCCACGTGTTTTAACCTTCTTTTAAATAGACATTTACTGCATGGCGATGCATAATGCAGGCGTCATACAGTCTCTCGCCGCGGTGCCGCCGCACGCGGATCCGACCATCGTGGTGTTGCAGGCAGCAGCGGGATTCGTCGGAGAAGACAATGTCGTGCCATTCCGAAGTCCAGTTGTGGCGTTCAACGGCCCACTGCCGCCGCACTCGCCGGTGGTGTAACGTCAATGGTAATCGGAGCAATGGGCGCCGTGCGACAAGTGGCCGCTCCTGCAGACGACGTCGAACAGTACGTGCTGACACAGGTTGTTGCACAACACCCTAATTTTTGCGCTAACGTTCGTGATGTGACGGTGCGAGCCGTCAATGCCCGCCGCACAACATTCCGGTCCTCTCGTTCGGTGGTGTGCCGCAGCTGCGGCAATCGCTCACGTCGGTCCGTTAGTCCCTAGTTGTTCTGCCGCAAAATGTTTTGCATGACAAAATTCGCAAATACTGTCCATGGAATCACAGTTATGAGCGTCTACATTTGGTTCTACAACGTTAACTGCGTCAAGAACAGCTTGGTTTCTAGTTCGTGGATTTTGTCGGCGGATTGTAACACCACGTCTCTGGCGTAATATTTGCGATTGTGACATGTCTGCAATCTGATGTCGTTCGCGATATTGTGCGATTTGTTCTGACGTCATATTTGCAATTCGGTGTCGTTCCCGACTTCGTTCAATTTGCCGAGGAGTTATATTTGCTACGCGATGACGATTCCGATCGCATTCTCTTTGCACAGCAGACATACTTTCCCGACGGGCCCTTTCTTTGCTCCGTCTTTCGTCTTTTTTCTGCTTCCTTCTGGAAAGCTACTAACTCAACAGATTGTTTCCGTTTAGGAGGCATATTTGCAGTGTTGTTAAAACGCACGCAAAACAAAGTATATGTTTTGAGACAAATTAACCACAATATGAATTAAATGACTTCGAATCGCACGCACCCGAAAAAAAAAAAAATACTCTAAAAAGATGTAAACAAAACATTAAACAGGAACAGTTTGAACACCGTAATATAAATGTTCGTCTTTTTCTGTTAAACAGCGTAATAAAGCATATCAAGGGTATATAAATAATAATAATAATGAATTTTGTTTTTTGCTGTTACATTGTAGGCTGCAAAAAATAAAATTTATTATTATGATTTATGTACCCTATATGAAATAGAACCAAAATTCCTGACGTAAAGTTTTCGAATTTCTAAAGAGTTGCTCGTGTGACTTAACGCATGTCTGACGTCATGTGAGAATGATTTGGATTAGATGACGTCACAGCAGCAGCTGTGTTCGTTGTTGCTATGACAACAAAAACTCATATACGCGTAGACTGTGCGCGTGTAGGCGATGACGTCACTACACGAAAAGCTAAGCGTGACGTCACACACATTTGTTTCTCGGTTGTTGCTATGACGACTTAAAAAGTGGCATGGAGGAGTAGGACTCGAGCAAATTATACACTGACGGAAAAAAAATCCCAACACCACGAAAAAATAGTTGTAGAGGAATGAAATGGCGGCAATACATTTGTACAGGTAACATATTTAATCGATTAAGGTTTCAAGATCACAGCTTAATGTAAGTGCGAGAAGAGCCATTTTAAATGTCAAATGCTGGTACATTAATAACCGGTGTAACCGCCAGAATGTTGAATGCAAGCACGCAAAAACTTACATGCTTTGTGTCGTACAGGTGCTGGATGTCAGTTTGTGTGATGGAGTTCCACGCCTGTTGCACTTGGTCGGTCAATACAGGGACGGTTAATGCTGGTTGGGGGTGACGCTGGAGTTGTCGTCCAATAATGACCCATACGTGCTCGATTGGTGAAAGATCTGGTGATCTAGCAGGCCACGGCAACATGTCGACACTCTGTAGAGCATGTTGGGTTACAACAGCGGTATGCGGGCGAGCGTTATCCTGTTGGAAAACACCCCCTGGAATGCTGTTCATGAATGGCAGCACAACAAGTTGAATCACCAGACCGACGTACAACTGTGCCGTCAGGGTGCGGGGGATAACCACGAGAGTGCTCCTGCTGTCATAGGAAATTGCTCCCCAGACCATAACTCCAGGTGTAGATCCAGTGTGTCTCGGCCGCAGACAGGTTGGTTGCAGGCGCTCACCTGGCCTCCTTCTAACCAACACACGGCCACCACTGGCACCCAGGCAGAACCGGCTTTCATCAGAAAACACAACAGATCTCCAGTCCGTCCTCCAATGAGCTCTAGCTTGACACCACTGACGTCGCAAACGGCAGTGGTTTGGAGTAAGTGGAATGCACGCTACAGGGCGTCTGTCTCGGAGCTGTCCTTCAAGTAACCGATTTGTAACAGTTCGTTGTGTCACTGTGGTGGCAACTGCAGCTCGAATTGCTGCCGCAGACGCAGTACGATGCGCCACGGCCATACGCCGTACACGGCGGTCTTCCCTCTCAGTAGTGCCATGTGGCCGGCCGGAACCCGGTTTTCTTGAGGCAGTACCTTCCCTTGACCACCGCTGCCAACAATCATGCACAGTGGCTACATTCCTGCCAAGTCGTTCTGCAATATTGCGGAAAGAAAATCCACCTTCTCGTAGCCCTATTACACGACCTCGTTCAAACTCCGTGAGCTGTTGATAATGGCTTCTTCGTCTTCTTAAAGGCATTCTTGACTAACATCAACACACTACGTCGAATCTCAACGATAACTAACGCTCACGAACGTTACAGCGCGTATTTACAGCAAACCTGCTTTGCATGTTCCGAGGGCGCTACTAGCGCCACACGTATGCGCCGAGCGCGAAATTTTGCATATACGTCATCTTACAGATGTACTCTCACGTCCTACCAACTGTCGTTTATCTAACACAACCCCTTCTTGGTGTTGCGATTTTCTTTTTCCGTCAGTGTATATTAGGATCTCTGTGAAACGCATATCATTCGTCCGAGTCCCTGTTGGAATTCTGTGAGGCATGGATGTTGTGTTTATCTTATGGCACTGGCTCTGTCCTTTCCTTGGAACCAGTGTCCCTAAGTTAGGGACGGGCTACTTCTTATTGCCCACTGAGTTACTAGTGGTCGTTAACCCCCTCCCTTTCCCCCTATCGAAAAAACAGCAACACAAGCGTCAGTGAAGAGATCGAACCTGCTTCGATTATCTGAGTACCGCTTTGGACAGACGTTTGTGCTCAAAGTAAATGCAGTTCCCCGCTTCTGAGAAGAGGGGAACTGCATTAAATAAAAAGTTACTGTTTTAGAGAATGCTGTTTAGTATTCATTTTAAAGCTGGATGGGAATACTTCCTCGTTGTCGGTCTTGTTTTGAAATTGAAACAGACCTGCATATCGATCGTCCTGAAGACCATGTAAGAACATCGTTCAGAATACCAACGTTTCACCAGCGGTCGTTAATCCACAGGACTTATCTTTTCCATGAAACCTCTGGTGTTTAGACGGCCTGCTATCCCCAATTTGACAAATGCTACTACTGAAAAAAGAAAAGAAAAAGTAAATAAATAAAAATATAATGCGCTGGAAACGCTTTCCTTTGGACCGCCCTTCGTAGACAGGAAATTTAGTGTAAAGTCAGTGAACTCATTTCCTCTTGATGGCAAATCTTGTTGTGCCTCGAAGGCGTGATCATTTTACTTGGAACTCACCGGAGTAAATAATGCAAAAAAAGTGACACTTTTTCCCGTCATGTTTGATAAGTTACTAGATACGATTTGCAATAATAATAATGGAAAATATACCACGATCCGAGATAGTTGTGTTCTTAAGTTTTTGGCCGTACTAACGAAAGATGCTGAATCTTTTAAAAGTTAGGCATCTATTAAAAATACCCCGGGTGAAAACGCGTATTAATCGGATACTTGTTTCCAGTGGTCAGCTGTCGGCTGCGGGTTCTTAAATGATCCGTGATTGATGTGTTTGTTCTTCGATTCTGGTTCTTTTCCGTCAGCGGTGACAATACCGCCGTTTTAAGGATACACGACCTTTTCTATTCCTTTAACTTGTGTACCGTTTAAGGGTACACGACCTTTTCTATTCCTTTATCCGTTTTGAGGGGTCGTTCAACTAGAGAGACAGAAGCAAGTACTTAGTTTTAAGCGGGAACTTTGTATCCGGTTTTTGATCGGTATCCGGTCAATCATTTTTATCCATAGAGTTTCGGGTTGCAGAAATAACGATAGTTTTTTTTTGTTTTGTTTTTTAATTTAAGTTGTGTTTCTTCTGTGAAGGGGAGCTTAAGTAAGCTGTTGTCCTACTGTCTGACCTTCCACATGTTCTTACATGAGAACAGGTGATCTGCTCCTTGTTGGAAGAAGGTCCTTTTCAGACCGAGCGAACTGTGTGACTGAAACCTCATTTGAGCCGTAGTCCTTCAGAAAACGGCCAAAACGTTTCCGTACAATTATGTATAAGTTTCTCCAGTTGACATATTTTCACACTGAAACACACACACACGTAAAAGCAAAAAAAAAAAAAAAAACGAAAACATACTGTGGGTTTACTTTCACATTTAAGCAAGATTAACGGGTGGGGGAAAGATTCATTCATAATATTACTGCATGATGGAAGGGGAAACTTCGGTGTAAAATCGTGTGCATGTTTTTTTTGTGTGTGTGTGGGGGGGGGGGGGGGCTCATGAAATTCGGTTGCCGCGCCGTTTGCCAGGTGGTAAGAAATACGAGCTTCTCACCAGTCGTTCGAGTTGGGTCGGGGTTAGAGTCTACACTATGCTTCAAGTCAATTTCAGAGTGTACTATTGGTGAAGGTAGGATAGCCGGATCATAGCGTCGCCGGGTGAACGCAAGAATGGTATTTATCCGCGTTACACTCCCGCACTATCTCCCCTTCACGCTTTATGACCTAATTGAAGCTCATTGCAGCACCCCCTCCCCCTCTTACCTACGGCTGCTTAAGTTCACCCCTTTCGCATTTCTCCGATTGTAAGTTTAGTGTCTTTGTGTTGCGAATGTTGGGAGAAGACTGTTATCGCCCCCTTCCTTCCCTTCAAGTCACGTACATTTCCCAGCTGAACAGTGAGCGGCCGAAAATGCGAGATGCTGTTGATTAAGGAGGAACTTTTCATATCAAATCTATTTCTAAAACGCTCTCTGCCATTTTGTAAATTTGTCCGTAAACCGCTGAGCAAAGTTCTGTTGCTTTTCGCTCTAAGCGTTAGGGACAACTTTTCGATGCAGCGGTAGGTGTTCCGTACTTTCCACAGTAGTACAGTCGCAGTGTAAGTGGTGCGGCTTTCCCCGCCGCTTGGCTCTGACTCTTCACTGGAACCAATTGCTCTATTAGGGACGGCAGACTTTTATGGTCTTAAATGTTTTTGGGGGTCGTTTAATCCAGAAACCTAAAATAATAAAAAAATAAATACACTGAGCCTCCTTATCGTTCTTTATGTGAAGATACATACATTTTTATGCACAGCGGCGTGGAGTAAAATTTTTAATTTGACTGCAATAAACAGAAAAAAAAACCCCGAAATGTGGCAACAAAATGGAGCATTATTTTCTGGTTAATCATACACTGTAAATAACCGGCGTACAAAATTTTGCACATTAAAAATTATTTTGGCAGATGTAGCACTATTTGCGATGCTGATTGCAAATACAAATTTAGTTTTATCCTATTAGCGTAAAGTGTTTTCATAAAACGGTGTATCACTTTGAGCAGAGTATGCGGAAAATAGTAGGTTATCAACAAGGGAAAAATGTAGAAAAAAATAATTTCAATTATTGAAATAAAGTACACCCATCAACTTGAAAACATTCATACAGATATTCAATTTCAACACTCTTTCTTGTGAAATCTGTCTTTTCCGTACAAAACTGCGCTTCTTACCCTTCCGTTTATGTGTGTTTCTTGTGGCGTCTCCACCAGCTATCATTATCTTTATTGTTGTATTCTTGTTCATTAAAAGGACAAAAGAAGCAGTCATCAGTGAGATTGTTTGGTTCCCTCCAGATCATTAGTGCAACAAAACGAATGGGATTTTTTTTCTTACCTTTTGTCCTCTGCCTCAATTTTTCAACGCAAACACTACAGACCTTATGTGTAATGATGAGTCAAAACGCTATGAGGAAGCAGGAAGCTTCGAATAGCGAAAATCTGAGGATGTTCAGATTCTTAAGCTAAGTTTGCTTAGCCTCAGTTGTTTGAGACTTCACTGTCCTGGGTGGTGCAACGGTTAGCATACTCGAACGGAAATCAGGGATGCGGGTTCGTTTTCCGCTCCAGGGCGATGGAAATTTTCAAGTTTTCTGAGAGGTGTTACATGGATGACCAGTAAGTGGTACAAGCAAATTCAGAATTTATATTCTGTTTGCTTTGAATATTCTACATTTTAAGACCAGGGGTCACACACCGCCTTCGTAAAATCTTCTGCACCATGTTTAATTGTTTGAGTTTATCTATAAGTTACCAGTCCTAGTGAACAGTAGGTGGTGGCCGCCCCGGTGGCGCAGTGGTCTAAGGCGTTGGCCTCTGATCATTCGTCCGTAAGGGGTCCGGGTTCGAATCCCGGTCAGGCACTGATGTTGTGTTTGTCTTACGGCACTGGCTCTCTCCCTTCCCTGGAACCAGTGACCCTAAATTAGGGACGGGCGACTGCTTATAGCCCATTGAGTTGCTCACGGCGGTCGTTAAACCTCCAATCAAAAAAAACAACAACAAAAAAACAGTAGGTGGAGATAACGTGAAAAACTATTGCACTTAAACTGCTACGACTGGTTCAAAATATCATCTGCAAACACTCAGTTGTATGTACTACTATAAATCTGGATATTTTTACTCTTGAACTAAGCTCAGGTTTCTGTAGGGTAACATTATGCTGCTTCATTTTGATCTTCGCATAGCTACAGTCTCTTACCTCATCTGCCTGTAATTCCGGCTTTGACTTCCAGGAATTGCTTGGTCCAAGCACAACTGATAACGTTAATTTAAACCTGACCAACGGCCGCCTCACGTTTTCCGAGCCCGAGTGGTTACTGTTGTTCAGAGATTTTACTGTTTTACAGAAACTGTCAGAACAATTAACTCACCTTCATGGAGCCATTGTCGCAAAAACTACCATTCACTGAATTAACCAAACACAAGTGCGATACAGAGAGAACTGTTCAGTTCAATGACACAACTCCAACTGGCAGCTTTCAGCGTTACAGAAAAGTGGAAACGAACTGAAGAGCGCCGCCCCGGTGGCGCAGTGGTCTAAGCGATGGCCTCTGATCATTCGTCCGTAAGGGGTCCGGGTTCGAATCCCGGTGAGGCATGGATGTTGTGTTTGTCTTATGGCACTGGCTCTCTCCCTTCCCTGGAACCAGTGACCCTAAATTAGGGACGGGCGACTGCTTATAGCCCATTGAGTTGCTCACGGTGGTCGTTAAACCTCCAATCCAAAAAAAAAAAAAAAAAAAGAACTGAAGAGCAAGTTCATACATGTTTGTATCATGTTTCAGTGGCCTGTTATCCCCTCTCTTCCTCACTCAGTATTTCTTCCTCTCCCTCCCAAAGTATAATCCGATTCGTGTTCAGATCTATTGCTCAAGTTCAAGTGGTACATTAATTTGTAGGCGATCGGATAGGATTAGTAATTTACAAAATCTTTGTTTTTTTGTTAAACCGATGATTTAAAAATTTCATTTTGTGGAAAAACTACTGTATGTGATAAACAAATTTGGGCATCATTTTTAAAATCAGATCATCGTAATTTAATAAGAAACAGGTAACAAATATCCAACAGGAAAACCGTGGTGTGTCTGTGTAAATTGATAATTTAGAAACTGATGTACGTATCTGTTACTAGACTGCGCGATATATTAGAAACTAGTGGTAAAATTTTGTCAGGCGTGAAGGAAATTAAAGGCAAGCGAAAACGACACTGTTAAACTTGATATGGCGTGATGGCCCAGTGGTCAGAGGCGTGGGCTTTTGGATGATCGTTAAGCCTGAGTTCTTTCTTGAATCTTGGGTGGTGTGTTTGTCCTAAGGCGCAGAATTTCTCTTTTTCCTGAGACCAGTGGTCACTAGTTCAGGACAGGCAACAGCTTAAAGCCTTAGATTCTGATGGTGACTTACAAGAGTTAAAGTGCGGGGGAGGGGAGGGGCGCAGGTAATGAAAGGGCGTAGTGCAGCAGGCCAGTTATAGTTTTATGAAAAACTTCGAACACGCACAATAATTAACCCAAAGGATCATATTTTGCTCTAAGATATATTTAGCTTTGCCTAAATGCAGTAAATGCCTAGTTTCACTTTTAAAACACAGAATCTCCTACACATTGAAAGTGTTCGGTTGTAATACGATTGCTCTGCAATAGGTTGTAAATAATACGATCGCTCTCCAATCGCACTCTCCCTGCGCCGCTGAGGAAAAGCGGGAGGTCACAGTGGGATTCCCCGTGGAGTATGTGGGAAAGCAGTCAGTTACCTAGGATTACGTGCACGACAGGCGTCAACATTTATTCATAGTAGCCGCAGATCTGCCATGTGTAAGAGGGTGATTTCTTCAAGTGATTTATTTTAGTTTTGGACAAAGCAATTACACGTGTTGTCAAATCTATTACTTAAAAAGTTAAAACTACAGAGCTCTAGGTACCACCATTACTTTTGCACACACTCTCTCTGACTTCCTAACCCCCCCCCAACAAACACACCGCGAAAAATGCATCCTCCCTCGTGTTCGAAATCCTGGGGACATTACTGTGCTTAGGGGTGCTGAAGTGGTCTTGCGGGGAGGTGGGGTGAGGGTGGGGGCGTACGTTGTGCTAGTTACGCCACTGGAACCATGGCTATAACGTTCCACAATTCACCGACTTACATATGTTCGTTATAGAGGGGATTTTCTGAAAACCAGACTTTGCAGAATCTCCGGTTGTTGATCTTTGCACGCAGCCTGACATATACTTTGTCGCATCTTTTCCTTTGTCTAAGACTCACGCGCCACAAAGGAAACCTTACAATGTTTAGAGTTTTTCTTGCGTTACCCCCGCCCCTCGTTTCAAAGCAGTGCAGTGCAGTGGTAACAAAACAAAAATGACCGTTCTTCACATTTCTTAGCTGCTGTAGGGCTTCCTACCCTTTGGCAGCACGTGTAGGATTATCCAGTGATGCACCTTTATTTGTGATGTGGCAAGACATAGTACAATTGAGAAATTCTAATTTATTTATTTATTTTTTGATTGAAGTTTTAACGGCCGCCGTGAGAAACTCAGTGGGCTATAAGCAGTCGCCCGTCCCGAATTCAGTGTCACTAGTTCCAGGGAAGGGAAAGAACCAATGCCGTAAGACAAACACAACATCCATGCCTCACTAGATTCGAATCCGGACCCTTCTCGGACGAATGGTCATGAGCCAGCGTTTAGACCACTGCGCCACCGGGGCGGCAATTCTAATTTAGCTCCACTTGCAGATTACGATTAAGAACAAAAGTGTAGCGTGATTTTTCGTGCTTTGCTGATTGTATCGGGTTTGTGTGAAACATAAGTTTCCTACACTGTAGAAAATGAGTGGTGTGAATTCACGGAAAATTCCTGAAAATAGCGTGCAGCAAAGTTACTGGTAGGTCTCCGACTTTTAACAAAAATCGGTTTCGAAAAGTTTCCGTTTCTAATTTCAGTACGTTGACAGATTTTTCTTTTGTCACTAAAACCGCCCCCCCCCCCCCCCGAAAGTCAGTTTGGGGTTTTTCTGTTTTTTTACAGAAATTTTCCTAGTTTTCAAGAACTTCGATTTTGACTTTTTCAGTCCTTTTCTCTTGACGTGCCAGGTGAAAGAATCCTTCTTCTTTACCCCTAGTGGGGATCGAACCCGGTACGGCCCCAGCCAGATAGGAGCGCTATCGACTGACCTAGAAAGACACTTAGCACTTGATCATGTTTAATTTAAGGTAGAAAAAAAGGGACTCGAATCGCTCGATGATGAAATGTTTTTTGCTATCCATACGGGTTAATTTGTTATTTTATTTCCTGTTGGAGCTTATTATTTTTCTGAATGGGTTTATAATGTTTATTTGTTCTGTAAGAGGAATTTTCACAGACTACATTTTTTTTAATGACTTTTCAAAGCAACTTTAATTGCTTTGAAAACTCCTGATGGAACTCGATATTTTTGTTATACTGACAATGCTTTCAATTATGTTTAAGAAAAGGCGAAATGTATAATTTCGTGGTATTATTTCACGAAACCTAAATATAAGTTCATAATAATTTTATTATTTTTTTTTTATGCAGGAGGCCTTATAACAAATTGCATATTTTTTTTCATCATGATTTTTCGAGGAACTGTCAATATAAAAAAAATCTCGAGTTTTGGAACTCGAGATTTTTTTTATACTGACAGTGACTTTCAATTATGTTTAAGGAAAAGTAAATGGTACTACTTAACAGTATTATTTCACAAAACCACTAAATGTAAAATTTACTTTTGATAAATATAATAGCTTTTGTGTTATGGGGTCCACAAACTGATACGCAGACATCATACAATCACCCATACGGCACTTCTAGTACCCGATTTCTTATGGTAACACAATATACAATAGCAGGTGCACCAACTGGGGCAGGGGAGATATCCATTGCCACAATAACCTAAATATCACGCGTTATGCTATCCACAATATTTGATCTCGCTACAGGACTTCAAAATGAGGTCCTCCGACAGACGATTGAAATTCATTACATATAGTTAATCCACGGCCCGACTGGATCGAGCGTGAGGAGACGCTTCGCCTGACCCTCTATCGAGTCAGGCCGTGGTTAATCAAACCTCAAATATTCCTGCGAACCACGCCTATTATCGCAAAGTTTTCTTCATGTTGGTACGGAAAAAGTGAGAACAGAATGCTTCCGTTAATATACAGAAAGAATTGCGGAAAGGTTTCTGAAAATTCCGAAAGTGTTAACTAACACCTTCAAAACGGCAATTTTCCGTTATTAACCGGCAAAAGATGAAAAGGCATATTTTTGTCAATTCACGCATATGCTTCGTTATTTCACGAAATTAATTGCAGAAACTGCCTCCTGAATTTCAGGAAATTTTTAAAGTGTATTATTTTTTAGGATGTTATGAATCTTGGGATTATTTAAAAGAAGCAAGTGGACTTTGAAGTCACAACCTGCTGCTGATATTACTTAACAGCGGTTAAAGTGACAGCCTCTCGTGTCGAGGCTCTGAGTTAGAATCTTGGTCCTTGGTGTGAAATTGATACCGTGTTACACGTGTTACATAGGCGGCAGTGTTTGAGTTCATTTCTGACTTCAAATCTTTATTACAGCGCCATTTCACTCTGAAGAATATAGACTTTAAATCTGCATTTCAACTTCATTTTTTCTCGAAGAGAATTGGAATTTAAATTTCCATTGCAGCTCCATTTACTTCTGGAAAGCACTCGAGTTTAAATCGCCATTGCCGCGTCATTTATTTCTGAAGCGTATTTGACTTTAAAGCACCGTTACAGCTTCATATACCACTGAAGAGCATTCGACTTTAAATCCCCATCACGTCTTCATTTTCTTCTGAAGATTATTTGATTTTAAAGCTCTATTGCTGTTCCATCACATTCTGAATAGTGAATTTAGAGCTCCATCGAGGCTCGAGGCTTCATATCACTCCGAAGTGTGTTTGACTACAAAGCTCCTTAACGAATAAGTGTTATTTTGGTATGCTGTGGGGTTTTCTGTTACCTTCAAACAAGCATTTTTCTGAATCTACTAGGGTGGGTAGTTCAAATTGTGGTGAAGGTTATTTAAACTGTAGGAAAATAATAATAACAATAGCAATTTGGCATAGCGGCTAGATTTGTGAAATTCAGGCTTGCCCTCTGCCTGACGTTTACATGTGATTTTAATTCGAACTCGATAAAAAAATTTTTTAATGTTCCATCGGAGTATAGCAAGACCACATGCTTGAAGCTTTAAAAGTTTTGCGATTTTGGGAGAATTGATTTTAGTGTGGCAATATAAATTTTCCCTTCCTTCAAGCAGTTGTCTGATAAGTTACGAAGGCCTGTAGCTGATTTTCCGTAAGGTAGTTTGAAGTACAACATACAATCATAATTTACATCATCATAATTTCGTCCCTTTTCCGTATATGCCATCATCAACCATTCTCAATTCTTTGTTGGATGAATGTCCCCCAAGTTTTTTTTCCAGAACTCTCTTCCTTGAGCAAAGTCATTCCTGCATGCTTTCGAATTTCATCCACCGATCTCCCACGTGGTTTTCTTCAGTGTCCTTCTTTATCCTGTTTTGTCCAATCTAATATTTCAGTTGTCTAACGTTGGTCAATTATTCTCCCAATGTGTTCAGTCCATTGCCACTCGAGGGTCTGTACTTTGATCATGACGTTATCCACTCATGTCATTTTCCTGATCTATGCGTTTCCTATCGTTATTGGTTACACCAAGCATTCATCTTTCCATGCTTGATCAGTTGTCCGTAATCTTTGTACGTTTTTTTTTTTTTTTTAAAGTTAAGATCCTTGTCTCTAATGCGTAAGTATATAAACTAGAAGGGTGCATTGATTGATTAAACACCTTTTTAAGACATTGGTTAATTGTTCTTGAAAATTGTACTACTTCTCCCAAATGCACTCCACCCATGTTTCATACGCCAATTAATTTCTTCTTCGATGTGTTCTTTGTTTGATATCTGTTGTCCGAGGTTGATGCAAGCACCAGCAATTTCTAAATTTACCCTGTCAACCTCTAAATCTTCATTTCTTGTAAAAGCATAGTACATCAGTTTTGCTCTCTAAGTTCATCTTTAATCCCATTTCTTTGCTCTTGTCAGCAAGTTCACGGTTCATACTCTACAGCTCTCAGTGGATGGTTGCGAAAATGACTATGTCGTTAGCAAAACGAAAGTGGATTAAACAATCTCCATTGACCTTTATCCCTGTATCTTCCCAGTTCAATAACTTGAAAGACATCCAACAATATGGCATTGAACAGCTTGGGAGATATACTGTGACGTTGTCTGAGCACCCTTTTGAATTTTTGTACCTCAACTGTCGTCGAACAGTCGAAGCTTTGCACTTGAATTTTCACAGATGTTATCAATGATATTAATGTATGCATCTCCAGTACTGCTGTTTTCCAAAGGCACTGTATAGCTGCTGATGGTTGCATGGAACCAAAAGGTTTCGCGTAATAAATAAAAAACATGCATAGTGGGTAAGTAGACACGGAGATCATCCAGCAAGCACAGCTGAACTGATCACTACTTTGTAGGCCGAATGGCGGAACATATCGGCGGTCATTAAAAAAAAAATCGTAGATTATTCCATGAAGACTGGAGACCATCATAAAGGCCAAAGGTTTTGGCACACAATATTAAATTTGCTGTATGCATGCATATTAATGGTAAGGCAATATATTTTTAAGTGGTTTCGAGTTACTGATAATGTATGGATGTCAAGGGAATGGAATTTTTGATCGGAGGAAGGGGGCGACGAAAAATGGAAGTTTTTGAAATCCACCAGAACAGAATAAAAGTTAATGAAATATAGAAGAAAGAAATTAAAGCATCTTTTTCTAATGTAAGTTGATGTGTTTTTATTTAAAAAAAAACATTTTTTTATAATGTAAGTCACATTTTAACCAAAAACATGAAAAAATGAAACACTTTGGGATGGGGGGGAAGGCCCCCTCTAAATACGCCCCTGATATGGATGTGTTTGCCTTATATCTTCACATAGAAAGTAAAAATCCGACCCTGGTCAGCTTTCCCTGTGGTTTGGCGTATTCACCAAAAGCAGTTGATGGTTCCTGCTGAACTCCCGACATTGAGTTTTTGAAGGGGAAGGTCTCAAAAGTTCGCCAACCCGTTGCTTCAAATCTTAAGAACGCGGCATTCACCTTTCGGTGAAGGGTGCATACTGGGGAGGGGGTACACACGACTGGGACAGCTCTTGCTACCAGGAGAGGAAGGGAGAAAACGTTATCCATGGTTTTTTTAGGCCGTATATTGCAAAGTGTGAAGAGCCTGTGTCTCAGAACACTGAACCAACTGGGACTGGTATCTTAAATTAGGGATTGTCGTCTCCTTCGTACTTTTCTACATCCAGGTATTTATACGACAGTAAAATCCTAAATTAGAGATAGATGATTCCTCCCTGTCCTTAAGCGAAATTCATATTCATGATGTATTCACGGAATAGAGAAATCATAATTTAGGGATGAGTGTCTCCTTCCCGACTTCCGGCGTGGAACAATAACATCCTAAATTAGGGATGGATCACTGCTTCCCGGCCTACCGATATTCTTACATTAGTGGAATGGTAAAATCCTGAATTAGGGATGGATGATTCCTTTCTGCCCTTGAATATTATAATAAAATCTTAAATAAGGGATGGATTACTCCTTCTCGGCCTTTGATATTCATATATTCAGAGAATAATAGAATTTTCATTTTAAATACGGATCACGTTTTCCTGACCATTGGTGTGATCATTTACTATTCGTAGAGTAATGAAATGTAAATTAGAGATGGATGACTGCATGGTCTTCGGCATTCATAATATTGAAGTTGCTGAGCTTCCCCTTCAGCCCAGAAAATAAAAGGGTAAGACATATCAGTGGTCACGTCTTTCTGAAACAGAGCTTCAAGAATTGTACTCTGTGACCCTGAATGAAAAAAAAAAAACTGATGCTAATAAATATACTGTATCAGTTGAAGATTTTGAACGTTTACAATTAAGAACGCCTTATTAAATTGTGTTTTTCTCTCGCTCAGATGGAATTCTTTTTAAGCTTTTCTTAGAAGCATGGTCGCCACTGTGGCTCGTCCTTTTCTGTTAGTTTTTGGGTGTAGGTCCTTCATTAATCATGTTTTATCTGTTCCTGTTTACATTTTGTAGTCATGCGCATTTTGCAAATGCGATTCCATGGAATTAATTATCTGGGAACACCAGCGAGACAAAGTACGTGAAATTTAAACTGCCGTGGAATACCGATGCTGACAGCAATATTATTTATTGGCGGAAGTCCAAATGTAAACATTTCAAACGATCTAGCAGCTGTCTAAACATTAAAAAAATAAATAAAAAAAAGTAACGAAATTGAATTTGTTGGACGTTATATCTCTTGATCAACCGGAATAACGATTCGAATGCTTCTGGCGTCGATGCTGAAGTGAATGCAATGTCGTTGTAGTTGCCTAGAAATATTGCCTTAGGCCCTCCTCCCACCACTCCCTTCTCCGTCCGTGTCTCAGTGTCTCAAAATTTTCTCTTGAGACAGAGTCCATTAGCAAATGGCTAGAACCAACGTATGTAGTAAAATAAATAAATGAAATTCTGTGTCATTGTCCAAAAATTTTAAGTTCTCGCTCGTCCTCATTTCGTAAGGGAATACTTCGGTGATTTTTCTAGTGTCTACAGGCAATTCCACGAAAGACCACAGTACTTTCGTGAACAAAAACAAGTCTGGTTCTTCCACATATAATCCCCCCTTTTTTTTTATGGGGATGAGAAAGTAAGGTTATTTGGATCTGTTAAGAGCTACAAAGCGATTTGCATATTTAACGTCCTAAAAAGTATACAGTATTTTTTCAGAGTCAAAGTGTCCTCAAAGATAAACCATGCTGTGTATATACCTTTTAACCTAGGAGTACGTGTCGGAGCCAACGCAGTTTCCAGAACTCACTAATTCCCTCCAGTCACTTTCCCATAAGTGAGCAATGGAAGCTCTCTCTTTTACAGGCTTTTCACAGTACACCGCCATGCGACCGCAGTTTCCCAAGATTCACTAATTGTCGCCAAGTACTTACCCATTGATAGGCAGTAGCAGCTCAGTGTCTTTTACACGATTCCCAGTATATGTTCACTGAACTTGTAACGTACCAGGAGAGGAGATGTGACGTACCTGCCAGAAGGACGCACACGACATAAAGGCAGATAGGAATCAGAATAAAACGTCCGCGTAGCTCAATTGGTAGAGCGACTTATTCCGGAATGAGGGGATCCGGGTTCGAATCCCGGCGTAGACCAAAAATGACGGAGAAATTCACTTCGTTATAATGGCGCCCGAACTATCCGGATGACCCGACCGTTCAAAATCTCGCAATGGTGTGATGTTATTTCCACACCGCGAGATAGGAAAAATAAGAGAATCCCTTCTCCAGCACTTCGAAAAATAAAAAAAAATAAAAAAAAAAAATAAATAAGGAGGAGATGATGTAACGTACCAGGAGAGGAGATGTGACGTACCTGCCAGAAGGACGCACACGACATAAAGGCAGATAGGAATCAGAATAAAACGTCCGCGTAGCTCAATTGGTAGAGCGACTTATTCCGGAATGAGGGGATCCGGGTTCGAATCCCGGCGTAGACCAAAAATGACGGAGAAATTCACTTCGTTATAAACTCACTTTCGTAGTCAATACGTGTTCATGCCAGCATACATCTCCAGGACTTAGAATTATCGCTAGTTCTTTCCCTGTGAAAACAGGAATTTGTTGGCGACTAGGATCGAACTCGCGCCTCCTCGCTCTGGGGGCCAGTTGTTCTAACCGACTAAGCTACACCGACGGAACGTATCGTTGCACATTTGTCGTCGTGACACGTGCTTTCACCTCTGTAGTACGTCACATCATCTCCCTCTTAATTTTTTTTTCTTTCTTTTGAAGCGAAGAAAGAATTTTCATTAACCCGTAAGTGGCGTCGTGCAGTCCAGGGGACCGTTGTATTTACTGTACCCTAGATGAAGACCTGTTGAAGAAAGAATTATATTAACTACCGTTTTGCATTTTAATAATATTTTGACACCCAAATGTGACCAAAATTTTAATATTTTAAACGTTTGCTACTAGAAATCTCGAAAATTTTGTTGGAACACAGAACTTTTAATCTGCATCATATACACAGTCGAGTCACATTATTGTGACCACCTCCTACTTTTGACGTCAACAGCGCGTAGCCAATGAAAGAAAGCACGTGTCGTGAGCTGGTTTGGAGGGTATATAAGGTGTACTGTAGGCATTCCGAAAACATACCCGGGTACTGGCTCCCCGATAATAAATAAGGGCGTCTTCTTCCCCCTTTTCACTTCGCTTCCGTGTCACTTTCCTATCGGGCACTCTAGACCAAATCTCCTAGCTTCATATTTCTAAGGGTTGTTTAAGACCTGGGGTCGGACACTCCCTTCCTAAAATCCTCTACATATGATCATGATCCGAAAACATATCACTCGTTGTTGTCATGGATAAAAGGAGCGATTTATCAGATTTGCAAAAAGGGATGATTATCGGCTTTTGGTCTAAGAGTGGCAGTATTTTTGAAACAGCGCGGTTTGTGAACTGTTCGCGTGCTGCTGTGGTTGAAGTGTATCGTGTTTGGAGAAATGGCACCTTTGCGAATAAGCGACGTGGTAACTGCGGAGCACCACGTGCCATTGATGTTAGAGGTGAACCTCGGCTGTGAAGGTGCGTGAGGGCCGATCGACATACTACAGTGGAGCAACTCACTGGCCGAATGAACCAGGGGGCCACCGGAAGTGTGTCTAAAACGACAGTTCAGCGAACCCTGTTGCGTGTGGGGCTCCGATACAGACGGATGGTCACTGCACCTATGCTAACGAAGGTATATCGGCAGAAAAGGCTTATATTTGCACGGCAGTATCAGAATTGGACCTCCGCTGATTGGCAAAGGATTGCCTTCTCCGATGAGTCACGATTTCTGCTTCATCGAACGGATGGACGTTGGCGTATAAGGCGAGAAACATCGGAGAACAAACATTCTTCAACCATTGCTGGAAGAACACAAGCTGGTGGGGGCAGCGTTATGGTCTGGGGAATATTTTCGTGGCATTCCCTGGGTCCACTCATACCTGTGGAAGGCACTATGGACCGAATTTGTTATGAATCCATCCTTGCAAACCACGTACACTCATACATGCTGATTGTTTTTCCTGGGGCGGATGGGATCTTCCAGCACGACAATGCGATGTGTCACACAGCTGGAAATGTCCGAGAGTGGTTAGAAGAGCACGATGAAGAGTTCAAAGTACTTTCCTGGCTCCTTATTCCCTAGACTTAAGCTCAATTGAGCACCTGTGGGACAACCTCGATCGTGTTGTTCGCTCTATGGATCGTCCAACACGCACCCTCCAGCAACTGTCAGATGCACTGCAGTCATCATGGCTCTACATACCTGTAAACACCTTCCAGCACCTTATCGAGTCACTCTCAGCCCGTCCAGCTGCTGTCAGCGCTGCACACGGCGGTTACTCTGGATATTAGCTTGTGGTCACAATAATGTGACTCGACCGTGTATAATGCTCTGAATTCTCTTTAAAAAAAAAAAACAATGAAATACGCATACTTCTAAGACTGTGCATATCTACTGTTGATGAAATATTCTTCATAAAAATTAAGTTCCTCCAGCGAGGATTTCTAGAAAACTGCAGGCGGTTTAACTGACATTACGTTCAGCTTTCAGAATCGGAGTTTGCGCACTCAACGCATGTTGATATGTAGCAAGAGAGACAAAAAAGAGGCAGTTTTGCGCTTCTTTGCCGCTGGAAATAGGAAGTATTTTTTTCTGTTTTCTCTTGCTAACTTTTCACCCCCCCCCTCCTAACCTGCTCTTTCCTGATTTTTACCCTTTATATATTTTTTCACCCTTCCTGACCAGAACATTTTTCGAACAACCCGTGCTTGTCGTATGATGCCCAATTTCTGGCCATAAAGCATTCTGAAGACCAAAAACCAGCCAAATGTATTCCAAACGGAATGTGAAATCACAATAATTTAACTTTTAAGAAAGCAGTGAGAAAGATGATGGCACGGTAAATAACAGTCTGAAGTTCACGGGTTAATGTAACAAGCTATCTGAAAAGTTTGACGATTTCTCCCAAACCCAAACCACTGAAACTTGGAAGAAAGCCAAGTTTGTTTTTACGCATGAGTGACATCATACTTTTCATTGGACCGCACGACGCAACTTACGGGACAGCTTTGAACGCAACGTTTCGCGATACGTAAGTAGCGTCGTGCGTTCCACAGGACCCCTGCATCAGTAAAAAATATACTACCAATGGTGATCCCAACAAAGCATGCATGCAGATGACTTAATTAAAAAGATATTGGAAGATACTAGAAGGTACATGTCATTAGGTCTATTGCATATGTGAATAAAACATAAGTTACATTAATAACTGATGCGGTCCTTGGGATCGCACAACGCCACTTAAGGGTTAATTCCAGTCAGTGTGTGGAACAAACATCACACATTTTCGAAGAACCCAGCGGCCAGTAGAACCATTTTCCATAATCGGGAGCCAATGTGAAAAAAGCAAATTTGTCGGTGACTGTGATCGAACCGCGCTTCCTCGCTCCGGAGCCAGTTGTTCTAACCACCTAAACTACACGGACGGAATGTACCGCTGCAGATTTGTCGTCGTGACACGTGTTTGACCTCTGTAGTACGTCACATCCCCCATCGGTTGGTAGTGACACCTCTGTATCGTTTTACCACGTGCACTCTCCTGCTGTTTTATAACTCATAGTGCACTTACCCAACACGCAAATAGTTTCCAGCTGAATAAGCCTCCCACAGTGTCTTTGCCAAAAAGATTATTTTACCCCGTTAATTTCTGATGCAAGATTGCCTTGTGCATTACAACCTACACTCACGGACAATGAAAGTTGCGCACCAAGAAGGAAGCATCGGATTGAACTGAAATTTTATGGACGTAATGATACAGATGAATGATAAACATGATGGCAAAAACAGAGCTGCAGGACAATTGCAGAGGGATCTGTGGCACCCAGTCCAGTCATCACCAATAGCGCGTCGCACCGCCTCGTGCGGCGATACATGCTGCAATACGGTCCGGCATGGAGGCGAACAGACACATGATGTTGTCCTGCGGCAGACTGGCCCTCGCGTGTTGAACGGTGTGCTCCAAATCCCAGATAGTACAGCACGGCAGCATCCGGCGTTTCAACTGGTCTCACACATGCTGGATAGGGGACATGCCCGGGAGCGGGCAGGCCATGGATGTGTCTGGACATGACGTAGGCAGTCCTGGGCAACCCAAACCGTGTGCGGGTGGGCATTATCCTGCTGGTATAACGCAGCTGGAATCCCGGCCAGGAATGGGAGCACATGGGTCCGTAGGATCTCATCCACATACCGCTGGCCCGCCAATGACCCACATACCACTACTAGGGCGAATCGGCTATCGTAGGCTATGATACCCCACACCATAATGTCTGTAGTGGGGGAGGTGTGGCGCTCGATAGCGAAGTTGGGATTGTGCGGTTGACCCACGGACCTCCACACCCGGACATGATGGCCATCTGTCACCAAAACGGAGCGGTACTCATCGCTAAACACTACACGTCGCCAGTGTGTTGCGTTCCAAGTCGCTCTGGTCTAGCACCATTGCACACGGAGCCTGGGATGTTCCAGTGCTAATGGCAGCACACGTAAGGGGCGCTGGGATCGCAGATTTGCTTCCGCGAGGCTTCGGGAAATGGTTCGTGGGCACACAAGAGCCGCTACATCTTCCTGTATAGTGGACCGGGTCCCCGTGGGATCCGTTCCTCTCTACCGGTGGTCCTCCTGGTCCATCCGGAGCCGCTCCGCCTGTGGCAGTGCCGTCACGTGTCCACTACTCCCAACACAGTCGGACGCTATGGTCAGAAGGATCCACGTGGCGGGCTATACGGCGCGCCGACCACCTTGCGGTTTTCAGTCTGATCATCCGGCTTCTCTCAAAGTCCGTAAGTTGCGTAAATCGACGACCCGGCATTCTTTTCACTCTGTACTCTTGCTTGCGTCGGCCGGTGCTTTTCGCTTTCATGAGACATTAACTAGACGCTGGTTTATAAGGCTGCCGATTCGTGTTTACAGCGCCACCACAGGGTGTGCGGTCATGCGCACTGGCACCAAACGTGGATCATTTGCATACCAGCACGCATTATAGCTATTTGCAAAGTTTCTTGGTTGTAGCATGATTTCTTCTAGGTGCGCAAATTTCATTGTCCATTAGTGTATTTAAATCAATTGCAAACTTACAGCATTTTAACTCATCTTTGCTTTGCTAGCATTGAATATTGTGCTTGTAAACAGTTAGGTTTGCTTTGTCTTTCATTGAAGGCTTTCCATTGAAGAATAAAAGCAAGTGACAAGTTCCTAGGAGATGACCCCTTATATACGAAAGTCGAAACTGTGTCTTATTATTATTATTATTTTCAGGTGGCGGGCATAGATTTTAAATTCGAAAGTTAGTGACGCCTTTCTAGAAATTCAAGCATTCAATGCCCGTATAGTGCTCATCCGTGTAAGCATCACGCTAATCTCTTTGAGAAAAGCATTCACTTCTAGCCCTTGAAGTTCAGAATTCTGTGTGCCAGATAATCTTTTAACGTTAATTATCAAATGTTTAAATGTTACCTAAAAAGAAGGAAAAGACTAGTACGGAATATTTTTGAACAGTTATATGTATAAAAAAAAATGTAGGGCTGTGCCTTTGATATTTCTGTGCTTACAAAATGTTGGGCTGTGCCTTTGATATTCAGTTTTCAGAAAATAAAAATAAAAAAAAATAATAATACTTTAAACCTTTTTCCTTAGGCCGTTGGCTGTGTTACTGAGTTTTGTTTTTTAAATGGGTTTCAACAAATGGTGGTGTATATTGCAGGATTTTCACTGAAGGCACACGTGGATTCATCCTTCGGTTTCCCAAAGTTTTGTAGGTCTTTCACCTTAGCGTCCGAGGTCGCCAGCTGTAGGTCTGTCTGCGTAAATCACTCAGCTCTTTGATGGAATAATTTTCGTCGTCTTCTTACATACTGCACTTTTCAGCTATTGTTCCAGTTTTGTAATCTGAACCCCCTGAGGGGGGGCATTCAAACCGTGTGCGATTGTACGTGTAGTAAACGGTTCGTCTCTGTGAGTGAGCATATCATTCACGGAGCTCTCATTAGGGGTCATTGTATTTTCTTTTTTCTAGTTACTGGATATTCAGGCATACCACACTTCATTGGAGAAGCACTTTATCTTCAACTTTTTGTCCGTCTTAGTTACATTTTTTATTCATTCGATTTATACAACGGTATGCCGATTTAGTAAATTTTTGGTTGATGAATTAATGATCTGAGAAACTCGATTATCTGCTGAATTGTGGAAGGAGTATTTCCAAAAGAGCAGAATATTGTTCATTAAGTCATTTGTAATTGAGACAATTTGCAATGCTTTGAGCTCGTGTTGTCAAACGGACTGAATTTCTGTAAGGCTGTGTTATTAATTTCATTAAACAACAAGAGAAAAAGAATTAAATTAAAAAAATAACAACATTCAAAAGTGCTCTGTTGACTAATCGTGCTTTATAAATAAAAATTCATCCTGCCGTAAGAGCGAAAATTATTTCAAAATCAATGTTATGATCATCATTTTCGAATTAAACAGAACTACGTTTGCCTGGCGATTTTGCTTTCATGTTTCAGATGTCACTAGATTTCCCTTTTTTTTTTTTTTTTTGTAAATCTACTTTTACTCGTTTTGTTTAAAGTCGAACCGTATGTAACTGATTTCACTCAATATCGGTTGATCTGATAAACAGGTAGTTCATCTGGGTTAAATTTCAAGTCTAAATTAGCCAGCTGATTCCAGCGTTACCTTTCGGGATGTTTGCTTAACGATTTTGCTCGAAATCCCTCTGTCACTCCCCTGGTCTACACAGTTAAAACTTCCATGGTAGGTTTCACCAAAAGGTGGTATTACACCAGTTGCACCACTTTCTATGAAAAGATACACCATTGTGTGATGCAAACGAAACCGAACAACATGATGCAACTTTATATCACGTTAAGGTACAAGGCTGTTTCACATTATGGTGCAAAGTTGCACCATGTTTTGGGGTTTAGTTTGTACCCCACAGTGGCACATCTTTTCTCAGAAAGTGGTGCAGCTGGTGTAGTGCCACTTTTTGGTGCAACCTACCACAAAATTTTTAACAGTGTAGTGATCAGAAACGTAGGTCTGGTCGTCCGAGCGAGTCCCGCGTTAGAGTCCCGGATGAAGCATGGGTGGTGTACTTCTCTTATGGCTCTGTCCTTTTCCTGAAACCATTATCCTTAATTAGGGATGGCCGACTGCTTTCTCTAGTCATTTGAGTTGCCCCTGGGGGTCGTTAAACGCCCGAAAAAAGTGTATATAAATATATACACGGCTGGACAATGAAATTTCCTCTCTCAGAAAGAGTGAGCCAAATGAATGCAAAATTACCAGAATATGCCCGGCGCAGTAGTCTAAGCGCTGGCTTCTGACCATTCGTCCGAGATGGATCCTGGTTCTAATCCTGACTGGATGTTGTGTTTGTGTTTCGGCACTGGCTGTCTCCGTTCCCTAGAACCAGCGGCTCTAAATTAGAAACGCACGACTGCTTGTAGCCCACGTTAAACCCCCAAATAAAATAAAATTAATAAATAAAGAGTATTTGAGGTGGGCAATCCCTGATTTAATTTTCAAGGTAGTACATCAATCTGATAGGTCCTACAAACAGGATCACGTGACGACAGTCAATACCTCGTGTGACAGTCATGTTGTGCAATGTAATCAGACACATACGGCGCAGCATGGAGTGACACAGCCCTCTCTCTGATGGTGTCCTAGGGTATCTGGGACCGCGCAACATTTGCTAAGTTCCATAATTCAGCGGCAGCGGGAGAGAGGCTTGCAAGCGTTGTCCAACGAGGTCCCATACAGCCTCCATGGGTAATATGTCCGGAGATCTCACTGACCATGGAAGTATCTGGACTCCTTGTAGGCCCGCTGTTGGGATGTTAGCGGTGCGTCTCCGAGCGTTATCTCGTTGGAAAACGACATCAAGAACACCACTCAAAAATGACCACATCATAGACTGTAAAACATCATCCACGTACCGCCGGGCTGTCATAGTGTCCGTTATGCGTAACAGCGGTGACTGACTATCGTAACCAACGGCACCCCATAGGAGAATGCTCGGCTGACGAGCAGTGCGCTGCTCGCTGACAACACCTACATTCTGCCTGCGCCACGTTGTCGCCAAACGCAGACTCAACGATCGTCGACACCGAAGCCGAATCGGGAGTCATCGCTCAACACATGGTTCCAGATCTGTCGCCACGCAGCTCAACTACGACACCACATCAATGTCAGTCGACGCAAGAGCGTGGACCTGCCTCCGCCAATATTCGGTTCCCTATCTGAGTCATGACTGAGGTGCTCATAGTCGTCGCTGCAGCCTGTCGAATGCTCTCTGCAATTGCTTGGCGATGAATGCCCCGATCGATGCTTGCCGACGTCGTTAACTGAACCGGTCCCGCTGGGGCGACTGTTGGTGCCTTCTTGCAACCAGCGTTGCCAACAACGTGCAGCTGTTCTGGCATCCCGATGCACATGGACCTAGATTCTGTGAATCAAGCGACGAGTTTCAAGACGGCCTATGAACCTTCCTTTCTCACACGCAACCAGTTGGTGATAGGGTTGCCGACAAGGTCTGCGAGGCATCTTCGTTGCTTTGTCCCATACGATCAGGAGCACGAGATACGACATGGCTTCAGTGGCCTGTGCTTTCCCTTTTATCTCTAGTACATCTCACGCGATTGCTTGCGTACTTGAATGATTTGCGCACTGATATGCCGACTGACTCCTTCTGGGTGGGGCAATTTCAGTGTCGAGTGCTGTTTTTATAGGTCACTCTTCTTCATTTGTTCAAAACTGGGGTTTTTTTTTTTTTTCTTTCTTTCTTTTTCTTTTTTTTCTTTTTTTTTTTTTTTTTGTGTCTTCATTTCTTTCAAGAGTTACAAGAGTTTTTTTCTTAATAGGAAATCACAGATTTTTGTGTTCCTTTACATAGACGCACGAGGATGATTCTAGGCGATGTAAATTCGATGAAATAAAGTTTAAATATAGATATCGGAACTCCCACAGACGTGTGGGGAAAACATGCATAGAAGCTGGCAAAGGGTTTCCGCGCTTCATTATTATGTGACAGTAATTGGTTAAGATAAACTGGCAAAGGGTCTAATGTGACGCATACGATGGTTGAACAGGTTGCCATGAAAGGATCAGAAGTGGAATAAGACTCCTGCGTTTTAGGTGATGCTGTATAGCATACAGGGCAGAAAGTCAAAGCTCCAGGTGTTGCGTTCCCGGAAAATCACTGTGTGATCTATATGCAGTTTGAACAGAAATTATGGGTATTTAGTGCGATGGCTAATTCTGGATGATTATAAAAGTCAATTTCGAGGAGATTGTCAGCGAGCAGTTAGTCATAAGTATCGTTATGGTGTTTTGTTGTTCCCGTAAGCATTCCCCTGTAGTACGATTACGAAATTATGGTCGGAATGGAAAATTCAGTTCGAATGATTACACACACACACTCTATCTCTCTATCACTTTCTCTCTCCTCTCTCTCGCTCTCTTTCACTTTTTCTATCACACTCACTCTCTATCACTCTCTCTCTCTCTCTCTCTCTCTCTGGGGCGACTGGTGGTGGTCTGATGTGAAGACGCCGATAGGTGCTTCATATTTTCAATAAGTTGCCTAAACAGTATTCATTCGTAATCGACACAGTGATGTAACTCAAGAAATTTGGTGTCAGAAAAAAATAAGTAAAAAATCTAATAGCGCACAGGTGGCAACTTTGCCATAGTTATTTCATATGAAGTTGCATTGCTACATGCGTAGGCGTTTCAGTGTTTTAAATTACACTGAAAATAGTGGTGGCAAACGGCAGCCGACTTCTACTGTCACTTGTTGGATAGTATCAGTTAAATGTGTTACGATGGAAACATAATGCTGCAAGATCACCTACGTACACCCAGATGCCAGTTTATTAGGTACACCTGCCCTCATCACATGAATGGCTCACTCCAACACATAAGATGGCAGTAAACACGGTGCGCAGTATAAATCAGACAGACCAGCTCGTCAGAATGACGTAGCGTTCTGTTGAGAGTCGGAATGGACAAAACGTGTTATCTGAGCGACTTTTGAACGTAGCGTGATAGTTGGTTCCAGGCGTGACGGTTGAAGCATCACCCAAACGGCCGTACTTCTGGTCTTTTCACGCACTGCTGTTGCAAGGGTTTACCATGAATGATGCAACACGGAAGAAAACTTCCTGCAATCGGCAATCCTGTGGAAGAAAGCAGCTGCTTAATCAGACGGGGAAAAGGAGGATGGCGACTTGGTCGTCGGCTGCGGTAGCCCATTTGTGACATGTGTGGTGCGTTCGGAAATGACCCTAGTCATTGCAGTGTTGAATTCTGTGGTGACTTGCTCATAGCTTGTGCTATACACGGGTGAAAAAGCTGTGACTGAAATTTTTACACGAATCGTAAAATACATGTACATAACTATAATAAACTATATTTAAATTTATTCCTTCTCCTGTATCTGATGATGGGTTCTAGGGAAACCCGAAAGTTCTTATACAATAAAATCTTTAAATTCAGCGAACGAATTTAAATTTGTATTGTGAGTGACTCTTGTTTTTAAGATCGTGCATTGAAGGCAACTACCTCGATTACTTTGGACTATTTCTGCACGAATTTGAATTCTCCTAATTCTCCTAATATAATGAACTGTTGAATTATTAATGGGCAGTTTATAAGATACGTCACCAACAACAAAATTTTCGTAATATTCCCATGACAGAAGCCTATTGTATAGGCTAATAGATTTTAACCCGTCATATGACGGTCACGGACACAGTATGACTTTTGAAGAAATAAAAGTTTCATTTCGTCTGCGATTAGCTCTACATTCGTTCAAGTTATGCAAAGTATTAGAAGATTGGTTTGCTCGCCATTGCCGTTGTCGTTCTCTATTTAAACGACGTTTTCTTTCAGCTTTATCGTCTTCCATTTTGTACTACAAAGAAAAATTCCACGGAACCAATATATTTTTTTTAATTTCCATCACAGTGAATCAGAACTACGCCTGCGGTTTTTTTCTTGCAGTTTTACTTGTTCCTTTTTATGAAATAAAATAATGCTGATTCCTTTTTATGAAATTACTCTGCAATTTTATTTTTATGAAATTACTCTGCAAAGTGAAGAAAATGAAATAAAACACGACATAACACCAACGTAACAGAACAAATGTCGCAGACAGTTGTTCGAGTACGTGCTGCCACAGATGAAGTCGTTTGTCTTACTAACTATTTTATTTTCCGGTATTTCTTGATTTCACGTATCGTGCGATAGTGGTGAGCGTAGTTCCGATTTTGACCACCGGATAAAAGCAGATGCCGCTGCATGTACTGAAAGACGTCAGAGCGTTAGGGACAGACGTAGCCTATTATATAGGTTTTATTTGCAGGGTAGTGGCCGTCTGTTCGCTTGCACGATTCTCGCCAGCCTCCTTTGACTGCCTGATCCACCAGATGTTTTGATTTGTAGCTGTTTGTGATGAGTTAAAAGTTTTTTGCATATCGCACTATTCACGGGTAACCCTTGCCTCGGTTTTTCGTGAACGGCCCAGGAAAAAGGCTGTTTGGGAGGTGCTCGAACCGGCCCGCATGGCGCCAACAATCATGCCACGTCTAAGTACTGCCACAGGATAAGTAGTGTAGAAACTATTCAGATTGTCTTCATGCCTGGTGGCCATTATAGCTGGAGGGCACTACAGCCAAAGACCCGAGTCCTTCCCAGCAGGAAGAGCCCCACATCATCACAGACCCCCTCAAAACGTGACTGTAAGGACAATGCAGTCTGCTTGAGAGCGTTTTCCGGGCAAATGCCACACCTAAATAGGTCCATCCGAAGGAAAGAGTTAGTAGCTTGATTCCTGATTCATCACGCCACACGAGCCACTTCCACTCTTCTGTTGTCCACGACCGGCGAGCAAAGCACCATTGCAATCGTCGTGCGCAGCTGACCTAGCATGGTAGCCATTGGCATGCTGTTCCCGACGGACTGTTCTGGGGCAAATAGGTGTTCCAGTGGCTTGTGCGACTTCAGGTCTGTGGAAAAATACGTGCGTGCGTTTTTTACATGCCGCAGTAAACTTGGTTTGACACATCACTGAGCTTGTGCAGCCTCCCAGAGCCCCGCTTCACAGATAGCAGCACCATCTGCGAAGTTGCACAAACTGAAAAATGAAAAACATAAGCGACCGAAGTCCCAGGAGAGCGATAATACTACGCACTGATTTGATTGCCTACTCAGGTGACATCCAACTACCATGCCTCCTTCAAAGTCCGTCATTCTGATAGGTGTCGAGGAGGACAAAATAGAATCGCTAGCTTTTGAACCACGACTGTGCAAGCTGGTTTCACCAGTCGGGAGGAAGACACCTGAAACTTCTTAGTGTGAAATACTGAGGAGAGATTACTTATACCCGCGCGTACACCGATTATCCATTTTTGTGTAGGGGATGGGTTAACTCCACAGAGAAGGTATTGTGCCTGAACCACGCTTAGGTCACAAGTGACTTGGAGGGTCAGACGAAATGGAAAGTATTAGGAGAATTCAAATTCGTGCAGAAATAGTGCAAAGTAATTGAGCTAGTTGGCTTCAATGCACGATATTAATAACAAGAGTCACTCACAATACAAATTCAAATTCGTTGGCAGAATTTAAAGATTATATTGTATATACAAATATAAGAACTTTCGGGTTTCCCTAGAACCCATCATCAGATACAGAAGAAGGAATAAGTTTAAATACAGTGTTACGTGACATAATATAGATATCAGATATTAATATGACATAATGTCACGTGGCATCAAATTGTCAAACAACGTGGCATGTATCATGAAATAAAGAAAATGGAATGCAGGTATACAAAAAATACTGCATTGTAAAAATAAAGGAAGGTTAGTAGGTAACTAAATTAATTGTGTTGTTCTCATCTGGAAATACAACAAGGAACATTATAGCAGAAATCGAGATTAAGTGATTTCGTCCTCAGTTTGCCTCGTATTCGGACTTGTAAATAGTTTCCAGATTGTAGGTATAGATACTGGAACATTGTCGTTACAGCATAAATGTCTCTGAGTAGAAATTACAAGGCTCTCAGTGAACAGCAATAAGAGACAGCACTAGGTGTTACGATGATGGAAGCATCATTTCAAATTGGATAATGGACGCCATCGCACACGAGTCGAGCCAATGCAGAATTTTTAAGTCCATTATTTACGGCGTATTTATGTTCATTCAGTCTTGTTGCTAGTGTACGTTTTGTAGATCTTTATGTTGTAATGACAATGTTCCAGTATCTATATCTACAATCTGGGAACTATTTACAGGTCCGAATACGAGGCAAACTGAGGACGAAATCACTTAATCTCGATTTCTGCTATAGTGTCCCTTGTTGTATCTCCAGATAAGAACAACACAATTAATTTAGTTACCTACTAACCTTCCTTTATTTTTACAATGCAATATTTTTATGTATACCTGCATTCCATTTTCTTTATTTCATGATACATGCCCCGTTGTTTGACAATTTGATGCCACGTGACATTGTCATATTAATATCTGATATCTATATTATGTCACGTAACACTCTATTTAAACTTATTCCTTCTTCTGTATCTGATGATGGGTTCTAGGGAAACCCGAAAGTTCTTATACACTATCTACCAACAAGTAATTTGACACCTGTGATAGCAAAGGAAAACGAAGTTTATTCACCTTCAATAGTTGGTGGAGCCTCCACGAGCGGCGATTACAGCTGCGACCCTCCGGGGCATACTCTCAACCAGGCGTTGTACGACGGCTAGCGGTAGTTTCTTCCACTCGGCTTGGAGAAGACAGGTCAGTTCCTTCACCGATTTCGGACAGTGGGGACACCCCTTAAGTCGACGCTCCAACTCGTCCCAGAGGTGCTCGATAGGGTTAAGGTCCGGGCTCTGCGCAGGACAGTCCATTTGATTAACCCCATTGTCACCATACCAAGCCATGGTGGACCTCGCAACATGACAGGTGGATTTGTCATCCTGAAAGTAACATGGGTGCACCCCGTAAAACTGCCACAACGTAGGAAGCGCATGGTCATCCAAAATGGTACAGTAGGTCTCGGCGTTGAGTCTACCAGGAATTCCGACCAAGGGTCCCGTGCCATACCAGGAGAAACACCCCCATAGCATAATTCCACCGCCGCCGAACTTCACAGTTGGCACAATACATTCCGGCAGGAGGCGTTCTCCAGGCAGACGCCAAACCCAGACCCTGCCATCCGAACGGTAGAGGGTGAAATTTGATTCGTCGCTCCAGAGAACCTGTTTCCACTGTTCAACGGTCCACTGTCGACGTTCTTTGCACCACGTTAACCGAGCAGCGCTATTGGACTTGGTGATCAAAGGCTTGTGGGCGGCAGCACGTCCATGATAACCGAGCAGATGGGCTTCCTTACGGATGGTATTCATCGAAAGAACACTCCCGGATGCCTGTTGAAACTCCTCGCGGATGTGGCCCATCGATTTGGTGCGGTTCATCCGAATTTCTCTGGCCAGCACCCGTCGGTCTCTAACTCCCAGTTTTGTGGGTCTGCCGGGTCGGGGCACATTCCGACAGTCACCTCTCATCTTCCACTTGCCAATCACGTAGGCCACTGTCGATTTTGGGTACTTCAACTCGCTGGATATGTCACGTATGGATCGGCCATTTCTGTGATACCCGACGATTACACCTTTCTTGAAATCAGAGAGCTCCGAACTGCGTGGCATGTTGCATGCGACTGGTTGCGTTGTTGTTTCCCACGCGATATTTAACGGCGACGGCCGTGACGTGTATCAGGACCGCAGATATCGTCGATTGCAGGGGTGTCCAATTACTTGTTGGTAGATAGTGTATTTGTATATACAATAAAATCTTTAAATTCAGCCAACGAATTTAAATTTGTATTGTGAGTGACTCTTGTTATTAATATCGTGCATTGAAGGCAACTACCTCGATTACTTTGAAATGGAAAGTGACAGAACGGAACCTAGGGGTCCTGATAGAACAGAGGAGGTCTATAGAAAGTGCGAGTCGACACAGTTGGAATTGCCAAAGTATGATGTCACAAGCAGCATTTCCAAGTACAGACGACCGTTCTTAGCGACCACTGTGAAGCAACTCAGTGGGCAGTCGCCCTCCCTGATATGGGGCCATTAGTTTCAGGAATTGAGGACAGCCAGTGCCGTAAGACAAACACACATCCATGCCTTACCGGATTTCGAACCCGGACACATCTCGAACGAATGATCAGAAGTTAACGCTTCGTGCCACCACTGCTGCTACCTTATTTTTAAGGGGGATCCTGTATCCCGGGTCCGTCCGACAGTTTAACGTGCCCATTGACGTGCGCCTAAACTGCAACCAACTGGTCGGTATGTGGTTGACAACTGAGCCCTCCGCATCCCGGTGTACTCCCAACGCTCTCCTTTATATACAGCACCCAACAAACTACGCATATGCGCGTTTGGTTCTGGAAATGCATTTTTTTTTTTTTTTTTTTTTTTGTATGTGGAGTCGTCCGAATAATTTTTGTTGTACATAGTGTATATATTTGATGTGAGGTCAGCCAGTGCTGTGGGTTTGTATAGTCTAAGGTGATACGTTGAAGTAATGGCTAGCGTTATTTTTAAGACGGACGAAAAAATACTTGTCCGAAGACAGCAGGATTCTATATTTACATGAATTATAGATGAAAAAGAAATATTGTTCTTACATACTTGCACAATAAATTGCAATTTAAAATATTTTTGTGCAGTTTTACAACTGCCTCCACCCTTTAAATAACCCTCTGAATTCTTGCGAAATGCATATTTCCATTAATCGTGAATCTATAGCAGGTAGTAGGATTAAAAATAAATTGCAGGTTTGTTATACATTATTTGCATTTTTATTTTTTCGATTCTTAAAAGTAAACCTTGAATTTATATAATTTTTGTTACTTCTTCTAAATGATAGCCAGGAAATGAAAGCCTACTGGCGACACTTTATTATTATTAGAAAAGCAATTCCTGAAGCAAAGAAATGAAAAACCATTGGCGACACTACTTTATTATTAGAAAAGCAATTTCTGATCGTTGGTGGCTTCTGTGTGGCAGATTTCGCTTATATAATTACAAAAACCACTAGGTCACTTTCACGGAAGTCATTTAATTGATTCGTCGTGATCATTTCGCGGCCACGTACTGCAATTAAGAGTCTGCAAGTTTCCTTTAACTTAGCCTTCACCCCCCCCTTATAATCATTATAAAACGAAACGTTACTTTCTTTGTGCGTCAAAACTTATCTGAGAAATGTTCATTCTGTTTTATGGTCGTATTTCGTATACTCTACTAAATAATCCATTGCAAAATACTTTTAAGACCTTTTTTATGAAGTTACTTTTTGTTTCATGCACTAGAAATGGCTGGGTTTATTACACTTTTCTCAGAAGTACTAAACCCGTTGGAAATGCATGATCAAAGAAAAACAAAAATCTAATGAATGGCCTTCTAAACAAACGTTTGATGGGGTGGGGTGGGGTGGGATGATAAACAAATGTTGAATCGGCCCAGCTCTCCTAGTAATGGAAATATCGATAAAAGTATTATCGTTCCTTGCAGATATTTTTCTTAACCGGGTGGAGTATTTTATGAAATGTGGTGATCTTCAGCTACGGTTAGCAGATTTCCAAGAATACAATTTTATCTCTTCCTTAATCACCCTCTGTGAAAGCACAGGATATCGTGGGGTCAGTCCTCGACGATTCTTGGGCAAAGGTTATTTACATGATTTTGCGATCAAGTATCAGTCAAGTTTATTTCTTAAGAGATAGTGTGGCGAAGTTGTTGAAAGGTTCTGTCAGCGTTCAATGCATTGATACAAACTCAGCCGGAATTTTAAACTGGAGATATGATTGTTAAAACATCGATCAGTTAGTTTACTTTCCTCTTTCTTCATACACAAAGAATCGTGCATAAAAAAACTTCTTTGCTGGCTTAAAAGAGGGGGGTCCCAGTTAGACTCTCATATTCTGACTACTGTGCAGCGAAGCAAGAGAACAGGGAGATTCCGCCGTGGTTGATTGTTTCTGCCACTACTTACGCTACACAGTGGTTAAATAACTTAGGCCGAAGCCCCCAGAGAAGGAGAGTAGGCTTGTTTATAACGAACAGTGACTCAACCGTAGGGCCGTCGGCTTAAGGTGACATCGGCGTACGAATCGGAGATCTATCGGTACCAAGTCGTGGATGCTGATCATCAGCCAACGTAATTCCGCCACGCAACGCACTAATAAAGCATAAAGAAGTATAAAGAAACACGTAATTACTAACGGGATCGCGAGTTGTTTAGTGGTTTGAGCAACCACCTCCTACCAGATTGTCGCTGGATCGAACGCAAGTAGATTGAGTTGCTCTGAACCACTGAATACTAGCCGTGTGTCGGATTGGTATATTAAGCCGTCGGGAAAGGGGCATTGGACCCTTAGTTACAAATAAGGTAATCCGTTCCTTTCTTCCTCCCACCCTTGTGATTTCTCCGTGGAAGTGTTCATTGCCATAGTCTGGCACCTCTACCTATGTAGACTCGCACTTTCAATCTAGCACTGCTGCTTCTGTGATCTGCCTACCTTCTTTGGTATTTGAGCCTCTAGGCTCAATCTGGTGTTAGTACATACGTTTCTGATACGCAACACAAAAGTCCTATGGGACATTGGCAATTGCGTCTGAACCTTCTTTGTAGGGTGTTAACCCCACGAGAGAAATTTCTGGGTGGCGTAGTTTCTAACCAAAGCATTTAACAGGCAACTATCGTGAAAGTGGCAATCGTTTTTCCGGTGAAGCGACAAGGTCCTGCACTATTGCTTCACTGCTGCCGGCCCGGTGGCGCAGTGGTCTAAGCGATGGCTTCCGATCATTCGTCTGCCATGGGTCTGGGTTCGAATCCCGGTGAGGCATGGATGTTGTGTTTGTCTTACGGCACTGGCTCTCTCCCTTCCCTGGAGTCAATGGCCCTGTATTAGGGATGGGCGACTGCTTATAGCCCACTGAGTTGCTCACGGTGGTCGTTAAACCTCCAATTAAAAAAAATGCTTCACTGCACAACAATCAGTATGCGAAACAATTTTTCGCATGGCTCCTACTGACAGTGTCATTACCACCCGTTGTATGATTTTGTCTTTCATTTGTGAGGATGTTCTTTTGTGTGTGTGTGATATTTGTCATAAAGCTATAAAATCTTGTCTCCAGTCTCTTGAGGTCTGCAAACCCGTCTTTTGAAAAAGTGTATTAATGGATTAGTGGAGTTTGATAGTGCAAGGGCCGGCGGCAAACAGTTTAACTTATGGGTCGTTAAGCAAGGAAAGGCAAAATGTGTTGCTCCGTCTGCTTTTATGGAATCTCCCAATGGCTGAAAGACTAGGATTTGGCCTATTTTGTGAGGGTCTGGATTTCAAGACCTGGTTGGACATAGATGTTGCACGTAATCTGAAACTAATGGCTTAAGAAGTGGGAGACGTTTCCAAGCCTTGTTATGCTCATGGACGTTCTTAAACTATTAAAACACAGTCGATTCCATATGGTTCTTACTCACTTTATACTAGAGACTAGGAATCTAACATGTTGCCTGGAGCGAGTTTGGTGTGATTCCTTTGTGAAACAAGAATGTTTTGCCTGTTCTTTGGGAAAATTAACTGAATGTAGTAATTACCGAATTTGAACAAAATAAGACGTGAGAGTTGAATTGAGTATGTTTGATAATTGGTGTTAACTTTTGTGGTACAACCTACAAAAAAAATTGTAAGCCTTATTTTTGAGTTTGTCCCGGCAAGGAATTAGTACCATTAGTACTTATTTCTCCTTAGTGTATGAATGGTTAATACTTCGCAGTATGGGAAGATAACAGTATTTAGTTTTCGTCAGTATCCGAACATCATAGTACCTGGTCTTCCGCAATGTCTGAAAAACATAACATTTAATTATCTTCTGTATCTGAAGACATGGTATTTAACCTTCTTCAGTATCTGAATATTGTAGTATTTAACCCTTCTCAGTATTGGAAAATCAGGAAATTTGAGTTACACTACTGTCCACAGATGCTGCAAATCTGGAAAACCAGAATTTGGGAAGTCAGTGGAAAATTCGGATTTCTGGGGTGTTTAGAATTATGGGAGGTGTTTAACTAACCCGTCGCAAAACGCGCGTGAACACATACACAAAGAAAACGGAATGACATTCGTGATGCATAGCTGAAAATTGTACAATCACATGGAATAGTTCAGCATCCTTTTTTTATGTTCCTGTCCCCGATTTTGATTCAGGAAGTTCTCTCGAAAACAAACTACGAAAACTATCCCGTCGCCCTTTCTTCTCCCAATTCGATGGTTCTACGCCGCCCCGGTGGCGTAGTGATCTAAGCTCCGTCTTTTGACTATTATTCGCTCGAGATGGGACCGTGTTCTAATCCCGGTGAGGTATGGATGAAGTGTTTGTCTTACGGCACTGGCTGTCTCCTTCCCTAGAACAGTGGCCCTAAATTAGGGACGGGCGACTGCTTAGAGCCCATCGAGTTGCTCGCGGTAGTCGTTAAACCCCTAAACAAACAAACAAACAAACAAACAAAAAGAAGGTTCTACTTCTGGGGAATATAGGGTGGGGGAGATGCAAATTCCATACCTTTCCCGCGACTCAAACTCAGGCAGGAAATTTATTTTACTTCTAACCAAGCGACAAATGCCTAGCTTAATACTTTGGTGGACAAAAATTAAGTTACTAACTTTAAAAGTTGACATGACAGCATAACGATTTGATAGAAGATAATGAAATTCAAGTGAGAGTTATGTCAGAGCTTGACAGAGAACATATGCGAACGTGAGACGTATAGTAATTAATGGCCAGAAATAATGATAATGCATAAAAAATAAGAGTACGAGAATTTTGTTGTTCCGGTGATCCATAGGGAGTGTGTTCGCCCTTGACCACCAAGCATATTGCACAACGATCATGCATGCTACTGAGCTACAAGATGATGGATGAGGTTGAATGGCAATAAATGCCACTGCTCCGTTACCATAGATTGCAGCTCTATGAGGCTTCTGGAAAGCAACCATGCGTTTTCCCAAAGGGTCCCAGACATGCTTGATAGGAATAAGAGACCTGGTTAGCCACCCCATCTTGTGGATCTCATCACTCTCGAGGTAATCGTCGACCAACCGAGTCCTATGAGGACAAGCATCATCGTCCGTAATAATGAACTCAGTGCCTATGGTACTCTTCAAAATCTGAACACAGGGCTCAATGCCTTCTCTATGTGCCTTTGACCATGGCAGGTGTCGCCCTGAAACATCTGAAGTGTTGTACGGCCATTCAGCATTATGTCTCCACCTACCAAAAGACGTCCTTCTCCATAGTGGTCTTGGATGTTGCGGGAATGATTGCGCGTTCTAACCAGATAACCACACGGCAGAAATACACGGTCAGACTGAAACGGGACTCCTCCGTGAATAGCACGTGCGCAAACTGCTGTTCAGTCCATGTGTGTTGCTGCCTGCACAAAGTCCTTCGAGCTCTTCTTTCACAATAGGTGGTAGGGAGGCAAACCATGGGTCTTCTAGCATTCAGACCCCTCTCACGAAATCATCTGGACACAGTTCTCGTTGACATCATCGTACCTGAAGTACAACTAGCTCGATAACGAGTGGTCTGGCTTTCATTTCCCTATGCCGCTCCACTCTTAAGGCCAGATATCTGTCCTTCTGGGATATTGTAACCCTTGAACATCAAGGATCTGGTCGTCTAGACACAAACTCGGATTTCTGATATTGTCGCCATAGCCTCTCCTGGAAATGACCACCCGAAAAACATGTGCTCTGGCTACTTAAGTTTGGGTCTGCCCTGCCAACATTCTTCAGTTGCCTGGCTATTCAACTCTCCGAATCCTCCAAACAATTGCGGATGCTCTTCTGCATGTTCTCCACCACCTTTTGCAAGCTGACGGGCTTTGTCGTGCTTTTTACGTGCGTGGCGTTTTGCGTGTGCCTGCGAGCACTGTTCACGTGGCATTCCGTTTTGTATAATTTTTTTTGTCATAGGGTGATGTACCTTTCCACCGAAGTTCATTAAATTCTAGCTAGTCGTTATGATGATATATCAAGTTTTGTAATGTAACATAACTTTTTTCGCTAATGTAGTTGTAAGATATATTTGAGAGCTTAAAGAAAATTTCTACAAAGAACCGAACTTTTAAGAGACAGAAATCTTAGTGAGGTAAGATATGAGGATCTGAGTGAAAATTGATGGTAAAAGCTGAAGTTTTAGTGAAGTGTGGTACACAGAACGGAAAATTGTAAAGTTTGATACTCTACGGCTATTCCAATATTTTTTTGCTATCACTATAATGCAGAAAATTGGTATAAGAGGAAATTAACTTACAAATTTTAATAATTGCGCATACGTAATTTTTTTTTTTATGAAACATGTCACATAGGACTTCAAAATACCTGAGCAGTGCGTTCAGCAGTATGATTTCAGCAAAAAGAATTAGCTAAATAAATAAACAAAAGACAAAATTTAAGAAATTGTCAACCGTATGCTTTATTATTGAACGGCAACATTCTGCAGTGTTGGAGAGCCTAAGCAGTGATCATATGTTTTGGTGCTGGCATAATCAATCTTTCCTTTTTGATTCGACATGAAGGGGAATGCATGTGTTTTATTATTTTCTTCCCTGTTTCACCATTAAATGGAACTCATCTCGCAAACTAGGAGTTACTGGTAAAAAAAATAATAAAACGATTCTGTGAACATCCTCTTAGCATTTTTCATCTGTCGATATCTGAAATTCTTCCAATAATTGGCTGTTGCGAAAGGAAACATTCTCACCACGTAAGCATAAATTTATGTGTTTCTGGTTCTTTTCCTTTAGAGGGTAAGGCAAGCTGTTCCATACCATACGTATTCTATTACTAACCTTGTTAGTCCAGTGTTTCGCAGAAGTTGCAGAGCTGCGACGACGAAAGGAAAAACCGGTTACAGGATGTGTTTTTTTAAATGCTGGATTGGAGTATAGTTCATTAACTGTGAAGAAGTAAGATGACTTCTTTTTTTGCGTAGATCTGCGTTATGAATAAGAAGTACGAAAATTGTCACGAAGCGCCTAGCAGCGTCTAGATTCAGTTTGAGGAATGCTATGACGCAAAATTAGAACTTGAACAGGAAAATAGGGGAATCTACATTTAATTGAGGTTACAGGTAATTAAGGCAAGCAAAACTTCATGCAAACATGAGAAAATAAGACGCATCGTAATCATGAGAGGAAGACTAATAAGCTCAAATGTTAAGTGTTATGTTTCCTTTTCTACCTACGCTTTCTTTAGATGATCTTTGAGTTCAACAATCTTATGATGAATTCCTACTTTCGAGATGTACTCCAGTAGGGAAGGGAAAAAAAAAACCAGAACTGATATCACCTGTAGGACGCCATTCCACGCTCACTGCGCAAGATGATGACAGTCAAGGCATTAAACACTGGCATACATCAGGGCCATTTTAAGACCTTCGTAGGCAAGGCCGGCTCGACCACCGGGGTTCGGGAGTTTTGGGCGCCAGGCCCTGTGACGTGCCTGCTCAGCAGGACGCACATGATATAAAGGCAGATAGCGGAGATAAAGTACGTCCGCGTAGCTCAATTGGTAGAGTGACTTATTCCGGAATGAGGGGAACCGGGTTCGAGCCCCGGCGTAGACAAAAATGACGGAGAAATTTACTTCGTTATAGCCCTTAAAACAGGGATACGAGTAGTACTTACTCGCGCGCCCTGTTGGTGGTAGGTGCGATGTATGTTGGTAACCAAGGTCTGTTGGATTGTAAAGCTATGTTTTCCCGGATTACGGCCGACATAGTCTCACCATCTAAATAGACGGGGCGTTGTGATTCAAATGGGTAACCTTACGGGTAACGCAGGTCCGCCATATGCCGCCATTATTTTAGTTATCGTCATTAGTTCCAATTCCGAATTAAAAAAAATCAATCAATTACGCTTATTCTAAAGGCGTTAATATTTTCCCGTATCATTCATTAATCATTCACACTGACATATAACTCAATATAACTACAACAAGCCACAGCATAATATGCACTCATATATGTATTGATGATGAAACAAATAAAAGCAAGGAAAGTAAATAAATAGTTCAATTGCTTTATTCGATGGATTGAAGTTTCGTACTATTAATACAGCTGCTACAGAACCCTTATTTTAAAATAGAATTTCGTAACATAATTTGATTCCGATTATTTGATAGCCTAAATTTAATGACAATGTACTCAAAATTCAGGTGACCGGCGCTTTCCTGTTTAAGGTTAATCCCATTCTATTATAATAATCCACCCTTTCCGAAATTAACTTCCCTTACACTGTTTATTTTAAATCAATATTATTGACTTTCTTTATAGTTGGTAGTTCTCTTGATTCTGCCGCGGTTCTGACGCCTAACTGCCACTCTGGGACAATTCAGTGTCAGAAAGGTCTTTTGAATGTTGAAAGACTGCTGCAGAGATGCTGCAAAAGTATCTTAGCGGCTTCATTTTGGTTTGCAGTAAGCAGTTTTTCTGACCTATGTATTACCATCTCTGACGACTTCTGGCTGTAAACTCCCTGCCGATCGATCCTAACTTAGATTTCTTTGCAAAAACACAGCCGAATTATTAGTACTGCAATCTAGCCTCTTTTTCCTGTAAATGACCGTTAAAAATCTGTTTCCTGAACAGGCAGACAACTCAGATCAGCCTGAAGTTCTGTCATTAATAAACAAGATTTGTCTTTGGAAATTATTTAATTCTTGGCGCAGTAAGTAGCACAAGACAGTTCGTCGAATTAAGTTGATTGCGCAGGTTTGAGCTGCAAAGCCGAGCCAGTTTTCGATTAGTGCGAAGAAGAAAATGGAAGACTTGTCTCCGTATTAGAGTGAAAGGACAATTGTTTATCACAAGGCCATTGTTTTAAGATGTACTAAAATAAAAGTTTGCTTCCCCCCCTTCATCTCACGTTTACGCTGCACTTAGTTCTTGGTATTTTTGTTTTGCTTAAAACTGAGGTCTCTCTCTCTGCACAATTAAGAAAGGTTCGTCCAATGTCTAGTTACATCGCGTGACAAATTACAATACTTCATAATAAAAGTGGCGTTTTATTTGTGATGTCGGGATATTATATCGAAATTTCATGTGACATTCATTATTGTCTGTGCTGAATAACAGTCTCAGGGCGTATAAAAAAATGCGAGGGAAATAATTTCGAAATGGTAAGGTTTTAAAGGTAGATGACAGTAAAAATCATGTATCACGAAACAAAAAAAGAGAAACTTCAGACTACAGAAAGCAAGAGGTTTTACAGCTTTCTTAACATTGTGCGAAAACATTGCGTTTTGTACTGCGTTGACTCAAAAACCCAAGCGCTACAATAGCACTTTTTTTCGGTGTTGACGAACTATTAAATAGGGGCCTGGGATAAAGATAAGCAAAGGTGCATATTGACTCTGGAAATTCTAAGGAAAATATTCTTTCATCATGAAACAAGAATTTATTTTAAATTCTTATGTTTTAAGATGAAATAATCTTCAGTAATAATGTTCCTAAAATCGGAAGACAAAGTAATTAGTAGTCAAGGGGGTAAGGACAAGTGATGCAAAAGTGATATTTAAAAAAGAAAAAAATACATAACAAATAAATGATTCATTCATACATTAAAAAACTATGAAAGCAGAAAATCGTAGTAAACGTTAAAACAAATTGACAATTCATGCTGATTACTTATATGCTTCATCAATGTCTCTCGTTCCTCGGAAAGATTTGCCTCCTCGTAGAAATTTCTATCCCCATCACCAACGGTCCGTCATTATATCTTGTTCTTAGTCTGCGATTAGCTATTTTCGAATCTAACACCTGTCGCTGTAATCTTTCATATCCCATACGACACACACGACCTAACCACCTAAGTATAATACGATATAACACACTAATGTGTTTTTTTAATTCCGTTAATAGGCGTAAAATTATATTCTATCACCTAAGTATGTTGCCATCATTAACTTTATCCTCCACAAAAGTATCCAAATCAGATTTAATATCTGCATTACTAATTCTGTCACGCGAGTCCATCTGCTTTCTGCTGTTGTTGTTGGGACTCTTCATTGGCCATATCTAACAGCCTAATGAGACTCCTACCTCGCACCCAACTCTCATTGCCGTAGAATAGGGTAGGTCTGAAAGCACCTCATTGTATACAGTCAGCTGTGTTTAACTAGCCTCCTTTTTAGTAAAACTAGTCTTATGCACAGTTGATATAAGGCATTGCTAATTCTATTGTCCAACACCGTAGGAAGCTTTACATTTCTAGTCAATTACTTCACCGAAATAGTTAAAATCTTTTAGCTGTTCTATATTATCGATACCTTTGGCGGATTCAATGTGGAGCCATTTGCTAATGCAAATACACAATTCATGACGAAGCTGTAAAAATTGTAAAATAGTGTATAAAGAATTATAAAAGAATCTGAGAGGAGCAGGAAAATGTACGTATAATTGATTTATGCACTATATTGACAAAAGTCACCGGACATCTAGAAGAGAAACACAACATAGCATTTATTGACTTGCATTGGTATGGTGTCGGTCTATCTTTGGTCTTAATGCATACACTGACCCTTCGAGACATGCTTTCGACAAGGTTTTGGAACACAACGATAGGTATGTGCTTCCATTCAGTACATAATGCTGCCGCTAACTGTTGCTTAGTAGGCCTTTGTTCTAAACTTCTTATGCGGCGTTCTAATTCATCCCATAGGTGCTCTATGGGATTAAGGTCAGGGCTCTGTGCTGGCCAGTCCACAATGATACGGAATTATCTTCAAACTACGCCGTAACAGTCCTTGCTTTTTATGGCTTGGTGCATTATCCTGCTGGTACCACCAAGGCTCGGCTCCATAGTGTTGCGACATAGTTTGTAGGGCATTATTATCCAGAAAATCGAGGTAGACGTGCTGTTTAACAGGTTTGTCCACGATAACCAATGGGCCGGGACCATACCACGAAAAACACCCTCACTCGAGTACACTGTCCATAGAAACAGTACACTGTGGTAAATAGCGTTCCCCGGCTGCCGCCATACCCACACACGGCATTCAGACTGATGGATCGTGTATCTGGTTTCATCAGTCCATAGGACCGGTTTCCATTGATCTACGGACCACGATAAATGTTCTTTTCAAAATGCTAAACGACGAGTAGCATTCCGAGTGGAGATGAAAGGCTTATGAGCAGCCGCACGACAACGGTAACAATTGGAATGAAGTTCTCTGTGAATGGTACGTGTACATACCGAGGTTCCACCATGTTTACTCACCTGTACACTGAGGTTTTGTGTAGTACTCCGTCGATTAGCTGTAACGACTCTCCTGAGGCTTCGACGTCCTCTATCACTGATTTTCTTTTGTCTGCCGGTACGTTTTGCTGCTTCAGGCACGCCATGTGTCTTCCACTTATTCAGTGCATCCAAAACAGTTGACTTGGGTATGTTTAAACGCCTCTCGGTTTCTCTTATGGACAACCCACTAATGTAACACCCAACAATCTTTCCTTTATGAAAGTCAGTTCTCTCCCGCCGTGACATTTTCACTCAACCTCACAGTGCGAAATGATCGCGGTCGGCTGCAGGCTTGTTTTTATACCGTTTGCAGCTCTACTGCGCATCTTAACAACACAGAGGATCCGTTTATTTGCTTTTGAAGGGATGTCCGGTGACTTTAGTTAATAAAGTGTATATGAGCGAATCGAATCGTATTAACTAAACATAGGTGAAAGATCAGATCATTATTAAAAAACAAATGTCAAGGGAAACGCTAATTTCTTAATTCCGTCCCACGACAGAATAATAACAATTTAGTCATTTAGACTGAGCATAAAGTACCGGCTGTTTTTTTTTTTATATATGTATAAGGAAGGAAAACATTAGTGAATGTAGTTTTGTGGTTCCTTTCAGTATGAATCACCCTCCAGGGAGTGCTGTTATATCCTTACTCATGTCATGTGTACTTGTCCAAAGCTTATTTTTGTATAAACATCTGAGAAGCAGGAAAAATATTGTTACTTTCTTACCAGCCTCTGATGAAGAATGGCAGGTGCTGCTTATCGAGTCATCTCCCTCCAAGATGAACGACTGGTATAATGCGAAGAACTACATCCAAATATTAATAAAAATGCTGTTATCCGTGCATGAAAGGGAACGCTTCCTGTAACTGTTTATGAAGTTAAATTTAGTGGTGTTGATCTATATTCAGCGACGAGTTTACCATTAGGCCAACCTGGGCCAATTTACCCTGAGTTAGCTTTGCATTACACCTATCTAATAACGCGTTGGTCCACCTTTCTGTGCAATCATGGCTCGCAGACGCCTAGAACAGATTCTGCAAGGTGTCGAACATACTCCATGAGTAGCTTGACCCATGTCCGCTGCAGCAACTCCATCAGTTCACGCTCATTCGGTGGAGGAGGATCAGCAGTTCTCATACCCCGTTCTACCATATCCCACTAACGTTCAATTGGGTTACAGCCTGGGGAGTTTGGGGGCCGAGGCAATGTGGCGAATTCGTTGTCGTGTTCCTCAACCCCCCTCCTTTCCTACTCAGTAGTTATACGAGCCCGATGGCACTGTGCGTTGTCCTGTTGAAAGATGGCACTTTGGTACGGGTAAACTTCGTACATATATGGATGGAAATGGTTAGCTAACAGGCCTCTGTAGCGTCCACCTTTCAGTGTTTGTGGGATGATAACTAATGGACCTATGGCTTGCTAGGAAAAAGCTCCCCAGACCAGAACACCGCCTCCACCTGCCTGTTGAATCCCAACTGTGCAACCAGGGAATAGGGCTTCGTGGTGTTTACACCATATGAGAACCCGATCATCAGCTTGGTGCAGCAGGAAATGGGCTCATCACTCCAGACGACCTTTTTCCATTTGGCGTGGGTCCATTGCCGATGTTCCTTGGCCCATGCAAGGCGTTGTTTGCAATGGCTGGGCGTCATCATGTGTGAAGCAAAGTACGGCGCATGGTACATGTGGAAATAGGTACAACTTCACCGCTGTTGTACTGATGGATAGCTGTTGCACATCGTTGCTGAGATACCAGTCGTGACACCCGACGGTCACCTCTAGGATCAACCGCGCGTGGCTGACGAATGTGAGCACTTCTGCTGGATGTCTGTGCGTGGTTAATCCAGTCCTGGTACACCTTTGGTACCGTAGTACGGAAGCAGCCAACAAGAAGCTTCTGTTTCCGAAATATTGGCACTTGCCCTCCTGGCCCGTACTATATGGCCGCGGTCAAATTGGCTTTCGTCGCCACGTTCCCTGATTACTAGCAAACGTTTATTGATTACGTACAGAGGATCGGTGTGCACAATTTATAATAGCCGCACGCAACGTTGATATCACGTGGTACTTCGTTATCGCTCCGAATGTGTAAAACGTGGGGTGTTCCTGTTGCAACGCTAACTCAGTGTATGTGACAAAAGCCGTTTTACTTTACTACAGAAACAAGAAAAGAGTCGCAATGAAATTGCGTTTTGCATTTTTACAAATAAAACTGAGTGTAGTGTAATGCAATTAATACTTATTATTATATGATAATTGTATTAGTACTCCTTCAGTATATATTTAATTATTAAAAGTATAATTCATTTGGATAAAGAATAACTAACAGGAAGATAAGAGTCACGGGAAAAGGTGAGTTCAGTAAGCCAGCGAAGTTATTTCATCCTGAAGAGAGGGAATGAGAGGAATTGTGGATTTCTATTACGGAGCTCGCTGACTGTAGGCTAGAGCGGATAGTTTTTACAATGCATTTTTAACAAATTTGAGGGTGACAGTGGGAAGCCCGAAAGATTTCTACGAGATCAGGGCCCCCAGGATAATGTAGGCTTATACGGGAGGAGAGCAAATTGGTTACACGATACATTCCGCAGCGTGCACAGCCCCAGTTGAATTATTTATCTGAATTCGAACAAGAATATTGTCTGCATTTTCAGAAATTTTAGCAAAATTTAGGTAGGCCAATGATGCATTCAAGTGTTCCTGTTACGGATAAGTTGCAGTATTACTACGAAAAAAAAAAAAACACTATTCATTCAGCTTTTCCGAATATCGAATTTATCCTGAGGATTTACGTATGCATACCATCAGTAATGATTCTATAGAAAGAAGTTTTTCTCTTTTGAATCCATTTATTTACGGTATCTAGTTCTCAGGAAAGAACGAATGCATTTGCAACTTTGTCAGTTCATTCGAACATTGTAGAAACATTGACATTTGATGATATAGTAGAAGATTTTACCACAAAGAAATCGAGAAAAAGAACTTTTAGTTATAATTTTAATAATTTATTTTTATTAATTTCCTCTTTCTCTTTGTCGTTCAACACCAGAGAGAAAGAGGAAATGAATAAAAACGATGAGCATTGATTGGTATTAGCACTATATTTAAGAAAAAAGTCCGAAAATTGTATTGCTGACGTTGAAATTTTAAATGCAAAATTTGCAGGCAAATGTTTCATATGTATTGAAATCAAGCAATTTCATTAAAATTAATTTTCAAAATGGTAAAAAGTAAACATGTGAGAAAACGACATTTAAAATTTTTAATTCAGTGCCCAGTTTTAAGTAAGACATTTGCTAAAAATTCTGTGTAGTTGTTCATGAGAATGGGCTGGTTTTTTTTGTTTTTGTTTTTGTGATAAAAAAAATTTAGTTGTAATTCAAATATGAAATTCAATTTGGAAGTAAGTTTTTTTCATACAAATGTTTTTACCTGGGGACGTCTGATTTTTCTTGGCCCAGAGCACTGTAATGTTTAGACCTGCTTTTGTCTATATTACAAATAAGCCCTTGCAAACCGAGAGGGTTCCGTTCGTGAAAAACTTAAGGGAGATATTGGTTTATGGGAATTAAGATCACAACCTGATATATTGCAATTCTTTCAGATTCTTTTTTATTTTCCGTTATAATGAAGCAAAACGACAACATTATAGTAAAGAAAAGTGCAACATGTGTTCGAAATAACATCAGGGGAACATTTATAGGGAAGCACAGGAGGCTGAGGTGCTGAGCCCAGTGATGCTGGAGGGCCCCCAAAAACAGCGATTTTTTTTTTCAGTTTGCTTCTCAACAGTAACAACAACAAAAAAAAAGGGGGGGGGGGGGCATAAGAGTGATCGATTAATTCCCTGTTCTTGTTTTTGGGAACATGGTTCTGCCGAAACTTCGAGGTATATCATCTACAATTACTAATTTACCAGATCAATTGCTGGCTTTTTTATAGTAATATTATGTAATGTCACACTACAACGGGGCTCAGAGATTGGGCTGATATTTCTGACTGATTTGCTTAGAATGTAATGAACATTTTGCTCTTTTGTGCGGTATTTAACGTGACCGCCCATTTCCCCCTTAAAATCTCCTTTTCCTCATTCAGTTCAGTTTAAGAGGCAATCACAAGACTGTTAACATGGGATCAAAATGGCATTGGAAAAGCTATTTTTACGAGAAACGCTAATGTACGTAGGGGTGCTGGTAAGTCTTTGGCTTTTCCTATTTCACATGCTCTTCTACTGATAATACTTTTGTCATGTCAAAATTGATTTTTATGTATGTGTCTGACCAAATATCATAATCCTAACCTGATTATTATTATTAGTTTTTTTTTTTTTTGCCGGTCTGAAGTGACAATGATGCAAAACAGCACAGATTTCACCGCAAAAGAGTGCCGAACAGTGATAAAATATATTTTCCTAAAAGGGAACTCGGCCAAACAAAGTTATGATGAAATGTCTGTAATATTAGGTGATAAGTGCCCTTTCTACTCCACAATCAAGAACTGGGTTGCTAGGTTTAGAACAGGACATTTGAGCACCGAAGACGAAGAACGTTCTGGGAGACCAACTCCAGAAAACGCAGATGCCATACATTCCATGATCCTGTTTTATCGAAGAATATCCACTAAAAAGATAGCTGAGAACCTGACGATATCACGAGAATGAGTAGGCTATATAATTCACAAGATTTTAGAGATGAGAAAGCTCTCGGCCAAATGGGTTCCCAAATGTCACAATGCTGACCCGAAGCGTGATCGAGTGATTGCTTCACAAGCCATTTTGACCAATTTCGGCGGGATACTGTGGGATTTTTGAACCGTCTCGTAACTATAGATGGAACGTGGATCCATGTATAGGATCTAGAGACCAAAGAACAATCCAAGCAATGGAGACAGTGGGTTCCCCGAGTCCAAAGAAATCCAAGACACAGAAGTCGTCAAGCAAGGTGTTGGCGTCTGTCTTCTGGGACAAAGATGGAATTTTGCTTGTAGATTATCTGGAAAAAGGTGCAATCATCAGGGCAAAGTACTGCGTTGCACTTCTCGGCAAACTGAAGCAGCAACTGGTCTCCAAAACGTCGAGGCAAGCTTCCAAAAGGGATCTTGTTTCTTCAAGACAATGCCTCTCATCACGAAGCGGCCATTACTCACCTGATTTGGCCCCCTTCGGACTGCTACCTCTTTCGTAACCTGAAAAAACACCTCTAGGGAAAAAAATAATTCAAACATTGAGGAAGGCACAGCAGCTGCGGCCGTGTGGTTTGCAGCACAACCGAAATATTTTTTTTTTTTTTTTGATCGGTTAAAAAAGTTAGAACAACGAAGTCATGAATGTGCGGAGCTCATGGGAGAATATGTAGAGTAAATAATTTTTTCAACCCCGTAGCTTGTTTTCTTTACAAGCCAAAGACTTATTAGCACCCCCTCGTATTTCATCCATGTTCGGGCTTTATAGGAGAACAGTCAGCGGGCTGGAACTTTATGATATGCAAAAGCAGATCTCCCACCGCATGTATGTGCCATAAATTAAAAATTAACGCATAAATATGCATAAATAAATTAAAAATTAACGCATAAATATGCATAAATAAATTGAAAATTAACGCATAAATTAACCGTATGTAGCATGTTAAAGGCTACTACGTATTGTGCTTTAGTGATCATTTACGCTGCTGGCCACCCAAAATGCAAAACCAAGAAGGAAGCATCCGATTGGCCTAAAATTCGCAGCATACGTCTCCCGCGAAAGGACATGCAAACGATTAGCATTGCAGGGCATATGCAAATCATATGCGCCCGGCACGCCACCGAGAAGCACTATAAGAAGGGTGCAGAGAAGGCGTAAGTAGTGGAAGTGTGTTGTGCTGCCGGACCTGTGCGTGGGAAGCTTCCTGATGCCTCGTCGCAGAATACGGCAGTCATTCCAGCACGTTTCGGAGTTCGACAGAGGACGAATAATAGCTTATCGCGACAGAGGTTTATCGTACCGACACATCGGCGCCCGTGTGGGACGACATCCAGCCACAGTGAGGCGAGTATGGATTCGGTGGGTGCAGTAGGGACGGACGGACCGACGTGAGCGATTGCCGCAGCAGCGGCACACCACCGAACGAGAGGACCGGCATGTTGTGCGGCGGGCATTGACGGCTCGCACCGCCACATTACGAACGTTAGCGCAGGAATTAGGGTGTGTTGCACAACAACCTGTGTCAGCACGTACCGTTCGACGTCGTCTGCAGGAGCAGGGACTTGTCGCACGGCGCCCATTGCTCCGATTACCATTGACGTTACACCACCGGCGAGTGCGGTGGCAGTGGGCCGTTGAACGCCGCACCTGGACTACGAAATGGCACGACATTGTCTTCTCCGACGAATCCCGCTTCTGCCTGCTACACCACGATAGTCGGATCCGCGTGTGGCGACACCGCGACGAGAGACTGTATGACGCCTGCGTTATGCATCGCCGTACCGGTCCGTCGCCTGGTGTTATGGTTTGGGGCGCAATTGGATATGACACCCGCACCCCTCTGGTAGGCATCGCCGGTACACTCAACAGCCACCGCTACATCTCCGACGTTTTGGTGCCTGTAGTCCTCCCTTACTTGCAGGACCTGCCAGCGGCCACGTTTCAACAGGACAATGCGCGCCCGCACGTGGCACGCATCGTGCAACAATTCTTCACAGCCCACCAGGTATCACTGCTGCCGTGGCCCGCCTGTTTTCCCGATATGTCGCCCATCGAACACGTCTGGTCGCTGATCGGCAGCCGAGTGGCCCGGCAAGTACCACCCGCGGCTACGCCTGATGAACTGTGGCAACGTGTGGAAGCAGCCTGGACCGACATACCCCAAGCCCACATCCAAAGCCTCTTTCGTTCGATGCCGCGGCGTGTAGCGGCCGTTATTGCCAGCCATGGGGGCCACACGAATTATTGATGTCTACGTGTTCCGCAAGTCGCACAGGCCTATAAGCTCAATCGTTTCATCTTTGTATCTGTTGTTACGTGTCCAGTAAATCTGGCTTTGCTATCTTGTGTCCTTCTTGGTGTTGCATTTTGGGTGGCCAGCAGTGTATATAAAAGTTCCGATTTTTCTTCTTTAACAAAGGCCTTTTCACTTCTAACTTCCGCCTTTTCTTCTTCATCTTGGTATCACAAAACCCCCAAATTTTAAATTTCGTCTAGATAACTAGAGTCAGAGTTATGGCTGCAACAAACCCCACACGTAAAAACACACACCACCGTGAAAATAGTCAAATCCTACTCGGGAGAACCCAAAATGTGTATTCCTATTAAAATCTCGAAGCCGAATTTTTTTGCAACACTTTATTCTCTCATTTTTACCTCTACATTTACTTCATAATTTTTGTTCAGTTTTACTTTCTCATATATTAGTATGAGAAAGTAAAAATATGGATTATGAGACAACTAAAAGAGTTATTTTTCGAGGATGGCGGGTAAAGTGAGGGAGGCCCTAAACCGATGCTGTGCGCAGGGCCCCGTAACTCTAAACTCTAAATCCATTATAAATAGCACTGCATATTGTTTGTAAATGAGACTCTTTAAACGTTCAGGGCTTTGTGGAATTTGTTTCGAGCAGCACAACTAAATGTTCACGTGTAATAATTAGAACTGATTCTCATATTAAACCTTAAGAAAAAAGGCTTTAAAATACTACCGAAATTTACTAACCTAAATAGACTTCGTTTGCTAAATTATTGATTTATACCGGATCTGCGTGTTTTATTATTTTTTTCTACAGTACATATGTATAATAGTATACATACAGTATGTATTAGTATTCTCTCAAGAAATAACTGCAAAACGCCGCCCCGGTGGCTCAGTGGTCTAAGCGCTGGCTTCTGACCATTCGTCCGAGATGGGTCCGGGTTCGAATCCTGGTGAGGCATAGATGTTGTGTTTGTCTAACAGCAAAATTATGGATAGTTGACTAGCCCATCGAGTTGCTCACGGTGGTCGTAAAATAAAAAAAAAAAGAACTGCTAAACATTTTTTTTTAATGTTTTATCATCAATAGTTCACGAAACACTAGCTGTGTTATGTTCGAAAACATAACAAATCGAAGCATCCCAAAATTAAATCCGGTGTTTCAAGGTTAAGGCGGAAGTTGGAACATGACTTTGATGCTCATATACTCAAACCGTTGCAGTCGCGTTAGGTTAAGGCGTATACTGAAAAATTTGGGCCTATACTCAAATTCGCGGTTATCAAGGGACTACTTGCATACTACATTGTCGTCAGGGAGATCAGTTTCAAACAGAATTATTATAATACATTTACATTTATCTTTTTAAAAATGTGCATGAAAAATATCACAGTCTCACGCGCACAATTGTATCACTTTATAGAGTATAGGGAACTGCCATTACATTACTTTTAGAAATGACAGCATTCTGTCAGATCAGACTCGGGTATATCAGAACAGTTAAACAGAAGGCATAACCACATACGTAAGTGTACGTATATGTAATGCAGATCTGTAGGAATCAGCCTTGTTAACGTTTCAGACATGTAACACAAAATGCTTGGTTCTTGACATATAAAGCATTTACGTCCCCCAAATCATAATGGCTCTGCTGAATTGCACGTATACAGTATTTATTTGCGACATATGTTTTGTTTTACTGTACTCTGATGTTGTTTTTTTCTTTATTATACGAGTACGTAAATGAAAAATGTTTGAGGGATAATTATCGGTTGAGTTGCAACTGCCCGATCCCCTAACCCTATCACCGTAAGTTGAATCGACCAGTATATTTTTCATGAGCCGATCCCTCTATTGTTGGCAGGGGGATCCTGTATTTATTAAATGCAGGTAAGAGGTTTTGGAACCAAATATGTGAGACAAAGTATTTACTTATTATACTGGAATCCCCATTTACTTAAAATGTGATTATAAATTTGATTATGTTCGTACAGTTTGTTGATTTCATCATTTTCTTAAATACGTTTCTTACCTGCAACTCTTTTATTTCACATCTTATGCAACCTATGGAAGTTCTTTTGATGAGAGTGGTTCTCTAAGAAATGGTCAAAAGGTACTTAGGAATCAAGTAATTGCCACTACAGAAGAATTTTACCTTTAAGGTGGACGTCAAGTAATTTTGCTTCCTATACTTCCAATGGAAAAACTTCTGTACACATTTTTTCACAATTAATGCGTTCCCAAGGATGAAAATTTGAACATCGATTAAAATAGCTTCATTTTATAACTTGGAATACTTAATATTTTCTAAAACATAACCATAATTATGCAATCCAACATTTGTTTATCTACTGACGTCATCAAAGTACAGGTCGCGCCATCTTTTTTCTGGTTTCAACGCCACCAAAGGAAAAGTTATTTATTTTTAATATAATTATGGTTATGTTTTAGAAAATATTAAGTATTCCAAGTTAAAATATGAAGCTATTTTAATCGATGTTCAAATTTTCGTCCTTGGGAACGCATTAATTGTGAAGAAAATGTGTACAGAAGTTTTTCCATTGGAAGTATAGGAAGCAAAATTACTTGACGTTCACCTTAAAACGTCGTGTAGGATAAATCATATTTAACGAAATTGTACATTGACGCCACTGATTGCAGCTAGGGAAGGAGTTAGTATGAAAATCCTTGGTTATGTATGTGTACACTAGTTTCCAAAAAACTTGTGTTGCTTTTTATGAATGTTGCTTATCTTGTATTCCTGTGAAAATATTTAGCTCCAAATTGGCTCGGTGACAGCATAGTATATCATGATTACTACAACTGAGGAAACAGCTATTACTATATAATTGAAAACACAACCAAAAAGCAACGCAGATGACAAACGGCATGTCTCGTAGAATGAAAGATGAAGGTCAGTAAGGGGTGCGGTAACCCCTGACTGCTATACAGGATTCACAGCAGGTGTACATGTTGTTTATGAGGCTGTTCAAAAGTTGCTGTGGCAATAATGAACACTGGATGGCAAGAGCATCTACTAGCTTATGGAGAGGTTGTGATGGGGTTGGAGAGTAGCAACGTGTCTTCTTAGAGTATCGCAAGCATACTCAATCGGATTGAGATCAAGAGATCGGGTTGGCCACACCATTCGGCGAATGGTGTTCACTTCCAAATATTCGTCAACCAGTCTCGCACGGTAACGCCGAGAGTCTCTTCAAAAGAGAAAATCGCGACTCACCAATGAACAATACACACCTCCATTAAACTTCGGCCTTGATCACATGTTCCCTACACCAATTCAACCACTCTCTCCTGTGACGTGGGATCAGAGGAATATACACCAATTGAGGTCTGGCACATAGGCCATCGTCGCGCAACCTCCTGTTTGTGGCAGTTGCCAAAACAGAAGTTTCCGTAGCTGAGATTACGTAAGAATGCAACTGTGTCGTTGTGCTCTAAGTTGAAGATCCCTGTTTTCGCGCGATGTATTGGCTCTAGATCTACATCCGCCGAATCTTCTGACAACAATAGTATCTGTTTCTTGGAAGCGTCTCCAAAGTCTGTGCATAACGGAACGATCAACATTGAACTACCTAGTAATATCTTCTTGGACTGTCCAATCTCAAGTATTCCAACTGCTCTCAATCGCAAATATGCAGAAGATGGTTCCAATGAGACTCATTTAACATGAGCACAATGTTATTGTAAACTGTAGCCAGATTGCCGCTCGAATATTTGGACTATTTGGCTGCTCTCTAATGCAGGTCAATGGAAAGACCAGCTACGTCGCGATTGGGTCACCTTGGCGGGAAGCTATTCAAATTCACATGTCTCCTACAGCAACATTGTGAGCTTAGGCTGTCATCCGGATCGATTCTATTTATATGAAATAAATTGCCAAAAATCTGTGTGTTTCTTAAATTTGGAAACCAGTGCATGAGTTCGAAAGATAATTTTTTGATTAGACAGGAGATATCGCTTCCACAGACAGAATGACAAAACAATTAAACAAATGACTTCAGTTTTTACAAATTTATGTATGTAAAGTACGAGTATATTGCTAAAAATTGTGTCTACCCGTTGCGTAAAGGTGCTGCAATATTTTCGAGAATGTGACGAAATCACGAGGTATTAAATATGGATTTTCAGCACGTCCTTGGAAGACCTGAAATGGAACAACATAAAACAAACTGAATCGGTAATGTACTTCAGTAGAAAAAAGTTTATTTAGATGCTGACATTCAAGACCTCGTTTACTTGATACATTTATATTTTGATAAACGCACAGTTCGTGTGATTTATGTCAGGCACGCAGAACTCTGCTAAATGCGGAATGAAAAAGAAAAATGCTATTCTAGTGTGGAACTTTGTTTTCGAAGGACTCAGTGGTGACTATTGATCGCTTGCTGCATCAATGAACCCACAGAAATAGCCATATTCCGAGTTTGGCTCAAACCGCTTGCTTGCCCACAGCTTGAGTGGTTGCCTTGTTTTTTACTGTCTGCTATTGATTTTATCTTGGGAGCTATGCCTACAGCCTTCATTTTTATTTTTATCTCGGTTTCAGGCAGATTTCGAATTTCTGTCCTGCAAAATAAATTCTTGGGCATAATAGTCAACCAACTCCAGGTTCTCTTATAATCATAACTTTTATTAATAAATTTGCTGTTGTAGATGTTTCTCGGAGTAAATTGTCTTCATCGATTAGATACTGGAACTAGTCTGTTACAGAAACGAAGTGTAATCGATACCCTGTCTCATTCAGTACTCAAGAGCGTTTATAGCTAGCAGAAGCAGTTGTTGTTATTCTTTTTCTAAGCTTTCGTTCTGCTACGAGTGTAACCGCAGTTTAGCAGAAGTGATCTAGGATCGCTTCTCTAGAAAGTTGTTCTTAATCGAAAATGGATTTTTTTATCGAGGAAAAGATAAGATACACTTGATAAAATCATAAATACTTCGTCACAAAAGTGAATAAAAAATGAAAAAGTTTTCCGAGGGAGAATTATGGTGTGGAAAACGTATTCATTTTCTACTGTACTGGTAAAACTGTACTACAAAACTGAATAAAAGAAACAGCATTTATTTGCTGTGAAAAATGTATCCACTTTTTTTTTTTTTTTTTTATTGTACTAATTGAAGCACTGGATTGCACAGTAGGTACAGATGCGCGCGTTCAAGTATGAGGCGTAAGATTTTATGACTGCCATTTAAGGTTAACAAGAGGAGCTGCCCATTCCTAATTAAAAATCACAAAGGGTTGGACAAAAATTATTGAACAAACAGTGCCTCTTTCTCACCTGGAATTCGAACACAGGTCTTCGGCGTGAATAACTCCCAAGAACTCGTTCATCTATAACTTCGAAAAAAAATTTCCTGAATATTCCAGACACACTTCATTGAGAATGGATATTTTTTACGACTGTTGCCCCGCATACACTCGAGTTAGAATTTTCTTAACCTCAGGCACTGTTGTAAGTCCATCCGTAGAACTAATGTTCCTAAATTAGGGTCAGACGAACTCGAGTGGTTTTGTAGTGGTTATGGAACTCAGAAGACTTCAAAGATGCCAAAACATTTAGTTGGCCTCTCTGTAGGTTTTGTAGAGTGAAAAAGGAGTTGCTTGTTTATAATTTTGTATTATGAACTCCAGAAAAAGGACAGGAGCAAGATTGGAGAACAAGCGCAACCCCAGAAATTCAGATTCAGGTTCTCGGTGCTGGAAGCTAGCATTTAAACAGCTCCACTCACAGGCAACGTCTTGGTTAGCTCAACGTTCCGCAGTAGCATCAATAATATTATCGATGCTTACACAAATTTCAGTAGTCGTCCCGTTTTTTTTTGGTAGCGGTAGCGAGCAGGAAAAAATATTAAAATGCTGTTACCTTTTCCCTGATCGTGATATACGCTATCTACCAACAAGTAATTGGACACCTGTGATAGCAAAGGAAAACGAAGTTAGTTCACCTTCAATAGTTGGTGGAGCCTCCACGAGCGGTGATTACAGCTGCAACCCTCCGGGGCATACTCTCAACCAGGCGTTGTACGACGGCTAGCGGTATTTTCTTCCACTCGGCTTGGAGAAGACAGGTCAGTTCCTTCACCGATTTCGGACGTTGGGAGCACCCCTTAAGTCGACGCTCCAACTCGTCCCAGACGTGCTCTATAGGGTTAAGGTCCCGAGGCCAGTCCATTCGATTAACCCCATTGTCACCATACCAAGCCATGGTGGACCTCGCAACATGACAGGTGGATTTGTCATCCTGAAAGTAACATGGGTCCACCCCGTAAAACTGCCACAACGTAGGAAGCGCATGGTCATCCAAAATGGTGCAGTAGGTCTCGGGGTTGAGTCTACCAGGAATTGCGACCAAGGGTCCCGTGCTATACCAGGAGAAACACCCCCATAGCATAATTCCACCGCCGCCGAACTTCACAGTTGGCACAATACATTCCGGCAGGAGGCGTTCTCCAAGCAGACGCCAAACCCAGACCCTGCCATCCGAACGGTAGAGGGTGAACCATGATTCGTTGCTCCAGAGACCTGTTTCCACTGTTCAACGGTCCACTGTCGACGTTCTTTGCACCACGTTAACCGAGCAGCGCTATTGGACTTGGTGATCAAAGGCTTGTGGGCGGCAGCACGTTCATGATAACCGAGCAGATGGGCTTCCTTACGGATGGTATTCATCGAAAGAACACTCCCGGATGCCTGTTGAAACTCCTCGCGGATGTGGCCCATCGATTTGGTGCGATTCTTCCGAATTTCTCTGGCCAGCACCCGTCGGTCTCTAACTCCCAGTTTTGTGGGTCTGCCGGGTCGGGGCACATTCCGACAGTCACCTCTCATCTTCCACTTGCCAATCACGTAGGCCACTGTCGATTTTGAGTACTTCAACTCGCTGGATATGTCACGTATGGATCGGCCATTTCTGTGATACCCGACGATTACACCTTTCTCGAAATCAGAGAGCTCCGAACTGCGTGGCATCTTGCATGCGACTGGTTGCGTTGTTGTTTCCCACACGATATTTAACGGTGGCGGCCGTGACGTGTATCAGGACCGCAGATATCGTCGATTGCAGGGGTGTCCAATTACTTGTTGGTAAATAGTGTATTTACCATACATAGAAACATATTCAGGGTAGAATTTCTGTTAGTTGTTGTTGCTCACTTTGATAGTTGTGAAGTCGCATTTTAATACGCAAGGGTAGAACACTTTTGTGACCCCCTTCCCGATGCTAAGAATGTACGTTTAGTCGCTCATTTGTAGGCTGTTTTTTGCATGTTTATGTATCGTACTTTCTGGACAGCACTCGTGCTGAACTTCCTGGATGTGTAAATATTAATTGAAAACCAGTAAAAACAAAACCCTCATTCAGGTCAGTTTACAGGGGATTGAATGATAAGTGCACATTCAGTGAGTCAGGCTGTTTGCACTTATATGTTCTGAAGGAGCAATCACTCTTAAAAACTGATTTTTTTAATGTGCATGATGAGTGATAGTACATTTTCCTGGTACCGTCTTTTGGAATGAGCAGTATACAAATTTGGGGTTTTACGTTCATGACTCTGTTAGCTGAAGTACTGTCTTTCAGAGGATTCGGTCCACTGTCGAAAGGCCTTACTTGTCTTCAGGTCTGGATCTCCATTCTCTTCAGGGGTGGATTGTCCCACCGGGACAATTCACTCTGTGAACCACTCGAGAAATGGCCCACTTCCTCGTATTCTTTTTGTCCTCGTATATTCTTTTGTCCTCGTCTACCTCATATATTCTTTTGCGAACAACTCGTCTACCTCATCCCAGAGATACTCGATGGAGTTTAAATTCTGGGACTGTGCAGGCCACTGAAGCAAAGAAAAGTTGTCTGTATGTTTCTGGGACTATTCGATGGCGATACTGGCCTTGTGGGCGAGTGCGTTATTCTTTTGGACGTGTTCATCTACTTGAAAATAAAACATAGCCAAAAATGGATGAATATGATCCGCAACATTGTTCATGTACGTTGTAGCGTTAAGATGTTCAGTGGATATCAGGGAGCCTAGTGCGTGCCAGGAAAACAATCCTCACATAAGCACACCACTTTTACCGGTCTGCATTGTTGACACCTGACCTAATGCCTCCATGTCCTCATGTTGCTTGCGCGCCTGATCCGGATCCTGTCATTTACATAACTGAGAAGGAACCTTGATTCGTCCATTCATGCAACCTTTCCCCAGTCCTCAACGGTCTATTGTCGACACTCCACACAGTCGTCGCTTATTGTTCTTTTCATCCTGGTGAAATTCGTCATTTACTCCTTTCATCTTAGCCAGATTCCTCCTGCTCCGCTGCTCTCCATCCTGGATGATGGGTCACAGTCACGCGCCCGCTTCCGCAGCCGCCTGACTGTCGACCTATTCGAGGCGCGGCGTGCTTCTTCACCCGACAAGTTCTTTTCCACCTATTCACCAGTGGTTCATTGTTGACATGACTAGTTGACTACCGTTTGCTTCCTCGTCTGAGCCTTCTCACCATCCTGCGGTCCCCTCTACTCCGGTTACGATGCTGCCTGCGGCTGTCCTGTGTCTCGACTCGTCCAGACTTGTCACCTCGTTCGGTGTTCCTGTGCTGCACCTTATTCGATGCTTCCTCTACCCCGGACACTTCGTACCCAACCAGCAAAATGTCACATCAGAGGCATCCCTGCATTGCCTCTGATGTGACATTTTTGCTCTTTCGCTGTGCTTCCTTTTCGGCTTTGTGTTTCTTCCCAGCACCTCTTTTGCTACTATTCTCGCCGCTTTGTTAGGCGATTCATTGTACTTATCATTTCGCATCCTGTAAATATCTCATTATCATTGGTCACTTTTGACCACTTATGTATATCTTTTCTATAATTCAATAAAGCGATTATGACCTCTTGTAACCCATTTGAGTCATGGTCCTTCGCGTGGGACATTTGGAGATTACCCTTGGCACACCAGTGTTGAATTCTGCAGCGATTTGCCGGTCGTGGCCTGTCTGTTTGGTTGCACGATTCTTGTCACTCTCCTTTTACCCGTCTGGTCAACCAGCTGTTTTCATCCACAGGGTCTCCGATTGCTGGAATTTTTTTTTTGCGTGAGACACGATTCACATTAAGCCTGTACTACGGGAGTGCGTGAAAAGACTAGGAGGACGACCGCTTGGGATATCCTCGAACCGACACGCCTGCTTCCAAATATCATGGCACGTTGAAGATGGCTGAGATCACTCTTTTTGCCTATTGCAGCCCTTAGGTGAACGCTAACTAATGCTGGATGAACTGATCTGCTTAATTTATACCTCACTGCGCCGACGTGCCGTGTGACGCGCTGGAGTGAGACATTTGTGTGACGAGGGAAGGTGTACCTAATAAACTCATACCTCAGTGTATAGTTATTATCTTATTTAAAACCAGCGGAATTGTATGCGGCGCTGCCCAGGTATAACTTTTGAGATGCACACTGAATGTTCCAGTTTTTGCTGCAGATAATGTTTGTGCTGTGAATACCACTTTCTGAAACCCTTAACCACGAACTATTTTAGTTTCGTTTTGTTCACTCTGTGCGTAAATCTTGTTGGCAATGCAGTAATAATATCTTTCGAATACATGATTGCCGAAAGAATCTCAGTTATAAGTTCACAATATCTCTTTATAAGCTACCTTAATCTCATCTTTCCGTTTGGTGCTAAATATTTTCTTTTCTGTGCCTTTTAGCTTCTGCTGTTTCCCGTTGCTGTAGCTGCGGTCGTGAATTTCCTCTCTTTTCAATTTAGTCCTTGTTGATATACTTGGACTTTCCGAAGGAATGTAATGAAAATGATCCTTACTCCTGTATTAATAGACTCCATGTAAATAGCATTTGCAGCTGTAAAATTAAACAGAAAATGCTGACAAACGTACCCTGCGTAATCTTTAATTTACCATAGGTAAAATAAGTTTTAAAACTTACGGCAATGCGTGAAAAACTAGTAGCGGACCACTGCATCGGCAGAGTAACGCAGATTTCTCACCGCAAAACATTTAATAACAATGCCCAAGTGTGGAAAGTTGTTTTCCGTCTCCTGATGCACACATGGCACGAACATTTTAGCCATTGGCCACATGCGAACATCAGCAGCTTCAAGATCACGTTCTCGGCTGTCTTGCGTATAACTTCATCATACACCTAAAGAAATAAGATGTTAAATACACTCTGTGACATCAAATTTGCATCACCAAGAAGGAGTGATCGGGAATGCATGCAAATAGACAGGCGAATGATGCAAATGGTTAATACATATGAGACCAATCGAGCAGAAGCTTTGTGTGATAAAAACACGGACGGAGAGACCCTTAAGTTCAAAGCAGTACGTGTGTGATGCAGTTAACAGGCTTTTTGTCTCGTAAGGATTGCCTTCTGAGCGCAAGGAGATTATCAAGAATGCCACGACGGCACGTTGAGACCTATATCAGCAACTTCAACAGAGGGCGGGGCTTTAAACTTTGTGATACAGGATAATCGCTTCGACTTGTAGCGAAACCTGTGGGCTGTGATAATAGCACAGTGCACCGATGCTGGCAAGAATTACTGCAGGAAAGTCTGAGTACGCGTTAGATGTGCAGTGGAACACGACGGACGACTAAAAAACGAGCGGTTCATCTTATGCGTCGATAGGTCATGCCGCACCTCTAGCGACCATCCAACAAGGTGTGATTTCGGCTGGCTGTTACCCAGTCTCCCGTCAAACTACTGCACGTTGACTGGCGAAAGGGGGCCACCATGTAGACCTCGTCAGTTATCACTCACTGATCGCTTCCCACCATCAATAGCGTCTAGAATGTAGTGCACGGGCCACCGGGGGTAAAGAATGGCACCAAGTGGTCTTCAGCAATGAATCCTGCTTCAGCTTGGGACCCAATTATCGGCGCATATACGTGTCGCAAAGATGTTCTGAGTGCAGTAAACCTAGAGTCATTGTGGAACGCTATACTGCTCGCTCTGCTGGTGTTATGGCTGGTGGAGCGATCAGTTGCAATCGCCTTCCTTCGTTGCTGTTTGCCAGCGGCAATCTGACTGCTCGACACTGTGTCTTAGAGATTCTGGAACCAGTCACCCTCTCCTTTCTAATTAGGGTAATTGACCCATTTTTCAGCGTGATGACGCCAGGATGCGTACCGCAGGGATTCCCTCTGAATGTCTTCGCGGTGTTGACATATACAGCCTTGGCAAGCCAGGTTGCTTCATTTCTCCCCAATTGAGCTTGTTCGGACCATGATTGTACACCATATACAGACCCACCGGTTAGAGGTCTGTACGGGCCATTTCTAAGTTGGGAAAACGGGCCGAGCCGAGCCTTCAATATTTAATGTAAAATAGACACGGACCGAGCAGGGTTTTTTTTAATGAGCAAAACAATCGCTGTACGATGCCTTTCTCGTTTGGAAAACTCGCAACATACAGCAGCTGGAAAGATTGAATAATTTCCGCTGCTGGAAAAAATAGAAGTTTTACGACATCCTCCCCTGCTACAAAATTATTGGAGTGGGTCAGCTCCCTTAGTTTTTCAATATGAATGTGGTCCCATCTCTCTCCCTCCCTAACTTCCACCCTCCTCTCATGCTTCAGGGCAGGCTATTAACTGCAGTATTTCTAAACCGAGCCACCCGCTCGCAGACCAGGGCTGTCGCAGACGATCTTTTTTATTGTTCTGGTTGGCGGCACTTTGTTCTCTAGATGTGTGAAAAGCTTTTAAGTTGTCTTAAATGGCACGGGAGAAATGGGCTGGGAGAAACTTACTTCTGTGTTTATATAAATCTGTGCCGTATTTTCCCCGTTTGTACTATCAGGCAGCCGTTTTCAAAACTTCTGTGACATGATTAGCTGGGCAGTATGTCGTTGTTTTTCCTTAGCATATGCTCAGTTCAGTGATGCTGATAAATACTCTTCCATACTTGTTAGGGAGTTTAAGAAATATTTTCGCGAAAAAATCGCTTCCGGAGAATGTGTGCTTGTAGACAATGTAAAGGGGAAAAGCGATATTTGGAAATATTTTAAATTACTGTCTCGTTCTGAAAATAGTCGGCCGGAAAACGTTATGCAGTGCACTAAACGCAAAAACTTTCTGAGTTACGATAGCACGAAGTCTGGAACATCGCATCTTAAGCGGCACAAATGTGCTCTCCCCACACACACGAGAGACATATTGGGTTCCAGCAATATGATATGCCAGTAGAGATAGGTGGAGTTTATAAAGCCATAAAATCTTCTTCCAGTAAAACAATCGGACTGATAATTCTGGATATTTCGTGCTTTTCGAATTACCCTACCCCTTATCCCCAAGGATATTTCCGGGTCCGGCGGTAGGGAATGATAATTTGAAAACCCAGAAAATTTGAAAGACATGGAAATTGTCTTTTTCATGCAATATTTTTTAGTATACAAGCCTTTCTCCCTCCTCAGACGTCACGTGACTTGTACAGAGTCTCAGAAATATTATGAATTAACGTTTATTGTTATTATATTTATTGGACTTTAACGATTTGTTGATGGCATCACCGGTGATTGAGAAAACCGAGTGAATTGTGGGTCGTGTTGACAGTATATAATGTCTGCTCCTGTGTTTCGTGGCGCTTGAGCCTGATGATGGGTGCTATGTTCAGCCCCGAAAGATCTCGCGTGTAAATATTAATTTTTAATTGTAAATAAAGTGTTTTTAATCTTGACCTACAATTTGAAAATTATGCTTGTGAATGACCGTACGTGTGACAGCATCGGTGAATTACTTTAGTGACCTTTCGTACGATAGACTTTTAGCATTTAACGTTTATTGTAATAGAATACGTGTAGCAATTAAATAAACGAAAACTCTTCAGGAGTCGAATGGCCGAGTGCACCAGGTGTCAAATTCGTGTTTTGGTAATTGTTGAAATTTTACGGGCCGGGCCTTGGACGTGCGGGCTTGGGCCGGGCTTTCCAAATTAAGGCCCGTGCAGACCTCTACCACCGGCAGCCAGCACGAACCACGACTGATCTTCAAGACCAGGTGCAAGAGTCTTGATGGGAAATATCGCGCGTAGGAGGATATTTGACAGCTGTACGACTTCGTGCCGAGATGTTTATCCCAATGTATTCGCAACCGAGGTGGTTGTACATCATATTGTTCTGTCCATAATAAGCATCGTTTTGTATCAATAAATATATTCATCAGCATCTGCAAATTTTATCACGTGTTCCTTACCCCATTGGCTCTCATTTTGCTCTGTGTATCCTCTCTGCATTCCTATTCCTTCAGGGTTTTGCGATTTCAATATCACAGTGTGTATTTTTGTGAACAATCTGTCGAATTTTCAAGTGTTTAGCGTGATTTCTCGATAACTTATGGCTGACGCACACGGAGACATTCTCTTTCATTGTGATACTTGTAGATAGGTAAGGGGGCTGTCAAGTGGTTAATCCCTTTATTATCCTGTTTTCTTTTTTTATTTTTTGATATCTTTGTCGTCACAGTTAAGGTCTTCTATGAACTTATCTTAACAGTTCCGAATGTTAGATTAGATAACTGCTTAACATGATACGGTTCACGCTTGCCGAGGACCAATGCCCGAGTTTGTGTAACAAATGTGATGTGATCCATATTTCGTTCCTTCCGTTCTTTCGAGCCAGGAACTCTGGCGTAGATGAGTCCTCTCTTTTTGTCTTCCATCGTGGGGAAGAAACAAAAAGTGGTTGTGCGGAACAAATAATGAATTCGTTGCCGTGCACAGTTATGCATGTCGACAAAATTACTGTAGTAGTGCTAGAAATCAACCCGTGCATGCGCTTATATACACTCTGTCGCAAAAAAATCCATACACCTGGAAAAATGGTCCGATCATGATGAAATTTGACATGGGCAATGAGGAGATTAAGAGGACGAAATGATTCAAATTTGAGAGCAATCTCTCCATTTACTGAGCAGATATAGGTTCAGAACCGTTACATTTTAGTAACATTATGGCCGCATCTGGCGGCAATGCATGAGGAAATTCGGTCCGGCTTGGACTCATACAGACGTCGAATGCTGCCCTGCGGAATTTGTTGCCATATCCGCTGTAATTGCGCAGCCCGTTCACAAACGTTGCGCGATGGGTGGAACCGACGTCCGACGAAGTCAGAAACGTGTTCGATAGGGGAGAGTCCAGCGATCGGATAGGCCAAGGGAGGGTTGTCACACCACGCAAACAATCCACGGAGACCTTCGCCGTGTACGGACGGGCATTATCTTGCTGAAAGATGGCCCCCGACATACTCGACAGCATTGGCAATACCACAGGTCGCAGGATCTCGTCTACGTATCGGCGGGTCGTTACGGTGCTGTGAAGGAACACTGACGGTGACGGGTATCATAGGCGATGGCTCCCCAAACGGTAACACCAGGTGTTATGGACGTATGCCGCTCCACAATGACGTGGGGTGAGCAGCGTTGGCCAGGGGTCCTCCACACACGAATTCTCTGGTCATCCGAGCCCAGTGAAAACCGGGATTCATCGCTGACCACGATACGGCTCCAATCCGATACATTCTAACCTGTGCAGTCGCGACACCAGATCAAGCGTTGCTGGCGATGTCCAGTCGTTAGTGGTATCCGGCGCAGCGGTCTCCGACAATGGAGTCCAGCCTCTGTGAGCCTTCTTCCAACGATGCTGCGTGACACTACACGTCCGTCGCCCCGGTGGCGCAGTGGTCTAAGTGATGGCCTCAGATCATTCGTCCGGAAGTGGTCCGGGTTCGAATCCCTTAAAGGCATGGATGTTGTGTTTGTCTTACGGCACTGGCTCTTTCCCTTCCCTGGAACCAGTGACCCTAAATTAGGGACGGGTGACTACTTATAGCCCATTGAGTTGCTCACGGTAGTCGTTAAACCTCCAATAATAAATAAATAAATAAGATATTACACGTCCAGGAGATGTGGGTAGCTGCCTGTGAATGGCAGATACCGAAGCTGTCGGTGTGCGTCTGGCAGCTCGCAGCATCCTGGTGAGAATTCGTCATTCGATGCCTGCCGCTGCAGTCTTGACGGTTATGGACGCCCTGTTGGAACCACTGTTAACAACATCGTCTGATTGTGTCATCGCTCCGACCCTCGTGGTGAGCGGTACTTCGGTACGACCAGCCCGCTTTCCGGAGTGCGGTGATGCGCCCTCTCTCGAACTCGCTCAACTGGTTGTAACGTCGTCGGGTGGGTCTTCGAACCATTCTTATTTGCTACTGCTAACAACTGCTCCACAGCAGCCGTCCGAATTGACGTAGCGGCCGAGCAATGGACCTTATATGTGTGCTGGGGTGCGCGTTTCCGTTGCGCTTTACACACGCTCTTTCCGTTCCTTGGCTGTGCATTTTGTATCATTATCATGTCTGGCTCAGAGGTATTTGCATGTTAAGTTTCGCGCTTGTCGGATGATTATTCGCTGTGCGCGGATTTTTTTGGAATGTCTAACCTGTTTTCATTTTCTTGCTCTTTTTTTTTGTCGAATCTTCCGATTTCTTAACACGGAAATAATGGATTGTCAGCTGCTTCAGTACTCGTGTCTTTTCAGTACAACCTGAGCTGCTCACCTGTCCTTTCTACGTCACTGTCTGTAGTTGAAACATATACCAACATTTCGTGTCGTGGACCCGACCATAACTAGACCGATTTTCATGTATTAGTGTGTTTTCTAACGATTGCATGCTAATAACGGATGGTGCCACGAGCAGTTGTGGGCTCCACCGTAGTATCCTCTATCTTGAAATTGAAGCTAGGAGTGCGAGGGCCAAGACATTCTTCAAGGTATGTCAGAATGAGGTGCGAAGGAGAAGGGTATAATAGACAGCAGTCAAACCTCGGTAAAACCTCATTTGCTATGACGGCCGTGATTAATTTACACTAATAATTTCCCTAAATTAAATAAGACAGCAATAACGTACCGATATGTAGATTACTGTGTGTCTTACTACTGACCGCTGTTCATCGTCAACAGTAAGTTAGCCCAACATACTAATTCTGTTGCTCATTAACGTTATACATAATGCCTGGCACATGTGCTATACACTCTTTGCCAGAAAAAACGAAGCACCCCGAGAAAGTCGTTCGAACCTGGTGGAACTCCTCATGCAAGTACCTCAGGACCGAATGTTCAGATGATTAAAAAAGAACGACCAGTGCCTAAATAGTGGCCCGCCACAGCGCATGGGAACCGCACATTGAGGAGGGTATATCAAGAGTAAAGCTCGGACGTAGGAACAATTTTCATAGCCGATTACAATTGTATTAACCTCCACGGACTGTGAGGATGCCTCGACGTCGGATCCGTGCACCATATGAGCAGTAGAGCTAGTTTGAGAGAGGACTAATACCGGTAATTGGGCCAAGGGTGGTCGGTTGATCAAGTCGCCGTATCGCCAGACATTTGAGTCGGAGTGACGCGGCAATCGGACGATGTTGGCGCCAATCGATTAAGGAAGGCACAACCCAATGGCACGTGGGCAGCGGACGGCCGAATGCAACAACAGAACGCGAGGATCGAGCGATTGTGTGAGCCGCACGAACAGAACCGAATTCATCGCCCTCGACAATCCGCGGCCATGTTGTGTCGTCTACAGTTACGGAAGTGGCCATCCGGACGGCTTGTGGCACGGGGACTACATTCGAGGAAGCCACTCTGCCGCTTAGCACTGACCAGCGAGTGTCGCTGGCATGGTTTGCAGTGGTGTCGGGCCTGATCAACGTGGGATAGTATCAAGTGGCGTCGTGTTGTCTTCAGTGATGAGTAACGGTTTGCACTTGGTGCCGATGACCAGCGCATATGTATCTGGAGACGAGCCGGCCAGCGCACGGATCCTGCCTGTACCGTGGAATGCACGGCTCGCACACCGGGAGTGACGGTCTGGGTAGTCATTCCCTACTATAGCGGGGCACCCTTAGTAGTCCTCCGTACCACACTCACGGCCCAACGGTACGTCGACGACATTCTACGACCTGCTGTGTTGCCATTCCAGTCGCAGAATCACCGAGCTATTTTTCAATACGATAATATATATCCGGCCACACACGACACGACAGGGCTCTCCCGGGCCTGCCTCCGTAATGTCGACAACCCTCCATGGCCAGCCTGATCGCCCGATCTCTCGCCGATTGAACATGTTTGGTACATGATGGGACTCCATCTAAGCCCACCCTACTATGTCAGCGAAGCGGCCCGCAATTTGGACACCATCTGGCATATGCTATACCTCAGGACAGTATTCGTGAACTGTATGCTACTATGCCACTTCGGGTAACCGCTTGTATCCGAGCCAGAGGTGGCGCTGCAGCGTACTGACTTTTTCTACTCGTGTAGCTGTTTTATCTGAATAAATGGCCCAGCTGCTTTGAAATTTCAATCATTTCCTTTCCTATACATATACATTGCACATACCAATTTTCATTTCGATTGGATGATTCCTTCTGAGTTCTTCGGTTTTTGTTTGGTTTTTTTCCTCCTCAAAGAGTGTATATAACTGCGATTCTTAATTATCTGCCTTTATATATATCTGAGAAACTATTTTTACAGTATGGATAAGATACCTTAGTTATCATTGTCCATAGTTCGTATTCATCTGTCGGCAAGTTGATTGATGCTATCTGTATTTGGTCCTATGGAGGCGAAATCTTCCTGACATTCGTTCTCAACTTTCTTCAACTGCATCGAAGAAAATGTACGCTGGTGGGAAGGAGTTGACATGACCAGCCTGGACACTGGTCATGCTGGTCATTGAAACAGATCAGATGTCAGTTATCTTAATTTTTCTTTGGCGCTAACGTGGTATTCTGTTTAGAGTTTTCTTGCTGGAGGTGTCCCCTGCTGCCTCTTTGTAAATCCTGTACAGAATTGAAACCTCACAGGGTGCGCGCGCGCCCCAGTTACACTAAGAAGAGGTCGGTATGGATATGATGTCCATCGGGAATCAGTTCGAAGTGCACTACATCGTCAAAATTCCACCAAACTTTAGGCACATACTTTGTTTCGAATCGCCCCCTCTTTGGGACGGAAATTGCCTGGTTGAAACCACTGTTCAGGGTGTTGAAATAAATGTAGATCCATTTTTCATTGCTCGTAACAATCCGCTTATAAAAATTGGTCAGGTTGTTTTGCGAGGGGTTTCTTAGAAACTTCAATACGACGGTTCGCTTGTTCAGTAGTCAGTTCATGTGGAACCAGTAGCGTGCCAAAGGGGTACAATTTTTTTTATGCAACTAAATGTGTTATGAGTGCATTTTTAAATTGTATGCAACATCCGCGCAAAAATATTCAAATAAAAATTGCTGGACATTATTAATATTCTTATTACTTATATTCTTATCGCCACATAATGGTTGACCACTTATATTTTGCTATTCATCTGTGCAGAAAACAAGAATGCTTCACTATTTACTGTTAAATGGTTAAAAGATAAAAGTAATTCTAGAACGAAATAAAAATTAACTTTCTAGTAAAAACATTCTTCATTTGTATAATTGCGCTTTTTTTTTCATTGTACAGTGAGACTACCAATTCCTGACGCTGACGACACTCATTTCAACAAATTTTGTTCGATTTGATTCAGCTCTTATGTTACTTTTACTTACTATTACTTGAGTTGTATTTTCAGCCTTTTGGTATTTTTTTGCGAGTTCATCTAAAACTTCTTCAGCTTTCTGTGTGTATTCTTGATGAATGTGGAGTAATAATAACCTGGTGAGTCTTAGCACTGATATGGTATTACGTAGATATGTTTTTAAGAGACGCAGTGTTGAAACTGAACGCTCACTCTCTGAAGTTGCCACTGGCAGAGTACTTAGTATGTGAAACAATGTTTTTATATTGGGTATCACCTCATTGTAGTACAATTTTAAAGCACCTAATGCATCTTTTGGTCAGTGCTCCTTTTCTTTGCAGGAGATCTTACTGTACCGCAGTTTCAATTCTGCGAACCATTTAAGTCATCTGTATAAAATTCAGTAAAAGTCTGAAAACCCATCAATATCTTGAAAAGATGGTGGCACATTAAGATTTGTTGGGAAAAGTAACTGGAATCTTGATACGACCGATTTGTGTGCGACAAATCTATTTTCCAAAGCACTAATAAACATGTCTAAAAATATGCGATGTCATCGCTCTGTCCACGTTATTTTATAAACAACGAATAGCAATTGAAAAATTGTTCTACCGACTCCGCTGGGATCGAACCTCAGGTCTCACGATAACTAGCCGAGTGCGTTCGCTTTACGCTACGGTGCCAACAATTCAGAGCGCTATTCGTGGTTTATCAGTCAGCATCTGACTACACAAATCCATATTGATGGGATCAACAACTGATGTGTCGCCATCTAGTGGCATTCAACAAAGCAAGTTGTTTTAATTACAACTGATAAATCCGAAGGGCGATAGAAATGGTGAATATATTTGGATTTGTGTAGTCAGATGCTGACTGATAAACCACGAATAGCGTTGTGAATTGTTGGCACCGTAGCGTAAAGCGAGCGCACTCGGCTAGTTATCGGGAGATCTGGGGTTCGATCCCAGCGGTGTCGGTAGAACAATTTTTCAGTTGCTATTCGTTGTTTATAAAATAACGTGGACAGAGCGATGACATCGCACATTATCTCCACGTATTTGAAATATATTCACCATGTCTAAAAATGGTACATAAATTGAAATCCTGTAATAGTCTTGTGGTTTTATGTTCCAACGTTGGTTTTTTTTTTCTTATGTGATTCTTGATATTTTAATCAAAACTTCTTGCTTTTCAGTGTGCTTTAGAGAAATCTGAAGGAAGTCGTGGAGCTCAAATTTGGCACTGCCTCGTCGTCACAGAAACTTTCAGTATACCCATGTGTGTGGGCTTTTCATTGCAATGGAACATCCTGGTCCTTGGCTCCTTGCCGCTTCCTCGTCATCTTCATGGACAAAACACGTTCAATTGTTGAACTTTTAAAAATCGCGTTTTTGAAGTATCGAAAGGTTCGGGGGGGGGGTAATACCCATATCCCCCTTCCTCCTGGGCATGCCACTGTATGGAACACTTCGGTAACTCCTGGCTACGTTACCAGTGCATGAGCTACAAACGCATGGTACGTCGCTCTACGTGGACTCAATAATTTCATTCGCAGAGGCGTAGAAGCTCTTGGGTACCGGAATCAGTTTCTTTAATTGTATCCAAGTCCATTTTGTCCTTTATCGAAGGAGGGGGGGGTTGTTGGTCAGAAAATTTGGGAGACAGTGCCTCCAACACTTTCCCGGGAATAAAAACAAAGGTCGATACAAACTAGGGACGTATTTCTACAGTCAAAACTAAACTTCTTTCCTCCATTATTAAGTGACGTAACCCACTTCGTTTCAGGTACAAGTGAAATTCACGATTGCGCCGTTTTATTTCCCATTGATCACTTGCTTAGCTTTTGAAAGCTTCACGAAATAAGGTATCCCTTTGTTACTGAACGGGATTTTATATCCTATTCTCGAAATTTGTAGTAAAATATCCTTGTTTACTGGAAGTACGTAGTGGACATTCGGTAATGGACACAATCGCATGACTGATGTTGCGAAGGTTTTTTTCTTTTTCTTTTCTCGTTTGTTTCCTGTATTTCAGTTATATGATGCGGATATTCGTTGGCTAGACACGCGAGCCGCTAGATTTCGCGACTGAAAGTTTCATTGTAGTTGTTGGGCATTTCAGACAGCGGAACTCGGAAACGCAGGCACAATTGCTCGTGTGAAGAATTACTTTACATAGCGCGGTACGTGCGTCATCACTTACACTCGGATTGTTTAGAGCACACCGAAATAAAATACCTGGCCTTCACTCGCTGTCCACGCAGCCAATGAAACACTTTTTTCGCTTTGGACGACGACAGCGTTTTCAAGCGCTGTATTGAGACACAACAGCAAGTCATGTTTTACAGGCTATCAAGTATGTGCGTTCATCTTATTGTTACTGTCTTTTGAAAACAGTACGTATTTGTAATATCACTCTGTCAGACTTCAGTAGGCACGGTATCTCCACATTAGTAGCGTAGTAAGGAGAAAGAACTCCAGCATTCGATTACATGTATTTAGCAAATGTCAGCAATGAGGTTATCTATTACAATACAAAATATAGATTTTATATGAGTGAAAACATCTGTGCAAGTGTAAAGATTCGACTGTTTGATGACACAGCATGTATAAAAATCGGAAAGGGAGTGAGACACGATGACATATCTCCCGAGTTGTTCCATGCCATTGGGAATGTCTTTCAATCACATAACTGGGGGCCGCCCCGGTGGCGCAGTGGTCTAAGCGATGTCTTCTGATCATTCGTCCGAAGGGGGTCCGGGTTCGAATCCCGGTGAGGCATGGATGTTGTGTTTGTCTTACGGCACTGGCTCTCTCCCTTCCCTGGAACCAGTGGCCCTAAATGTCGTTAAACCTCCAATCAAAAAAAAAAACAACATATAACTGCATGGGGAGGCAAGGGCCAGGGGACAATGATTAATACAGACATTTAACCCACATTCGGTTTGCTGACAACATAGCATTTTTTTCAAGTACCCCTAATAGCTGCAGTGTATGAACTAATGACTTGCTGACAAGTATAAAGAAGTGGAACTAAAAATAAATTTATATGAAAAAAAATTACGCACAGTGAATGCTTTTAAAAGAACTGAAGATTTAGAGATCTATGGGGTAAATTTATAGAAGTAACTGTTGTCAACATCTACCTTGGACAGTAGATACCAAGCAAGGGCTACATCGAAGAAGAAATTAATTAGCGTATAAAATTTGGCTGGGGAGCATTTGGGAAAAACACTACACTTTTCAAGAGCTATTTACCATTATGACTTAAAAAAAAGTGTTTAGTCAGTGCACCCTTTCAATTCTTAAAGACACGGACCTTAACTAAAAAAGGCATACAAAGAGTGCGGACAACTCAAAGAAGCATGCAGAAATGCATGCTTCTAGAACGATAGAAGTAGTAAATGTAACACAAGGAACGAAGATATAAAAAAGATTGACTGCATATCAAAAAGGACACGGCGTTGCTTCCAAACGTGGAAATTGTGGACGACAAACGAAGATGTCAGATATGGATAGGCAAACTTTGGCACAGATTGTACAACGCAAGCACAAGATCACCGCACCGCAAATAGCAGCAGAGTTGAATACCAGTCGGAACGATCCCCTTTTCTGTCATAACAGTTCATCGGGAACTTCATCGTGCCGGTATTTATGCCCGTGCTGCAATCCACAGACATCTGATTGCCAACACCAATGTAACAAAACGTGTAAGGTGGTGCAAAGCACATAAAACTGGGAGGCTAAGGCTGGCAAGGTGTCATGCTTCACATTGTTTCCCATCACTGGTAGAGTGTACGTCCGGCGAAAACCTGCAGAAGCGCACCACTCATACTGTTTGGTTCCGACTGTGATGAATGGCTCTGGATACCTGATGCTGTGGTATTCCTTAGGACCATAACGTACGAATCCATTCTTAGGGACTACCTGCACCCAATGTTGCAGGCATTGTTCCCTAATGCCCGTCCCTGGTTTCAAACAGACAATGCGCCCGTGCATTGTGATAAACGTGTCGATTTGTGGTTTGTAGAGCTTGAGGATAAGGTACAGCAGCTACCCTGGCCATCTCAATCTCCAGATCTCAATATTATTGAACATATGGGGGAATATCTGGAGCAGAAGATCATATGACACTTTCCCCTGCAACATCATTGGCCATTATCGCATGTGCATGACTTGTGTAAGTCTATTCCACGTCGAATTGCTTCTGTTTTGAAAGCTCGCGGTGGATCTACAGCTTATGAATAAAAAGTTCGCCACAAACAGTGTTTCCATTATTTTGATAAACTCCTGTACGTTCGTTCCCCGTACACTTCAATAAGTGGTCGATGGATATGAGAAGGCCAATCTTTCTTTGTCTACAAAATACGAGTTGTACTTCGCTCTCCTCGTGACGCATGCGTTTCAGCCTAGTTGCCATTTTGAACTGTCGCAACGCAGTTGTAATGTGCGCTTGCGTAGAATGCGCAGTGTTGCAGTTCTGGTACATTGCTCTTTGTACTCACGGTTGCTACACTTCCTACAGGTGTATGCTCGTGTAATGGTAAACCCTGATACTTGCCTGAACTCCGTACAGATTCATGGACATGAGATTATGAAATTTCAGCGGTCCCGTTGGCCGAGTGGTCTAAAGCGCTGGTTTCTCTGACCTTTCTTCCAAGACGGACCCGGGTTCTAATTCCGATGAAGCATGGATGACGTGTTTGTCCGATGGCTCTGACTCTGCTTATTTCCAGGAATCGGCCGCGCTATAAATTAGGGACGGGCGACTAATTATTACCCTTAGAGTTGTTCGTGATGGTCGATAAAGCCTGAAAACCAAAAAAGAAAAAAAAAGAGGATTTTTATAGTCTTTTCTGGCTTAGAATGTGACCTCTACTGGGTGTAAATTTATATTTTTATTTGGTCAATATTTCAGCTTCTGCGGATCCGATTAGCAAAAGTCTTAACAGCAGCCAACTTTATCCAAACTCAAATGGTATCTGATTTTCCGGAATCACTATCTTTCCGCTAGCGAGCGTGGGTCTATATTTGCATTTGGCAACTACCTCCGCAATTCTAAAAATCTCATTTGGAAAGTTCTTCGTTTTATTCGATTACTGTTGCTATGGCTACAATTAGCCAGCTTTGCTGATGCGTAACGTTCCCGGCAGAAACGCGAATTTCTATTTCGACGATACCTTCCTTCTCAATTTCTATCGATCTAATGAAAGAAATTTTTTGGTTAGCTCAAACCTTAATCAGGATTATCCACATACCTTCCGATTTTCCAGATATAGTGTTTCCCCGCTAAAGGATGTAACTGTATGTATGCACATTAGTCAAATAGATGTTACAGGCAGATGAATGCGAAATTAATCAAGCAAGTAGACATGCCTCAGAAAATTTGAAAATCTGGCATGTATCTTCATGTAACATCTGTTTGACTATCATTTATTTCTGAAGAGTTATTTCTTCAGGGGATTCGCTTTTTGCCGGCGTGCCGCTAAGATGAAGAATCATATATGCTTCGATTTGTGCACGACGGAGCGTTTCATCTGAGTCCCGATAAACATCCTCAGTTGCTTGGAGGTTCCTTGTTCTGGGTGGTGTAACGGTAACATACTCGAACGTAAATCGGGAGATGCGGGTTCGTTTTCCGTTCCAGGTCAATGTAATTTTCAAGTTTTCTGAGGTATGTATACTTGCTTCAGCATGTATGCATTCAACACTGTACATGCACTACTTATAAGTTCAGCTTTAAAAATTATTTTTCTATTCCATTATTGGAACGATCACAAAGATTATACAGTTGGTGCCTTAAGAATGTGTGAATCAAACAAGAATGGTGCCTGAAAAATTGTTGAACCAAACAAAATCTTGGTAAAATACTTTAATTGTATCATATTGCAAGAATATGAGAATGCAAATGCAGAGTGATTACAAATGATTTTTTCCGATAACAAAAAATAATTGTGAAGAGACAGTTAAGATGCTAGCCCAAGTCGCCGATATTATGTGAAGGAGGAACTCGTACAGTTTTCTTTTTTTTTTTTTTTTTTGCAGCTCTGTTGAAATTACGTAGATCAGGCAGGTGGCGCTAACTTGCTGCACAGAAAAATAATGGCGAATCAGTGAGCAAAAGTGTTCTGCATGTTGGAATTCCACTCGTGTCAATCAGTGATAATAGTGCAGCGATAATTCTTCCTGTGGGGGCTTCATTAAAGATAAATTTTATGCCCCACTGTTGCCTACAACCATTGATGACTTAAAGGGTCGCATAGCAAAAGAAATTTCCGTAGTTCACTTGCGCCTTCTGAAGAATGTCTGGGACGATTTTGAATGCCCTTTTCGATGTCTGTCGCGCGACAGAAGGTACACATGTTTAACTTTAGAACACACACACACACACACACACACAAAAACGTTGTTAGTTGCTCTTTCTTCGTATTTGTTTCACATTTATATGGTCTATGCTTTTCCCTCCGTAAATATTTGTAATCGGAAAGGTCATTTATAATCAGCCTTCATAATGAAATCAGTTCTACGTCTCACAGTGAAATTATTGTTTGTACTAATTTAGTGCAAGCGCAGGTGGACAATATTTTTAAGGTTTATCCAAAATGACAGGTGTGGATCGCTGTCCTGGGTAAACTGATCTCAAAAGTGTGAGCTCCCATGTCCTTCGAATTTATTTTATGTTTAGGTCCTTCAGGCAGGGTATATTAAGTTCAACATGTCTTCACTTCATGGGAAACTGTTATTTAAAATGTTAAATCTACTGTGAGTGTTCTTTTTCATTGATATAATATTACGGTATACACAGTGGCAAATTTTTGATGTTGACGCCTGAAGTAATGGCCGATCCTCTTGTAAGCTTGTGTGTGTGTGCAAATTATATTGAAAAGTATAAAATATATAGTTCCTATTTTATGTATATACTGAATATACCAGTATTAGTCAGCGTCGATTTAAATATACCCTGAAGTGCCAGAAAAACTGGTACAGACGAGCTTATGCAAAATACATAGAAACGTCACCTATGCGCGTACTCGGCTGCGTCCGCCAGTTCGTATACACTTGTGTATAAAGCGATAGACATCCTTGACAGTTGTCAGAACTGTTTTCGGCATGAGAATGACAAGTAATAACGATTTAAGCGATTTTCAACGCGGTGTCATAGTTGGCGCTCGTGAGATGGGCCATAGTATTTCGGAGGTAGAAACGAAGTTCGGATTCTCACGGATAACCATTGCAAGGGTGTCCGAGACTACAAGAATTCCGGCAAAACCTCCGACCTACGATACCAGTGTGGCCGTAAAAAGACATTGGGTGAACGTGACCATCGTCGGTTGTCAAGAATCGTTTCACGCGATAGGTGTGCAACACTCTCGCAGGTATCATCGGAATTCAATGCTGGAGCCTCAACAAGCATCAGCGTCCGGACTGTGCAACGTACCCTGCACGATATGGGCTTTGAGAGCCGACGCCCAACTAGAGTCCCCTTGATGGGTGCACGACATAGAGCTATGCGCCTGACTTGGACACGGCAACACCGCCACTGGACACTTATGACTGGAAACAAGTATCCTGGTCTGACGAGCCGCGTTTCCAACTGCATAGGGCAGATAGAAGGATTCGTGTGTGCCGCAAACCCCATGAAGCCATGGATCCCGCCTGTCAACAGGGAACTGTACCGGCTGGTGGAAGGGGGGGTATAATGGTATAGGGTGTGTTTAGCTGGACTTTACTGGGACCCCTGGTACGTCTACAAACGTCTGTGACCGGCCAACGCAATGTGCGCATCCTTTCTGACGAGGTACACTCGTTCATGTCCTGCATTCATGCTGATGGGTTGGGCCTACACCTCCACACAAATGTCGGGACGCCACATTATGGTTAGAGGAGCATTCATCAGAGTTTGGGTTGTTGCCATTCCCACCCAAGTCCCCAGATCTGAACGTGATAGAACACATTTGGGATGCCATGCAACGCGCTATCGAACACAGAATCCGAGACCTCGGAATACTACACCCGAATTGTGGAACGCTCTGCAGGAAGTATGGTGTGCATTGCCTACAGCATATTTCCAGAATCCAGAAGCTATACCCCGTCGTATTCTGCAGTCCTGCGCTCCCGTGGGGGACCTACCAAGTATAAGACTGGTGTACCAGTTTTTCTGGCACTTCAGTGTATATATATATACACACACTGAAGAGCAATTGAATTAGAGACAGCTGGCGTTATGCAAATGTGGCGCTGTGGGCGGCCCTGTAAACGAAAACGACATGACGTATGCAGCGATCCGACAATATAAGGAGTGATGCGACGGGAATCAGTTAGAGTCTGTCACAGTATGGGTAAGACGAAGGATCTAAGCGCATTTGATCGTGGGCAAATTGTCGGGGCCCGACGAATGGGTCACTCCATCTCGGAAGTCGTGCAGGCACTGGGATTTTCACGAGCCACTGTCTCACGGGTGCACCGTGAGTACATCGAATCCGGTAAAACCATCCCAGCAAGGGCCAACTGCCGTGGACAACAGCGTGTGGATGAGTAGGGTCATCGTCGGCTAGCTCGCATTGTAAGAGCGGATAGACGGGTCACAGTGCAAGAAATCACTCGGCAATTTAACGCTAGCGCACAAAAACGTGTAAGCAGCCACACCATCCAGAACCATCTCCTCGCTATGGGGTACAGAAGCCATCGTCCCACGAGTGTACCGCTGCTGACCGCACATCACAGGGTGCAAAGATTAGCATGGGCGCGGGAACATCGCCACTGGACCCTAAACATGTGGAAAAATGTTGCCTGGACTGATGAGTCGAGATTCACGTTGGTACATGCGGATGGCAGGATACGAGTACGGCGCAAACCACATGAAGCGTTGGATCCTACTTGCCAGCGGGGTACTCTTCAAGCTGGTGAGGGTGGCATTCTCGTCTGGGGACTGTTTACGTATACTGAAATGGGACCCCTGGTACGTGTGACATCGTACCTCACAGGTCTACGTTACCGGGATATCCTGGACGACCATTTGCACCCGTTTGTGCGTCTTCAACATCCCACTGGGGACCTCATCCTGCAACACGACAATGCAGCTCCCGAATTGTATCTGAATGGTTGGATGAACACTCCACCGATGTGACCTTGCTTCCTTGGCCAGCTAGGTCACCTGACCTCAATCCCATCGAGCACATCTGGGATGCCGTCGAGAGAGATGTTCGAGGCTCTGACCCCCTCCATCAAATCTTCGTGAACTGTGGGAGCTTGTTCAGGGGTCGTGGATCCGTATGGCTTCCCAACACTTCCGGTGTCTTGTCGAGACCATGCCGAGACGAATCGACGCCGTCATCAGGGCGAAAGGTGGTGCTACAAGTTACTAGACAGGTATCTCTAATTCAATTGCTCTTCAGTGTATATACACACACTGCTGGCCACCCAAAATGCAACATCAAGAAGGAAGCATCCGATTGGCCTGAAATTCGCAGCAAGCGTCGCCCGCAAGAGGACATGCAAACGATTAGTATTGCACGGTATATGCAAATCATGTGCGCCCGGCACGCCACCGAGAAGCACTATATGAAGGGTGCACAGAAGTCGGGGTGTAAGTAGTGGAAGTGTGTTGTGCTGCCGGACCTGTGCGTGGGAAGCTTCCTGATGCCTTGTCGCAGAATACGGCAGTCATTCCAGCACGTTTCGGAGTTCGACAGAGGACAAATAGTGGCTTATCGCGACAGCGGTTTATCGTACCGAGACATCGGCGCCCGTGTGGGAAGACATCCAGCCACAGTGAGGAGAGTATGGATTCGGTGCGTGCAGGAGGGACGGACGGAACGACGTGAGCGATTGCCGCAGCCGCGGCACTCCACCTAACGAGAGGGCCGGCATGTTGTGCGGCGGGCATTGACGGCTAGCACCGCCACATCATGAACGTTAGCGCAGGAATTAGGGTGTGTTGCGCAACAACCTGTGCAGCACGTACCGTTCGACGTCGTCTGCAGCAGCGGGGAGTTGTCGCACGGCGCCCATTGCTCCGATTACCATTGACGTTACACCACCGGCGAGTGCGGCGGCAGTGGGCCGTTGAACGTTGCACCTAGACTACGGAATGCCACGACATTGTCTTCTCCGACGAATCCCGCTTCTGCCTGCAACACCACGATGGTCGGATCCGCGTGTGGCGGCACCGCGGCGAGAGACTGTATGATGCCTGCATTATGCATCGCCATACCGGTCCGTCGCCTGGCGTTATGGTTTAGGGCGCAATTGGATATAAAACCCGCACCCCTCTGGTACACATCACCGGTACACTCAACAGCCATCGCTATATCTCCGACGTTTTGGAGCCTGTAGTCCTCCCTTACTTGCAGGACCTGCCAGCGGCCACGTTTCAACAGGACAATGCGCGCCCGCACGTGGCACGCATCGTGCAAGAATTTTTCACGGCCCACCAGGTGTCACTGCTGCCGTGGCCCGCCTGTTCTCCCGATATGTTGCCCATCGAACACGTCTGGTCGCTGATCGGTAACCGAGTGGCCCGGCAAGCACCACCCACGGCTACGCCTGATGAACTGTGGGAACGTGTGGAAGCATCCTGGACCGACATACCCCAAGCCCACATCCAAAGGCTCTTTCGTTCGATGCCGCGGCGTGTAGCGGCCGTTAATGCCAGCCATGGGGGCCACACGAACTATTGATGTCTGCGTGTTCCGCAAGTCGCACGGGCCTGTAAGCATAATCGTTTCATCTTTCTATCTGTTGTTATGTATCCAGTAAATCTGGCTTTGGTATCTCCTGTCCTTCTTGTTGTTGCATTAGTAGGGGAAAATGGAGAGTTCTATTGCAGGGACAGCGCCCCCCCCCATAGACTTAACATTGGCTGTCTAAGAGGCTGTCCCCGGCTGTTCACGAGACTGCCCAAGCTGTCCACTTGTCAGATTTTTTGTCACGTGATCGTCATAATGATGTGCTGCCCCCTAGCGGTGCTTCCTAGAACTTTCGATGGATCTTTGATTTTGAGGGATGGCAACGACCGAGTGTGGAAAGTGGATGGACAATGGGGATGTGTGCTTGATGTGCTGCCCCCTAGCGGTGCGTCTTGGAACTTCTAATGGATCTTTGATTTTGAGAGATGGCTACGACCGAGTGAGAAAGGGGATGTGTACTTGATGTGCTGCCCCTAGCGGTGCTTCTTGGAACTTTATTATTTCGATGAATCTTTGATTTTGGGGGATGGCAACGACCGAGTGGGGAAAGGGCGCTGCGTAAGTGTTAGATATGATGGTGTTTCTTGGAACTTTATTTTTTCGGGAAAGTTTTGCCTCGTGGACAGCTAATGTTAAGTCTATGGGGCGCTGGCTGTCCCTGCAATAGAACTGTCCATTTTCCTCTACTTGCATTTTGGGTGGCCAGCAGTGTATATAAGAATGTAGTCAGCAGTTAACATAAAGCTAATAATATTGCATTGGAACAAACCTGAATTTTATTTTAACAATTTTGCAAATGTTCTTGGTGGCTGCCACGTGTTACGCGACAAACATCCCACCTATAACAAATTTTATGCTATACCTTTAAAATCATTTCATCATTCACAGTAGCAGCAGATGTACATTACAATCTTTTCGTTGAGTTCTTTAATGGTAGTTGGTAGATATCCGTTTCCATTCCGCATATATGCAAGTTATGTTTTTGCCTTTCCGCTAATGTGAAGTGATGCCTCATCGTTAAAGACAACTCGCGTAAGAAAGTCCTCTGTTCTATTATGTTGCTTTACAATTCACGCCGGTGCTTCTGGTCACTGTCTGACAGTGACCAGAAGCACCTGCATGAACACTAGCTACAGTTAGCTGTGTTCATGCTGCAGCTACAGTTAGCTGGTGTTCATGCCGAATTGAGCCCCAGCTGCAGTTTCTATGGTTTCATGCTTAGTCGTTTACTCAAGGTACGCCACATAGTTGGTTTGAGCACCTGAAGTTCCATCCTCGCTATCCTAATCGATTTACGTGGACTTCTGAGGTATGTCCAGTACACGTTCAACTGTTGTTTCGGAAACAGCTGGCAGAACTTGACCTAATACACGATGCGCTGTATATCTTGTCGATATAAAGCGTGAATGTTATTCGGTGATAAAAGAACATGCAGGAGGCACCTTTTGATACTTTGGTTCAAAAAGCCGCTGTACGGCAGTAGCGGAATGACACATGCTGCACGCTCACTGCCAGTGAAGTTTGCCATTTTAGATATCTGACTACACTAGCGCCATCTGTTTAAGATCGCGATAACCACACTGCGTTAATCAGAATATGTAGGTTTTTACCAGTATAATATAATTTGTTTTATGTTAATTGCTGCGTTCGTTCCTAAGTTACGATTTTTTTTTTAAAATCGGCTGCTAATTTTGGTCCATCATGCACAGTAAGCCATTGTCAGAAAATGCTGCGATTACAAACATGCTGATATTGTAATTTGATCTTTCGCTGCTGCAAAATTTCCGCCATTGGCCTAATCCTTGTGAACATATGCCACAATAAGCCACTGGGTTATATATACCTTATGAAATTGCCTCTAAGTGTCAATCGATGCTACATTTCGCTGCTTTAGATTGGTTTTGTCAAGTTCATATGGTCTTTAGTACATAGGAAACTGTTATTTAAAATATTACGCTGACTATGAGTGTTTGTTTCTATAATATGGTGTACCTAATAAAGTGGCCACTCAGTGTACGTTAACTGACGCAATATTTCAGTGCTTCAGATAGATTACGTCAGGTTAAGTTTACTTTGTCTTCAGTGCATGCGGAACTGTTATTTAAAATGTTACGCTGACTAATGCTGCCCATTGTCATATTATGACGGTAGCCAATGCCATGTTTTTGGAAGTACTGAGGCGATTGCCGCATTGTTGAAAAAGTAATTGTGTTGTGTCGTACCTTAAAACTCCCTAGGATGCTTATACAAATAAGACGTGAGTGTCATTGTTAGACCGGAAACAGATTTCTGGACCAAAATTTTTTTATTACATAGCAATACCGAAGGCGTTATATTGCACTGCGTAAAAGTATCAAAATACAGCAATGTGTAAGGAAAGTCGGCATTCACAGTGAAGCCTCTTTAATATCACGGAGAGAAGATAACGTTACAGAATATACGACGACGTTAGAAAGGCAGTTTGATCTTGGTTGCATCTGATGTCAAAGTAATTTTGAAGCAAGGCGGTTTCATCTACTTGTCTCAGAGTGGGCGGCGTGGCTGAACGTGTTTGTGGACTAAGTTTAAATAAGCCGATTTAATTTGTGTTTTATTTACGTCACCTCATTTTCCATTCGGGAATTTCAAGTTTGTATGTTTTTTTTTTTTGTTTTTTTTACTTGGTAAGAATGAATAATAATTTTTATCTGTGCCGTACCTGGTGTATTATTAGGGTGACTGCGTTTCTTGTTGCGCGATGGGAACTGAGGTCTTAAAAATTTCGACATTCATGAGCACAACGACGATGTTTGCACTTGTAAAATAAAAAGTGTACCGGATTCTGTGTTTTAATGATATAACTTTCTGTTAAGAAATCAAATTGCTGTCTCTTTCTTTTCTTTTTCTTCTTAGCTTTTAGTAGTTTTAGTTTGATTTGGATACACATTTCCAGCTGTGAGAACTATGCATGCAGGGTAAAAAAAGAACGTAGACATTGGGGAAAACATGCTACAACCGCGGAACTTTACAAATAGCTGGTGTGCGTGCTGGTATGCAAATGATCCACGTTTGGTGCGAGTGCGCATAACCGCACACCGTATGGTGGCGCTGCAAGCACGAACCGGCAGCCTTATAAACCGGCGTGTAGCCCGTGCCCCATGAAAGAGAAAAACACCAGCCGACGCAAGCAACAGTACAGTGTGACAAGAATGCCGGGTAGACGCCAGAGACGTCGATTTACGAAACTTACGGACTTTAAGAGAGGCCTGATCATCGGGCTGAAAACCGCAGGGTGGTCGGCGCGCCGTATTGCCCGTCACGTGAATCGTTCTGACCATACCGTCCGGCTGTGTTGGGAGCAGTGGACACGTGACGGCACTGCCACACGGCGGAGCGGCTCCGGACGGACCAGGAGGACCACCGGTAGAAAGGATCGACGGATCGTGCGCCAGACACGAACGGATCCCACGGGGACCCGGTCCACTATGCAGGCAGATGTAGCGGCTGCCGTGTGCCCACGAACCATTTCCCGACGCCTCGCGGAAGCGAATATGCGATCCCAGCGCCCCTTACGTGTGCTGCAATTAACACCGGAACAACGCCGGCTCCATGTGGAGTGGTGCCAGGCCAGAGCGACGTGGAACGCCACATACTGGCGACGTGTTGTGTTTAACGGTTCTAGTACAAAACACCGACAATCAAATTACCGACAAATCAAAATACCGAAACACCGACAAATCATAACACCGACAAATCATAACACCGACAGTTCAAAACACCGACAATCAGAACACCGACAAATCCTAACCGAGACAACCATAACACCGACAATTATATGGAATAATATAATTGTCCGACGAGTAGAAGAACTTTATTCCGAGCGATGCAACAACAGAGTGGGTGGGAAAGGGGATGGCAACACCCAATCGTTGGATGTGGTTACCCCTAGCGGTAAACGACGGAACTTCATACATTTTTATTCTGACCGATGGCAACATATTTTTATTCCGAGCGATGGCAACATCGGAGTGGATGAGTGGGAAGGGGGATGCATAGGTGTTGGATATGTCGATGCTTATGTGCTGCCTCTAGCGGTGAACGATGGAACTTTATTATTTTTATTACGAAAGATGTCAACATGGGAGTGGATGCACAAATGGCTGGACGATTGAAGGGGATAACAACAACGAAACGATGCTTATGTGCTGCCCCTAGTGGTGAACGATGCAACTGCATAAATTTTTATTCCGAGCGAAGGCAACATCTAAGTGGATGATTGGGAAGGGGGATATGCGGTGTTGGATATGTCGATGCCTATATGCTGGCCCTAGCGGTGAACGATGGAACTTTATTGTTTTTATTCCGAGAGATGGCAACATCGGAGTGGATGCACAAATAGGTGGGTGATAGAAGGGGATGACAACAACCAAACGAGGCTTATGTTCTGCCCCTAGTGGTGAACGACCGAACTTTATAAATTGTTATTCCGAGTGATGGCAACATCTGAGTGCATGGATAGGAAGGGGGATGCATAGGTGTTGGACATGTCGATTCTTATGTGCTGCCCCTAGAGGTGAACGATGGAACTTTATTATTTTTATTCCGAGAGATGGCAACATCGGAGTGGATGCACAAATGTGTGGGTGATAGAAGGGGATGACAGCAACCAAACGAGGCTTATGTTCTGCCCCTAGTGGTGAACGACGGAACTTTATAAATTGTTATTCCGAGAGATGGCAACATCTGAGTGCATGGGTAGGAAGGGGGATGCATAGGTGTTGGACATGTCGATTCTTATGTGCTGCCCCTAGAGGTGAACGATGGAACTTTATTATTTTTATTCCGAGAATGGCAACATCGGAGTGGATGCACAAATGTGTGGGTGATAGAAGGGGATGACAACAACCAAACGGTGCTTATGTGCTGTCCCTAGTGGTGAACGACGGACTTTATGAAGTTTTATTCCAAGCGAAGGCAACATATTTTTATTCCGAGCGATGGCAACATCGGAGTGGATGAGTGGGAAGGGCGATGCATAGATGTTGGACATGTCGATGCTTATGTGCTGCCTCTAGCGGTGAACGATGGAACTGCACTAATGTTTGTTCCGACCGATGGCAAGATCTGAGTGGATGTGTGGGAAGGGGTTGCATAGATGTTGGATATGTCGATGCTTATGTGCTGCCCTAGTGTTGAACGATGGAACTTTATTATTTTTATTCCGAAAGATGGCAACATTGTAGTGGATGCACAAATGGGTATGTGATAGAAGGGAATGATAACAACCAAACGATGCTTATGGAAGAAACTGTACAATTTTCAAGGGCATTGTGTCTCAAATATTTCAGTATCTTAGGAACCAGCTATTTCTTTTTATGTGACAAAAATCATGTTTCCATGGCAAGTACCATTATCCATATATTGATAAAAAAAAAGTCAGTTTATTGTAATTTAATTTGTGGAAGTAATAGTTATAATTTGTAATATAAATTTATTGTTTGCTGTCACCTGCCAGGAAACAATCTAGTATTCTATCCCAAAGAACAGGATCAGCCATAGTTATGTTTGCATGTAGTCTAGGCATTTGCCCCTGATTACCTCCAGTTCATCTACATACACTGAGTGGCCACTTTATTACGACCACCGTGAGCAACTTAATGGGCTATAAGCAGTCGCCCGTCCCTAATTTAGGGTCACTGGTTCCAGCGAAGGGAGAGAGAGACAGTGCCGTAAAACAAACACAGCATCCATGCCTCACCGGGATTTGAACCCGGACCCCTTTCGGACGAATGATCAGAGGTCATCGCTTAGACCACTGTGAAATCACTCACTTTTGCCACCTCATTTCCCTCCAATGAAACGTGATGTTCGGTTAAATTTTCTTGAGATATACCATGAGAAGTGGATGCAGCTAAATTGGCAGCAAAAGAAGAAGCGTTGTTGTTCATTTCATAAGCACTTCCTTCCTTTTCGAAGATCGTAAGAAGACAACGGCTACAATAAAATCAACAGAGGGCAATGTGAATCAGAAATTCGGCGATAGAAAATATCCGACGTCGAAGGAACGGCGCAGCGAAGAAGTTGCCTCTTCAAATGACCGAGTTCAACGCTAGGGTGCAGCAACACATAAGCATCGTTTCGTTTTTGTCATACCCTTCTATCACCCACCCATTTGTGCATCCATTCTGATGTTACCATCTCTCGGAATAAAAATAATAAAGTACTATCGTTCACCTCTAGCGGGAGCACATAAGCATCAACATATCCAACACCTATGCACCCTTTCCCACCCATCCACTCAGATGTTGCTATTGCTCGGAATAAAAATATGTTGCCGTCGGTCGGAATAGAAATCAATGAAGTTCCTTCGTTCACCGCTAAGGACAGCACATAAACATCCACATATCCAACACCTATGCATCCCCCTTCCCACCCATCCATTCAGATGTTGCCATTACTCGGAATTAAAATGTGTTGCCAGAGGTCGGAATAAAAATGTATGCAGTTCTATTGTTCACCGCTAGGGACAGCACATAAGCATCCACATATCCAACACCTTTGCATCCTCTTTCCCACCCATCCACTCAGATGTTGCTATTGCAACGAATAAAAATATGTTACCGTCCCTCGGAATAAAAAATTATGCAGTTCTATTGTTCACCGCTAGGGGCTGCACATAATCATCGACATATCCAACACCTATGCATTCCCCTTCCCACCATTGCTCGGAATAAAAATATGTTGCCATTGGTCGGAATAGACTTCCAAAAAGTTCCATCGTCCACCGCTTGGGGCATCATATAAGCATCCACATATCCAACACCTTTGCATCCCCTTGCCCACCCATCCACTCAGATGTTGCCATCGCTCGAAATAAAAACATGTTGCCGTCGGGGGAATAGAAATAAATAAAGTTATATCGTTCACCGCTAGGGGACATGAACATGCACATATCCAACGCTTATGCATCCCCTTCCCACCCATCCACTCAGATGTTGCCATTGCTCAGAATTAAAATATGTTGCCAGATGTCGGAATAAAAATTTATGCAGTTCTATTGTTCACCGCTAGGGGCAGCACATAAGCATCGACATATCCAACTCCTATGCATTCCAATTCCCACCCATCCACTCAGATGTTGCTATATCTCGGAATAAAAATATGTTGCCGTCGGTCGGAATAGAAATGAATAAAGTTGCATCGTTCACCGCTAGGGGGAAGCACATCTATTCGTTGGGTGTTGTCATCCCCCATACCACCCACTGTGATTTTGCAATCGCTCGGAATAAAGTTCATCTACTCGCCGGCTTAGAGTCCATATAATTGTCGGTGTTTTGAAATGTCGGTGTTATGATTGTCGGTGTTTTGAACTGTCGGTGTTATAATTTGTCGGTGTTTTGATTGTCGGTGTTTTGAACTGTCGGTGTTTTGATTGTCGGTGTTTTGAACTGTCGGTGTTATGATTGTCGGTGTTTCGACATGTCGGCGTTTTGAACTGTCGGTGTTTTGATTGTCGGCGTTTTGACCGGCATCCTGTTTAACGATGAGTGCCGCTTTACCTTGAATGTGACCGTGGCTTACGAGTCTTTCTGGCTCAGTGGTTAAGCTCGGGGTTTCTGCTGAGCCAATCCAAACGACCGCGGAACGAATCCCACCGCTGCGAAAGGAATCTCTGGTGTAAGGGCCGAAAATTTCAGGTTCTTCGATTTTGCGAAATTTCTGTATAAAAATGGAAAAACCGTAAACGCACTTTTCTGAAGTAAACGGAATTACTGACCACGGAAAAATCTGTAAAAATACGGAAGTTACAAAAAAATAAAATAAAAAAAAAAAGAATGGGAGCTTTTGAAAACGGAAATTTTGTTAAAAGACGGACACCTACCGTCAACTTTACTGCACGTTATTTTCAGGAATTTTCCGTGAATTCACACCACTTATTTTTTATAATGTATGCCGTCCTAGGGATCTTCATCTGAAACCGTTGAACAACGCGCGCGCGCGTGTGTTTGTGTGTAAGACAGAGAAAGCGAAGAGCGGGAGCTTAATAAAGAAGCAGTTTTTGCAGTGTAAACAATGGTTATGGCGTGACAAGATGAGAACTTAGACCATGAACAAATAGAAAACTGCTTCTTGTGAAAGGCTAATCTTGATACAATAAGAAGAGGAAAGCTTTCATTTCTTTTGTTATTTCCAACAAAGGACTGAATTTGCATTTTCCTTTGTTGTAAACAACAAAAGAGTTGAAAATGCGTGATTTATCAAAGGTACACAAGCAAGGGTTAAAAAAGCGTAGTTCGTTGTTGTTCATTTTTTAATGCTCCGGTGCTAAGTTTTTTGGTATGCGTAAAATTATTTGAATTTGTAAGACTCAAATTTTATGAGTATTAAAATTAATACTCTGTTAGGAATATCAGATAACATGCTGTACAGCGGGTACCTCCCCCCCTCTCCTTTTCCCAACATTATTCCGGGAATTTTCACCCTGTCTGAGGCATCAGTTCCCGGTACAGAAAACGTGTCAAGTGTTGAAGACCTTGTGCAAGATGAACTTATCATAGCTAACTTCAGGTGTCGGCTTCCACCGTTGAGACTTCATGCTTGAAAGATGTTGGTTGTCTTATTTAGGTGTTAAGCAGCTTACATCGTAAAAGATGAGTTAATTGTATGCAAAACAGACAAAAGCCTACGAACAGTAAATTCAGATCGCTGTTCGGTTGTTTTTGCGGTGAATATTTATCCGAAATTAATTGAAAAACCGAGCAAAAAATTATTACCAAACTGCAAGACTTTTTCCAGATGATAAATAAATAGCATCAACGATGACGTTACAAGGAACCCACGGGTGTTGGAGTTCAAAGACGAATTGAAAAAATAAAAAAAAAATTGTTCTGGCGGGAAGGCCATTATAAAATGCACTTTTTTTCCTTTTTAACACAGGGGTAAGCGGAGTAAGTAATTTATTTTGCGCACAAACGAAAAGAACCGCCATATCTTTCTTTAGGCACCAATGAGCAGTAAAACGTTAATTTTATAAAACTGTCGTGTTCTTTCTTTCTCTTTTTTTCTTTTTTTTTGCATTGAATGTAATTGCTATATTAAATAATTTAATGATTTCAGGTATATATCTCCGAGTTTTGGGGAAGTAGTCTTTCCTAAGAAGAAAAGTTGCATCCGAAGAAGAGTGAAAATATTTTACAGCGATCGAAAATGAAGACACTATAAAAGTAATTAAAGGTATGTAATATTTATTTAATGTGTCAGCAAACTTAATTTTTGGAAGGCGTTAATTCTGAGTTTGAGTGCTCGAAATATTGCAGAGGATGTAAATTTAAAGCAAATATATATGTAGTCTACAGGTTAAATACGTAGGCAGATTTCATAATGTGTCTTTCTTTTTTTTCTTTTTTTTTTTTTTTTTTTCTGGCTGTCTCCAGTCCCTTGGAAGCAGTGTACTCTAAAATTTGGAATGGCCTTCGGTGATCATATTGATCGCTTCATTACAGGGTGAAAGGTAATGTGTAGACTTTCGGAGTACACTCCCTCGTGACTTGAAGTTATGTTTCCATATGTGATTAGTGGAAATCGATAATCAATTATGCTTAATCATTTCACTGCTGGAATTTTTCTTTAAGTACACCATGAGCATCATCAAAGGCTACAGCTAGTCGTGCATCTCTGATTCAGGGTATTATCGAAGTCAAATTACGGCCTGACGCCTCCATTTGTTCCGCCGAACAAGTGGCATCGCATCAGGAAAGAGATACCGATATTAAAAATATTTTGTTTTGATATAGATCTGTAATTTCACTTTTTGTGCGTTCAGAATGATGTAGGTACGGCGAATCTGTGTACGCCGAAACGAAATACCTTTTGTATATTGTACATTACATTACAGTGGCGTATCTTGGGTCCGAGACCTGGGCTATCTCCCCCCCCCCTCCTCCCAGTACTTTTTTGTTTGCGAAGTTTATTTTTCAGTTGTTAAGTAATAGAAATTGCTTTTTTTCTAAATTTTTGGTACATGCTATTGCCAGCATGATGCCAAATAATTATAAGGATTAGGATTTGAACACTTCTTTGTGCATGAACTCTACTCTTCTTCTGAATACTTTACTCCAGTTCTTTCCTTTTGTGTGGATTTGAGTGTTAAGTTTCCATAAAAGTTTCTTCCGAGTACTTTTTCATATTTAAAAAGACTGTTTTTCTCTATTAACAAAACAGCCAAGTTACTCAAATGTAAATGTCCTTGTGTGGTTCTAAGATATATTTTGATAATTTTTAATGCAGAAAAACTTCTTTTGGCAGTTGCAGTTGTTGATGGAAACTTTAACATTAGGTCTGCTAATTTGCACGCCTCAATAAACACAATGTCTAACAATTTAGTCACCTTTATGTAACAAGTAAATGTCTCTTATTGATTTCTTTTTGTATTCATTAAAGGAATGAAACACCTTTTAGTTCATTTTTTAGTCGAGCTGTATTAAAATTTGAAGCATAGAGTTCTTTAAGTTCTGACAGTAGATGTTCAGGAAAGCTTTCACAAAATTTATCAAAACAGTTCGAATCCAACAAAGCTACGAATTTAAAATATAATATCACTGATTTTAATTCATTGACACTTCACACAAACTGAAACAACTCTCACAAAACACGTGCTATTACGAGCGGGGGCATTCCGGTGACTAATGTAGTCCTAAATCTTCTCTTTTCTGAGCGAACCGTTGCCCAAAGCAATGGCCCATTCCCCTTCATCAGCTCATTCATGTTGTCATGGAAACGCTAGCTGGCGATCGTTCCGAAGGTTTTCGAATCAGAAGAGCGAAGACTGACTGGTAGAGCTGTTTGCGTCACGATGGCACCATCCAGCCACTAGGAGACCCGTTGGTCTTCGCTCTCCAGTCTGATTCTCTTAGTCAAAAGAAGCGAATCCGCACGTGTTTTTTTCGCAGCGAAAGCATCGAAATATCTTAATACCGTTGATAATTGGATTTTCATTTGTGTATATCTAATTGACTTTAATTTGTGCCTTTTCTGGGCTTCGTAATTTGTGCTTTTTCTGGCATTCCCATACTTAACCAAAGTGCTGGAAATGAGCTGAATAAAGAAACCCCACGTTCCAGGAGCGATGCGACACTAAAGGAAAAAGGAGCATTAAATTTGAATAAAAAATTTCACAATGCATTATACATTTCAATTAATGACGCCATCTTGTATAATTTGTTCGTCGTTTCAAAAATAAAAATTATCCTTCTTCTCTCACAAAGCTGTAATAAGGTGTTTGGTGAAAGCGAAGTTCACGACAGGAGCTGATCGCCGACCGTCTGGTGGACCTCCTCCGCGGTACGCTAGACGGTCGAGAGACTAGAAATTATTTTAGGAGATAAAATTTTTCTTTTCAAATCGAAGTCATAATAGACATGTCAGTTAAAATAAATGGATATTTCAGACAGAGCCGAGTTTCTTTATTTTGTCGCCTAAGACAAATAATTGCATATCTCCGCCTCAAATACGACCTGACTTTTTTCCTTTCCAATGTTTATTAGTAGTGTACACTTTTAATTGCACCGGTATTTGAACGGTCTTTTCAACAAGAAACGTACTTCTGAATAAAGAACACAGCTCTGACTTCAGCTAAATGTGAGTATTTCTTTTTAAAGTTTAATGACAAAATTTCCTTATATGGGTTTATATATACTGCGAATGGGTTTGTGCATATTAAAATTTTATGGCATTCACTAGTACGTTGGGTTCCGGCAGCGAAAAATTCCCATTTCGACCTCTGCGTAACCCCGTATTGATTGTACATCGATGGACGGCCATGTCTTAACTTTTAAATGTCGGATGCAAATTCCATCGTGTAGCGACTCTGGCTGGCGGATTTAATTTTGCTAGGTTTGAACTTGCGCTGCTTCCGAACATAAAATATCTTGTGTTTCTTGAACTATTCATGGTGAAACGTTTAAATAAAAAGCATTTTGTGGTAATTTCTTGGAAAATTGACAGGAACATGAAGTACATACCGTCTGCAGAAAAAGAAAATAGTCAGATGTGTAGATCTAATGAAAAATCAGTATTATTTGACGTATACAATCTAGGTATTTTATGTTAGTATTTTTAATAGTACGTTTCTGTAAATATTTTTTAAACCTTTTTCTTGCGCTCTAACGTTTTTTACTTTTGTTTCCGGATTTAACGACCTGCGTGGGCAACTCTGAGGGTTATACGTATAGGCGCCCGTCCCTAATTTAGGGACACCAGTTCAAGGGCAGGTAGAGAGCCAGGGTAGTAACACAAAAAACATCACCTATGCCTCATTTAGGATTCCAATTCGGCTTGGTGGCGCAGTGGTCTAAGCCAGTGCTCCGCAACCTTTTCCTACTTGCAGCACACCATACATTTATCCATGACTCATCACGGCACACCAAAATGTTAATCCCCTCAAAAACTTATGATATGACACTATTAATAAAAATACGTAATGTAATCAACCTATTAATATTAGGACGGAACACTCCGTACAAGGAACTTGTCCATCTTGAAAAAATAAAATAGTTTAATATTAATAGACAATAGCAAGACTGACTAGCTATCACAATTTACGGACTACTTCAGAGCACAGCTGTGACAGAACTGAAATATTTGTAAGACGCGGGACCTATACTCTTCAAAGGGAAGAAGGGACACATATACTGACTTATTTAAAATAAAGTCTAACAATGGGTGGGTGCATCGGTACAGGAAAAAGGTAATAAAGTTGAAGAAGCACTAACAAACAGGGACAAATACCAAAACAATGTAATAAAGTAATAAAAGACAGGGAAAGTTTTGCTAATCCCAGCACTTTTAGGGAAAAGCGTACACAGAACATGCGGCAAGTGTAACAAAGAAGCCGCATAGCGAGGCGGTAGAGGCGAGAAATACAAGTATATCAATAAGCAAAACTACAATATAACAACAACTGGGAGTAAATAATTTACATTTTAATTTATTGGAATACATAACAATTGGCGACATGTAATAAAGAATAAACAAACATTATCTTATTTAATCAGTGCAGCGGCAGAGAATGAAATACAAGCACATGGAACACAGTAACTGGGATAAAATTGAAAAATAAAACTCTACAATTAATTTCTTACAATAGGATAATAGGTAGAAGTTCTCGTCACACCTTTCACCTTGTGGGGGCACACCGGTTGCGTAACACTGGTCTAAGCTATGGATTATGACCATTCGTCCGGAAGGGGTCCGGTTTCGAATCCCGGTGAGGCACGGATGTTGTGTTTGTCTTACGGCACTGGCTCTCTCCCTTCCCTGGAGCCAGTGGCATTAAATTAGGGACGGGCGACTGCTTATAGCCCATTGAGTTGCTCACGGTGGTCGTTAAACCTGCAATAAAAAAAGAGTAATGTATTTAAACACGATAGATACAGTATCATTTTCCACCTGTGTTGGGGGTTTTCTCTATTATAAATGGGGAGGGGTTAGTTTAGTTACTGTAATGAGTTCGATTGCGGCTTCAATTCCAACACTTTCCCCCATAAAATCTTAAGTTGACCATTCTTGAATTTTTTCAAGAACGGAACTCTCGCGGTTGGGAAGGCTGTATTTTTTGTTTCTCTGATATATAACTTCATTTTTCTCGAAATAGAACTAATCAATACATCGAGATAATTAGCTCTTTATTTTTCTATAAATGCCACCAAGTGTTCAGTGTTTTGCTCTTATCATATGCTTTGCCCATAGATGAATTTCAGTGCATGACACTGGTTTTGTTTGTGTGAGGATGGCGTAGTGGTCAGCGTTCGTTACAGCCACGGAGAAGGCCTCAGGTTCGATCCCAGGCAGGTACGAACGCTTGAACCTCTAAATACCCGCCATGCGTCGGATGGACACGTTAAGCCGTCGGGCCCCGGTTACTGGCCCCCGGTAATAAATAAGGGCGTCTTCCTCCCCTTTCTACCTCGCTTCCGTGTCACTTGCCTATTGGGCACTCTAGCTCAAATCTCCCAGCTTCCTATTTCTAAGGGTTGTTTAAGACCTGGGGTCAGACACTCTCTTCCTAAAAGCCTCTTCATCTGATCTGATCTGGTTTTGTTTGTGAAAAACTTTTGCAAAGAAGTATTTGTAAAGCTTAACTGTATATCGAACTTGTCCGATGAACGTTTACCATCAATTTTGACGAAAGGGAAAAACTTTGAACCACAGTTCAATGCAGATTTGTCAGTAAAACCGTACTGTCTGGCTCACGCGAAAAATGATGCTTCTTTAATTAATTCTTGCATTTCTGTGATACAAGTTTGTGGGATTTAAAAATGAAATAATATGAAAAAAAAATGCGAAATGATTTTGAATGTGCTGAGAAATTTCCTCTGTGATCCCAGACACTTGCATTGAATATGCAGCTGCGTATGTCCTTGATTTAGAATTTACGCGTAGTAGGACACAGAATTTGTGGATTATAAAAACAAAATATTTAATGTTAACAAAAATTGGAAGTGATTTTGAATATGTTAGGAAATTTCTTTTGTGATGCCGTACACTTTCATTGAATATACAGCTGAGCTACATTTGTTCCTGATTTAGAATTCAGTATGACAGCAGGTTTTTCATTTATTTATTTGTTTATTTTATTTTATTGATTTACTTTTGACGATTTGGGGCATATCGAATTTTCTTGAAAACATTATAAGACGAACCCGTAATATGGCCCTCGTCACAAAGTTCGTTCACTCCTCATCTAGGTAATGAAAATACCCGGAACCGCCCGAAATACAAATAAAATGCCTGTCTCTCTCTCTCTCTCACAGCGTGGGGAGCTGTCGTAGAAATAATTTTATATAAGTCATTTCAACTGACTTCTTAAATATCTTCATTGTATTCAAACCAACATCCTGTTACGTTTTCATTTATAGAAATATGCAGTCATATGGGATATGATCAGGAGAATATGGTGAATGGTCGTAAAGTTTTCTTTTTTTAACTTCTGTGAGAAGGTTCATTATCAGGATTATTTAGTGCTGTATTGACGCAGATTATTTTAGTTACAGAAATTTGAAAGTCACATGGGACAAGATCAAACGGATGGAGCGGATCAATGGTCTTTAATCTTTTTTTAACCACGAGTCATATTACTTGAAGCAACTTTTTCGAGACCGAACCTAACAGACCTTGACCTTACGGAAACAATATAGCTGGCATTTACTTCATCATAAACATGGGAATCTGTTTCACATTTCCTTTAGTTACCCAGCGGTATATTCTTTAGCATTTTTCCTAATATTTTAATGAGGATTTAAGTGCATTTTTGAGCATAAAGAGATGAGACATGTACTGACTGTTTTCCTGCTTCGATATATGTTGTTTTGTTCTATTATTATTATTATTATTAAGGCCAAAACTTCCTGACCTAATAGAAAAAGTTGCTCGTGGGGCGCAACTCGCAGTTTGTTGAAGATTACTCTGGTGGATTATCTTAGAGCTACTTCTTTTTTTTTTTTAATTGTGTAGAAAGGGGTATTATCATTGCTCTTTGGTGCTTTTCATCTCAGTTTTTTCCAGCTACAGAAATATGGAAATCGTATGAAAGAAGATCAGACGAATATGATAAATAATTTTGTAATGTTATGTGGGAATGCATATTGTCACTCTTTGATGCTATCGGCGCATAAACTTTTAATTATTTTAGTTCTCCTAATTTCGGAGCTGTCAGTCAATTGTAATTGCTCAATATCTGAGTTTCTTTATTTTTGTTTGAATTAGTTTTTAAAGACGGAAGATATGCTGATCGTTCCTTAGTGTTCACATATATTCTTCGTTCTTAATTTTTTTTTAATTCTTTAGTCCACACGGAAGTCTGTTCTTTACTTAATATTTAGAATCCATAAACTTGTATTCATATCTTTTTCGAAACGCCAGTGGCATTTTTGCAGTAAAAATTGAATGTCGATCCCATCCTCTCTCTCTCTCTCTCTCTCTCTCTCTCTCTCTGTGATGAGCGTTATCCTGGTGACGGTATTATAAAATATATTTATAAGTTTCACTTGGGGAAAAAGGGTTCGTATATTTATTTATTTGATTGGTCTCATATGAAGTTTGTTACTTATACAAACTGTGAAAAAACAACAACTGAAATGTAGAACGCTGCAGAAACTGACGCAAGCTCGAAATATCGAAGGCTGTAATGAGAAGTACGACGCCTTTCAAATTTTCGTCTGTTGAAATTAATAAACCACCTTCCTCAGAGTAGAAAAGGGGTTATAGCTACTAATAAAGGAAATCGATTGGGACGAGATAGCATTGTAGTGTAATGAGTCAATACCATTGTTGCGTACAGAACTGAATAGCTCTGGTAATTTAATAACAAATGAAAGTAATAGGATTATAGGTTGCTGATTGAATAATATTTGGTGAGTTTAGTTTTCGATTACCCAATTAATGAGTGAAAAAGCAAATTTACTGTTTTGTTCTGATGGTGGGTGAAAGAAAGAAGAAGAGTAGTGTATAAAATGGGGGTTCTGCGCCAGTGGAGGGTCAATGTTAACCTATGGGACCCTCCACTTTAGTAGGTGGAGGGTCGCACCTTACGCCATCTTGGGTGACTGATAACATCATGGGGTGCGGAATAGGATTGTGAGATAAGACTGCGCCATCTTAACATGGCATCATAGGGGTGGGAAGTTGGCGTTATGGGTAAATTAGTATTTTGCAATACTATCTCGGTACGGAGGGTGGATGACGTTACAAATGTTTCAATTTTTTTTTTTATCTAACATATGTTTGTGGAAACTTTTCTTTCAATCTCTCATCTTGTGAATTTTTCTTTCTATTTCCTTCGGGTGACTTTTATATTTTGAATGTTTCTTTTCAAATAATTTGTTTTTTTTATGCATTTTTTTAAGATTCTTTACAATTCTTCGATAAATAGTTTTATGTACGTTCTACATTGCTGTTCTGGTAGATTAAATGTTTTCCCGGTCAGCGTCATTTTTCCCCTTTGGGAATTTTACTGTGTGTGTGTGTTTGCAAATTCTTCTTGTTTTATTATAAACCTTTTCGTAGATGATTCTTTATTTTTCCCACTAAAATAATTTTTATTTAACAACTTTCGCAGATTTCGGTTTAAAATCCATATTAGCCAGCGAATATTCGAAGCTTAAGTGTATTCGTAATTCGATCGAGTATTGTTTCTAAGCCTATGATTTATTTTTGAATGTAATTTTTGCTACTTGAGAATTTTATCATTTTAATTTTTCGAAATAGTTCTTTTTTTTATTTCGTAAGTTATTTTTTTCACTTGGCAAAATTTTCATATCAGCATTTCTTTAAAAATATCGCTTTCAAGAAATATTTTTGTTTCTTCCGCTTAAACAATTTTTCTTACTTGATTTTAATGTATTCCTATATAACTTAAACCATTTTTTTTATCTTACTTTTCGTGTAAGTGTACGTGAATTATACAGATCTTTAGTGGTTATACATAAAATTCGATTGTGACAGTATTTTTTTTATTCTTACTTTATTTTTCCATTTCTTTCCATCAAAAGTTTCTTCACTATTACTTTTTTCCCCCATTTAACTTAAAGTATTTTCCAAAATGCTATTCTGTACTAGTATGTTCATTAAACTTTACGATGTATAAGCATTACTTTTTTCAAACTTCTCGATGTATCGGCATTATTCTACTTTTATTAAGACTTTATTTTTCCATTTCTTTCCAACAAACAAATGTTTCTTCATTATTATTTCTTTTCTATGTAACCTAAATTAACTTTCAAAAATGCTATCCTCTGTTAGCGTGTCATTAAACTTCTCGATAACTTTATTTATTTTTTTCGAACTTTGCAAACTTTTGACCAATTTTATTCTAACTTTATATTTCGATTTCTTTCCAACAAACGTTTCTTAACAACATGATGTTGCAAGATGTACCAAAACTTCAAATTTCTCTTTCCCTACACAGCTTGCTATATTTTTCAGGCTCCATGTATGTGAAATATGAATATATTTTTTTATTCTTTCCTAGTTTGCTATGCTTTTCTTTTGCTGTCCCAACAGAAAAGCATTCATTGTCATGGTATGCATTCTAAAAAGTTCATACTGACACTAACATTTGTATTCTTTGCGATATTCTGTATATTTTTCTAACGCGACAGAAAAAACATTTATTCTGGAGACTAAGTCCGTACTTCCGCTAAACATCATATCCTTACCGATATTTTTTTCTCTGTGGAGCATTTTGCTAACTCATCAGAAGTACAGGTACTCCCAAGACGTAGCTAAAACACAGTATTTCCCTAAACAAAAGTAATTCTTTTAAGAAAGACTTACTTCTTTTCCCTGTATAACGACTTAATCTATTTTTCGAAATGCTATAATGTTTACGTATTTGTTTAACTTTGTTTTGTAACTGCTTTTTACTGTACTTCTATTTATTTTTATTTTCATAGCACTTTTTTTCCCTGTTTCATTCCAACAAACTTTTTTCTTCTCGACTTGATGGCTTTTTACTTTTCCACACAAATTTTCCTAACATTAGAAATGTAACAAAAACTTCAGATATGTTTTAGTCTCTCCAACATTTATATTCATGTCGTAACAACTAAAATATCATACTTTGATCAAAAATCATATTCTTAACGAGTTATTTTTACATTTTTTTCATGTATTACAAAATATTTATTGCTAACTCACCTCACCAAAGTCAGTATGAACGCACCTAACCACATTTCTTTTCCTCATTTTTTTCGTTTTACATCGAGATGCGTCAAAACTTCGTGTATATTTCATTGACTCAATGATCAGTTCTAACGTGTCAGACATTATTACACTACATGCGAAACATTTGGATTTGTTGAATTTCCCTTAAGGCGCTAACTTTCGTTTTAAAGAGGATTTCTCTATCGTATCTGTTTTTCCTGATCACACCTCATTTATTTAATTACTTCAAGAACATGGAAGTCTTGAACAAAGAGAACAGTCAATCGCATTCTATGTTTTCTCATGATTCTTAAAAAGAAACAGACTGCAAGAAGTCTTCCACACTGAAACAAACATAATCAATTCGTCGCTTTCTTTTCTTTTTTTACACCAAATTCTATAGTTCCACTTTAATGACATTCTCAGCGCTTCACCTTGTACACAGACATTTTTTCTCTATTCTTGAAGCGTTTTCCCCAAAACAGTAACTAATCCTCATACATCAACTCAGTGAACAATGTACATCACTTCATGCAGTCTAAACAAAATGCGTTTATGCATAGAAATGTTATTTTCGCTCCCATTCGCTTCGAAGTTGTGAAAGCAAGCTAACAGAATTCTTTCAGAAAGCATTTACGAAGTTATTTGACTTTTTTCCCTCATAAAACTCAATATTTGAAACGTTCATTTTTTACAAAGTTCGTTTTTGAATCGTATAAACTTTAACAAGTCAAAAATGGATTTGTTGTTTTCGCTAAGAGGGCGATTTTTTAAAGTTTCGTTTTCTTAAAATAGCAAAAATCCCATAGAATAACATGGGAAATGCTTTCCAACTAAAAGTCAATATCTGAATCGCTCATTTTTCATAAAGTCAATATTGGAAAAGTTCATTTTTCATAAATTTTTACAAGCCCAAAAATGGTTTTGTTGTTTTGACTAAGAGGGCGATTTTTTAAATTTTCGTTTTCTTAAAATTGTAAAAATTCCGTAGAATAATATGGGAAATGCCTTCCTACTAAACGTCCATGTTTGAATCGATCATTTTTTCTATAAGTCAATATTTGAATCGTTCATTTTTCTAAATGACAATATTCGAAACGTCCATTTTCCCTAAAGCTCAATTGGATCACATGACTAAATCGATTTCTCACATCTCAAAAAAGTAGACATCAAACGTTTTTATTCTTCCTTTGCAACCCTCCAATGTATGTCATCTCAAAACTTTGTAAAAGGAGCGGTTTTACTTTCATTGTTACTCCCTCAGAATTCCTTTTTTCCTGTGCGAACAGAAAGAACCAAGTAAGCTTAATGGAATAATCTTTTCAGCTTTAACGTTCCTTCAGTTCATGGAAAAAGCCCATTGGACTCATCCACATCATCACAGTTTCTTATATTTCAATCTCAAGTGGGCTCGGTTCATTTTTTCATGAAATCACTTCATTGGTATTTTTTTCCAACCTCCTCTGGTAGAGTCTAACATTTTCCTCCCTTGACCGCAGCCTATGCTTACTAAAATTGAATTTTCTAACCAAACTACTGGATCACATGACAATCAATTTCTCTCATCTCAAAAAAAAAAAAAAAATAAAAGTTGCTAAACTTTCTTATTGTTGCATCGCCCCCCCCCCGTCAGTCCCGCCGCAGGAGCAGGAAGATCCTGGAACATGCCCCGAAGGACAAGGAGGTGGGCTAGTAGTGAGCTCTTTCGGGAAATATTCCAGGATCTTCCTGCTCCTGCGGCGGGACTGACGGGGGGGGGCACTTTTTTTTTAAACATTTAATCTACCAGAACAGCAATGTAGAACGTACATAAAACTATTTATCGAAGAATTGTAAAGAATCTTAAAAAAATGCATAAAAAAAAAACAAATTATTTGAAAAGAAACATTCAAAATATAAAAGTCACCCGAAGGAAATAGAAAGAAAAATTCACAAGACGAGAGATTGAAAGAAAAGTTTCCACAAACATGTGTTAGATAAAAAAAAAATTGAAACATTTGTAACGTCATCCACCCTCCGTACCGAGATAGTATTGCAAAATACTAATTTACCCATAACGCCAACTTCCCACCCCTATGATGTCATGTTAAGATGGCGCAGTCTTATCTCACAATCCTATTCCGCACCCCATGATGTTATCAGTCACCCAAGATGGCGTAAGGTGCGACCCTCCACCACTCCATGACCCTCCATGACCCTCCACCTACTAAAGTGGAGGGTCCCATAGGTTAACACTGACCCTCCACTGGCGCAGAACCCCCATTTTATACACTACTACTGTGCATGATTGTTTGCAGCGGTGGTCAAGGGAAGGTACTGCCTTAAGAAGACCGGGTTCCGGCCGGCCACGTGGCACTACTGAGAGGGAAGACCGCCGTGTACGGCGTATGGCCGTGGCGCATCGTACCGCGTCTGCGGCAGCAATTCGAGCTGCAGTTGTCACCACAGTGACACAACGAACTGTTACAAATCGCTTACTTGAAGGACAGCTCCGAGCCAGACGCCTTGTAGCGTGCATTCCACTTACTCCAAACCACTGCCGTTTGCGACGTCAGTGGTGTCAAGCTAGAGCTCATTGGAGGACGGGCTGGAGATCTATTGTGTTTTCTGATCAAAGCCGGTTCTGCCTGGGTGCCAGTGATGGCAGTGTGTTGGTTAAAAGGAGGCCAGGTGAGCTCCTGCAACCAACCTGTCTGCGGCTGCGACACACTGGACCTACACCTGGAGTTATGGTCTGGGGAGCAATTTCCTATGACAGCAGGAGCACTCGCGTGGTTATCCCACGCACCCTGACGGCACAGTTGTACGTCGGTCTGGTGATTCAACCTGTTGTGCTGCCATTCATGAACAGCATTCCAGGGGTGTTTTCCAACAGGATAACGCCCGCCCGCATACCGCTGTTGTAACCCAACATGCTCTACAGAGTGTCGACATGTTGCCGTGGCCTGCTAGATCACCAAATCTCTCACCAATCGAGCACGTATGGGACATCATTGGACGACAACTCCAGCGTCCCCCCAACCAGCATTAACCGACCCTGTATTGACCGACCAAGTGCAACAGGCATGGAACTCCATCCCACAAACTGACGTCCAGTACCTGTACGACACAATGCATGAACGTTTGCGTGCTTGCATTCAACATTCTGGCGGTTACACCGGTTATTAAAGTACCAGCATTTCACATTTAAAATGACTCTTCTCGCGCTTACAATAAGCTGTGATCTTGAAACCTTAATCGATTAAATATGTTACCTATACAAATGTATTGCCGCCATTTCATTCCTCTACAACTATTTTTTCGTGGTGTTGGGATTTTTTTCCGTCAGTGTATGTTATAAGCACAAAGTATTTTTTATCCGAGTTTCAGATGTGTGTCCCTCATCTGCATGGGGATACCCATATGAAAAAATCAGTATCAAAGTTTTATGACTTCCATCCCTCTCTCTACATTTAGATAAAAAGATCTTCAGAATGTAGGGCTGACTACAAATCGTCAGCCTTTATCGTAACTGTTTTAATGGTAAATAAATATTAGGGGGTAAATAAATAATTCGTAGCTTTGGTACGAGTATAAGTCTTCGATTCAGTTTTTCTTAGTGCATTTGTTTACTTTCATAGAAGCATGTTTCAAAGGTTAATGTATGTTGAGTGTATCCTTCGATAAACTGGAGGTGTTGTTTAACCTTTGCACGTGTGTGTATTTTAAGAAATAAAGCAGTTTTCTGCTGTTTGTGTCTTCGTGGAACGTTGGACATGAGCCTAAGTTTTACTTCGTAAACTACTCTGAATATCTGTCGGAGTAAAAGCGCGAGGAGTATTTCTTTCCGAACGTTGTCCAAGAAAAGGAATGGAAGGGTGCAGCCATGGATAAAAATTGCACTGTCACAAAATCAATCAGGCAGCGTTAATGTAGCTTAAAAGGTGAACGGGACAGAGTTATCGAGGTAAGATGTCCTAGGAGCTTTTATAAATAGACGTTAAAATTGATAGAAAATGTGTTTTATGTTGCGAGAAACACGGCTGTTGCCTGCGCTGTCCATAAGACTGATGATCGTTGCAAATGATTTCGTGGAAGTTCAAGGATTCTGCGAAGGCGTCTCAGACTATAACGTTCAAAAGCATCCATCCCATTGCCTCTTCTTCCCTTTCCTTTTGCACATTTACCGGTTTTAGCGAAAGATGCAAAGTATTTCTGTTTAACACAAGTCGTGGAAACGGAAACAACTAATACTTATGATGGAAAATTATATCATTTATAATCTGAGTGAAGCGCCGGATGTCTGGCCTGGAGTTCTAACTAAAATATCGCGATAAATTGCATTAACACCAATTAAATGCATATTGCAGCTGAACTCTGGCATCATAGGTATCCATTCCACATCCTGATTTTGCTTTAACGTGATTTCATGTGAGATGTATTATATTTTTTTTTCATATACACTGACGGAAAAAAATCCCAACACCACGAAAAAATAGTTGTAGAGGAATGAAATGGCGGCAATACATTTCTATAGGTAACATATTTAATCGATTAAGGTTTCAAGACCACAGCTTAATGTAAGCACGAGAAGAGCCATTTTAAATGTGAAATGCTGGTACATTAATAACCGGTGTAACCGCCAGAATGTTGAATGCAAGCACACAAACGTTCATGCATTGTGTCCGTACAGGTGCTGGATGTCAGTTTGTGGGATGGAGTTCCATGCCTGTTGCACTTGGTCGGTCAATACAGGGACGGTTAATGCTGGTTGGGGGTGACGCTGGAGTTGTCGTCCAATGATGTCCCGTACGTGCTCGATTGGTGAAAGATCTGGTGATCTAGCAAGCCACGGCAACATGTCAACACTCTGTAGAGCATGTTGGGTTACAGCAGCGGTATGCGGGCGAGCGTTATCCTGTTGGAAAACACCCCCTGGAATGCTGTTCATGAATGGCAGCACAACAGGTTGAATCACCAGACTGACGTACAACTGTGCCGTCAGGGTGCGTGGGATAACCACGAGAGTGCTCCTGCTGTCATAGGAAATTGCTCCCCAGACCATAACTCCAGGTGTAGGTCCAGTGTGTCGCAGCCGCAGACAGGTTGGTTGCAGGAGCTCACCTGGCCTCCTTTTAACCAACACACGGCCATCACTGGCACCCAGGCAGAACCGGCTTTGATCAGAAAACACAACAGATCTCCATTCCGTCCTCCAATGAGCTCTAGCTTGACACCACTGACGTCGCAAACAGCAGTGGTTTGTAGTAAGTGGAATGCACGCTACAAGGCGTCTGGCGCGGAGCTGTCCTTCGAGTAACCGATTTGTAACAGTTCGTTGTGTCACTGTGGTGGCAACTGCAGCTCGAATTGCTGCCGCAGATGCGGTACGATGCGCCACGGCCATACGCCGTACACGGCGGGTCTCCTCTCAGTAGTGCCACGTGGCCGGCCGGAACCCGGTCTTCTTGAGGCAGTACCTTCCCTTGACCACTGCCGCCAACAATCATGCACAGTGGCTACATTCCTGCCAAGTCGTTCTGCAATATTGCGGAAAGAAAATCCACCTTCTCGTAGCCCTATTACACGACCTCGTTCAAACTCCGTGAGCTGTTGATAAAAGCTTCTTCGTCTTCTTATAAAGGCATTCTTGACTAACATCAACACACTACGTCGAATCTCAACGATAACTAACGCTCACGAACGTTACAGCGCGTATTTACAGCAAACCTGCTTTGCATGTTCCGAGGGGCGCTACTAGCGCCACACGTATGCGCCGAGCGCGAAATTTGCATAGACGTCATCTTACAGATGTACTCTCACCGCCTACCAACTGTCGTTTATCTAACACAACCCCTTCTTGGTGTTGGGTTTTTTTTCCGTCAGTGTATAAAGACCAAAAAAATTGCTAAATTATTTGCCTTGAGAGTAAAAAAAAAAAAAAAAAAAAAAAAATCAGAATTCTTAAAATAATTAAAAAATTGAGTGTATTATTTTACGAATTCTGTTTTTTTTTTTTTTTTTTTTTTTTTTTTTAACTGAGGATAATTTAAATACGTAAGTTAGAGAGAGAGAGAGTACCGTAGGACAAACTCACCACCTGTGTCCCATTCGGTATTTGATCCCTGGTCCACTTGGACGATTAGCCACAAATCAATTCCTCTGACCTCTACCGAAATAGTTGATATGATCTGAGTATTGTGAGGTTTAAGGTCGAGAATGTCTGTGTATTAACTTTTACTTAGTTCTTAAAACACAAGAAAAATTGAAGGGAGGGTCCAATGAATGAAATAGCCGTGAACACTTAACATTTGTTCTTTGCAACACGTAGCTCGGCACATTAAATTCTCATTGAAGACACAGCTGTTGAACTTGTAAGCTGGCTAGTCGAATATAACTGGCACAATAATAGAACAGGCATTAATTACGAACAATTATGATAAATGGTAGTACAACTCGAAAACTGTAGCTCGCAAGGTTGATTAACGCAGGCCGCATTTTATAACAGACAACAATCCTCCAGAATCCCCAGAACTCTTGTTACATCCGCTTTCATCACTTCGGTAACGTGACCTTTCACCTGGATAACTGTCAGTGTTGCCAAACGTAACAAGGAAATTGTTGGTTCAGAACGTGATGTTCAGAAATGGAAGAGCGCAACCAAGAAATAACACAACTTGTACACAAAAGAAAACTCGAAGGGAAAATTAGATCTAGAACTATGCGTCACACTTGTAGCATAGTAAAGTAAAAATAAGAAAGGGGGGTGCTGATTTCAAGGTCAAAACCTTTTTGGACTGTTTTTTTTTTCAGAGCAATGCTGTTGTCATGTCCTGTTCTTCAAAAATGGCCCCAGCAAGCAGGGAAGTTCTAAGGTAGTAAGAGAGTTTTGCGGTTGTGACTTGCTGTAGGGAGTTGAACAAGATTACACAAATAGTAATTAACCGAACCTGAAGTATTTCCGCGAATCGCTACTGTTACCGGAAATTTTCCGTCATTTGGATACGGAAAAAGCGAGAACAGATTTTTTTCTGTAATACACGAAAGGAATTGCGTAAAGGTTTCTGAAAATTCAGAATTTTACAGGCGTTCGAAAAATCTGTGAAACTCTGGTTTATTTTCCGTCATTATTTCACGGTAAAGGTTGTATCAGGAATATGCTTCGTTAATTCACGAAAGGGATCACGGAAAAGGCTCATGAATTTCGGAATTTTTTTTACAGTGTACGTTTCTGTACTTTATCACAGGTAGATTTTTTTTTTTAATTGGGGAGACTGTAATAGGATGCGATGTAACTCAAGTTATTCTGAGTCTGTTTTATCCTTAACATTAAGTAATAAAAAGCATGTCTACGATTTCACATCATATTTTACATCAGTAAGTGATTTTCTCATGGCCTTATGAAACATAAGGTGTTCTTTTCATTTTGTCTACGTCTTGTATATTAAAATTATTGCCTAACGCAACACGAATTTTGAATGAAAGAAATATGAATGAGAGTGCACGTATCATGAGGTGAACGACATGTGCATGGTTTCGCTTGAACAGAAAGCTGATATCGGTGTAATGAGATCTTCATTCCAAGTTGAAAAAAGAAATCTTCCTTCACGTCTAATGATTAATGTACATTTTTGACTTTTCACTTTCTTTTTATTGCTGTTTGAATTTTGGCGCCCCTTTCAAAAGTAAAAGCCTTCGCCCTCCATGGGCTTTTCTCATTAAAACCGTTCGCAAAATTATACTAAGTATTTGAAATTATGAATCGGGAAAAAATGCGCTCCTAATCTGCATGTGCATCGAAAGGCGGTGGGATGTCAGTTTCCGTGTTCATTTCCCGTCTGGTCCCCACGCATTCATTAACATTACAAATCCTACTTCAGCATCTGTTGAAGTACAAATAAAATCACTTGCATAAACAAGATGTGGCGGGAGTTTTTTCCCCCCTCTCCGGTTGTAATCACATTTCCCTTGTTGTAAGGGTCTTTCAACTTGCTTTATTCACATTGTTTCGCTTACTTTCATCGTTTTCAGATTTGGTTAGTGCTAATAAGTAGGATGGATTTGTTCATCTAAGCAGCGGTGTTCAACCTGAAATTGGCCGACCAGGTGGTCGGAGGCGTAGGTTTCTGGCAGGTCGTTCGAGCTGGGCCTGGATGAAGCATGGGTGGTGTGTTACGGCACTGGCTCTCTCCTTTTCCTGGAACCAGTGGCCCCAAATTGGGACAGGCGACTGTATAGCCTGTAGAGTTGCTTATGGTGGTCGTTAATCCACGAAACAAAACAAAGACAAAAAAATAAAAATTACTACTCTCTTGACAAAGAAGTTCCTATATTCTAGTTCTTCTTCTAGTTCCTATATTCTTTCAGTTCTAGTGATATGTCCAGCCCATTGGCACTTGAGGGTTTTTACTTTGATCATGATGTTATCCACTCTTGTCATTTTCTTGACCCATAAGTTACTTTTCCTATCTTTCTTTGTTACACCAAGCATGCATCTCTCAATACTTCTTTGAGTTGCCTGCAGCTTTTGTATGTATTTTTTAGTTACGGTTCATGTATCTAACCCACAAGTAAAACCTGGAAGGATGCATTTATTAAACACTTTTCTTCTAAGACATAATGGTACATTGCTATTGAAAATTGCACTATGCTTCTTCCAAATGCATTCCAGACAAGTTTCATACGCCTGTTAATTTCTCTTTCGATGTGGCCCTGCTGTTGTCCAAGATAGATTCAGTCACCAGTTACCTCTTATAATTTGCCCAATCAACCTCTAAATGGGGTAAATATAGATGCATGTAAAAAATGTAGTGTTCCCTGTTGTTAAGTACACTGTAAAAAAATTGCTGTAGATTTTACGGTTTTAAACCGTTTTCCAGGGTGCCAACACAAAACCGTAAAATCTACAGTTTTATGCCGTATTGGAGCAAAGCTATAGCTTTGAATGTGTTGGAGCAAAGCTATAGCTTTGCTCCAACACATTCGTTCCAGCCAAATTTTTATGTTTTCGTGATTATTTGGACTGTGACTCGCTCCAGCCAAATTCTGTGCTGTTTTCTTCATTAAATGCGGTGTTGGAGCACACCAACACCGCATTTAATGAAGCTTCCTATTTCTAAGGGCTCCAACACCGCATTTAATGAAGATGCGAATTTAATGAAGATGCGCATTTTATTTAATGAAGATGCGTATTGGAGCAAAGCTATAGCTTTGCTATATTGGAGCAAAGCTATAGCTTTGCTCCAATACGGCATAAAACTGTAGATTTTACGGTTTTGTGTTGGCACCCTGGAAAACGGTTTAAAACCGTAAAATCTACAATTTTTTTTTACAGTGTAATATTACCATCTAAACTAATTCCTTGCCCAGCTTCTGCAACCACCAAACCACGAAAAGTGCCTTATAGCTGATCAAAAATAGGAAAGTAGTGCCGCTATGGCGTTTCCACGCTGCTGCACACTGTTTGGTTAGTGCCTCTGCGTAATTATGCCCCTGCACACACGTCTTCCTTAAACTTGGGCCGCGGGTGGCCTAGTGGTCAACGTTCGTGACTGCCACGGAGAAAACCTCCAGTTCGATCCCAGCAGATACGAAAGCTCGAACCATTAAATATCCGCTGTGCGTCGGAAGGGCGCGCTAAGCCGTCGGGCCCCGGGTACTGCCCCCCCCCTCCGGTAATAAATAAGGCGTCTTCTTAACCCTTTCTACCTCGCTTCAGTGTCACTTTCCTGTCGGGCCCTCCAGCCCAAATCTCCTAGCTTCCTATTTCTAAGGGTTGTTTTAGACCTGGGGTCAAATCCTCTACATATGATCTGATCTGATCTTACTTAAGCTGTTTTGCCATTTCTCCTATGTATTCTCTGTTCATGCTTAATATGTGGTGTAGTTTGTGTGTGTAAACTAAAAAATTCTGCCGGATGTTAAGTAAAAGCAAAAAGGGAAAAAAGATCTATTGCTGCAAGAAGGATTGTTCTGGAAATTATTGCACAACAGAAACGGGAAGACAGTTAGATACAGAACATGAAGCCGAAATCAAATCTGTTTGGAACGAAAGAGGATGTGTTATCCATATCCAAAATACCGGGCACAAAATTTATCGGAACCCTTTTATCTACCGTAGCTCATCATCCAACAACACCCTTTAAAAAGAAAATTACTAGAAGCAGTGGAAACTGAAAAAAGACGAGGTGCAACTCTCAAGAAGTAACATGATATTTGGTTCTCAGTTTTCAGATTTTGTTAGTATTTTAATATTGGTAGTCGATGATATGTTGCTGGAAATGATGTTGTTTTGTAAGCGTTTCGTTTTTTTTTTTTTTTAGCCTTTGCGGTTTAGTAAAATTCTTTGTTGTCGGAGTTGTAGTGCACCCGGCGCCAATGCTTATGGTTGAACTAATTGATTTTATATGGTGGTAGTCTGCAAGGAGAAAGCAAGGGTATTCCAAAGGACTTTCGGTCTGTACTTTTTTTATGGCCAGCGATTTCTGCGATTAAAGAATGGCACTTCTGCGAGGAGCGATGCTATATACTACATTCACATCAGAGGGTGTCTTTCCATTTTGCCTTTTCCCACTGTGTTATATTGGGGGTGATTAGTGGTTGTAAAACGGGGAGACGAAATTTTAGGCAGAGAAAAGATCCCGCTTTTGCGTTTTCCCAACCTTTCTTATATTGCCTCCATAAAACAAGAGAAAGTATACCTGCTACAATGGAGAAGTATACCTTTTGAGGGGAAATCGCCACAGATCTGCATGCCGCTGACTGCTGTTTCAGAGCAGTCAGCGGCATGCAGATCTGTCAAAGAATTGATTTCGCTTATGCGCTCTGAGTATTAATTCGATTTCCACCATTTTCAACACATTCCGCTGATATGAATCATTTTTTCGAACGAGTTTTTAAAAGTTGGTCTGCACGGGGGTCCCTAAGAACAAACTAAAATTTCGTCGGAATTGAAGGCTTTTTGTATGCGTATTATCATGTGTAAGTTTGGAAGCACATATCCAGGCGTTGCGCTGCCGATCGCATTGTTCGCAATTAGCGGGGGGGGGGGGGGTCGTTTTGGCGAAAACATTGGCGATTACCTTTTTTAATGATATTACATTGGCGATTACCTTTTTTAATGATATTACATTGGCGATTACCTTTTTTAATGATATTACATTGGCGATTACCTTTTCTTAATGATATTACATTGGCGATTACCTTTTTTAATTATGTTACATTAGCGATTACCTTTTTTAATTATATTACATTGGCGATTACCTTTTTTAATAACATTTTGCAGCTTAATTGTAAAGAATATATAACCTATTGTTTTTGTACTATTTTAGCACTTCGTTTTTATGGTTTTTATATTTGCAATGGAGAGTGAAAAAAATCGGCTACTTCAGATTACATGTGGCGAAAAAAAAAAATTGAATTTGGCGAATGGGTTGGTGAAAACTTTAAAGAAAAGGACAAATTTCTGGGAAAAGCGCGTAATCAAAAAACGTATTTTAAAGCACTCCAAGCATTGTTTTTTCTTAGTTTTCAAAACAGTTAAATATACACAAGGTGCGTTCAAAAAATGTCTGGATTGGCTGCAACATGGTGTTACTGCTGTTAGTACGGAAATCTTTCCAATTTTCATCTGGTTTCAGATATGTTGTTCCAAAACATACGCATGTTAATACACCTACAAAAGCCTTCAATTCCAACGAAATTTTTGTTTTTTCCTTGGGACGCAGTGGGGGCCAACTTTTACTTAAAAACTCACTGGGGGAAAATGGGCCATATCGATGGAGTGTGTTGAAAATGGCTGAAATCGGATTAATACTCAGAGCGCATGAGCGGGATCAATTCTTCTACAGATTTGCGCTTGCACGCCGCTGACTGTTCTGCAACCACTCCGGTGAATTCCTCTTAAAAGGTGTACTTCTCCGTTGTAGCAGGTAAACTTTCCCTCGGTTTATGGCCGCTATATAAGGCAGGATGGGAAAAGGCAAAACGGGTATGAGTCGCATCAGAGAACGGAGTTTGTTCGGTGGGATGAGGGGTGGTGCTCAGTAAGAAGAAAGAAAGTGGGTTTTAGAGAAATTGAAAGTCCTGAAGTAAAGACCTATGCGAAGAAGGGCTTCGGAAGCGATGCACCGGCAGAGCATTGAAAATGAGTCAGCGTTGGTAGCGGAGATAGCCCGAAGCAGGAGTAGTAGAGCACTTTAGCGAGAGCTTAGATGCTTGAAAATATACGAAAATCAGAGGTTCAAATGGAAAGTGAGAATGCGAGCAGAAGCAGCTCAAGCCCCCCCCCCCCCCCTTTTTTTTTTTTTTTTGTCGTAATCGTGTTTTCAACCTGTAATGAATTCATCAAGCCTGCAAATATTTCTGCCGAATAACAGTGCCAGCAAACTCTTCTAAAAGACTGACTCCTAGCACCATGGCGTGCAGCAAAGTTAAAGTTGTAGGTAGGTGTCCGACTTTTAACGAAATTTACGTTTTGAAAAGTTTCTTAACTTCAGTATTTTGACAGAATTTCTGTATTCAGGCAGTAATTCCGTTTATTTCAGAAAAATCTGTTTTTGAGTTGTACTGACTTTTTCGGTCCGCTTCTTTCCCGGCGTTAACGAGCCCTTCCTTATTATTCGTCCCTGGTGACATTTGCGCCAGCGATCTTCTGCACAGGAAGCGCGTGTCTTCCCCTGAGCCAGAAATTCTCGTTCAGACCTCTCGTGTATAAGGTACAACTCCAATTGCTCGATGATAATTGTTTTTTTTTTTTTTATTAATGTTAGTGAATCAGTTGTTTTATTTTCTGTTGGAGCTTATTATTTTTCTTAATACGTCCGTAATAATTCTACAGGGTGTCCATAAAGACTGTACCACATTACAAAAATGAATATAAAAAGTCTATGTAAGTTAAAATAAAATGGTTGGCAACATAATATAGCTGCACTCATAAAGTTGTTTTTTCTGTTCTTTAGGTGAGCGCTACTGCTGAATAAGTGGAGCATTTCATCGATAATGGCTTCCGTGCAAGAAAAAGCGGCGTGCTTGTTTTGGTTCCATGAGACCAAATCGGCGGTTAGCGTCCAGCGTCATTTCAGAAAGGAGTACAGACGGTCACCACCGGACCAAAAAAGCATAAAAGCTTGATATGAAAAGTTTAAAACGACGGGTAGTGTTGGCGATCTCCCCTGAACGGGCCAACCACCGGTTACACAAGAGACGTTTCTGCAAAGCCCCAGGAAATCCATTCGTCGTGCTTTACTGGAAACTGGGATTCCCCGTGCCACGGTTCACAAAATTTTACGCAAACGTCTTCATCTGCATACTTATAAGGTACAGATCGTTCAAGCTCTTCAGCTTGATGACCGGCCTCGAGAGATGTTGCAGCGCATAGGTCATGATAGTGATTATCTGCTACGTGTCTGCTTCTCAGATGAAGCCACATTCCACGTCTCCGGTACAGTAAATAGGCACAATATGCGAATCTGGAGATCAGAAAATCCCCATTATGTCATCGAACAACAGAAGGCTAGGCCGAACGTGAACGTATGATGCGGCCTGCTGCGCGACGGAATAATCGGACCCATCTTTTTTACAGAGCCCACGGTGACATGTAACGTGTACCTGGACATGCTGGAACTTTTTGTAGAACTCAGTTGCATGCACTCCAACCTCCGATTATTTTCCAACAAGACGGTGCCCCACCACATTGGTCAGTAATGGTTCGTGAGTTCCTAAATGCCATATTTCCGGACAAATGGATTGGCCGCGACGGTCCCATGACAATAACCCCTCTAGACTTTTTCCTGTGGGGTTATGTGAAAGACCAAGTTTACTCTAGCAGTGTTCCGGATGGCCAGACTTTGAAGAGCAGAATAACAGACGTCATTGATTCTGTCTCTGATGAGATGTTAAACAAAACATGGCGTGAAATCGAATATCGCTTAGATGTCCTCCGGGCTACAGATGTCTCCCATGTGGAGGTGTACTGACACCGGAAAGAAAACTTTACTTGTGCACCGTCATTGTCGTGCAATCCCTTTCTTGTACCTAAGATACATTTTTTATATTAATTTTTGTAATATGTGAAAAAACTTTATGGACACCCTGCATTTTTTCTGTAGGAGGGCGTATTACAAAGTACATATTTTTTTTTCCATCGTGATTTTTCGAAGTAACAGAATGTTTTGGAGCTCGAGATCTTTTTAAACTGATAATGACTTTCTATTATGTTTAAGGAAAGGCGAGATGTACTTTTTTATATTAATTATTTAACAAAACTCCTGAATATGAAATTTACTCTTGATAGCTATAATAGCTTTTGTCTTAAGGGGTCTACGGACTGATACATAGACATCATACAATCAGAAAATAGCAAAACTAAGCTAGTAAGCCGATTTATTGACGTAGGAACGTGTAAACAATCGTTTCCAAGCTTTCGCACATCAACCAGATGGCTTTTTCAAGTAAGATAAGGCAGTTTCTGTCTATCTTCATTGAAAAAGCCATCTGGTTGATGTGCGAAAGCTTGGAAATGATTGTTTATACACTATATTGACAAAAGTCACCTGACACCCCTTCAAAAGCAAATGAACGGATCTGCTGCGTTGTCAAGATGTGCGGTATAGCTGCAAACGGTATAAAAACAAGCCTGCAGTTGATTACGATAATATCGCACTGTGAGGTTGAGTGAAAATGTCGCGGCGGGAGAAAACTGACTTTGAGAAAGGAAAGATTGTTGGGTGTTATACTGTATTAGTGGGGTTGAACATAAGAGAAACCGAGAGGCGTTTTAACATACCTAAGTCAACTGTTTTGGATATACTGAATAAGTGGAAGACACATGGCGTGTTAGAAGCAGTAAAACGTACCGGCAGACCAAAGAAAATCAGTGATGCAGGACGTCGAAACCACAGGAGAGTCGTTATAGCTAATCGACGGAGTACTGCACAAGACCTCAGCGTACAGGTGAGTAAAAATGCTGATACCTCGGTATGTACACGTACCATTCGCAGCGAACTTCATTCTATGGGTTACCGTAGTCGTGCGGCTGCTCATGAGCCTTTCATCTCCACTCGGAATGCTACTCGTCGTTTAGCATTTTGTAAAGAACATTGATCGTGGACCGTGGATCAATGGAAACGGGTCCTATGGACTGATAAATCCAGATACACGATGCATCATTCTGGTGGCCGTGTGTGGGTATGGCGGCAGCCGGGGAATGCTATTTACCACAGTGTACTACTGTTCCTATGGTCAAGTTTGGAGCTGGCAGGGCATTCGTGTGGGGGTGTTTTTCGTGGTATGGTCCCGGCCCATTGTGGTTATCGTGGACAGACCTGTTAACCAGCACGTCTACCTCGATATTCTGGACAAATATGCCCTACCAACGCTGTGGCAATATTATGGAACCGAGCCTTGCTGGTACCAGCAGGATAATGCACCGAGCCATAAAGCAAGGACTGTTACGGCGTGGTTTGACGATAATTCCGTATTGTGTGTATACTGGCCAGCACGGAGCCCTGATCTTAATCCCATAAAGCACCTATGGGATGAATTAGAGCGCCGCATAAGAAGTTTGGAACCAAGGCCTACTACTAAGCAATTGTTAGCGGCAGCATTATGTACTGAATGGAAGCGCATACCTATCGCTGTGTTCCAAAACCTTGTCGAAAGCATGTCTCGAAGGGTCAGTGCATGTATTAAAGCCAAAGGTGGACCGACACCGTACTAATGTATGTCAATAAATGCTATGTTGTGTAAATCGGATTACTAGCATAGTTTTACTATTTCCTGCATAATTGGTGTTTAGTTCCTCGTTATTAATTCGTTATTAATCATACAATCAATTTAATAGTTAATCAAACCTCAAGTATTCCCGCGAATCTTTCCTATTACCGGAATTTTTCGTTTATATGGATACGGAAACAGTGTGAACACAATCAATTTTCCGTTAATATACAAAAAGAATTGTGGAAGAGTTTGAAAATTCAGAATTTTCCGTTAACGGCAATTTACCATCAATGTAAGAAAGGAATTGCCGAAAAGTTTCGGAAAATTCAGATTTTTCCTGCTATACGAAAAATTCATGAAATTCAGATTTTCCCCCTACATCTCACGGAAAAGCTTGTATCAGAAATATGCGTCATTAATTTACAAAAGGAATCACGTAAAAGCGGTCGTGAATTTCATAATTTTTTTTATAGTGTACAGTTAGCGACGTTATGGTTTGGCATTACAACTTGAGTGGCAATACCTACTTAGATATCGTAGCCGTGTTGAAGAGCCCAGTGCTTTGTTTGAAAATATGACAAGCCCAAAAAGGTAAGAGAAACCTTTTAAATAGCCGTAAATAACTAGTTTTCCGATCGATTTGAGTAGTAGTAGCCATGGTTATTATCACATCTATGACTCTTCATTTGCTTTTAAGTCGGTGCTGTTTGAAAACAAATATGATGAGTAGGGAATGTTTTTACAGGCCATTTGCCACAAAAACTCACCAGTTTGCTTGACCCCAGTTGCCGAATGGTAATCGTCGGGAGTTGGCCCCGAGTTCAAATTCTGAATGAGACACAAATGGTGAATTTATGGTGAACATATATCAAATACGTGGAGATAATGTAAATAGACGATGTCATCGCTCTGTCCACGTTATTTTATAAACAACGCATAGCAACTGAAAAATTGGGTTCCGACACCAGTGGGACCGAAACCCAGATCTCTCGATAACTAGTCTAGTGCGTTCGCATTTACGCTACGGGGCCAACAATTCTCAGCGCCATGCGTGGTTTATGTCAGTTGCTGAGACCATCAATACGGATATGTGTAGTCAGATGCTGACTGATAAACCACGCATGGCGCTGAGAATTGTTGGCACCGTAGTGTAGATGCGAACGCACTCGACTAGTTATCGAGAGATCTGGGATTCGTTCTTAGCGGTGTCGGAACACAATTTTTCAGTTGCTATGCGTTGCTTATAAAATAACGTGGACAAGAGCGATGACATCGTCCATTTGGGGAATACCCTCCTGGTTATATCTCCCTTTCCTGGAACTAGTAGCCCTAAATTAGGAACGGGTTAGTGTTTATGGCCTTAGGTGCTCCCGGTGGTTGTTAGACTCCGTCACACACACAAAAAAAAGTATACTTGAGAAAACATAGCTAACAAAATTGAAATAGATGTTTTCAAGAAGTTCTGTATATAATTTACGATTTCTAAACAGTTTTCTCACAGATTTTGATGATGAAACAATGCTGAAAAATGTACCCTCTTGGCATTGTAATAGTAAAAATCTCAACAATGGTGTTTGTACATGACTTGTGAAGAGCCCCTAAAATTTCGGTCACCCTTTCGCTCAGTAGAGGCTGTGGGAAAGATAATTACCGCCCTAAACAGCGTTATACACACGAGGGAACTTCACGTAATCCCCGAAATGAAAATGTCGATGCAAATAAAATGAGCTATAATGCTGTTCACGATGTGACCATGACTTTCTGATGTCCATTGATTTGCTGTTCTTAACTGCCACTAGTGTAATATAATAAAATGTAAATGTGGCATCGAACAGTGTTATTGTTGGGACGTTTACTGAAGCTTTTCTCTTTATTGCTCCTTAACGTCTTTTTCTCAGAATTCCCCGAAGATAAATTCGAGATAATCTACAGCTACTCGTATGATATCAGAAATGTTTACGCTCTCTGCGAAAGGCTTTGCAGATACTAAATGAACTCAAACCTGTTCGAACTTCGGAGAATTGTTTTTCATGTACCCTCAAATATTTGTTTCGAGAGCTCTCTAAACTGAGCCATAATTATTGTATATTCGTGATTATATCGACCAGTGTCGAATTTTTGGCATTCCTCAGTTAGCTATAATTAGTTACTCTATTTCGGAATCTACGCATTTTTTCGGTTCTCTTTCAACTGGAACGACTTTTTCAGCTTCCACCACCACCACCGCCGCCTCGACTGCTTCATTCATGAGCTCTTACAACAGGCAGCTTAAAGAGGGAGAGTATAATTGGCTCAGGAGCTGAGAAACGATTTCTGCCAGATAAGCAGCCAAACAATATATGGGTAAAAAATACTCGCAGAAACATTAAAAAAAAAAAAGCTGCGTCGCAGTTGAGCGCCTCTTTGGCGCCTATGGTGATCCGATAGGACCGAAGGAAACTCCAAGCGAGCTACAAAAGCTCTTCGTCTTGGCACTTTCCACGGGAAGTAGTTCCTTCCAATGTTCATTGATTAAACGTGTTTTTTTTTTTCGTAATTTGTTTCCTGCGGAAAGATCTGACTGTATGATCACACCCTCCCCCAATGCCTGTGTGAAATGTGGTTGAATGCTAACGGTTTTCTTACGTTGTGTATGAAATACGCTGTCGCGGAAGCCGTGAAGTTTTCTGATTTCCTTTACATCCCACGTCGTATGTTGTAACTATTTTCTGCGCACATCAAGACGTGACCAGTTGACGCAGATTGTGTTTGAAGAAAAAGTCAGATACGTGCAGCAGCAGTTTTCGATTTACAAGTTTCTGGTCCCGGAGTTGAGATGAAATCCTGCCGTTTGACGAAAACGTTTTAAAGTTTACGAGTGTTTTAGAGCGCAGACTTCTCTTTCGTCGCGTTGCGGGGTCAGTGCTCGATTCCATGGTAGGACGTGGATACTGAAATCTCGTTCTTACGACACCAGTACCCTGGAACAAGCTAAAAATGCGTCATCACAGCATTGTGCTAACCTCGTAACCTTAAATTAGCACCTCACTCCTACTCTTAGATGCTCGCAGGGGTTGTTAAAACATTTAAAATATATATGCGTGAAATATATTGACACCTATCCCTTGATTGTGTTATCTTTTCTATTGCGATACAGAGAGGTATTCAGAACCCTTATTCTGTTCATCAAGCCGCGCTTCTCGACCACGGAGGAAGGTGGGAAAACTGCATAATGACATTTCCTGCGAAATTAGCGTCTTCGTATAGTCTGTTCAACTGAAGAAGAAGATTCGATTTCCCGTTTAGTAGAGAGGTATTTCCATCAGCTGGTGAACACACTACTTCCACGTTTTCCTAGCATTCTCTTGATGGTGTGTGTTTCAGAAGGTTATGTGATGAATGTTGGGATTATACTTTTGTGATTAAAACAAGGAAAAGACTGCGATTGCTAATATCGTGGTTACCCAGACATTCTTTTGTCGCTGCACCTGGTGTTTCAACAGATGCTTTTAATGCGGAATAGCCTCAAGCACTGGACTCAGTCGAAAAGGGTGATGTATGTCACAGGGGACAGCAGGGCCGGATTAAGGGGCGTCTTTAGGGGCAGTCTAGGGGCCCACCATTACCAAGGACCCAGGAGACATACCTGGGAAAATAATAATAGATAGAGAGAGAGAGAGATTTATAAAATAGTTTTATTTTTGTCTCGTATGATTTCCACTTGGTCTGAAACAGAGGCTGGAAGACGAACAGATTTCAAGGCAGTGACTCACAAAGGGTAAAGGTTATATGTCGCTGTGTTCAGAGGGATCAACGAGGCAGTTTCAACTTTTTCATTACCATCCACCCACACCTCCCAATCTGCACTTGGAACCGTTAATAGTCGAAGTCCCCTGTGGCCAAAGTAGCAGAATGTTGACGTACGTGTGTGCACTGTACGTGAATAGTTTCCAAATTATTAGCAGGTTTTGCAGATAGTTTTTGTTTGTAGATTAAAAAAAATACTTTATTTTCCGCAATTAAAACACTTATTCAAGACTTTACTCAGATTAATATACGTAATTCTATTTTAACTTGAACTTTCAATTAATTTTCACATCTTCAGAGTTATTTTGTTTTTACAAACATTTCTGGCCTCTAGAGGCCTGTTCTCAACGTATACGGACTGTATCAAAAGTTTCATTTACACAGAAAGAATTTTAAATTTATTGCCAGGTTCCTCTTGCAGAGTTGCAAGTTATTAAATTAAAATCATTTTATGTATTTTGTAAGTAGTATTTTTGAATTACGTTGTTGAAAATGCTATTTATAATTTTTGAAGGTTCATTGATGGAACTGTTTTTCTGGATGTAAAAACTTTCTTTTATTAATCTCTTGTTTTTATGAGGTTCATAGTCCAATATTTTAATATTTTGCCATAAAGGTCCATTTCACGCACATTGATGCTCATTCAATTGTAATGTGCGTATTTTGCCCTCATTAGAATATGTGATGTTCTAATAACTATTTATTGTTATATTTCTTTTCCTTTAAATAATCTTATTCTATTGTTATCGTGGTTCGCGCTTTGTGGGTTTGCAGCAAGGTTTCTGTTTCAATGGTTATGTACGTAGATAAGTTTTATTTTTATACAACTCTGCCTGTGGCTTCACATTATATTTAACAAAAAAGATGAATTTAAAAATGCTAAATCATTAGAAAATTCACAAAAAAATGGGAATCTTAGGCTTTTAACAATGTTCCTTTCAGAACAATGAAAAGTACAGTGACTTATTATGAAAACTCTGCAGATAATTTATTAGTTTGAAGAATGCTCTACGTGTTAATTATCACAAGCATTATCGCTACGAATTCGTGTTTTAACGGACTTCAATGCCCCGTCGTAAGTTCTTAGGACGCCCATTCGGATATCTTAACCTTGGGCCCACTCAAATGTCATAGCCTAGGGACCCATTACGGTCTTAATTCGGCTTTGGCGGACAGCACAGTAAAAGGCGGGAAGTTTACCGAAAAGTATGCCTCTCACCCATCAAGCAGCGTTTTGCTTTACTCAGGAGGAAATTGAGAAGACGTGTAAGTGTCAGGCCCATCAGTGCGTTAAACATCCACACCTCTCGGAGCGGTATCCTTCTACGACATCTCTGGTTCTTCTTTAATTGGACGGACTGTACTTTACGATAATGCTTATGGCACCTTGATATTAAGAACCGCAATTGTGTGGCCATCATTAATAGTTTACTTGATCTCCAGTTAGTTCACGTTATAATACCCTTATGAATATTTACATAATGGGGTCATTTAGAGAGACAGCTGATTGGGTAGTTGCATCCCCACGGACCGAGCGAACTTATAATGCCACTTACTCCGTGCTGGGCCGCCCCGGTGGCGCAGTGGTCTAAGCGATGGCCTCTGATCATTCGTCTGAAAATGGTCCGGGTTCGAATCCCGGTGAGGCATGGATGTTGTTTGTCTTACGGCACTGGCTCTCTCCCTTCCCTGGAACCAGTGGCCCTAAATTAGGGACGGGCGACTGCTTATAGCCCGTTGAGTTGCTCACGGTGGTCGTTAAACCTCCAATCAAAAAAAAAAAATACTCCGTGGTGGTCATCTAAGCCGTAGATAGCTATTGTACCACGAAACCTCGTAACTTGCCCATGTTCACCCATCAGAATGTTAGGATGCACCTCGGACTCTTGGACTAGTAGGCATAAAAAAGCCTTTCTTAAACAAGCATGGAACTGAGAGGGAATCGGTTCCGTAGAGCAGAGACATTTGTGCCTTACTCTGGACACTTCCCCTCCTTTCTGAAGAATTGGGTACTGGTTACTAGTAATTTAACCGTTCGGTTATCGGTCAACAAGAGTGCCCCTGTGTGACAAACGTGGAAGAATTCTGAGAACAAGTTATCGATTACCTTTTTTAAGCTAGATTGTTTTCATTTTTCTGTAGTAGTTGAGCCGAAAACCCGGGGCGTATCCGCCTTTCCTTAATTTACGCTTTCCAACCGTGGGTTGAAGAAGCGTATATACTCCAGCTTTGTCTGTCTGTCTGTCTGTCTGTCCGCACGATAACTAGCGTAAAAATGGTTCGATTTCGATGAAATTTTAGTATGTGGTAGGGGATAACCTGGAGACGAACCCTATGGGAAATGGGGTCGAAGGTCAGAGCATAGGAGCGAGATCCATTCCATCGCCCTTATGCGTCATAACTTACGTAAAAATGAGGTCAGGGCACGGGAGCGAGATTTATTCCACAGCCATTTTCCTCATAACTTGAGTAATGATTTCTGGTATGTTGGAAAGCGTATCAATCAATGCATTGCATGTTTACTAACTTGTCTTTTTCCCCTTTCCAAGAGCCAGCAATTTTGAATAAGTTAGTAAAATCATGCAATGCAGTGATTATGATACGCTTTCCAACATACCAGAAATCATTACTCAAGTTATGTGGATAATGGCTGTTGAATAAATCTCGCTCCTGTCCACTGACCTTTGACCCCATTTCGATGATATTCAACAGAACCGGTTTAGTATACCTCCGGAACAACATGATAAAGTTTTGTCGCAGTCGAAGCAATTTTACGTGCCCATAATGGCGATGGAATGGATTTCGCTCCGATGTCTTGACCTTTTATCCCATTTCGTCCATTTTCAATAGGGCTCGTCCCCGAGTTGTCCCCTACCATATACTAAAATTTCATCGAACCATTTTTACGCGAGTTATCGTGTGGATAGACAGACAGACGGACAAAGCTGGAGCATGTACGTTTCTTCAACCTACGGTTGGAAAGCGTAAAAAAAAAAAAAAAAAACATAAAAGCTATCTCACAGAGAAATTTCGCGGCCACTATCCGTGTTTGTTAAATGTGTACACGTAAAACAGTCAGGGCACTAATTCGTTCGGGAACTGTGTTTCATAAATCAGGATATTTATTTAAGAAGTGCATTCATTGTTTCTTCATTGGATTTACTCAATATATGAAATTTGCTCAGAAGTGTTTAAAACTTCGAACTCTGTAACATTGGTAACACATGCACTACATCGTTATTCTCTTTCTCCACACTCACATACACGCACACATCGAAGAGCCAAATAACATTATTATCAGCGCGTCTTTATGCAAATCGAAGACCTAAACATCATTACAGACCACGGTCAGCCGTGGTTAATACCTTCAAAAAGTGGCCCTCCAAGGAGGGAAGACCACGAACCGCCGGCAAAGGTGTGGGCCGACCACGGCTCATCGATGCCAGATGTGAGCGAAGGCTGTCTCTATGGTAACAGCCAACAGGGATAATGTGGCACAACTCGCCAGTAATTTGAATACTAGTGACGGAAGTAATCACAACCACAGTACGTCGGACTCTGTGACGGAAGTGTCACAACCCACAGTACGTCACAACCCTCTGTGACGGAAGTGTCACAACCCACAGTACGTCACAACCCTCTGTGACGGAAGTGTCACAACCCACAGTACGTCGGACTCTGCTGAAAATGAGGATGCGTAGTCGCATGCCATTCCGAGTGCTCATGCTAACCTCGGTGCACTGTCTAAAGCGCCTAAAATAGGCACCAGAGTATCAAAACTGGACCTTGAATAATTGGAAGAAAGTCGTCTTGTCCGGTGAATCTTGTTTCCTGTTGTACTATGCAGATGGCCGGATACGTGTGCGCCGTTTACCTGGCGAAGTGTTGACACCAGGATGAACTTGTGGAATGAAAATTAGCCGGTGAAGGAAGTGTAATGCTTTTGGGCAATGTTCCGCTGGGAAACCCTGTTTCCAGCCGTTCAAGTGCAGGAATCTACGACATCTACCGCCTACCTAAACATCATTACAGACCACCCAGCAAAAAAAGTCTTGCTGGCCCAGTACTATGTTGACCCTGCCGAATCGTCAGTAAAATGTCCGGGTGGCCAACAGAAGGGCCAGCGGCTGGCCAACAGTTGGCATCCCCATCAGTTGCCATATGACACAACAGGGCCATCAGTTATCCATCACAGGCAGTAGCTGCTACAAGTGGCCCTTCAGCGGCTCTGCAAGCACGTGCCATAAATGATGGCTAGCCTAATGTGGTCTGCTAGTTTTCCGGCAGTGGCAGCCGGCAATCACGTGACGTAACTGATGGCTTGCCGATTCTTGTCCGCCAATTTCCCAGTAGTAGCCATAAAAAAAAAAAAAAAAAAATCGAGTATAACCGCAGTTTTCCAAAGCTACAACTTTTGTTTTTCCCCCTTACGAAACTTCTGAATTATAGCACTGCGCTGGGTAAAATTTCTCAACAGACCGGAAAAACGCCCGTTTGGATATATTTGGAAACAAACCAAGGACTGTCTGCGTGGGAAGCGCGCGCTCTACCAACTAGACTGATTTGGCACGCCCGAGAGTTAGCTTGAAGCTGATGAGTCTCTTTCCTGCGGAATGTGTAATCGAAATGGTTCTCTCTTTAATTTTTTAATATTGCGAGGTATTTTTCATAAATGTCAGTTTCATATAATTCATAAATTTATTTTTTCAACGTAACGATAGTTTTTTTTTTTTTTTTTACCTGACTTCACTCATTTTCAAGGAGTGGGCCAACTTTAAAGGCGCTTTCCAAAGTTTTGTGCTGTCCTTGTCGTCTTGAATGGCGATTGTTCAATTAATATGTTTACCCATTCATGTCACATTCTGTTACATTTTTAACGTTGTATCTTTTCTTTCCGCTATCCAAAGCTACATTTGTTTTAAAGAGGAAAGATATTTTATTTTACTTCTCGTTATTTTTAGAAGCGAATTCCTCCAGTCTTGTGTATTCAACCCATGGATAAGTACATTATATCCACATAGCGTTGCTTTTTTTTTTTTTTTAAATAATTGATAAATTTTGTACGCGTATAATTCTTTTTTTTTCCAACAAACGTTTTTTTTTTAATGTTTTTCCAGGACTATTGTTTTAAGAGGTTTAGTGTATGTTAAAACGAAAGATTACACAGAAATTATTTCTTGTTATTCATGGGAATGGAGTGGGTGTATTTTATGGCTGTAATCTAGTATTTCATTGCTTAATCTGATATCTTCGTCGACGTAGCATTTCATTAGGAAATTAATTCGCCTCTCTACATATGGCGTTTTTTTTTTCTTAACATCCACTAAAATAACACGATGGCGATAGCGTCGTCCTCAACTATTTGGCACCACGAGAGAGACAGCACGTGTTGCTCTGCGTAGTCCCGTTGCTTCCACCTGGTGTTGGGGTTGCATCGGTTGCCAGCTACAGGCCACTAGTGGCACTTGCTTCGAGGCCCGCAATTCACGGCGATGCTGCAGGGCCATCAATGGCTGCCAACTGATGGCGCTGCCACCAACGGACCGCTACCGGGCCGTGAACGGCAGATGTCAACCAGCAGTTTCCCAACACTTGTGTTTTTGCTGGGCAGGTACATCTTTCCATGGCAACAATATTCCCCTCTACTATAAGTGCCTTCTTTCAGTAGGATAATGTGCCATGCCACACTGCCCAGATTGTTCGAGAATGATTCGCGGAACACGAGGAAGACCTCCAGGTGTTGGACTGGCCACCAAATTTTCCAGATGTTATTCCAATCGAGGATCAGTGATTTGTGTTGGAACAGCAAATCCGATCTGCGGCGGCTCAACCACATGACTTACAAGAATTAAAGGATCTGCTGGTAACGTGTTGGTACCACAAGACACCTTTAGAAATCTTGTAGTGTCTATTCCTCGCCGGGTAGGAGCTATTTTGGCGGCACGTGGAAGACCAACATCATATTAGGCTGGGTGTCTTAATGTTTGGGCTTTCGGTGTATATGAAAAGAAGAAACATCAGAATCTCTCTCTTCCATAGTTAATCGAGAAGAATATTATCGATATGAATTTGAACTTATGAGAAAGCACAGAGAAACCATCCGCCTTGTAAGGTAAGTGCGGACAAACCGACTACTCGTGATCAAATATTCTCATAGTTCTGTGGTACGTAGCGTTGTAGCTCCACAAATACTAAGTAAATCTTGCAGCTTTTTTTCCAGCGTAATACAGTACTGCAAAACCCGGATGTTGCTTTGTGTGCCGAAGTATGGTTATATACGTATATCAAGCGTCTTTAACTGAGGTAGGTAAGCCGAAGCGTTGGATACTGTGTTGTGACACTGCTTATTTTTATGAGGTACATATCATTGTTAGAGGAAGTATGCCGTAGTCTTGGCATCATTTCTAACACTATTAAACTACATTAGCAGAGTGAAAACTTTAATTTTGTTGGCTAATTATTACAAAGGAAGATGGGAAAGGTTGTTTTGGCGCCTTTTATTTTGTTTGCCAGATCTCCTAAAGCATGTGAACATCTGAGCTTCTGCAGGATGTGAGAACATTGTTTCGTAAAAATGGCGGAACAAAACGTCCCCCAAGGGCACTAAAAGAAGAGAACAAACAATACGACGCGACATTCGAATGGGGATAAATAAGCAATTACTATGTCTAAGAGTTACTCACTTTCGCATATTCGCTTGCTTTACTATGGTTCAAGGGTTGATCTTCATAACAATTTCAAAACGCTGCTTTTAACTATATAACAAATATTTAATGCTGGTTTTTTAATTCGCTCAGGGCGTATCAAGTATTTTCAAAGCTTATAAGGTACTTCATGGCGCTTTTCTTCTTCTTAATAGCGTGGTTATTATCTGTTGCAGGTTATGGATGGGTGATATTGTTCATTTGTAGTCAGCAGGAATAGATGATGTGGCAAAATAATGATAAGCGATTAGTAGGAATAAGTTGCCAAACGATTAATGTCCAAAACTTGAACACGAAGCCGAAGCTATGTCCTGTTTCACAACGCGGGATCAATTATAAAAGGATTTTGGTACAAAAGCAGCTAATCTTGTTCATATTCCATTTCGCTCACGTTTTCCGGATGAAGATCATCATCAATAGTTATTTAGAGGATATCACAATTGAGGAATTTCTTGGTCGGTGATTGTGCGAGAGACGTTTACATTTTTGCTTCTCCCGAGATGTTTACACTCCAAGAGGTATTTACATGTTACGCCATTCACTGGGCAAGATGTCTAAGAGATGTCTGTATCTTGTAGTAGTTCCGTCGGGGGATGTTCAAGAAACTTCTTATGCCATGTTGTGTCACTCCCAAGAGGCATGTTTACATCTTACCTTTCATGTGACCCTTCCCTGCTAAATGTCGAAGAAGTGTTTACATTTTATTCCATCGTGTGCACTCTTCCAAGAAATATTTAAACCTTATGCCACTTCCAAGAAATGTGTTTAAATCTTATGTCATCTAGTACCACGCCACAGCGAGATATCCAATAGATGTTTACATTAGTGTACCATTTCCAGGAAGTGCTTTTATCGTATACTTTCTTGTGCCACTCCCGTGGCGTTATGTAAACATATCTTGAGAATGGCATAAGATGTAGACAAACTTTGAACATCTTCCCTCGGAAGTGGCATAAGATGTAATTATTTTTTGGCAGTGGCGCAGACGCTGCCAAAAAATGCTGCCATCTTTTGCGCATCTTCCGACGGGTGTGGTATTAGACGTCATAAGATGCAATTATCCCTTGGAACTGACAAAATACTTAAATACTTCTTGGACTGCAACCGGCCAAAAAAACCTGACGAAGGATATGATGCCCTCGAATTAGCTATTAATGGTTTCCTTTCATCCGAAAACATAGACTAAACGGATCTAAGAATGCGGTTGGCCGCTTTTTAGATGTCTGCACTGGCGGGGCTGGCCAGCCAAGCCCGAGCCCTGCCCGGGCCGGGCTTTTTCCCAGACACTTATGACCGGGTGGGGCCAAGTCGACGCATTCTTTTTATCGCAATGGTAAAGAAAGAAAAAACTCGTGTTCCCCGATTTCCTGGTGTGTTTAACTGTTCCTATTCACCCTCTTCATTTGGTTTTACTTACTTCCATGACATAGCCCAGGACATAATCAGAAAGGCAAGGAGAGGCACTCACAGTGTTTTTACCAATCTGTAGGTATTAAGATGGTAAAACCATTTTGGGGTTTGTTGACAACAAAAAAAATTCGGCCCCGAGCGAGTGTGTGTGTTGTGTAGAGTGGGGGACGGATGATGTCTGCAGTGGAGTGAGGGTGTGTGGTGTGTGTTTGTGTGAGAGTGGACGACATGGATTTTTTCTCCTAACCCTAATCTGTATAGGGATTTACTTTTGTAGTGTTACCGCATACTAGTTCAGAGAAAGGAAGATTCTGAACGCGCTTAGTCTTCATTTTTCTCTCTTTTTAAAGGTTATATTTTCCGATAATTGTCAAAGTTTAGTTAATATTTTTAGGCTTACATTCAGCTAAATATTTTCAATAATATCTCATTTCATTATATAATTTTCACAGTTTAATAAAATACAATAGAAAGACAAAATAATACCAAATGGCACATCACGCACGGGCCGGGCCGAGTGTCTGATTTTTGCAACGGGATGAACCTTAAACGCACGGGCTTGGGCCGGGCCGGGCTCACCAAATTAGGCCCGTGCAGACCTCTGCCGCTTTTACCTCAGAAATCTTGATTAGTTCACACTTGGACACAAAATTCGTGTTGAGAGACCCCTGTTCCTTTTTATGCGGTGGATAACTGCACAAAATTGGACAAAGTTCTGACTGACAACAGCTGAGGGCAGTACCTATGACAGTGTGGTGAAGGAATTAAAGAGAGTCGATGAGTACGAGGTTTTTAATGGTAGAAATTTCTCTTTTATGCATCCAGAAGTTTTCAGGTTGATATGGGTACACTTCTTCAAATAATGGCGCTATACTGTAATTACAGGGTCAAGGTCTGTAATTACAAGGGCTGATGTACAGTGTTTTTAGAGGTTCGGAGAAAATTAAATCGTCTAGCTCTGACAAGAAATCCCAGCTTTTGTGTGGCAGATTTATGAGTGAAAGAAAAGTGACATTGCGAAGGCAAGTTGGAGGCAACTATTCACACAAAGGGCAGAGAACGAAGTGGTCCTTGTCGACTGGTTAACATAGGCATGAAAATCTTGATCTCTCGCCTTTTCGTGTATGTTGCCATGTGCGATTACGTAATAAGGTGAAACAATGAAATACTTTAGCCTGAGATGTTAGGTAGCTAGGATATCGTTGTGGCCCAAAAGCAGTACTTCCTAGTGAGGTTATCGAATGACATCTTAGTTTCTGTAACGACAACTGTTATTGATGTGAAGTGTTTTGTTATTTTTATGTTTGTTATTGAAGTTTTAACGACCACCGTGAGCAACTCAATGGGCTATAAGCAGTCGCCCATCCCTAATTTAGGGCCACTTGTTCCAGGAAAGAGAGAGAGCCAGGGCCGTAAGACAAACACAACGTTCATGCCTCACCGGGATGAATGGTCAGAAGACAGCGCTTAGTCAACTGCGCCACCGGGGGCGGCTGTACTGTTTTACGTCGAGTGAAGCTTGAAAAAGATCTAATGCCAGTAACGCAGTTATACAGCATATGGCCTAAACCAAAAGCGAATTACACCTGACAAAGGCAGCGCTCACGAATCTATAACGGTGTGCGTACTTGAGGCTCTAAACCGTAGTGTTTGTTTGTTTCGGGATTTTGCAGCCCACATTAGTATCTCAGGCTAAAACGAGACACCAGCCCCTAATTTAGAGCCATTGGTTCCAGGGAAGGGGGGGGCAGCACCGAAAGGGCAAACGCATTGATATTTTCCCCTGGGATTCGAACACGGACGTAGCAAGTTGAATGCTGTAACTCTAGTCCTCCACTAAGAGACTAAGCAGCCATTGTTGAGCCACAGTATGGCACTTCGCTTTTCTCGTGACTAGATAATAATCTGTCAGATTGCAATACCTCTGTAGCTGGATAATAGGCTATCTCCAGGGGAGTAAAGTTAGCCCCAGCAACCCCCGCTTCGTGGGGGGGCGTTAACTTTAGGGAGCCCAGATCTATGTATGTATGTATATTTTTTTTATTTAGCAATTTAATTTTAGACAAGAGGTTTTCTACTTGCTCAAAAAATTGTTGTCTTAAATTTATCTGTCTTTTGGATACGAAAGTTTTTGAACTAAAGGACCCCATTGACACAGACTTTTATCTGCGCGCCGATTAGAGATCAGATCAGATCATATATAGGGGATTTTAGGAAGGGAGTGTCTAACCCCAGGTCTTAAACAACCCTTAGAAATAGGAAACTAGGAGATTTGGACTAAAGTGGCCGATAGGAAAGTGACACGGAAGCGAATTAAAAAGGAGGAGGAAAACGCTCTTATTTATTACCGGGGGCCAGCACCTGGGGTCCGACGGCTGAACATGCTCAGCCGACGCACAGCGGATATTTAGTGGTTCGAGCGTTCGCACTTGCCTGGGATCGAAACTGATGTTTCTACCTTCGGTCATCGCACACTCAAAGTAGGCTTGATGGACTTGCGATGATAAGCATCGAAAATGACCGAGCCAGAAAACTAGACGTGACGAAACTGATTGAAATATTCGCTAAGAAGAACGTTAGAAGGGAATCCAGATTTTAGTAACGTAAGTTTTCTTTATTTTGTAAAGTATGCTTGCTTCTTGGATTTAAAAGACAAGACACTAAAAAGAAACAATATTGCTAAAATACTTAAAACTAGAAAATTTAAGCACTTGTTTTTCCTCTTTCTCAAAAATTATTGTATTAAGGAATTAAAGAGCTTTAAAGCAATTTCGAAACCAGACACTCGAAGGTCAGTATTTGTTTTTACTTGATTTGATATCGTCAACATTTGTCATTTGAAGATTTTTCACTTTTCCCCTGAGTACTAAATTTATCGAGGATACTTACCGGAATAAGTGCTCACATAATTAAAAGCAATACATAAGTAATCATAGAATCAATATCTGGAAAATATATTTTTACTACGGCGAAGTTAAACATTTACCCTCAAATTTTTCTTTAATTTTTACTATGTTGGGGGCCTGTTAGGAAAATTTCGCGGGGGGGGGGGGGGGGCAGAGATTTTGCGTTACGCCACTGGCTATCTCCGTACTAATTTTACTAAGTGCAAAGAATAATAATAAAGTGTTGTTCCAAATGCACTGATTTCTGCCATAAAAAGTCAAAGAGATCGTCAAAGATTATATTTAAAAATTCGCTGTTTTTGTTAACAGGGGTAATTAAAGAAATTAGTTTAAAAATGGAAAGTTTTGCGACCGAATAGTTTTTTGCAAGCTGAAAAGCAAGAAAGATTACTCGCTCTGAGGAATGTATGTCGTCATGTAGGGCCCTCGGAGGTTCGATCGTGAACATTATACTAAGACAGAATTTGGGAGCAGAACCAGAATTTTAGACAGTCTGCAGTGTATAAATTGTTAGGTACATGGATGCTGATTCCCTGCGAACACAAGGCATCGTAAGATCTGCTTCAAAAGGATGAATTTCTTTGACGTGATGACATCCAGCCATTTACACCGTAAAAACGGGGTTATTCATTCGGACCACTAATCAAACGACCTAACATCTCACAAGTGAAGTCGTCTCTAAAACGTTTGGTAGCTGGTAAACTAGCACACTGTATGCGGGTAGTGAAGGGGAAATAAAAGAAAAAAAAATTGTAATGATGATACGTGTAATTATTGTGAAAAAGTACTTGAAAATTTAATTATTTCGTAAAAATTGATAAGATTATTTGTTCTGGGAGGGGGCTGCTATTTTTTACGTCATTTAGAGCCTGTGTATCGGGATGGAAAAGCAGACAAAATCATAGTATTTCATCTATGTATGCAGACATACCACAAATGCAGACGTAATTAGACACAATGACCTACATACACCCAGTAGCTTAAGAATTAAACTGCAACTACCACGAAACATTCCTGAAGCGTATAGCTGTCCGCCCTTTAGTATAAACCCTTAAATATGGCGCCACCACAGTTTCCTATTCGGTAGTAATTCACATGCACGATGTAAAAAATAAGTGGTGTGAATTCACGGAAAATTCCTGAAAATAACGTGCGGTTTTTGCCAGTAGGTGTCAGTCTTTATTTCAGAAAAGACCGTTTCGGGTTTTTTCATATTTATATAAAAATTTCGCAAAATTTTCGATTTTCGGTTCTTCAGCTCTTTTGCCAGAGATTCTTCTTTCCTGACGTATGAAGTTAACGATTCCCTTGCCCCTGGTAGGTTTCGAACCAAGTTCATCTTCAACGGCAGCTGCGCATGCTACCGTTGAGCCAGAGAGACACACAGTCGCGTATAAAGTAGAACTCTATTTGCGCGATGATGAAATGCTTTTTGCTATTAATGTGGATAAATTAATCATTTTATTTTCTGTTAGAGCTTATTATTTTTTCTGAATAGGTTTGTAGTAATTTTATTTTTTTCTGTTGGAGGACTCGGTACAAATTGCGCAATATTTTTCATCGTGATTCACAATAAACTCTCTATCGAACTTCCAAAGATCCTTTGGTTTCTCCCATTGTGATGAACATTACTGACGATTAGGTCATATGTAGAGGATTTTAGGAAGGGATTGTCTGACCCCAGGTCTTAAACAACCCTTAGAAATAGGAAGTTAGGAGATTTGGGCCCGATAGGAAAGTGACACGGAATCGAGGTAGAACGGGGGAGAAAGACGCCCTTATTTATTACCGGGCGACTAGTACCCGGGACCCGACGGCTTAACGTGCCCATCCGACGAACGGCGGATATTTAGTAGTTCGAGCGTTCGTACCTGCCTGGGATCGAACTGAGGTTCTTCCGTTGCAGTCACGAACGTTGACACTAGGCCATCCGCGGCCTTACTGACGAGCAGGAGTCTTAATAGTTGACTGGATCACGTATTGATCACGTATTTTGCATATACGCTGCACAAGTGACGTTTACATGTATCTCTGGGTTAAGGTTTCTAATTCAGTGGCCGGTTTGTGAGCGGGCGCGCGCGCTAGCGCAGTTTCACTTCAAAGGAAATAATTTTCGGGTTTTACTATAGTTTACTGTCTGGGAAACCAGTCTGAAATTTCAGCACCTGCAAGACAAATTTTCGCAAAACACCTTGTTGAAAACTTACTTAATGCGCTAAGCAAAAAAAAAAAAAAAGTCAAACGAAAAATCTGTTTTTTTTTCTTTGTTTTCAGTACTTGACTACAGAAATTCAGCACTTCAGTTGGCCCAGGAATCTCTTAATTTGTGGGTCCCCAACTGTGAATCATACATGACACGAGGAGGAAATAATTGCAGTATCAGTTTAGAAAGGAAAAACAAATTACATTTAGGTATTAGATACATCAACAGACGTATAAAACTTGGCCGGAGCACATTTGAAAGAAACCGTATATTTTCCAAGAGCAATTTTTACCATTATGTTTTAAAAGAAAAGTGTGTAATCGAAATATATCGTTCGAGTTCTTGCTTATGGATCAGAAACGTGGACCGTAACTATAAAAGGCATACAGAGGCTGCGGACAACTCAAAGAAGCTTGGAGCGATGCATGCTTGGTGCAACCAAAAAACATGGGAAGAGGTACTCGTGGATTAGGAAAATGACAAGATTTGATGACATCATGATCGAAGTAAAGACCAAGTAGCAATGGGCTGAACATATTTCTCGAAGTGACCACCGCTGGACCACTGAAATACTATACTGGAGTGCAGTGGACAGTAAAAGACCCAGAACACCACGTGGGAGATGGATGTAATTCGAAAGCATGTCGGAGTGATATGGAAAATAATCGCTCGGGACACAGAGTTTTGGAAGAGACTTGGGTAGACCTTCATGCAGCAGTGGACTAACAGATATTTTCATCAAAATTTTAGTGACCAAGCAAGGTATTGCACTTTGAATAAACAGGCGTACTGATGTTCCGTTAATGTAGTTGGCCGTGTATCTATGCAATATGCATTTCGTAGTGTAATATCAGACATAAAATGTTATGTGTATATACAGTTTTAGAAAAAAAAAAGTTATGAAACCCTGGAAAAAGTCCTTTTTCTAGGTTTTAGTTTTCCTTTCTAAATTGTGTATGAAAGGTGGACTTAGGTTTCCGATCTGTCCTATGTTTTGTGCTCCCTCGCGCAGTTTGGCCTTTCTGTTATTTTGTTTTTCTTTCTTACTTTTAGTCCGTGGATTTCGTTATGCAAGGCAAAGCAAAAAGTTATGCTTCCTAAAATCATGATGCATAGCAAGCAAAAGGAGAGTTTCTTTTCTCGGGTTTTGTTTTACCTCTTATAACCCTTTTCTACCATCTGATCAAGTGAAGCATAACCGGGGGGACGGAGCTACCAAATTTCCATCATCTTCTTCTGCGCTGATACCTTGTTTGAAAGAGCCTCGACCTTGAGCACAGAAATACTCCGAAAGGCCTGGAGGAAATTGCCTCCCCGCTTCAGCTGAACCCGCGTCACTAGAGGGGAAAGTTCTTTGATTGAGTCTTTTTTCTCGAAGAGCCAGTTTGGTTGGGACAACTTACTTCAATAATAAAAGCGATTAATTACTTCGCTGCCTAAGCTAACCTGTTGGCGCTTGGAGTTCTCGCCACCGTTGGCTATTGTCGTGCACAAATGCAGCTAAGGTGTGTGTGTTCCTGTGTTCGCATCCGTCATTAAAATGCTGAATAGCACGTGCGATAAATATATTTTTCTAACGGAGCGCACGTCGGGCGATTTTTGTCTCTTATTGTTTCTCAGTAGGACGAAGGCCAATGGTAATTGCATAACAGGGCGATGATCTCTATTGAATGGAATCGACTTCTTCTTTTTTGACGATAGTCGAATAATTATTGAGGAGTAATGGCCCATTTAGCGTAAAAAAAAAAAAGAAAAAGAAAAAGTCATCGGCCATTTATTTTTTACTCTTATGAATGTTCATGCACTTTTCCTGGTAAATTCTTCATCTTGTCCGTGTGAAAAGAGGAAATTACTAAGTTCCCCCATCTTCTAAATTATGCTGCAATTAAAATTATTATTTTCGTGTCGTCAGCGACTCTTCTAAATCTCTGACATGATATTCTTGGATTTTAGGTAGCATCGTTCAGCTTTCTCTGAACTAATGGACAATGTTAGTAATTACGGTGAACTTTGCTGTGATGGATGCCAGTATTTAGGGAAATTCCAACAAGTTTTCTAGTTGGGTCAGAAGGGTGAAACGTCGCTGACCTAGAGAATTGATCGTATGTGGCTTTGATATTTATTATTTTGAACACCTCCCGAACGGAAACATTATTCTGGAATTGATTCGAGGTGTGTCTCGGAACTTGCAGACAAAAAAGTTGCTACCATTAAATTTTGTTTGTGGAATATTTTTAATGAGGCCAGAAAGTAAGTAAGTCCTATCACCATGTTTTCATCTAGGCTGTCATTCGAGCTTCACATTCTATTTCATTGCAAGCAGGATTCCGGCCGACTGAAATTTTCTCGTATTCTTAGAGAGAGAGAAAATTGTTTGGCTATGTATCATTAGTTGTGTAATCGACGTTTCCCAGAAAATCATACAATCCCATGCATATGCTAATACTTGTAAGTTAATGAACTTTTTGTAATTTCGGCAGTAATCAATCCGGTGTACGAGGTATGAACAAAAAGTTTCCGACCACATTTTGTTTTTTCTCCTAAATTAGGTAGAGCACGCCGTCGAGATTCAGTGGCGCTCGACCATGGACTTCAGTGCTCATGCGTGAATTTTTGCCACGCTGTCGGGTGGCTCATTTGGTGTCTGGCAGTGTAGGGTTGCGTTGTGAACTTTGTGCCTGATTCATTCTTGTCTCGTGCCATAATGATTGAGTGAGTTGAGCATAGACCCCTGTAGCACATACATCGATTCGACGTCGAATTTTTGGTCGATATGAAACGTCGAATATAGATATCCATGTCCACTTTTGTTACGTCTTTTCGACGTCGAATTTTAAACCTATTAAGTCGATATGAAGTCAACAGTAGACGAAGATTCGACCTTTCGAGAAAAACATATACATCGTTGCTACGTAGTGCAGACGTCGATTCTACGTTGATATTACGCAGTTTAGTCATCGATTCTAGTACTGTTGTATGTCGAATCTACGTTTACTCTACAATTTAGGTATTGAAACATGAAATTCTAATCTTTCAATCGTGGCATGAAACGTAGAATGTATTCGTATTTGTAGTACGATTCTACGATGATGTATACGATTAAAAGATCAAATAATTTTTTATTGTTTCAACATCGAAGTCTTTCCGGACGCATTCGAAAAGACCCACAATTCTCAAAAAATTCACAGAATTTTTGGGTATCTGTCAGCATCGCTCTCTAGGCCTATCCCTAATTGGTATATGCGTACGTACAAATTATATATCTTAAAAAGTAATTGTACTTAAAGGAACGAGACACAACTTTTTAAAAACATACTTGGGCAAAAAACAAAAACAAAAAAACTTTTAACTTACCGGTGAAAAAGGAGACAGGTAAGAATCTCGTCTTACGACAGAAATGATGCAACCGACCAACACCCCAGCATCCAGAAAGTTTGTTTGGCGTAATGGATGCAAAAGCGCATGCGCGATGCTTACAGATCGCATAAAAAACATCGATTATTCGACCTAATGGAGTTAAAGGGACAAACTGCATAAAACCGTCGACATGCATACTGATATTCAATGTGATGATTTTTCTTGACGTTCTGTCTGGTCGATTTTACGTCGAAAATTGTGTCTCGACGTAATATCGACCTTCTAATCAAAAATCGACGTCGATTCGACATTACTGTGCTATCGGGGGAATCTGCATCACATTTTGCTAACTCGGCTATACATCAGCCGAAACAAGTCAGATATTTAAAAAGGCTTTCGGTGATAAAGCTCTTGGTGTGAAACAAAGCAAGGATTGGTATCGGCGCTTCAAAGATGGAAGAACGTCTGTTGAGAGTGACGAGCATGAAGGTGGTTCCACCTAAAATCTCTGCGCCGCCCCGGTGGCGCAGTGGTCTAAGCGATGGCTTCTGACCATTCGTCCGGGAGCGGTCAGCGTTCGAATCCCGTGAGGCATGGGTGTTGTGTTTGTCTTACGGCACTGGCTCTCTCCCTTCCCTGGAACCAGTGGCCGTAAATTAGGGACGGGCGACTGCTTATAGCCCATTGAGTTGCTCACGGTGGTCGTTAAACCTTCAATTAAAAAAATTAAAAAATCTCTGCCTTATGTTTCTAATGGTAAAGTTCTTTACATATTTTCTTGGTAATTAATGTATTCCCAAGGATGACAATTTGCACATCGATAAAACTAACTTTCAGTTATAGCATGGGATATTTAATATTGCTAAAACATAACCATAATTATATTAAAAATCAGTCATTTTTATTTGAGTAATGCTCACACCTGTTAACAGACGGCGCGACCTGTACATTGATTTCGTCAGTAGACAAGCAAATGATGGATTGCATAATTATGGTTATGTTTTAGCAAATATTAAGTATTTCATGCTGTAACTTAAAATTAGTTTTATCGATGTGCAAATTTTCATCCTTGGGAATGCATTAATTCTGAAGAAAATATGTAAAGAAGTTTTACCATTGAAAACATTAGGCAGAGATTTTCGGTGGAACCACCTTAAGGAAGGCCCTCCATGAGCAGAAACCCCGAAATGATCAAGAAAGTGCGTGCTGTAAACAAAGAGAGTAAGCAGTTCTCCGCCGCGTAAGAGATGCAGTGCGGCGGAAGAAACCTGCGATGTAAGAGAATGGTGACTGGCAGCTTCACCATTTAATCTCCCCGCCCATTAGTCCCCTTCATTAAGGCCTTTTTGGCCAAACACCGAATCCCACAAGTGAGACAAGCTTTTTACACATCTGGAAGACACTTATTTTTTAGGCGATATGCCCTAGAAGAATTTCTAAAAACGTTGATCCCACTTTTTTTCATATCCGAGTAGCTTTTCACAACTACTAAAAATAATACCATGCCACATATTTATAAAGTTTCTAAGTCAATAACTCAGTAGGCCTTAGAGCCATTTGCCTTTTATTAGATACCAGGTGAAAGCCCGTCAGTAATGACGGGAGAAAAAATAAGAGTAATTTTTTAATAACCAGGAATTCTTTTTGTTTGTTATGTCCAAATGTGAAAGTATGTTTCATGGACATTACAACAATATAAAGAAAGTATTTTGGTTGAGGCATGGAATCGACAGTTAAAATAGGCAAGCGCTCGTTCCACTGCGCCACCAAAGTGGGACAAACGTTCAGACAATGGAAATTATATTCTTTGTGATTTTTTCCCGTTGTTTTTGTACCCGTAGGTGTACATAGCTAACAAAGACAATAATGTCACACTTTCACACAGGTGCAAAATATTAAATCTAAGGCCTTAGGCCTAGACCTGTTTTTCAATTTTTGTCCCACTGTTTTCATATTGGCAAGGATTACTCAACTAGTAATGTTAATTATGACCCACTTTTGCAAAGACCTGAAAAGATAATTATAGGGACAAAGGCCCAGGCTTTTATAACAAATCTGCTGCACTGTTTTTGCGTTCATAAGGTTTACAAAACTAGTAAAAGATAATCACATGCTTCACATTTGCAAATATTCAGAACACTTTTATCTGACGCCTTTAGTTATTTTCATCATATTGTTTTCATATTCCAATAGTTAACTTAGCTATATATATATATGCCGCCCCGGTGGCGCAGTGGTCTAAGCGATGGCTTCTGATCATTCGTCCGAAAGGGGTCCGGGTTCGAATCCCGGCCAGGCATGGATGTTGTGTTTGTCTTACGGCACTGGCTCTCTCCCTTCCCTGGAACCAGTGACCCTGAATTAGGGACGGGCGACTGCTTATAGCCCATTGAGTTGCTCACGGTGGTCGTAAAACCTCCAATCAAAAAAAAAAAAAAAAAAAAAACTTAGCTATAATAGTACAAATAAACGCGTGCATCACATTTGCAGATATCAAAGGCACATATTTATAAAACCGTAGATCTAGGAGGCCTTCTTAGCAATTTTAATCTCGCTGTTTTCATATTTCTAAGGAACATAAAACTGAAAGAGCCGTCTATGTTTAGGCCCTTGAAAATAAGTGTCCTTGAGATTTGTAAAAATACTACGGCATGTGATTATTTTGATTATTTCTGTAAACCTTGAGAATATGAAAACGGAGAGAAAAAATTACTAAAAATATAATTAGGCTCGGTACTTAGAAATGAGTTCTTTCGAGATTTGTGCATATTGGCATTTGATTATCTCTGATAGTTATGTAAACCTTAGTAATATGGTCAATGCCTTGTAATTAAGATTTCGTACTTCAGTTAAAATGTGCTATTTAGTACTTTACTAGTTAATGTGCTAAAATGGCCCAAGCCTAGTGCCCTGTATATTAAAGTATTTTGCGCCCGAGTAAAAGTGTGCCATTATTAAATTTACTAGCTATGTAAACCTTACACTCTGAGTGAAAACTTACTAAAAAGGTCCATGCTTAGTGCTGTATACATACGTTTTCTGCCTCATAAAAGTGTGACACTTTTGACTTCACTAAACTTTATGAATATCAGCACGGCGAGTAAAATAAAAATTGCTGAAAAAGCCCAAGCCTAGGGCTTTATAATTAATGTTTTGTTGCTGAGTAAAAGAAATAAAATGTGCAATTTTTATATGCTCTCGCTAGCGTTTTTGTGGTCAGTTTTCCGCTTTGTTTTTTGGCCAGAAAATCATTATAAAAATTATTTTCTTAATGATAATGAGATATGAAAAGAATGTTTTGTGTACAATAATTACGTAAACAGAGGAAAATATAGCAAATCTGTATTTATTTTTTCAGAACAACTTTATGTTTCTCAAACGTCCTCACCCAGCAATTTCTCATAACGCCCACAGGGAAGGTTTAAAGGCAATTACTAATGTCGTATGGGACCTTTGTGCTGAGTGTCAGGGAAATTGAATTTACAGGGAAGGTGTCTAGACGCCAGTACTAATGCTCTATGGGACTTTTGTGCTGAACGTCAGGGAAATTGAATTAGATTGAACCTAGAGGCTCGGATACAACACATGATGGACAGACAGGTCAGGGAAGTATGACTGAGTGCTAGATAGAAAGTGCGAATCGTTACAGTGGTGAGTGCCAGACTATGACGTCACAACGAGCGCTTTCGGGTGAAACAAGGGAAGAACGTAGGAGCAAATGGCCTCATTTGTAACGGGGATCATATGCCCCGGGGCCGCCGCACGGCGGGTATTCGGTGATTCAGAGCAGCTCGGCCTGCTGGGATCGATCCCGCGGCCATCTGGTCGGAAGGTGGTTGCCGCTCGCGACCCGTATGGCTTTCAAATTGCAATAAGTACAGTTTTTCGTGTGACCATTTTTCCGAATCAGATGGGAAATTGGTTTTAAACGTTCCTCTGCCTGTGACTGTTAAGGGACACAGCCAGCGGCATCGTGTCCGTTCCCAGGAACCAGTGGTACCAAATTGTAACCCGGGATTTCTTATAGTCGTAAATTTCTCAGGGATTCGTCAAACTTAAAGAAAAAACGCACACGAAATATAATCGGCTTTTTAATAACAAAGTGGAAAAGATACTAGAACGTACAATTGTTAAGTCTACTACTTATGTTGATAAAATATTCATTTACAATGGATGCAGCCTGAAGACGCAGACTGCATTTCTGCAGAATATGGCGTAATAGTGAATTTTCGGATTACAGTAATATGATTCAGCCTAGAGCTTTTGCACTACACGGTAAGTCAAAATGATGTTTCTGGTTTAAATGATTTGTTACTCGTGTTTAATGTAAAACAGATACACACAACTAGTACTATTGAAAAGCACATTTCATAAAGTTTTGTTCAACTTACTTATAAATGTTCAATGTGCGCTCCAGGCGTAACACGGCACACATCAAGTCGGTAATCAAGTTCCTGCAAACTCTTTGTAGCATGTCGGTTTCTGTGATGGCTGCTGTGATGCGAGCTTTCAAATGAACCAGCGTCGTTGCAAGTGGTGGTACATAGACACGATCCTTTACGAAACCCCACAAGAAAAAATCACACGGGGTGAGATCTGGGGATCGTGGTGGCCAACGCAACAGTTCTTCACCAACTCAGCTGAACGGCCAATCCATCGTTATGGTAGCCTGCCATTGAGGTGGCCCCGAACCTCGTTATGGAAATGCGGTGGAGCACCATCGAGTTGAAAAATGAAGTCATCAATATCTTCTTCCAGCTGTGGAAGAAGCCATTGTTCGAGCATGTTGATATAGGTAATTCTTGTCACAGTGTCTTCAGCGAAGAAGAAGGGGCCCATACACCTTTCGATGAGTAATTGCACAGATGTCATTGACTTTTGGGGAAGCACGCTCATGCTGCAAGATTGCATGGGGATTTTCAGTGCCCCAAAATCTTGCGTTATGCCTGTTCACCTTTCCCGAAATGTGGAATGTTGTTTCGTCTCTAAACAGTAACTTTTCAGGGGACCGTCATCCTCCATTAGAGTGAGAAAAATTTCACAGAAAAATTCTCGCGGGTGGCAGTCAGATACTCTTCAGCTTTTGAATAAACTGCAGCCGATACGGTTGCATGTGCAAACATTTCCTCAGAACTCGCCATACAATTTTCTGGGGGACACCAAGTTCTCGACCAGCTCGATAAGTGGATTTCTGAGGGCTCCTTACGTAATTTACCAGAACACGCTCCACTGCGTCGTTTCCTATCGACGGACGTCCAGTCGATTTTCCCTTGCAAATGCAGCCCGTGTCTTGAAATCGTGAATACCAATTACGAATTGACTTATCACTGGGTGGCTGTATCCCAAATTTTGTCCGAAAATGCTGTTGAACAGTCACCATTGACTTGTTTCTATGAAAATCGAGAACACAGAAAGCCATCTGTTGTCCGCTTGCCGCCAATGTATGACTTGTTCTTTCTGGCGGACTTATCGCCCCGTCTACCAACCACCCGCGGAATCGGTAGCTGGGCAGTGGAACTTGGAGAAATTACCTTCAAAAGTACACATCTCGCAACTAAAAATACTCATTACATGTCGTGTGGTAAAGCATTGAAATCGGGAGCATCGTTTTGACTTACCCTGTATTTTGTAGCCGTCTGAGAGCACTGTACAACGATATCTTGGCCGCCCCGGTAGCACAATGGTCTAAACATTGGCTTCTAACGATTTGCCCGAGATGGGCCTGGGTTCGAATCCCGGTGAGGTATGGCTGTTGGGTTTGTCTTACGGAACTGGTGATCCTCTCCCTGGAACGTGTGGGACGAAATTAGGAACGGGCGATTGCGTATGGCTATTTCAGATGCTCATGGTGGTTGTTAAACCCCTAAATAAAATACAAAACAAACAAACGATATCTGAATCTTGGGTTAGTCAAAACCACGTTTCCAACACTATTTTTATTTATATGCGATAAAGTATATATTTAAAAAAGCATGCATAAAATTAGCCACATATGGGTTACACGTTGCAACATTATTTGCTGGAAAAAAAAAAAAACTGTCCTGGATGTTTATTCCAAAACGATCTCGTTTCGTTTCTTTGACGGCGAGCTGTTGTTATGTCTACTGTTACTGAGTTGGCATTTGTTCGCCGAGCAGACGTTACAAAACATTGCTTCAGTTTGTTGATAATAGTTTAGAGCAGCAACGATTCATCCGTTTTGAAATGGTAATGTGAGCTTGTGGTTTTTCGTTATCGGCGACAGTGCATGTCTGCCGTGTAGGGGTACGAATCGGGAGACGAAAATTCCACGACAGGAATGCTGCTTACTGTTTCTGCTTGCTGTCGAGGAATCCGTTGTTTTACGCATAGGAACAACGCTTCTCTTAGCCATCTTATTCTAACGACGAAAATTTTCCCTTGTCACTCAGATATATGCATTATACAGACATAGCTTCGAGCAATAAATCCCTCGCAATGGTTTTATTTTATTTTATTCTCGAATCCTTTATGCTACTCTTGTATCATATTTCCTTTCATTTCCGTGAAAAAGTGGCAATCGGGAAGCCAATAGAAATGTCAAATAAAATACGAAAAGATCCATCATGTTCGCACAGGCACGCATTCATCTTTTATATGCGGAAAAAGAAAAAAGACCACACGTGCATACACACACGTATAGAGTATATCGCGTAAAGGAGCTAAGAAAAATTATTCGCATAAACCGACGGTTTTTCCATTGAACTCTGCCGAAAGCCATTTAAAAAGAAGTGGCTCGTACAAGAAAGTCTTACTACCTTACAGATGCTCTAAAACGGCGACTCAATTTTAAAATCCCACCGCTGAATTGCATTAAAAGCAAGACTGCGAACTTTCTTTTAAATAGGGTTTCAGGTGCGACTTATTCAGAATCCAATTTGTCAACTGAAAGATATGGATCAGGTAAATGTCAACCGGTATTAAATAGTAAAGATATTTTAGCGTGCCGCAGGGAAGACAAAAATTCGAGACTCTGCTAGACATTTTTTTTTTTTTTTTATGCTATGCATTTTTCGCATGCCAAGGTCCTTGTGGGTGTTAAATAAAACGAGTGATTGGAGAGTATACATTTATGTACGTACAATATTGGCCAAAAGTCCTGCACCAATAGACCAAAAGTCAATTTTAGATGTTTGAAGTCAACTTATACAGCGTAATGATAAAGTCAGGAATACATATTACTACACATCATCATTTTAATGGAAATTTTATGCTGAATTCAAATAGTTTTACAGAATGTTATTACCAGTAATAGAAGTGAAGTTACAAGCAAAAGTGAAGCGTCTAGTCATAAAACGCAAAAACTAGTGGAATTTGTGAAATTAGTGTACAAAGCATTTAACGGAAAATTACTGTACAGTACATGATTGAAACTTGCAGGACACTTGAAATAAATGACCAACAAGCAAAATACGCTTTAATATTTAATTGGATAACCACGGTTTCTTAGTAACAAAGTGCACCTTCTTGGCATGGAACTAATGAGTTTCTCTAGTTGTCCATTGGTGATACCACGGTGCCAAAATTGCTGTTAAATGTGGCTGTGATCATTCCACTGTCATCATTAAAAGAGTTGCAGAAACTGGATGTGTGGGAAACAGAAAAGGAACAGGTCGACCAAGGCTGTGTACTGAACGTGATGTTCGCATGTTGATTCGTCGTTCCTTAAAATCAAGGTTTAAAACATCCACTGATCTAAGAAATGAGTGGGAGAATGAAGTAGGCATTATTGCATCTGCAGGAACAGTTCGTCATAGGCTACAAAAGAATGGACTGACCACACGAAAAGCTGCACGAAAACCTTTTCTTACTGAACAACAACGGCTCAAAAGAATTGCTTGGGCCAAGGTACACAAGAATTGGACTGTTGATGAATGGAAAACTGTTATTTTCAGTGATGAAACAACTGTTACTATTTCCGCTAATAATGGAAATAATTATGTACGTCGTCGGGCTGGTGAAAGATATAAGGCATGCTGCACCCAGCCAACAATCAAGCACCCACATTCGGTGATGTTATGGTTCTGTATTTCAGCCAGTGGTGTTGGCCGTCTGCACATTGTTGATGGTACATTGAATGGATCGAAATATGTGGATATTTTGTCGTCCAAACTGCTACCATCTGCATATGACATGGGTTTATGGAATTTTATCTTTCAGGACGATAATGCACCATGTCATCGGTCAAAGTTGGTTGACGAGTGATTTAATCGAAAAGTTATAAGAAAACTTCAGTGGCCAGCTCAGTCACTGGATCTCAATCCCATAGATAATATGTGGGTGAGATTGAAGCAAAAGATCCGTCAACAAGGACCCACATCTAAAACAGCATTAATTGAATCTGTAAGGTCCATATGGCACCGTGTTATCACCAATGGACAACTAGAGAAGCTCATTAATTCCATGCCAAGAAGGTGCACTTTGTTACTAAGAAACCGTGGTTATCCAGTTAAATATTAAAGCGTATTTGGCTTGTCGGTCACTTATTTCAAGTGTCCTGCAAGTTTCAATCATGTACTGTACAGTAATTTTACGTTAAATGCATTGTACACTAATTTCACAAATTCCACTATTTTTTACGATTAGACACTGTACTTTTGCTTGTAACTTCACTTCTATTACTGGTAAATAACATTCTGTAAAACTATTTGAATTCAGCATAAAATTTTCTTTAAAATGTTGTATAATATGTATTCGTGACTTAACCATTACGCTGTATAAGTTAACTTTCAAACATCAAAAATTGACTTTCGGTCTACTGGTGCAGGACATTTGGCCACGATTGTACAGCACATTGCATTTATTCGCATCACTCACGACCACACCTTCAGTACACACTAAGGGGAATTAAACGTAACAAACAATAAGGTTTACTAATTCCTGACTAGGTGGATTAATGAATGTTATTCTCGTAAAACGAATGAAAGAAGATATGTGAGTCGTAAAAGTAAATATTTACTAAATTATGGCGGCGGCTATAATAAATATTTCGACTGTTTAGTTTTTCAAAAACAATATTTATTTTTATTACATATTATTCAGATTCAAACGAACGTAAGAAACGACCCTGGCACCGATGAAATGTGATGTATAGCTTGTGACGTACCACAGAGGTGAAGCACGCGTCAAGACGACAAATCTGCAGCGACACATTCCGTCGGTGTATCGCTGAAGCTTTGTTGTCGTGGTTCCATTTCCGTTATCGACAAATTTGTGAACTTCACAAGCTACGAAAGTCCATCTGCGCATGCAAAAGCTAAAATCTGACCTCAAGATAGAAAGAAAACCTGAATCACAAGTGTTTTAGCGGGGGGATCGGTAACTTTTGTGGTTTAGAACATCTGCAGGTTACACCCCATCGTTTTAAACGTCATTTTAAAGCTCTTGTCAACAGCAAGTAACATTCCCTTCATGGGAGTCGAGATGAAGCCAAATTTTGTTACCATTTTCGAGATATTTGAGAAAATCAACCTAGGTGGCTCACCGACTACAGAATCAAGATGCATTTTTGTAATGGTTTTTATCACATTTAGCATCAGGTTCTCGTAATTTACGCAGATTGCAATGCGCTATTGTTACATTAATGGAAAATGGGGTGAAATAATGTTCGGCGATAGTTTAGTGCACTATACATTGTTGCGCCACTTCATTGGACAGCATGCAACACGACCAGATTTCAACAGTGGTTTTCACAATGACGCACCGTTATCCATTTTCGTTAGATCGAGATTTTTTACTAAGGATTTACAATACTGTCGGGAAAAATGCATTGCATTAAAATTTCGATGTAACGTTGATGTAACAAAAATGGGTCAGGAATTAATAAACCTAATTGTTTGTTATGATTTAATCCCGCTTAGTATGTATCAGATTGTGGTTCAGTGTGGTCGTGAGTGACGCGAATAAATGCAATGTGTTGTATATGTACATAAATGGATACTCTCAAATCACTCGTTTTATTTTCACACCCACAAAGATCTTGGCATGCGAATTTGATGCGTAGCATTAAGGATCTACAAAGAGTACCTGGGTACTCTTTCGATTTTTTTATTTTATTACTGCACAAGGGCAGGTGATTTGACCTTGGTATAAGTAACTCAAGGTCGCGCGGCGTTCAGGGAAGGAATACCAAAGTTTCGATGCAGAAGAGAGGAATGAGTTTGCAAGCCGATTACAACAGGACTTAATCAACTAGAATACAAAATTTGAATGACCATGATTCTTTTAACGCAACAGCAAAATGAATCAGGTTAGACAAGGGATGACAGCTCTTGAGAGTTATGTCCATAGTAGTAACAGTAAAACGGGATGCTAGAAACAAGGAGGTTAGAATAAGATATGTGGAGATGCCCTCGTCAATGGAGCAGTATCCCTTTGCATGAAGCCTATAAGCGCGAGCGGCTGCCATCAAAGTGTGGGAAAGCTAGTGGTTTTCAAGGCTATTGCAATGTATTTTGTGTTGGCCAAGTCGCATTATTTTGTCCTAAATGTTTCTAATTTTGCATCGTAATTTGCTGCCGATGAGTGAGAAAATGCTGGATTTATAAATTCTTAATTACTTTGAAGCACTTTCCCCATTTATATTTTAAATTGAAACACATGAATCGTTAGTGAAAGTTTAGAACAGAACAAAACATTAAAATTGAAAACTTTACGCCTTTTGTGGAGCGTAACACTCTCCGGTCAGGTATTAACATGGTTTCTGCAACCTAAAACCACGCAATTCAAAATCATCACACAGCTGGAACTGCACGAAACTCCGCAGAGTATTGTAAACAACATCAAATTCCCACACTTTGCGGCTTCACTGGCATCTACAGGTGTCTTTTATTCTAACCTTCTTGGCCAGAAAGAAGTGCCGTAAACTACTCGACCCCTGAACAATAAAGAAAGGAATGGAAGAGAATCTGTGAATTCCGGGTTGTTAATCATGTCATTTTCTGCATGGCATCAAGATGTTTTAGGATAGATTTGGTTGTGCGAATTTGTGATTTATATACATCACCAAAAACCAATCGTGCTGATATCACCAAACTATGAACATGCCGTTTTATACACGATAAAAATGACGAATATGACTTTAAAACCTTTAATGATAAGTTAAAACCAATTTCATTAGTACTTTCAAACCTACTTTAGGACCATCCTCAGATAAAAAGTGAACACGACCTAGAGATCACACAGGTTAATATAACATACTCGTTGCCAGATTACCGTATACACATGATTAAGGTTCAACACACTATTGACGTAAGCAATTAATGTCCTATGAAATAGAGTCAGCATTCACGGTGAAGGATAGGGTTGTGACGTCCAGACTGTATGAGGTTCTTCCAAACTCCCGATACAGATATCGGTACCTCATCATTGCAACACCGGTCCATATTCTTAAGAAAATGTACAAGTACCGGTAAGTGGATTGCATCATCCATGAATGACCACCAAAACATGAGTATTTGGAGCATACATACCAAAACACGGCGTCAAACATCACCAAAAACCAATCGTGCTGATATCACCAAACTATGAACATGCCGTTTTATACATGTACACGATACAAATGACGAATATGACTTTAAAACCTTTAATGATAAGTTAAAACCAATTTCATTACTGTCAATCCTACTTTAGGAGCATCATGTCAGGGTTAACTGGGATCCCACGGCTGTAGTTTTAAGAGCAGTAAGCCATTTAAAAAACTATGGAAATCTTCCTAAGGAGATTGCCGGAGCAATACACTCTGTGCCAGGCCCGAGGATCCCAGAATTGTTCGGGAGAGTCAAGACGCACAAAAACGGTCTTCCGATTCGCCCCTTGGTCTCGAGCCGGTCCAGCCCCACTAGACCTTTAGAGGAAGCACTCGCAAATTTCCTGGCACCTCTGACCTCCGGGTCTAGGTTTTCTGGTTCCATACAGGTTGTTGAAAAATTGCGCTGTTTTGACTTTAATTGCCAACCCTTTCGTTTGGTCTCTCTAGATTCAGGCTATTTACCAGGCTGTTCCGTTAATCAAAGACAAGTCTTTTTTCAAGTTTGATAACCAAATATATTGGCAGTTGGAAGGGGCCCCTATGGGGTCCACCCTGTCTCCGGTGTTAGCAGAAATTCTGCTTCAAAATTTAAAAAATCAAGCCCTTAACTAATGTAGGCTTTCACCAACTCTTTACATGCGATATGTCGACGATGTTCTACCTTTCTAGCCGTTTACCAATGATGATTTGCAAGAATTTGTTGACTTCCTTGGTTCTTTCTACCCTTCCATAAAGTTTTCGGTAGAAATTTTTTCACTTCCTTATTTAGACATTTTAATAGTTCGGGATCCAGTTGTGCATAGTGTTACTTATTCGGTTTATCGCAAACCTTCCGCAGTTCTATCTCTTAATTCCGTTTGCGTCAGCTCACCATTGGAGTCAGAAGATGTCAGCTTTTCATTTCTTGGTCAAACGTACTTTCTCACATTCGTCCTCTTTACGGTTTAGGAATTTGGAGCTAGAGATAATCAGGGACCAGGCTCGAGCCTTCGGGTACCCTGAGGACAGGATACGAAGTGTAATTCACAGAGTTTCGAACCGAACAAATATCACGCTGTCCAGTGAGGACCGAATCTCACGATATGTGGGATCAGTACAATATGTGCCGCCTGTTCAAGCCCTAAAGAATATTTGTCGAAAGTATCATATTGATTTTGGGGTGAGGACAAAAAACTTCCGTGCCCTGATCTGCAATGACCGAAATTATGTGAAAGACAATGACAAATGGGGAATTTACAATATTCCATTACGTTCTAATGAAACCTTATACTCTTTACTCACTAGTCTCAATAAATAGTTCAACTCAAGCCTTAAACCACATCAAAACCTTTGATTCGGCGGGAACTGTTTTTTTCATGGCTTCACTTGATGTTGTGTTGCTATTCCCGAACATTCCATTAGAAACAGTGCATTCTATCATAGCAGAGAAATTACAGAGTGACAGTTCTCTTTCCCATATAGAGGTTGAGGCCATAATGTCCGCATTAAAACTTGTGGCCAGGAGGTCTTACTTTACGTTTAATGGCCAATGTCTCCAACAACTAGAGGGAGCACCAATGGCTGAGATACTTTTACAGAATCTCGAAAATAAAGTCTTAGCTGAATATCCACATCAACCTCTCCTATTACTTAGATATGTTGACATGGTGGTTTTCTGGCTTCATGACCAACGAGTTTTGAATGAATTTACTGAACTACTCTCTTACCAGTTTCCTACCATCAAATTTACTCAAGAAATTGAAGAACATGGACGTCTACCCTTTTTTAGACTTTCTATTGGTTCGGGACCAGACCTCTAATCAACTAAGTTTTTCGGTTTATAGAAAACCAACCTTCACCCCCTGTATTATTCCGGTATCATCAACCCACCCCCCAGATCACAAATCTGCAGCATTTCGGTTTTTGATGAAACAAGCCTATTCACATTCTTCTTCTAGATCACTTAGGAATGAAGAGTTATCTAAAATCCTAAATTTAGCTCCCCTGTCGGGTTATTCTACCAACTGATTTAGGAGATTGTTGCTTGACTATCAGAGGTTAAAATTTACTACACTGTGCACCGAACCAAACTCAACTAAATATGTTGGTAAAGTTGACTATTATCCTCCTGTTATCGTTATCCTTAAGAAAGCTTGTCATAGACACAACCTGAATTTTTGTGTGACCACAAGAAGCGCCTTTTCTATGGTCCGGAATGACAGAGATGGGATTCCGAACCTACAGAGACCGGGGGTCTACCGAATACCATTAAATAATCAAGAACCAGATGTTCCACCTTAAGGACGATTAATATCCGCATTTCTGAACATAAGTATGCTCTTCGCACAGGCCGTGTAAATACGGCGCTTACTACGACCATTTACCGAGAAGGATATGTTCCGGACTGGGAGGGTGTACAGGTGCTGAACTCCAGAGTCAACAAACAGACAGTCTACCTTGCTGAAAGCCTGTTCATTTTGAAGTATGGGGACTCATGCTGCAACCAAGAACTTCCTACGTTTATACCATCTCAATGGAGAAAGTTACTAAAATCCATATCCGGGACAAATAATGATGACGAGGAACCTCTGTAAGTTTTATTTTTTCACTTCCAATTTTAGATTGCTTTAATTGTAATCTGTGTTATTAATGTAAACCTTGGTCTGTAGAAATGGCATCACCTGTATAGACTTTTGGCCACCACCAGGGAAATCTGATCACTTTGTATCTAGTATAAAGACTTGTGTACCCCATGTTTCAGTTTGCACATAATACCTGATGATGAGACAATTCGGTGTCTCAAAAGTTCTTGAATTTAACTATGCTTTTAGATTGTAAATAAAGTTTTTATTTTTCAATTTTGAAGGACATGGTTTTAAATTCACCGCACGCAGACAGCATATGAGTATTTTGTGAACGTAACGTGCGAATTTTTCCCTTCATTTTAATTCTTTTGCTCAGTTGAGGCGTACAGTCCGGTGATATGGAAGTTAGCAATGGGACTCTGGTGGGTCGGCGGGTACCGTAACTTATTGCGGTTAAATATCACCTGATGGTTTTGGTGGAGACGTTTCTGGAAACCGCTTTATTGAAGTGGGTGGTGATTTGTGTCACTGTCGCTCTGTGGTTGTTTGCAACTTTCGCTGCCCACAGCGCTTCCACAATCCGATGTTATTTCGGAAATGGCGTATTTCCGATAAACTCTTGATACTGTCGAATGGAGATACTGCAATTCCTCTACTACCTCCGCGATAGAGTGACCCATTCTTCGTCCAGCCACTATCATCCCTCTTTCAAACTCTATTAACTCAGGACGTTTCTACATACCGACATCGCATTACCGTCTACGTGAATGCAGTGCTGTCCTCCTGCCTATATACCTGCCAAGCGGTGGGCTCATCCAGTAGCGAGAGGGGTGACAGCGTCGCGTTACCCAGGAACCAGGTATCCCACGATTTCTGTCCTCTCAGTGTTTATGTATATCATAATCATTGTCAATCCATTGCAGGATGAAGGTCTCCCTAAGTTTATTCTGCAGCTGTCTATTTTGAGCCGGTCTCCTCCATGTTACTCCTGCATGCCTTCGAATTCCATCCATCTCCCATGTAGCCTTCTGGGTCTTCTGTCCCTTGGGATCTAGTCTAAAATTTCGGTTGTCCATCGGTGGTCCGTTCTTCTGGTAACATGTCCAGCCCATTGCCATTTCAGGGATTTTACTCTGATTATGATGTCTTCCACTCTTGTCATTTTCCTTATCCACGAGTTTTTCTTTTTATCTTTCCTGGTTACACCAAGCATGCATCTCTCCTTGCTCTTTCAGTTGTCTGCAGCCTTTGTATGTCTTTTTCAGTTAAGGTCCATGTCTCTGCTCCATATGTAAGAACTGGAAGGATGCATTGATTAAATTTTTTTTTTTTTTAAAGATATAATGGCATTTTGCTCTTTTAAGCTTTTTGAAAATGTACTGTTTCTTCCAAAAGTTCTCCAGTCAAGTATATAATATATATATAGAATGAAAATATTACAGAACAAAAATGCAATTTTTTTTTTAAAAAAGGAACTTCAAAACAAGTGAAAGCTAGAACAGGTTGCCGTCATCAGGAGAGCATCAACCTGCTGGAGTGGCCTTTTAGTACCAACAAAACGACAAGGCAAGCCAAAATTGTCGGTTGGGCATGCTCCCTAGGCCACAAAACCAAATTCTAATAAGCACAAAATTCCAAGAATCAAATTTATAAAACTAAAAAAAGGAATTAAAAGCTTACCGGCAGAACAAAACCCGCCATGACAAAAAGTCAAATAAGACTGAACAGAGCACCCACAAGAACCCAAATATATACTCTGATAAAAAAGGTCACGGTTAATCAACTACCTGGTAAGCCAAAAAATGTGTGAATTGACATTTATACACTGATAAAAAAGGTGGTCACGGTTAATCAACTACCTGGTAAGCCAAAAAATGTGTGAATTGACAAGATGCAAAACTGTGTATGTAGATAGGATCTTCAGCTATTAGGGGCCCACCAAATAGCACTTTATGTACCTATATACTTAAAATTGTTAGGTCCTAGGTTAATAAAGCATGTCAATGTGTAATTTGAATCTCTTGGACACCGAATTATAGTTCAAAATTAAATGGTTAAAATGATGTCTTAAGAAATTTTTAAGAAATCAATTCAATATCTAACCAATTTTTTTTTTGCAATCTAACAATTTTTCCTAAAAATTTCTTAAGACATCATTTTAACCATTTAATTTTGAACTATAATTCGGTGTCCAGGAGATTCAAATTACACATTGACATGCTTTATTAACCTAGGACCTAACAATTTTAAGTATATAGGTAACATAAAGTGCTATTTGGTGGGTCCCTAATAGCTGAAGATCCTATCTACATACACAGTTTTGCATCTTGTCAATTCACACATTTTATGGCTTGCCAGGTAGTCGATTAACCGCGACGACCTTTTTTTATCAGTGTATATATTTGGGTTCTTGTGGGTCCTCTGTTCAGTCTTGTTTGACTTTTTGTCATGGCAGGTTTTGTTCTGCCGGTAAGCTTTTAATCCCTTTTTTTAGTTTTATAAATTTGATTCTTGGAATTTTGTGCTTATTAGAATTTGGTTTTGTGGCCTAGGGAGCATGACCAACCAACAATTTTGGCTTGCCTTGTCGTTTTGTTGGTACTAGAAAGGCCACTCCCACAGGTTGATGCTCTCCTGATGATGGCAACCTGTTCTAGTTTTCACTTGCTTTGAAGTTCCTTTTTTAAAAAAAAATTTGTATTTTTGTTCTGTAATATTTTCATTCTATATAAGCTACTACATGAGGTTTAGCTGCCTTCTGCGCTCTCATGGTATTAGCCTTTTTTGTCTAATTTTTTTTTTGTGTTAAAATAATTTATTTATAAAGTAATTTTTTTGTTTTATTTATGTACTATATATATATATATATACTGAAGAGCAAAACTGAAGACTAAGGAAAAACTTTAGAATTTAAAACGAAAGTTGCAAAATAACCTGAAGATCAAAACGCGCAACGCAGCAGTCCTGAAAACTCAGAATTCACATTCTATTAAGAAGATACCTAAGCAAAAAAAATACATATATAATTTTGACTCACACCAAGTACAACATAGAAAAGGTTATGTATCTACCGGTGTGAGTAAAAGGAGAAAAGATAAAAAAATAAAATAAAACAACTGAATGTAGAAGGTGTCAAGAATACTGAGCCTTGGCTTTATCAAGGACCAGCAAAAACTCTGCATTTTCTCACTTCCACAAAGACCTAGTTGGAAATGGGTTTCTGCAAGGCCTTAGATGCAAGTAACATTCCCACCTAAAATTGTTTTAAAATATATATATATGTCATGTCCTCCGCAGAGTTGTATGACCTAGCACTAGTTAACAATTTCGCTTGCATCCATTAACCTTCCTGGCCCGACCCATGCTCTTCATCTGTTACTATTAAACAGAGAGAAGAAGATTAAAGAGAACTGAAGCTGTGAGAGTGACATAATAATTAGAAATAATTTTCAGCTATAACGAAATGCCAAGTTCGTTTGAGAGAGAATTTAAACCTGAAAAACAATGCAAAGGCAATCCAAATTTTTACATTGCAATTAAAAAAGGAAATATTAATTTTTAAAAAACAGATTTTTGAAAGAAAACTTGAGTCTAAAACCCCCTACTCTACAACTTATGACAGCACGAAAACGAGAATAAGTTAAAGACAATAATTAACTACCCACGAGTTCCTCTTCTTATCTCTCCTGGTTACACCAAGCATGCACCTCTCCATAGTTGTCTGCAGACTTTGTATGTCTCTTTTAGTTAAGGTCCACGTCTCTGCACCATACGTAAGCACTGGAAGGATGCATTGATCAAACACTTTTCTTTTAAGACATAATGGCATATTGCTCTTGAAAATTATGCTGTTTCTCCCAAAAGCTCTCCAGGCAAGTTTTGTACGCCGATTAATTTCTTCATCAATGTGACCCTCACTTGATATCTGTTGTCCAAGATAAACGTACGTGTCTGTTATCTCCAGCTTTTCTCCCTTAATCGATAAATCTTTATTTCTTGAAAAAGCATTGAACATCATTTTTGTCTTCTGAAAGTTCATTTTTAATCCCACTTCTTTACTCTTGTCAGCAAGTTCCTGTATCATACTCTACAGCTCTGATGGGGTAGTTGCAAAAATGACTACGTCATCAGCAAAACGAAGGTGGGTTAGATAATCTCCATTAATCTTTATCCCTTTGTTTTCCCAGTTCAGTGATTGAAAGACATTTTCCAATATGGCATTAAAGAGCTTCGGAGATATGGTGTCACCTTGTCTCACTCCCTTTCCAATATATACAAATATATGTACATATAATACAAATAACTCAATCAAATCAAGCACATTCAATAATTAAGTAAAATTAATATAACATCAAGAAATAAATACCAAATCTAGTACAGTAAATAAAGATAAATACAAAATCTGGTTAACACACCTATTACCACTTTGCTAGTTAGGTTAAAATTATTCGTGTTCGTATTAACTGGAATCGGAAGACTGTTATTTACAAAATGGAGGTGTGATCTGAGTAGAGGTACATGATGGTTCTGGTGAGTTATTTAGTTATCCTTCTGGACAGGTAAGAAAGACAGGATGCCTTAATTACTTTTTTAATCTTTTGTCAGGGGTCTAAATTTTGCATCCACATAAAACCTGTCAGATTCAGGAATCAGCTACAGGATATGTCTTTCCCTGATCATTGGTACCCGATGGCTGACTACAGGATTTTATATTTATTTCTTGATATTGTTGTTATTTTACTTATTGATTGAATGTGCTTGATTTGATTGGGTTATTTGTATGTATATATATATATATATATATATATAAATAAAAGAGCAAAGCCGAAAACAAAAGAAATACTTTAGAACTTAAAACGAAAGACACAAAATAACCTGAAGATCAAAACGCGCAACGCAGCAGTTATGAAAATTCAGAATTCTTTTTTTTTTTTTTTTTTTTTTTTTTTGATTGGAGGTTTAACGACCACCGTGAGCAACTCAATGGCCCGTCCCTAATTTAGGGTCACTGGTTCCAGGGAAGGGAGAGAGCCAGTGCCGTAAGACAAACACAACATCCATGCCTCACCGGGATTCGAACCCGGACCCCTTTCGGACAAATGATCAGAGGCCATCGCTTAGACCACTGCGCCACCGGGCCGGCGAAAAATCAGAATTCACATTCTATTAAGAGACTGAAGCAAAAAAAAAATTTTTGACTCTCACCAAGTACAACATAGAAAAGGTTATTTATTGACCGGTGTGAGTAAAAAGAGGAAAATAAAACAACTGAATGTAGAAAGTGTCGAGAATACTGAGCCTTGGCTTTATCAAGGTCCAGCAAAAACTCTGCATTTTCTCACTTCCACAAATACCTATTTGGAAATGGGTTTCTGCAAAGTCATAGATGCAAGTAATAAGCCCACCTAAAAAAATTTTAAAAAATATAGGTGATGCGTAACATCACAGCCTCTCCTTGACAAATGTCAACCCCGCCTTCTCGTGGTGCATCCTGTTCCTACTAAAGGGGCTCTGACGACCGCCAATAGCGGTATAACTATACCATCGGGATTAGAGGAAATTCTATCCCACACTCACCAACCCGCTTGGCCAGCGTGGTGAGTTATGGCCAAACCCCTCCAAAATGACTCCACAACTTAAATCTTGGCCCTCAGTCTCCGGCAGCTGGAATGTACCTGGCCAAGGCAGCGGCCAGTGCGACATGAAGGCAGAGGATGCTAAGAATCCCCGGAGGACCGGACTAGTCTGCCATCTGATGCTGACCTTGGCAACGTACAATGGACGCTCCCTATCTTCTGATTCAAGGCTTCTTGAATTGGAAGAAAAACTACAAAGGATCAAGTGGGACATCGTGGGGCTAAGTGAGGTAAGGAGAAAAGGAGAAGATCTCATCGAACTGAAAAGTGGACATCTCTTCTACTATCGTGGGACAGATACTGGCAGAACTAGTGGTGTTGGATTTATAATAAACAAGAAACTGAAGGATAAAGTGGTAGAAGTTGAAAGTTCCTCTGACAGAGCTGCACGACTCGTTATCCAACTATCGAGAAGATACCAGGCTCAGATTATTCAAACTTATGCACCCACCACAAGTCATCCTGAAGAAGAAATTGAAGAATTTTATGAGGAAATTTGTCATCTAAATAATAAAGGTAAGCAGCACTTGAAAATAATTATGGGAGATTTCAATGCAAAAATAGGGCAACGGCAACAGAATGAAACTTCAGTAGGTAAATTCGGTCACGGCAACAGAAACCAGTGTGGAAATACTCTCGTTGAGTTTGCAGAGGCAGAAGGGTTTTTCATCTTGAACTCCTTCTTCAAGAAAAAGCCACACAGGAAATAAACATGGAGACATCCAAATGGGACGACAAGTGAAATTGATTTTATTATGTGTAACAAAAAATTCGTCATAGAAGACTGCAGTGTGCTAAACAAGTTCAACACAGGTAGTGACCATAGATTGGTGAGATGTAAGATGCACCTCAACACTAAACTGGAACGTGGCAAGCTCATAAGACAAACAAAATGTATTGACATAACCAACCTTAAAAAACACCATAATACCTTCAAGTTGGAACTGAAGAACAGGTTCTCTGCTTTAGAAGGCCTAACATCGGAAGAAGTGGACATCTCTGAAGTTAACAGAAAAGTAACCAAAGCTCTTATGGAAACAGCAACAAAATTAGCTGGGTCTAAGAACAAGTTGCATGTAAATAAATTATCAGGAAAAACGAAAATGTTGATGCAAAAAAGAAGAGAGATGAGGACAACTAAAGAAGATGTGACTTCCAAAGTGGAATATATAGAGCTATGCAAGACAGTACGAAAAAGTATCACTGAAGACGTAAGAAAATTCAACTGTGAACTAGTGAGGAAAGCAATTGAAAACAACCAAAGCCTAAAGATAGCAAAGGGACATCTCAGTAAGGGAAGAAAACAGATTATGGCACTGAGAAAAGAAGATGGTTCTGTAACAAGAAATAGAGGCGAAATTTTGACAAGAGTGAAAGATTTCTACTCCAAATTATATGAAAGGGATGATACATGCACTCCAGACATCATGAAAGATACCAGTACCAGAGTTCCTCCAGTCCTTCCAGCAGAAGTTGCACATGCAATCAAGAACATGAAGCGGGGAAAAGCTCCAGGAGAAGATGGAATTACTGTAGACATCGTACAAGAAGCAAGTGGAGAAATCGAAACAGTACTCGCCCAAATTTTCACTCGATGCCTTAATGAAGGAAAGATTCCTGAGGATTGGAACAACGCTACAATGATCCTGCTACATAAGAAAGGTGACATTGAGGATCTCGGAAACTACAGACCTATCAGCCTCCTATCAGTAGTTTATAAAATCTTCACTAAAGTTCTTTCACACCGCTTGAAGGTAACACTGGACATGGCTCAACCGAGAGAACAAGCTGGATTCAGGAGTGGCTACAGCACAATAGATCATATCCATGTGCTGAGAGAACTAATTGAAAGAGCGAGGGAATATGAACTTCCATTGTGCATGGCTTTTATCGATTATGAAAAAGCCTTTGATTCGGTGAAACCATCAGCAGTTACAATGGCTCTGAAAACCTGCGGTATTGAAGATGCATACATTAATATTATTAATAACATCTATGAAAATGCAAGTGCAAAGATTAGGCTGTTTGAAAATACAACACACATAAAAATTGGAAAGGGAGTGAGACAAGGTGACACCATATCTCCGAAGCTCTTTAATGCCACATTGGAGGGTGTGTTTCAGTCACTGAGCTGGGAAAACAAGGGGATAAAGATTAATGGAGATTATCTAACCCACCTTCGTTTTGCTGATGACGTAGTCATTTTTGCAACTAGCCCATCAGAGCTGCAGAGTATGATCCAGGAACTTGCTGACAAGAGTAAAGAAGTGGGATTAAAAATGAACTTTCGGAAGACAAAAGTGATGTTCAATGCTTTTACAAGAAATGAAGATTTATCGATTGATGGAGAAAAGCTGGAGATAACAGACACGTACGTTTATCTTGGACAGCAGATATCAAGTGAGGGTCACATTGGTGAAGAAATTAATCGGCGTACAAAACTTGCCTGGAGAGCTTTTGGAAGAAACAGCATAATTTTCAAGAGCAATATGCCATTATGTCTTAAAAGAAAAGTGTTTGATCAATGCATCCTTCCAGTGCTTACATATGGTGCAGAGACGTGGACCTTAACTAAAAGAGACATACAAAAGCTGCAGACAACTGAAAGAAGCATGGAGAGGTGCATACTTGGTGTAACCAGGAGAGATAAGAAGAGGAACTCGTGGATCCGAAAAATGACAAGAGTGGAAGACATCATGATCAGAGTTAAATCCCTGAAATGGCAATGGGCTGGACATACTGCCAGAAGGACAGATCATCGATGGACAGCCGAAATTTTAGATTGGATTCCAAGGGACAGGAAAAGACCCAGAAGAAGACCACATGGGAGATGGGTGGATGAAATTCGAAAGTATGCAGGGGTGACATGGAGGAGACTGGCACAAGACAGAACGTTGTGGAGGAAACTTGGGGAGACCTTCGTCCAGCAGTGGATTGATAATGGTTGACAATGATGATGATGATGATGATATAAATGTCATGACCTCCGCAGAGTTGCATGACCAAGCTTTAGTTAACAATTTAGCTAGCATCCATAACTTTCCTGGCCCGACCCATGCTCTTCATCTGTTACTATTAAACAGAAAGAAGAAGATTATAGAAGACTCAAGTTGTAAGAGTGACATAATAAATCAGAAATAATGTTCAGCAATAACAAATTACCAAGTTCGCCTGAGAGAGAATTTTAACCTGAATAGCAATACTAAAGTATTACAAATTCTTAACATGGCAATAAAAAAGGAGATATTAATTTTTTTAAAACACAGATTCTTGAAAGAAGACTTGATTATAAAAACCCACTACTCCACAACTACTATAATTATTGTCTGCATGAATTCAATGCATGGTGAAAGCTTGATGTGGACGTACGTTTATATAGTTTTCCCAGACTAATGTATAAAAAAAGAGAAACGCTGTCCTCGAAACACTAATCTCCAAAGTATGAGCTGGCATATTCTGGCAATTTAATGTACGTATAACTAATGCCATACTTCGATGCAACTTAGGTAAATCATGCAAGAAGCATGGGATAGTGGTACCCAGCAAACTTGTACACGGGAGACTGGTTCCTGTAAAACTCTTACAAAGGAGACTGGTACTCTTCAAAGCCAACGATGCTTCTGCAACGTTACGGGGACGAATAAGAACTTATATGAATGATCAAATATGCAGCCTATCAACAGCGATACTGACCTCCCACCCCAAGTTCAGCAGAGGCACACTACCTCCCAAAAGCGAAGTTACTTCCCTTTAGTATTCTAATAAAGTTGTTCCAACTTTTTTTGGTGTAGTTCGTAGGTTAAAGGCAATATGTAGCTTTTCGAGAGACCACCACCCCCTAAATGAAGCCGCTGTAAATCCCTTTCGGAAACTGAAATTTCGTTTCACAGAAAATATGTTGAAAGTGAGTCCGCTTGGGAACTTATGTTATTTATTAAAATGCAGCTATCAACAGCAATACTGACTACCCGCCCCGTTCAGCACAGGTACAGCATCTCCAAATATCAAAGTGAGATTACACAGTATTCTAAAATAAAACAAAAAAACTTCTACATGTGGTGGTGCCTTTTTTTTTTTTTTTTTTTTTTTATTGGTATCTAATAAAGAAATTTTTACAGTTCGTAGGTTAAAGGCAACGTATCGGAACTCCCTCTCCCCTCTTCAGATGGAACAACAGAAAATCCCTTGGGAAATCCGAATTTTCTTCCGGGGAACAGATCATGCATGTGGGTGGGCTTGGAAACATATTTATGATCGAAAGTACAGTTAACAACATCAATAATGACTTTTGGGCCCCCTCTGCCCGCTAAGCGATGCAGAGGCACATTACCTTCAAAAATCGAATTTATATCATTCTAATAAACTATGAGAAATTTTTCAACATGCGAGGTTACATTTTTATTAGGTTAAAGGCAATATATATACATATTTCAGGGACTAAAAACCCTATCGATCAATAGAATCCACCTTCTGAAACCCAAATTTAGCATGAGATGGAAAAATCAGTAAAGTTAGTTATTTCAGGAACTAGTATTTTTGATCGAAAATGCAGCTGTTTACAACGAAAACACCCCAAGAGCAACCAATGGTGTTCGTTTAATGCAATTGATATACGCTCCCTGGCTGGACAGGTGGAAATTAACTCGACAAGCAGGAATTTTTTCAATCTTTCGTGAACTAGGTGACTGGTTATCGATTTCCCGTGTACCAAATTCCTGAGTACCAGTCTCCCTTGTACCAGTTTGCCGGATATAACAAATCTCTGTCTTATGAGTTTTCTACGAAATTAATTTCAAGCATATATCGTGTTTACTTGAATATATTAAATAATTTATGAATTTGAATAAAAAATGGAATAATCAGAAGCGATGAAGCTGATGCTAAAGCCGGAAATTCAGACATTAAAACTGTAAAATTGAACAGAAGAGGATAAAACTGCATGTTTACCAGTCTACCGTGTACGAGTCTGCCCAGTACTAGGTTCCCGGGTACTAATCGCCCTGGATCCAAGTCATGCCAAGTTCAGCGGCTTCTTTCTTGGAACATTGTTATCCATGCCGTCAGGTAACCGAGTGGACAGAGGCGCTGGCTAGTCCCTGGTTCGAGTCCCGAATGAGGTAAGGGTGATGTGTTCGTTTACACGGCGCTGTTTCTGTCCCGTCCCCGGAACTAATGACCCTAAATTAGGAACTGGGGACTGACTCCCTTACTGCCCGTAAATGCTCATCCGAAAAGTTAAATAACGAAAAAAAAAAAAAAACTTAAAATGTGACCCTGATTATCAGCGCTCTGTTCCATAGAAAAAATTGTGAAGGTCGCCTTATTAAACTGGCCAGCAAAATATATTCAAGGGAAATTATAAAAATTAACATGCACTTTCCGAAGAACGCGTTTTCTCATGAATGTTGTAAAACCGTGTTTTCCGTATTGGTTTTTGTTAAACTGTGCATTCGCATGAAGGGTAATTCGGATCGCCAGGTTAATTAGCAATGATAATGGAAAAACACAATCTAATCTAGGGAATTATTAAATATCATCATCGATCACCAGCCTGCATACAAAGCAACTTTTTGTTACCTATCTACTTTATTGTAGTTTTTGAAAAAAAAATGCTTTGTAATAAAAATATATAGATTCTTTGTTTTGTTGCATTTTGAACATTTTTTGTTCAAATTATATATTGTTAAATATAACTGAAATTTAAATTTTGCGTATACGTTTGCGAGGGGAAAAAACCTCACCATTTAGAGAAGGGAAACTGAACATTTTGAAGTTTGTCTGGAAATCTGTTGCTAAAGCCCGGCAGCAGGAATTTGAGAAAATTAGGATAAACAGAATACAATGGCGCAGATGTCGTGGAACAGGAAGAAGCCGTAGTATCACCCAAAGGCAGAACCGATGCTAAGCCACAGTTTTGGAACAGGAAAGGCCATTTTAACTTATGATTAAGTGCATTTAGTATTTCGACCACTTTTCACCCCCACACCATTTTTTTTTTTTTAATTGTGGGTTACATTTAAGTCATTCTGGCTGCCCCTTTAAATTTCTGTCAAATACTTTTAAGTGGCGATATTTCGAATCACAAGTGTTGGCTTCCTTCCAGAATTTAGGAGTGGGGTGGGATTTGGGGGGGGGGGAGGGAGAGAATTGCATTCTCCTCTTTGAGGATAAGAGTGATACGTTGTTGTATAGTTAGCTATTGTGGTGATTTCCCCAGACCTGAGGGTTGTTTGCTCCGTGCTGAAACAACACACGTGCGCATCTGCGTAGGAGGAAACAACATGTGGGTTATGTAGCTCCTTCCACAAGGGCGGTCCCTGCTGCTTGGCGTGAACCCGTGCTCTTGCCTGTTCAATACGCCGACCCATCTGCAAGTCCTTAACAGTTGCTTCCACACACAAGTCAAACATTTCATCCCCACCTACTGCCCTTTTATCGAACAGTATGTGCAGTTCGTTGGGTCATGGACCCCTTCCTCTCGTGATTATGGCGCTGTTGAAAGCTGCGTTTGTATGGCTTTAGTATGCGTTTTCGATCGTGAAACACCGATGACATTTTTTGAGTCCGGCTCCACCCTTTGTGAACGTTGACTCTGCTACTTGGAGGGAATGCCTTGGTAGAATGAGTGGCACACTCAGAATGCATCGAACAGGGGCTATCCAGGATTTTTTGAAGAGGCGGGGAGGCCGGGTTTTTGCATAATTTATATACATAGGAGTTTTCAGAAGAAATATACCCCCTCTCCGCTTTAAAAATACTGGAGACCTAAATTTACGAAGTACATATGATTTTGGGGGGATTTTTTTAACGATGGAACACGGGTGTGCACTTTTAGTTGTTAAACTAGAAAGATATAATTTTTTAAAGCAAGAACAAATGTATGGATGCACTGGTGTTTATAGAAATTGCAACACCAAGACAGACACGTGATAACGACGTAGAATTTATATGGCAGATAACCGTACAAGACATGAACAATCAGAAGTTACAGTGCTGTAGGTGCAGAGGAAGGCACAATATTCAGTGTACCCGCCACGAGCTGCGATAACGGCATGTATGTAGCGTGGTATTAATCTGAAGAGGTCGTGAATGACTGTTTGTTGAATGACCTGCTATGCCTACTACCTCTTTTCTGACCCAAAGATCAAGCTATACTCCGAGTTAACCTAAGAGTGAACCACTAAATCCACTAGCTATGAAGGGTACGAAACAGCTACCACCGCTACGAAAAATAGTCCCTATCGTTTAGAGCGAAAAGCATCAGAATTATTGCTTAGAATCCATTTTTGTTTGCTCAACAGTTTATCAGACAAAATTGCTATCTAAAAAACTCCAGAAGGTAGAGCGCTTTTAGAAATAAATTTGTTCTGAGAAGTTGCTGAATCAAGAGCTTCGCACTTTCGGCTATTTCTGCCCACTTGGGATACAACTCGGACGGGGGAAGGGGTAGAAGACCTCTCCCAACATTAACAACACAGAGGCAATAAATTGACAATCGGGGAAACTCGAAGAGTGTGTTACTTAAACAGGCAGTAGGTGAAGCAGTTTGGCCTCCACCAGACCCCCATTGCTTGTGAGATGTGTGTGTGTATCAGAAAGGAAATAGTAGAAGAGCACATTGACACGGATGGAGACCCTTCTTGCGTTCCACGACGAGATGTGATAAGGCTCTCCCGCCTTTCCCTGTAGTACATTTTTAGGGTGAATTGGAGTATAGATGCCGGAGTGGCCTTACGGGCCAGTCGTGAAGCGACGATGTCCAATCCCAGACTTGCCCAGACTAATATATAAAATTAGTCTGGGCAAGTCTGGGATAATCTGGCGAGGAATTTGTAAAGAGCGAAATCTCTTCACCGTTAACTATCTCTCCAGATGTTAACTATCTCTCCAAATTCCTCGCCGATAAATCTGGCGAGGAATTTGTAAAGAGCGAAATCCCTCCCCACCGTTAACTATCTCTCCAAGCAGCTGCTTCATTTGTTTAATAGGAAATATGGCGTTATGGGGGAAGTGGGAGGCTTCAGGCAAGTAAACACTGTATCTCGTTTCCTCAGAAAAGTGAAAGGGAAAGAAGGTGCAGTGACAGATGCGACAAAGCAAGATAGCTAATGAGCAAATAGGAAAGCTTGATAAATTGGCTAATACTGCTTTTGCGTAAAAATCCACTCTTTGCTCTCCGTTATAAAACGAAATAAGGCTATAGAAGACCCAGAAATATTTTGTTTTCCCTATATAGGTTATTCAACATTTGAAATTATACATTACTTTATCGCTTTCTCAGGTAGCTTCAATGTCCCAATGCAGTTTTTAAGAATCTCTGGGGTCATTGGTCAAAATGAACATTCGTGGGTCAAGATAATGGTAGATTAAAAAGGCGCCTACTTAAGGAGAGATATGCCAATGCTCAGTAGACGATCAGTGATCAAATAAATATAAAAATTAATTGCGTAAGAAAATTGATATGTGGCATGCTCACAGTTCATCTTTCAGAATGATCATCATAGTGGTTTAGTTGGAAATCGGAGCATCAAAAGACTAGCGATTTTTTTTTTTTTTTTGTCAATACCGAATTTTTCAAGGGAAAACAATTATCTGGTGTAACAACCCGTTTTGGAAGTTTCTTTGATGCTTCATTCAATCATGAGCAGAATTTTTTTTTTAAAGCACCGTTAAATTGTTTTTGTTAAAATTTCTTGAGAACTGGATTCATTTTACAACGCATATTTCAACAGTTATCTTTCATCCATGATCTTGACAGAAAACTGATTTTTTCGTTTTATGTGGGAATCTGAGGTGCTTCTCTCTGTAGATACAGTGTTAAAATTTTTGTGGTAGGTTGCACCAGAAAGTGGTGGTACACCAGCTGCGCCACTTTCTGTGTAGTGTTAAGTTTATTAACAATTTCTCTCTTCTGTATTTCGAATTTTAGCTTCTACACACGATGCTTCTGCAGAGCTGTCAAAAATGGCTCCAACTGCTTTTTTACGCTTACCAACCGTAGGTTGAAAAAGCGTATATGCTCCAGCTTTGTCCGACTATTTGTCTCTGTCTGCCTGTCCGACTGTCTCTGTCTGTCTGTCTGTCCGTCCGCACGATAACTCGCTTAAAAATGGTTCGATTTCGATGAAATTGTAGTATGTGGTAGGGGACAACCTAGGAACGAACCTTATTGAAAATGGGCGAAATGAAGTCAAAGGTCAGGACGTAGGAACGGAATCCATTCCATCGCCCTCATGCGTCATAACTTACGTAAAAATGCTTCGATTGCAACAAAACTTTATCATGTTGTTCCGGATGCATACTGAACCGGTTCCGTTGAATATCATCGAAAAGGGGTCAAAGGTCAGCGCACAGGAGCGATATTTATTTAACAGCCATTATCCTCATAAATTGAGTAATGATTTCTGGTATGTTGGAAAGCGTATTATAATCAATGCATTGCATGATTTTACTAACTTGTTTTTTTCATCACATTTCTGAAAACTCAAATACAGGAACATGCGTTTTTCTTTTACATTCCCATTTATCGACTCCATGTAGATATGTTTTGTATCATTAAAAATAGTCGTAATGTTTTTTTCTTTTTCCATCAAATACAAGTACGCTGTTCAAAAATGTGTGGTAGGTTGCACCAAAAAGTGGTACTACACCAGCTGCACTACTTTCTGAGAAAAGATACACCATTGTGTGATGCAACCGAAACCCAACACCATGTGCAACTTTGCACTACGTTATGGTGCAAGTTTTAAGCACATTATGGTGCAAGACTGCGCCATGTCGTTGAAGTTCTGTTCGCACCACACAATGGTGCGTATTTTCCCAGAAAGGGGTGCAGCTGGTGTAGCACAACTTTTTGATGCAACCTACCACAAAACTTTAAGCAGTGTACGTGTATATTTATAGTCGGCCGCAAGACTAAAATTCTAGGCCTTGTCTTGTCTGGTCTGGTCTGGTCGTCCCAATCCGCCCCTAGTTTGTACCCTTGAAAATCTGAAAACACGTAGATAACACTGGTTACGGTTGCAACCAACCAGTGTTAAAAAGAGGTTTTTCGGTGCAAACTGTAGAAGCTGAAAACCCCAAATTTACACCATCTAGTGGGAAAATTTAGCTTTATGACTCTGGAAATAAAGTGTGGGAAAAATCATGACTACTTGTATCTAACACTAAAAGAATTTTTCAGATCGGACGTTTAGAATCTCGGGTGTAGTTTCAAATGCAAATGAACCGCGACGCCCTTTATCTAAATAGAAAGCCTTGCATCTGGAAATTTGGTGGTATGCTGAAGCTTATATTGATTAAGGCCAAAAGCTAGCATATGTTAAAAGAATGTTTCTACCCCGTAAATCAGAAAGGGACAGTATCAGGTTTTCATAGATTTCTGAACTGCTTTCTGGTGTAAAATATTCCTGTCACCTAGCGCTGCATTTCACGCTAGAAAGGGTCCCGAAGTCTACGAAAAATTGAGGTAGTAATTGCAGCTGTCGATGGCTTAAAAGTGTTTTTAGATCGGTAGAAGCGGAAATGTAGTGCCACGTGTACATTTTCAGAAGAAATGGTCGGGTCGGGCCACCTAGTGGTGAAATTATGCATCGTGCAATGTAATAAATGCACGAAATGTGTTGCACATTGTTCCTGCTTATTTATAGAATGCAGTCGAACCTCATTTCGCCGCCCCAGTGGCGCAGTGGTCTAAGCGATGGCCTTTGATCATTCGTCCGAAAGGGGTCCGGGTTCGAATCCCGGTGAGGCATGGATGTTGTGTTTGTCTTACGGCACTGGCTCTCTCCCTTCCCTGGAACCAGTGACCCTAAATTAGGGACGGGCGACTGCTTATAGCCCATTGAGTTGCTCACGGTGGTCGTTAAACCTTCAATCAAAAAAAAAAAAAAAAACTCATTTCACTATTTTATCCCTTCCACAAAAGTCGTTGTTAAAAGCATGGGGGATCCACAATCTTACCTTAAGGTTGGGCAACCTGGTTGGTTGCTCCTATAAAAAATAAATAAAAGGCGGACTCTTTCTACAAGAGTTAGATATCAGGATGCAGTGCGAAGGATCAATGTTCAACGACACAATACGTATAAACATTTTAAAGGGAGTGAGACAAGGTGACACCATATCTCCCAAGCTCTTCAGTGACACACTGCAAAACGTTTTTCAATAATTGAACTGGGAGGACAAGACTATAAAAAATAATGGAGATTATTTAACACACCTTCGTTTTTCCGACGACATAGTCATTTTTGCAAGTACCCCTTCAGAGCTGCATTGTATGATCCAGAAACTTGAAATCTACCTCAAAATCTTCAGAAACAGTAAGGAAGTTTGATTAAAAATTAACTTACAGAAACCGAAATTGATGTTCAGTGAGTTTACAAGAACTGAAAATTTTGAGGTAGATGGGGCAAATTTAGAAAGTAACTCATGTCTACATTTACCTTGGCCAATTGATATCAAGCGAGTCCTACATCAGAGAAGGAATATATAGGCATATAAAGCTTGTCTAAAGAGCATTTGGATGAATCATGCAATTTTCAAAACCAAGATACCATTATGTCTTAAGGGAAAAGTGCAAAAAAAAAAAAAAAAAAAATAATTCACAATTTCCCTGTGTAATGTTTTTCTCAATATCTCTGCTTCCAAAATTTAGATTTCAAAATTTTTTTAACGCCGGATGTAGATGCATTTACCTTGTGAAACGATTTGCCTGTACTCGTGGGGTTTTGCAGTTCACAGTTTTGGCGCTTGGCGGTGTTAGTATGTACTCGTATTTCTGTTTGCAGTTGCATCTCTACATCTAAAAGTCCTATTGAAAGATTTTTTTTTTTTACTGTATGTCTTTCGCTATACAGTAAATATGCCGAATATTTTCCTCAGGGCCAGATTATCCATGAGGCTGTAGAGGCTACTGCCTAAAAGCGCACGGTTTTTAGGGGCACAAAATTTTTTATTGTGCATAAAATATTATTTTGGCTGATTGCGTAAAACAATGCATTGTACCCTGTACTTTGGTAATGCGTAGTAATGATGATGTAATGTATATTTAAACATTGTTATGCATGATTCCCTTTTCGTTTATCAACTGTCATCATCGTCTGTGGGCTTATCGCTTATCCGTGCCCGCCCTCTTTGTTATTAAATTATCGACAATGTTCTGTCGGCGCGAATTCTGTGTTAACAGCTATAACGTGATTCTAGATAATCTAAAGTCAGCATTGGCAATGCGGTCTACAGCTTATAAAGAATTTAACGAGAAGTTTGGTTTTTGAACAACTTAACCACACTTTCGGCAGATCAGATTCGTGAAGGTGCTAAGCATCTTATGAGAGAATATCCGAATGATATCACAAGTTCATTTGAAGACGAACTGGTTCATTTTGGAGAGTTCATGAAAACTTGTGATGACCATAGTCTACCGAACATGCTTTTGATAATAAGAAGTGATAGTTTGCAGTCCACCATCACAACATTGATATTGTGCTGCTTATTTTCCTATCAAATTTTGCAACCAACTGCACGGGAGAATGGCCATTTTCTAAACTTAAAAGGATCAAGAATGAGTTGCGTTCAAACATGGGTGATTCTCGATTGTCAGCTTTGACTTTACTGTCGATAAAGAACGACATTTTAGACCAATTATTAATTGATGATTTTGTAGCTGACTTTGCAGCAGCTAAGGCTAGAAAAAGCTATTTTTAAAAGTGTCTTCGTCTAGCAGTATTTTGCATGAATAATTTGTACTTGGTATTAATAATTTGTAAATTGTAACAAAGCCAATAAATCAGTGAATGATTATTGGTGTGCATCCAGGCTTCTGCAGTTATTTAATAATTAAAAGTGCAGTTTTATCAAAATTTGTGCAATAGGTTTATTTCATTTCAAGGATCCAGAAAAAGTAGGGGCGCTCAAACTTAGTTTGCCTCAGGACACATGGAGTTAATCCGGCCCTGATTGTCCTCTTTAAATAATGCACAGTTTTTCCGCTAGGGGACGGAAATATCAAACCTTTTTTCTCTTCATCTGTGCTTCCAGGAGACATATTTGAAAAAATATTTTTCCTTAGCATAACTTTTGCAATGAAGAATACTTTTCGCATATTTTCTACTTTTCCGTTATTCAAAATTCTTCCGCTAGGAAGCGTAAAGGTATGTGATGTTTTCCTCTATATTTCTTCTTCTAACTGTTAGATTTGAAAATCCCTATATCACTGATATCTTTCTTTAGCTATGAGAACCTTTTCATGCACAATTTGTTATTTTTCATAGCATCCTTTTCAGCCGCTATATTACCGCTCCCTGTCGGGTATCAGCGAACCACTACTACGTCTTATTCGCCGTAGTGGGTAAAAGTTAAAAGGTCAAAATTCCATACTAATCAATTCACTTCCTAAATTTCGCCTAGTGGTGTCAACAATGAATTTGGATTCCCTAACTAAGAGTCTCCAAGCTCAGGGTCGACAAATGCATCGCGTTGTGTTTCATATGAATCAGCATGGGGTTTCCATGCTCATTCATATGCCGCAAAGAAGTTAAAATAAAAAGTTGCATGAATAAAAATAATGAAATCACAAATTTAACTCTAATGAGATTTGGAGAAATGATCTGAGTGACACGTGAATTAAAATTTAACTGTTTATTTCTTTTTAAAATATGGTCTTAAAGCTAGGTACAATGTACCGGTGAGGTTGCTTGCTTTAGCTAAACAATTTAGTTTTAATTTCAAACGGATATAATGCACTTAATATTATATAACTGCCTTTAAACTTTAGTTACTGGTTTAAACTCGGCGCGGTGCGCCAGAGGAAAATTTTTTTAATGCACTATGTGAGAGACTTTCGGGTAACTGGTCCTGTATAGCACATGCAAAGCTATGAGGCATGAATCAGAAATGCGTAAGACAAATGTCATCATACTGTTACACGGCACTAGCAGTGTTCCTGCCGAGTCGGCTGGTAACGGTGCTTGGGACCTGAAGTACAATTTAGTTGGCCGCGGCACCAGGTGAGAATCTCAGGTGCACTGCTGCACTCAAAGATTCACACCAGAACATAAAAACTGAAAAGTTGAAGAATGACCCGAAGCATAAGGCTTGGGTGAATCCACCGTGTGAACAAAATAACAACAACAAATAAAAAATAAAATAAACTAAAAAAAATGATACTTTGGGATCAGAGTTGTGATGAGGTTCACCCGCAATCACCAATTCGTGACTGAGTGTAGTGGTCCGGATCTTACTCCGGTACATTCAATCCCCAACCAGCCAGTACAACACTCACTTTCGCAAATAACACATGATTCTCAAATACACAACACAACATTTAATAACGTTCTGCGAGATTTAAACAGATACGGCGCTCTCTGGGCGTATAGACAATTGCCCCTCTTATGTGGGCAGCATACGGTGTCACACATTACTGTCGGAAGACACAAGCCGACTGAGTCTCCACCGGACTATCTGAATAAGAGATACTACTCGTTTACCAACTAAATAGAGCTGCAGGTGATATTCATATACAATTGCTTAGAGAATGAAAAAAATTATATGCAAACGATCACATTAAAAATACTCGCGACACAAAATACACAAGCACGTTAATTTGCGGTATAAGATTATAGGTGCGAAATACTGCCAACGTTAATTAACTAAATCTAATAAGCATGCACGTGCAGATCCCTTCTCCGCTGACGTTGGTCCTGAACCAAAGTTAAAAGAAACTGTCCCGCCCAGCGGAATTCGTGGCCACACCTTCTCCCTTATTCATGTAAAAAAAATAATCAGGAAATGGGCCCTGTAAGAAATTGAAATCTGTATGTGCAGGTATTTCCTCTGAGGTTCAGTCACTCAGCATTACTGCATCTATGTCCATGCAGCTTTGGGTGTCGGGATGGCACAAGTTCGCAGATGTGCGAAGAAAGAAAAAGGAAATATTCATCTACTTACAGTTTCGTGACTTTGCTGTGCAAATCCGTTGTGCATCACATAATATCACACGACAAAAAACACGCACACACACACAGACACTTGCACCATGTGGCAGCACCGATGATTCAACACTTCACTTTGACGCTTGATGTAAATGAAGCACACAATTAAAATGGTAATATCACGCCGCACTTTGTTGCAATGATTAGAGTGCACACTGATCTATTCTCGTGACGATTTGAAGGTGGCCGTTAAGCAAAATAGGCCCTCTCACATCTGCTGTTGCGGTTTCCAAGATTGATTTTCTGTGTTCCTGGGAAATGATTTCTGTTGTCGTGAAGAAATAAATCTGACCATCAATTATTTGGAGAGTGGGACACATTCAATTCCGCTGCTGCTATAGTTGATTCCGTCCGTCGCTACCTTCCGTCCTTTTTGACCGTTCATTCCCAATTCAGTCAGTTCCTTTCCGTTAGCATAACATCTACCCTGCCTGAGTACGCAGTTCAAATATGCCACTCGCAGGTTTTGTTTCCATTTTTTTTATCGAGTTGCGACCGCCAGCCCTGAGATTAATTTTCTCGGCCGAGCGAAATCAGACGTGCTTTTACCTTAAGCGTATATCAGCAACTCAACATTTCACCTGTATATTTGTTAGGTATCGAAGCCACCGCTCTTACGCTCATATTTTTCTTTCGCCATGTTTTTATCCCGTCGCACTTACACGTAGTGGCTTCGCTGCTTACGTGACCACACACACGCACACATGGGGCCTCGCTTCGCCCCGTAAGACAAGCGCATCTCTTCACTTCCTCCACAGTAGGGGATGAATGGGGGTGACGATTCCACACTGCAGGGGTTGGCATCCGAACCCGACTTTGCTTGGCTTCGCTTCTCATTGGAATGACCACTGTCCACTCGCAGACTTCTTAATTCCCCTGTAACTTGGCTTTCATTAGGCCAAACAGTCGCTGATTTCCATTACGCTCCAGCCTAGAAATTGCAGCTTTATCACGCGGATTTAGGCATTCCGCCGTCTTTATGGCAAACTGGCATCTCCATCAGCCGCCTCGAGTTGTCTCCATTTCTTACCAAATGCGGGGAGGTTTGCTGCTTCATTTTTTCCCAATTCATTTTTTGCAGATCCAAGGCATCCAGCCTTTCACATCGGAGAGCGCACAGACAACTAAACTTTCTTCCTTATTTTCACGCTAAGTGCGAAATCTTATTTTTCTGCACGGACCACACAGAGAGCAATTGTTCTCGAAAATGCCCCAAACAATCGACGAATTTACGATTATTCGCTAAACCTTTTGTCCCCATCTTCATTCATTTACTCAAGTGGACCCCTCTTCGAAAGGTACCATTCCGTGTTGCTTAGTTTCCCGTCAGCTGCGCCCTGATATTTATGACCTAACAGAGCTATTCTGAGACCACCCAGCCAGAGAGAGAATTCTTCGCCTCTTTTCTTTCCAAACCCCCAGATAAAACTTTATCTGCTGTTTACACTTTTAAACTCCAATCAAGCCTCGAACATAATTAATACTTAATTAATTTCACACATCAACCACGCCCATTAATTACTAAATTAATGGCGGGGGTGGGTCGTAACATCGGTCCCTCCTCAAGAAATCCAGAAGTCCTCTTCTGGGCCTATCGCTTTGCTCTTATCAATTTCCAGAGCAACCATTGAGTGCTACCTTTTCCCACAGGTAGAAACAATTCAAAATGGCAAAAATATTGCGTTTCTTGCCTTCAAGAGCATTGGAGCGACTTCCCAATTATCCCTCAATTTTGTTAATTAATTTAGAGAACATCCGAAAGAAAAAAACAACGTAAATGAGAAATAAATAAAAAAAACTGAACTGTAAAAGAACATGTGAGCCTGCCGAACTGTGATTCCTAGCTGCCTCATACCATACGCGACATGGCGGACAAATTTTAGAGTTTTCTTCAGGTTTTAGGATGGGGGGTGTCCACTGTAACATTCCATCCCCCCATGAAAGAAAAAAAAAGGGATGACTGGATGAAGTTTATTCATCCAATCTTTCTATTTTTTTTTAACTGTAAACACTCAACCCTTTCCCACCGTCGCAAGGTACCTAATTCCGGATTTAAGTGCCCTGAGAGCGGAAGGAAAGTTTAAGGATTTCATCGCACGTTCATTGCTGCCCGTCGAGATAGGCGGAAAGAAAATTTAAATATGAGGCATAGCTTCGAGAATCCACGAGTTCCACAGATCTCTCACGTTCGATGCTCCTACGCCCGCTTTTATCTGCGCTCGATGCCAAATTCTTGCGTTCCACTGTCTTCGAGTTCCTTCTCAACATCGTAGATAATCGTGGTGTCACAGTCTTCCTGGGGATCCACTATAATCTCGACTGCTCCCCGTAAACCATAGGTGCGGCTAAAGCTGTTTGTCTCAGCTGTGATGTACCCGTTGTACTTGTAACAGGTGTACTCTCTTCCGGAACAATTGCAGCCCCAGTGCTCACATGTTCTCCGTCAGAGTGACCATCAGAATCATCTGAATCCACGTGACTCGCAGATGACGATTTCTTCGTTTTAGCCATTTTGTTTTTCTTACCCACTAAAATTATGGCAGTTCTTAGAAAACAGCTTAAGGCTTACTTAATGCTAAATTATACAAAATTCGCACCGAACAAAACTAAATAAAAATAGTAATGGCAGTCAATTCGCACTTATTTTACGAACATGAGTGTTGTTCCGCTAGCTGCAAAATATAGGTATCGATCCTGGGACAACGGCACCATTAATGTTACACGGCACTAGCAGTGTTCCTGCCGAGTCGGCCGGTAACGGTGCTTGGGACCTGAAGTACAATTTAGTTGGCCGCGGCACCAGGTGAGAATCTCAGGTGCACTGCTGCACTCAAAGATTCACACCAGAACATAAAAACTGAAAAGTTGAAGAATGACCCGAAGCATAAGGCTTGGGTGAATCCACCGTGTGAACAAAATAACAACAACAAATAAAAAATAAAATAAACTAAAAAAAATGATACTTTGGGATCAGAGTTGTGATGAGGTTCACCCGCAATCACCAATTCGTGACTGAGTGTAGTGGTCCGGATCTTACTCCGGTACATTCAATCCCCAACCAGCCAGTACAACACTCACTTTCGCAAATAACACATGATTCTCAAATACACAACACAACATTTAATAACGTTCTGCGAGATTTAAACAGATACGGCGCTCTCTGGGCGTATAGACAATTGCCCCTCTTATGTGGGCAGCATACGGTGTCACACATTACTGTCGGAAGACACAAGCCGACTGAGTCTCCACCGGACTATCTGAATAAGAGATACTACTCGTTTACCAACTAAATAGAGCTGCAGGTGATATTCATATACAATTGCTTAGAGAATGAAAAAAAATTATATGCAAACGATCACATTAAAAATACTCGCGACACAAAATACACAAGCACGTTAATTTGCGGTATAAGATTATAGGTGCGAAATACTGCCAACGTTAATTAACTAAATCTAATAAGCATGCACGTGCAGATCCCTTCTCCGCTGACGTTGGTCCTGAACCAAAGTTAAAAGAAACTGTCCCGCCCAGCGGAATTCGTGGCCACACCTTCTCCCTTATTCATGTAAAAAAAAAAATAATCAGGAAATGGGCCCTGTAAGAAATTGAAATCTGTATGTGCAGGTATTTCCTCTGAGGTTCAGTCACTCAGCATTACTGCATCTATGTCCATGCAGCTTTGGGTGTCGGGATGGCACAAGTTCGCAGATGTGCGAAGAAAGAAAAAGGAAATATTCATCTACTTACAGTTTCGTGACTTTGCTGTGCAAATCTGTTGTGCATCACATAATATCACACGACAAAAAAAAAAAAAAAAACACGCACACACACACAGACACTTGCACCATGTGGCAGCACCGATGATTCAACACTTCACTTTGACGCTTGATGTAAATGAAGCACACAATTAAAATGGTAATATCACGCCGCACTTTGTTGCAATGATTAGAGTGCACACTGATCTATTCTCGTGACGATTTGAAGGTGGCCGTTAAGCAAAATAGGCCCTCTCACATCTGCTGTTGCGGTTTCCAAGATTGATTTTCTGTGTTCCTGGGAAATGATTTCTGTTGTCGTGAAGAAATAAATCTGACCATCAACTATTTGGAGAGTGGGACACATTCAATTCCGCTGCTGCTATAGTTGATTCCGTCCGTCGCTACCTTCCGTCCTTTTTGACCGTTCATTCCCAATTCAGTCAGTTCCTTTCCGTTAGCATAACATCTACCCTGCCTGAGTACGCAGTTCAAATATGCCACTCGCAGGTTTTGTTTCCATTTTTTTTATCGAGTTGCGACCGCCAGCCCTGAGATTAATTTTCTCGGCCGAGCGAAATCAGACGTGCTTTTACCTTAAGCGTATATCAGCAACTCAACATTTCACCTGTATATTTGTTAGGTATCGAAGCCACCGCTCTTACGCTCATATTTTTCTTTCGCCATGTTTTTATCCCGTCGCACTTACACGTAGTGGCTTCGCTGCTTACGTGACCACACACACGCACACATGGGGCCTCGCTTCGCCCCGTAAGACAAGCGCATCTCTTCACTTCCTCCACAGTAGGGGATGAATGGGGGTGACGATTCCACACTGCAGGGGTTGGCATCCGAACCCGACTTTGCTTGGCTTCGCTTCTCATTGGAATGACCACTGTCCACTCGCAGACTTCTTAATTCCCCTGTAACTTGGCTTTCATTAGGCCAAACAGTCGCTGATTTCCATTACGCTCCAGCCTGGAAATTGCAGCTTTATCACGCGGATTTAGGCATTCCGCCGTCTTTATGGCAAACTGGCATCTCCATCAGCCGCCTCGAGTTGTCTCCATTTCTTACCAAATGCGGGGAGGTTTGCTGCTTCATTTTTTCCCAATTCATTTTTTGCAGATCCAAGGCATCCAGCCTTTTACATCGGAGAGCGCACAGACAACTAAACTTTCTTCCTTATTTTCACGCTAAGTGCGAAATCTTATTTTTCTGCACGGACCACACAGAGAGCAATTGTTCTCGAAAATGCCCTAAACAATCGACGAATTTACGATTATTCTCTAAACCTTTTGTCCCCATCTTCATTCATTTACTCAAGTGGACCCCTCTTCGAAAGGTACCATTCCGTGTTGCTTAGTTTCCCGTCAGCTGCGCCCTGATATTTATGACCTAACAGAGCTATTCTGAGACCACCCAGCCAGAGAGAGAATTCTTCGCCTCTTTTCTTTCCAAACCCCCAGATAAAACTTTATCTGCTGTTTACACTTTTAAACTCCAATCAAGCCTCGAACATAATTAATACTTAATTAATTTCACACATCAACCACGCCCATTAATTACTAAATTAATGGCGGGGGTGGGTCGTAACATCGGTCCCTCCTCAAGAAATCCAGAAGTCCTCTTCTGGGCCTATCGCTTTGCTCTTATCAATTTCCAGAGCAACCATTGAGTGCTACCTTTTCCCACAGGTAGAAACAATTCAAAATGGCAAAAATATTGCGTTTCTTGCCTTCAAGAGCATTGGAGCGACTTCCCAATTATCCCTCAATTTTGTTAATTAATTTAGAGAACATCCGAAAGAAAAAACAACGTAAATGAGAAATAAATAAAAAAAACTGAACTGTAAAAGAACATGTGAGCCTGCCGAACTGTGATTCCTAGCTGCCTCATACCATACGCGACATGGCGGACAAATTTTAGAGTTTTCTTCAGGTTTTAGGATGGGGGGGGGGGTGTCCACTGTAACAATACCCTCTTTTCCTTGAGAAGCCCCGATCGCAAATCTGGGTTGCCGGCTGGTCGTAGAGTCAGCTCTCCATCTTAGTTGGCGGTGAATCTACATCGACTATACTCTAAAATATTTACTACTTCATTTCTCTATCATGGAAACATCTCTCCTCCGAAACCGCTGAGACCTCTCTTCTGCTCAGACTGCAATTCTCTAGTGTTCCCTCTGTTAAGTTATTTTAGAATCTCTCATCGTATGTAGTCGTCTCTCCTCTTAGTCTTCATTCCGTTTATAATTCTCTTTTTCCCGTGTCCGGTGTCCATCTTGGGGCGTGACTGCCCGGCCGTCCGAATCGCGTCGGGTTGTGTCATTGGCCCTCACAGATAGCCCTGCTATGCGATTCGCTGGCTATCCGTTCCGTTCGGGTCACTTTCCCAAAAATTATGTCTTCTTTCAGCTGCCAACTTGTCTTCGCACCTTTTTGGTTAATTGACCTCGCCTAGCTACTTAGAAGCGAAGATTGTCACGTAGGTATTTCCGGCGACGTGACTTATCTCAAATTTGGTCGCTACTCTGGACAATGCAGAGACGCTTGCAATAGTTGCTTGAGAAAAGGGGTGACGCCCCCAAGAGGATTTATTGCGCTCCTGCTATTCTCTTCAGTTTCTTTGAGTTTCGTGAGAAAAAAAACTGTGAATGTCTTCCTTTCTCTTCCTTCCCATCTGGGATTTTCATCAGGTTTCCGTGAGAAAAAAAAATATAATTTTCCCCTTTTCGTTTGGCTTGAGTGCAATTAGGACTGATCTAATTATCAACCTAAACTTTCGGGTAGCCTGGCTCAGCTTCACCGGAAAGTAATTTTTAATCATTGATATTCTATTTTGGCAATTTAAATATTTATTTCTTACCGCCTTAGAGTAAAAATGAAAAAAAATAATAAATGATCAAAATTATACGGATGAAATTTAAATGTTACGGGGATATAGAAAATTCCGCGGTAACAGCTAGTTGGAGAAATTAACTGTTTCTGGATGTTCTTTCCATTGTAGAAATGCGGTTGATTTCTTTGTGTGTGTGTGTGTGTGTGTGTGTATAATGGTTCCATTGACTATGAATAACTGTGAAATATTTTATTCGTGTCGTAAAGGACTCAAAAGACGTTCTCGTTACAACCGAAAATTCGGTGATTTTTTTTTTTTTGTCGAAAGACTAACTCTGAAACGTACATGCCATTTCAGATTCAGAATTTCATAATACCAGGTTTAAGTAATTTGGCTGATTTCGTATGTTGATCAAATCATGCGTGATTCTCCTCATTGCAAAATGGCATCTTTCAGACACATCGGTTCACGGCCCTGCGACTGTGTCGCCTTCTTGGCAGCGACTGCTACGAAAGGAAAAACGAACAAAAATAAAGCTGTTTGTTCTTCCTGCCCTGTGTTGCTGTGGGAACATGAGCACTGAGTTCAACTTCCGGGTCCGACCGAGGGAGTGTCCAGAAGGCATTAAGAATTCAGTTGAATTGTTTTATTATTTGCTTATCTGTTTTATTACGAATGTGTGAGAAAATTTTCTGGACTCAAATGCGTCCTAAAACAAGCATATGCATATACTTTATGAAAAACGATATTGTGGATCACAGTGATACCACTGTCATGGCCAAGTGGGTCAAAACAGAAAGAGCAAGTTCTGGCGAGCATTGCGGTAGCCAGGCTGTAGGAAGTTCGAACCCTGTATTTGCTTTCAGGGGCGGATTGGCCCTCCGGGATGGAGGGATATTTCCCTGTGGACCACTCGAGAAATGGCCCACTTTCTATTCTTTTTCTCTGAATGGTACTTATGAATAATAATACACTGGCGTGCAAAAATTAAGGACGGGACGGTTTTTCGAATGTAACGTCATGCAGAAGTGCTTCACATCGACTCAAATCATACCATAAGATCCCCAAGATGTAAGAATATGGGACAAGTTAGCAAAACCGTCCAAACAAGGAATCCAAAGGATACAAAGGCACTTTATTGAAAAGGTAGCTTCGAGCACAACTGGGCAGAAGACAGAAACGTCCATGTGACAGGCGGCTGCCAAGAAAAATCCAGTCTTTAGTAGGGGATATGATCACCCCTGATTACGTTGCAGGATTTACAACGTCTGTCCATGCTGAGAACAAGGTTGTCAAGGAGCTGTTGAGTCATCGCTGCCCATTCCTCTTGTAGCGCCAATCGCAGCTGCGGAATCGTTGCTGGCGGTTGGTGACGTGCTGCCAAGCGTCTCCCGAGAAGGTCCTACACGTGTTCGATTGGATTTAGGTCCGGGGACCTTGCGGGCCAATCCATGCGTTGAATATCTTCACTTTCCAACAGCTCTGCGACAGCCACTGTACGATGAGGTGTAGCGTTGTCATCCATGAAGAGGAACTCAGGACCCACAACACCTTTAAACAAATGCACGTGAGGCAGGAGAACCTCGGTACAATAGCTGAGACCAGTGACTGAACCTCCTTGGAAGATGTGGAGGTCAGTACGGCTACCAAGCATGATACCGCTCCAAACGAGAACTCTACCACCTCCAAACCGGTCCCTTTCGATGATGTTGGAGGTGTGATTGCGTGTTCCCTTCTCTCCAGATGTGTATACGTCCAGAATCGCTCGTCAGACTAAATTGGCTCTCATCCGTAAAGAGAATTCGACCCCATTGCTGATGTGTCCAGTTCTTGTATTCCTGGCACCACAGAAACCGTCGTCTCCGATGAGCAGGCGTTAATGGCACACACCGTACTGGTCGTCGTGCAAATAAACCACCTTTGTGCAGCCTCCTGGCCACGGTAAAACGCGATAACGGACGTCCAGTTGTCTGTTGCATGTGCCTTGCGATTTCTCCTGCTGTCTGCCGTCTGTCACTTCTCGCCTGTAGGACAATATACCGGTCGTCCGCCGCCGTGGTTGCTCGTGGACGACCACTGCTAAACTCTCGGACAGCTGTTCCTGTCGTTTGAAATGCTCTCCAAGCTCGTGAAACGATGCTGTGAGCGATCCCGAACTCTTCGGCCACACTAGTCACACTTCGACCTTCTTCCAACTTCCCAATGACGCGACCTCGGGTAAAGTCATCCAGATGTCGTCTACTGGATTGCCTGTTGGCCATATCACACGGTGGCAGCAACTCGACGTCGTTCAAACCGATGAACACCGTGCAATAGCTTTCACCGAATTGCTGAGCGTACACCGCCCGTGTGCTTTATACCCTTCCGACCCCCCTACGTCATGCTGCATATATGCGCATGCCCTACCGTACCGGACCCTAGTCTATCTCCTGAGTGGTCTTTCGGTCCGTTCTGCCTGCTTGTTTCGCTGTTATGCTAATTTCTCCTGTTCCTTAATTTTTTGCACTCCAGTGTAATTAACTTTATTTGAGCTTTATTTCTGTCTGAAACGTTATCTCTCTGTTCCAAAAAAAAAGTAACTGCCGCCGCAGCTGTTTTAGAAATTTTGCGACACTCGCGCTTTCTTAGCTCGCAGCGCAAAACGTATTGAACACAAAAATATTAAATTTACATCGTTTGTAGAGAATTATTTGGAGAACACGCTGAAATAAACTGTTTTTCGATTATTGTATTTCAAAGTTAAGGTAAGCAAAAAAGTGATATCAGTTCGCGTTCCGGACACACTAACAGCAAAAGAACCACGAAACTTTGTAAGCATGTAGGGCCATGGGCGAATTTTTGCACCTCGTCGCCCTTTTTTTGAATTTCGATTTAGTTTTCGAGAAATGTAATTTTTAAATTTCACACAATTCTGTATTTCGCGATGGGATCCATTTTAAAAAAACGGATATATGGCAAACTATAAACCATAACGCATTGCAATTTTTACAGCATGAACTCACAACTGTCATTCCTTTTTTAAGAAAAAAAAATTTTAAGAAAAAATCATTTTCTGATTTTTAAGCATTTTTTGAAGACGTAAAGGAATGAAACGAACAGCTTCCTGTCTTCAGCGATAACCACGCAGGAAAATTCTGGTCCCGTGACCTGCTGCCATGATGACGTAGCTGTTTTTAGCACTCTTCTCATTGGGTGAAAGGACAGGCTACAATCAAACTGGTAATGACGCAATGCTTAATGACGTAGCGACGCTTTTAAAGTTCGGCGTTTTCCGCCGGCATAAAATAAAATAAAAATAAAAATGGTGGCTATGGAACATTTCCCTGCTTGAAATTTTCTCGAATTCTTCGACCACTTGTGTATGACCTGGAGATTTGAAAATTGTCATGTTGATAGATCTTAAGGTCCAAACACCTAGAAGAGTCCGGAAAAAAAAAATTAAAATGGCGGCTTTAGAACTTTATCTGCTTGAATATATCGCGAATTGTTTGACCACTTCTAAATGACCTAGAGATTTGAAAATTGCCATGCTGATACATCTTAAGATCCAAATGCCTAGAAAAGTCCGAAAAAAAAAGTCAAAATGGCGGCTTTGGAGCATTTTCAGCTTGAATTTTTCGCGAATTGGTCGACCACTTTTCAATAGCCTTGAGATATGAAAATTGGCATGCTGATAGTTCTTAAGGTCCGGATACCTAAAAAAGTTTAAAAACCAAACAGTTCAAAAGGGAGGCGTAGTTTTACTGTTCAAAATGCTGATAGGTTTAAAGATAATTATGCCAGAAACGTTGAAATGCTGTAACAATTCCATGAAATTTTGATATAAAATTAAGGGGCGCCGAAGCCTGATCCGTTTTACGTCAAACCGTATGCATTGACGTCCCGACCCTGTTCTAAATCGTGAAACAGTTACGGATCCGAAATTACTTTTCCTTTCTTTAATTTTATGTTCAAAAAAATTATAGATTCACCGCTCGGTGAACGTGCATAACTGCTAGTTTCCTTAAAAAAAGTACAAATCTTTTCTTTCTATTTGTGTTGGGCATTACCGATGAAATGAAACAGAAAAATTCTCTGTACGTAGTGAAAAAAGTGCCGCCGGACTATGTTCGGTGCTATAAATTAATTAAGGTACAGTTAACTACAGTTAAACGTAAATCGTTGAACTTGGAGCCCAAGGTCATTGGTATGTTCTACCCTTCTTTTGTGATCTTGAAGGAGTTCAAACATTACTTTATTAACCAAGAAACAATACATGCACAAAACAAATGAAAAGATAACATTACACTATACACTGAGTGGCCACTTTATTATGACAACCTGACAGTTTTAAAAAATGAGCTATGGCTGCACGCTGTTGCCGCCAGAGGGCGAGGCTAGTATAAAAAGAGAAAGCTTGCGACAATAGTAAAAGTGATTTTTGGGTGACGAGATGGGTAAAAAATGCGATTTGACGGACTTTCAACGTGGGATGGTGGTAGGAGCTTGGAGCCATGGAGCGAGTATCACCGAAACCGCCTCATCCGTGAAATGTTCAGAGCAGCTGTTGTTAAAGTGTTTAAAGACTGGACTGTCAGCCAAAAAACTGAGTCTCTACGTGCAACGTGTGGTCGTCATCGACTAGTGACTGCTCGGGCGGAACGGAGAGTGTCTGGAGGGCAACAGTGCAGCAAATTACAGACCATCTTAATCAAGGATCCCCTCAAATGATCTCTGCACGCACTGTTTGCCGTACACTGCATCGGATGGGATATGGCAGCCGAAGGCCTGTTCGAACACCTTTGCTGTCTGCAGTTAACAAGAGAAAACGTCTCCAGTTCGCACAGGAGCACAAGGATTGGACAGTCCGATGAATCACGTTTTCAGTTGCACCATGCCGATGGCCGAGTGAGAATTTGGCGGAAACAGTACGAAAGCATGGACCCCAAATGCATTGCTACAACACTTCAAGCTGCATGGTGGAGGCAACGTTATGGTTTGGGGAATGTTTTTCTGGCATGCTTTGTACCCTTTAATTCGTGTTGATCAACGTCTGACTGGCACATCATATCTAAACATCGTTGCGGACCAAGTGCATCATGTCATGTGGATGGTTTATCCCAATGGCGATAGCTACTTTCAACAAGATAATGCGTCCTGCCACAATGCTCGTATTGTACAGGATTGGCTTCAGGAACATGCCAGTGAGTTTACTTTGCTTATGTGGACCCCACAATCTCCAGATCTGAACCCCATTGAGAATTTGTGGGATCAAGTTGAACGAGCCATCAGACAGCTGGATCCACAACCCTGCAATCTCACACTCCTGGAAAGTGCTATTCATCAAGCATGGTTTCAGATTCCACAAACCACCTATCAACATCTCGTGGTGTCCATGCCACGAAGAATCGACGCAGTATTAAAGGCAAAAGGTGGCCCAACGAAGTACTGAGGGGGTGGTCATAATAAAGTGGCCACTCAGTGTATATACTGAAAATAATTTTATCCTAATACTCGAAATAATATTGGGAAAACATGCACAATAGGGTAAGAAAAATGCTTGAGAATCCTCTGGAAATATGTTTTAAAATCGAAAATTAGGAAAACGTGGTGTGTAATATGATATAGGTTGTGCGTTAAAGTAAAGTTATCCTTTTCTCAATAAACTTGGGGTACAACGTTTACATTGACATTGATGAAAATTTCCCACAGTATTAAAACTTCCGTAATTGTATACATTCGTCAATTGTACAAACAAGAATACTATCGGAAAGAATGTAGTACAATTTGATAATATGTTTCCTTAGAATTTATGAGCTTAAAAATGTTGATCTGTCTGTTAATAATTTCAGGTGGGTACATTTTACATGTATTACTGCGCAACATGAGATCGTAGTTCAAATTCCCATTTCATTGAGATATTTATTTACGGATTCTTATATCAGTTAAAAGAAAGATTCGCGACGTAATTTTTTCTGAAATTTTGTGTTTCAAATCACGAAAATGTTGTTATAAGCGTAACTTATTTTACAACTGAAAAAAGACAAAGTGATATAACAGATTGTGTGATTAAAATTGTAAATAACATATAGTCAAACGTTCAGATAAATACACGTTATTTATGTTTTTATTATTGTTCTATGCAATAAAAGCATAGCAATAACCAGTAATTTTCTTATTCTTTTAGCCTCTCTAATAATTTTAATATTTTTTCAGCCTCTCCAGCAAATTTTATATTTTTCAGTCCAAACCTATTCTTGAATCTGTGTAATCATTCCTTATTTGCAGTAAACTGTTGATGTTACTCGTTTCAGGGGATCCCTTGCTGAGATCTTCGAATAGGCTCCATTCTTTCTGGCGTAACACGTTGTCGTCAATAGGAACACTTTTTCTGTCCATGTCTTCTGCCCACAAATTTAATGCTTTTCCATCTTAACTAAGCACTTATCACGCCCTGTGGCCTTAACGTTTGCTATTTGAGGTGCTACAATAAAACTGCCACGAATTTCTTTTTCCATCTTCACAATTTCACGGATAGTATATTCGTTCGTACCGTACATCTTAGCAACATCTTTTCTTCTCTCCATATTAAGTCGGGAACTCTCACTGTTTGACATGAAGAAGCACTTCACGGCTTTTCTTTTGCAAATCCAAATTACCAACATTTCTACTCTTGCGATTTGGGGGTCATTGTTAAGTAATACTGTATAACAACAAATAACAAAATACAACTAACGCCTATTGGCGTGCAAAAATCGAAAAGTTTCAATTCAGATATTATACGAGAGTTTAAATAGTTTTTAAATGAAGCAGGAGTTCATGAAATTCTAAAAATTCGGGAGTTCATCGAATAAAAAACAAATTACATCATAAAGCGAAAGATGAATTTTACAAACAATGTTCTGGTGAGAAAAAAGTTAGAAAACAATCCTGTTTAGAATGAGCTGAAACCAATGTTCATAAGGTGTCCATGTCTTGTAGAAATCGGAGCTTTTACCTGATGTAAGTGCTTGATTGAGTTCTGTCTGAAGCACTAAACATATAGATAGTTTATACATTTTACACAGTTTTCGTCTTGCATTAATGTAGGATGCTGGAGGGTTAGCGGTGATATTATTTAGGTGAAATAGATATATTTAAAACTTTGCTTGAATGAAAAAAAAAGAAACCACACTTTATTGTGGCTGACTGTAGTTGGAGGCTGGCTATGGAGAAAGGAGTAGTCGTGCATAGTATGAGACGAATGGCAGACTTTGCTGGAGAGACTGAACATGAGAGAAAAAAGAGGCTGTTATATCAGGCAAGTTGAGTAGGTATGACGGATGTCGGCTGGCGTTGAGCAATAGAAGCAGTCTGGGCGTGCAGCAAGGTTCCCAAAACGATGTAATGTGATGGGCGTCGGAAGGCGACTATGCAAGTGTAGCCAGTGAACATCTATTGCTTTAGGGGAGGCGATAGAATTGTGTGCTTTCATCCAGGGAGCAGCAAGATCTGAGGGTGCGATCTGGGAAATTGGCATCGGATAATTAAAATTCGTGACGAGGTGACGGTAGAGTAATTTCGAGGCTATGGCATGCGGCAGCATTTGACGATCATTTAAGGAGATAACAAATGGAAAGAGAAGCTGAGCTGAAGGTCTATGTATTATATAAATTCAGTTCTGTTCACCAGGGTCGTTATCTTGAAAGACAATAGTACCCATTGCAATGGCCCATCATCCCCACTTAGTTTCCACAGACTGACACAGAGTAAAAAGCAATTCTCCCACAATAATCCGAAATCCGTGCCCCGCTCACATTTATGTTGAAAAGAAACAGCAATTTACCAGTACTATGGCTCGTTGAGTAAATTGGTGATTCATGGGTCAAAATAATGGGTAGACTTAAACAAGTTAGTAAATTATGATACGCTTTCAACATACCAGAAATCATTACTCAAGTTATGAGGATAATGGCTGTGGAATAAATCTCGCTCCTGTGCCCTGACTTTTGACCCCATTTCGATGATATTCAAAAGAACCGGTTCAGTATACCACCGGAACAACATGATAAAGTTTTGTCGCAATCGAATTATTTTTACGTAAGTTATGACTCATAAGGGAGATGGAATGGATCCCGCTCCTATGTCTTGACCTTTGACTTCATTTCGTCCATTTTCAATAGGGTTCGTCCCCAGGTTGTCCCTTACCACATAAAAATTTCATCGAAATCGAACTATTTTTACGCGAGTTATCGTGTGGACGGAAAGACAAAGCAGGAGCATATACGCTTCTTCAACCTATGGTTGGAAAGCGTAAAAAAAGACATCTGCTCATGGAGGAGATACCGATACCATTGCGCAGTAGGCGACCAATGACCAAATAAATAGAAAAAATAATTGCTTAGAGAAATGGCAATGCGGCTTGTGCATATTTCAACTTTCAGAATGGTGTTTATGGTGATTTAGCTGTCAGTGGGATCTTCAAATGACTCGGGATTTCTTTTTTGTCAAATCCAATTTTTTCTAAAGGAAAAAAAAAATATCTGGTGAAAACACCTCATTTTCATCGTATTTTGATTCTACATTCAATCATGAGTGGATTTTAAAAATTCTTTAACAATTGTTAAAATTTGTTCACGAATGAATTTGTTTAACAATGCATATTTCAACAGTTCCCTTTCATGTAGGATCTTACAGAATTTTTTCCATGAGGGAATTTTTGAGATATTCCCATGTATAAATAGATACGTGTGTTTTTATAGTGGATCACAAGAATGAAAGTCCCGGCGTGTGTTTTAGATACGTGTGTTTTATAGTGGATCACAACAATGTAGTCCTAAAAAAAATAATGCCCTAGCGGTAACACATCATCATCAACGTAATTTAACAATCTCCCTGATCGTCTGGGTGTGGATAGATAGTTAGATAAATGGATGGATAGTTAGATAAATGGATGGATAGTTAGATAAATGGATGGAAAGATAGATGGATATCAAGCGCAGTAAGAATCAACGAGGGGATGAGGGAAATCTCCTCCTCTCGTGAAGAAGCATCCCTACCTCGCCGACATCCTAAATGTATTAATCCCTCTCCCGCTAAGAAGTGTTTACAACTAAATGAGGAAGAGGCTGAAGGGTAACCTTCCAGGTCCAATACAGTATGGCCCGTTTCACACACGCGGATGTTTTCTGCCGAAGCAATAAACCCGTCCCGTAGTGCAGTTTTTGGCTAGCTTTCACGCAAGCTGTTTGCTAGAACGGAGGAAAAAATGTGTGACAGATGAGCGGGAACTATTGGTGGTTATTTGTTCAACAGCACTTTGTTCCACACTCCCTCTCACAGGAGGGATTGTTTTATTGCACTAGCGGGCGATCTGCTGGCCGCCTGTATGAACATCTTGCCTTACAGCTACGTTTCTCTTAATTTGGACGGTATTTTCGCATTCCGTTTTGTAGCGAACCCCGTCGGAAGCTGAGCGGCTACCGTGTCGGAATTTCTACCGCTTCCGCGCATCTGAAAGTATCTGTATAATTCTATAGTCCGCTTTAAAACAAGCGGTAAGACAGCCGGGAGATTTATTGCTTCGGCTGAAAACCTCCGCTTGTGCGAAACGGTACTGTAACAGGAAGCTGTTAACGGAGTAGGGAGAGGGAGACGGCTGGCCACTTGTTGGGAATCTTTGTACGATCTATTCCCCAGACCCTTTTTTAGGGCGTCACAAACGCACACATTTGCGCGCGCTCCAATTAGGTGTAGCCACCTGTGGTTTCAAAAAAGACGGTCCTCTCCCTACTCTGGACGGAACTGATTACAGACAGAAGACACTGCAACTTCGTTCTTGAAAGCCTTCCTCAAAGGAACAGACTCGTTTCGACGACAGAATACGGACCCCCCCCTCATCCCCTGATACCACGCAGACCGCGAATGTCAAGGTCCAGCGAGGCCCACTCAACATTTCCAACATTTTGGTCCTCGCAAACTTCTGGCGATCCCCGATGACTTGTTGCCCTAGGGCAGGCAAATTGCGATAGAACGGGGCAGTCAGAATCCCTGGTAATAGTATGCCTTTTTGTTACACCCATTCAGAGAAGTCCGGAAAGGAATGGGAAACTCCCGGGTCGAAGTGGGGGATGGGACAAACAATAGAGGAACCTCTGTCGTGGCGAGCGGAGAAGGGAGTGGGGTCGAGGTAATAAACCCTCTTAAAGTTGCCTGACTTTTTGATTACCGCTTTCCCTTAAAAAATATTAAAGCATTTAAAAAAAGCTTTAATACTTCTTAGATAAAAGTGCCCTAGCACCGCCAGGCCTCCAAAGATAGTGCCCTAGCGGTGCTAGGGCGCGCTAGGCCTCGACTACACCACTGGGCAGCATCGTTTGATTGTCCCATGTGGGTCAAAGCGAAGAGAGAGAGAGAGAGAGAGAGAGAGAGAGAGAGAGTGTGTGTTTCTGGCGAGCATTGTGACAGCTAGGCTATAGAAAGTTTGAACCCTGTATCTATCTTACTGCAATCGCACTTTTGCCAAGGGTGCTAATGTCATGTCTACTAAGAGGGGATTTTTGGAGCTCTGACGTGAAGTTGTATTTGTGTGTGAAGTCATTAAACCTGAATTAAGGAATGGCGGTTCCTCTTACGCATGCAAGAGGTTCTTCAAACTATCTTGGGTGTGAGAAAGCAGTTAACCCTAAATTACGGATGGATGACATTTCCTAAGCATATTTCTTGGTTTATTTGTGTTTCGTTAGTGCAACAGCCATATTTGGCTGTAGAACGCTAGGTAGAAAGGTCGCCTCGGATCGTGGCGCTTACCGACCCACGATATTTCACTTGAGTGTTGAATAATCCAGACGAGGGAAAACGCAATGTTCTCTGAAATTGCTGGGTGAATTATGTACTTCTTTCTGTGCTCAAGGAAGTTAGAAGTGGTAAAACTGCACTGGTGTCCAAGAGTTGAGCATAGTTGGTAAAACATACGAAGTAAAGGGTTAAAACAGATAGAACAGCGGACATTGGTATGTAGATTAGTCACACACCTAAACCAATCACGGTGCACTGTCAAATAAAGTTGCTGACGTTCGATATGCAAATATCTCGCAGTTCCATAAAAACAGTTTGCCCTACCCCGAGTGTCGTATTCCATTTTCTTGCTATCCATCCCCGTGAGAAGAGTTGTTATCATTGGTGATCAGGAACGTAGTATGGAATGAAGACGCCAGGTTGACCATATTTTGCAGGGTAGAATTATTGAAAGACTCGTATCAGGAAAGTCACATACTGCAGTCTCCAAAGCACTGAATGTGCCTCAAAGTGTCATCTCCAATCTTTGGAGAAGGTTCCAAGACACATGAGAGGTTAGACGCCAACCAGTACAAGGTCGTCCAAAAGTCACAACCCCTCAGCAAGACGGATATCTTGCATTAACTGCACGACGTCATAGGACGGTGTCTGCCAAGCAACTTTCTGCAGAGCTTGCGGCCGCCTCAGGACCAAGAGTTTCAAGACAAACTGTTCACAGGGGTCTCAGGGCAACTGGTCTCTACGTCAGACGTCCAGTAGTTTGTGTCCTGCCCACCCCTGCGAACAGGAGGGCCCGTTTAAACTTGAGTCGGGGACATCGAAACTGGACACTGAATCTGTGGAGCAACTTGCTCTTCACTGATGAGTTCAGATTCAATTTACAGGACGATTCTTGTCGAAACACTCTCTGGAAAGAACGGGGAACCCGTTACAGTCCCAATAACATCAGAGAAAAGGACCTATTTAGTGGCGGTGAAGTCATAGCATGGACAAGCATCATGTTAAATTAATGCTCTGAGGTACATAGACGAGACACTGGAACCTCATGCGAGACTTCTCAAAGGTGCCGTAGGTCCAGAGCTGGTATTCATGGACGATTATGCACACCCCCACAGAGCTCAACTGGTGGATGACTTTCTCCAAAGTGAAGATATCCAGCACATGGAGTGGCCAGAAAGGTCTCCGGATATGAATCCGATAGAGAATGCATGGGATGCAATAGGAAGGTGAACTGCTCTTCGTCAGGATAGGGACTTGTTGCCCACAGAGCTCCTGGACAATCTGATAAGCAGCATGAGAAGTCGATGCGGAGCTTGCGTGGATGCAAGAGGTCACTACAACCCTTATTAATCATAGTGCACCAGCCTTTTCTCAATTTTATGTACTCAACACGAAAATCGCTGTGTTGTTGATTTTTGTAAATCTGCATAAGTAATGCAATAAAATTTGTTTCGTAACTTGTTTTGTCTGCTGATGTACTTGCAATATGTTATTACATAAGCATACTCTTTCATGCCTTTCCGACGATTGGTTCTTGAAATATTCACAGGCATATATATTGATTATGCTTAACTTTGGACATAAGTGTAGAAACGTTTAGTGAAAAATTTCGTTGTTGCATGTGGTGCTGTCATCTGCGCCCGCTTAAGCCATGTTTGCGCCCCGATGCAAAGCGCCATTTAGATACTCCTTTGTGACCTTTTCAGAAAATTTACATGACGGTTTCGAATTTAACATACATACATACATTTGGCTGCTCTGCCCCATTCCACTTCCAAAAATTTAGAGATAAGGTGTTTTAGTATCTTTCAAGTATTTAGTAACACAAATTGTCACGAGATAAATGGGGATTTTGTTCACGTTAAAAATATTGGATAGGAACTGCCTACCTCGTAGAATTATTGGCTCTACTAGATTCATCTAGCCGGGTCGGCGCTCCTGATGCTTCTCTTTACTCAGAATAAAGAGATAAAAATGCGCAAGTACTTCCTCAATGTCCTGTACATTCATTTTGTTCATGCAAAAACAAAAAAAGGAGCTTAGTGAAATTTTTAGAGAGCGAAATTCCGCCCCACCTATAACTGTCGCTCTCAGCAAATTGCTTTCTTTGTTTAGTAGGAAATATGGCACTGCGGAGCTGCAGGGGGAAGGAGCTTCAGGTGGAAATAAGCACTGTGTTTTAATTTCCTCAGAATAAGAAAGAAGTGAAAGGAAGAGAAAATGCGTTGGCAGATGCAACGAAGCAAGATAGCGTGTGGCTAAAGCGAGATACAGGGTAGATTAGTCAGTACCGTTTTGGGGTAAAAACCACTGTTGTTCTAGGCTATAAAACGAAATAAGCCTATAGGGGAGACCCAAAAATATTTTATTTTTCCCTCATAGGCTATTCAAGATTGCGTTGTCGTAGGCTCCCCCCCCCCCTAGAGAAAGAGCCCAGATGCCTTGCTTACCGACTTCAGCCGTCCCTGTGTGTCCTATCAGCTTTGATGTTTATTTGTAAACGACGTCCGGCTAATTGCCTTAAAGATTATCTTATAAGTTTAACTATGCGTCAATATTGTAATCAACTGAGCATTTCAGCTGGGATGTCTGCAGAAGTTTTTCTTCACAAAATCTTTGTCGTAGCCATTCATCGCAGCACTTCTTATACGAAAAATAGGTCATGTGATCAAGGCATCATGGAAACAGATCGCCTAGCAGGAAATCGCAAAAGTGGGTCATGGAATTGTTTTTAACACCACTTGTTTCTGTTTTTTAAAAGCATTTTTTTTATTCATTTTGCACTATAGTAAAAGTTTTCTGGTTCCCATTCATCCATTGAATTCTTTGTATTAATCTAGTATTTATTTTCCATCTTTGTCGCGTATTTAGCGTAAACGTTCATTTCCTTGTACTTTACACGTAAAACTGGAGTTTTAGACGTACTTTACGTGAGGTAAATATAAAGAGTGCCTCTCATATACAGGGAGGTCATGTTAAATCATTCCCGTTTACATTCTACCCGCCCCCCGAAGTTTCGCAGCGCATACGGAATTGCGTACTCTCTCATATTATTACATGAATACTGAACAGATAGATAAGCCATATTGTCCAGGTGTAGTGATCATATTAACTTCGATACGAGACATCTTTACAGCATTAAAAACACACAGTTATTACCTTAAATTATATCCAGTGTTCAGAACGGAGGGGGTTATTAGGGGGCGATGAATGTGGTACTCGGATCACAAATTTTGAAGTGATTAGCAACAATTTTGTCAAAAATTTCCGTTCATGTAGATTTTACCCGACACTGATGTTGTTATCCGCAAGAAAAAAACAGCGTTTACAGGTACATATTGTACGTACTATTAATTCCGTGTATGTAGTACTGGGAACCAAGTATGAAAACCTCCATGTCCCTTAAACAAGTTAAAACAAGCTACTGTTTCTTGGTAATTGTAGTCTAAGTCTTAAACAAGTTACTATTTCTTCGTAATTTTAGCTTACGTCATTTTTTTTAAATATTTGTTGTCCTAAAGCTGTTTATGAAATTTAGTTTGTAACCTGACAAGGAATTTCTCTCTCTCTCTCTCTCTCTCTCTCTCTCTCTCTCTCTCTCTCTCTCATTATAAAAATGGTGCCTTTCTGCTACTTTCTCTTAGACATTCAATCAGGGGACTTCCTCCTTTTTGCAGAATAGTTAAACATTAAATTAACAGAATATTCATTTTGTACAATAAAATCTGTGAATTCGAAAAATTCGCATATTTTTATCCAAGTTCCCCAGAATCTTAGATGGCTGAACTCGCCATGTGTTCAATATTTTTTGGGGGGTAAAGGGGGGGGGCTCAAAGGAAAGTTGCATGTGCTGAAGCCCACCTGTAACGTCGAGTCTGATTATATCCAGCATGGCATGGTATCAGTACAGTACATTTACATTTGAGCCTAGTGCATATTCAGAACTGGCGTGTAAATAAAAAGATTTAGCCTGAAAGTTTGTTCGCACACGTACAAAATGGCACTGTAAAGGGTTTTTGTAGTGCAGTAAATTCGAATTAAACTCATATGCGGCAGCATAGCGATTTTTGCAGGATTATTTATAAGAACACACGCGAAGTCGTAACCATTTTTAATTTCCAAGACCTTCATGATTTATCAGGTACCAATGATAAAAATCGAGAAATCGTGGAAACATTTTCATGGAATTGTCGGAACGTATTTTATGAAATGATATTTATCATACTATAAACAGTTTACTCAAACCTGCACAGTATTGCAACAGCTGCATCCATAGCCGCCAACTCATATATTTTTCGTTGATGCTCTTAATTTTCCTGTTTCTTCTTTCAATCTTCCGAATTTTTTTTTTCGCAGAAAAACCTGCAAAAAAAAAAAAAAAAAAAAAAAAAAGATCCAAAACGCTTTTTTTATTTTGTGAGATTTTTGGTTAAGAAAAAATATTTCCATAAACTCATGAAAAATAAAGATTTCCAAACTGTGTTGTTTTTATCTGAAATTTTAGGTAAGTTTTACGGTGGTATTGTTTTGTTGTTGTTGTTGTTGTTGTTTAAGAGCAGGAAAAGCAAAATAAATTCGCCTAAAACATTTATTTTATTATTTTTTTATTTTGTTTTAGATCTTATGGCCCTTAAGCGAGGTTTCATCATTTTGAATACCTTTCACGTAAAATCACTCATTTCGACTAGACAAAGAGATTTCGAGAGACGAGAAATTTATAGCGTAATCTGAGCCCAGCAACGTTACTAATGGGTGGTACCAAGTTTCCGCGCCCCCTCAAGATCCACAGCGTTTTTAAGTGCGTATTTAAGTTATCGATATTTATGAAAGCATTTTACATTTTTTTTTCTTTTGTAGTTGTTTACTGGAAAACAAAATGCAGATTTATTTGGCATTTCATTTAATTTCTAAATTTACGTTAAGAAGGCACATTCATGCTTGTTTCGGAACTGATGTCTGCCCCCCCCCCCCCCATTTTTTTTCTGTTTGAGGGTCAAACGACCACCGTGAGCAACCCACTGGGCTATATAAGCAGTCACCAGTCCTTAATTTAGGGCCATTGGTTCCAGGGAAGGGAGAGAACTAGTGCCGTAGGACAAACACAACATCCATGCTTCAGCGGGATTCGAACTTGGACCCTTCACAGACGGCTGGTCATAAGCCAGCGCTTAGACCACTGCACCACTGTGGCGCCTCTCCTTCCCTACTTTCCCACTAGCCCAAACTCGTGCCACCCCTGATATTGAACTTTAGTTACGTCCCCGTCTGATTGCAGTTTCCTGTGGTAGGAAAGATCACTAAATTGTTTTCTTCAAAATTGAGCAGTTATTACATAGCAGTACACTTTCTTATTAAGATGAATGTCTTGAAAACTTTATGACAAAAGTGCTTTCCACAATCAGTAATTTGACTGCAGTACCAAAATAAATCAGCTAGAATTATTATGTCGAAAACACTATGCCGTTATGCTTTAATGGAGTGCAGCCTTTTTTCTTGGGGGAACTTAATGTTATTAAAACACCATGAGAGGTAAGCTGACATTTCGGTAACAGGAAATGGCAATTTTAGATACAACAGAACTAATTAAAGCTAAGTGATTCTCACTGAAAAATGCGACTTTATTTTTTGCCGTAAGTTAGAAAATTGTCATCGATGAACTTGGAAAGTATACGGAGAAAGTCCTGGAAAAGTACTATTTTTGTTTTAATTAGAAGGATGTTTAAATTAGGAGTGCGGCTCTTGAAAAATGACAAATGCGTGTGCAATAACAATTAGTAAAGAATGCCTGGCTATCAACAAGACAGGGTTAATTAAAAGGGTTAGGAAAACTGATTCTGTGAAAACAGTGGCATGTGAATGATCCCTTGATTTTTTGCCTTAATTTCGGAGATCCTTCGCTTATAGATGATACAGAACACATATGTTGATGGGTACGGAGGCCAAATATAGCTGGACCCTGGATGATTCATTTAGAGAAATTGTGCAGAATTTTTCTGTTTTTCAGGGTTTCAAATTCCCCGGTGAGCGTCTAAGGTAGCGGTTTTCAAAGTGTAGAGCTCCGCTACGCTTTCCGTGAAAATCCCTCGTGACACCGTCATGTTCGATAACGAAAATACACTGGAAAAATCCACGTACTTCCTCAATTTCCTTGCACAATGAATATAAATAATGAGAGCTAAAGTGCGCGCTTTCCTCATTGGTCACCGTTTCGGTTTGGAAGAACGGCTGAATGATAATCTGTGGTTGTTTAGATTTGCATATTTAGCTGACAAATGCACAAAAATGAATGAAGTTAACCTAGGTCTTCAAGGAAAGAATGCTACTGTTTTCACGGCCTTTGACAAAATTCAAGAGAAAGGTGCAGTTCTGGACAGCATGTTTCCGAAATCGTGAGGTTGATAGCTTCCTAACACTTACGGACTTTCTGGAAGAGCTCGAAGGAAGCATCCGTGACTCTGACAAAATTTTTGGAGAATTTCCCCAGCACCTACAAGAAATAAGTGATACCTCTTGCAGTACTTCCCAAATGCAGTTCATGAGAATTTGGAAATTTTTGCGTGGGTAAAAGATCCATTTGCAGTTAAAGACAAGCCTCGCAGCATGACTGCAAGTCAATATGAAAATCTTATCAATCTGACACTTCTGAAAAGGCAGCCTTTGATAAGCTGCCATTCGGCGAATTTTGCTGCAGCGTCATAAGAAACAGTACCCATGTTTATCATAGAAAGCGGTTAGAATACTCCTTCCCTTAGTCAGTGCGTATCTGTGCGAGACTGGCTTTTCAACTTATGTTTCCACAAAATCCCAAGTATCGCAACATAGTGGATGCAGAGCCCGACATGCGACTGCAACTCTCCTCCATAGAGCCGGGCGTAAAAGAAGTTTGTAAGGAGAAAAAACAACCGCACTCCTCACATTGAAGTCAGTAATTCGATATTTTTTTCTTACGAATATTTGCTTGTCATCGTTTGTAATAGCATGTTCTTTCTTCTTTGATCTCTATTAGTTTTGTTATGAAAGAATACTAGAATATCCGAAACACTAAAAGTGTTACGTATGCTGTTAGCTGAATAAAACCAGTAGTTCTCAGAAATGAAACCAATACTTCTTAGATTTCTCAGAAATGAAATTCTTAAATCCTCATTGCCTGTATAAATACAATTTTGTGCTAAATATGAACACCGACATAAAAAAAAAAAAAAAAAAAAAAAAAAAGTGGTGGGGCTCCGCGGCCTCGTCCTTGGCTGAAAAAGACCCCGCGGTGTTAGAAGTTTGAGAACCGCTGGTTTAAGGCCATTATAAGGAATCATCCATCACTAATTTTGAGCCACTGTTCCCAATGAACGAAGAGAACCACAATGGCAAACAAATATTGGGTTCAAAGAGCTATTCTATCTTTGTTTATACAGAACAACACACTATAAAAAATACTACAGTATAAAGAGGAAAACTTCATTATTTAATATTCAGTATTTTTAATGAAACGTGCATTTATTTTGAATAACTCTATGCACATTACTTCCGTAGCTTTTTCCTCCATCACGAGATGCAGATCTGAAGTATTTCTTTGTTGTCGAAAACCTTACGGTCGGTAATATAACGTCAGAATCAGTGACAAAAGCATTGATATATTTTCCTTCTTTCCTATAATTTGGGGTTTAATAACCTCCATGATCAATTCTAGGGGCTATAAGCGGTTACCCGTCCTTGATTTGGGACCATTGGTTCCAGGGAAGGGAGAAATCCTGCACCGTAGGACAAATACATCACTCATACCCTCTCTAGGACTCGAACCTGTGCCCGTGTTGGACGCCCAGCCAGAAACCAACGCCTCCGGCCACTCGGCCACCGGGGCGGCGAAACGTTGACATCAAAACTTGTGACCAGTATATGACGTCTTGTCGTTTGCCCACATGCCGTTACGTGATGTCATTCATGGCAGCATTCATCTTTTTCTTCCCTCCCCATTTTCAGGGTTTAACGACCACCACGAGCAACTCTTAGGGCTATAAGAAGTCGCACGTCCCTAATTTCGGGCCAGTAGTTCCAGGGAAGGGAGGGAGCACTAGTTCCGCAGGACAAGCGCACTCACTGTCCATGCCGCATGCGGGACGACTAGCCAAAAATCTGCGACCCTGACCACTCTGCCAAAGTGGCGGCTCATTCATCTTTCAAATGCGGTGTTGCTAAGGGTACGGTAATTTCGAGGAACAGGTCAGTACTAGCTTTGGTTTGTTAAAAAAAAAAAAGTTTGCACAGCCTGTAATGGTCCCTAATGTGAAGGGCAAGTTCATGCAAAGTATGGTGCCTGTAGCTATATAGAAGGCGCAGTGCTCTAGCTAAAAAATACCTCTTTCCGGCCGTTCTAAAAAAAAAACAAGCCTGTTTGTGCATTATACACGGTCGAGTCACATTATTGTGACCACCAGCTAATATCCAGAGTAACCGCCGTGTGCAGCGCGGACAGCAGCTAGACGGGCTGGGAGTGACTCAATAAGGTGCTGGAAGGTGTTCACAGGATCTCTTTTATAGCCCTGGTTCACAGGTATGTGGAGCCATGCTGATGGCAGTGCATCTGACAGATGCTGGAGGGTGCGTAGTGAAGAATCCATAGAACGAACAACACGATCGAGGTGGTCCCTCAGATGCTCAATTGGGTTTAAGTCTGGGGAATTAGGGGGCCAGGGAAGTACTTTGAAGTCTTCATCGTGCACTTCCAACCACTCTCGGATATTTCTAGTTGTGTGACACGTCGCATTGTCGTTCTGGAAGATCCCATCCGCCCCAGGGAAGACAATCAGCATGTATGGGTGTACGTGGTCGGCAAGGATGGATTCATAACGAATTTGGTCCACAGTGCCTTCCACAGGTATGAGTGGACCCAGGAAATGCCACAAAAACGTTCCCCAGACCATAACGCTGCCCCCACCAGCTTGTGTTCTTCTAGCAATGGTTGAAGAGGGTTTGTTCTCAGATGTTTGTCGCCTTATACGCCAACGTCCATCCATTCGATGAAGCAGAAAACGTGACTCATCGGAGGAGGCAATCCTTTGCCAATCAGCGGTGATCCAATTCCGATACTGCCTAGCAAATGTAAGCCTTTTCTGCTGATGCACCTTCGTTAGCATAGGTGCAGTGACAATCCGTCTGCATCGGAGCCCCATACGCAGCAGAGTTCGCTAAACTTTCGTTTTAGACCCATTTCCGGTAGCCCCCCCCCCCTGGTTCATTCGGCCTGTGAGTTGCCCCACTGTAGCGTGTCGATCGGCCCTCACGCACCTTCGAAGCCGACGTTCGCCTCTCACATCAATGGCGCGTGGTGCTCTGCAATTTTCACGTAGCTTATTCGCAATGGTGCCATTTCTTCGATCACGATACACTTTAACCACAGCAGCACGCGAACAATTCACAAACTGCGCTGTTTCAGAAATACTGCCACCCTTGGCCCGAAAGCCGATAATCATACCTTTTTGCAAATCTGATAAATCGCTTATTTTATCTATGACAGCAATGAGTGATATGTTTTCAGATTGCCTACAGTACACCTTATATACCCTCCAAGCCAGTTCACGACACGTGCCTTCTTTCATTGGCTACGCGCTGTTGACGTCAAAAGTAGGAGGTGGTCACAATAACGTGACTCGACTGTGTGTGAAGAATTGGTCTCTCGTTAAGCTGCTTACGGAACTGGAAAAGTGATGTCATCGCAGTTCTGTTTGTTGTATCGTAAATGCCTTTCTGCACCGAAGAGTTAAGTTCAGGTCCAGAATAACCACACCGAAATAGCTGGCTTCTCACCCCCTCCCCCTGTCCTACCCGTCGTCTCAGGTGACCTGTTAAATTTTCTTCTGTATGTGATGCTTGGCTCTTGCACCATTAAAATCGCAACAAGTGAGCCCAGATTAAAAAAAAAATTATAGTGTTTATGGTGCAGTTCTTACTTTCAACTTTCCCTTTTGCAAGTCGTCCGAGCTAGGTCCAGGTTTGAGTCCCAAATGAGCGTTGTGCTTTTTGCTATGGCGCTAGTTCTGCCCCTGCGTTGGTGCCAGTGGACCTAATTTAAGGACGGGCAACTCCTTATAAGTTTAGATGCTCACGGGGTTCACTAAACCTCCGAAACAAATAAGAAGAAAAAAATAAATCTGGGGTTAGTTGCCCGTAATCTGGGATAGTTGAATAATCCTGGCTCATATCTTTTTTAACTCGCGAGGAGTGGGTTGTTTCGTAAATAAAGGTGATGTTACTTTGTTTCTGTTAAGAACCCTTTGAATTCCATTAAAATAAATATAGCGTGAGTCCTGACGCACAGATATGCTTTTAAAAATTGGAAAATAACAAAACGGCAAAATTGCGTTTCAAGATACTGTATTTATAAGTACTAAATATCTGATAGTTTCGTTAACTGTTTTGTTAATATTACATAATGATTGCATGTGCTTGCTTTTAAATTACTTATCCTTCAGAAGAAAAGTATGATAATTTGTAGCGCTGATTACAGCGTAAAAGCAAACCGACAGAAATGAATGAATAATGTTGGCTTTCAGTACAAAGCATTTTTCAATGCAAACTTTGAGCAAAGTTGTGAATACGTCTGATTCCTCCTAACTATCATCGCATTAAAAATTCACCTGAGGGCGGTTCAAAATTTTGTTTCACTAAGGCGTCAAGGGCAACCGCGAAAGAGTAGCCCTTTAAATTTTTAAATCCTCTGCAGTAGCCCTTAACTATTAACATTTATCAAGTCCAGTTTTCTTTCCTAAATCTTTATGCCCGGCTGGGTTTCAAATATTTATGTTAGTGTCCTGAAACTTTGTCGCAGTTCCCAGGTTCTTAAGAAACTCTTCTAACTACTCCTTTGAAGAGGAATGTTTGATCTCTGTGTCCTTAACTTGTATACATGTATTTATATGGAATCTTTGTAAGCTCATTGTACACTTTTAAAACTTAATAACTTTGGATGTATAAATGATAGAAACATTCTGCAAGTAGCATATGATAGAGGATTGTGCCCAATCGTTGCAGACGTTTTTAGACGTCCTCGTTCGTTTCGGTTTCCCAAATTGACTAAAATTTTCCCGATTTCTGTTGGGTGTGCTCCTGTACGGTTTTAGCCCTCATTCACTGAGTGTGTCCCTGTGGAATTCTTACCCTCAGTTTCGGTGTTCATGTGATTATTTATCTTGATTTTATAATTTCCAACTTCAGAATGAGTCAAATAGGAAACCTGCGACTGAACAATAAAAGATATCATCGTTGGCATGTTCGATTGTAGTAAAAGCTGTCAGCAGGATACTGCAGAACGGGCTCGGTGATGGCGAATCAAGGGAAGAAGCTGCGGCTGAATAGGGGGAAACAGAAGCGTTGGCGTGATCGACAAATTCTAGAAATCTGTACCGCTTTACACGAGAGAGCGTCACAAAGGCGACAGCAACTAATTGGATAATTTGAGATTGGGAGAAAGAATCATCTCTCCAGTATTTTTCAGTGTTGTAATTAATTAAATTTTGATTACTTTTCAAATTAAAAAATACGCATCTCAATTCACGGCTTCTTTAATTTAAAACTGCAAAGAAAATCCGTGTCGTTGAAAACTGAGAGCAAACGTTTTTTCTTCATTTAAAAACTCCGTATATTGAAAAGAGATTTACCAAATGTGCTACTTTCTTTTAAACTGTCTTTATGTTTTAAATATATCACAAATTGCCAGGAATTTGTAGTCCCTTCATTTCCTAATAAGGGTACAAATTACATGTTTGGATAATGTTCATGGACTGAAAGAGCTGCTGAAGCTCATTGACAACGATGTTAGCACTGCAATTCTTTTTTATCACCGATCGTCTTTACTGGGAGAACTTTTTTCTTCGGATGAAGATTACCAAGCAGAACATGATGAACACACCTCTCTTGAATACCATGAAGTAATTTTTGCAAAGAAGTGTGTAAATAAAACATCTGTTGAATATTAAAACACTCTGTTAGTTTTCCAACAATGCTACCTAACTCCATTCTTTCCAGAAAATGATCTGGATTTCAGTTTTCACCCGAAAGTTCCAACTTGTGAAGCTATAAAATTTGCGTAAGTATTAAAATTTTTAAGCAATAGAATCACGCAGCTCTTTATTTCGGAGTAATCAGGTAGTCAAGTAACTTTGTTGTAGTTTATGTATAGCGGATTATTTGTGTAAGTTATCTTAGTGTGAGTGTGGACAACTGAATGTGGCATTGTTCATCTATTATTCTACTTCTTTGGATTTACTGCTCGTATACAAGAAATTACAGGCTTGACAGAAATTCTGTAAAAGGTGGCAGATCATATTACACTGGCATCAGGAACTTGGATGTTGTGCTTAAAACTTAGCTGTAATCAGAGCCGGATTAAATGGTGGTCTAACGGGGCTATATATAGGCCTATAGCCAAGGGGCCCACCACTACCAAGGACCCAGGAGGCATGCAGCTACGCCGCAAATAATACACAGCTTATATATTAATATATAGAGAAAGTAAAATAGTTTTAGTTTTGTTCCACTCGATCAGAAACAGTGGCTAGAAGACGAATAGATTTCAAGGCAGTGACTCACTACAGGTAAACGTTCCATGTCGCTGTGTACAATAGGGTCCACGAGACAGTTTCAGCTTTTTCACTACCATCTACCCACACCTGCCTGTTTGCACTTGGAACCGTTAATGGGCGAAATCCACTGTGACTTCACATTGCATAACAAAAAGATGTACCAAAGAAAGTATGCAATGATAAATTATTAAAAATTCCAAGATAAATTCCAAAATCTTAAGTTTTTTTAACTCATGTTCTTGTGACAACAGTGGAAAGTACAGTGACGTTTTATGAAAAATCTGCAGGTAGTTTATTAGTTTGAAGAATGCACTACGTATTAATTATCATAAGCATATTTCGACAGTTTCGTGTTTTAAAGGGCTTCGATACTGACTTTCGTCATAAGTTCTTTGGGGTCCCACTCAGATGTCTTAGTCTAGGGGCCATTACCGGCCCTGGCTGTAATAGAGTGGATTATAAATATTATTTCTCGGTCATCCCTTCAGTTATTGTTAGTTGGTACGCAGGCAACACGCAGTATACACTGTAAAAAAAATTCTGAAATTCAAGGGCCACTTTGCGTGGTTCCTTTCGTGTATTAACGAAGCATATTTCTGATTACCTTTTCCGTGAAATGACGGAAAGAAACCGCTCGGATTTTTCGTACGCCAGGGAAATTCTGAATTTTCAGAAACCTTTCCGCAATCCCTTTCGTATATTAATGGGAAAACCCCGTTCTCACTTTTTCCGTAACCATATGACTGAAAATTTCCGGTAATAGGAGCTATTCGTGGGAATACTTGAGGTTTCATTAACTGTTAAATTTCAGTCGTCTGTGTGAAGGGTCTGCTGCGAGATCGAATATTGTGGATAGCACATCACATGAATTTTGGTTATTGTGGCATAGAATATTTCTTCTTCTCTACTCCATTTTGTGCACCAACTATTATATAGTGTTACTGTAAGAATCCGGGTTCTTAAATTATTGTGCAGGTGATTGTCTACGTATCAGTCTTTGGACCCCTTAAAAAAAAAGCTATTATAGCTATCAAGAGTAAATTTTTTAGGAGTTCTGTGAAATAATACTATAAAACAGTAGATTTCGCCTTTTCTTATAGATAATTGAAAGTCATTGTCAGTTTAAAAAGATCTCAAGTTCCAACGCATTGTGTTGCTTTGAAAAATCACGATGAAAAAAATACTTAATTTGTGATAAGTCCTCTTACAGATACACATACAATTATTACAAACGTATTCAAAAAAATAATAAACTGCTACAGAAAATAAAACGATCAAATCACTTGCATTAATGAAAAAATATTTATATATATTCTTCGCTTTACCATGAACGTGATTCAGATTTCCGAGTCTTTCTTGGCTCAGTGGCTAAGACGCGCGAACTAACCCCAACGACGTCGATTCGATCCTTACCGCCGCGAAAGGATCATCTGGTGTAAGGGGTGAAAACTCTGTCTACAAGTCTGTCGCAATTCTGTCTTGAGCAAATTCAATCTCTGTATAAATACGGAAAACCCTGAAACGGACTTTTTCTGAAATAAACGGAATTTCTGATTACAGAAAATCTGTAAAAATGCGGAAGTTAAAAAAAAAAAAAAAAAAAAGCCGGTCACTTTTGAAAACGGAAATTTCGTGAAAAGACTGACACCTACCGACAACTTTGCTGCACGTTATTTCCAGAAATTTTCCGTGAATTCACGAAATACTTATTTTTTACATCATCATAATCAGCCATTCTCAATCCACATGTGAATGTAGGTATATCCCACAACTCTGTCTCAAGCAATTCTTTTCCACGTAACGGCGGTGTGCTATCCAATTTCAACCACTCATCTCCTACGTGGTCTTCTGCATTCTTTTTTTTTTTTTTGGTTCTTTTCTTTCACTTGGTATCCAGTCTAGTATTTCAGTTGTTCCACGAGGATCAATTCTTTCAGCACTATATCCAGCCCATTCCCACTTAAGGGTCTTTACTTTGATCACGATGTCATCCACTCTTGTCGATTTCCTGATCCATGATTTCCTTTTCCTCCCTTTCCCGGTTACATCGAGCATGCATCTCTTCATGCTTATTTGAGTTGTCCGCAGCCTTGATATGCCTTTTTTAGTTAACGTTAATATACGTATCTGATCCATAAGTAAGAACTGTGAGGATGCATTGATTAAACACTTTTAAGATATAATGGTAAATTGCTCTTGAAAATTGCACTGTTCCTCCCAAATGCTCTCCAGCCAAGATTTTTCGCCTATTAATTTCTTTTACGATGTGTCCCTCGCTTGATATGTATTGTCCAAGGTAGATGTGGGTGTCAGTTACTTCTAAATTTACCCCATCAACCTCGAAATTTTCAGACTTTGTAAAAGCATTGTACACCAATTTTGTTTTCTGTTCACCTTTAATCTTTCTTTGCTCATGTCAGGAAGTTCCTGGATTGTATTCTGAAGCTCTGATTGAGTACTTCTAAAACATGACTGTCGTCAGCAAAACGGAGATGGGTTAAACTGTATAAATGTTTAACTCATATCTTGGAAGAAAAACACATTTTTTTCCCCACCTGCGCCCCTATTGCAGTGTGCATTCGTAGTCGAGACATCAACGCATGGATTGCGTCCGAGAATAAATTTTTAGGTTGTGGCCACTCGTGCATCACTTGTAGGTAGAGGGGGAGTAACAGCACGTCAAAACGCAGTTGCTAGATGGTTGCTAGAGTCTCACGGGATTAATGCAGGGGACGGGGCAACCTTTTATTAGCACTTTACAACATAATATAATTCTATGAAATGAACCGGCCCGGCGTGCTGGCCTTATTTTTTCAGACAAACCTACATCTAATTATCTAAAATCCAAGGAAAAAGACGAAATAAATAGATATTTAGATGTAGAATAAGTCAAATAACTTAGGAGCAGGACACTTGTACTAAACACTCGCACAGCGCGTTCGTGTGCCCTCACAGTTTTACACATTTATTCTATAAATTCACCGTTTTTTTACGCTTTCCAACCGTAGGTTGAAGAAGCGTATATGCTCCAGCTTTGTCCGTCCGTCCGTCCGTCTGCACGATAACTCGCGTAAAACTGGTTCAATTTCTATGAAATTTTAGTATGTGGTAGGGGACCATCTGGGGACGTGCCCTATTGAAAATGGACGAAATGGGGTCAAAGGTCACGGCATAGGAGCGGGATCCATTCTATTGCCCTTATGCGTCATAACTTGCGTAAATATGGTTCGATGTCGATGAAATTTTAGTATATCGTAGGGGACCACCTGGGAATAAACCCTATTGAAAATGGTGAAGTGGGGTCAAAGGTCAGAACATAGGAGCGGTATGCATTGCATTGACCTTATGCGTCATAACGTGCGTAAAAATGGTTCGATGTCGATGAAATTTTAGTATATCGTAGGGGACCACCTGGTAATAAACCCTATTGAAAATGGTGAAGTGGGGTCAAAGGTCAGAACATAGGAGCGGTATGCATTCCATTGACCTTATGTGTCATAACGTGCGTAAAAATAGTTCGATTTCGATGAAATTTTAGTATGTGGTAGAGGACCACCTGGGGACGAACCCTATTGAAAATGGACGAAATGGGGTCAAAGGTCAGGACATAGGATCGGGATCCATTCCATCGCCTTTATCCCATACTATTAAAGGAGCAATTCTTGTATCTATGTAAATTTTATTTTATATTATTTCTGGTACTAGAAATCGATTTAGCTTTATCTCGACTTCAGGAAAATTCGTTTAGTGCGTTAAATAACCACCCCGAATTACCACGTTTTTAGTGTCATGGCGTCGTCCCATTAATGTAACCCATGCTTTGAAATCGTATGACGTCACAATCTCGCGAATGAGATGTAGGCGCGCGGTCACGTCTTCTGTCTCATTACGTCACGCGTTGTGTATCCTATTAAAGTTTTATGACGTCACACTCTTGCGAGCAGATGGTCGCGATTCCCATCTGCCTCTTTACGTCACGCGTTGTGTGCGTATGTCCGTCCGCTCGATAACTCGCGTAAAAATCGTTCAATTTCGATGAAATTTTAGTATCTGGTAGGGGAACACTTGGGAAGGAACCCTATTGAAAGTGAACGAAATGGGGTCAAATGTCAGGACATAGGAGCGGGATCCATTCCACTGCTCTTATGCGTCATAACTAACGTAAAAAAGGTCCGATTTCGATGAAATTTTAGTATGTGGTAGGGGATCACCTGGGGATAAACCCTATTGAAAATGGGCGAAATGGGGTCAAAGGTCAGGACATAGGAGCGGAATCACTTCCATCGTCGTTATGCGTCATAACTTACGTAAAAATGCTTCGATTTGGATGAAATGTTAGTATGTTGTAGGGGCCTGTCTGGGGACGAATCCTATTGAAAATGGGCGAAATGGGGTCAAAGGTTAGGACACAGGAGCGGGATCTATTCCATAGCCCTTATGCATCATAACTTACGTAAAAATGCTTCGATTGCTACAAAACTTTATCATGTTATTTCGGAGGTATACCGAACCGGTTCTGTTGAATATCGTCGAAATGGGATCAAAGGTCAGGGCACAGGACCGAGATTTATTCCACAGCCAATTATCCTCATAACTTGAGTAATTATTTCTGGTATGTTGGAAAGCGTATTATAATCAATGCATTGCATGATTTTACTAACTTAGTTTAATCAGGTTTAGTAATTAGTGAAGAACGAATGTGTTTGAGAAAATGAAATTTATTTTATCATTAATAATTAGAAATGCAAAAGTATGTAGTTAAAAGAAAATTTTGTTTTGAAGATAATCAGAAAATGATTATAGAAGTATAACAAAGTAGCCATACTGATTTGTTATTACAGTGGGGAGTATTTCAATTAAATTCACACTTGATGTAAATGTTTATAAAACAAGTAATAACAATCCAAATGAACAAGAAACACTACATTTTTTTTTTTTGTAGAAAAAAGTATCTTAGTATGATCCTTGGCATTTTGTTGCTTAGTTTCTCTACGTCGGGAGCGTATTTCATAACTTCAAGTTTTACACAAGCTTCTGAATGCGCAGTAAGAGTTTCGATGTGGATTCAAAAATATCTTCGTGTTTGAAAATACTTGCTCACACGTATGTCTAAATCCAGAAGCCGAAAGAAAAGTAAATGCAACTTTCTTCGAGAAAATGAGGTTTTCAGGTAGTTGTCCATCAAAGCAGGTAGCAGCTGATCTATTTGAGCAATTTCCCTTAAGAGCTTTTCGCAGTTCCCCGAATTTCTTTCTTCATAACATTGATGCCTTAAATTCAATATGCTGAATTTCGAAACCATCAACACTCATCCATTCAAAAAGAGGTCGAACCGGGTGTCACAAAAATCCATTAAGTCAGGCTCTATGAGGAACGAAATTTTGACGTCGTTTTGTAACCTTCTCTACGAGAGCCTCCTTACTTCTGTATTTCGCCTGTGTTACCAGGTGAGTTGAGTGTGTTTTTTCACCTTGGGTAAATACTTGTAGGTCTCTGTGGTGATAATACGACAAAACACATTCAGTTTCGTCATAGATCCTTTCCAGTATTCATAAAGATAAAGAACTGTTTGTCCTTCTCCCTGTAATCACAAATTCACGTCATTCAGATGTGCTGTAACATCGGTCAGGAACATCGGCTTGCAAAGCCAGTAGTGGCTGTCACTCAGTTCTGGGCAGTCTTGATCATTTTCGTTGACGAATACCTTGATCCCATCTAAGCAGCATAATTGAAATCTGTTAAGTGCTATGCCAGGACTGAGCCAACGAACATTACTATAAAGTCGTTAGGTCTGATTACAAGAACGAGAGAGAGAGAGAGAGAGAGAGAGAAAGAAAGAGAAAAACCCTCCATCTCTTTCAGTATGACTTGAATTATCTGTGAATTACCGCTGAGCTACGAACTGCACAATCCAGACCGATTTCATTTGAAAACAAGAAAGATGACACCGAAATTTCGGTTGTAATAAGCACGTCTTTTGAGTCCTTTCCAACTCGAATAAAATTTATCAAAGTTATTCAAAGTCAATGGAACGGGTTACAATAAAAAAAAAAAAAACAGAAAAAAAACCGGATTTCTACAGTCCATAAAACATCCAGAAATAGAAACAGCTACGTACTTCTACCAGCGGCAAAAAGTATGTTATGAAGATTAACAAATGGTGCACAAAGATTTTCTCATAGCAGAAGGAAGGTATCACAGACAAAGAGATTTGAAATCGAACAGTTAAAAGAAGAAATGTAGAAGGAAACATCATATAACTCTACGACATCTAGCGGAAGAATTTTGCATAATTGAAAAGTTAAAAATAGGCGAAAAGTATTTCTCATGGCAAAAGCTATGCTAAGGAAAAATAACTTTTCAAATACGTCTCACGGAAGCAGAGATAGCGAAAAAAGATTTTGACCTCTACGCCCCGTAGCGGGAAAGCTAACTCAGTGTATAGTAATAACTCAGTTACGCCTTGAACAGTCACCAGTTTCTGATTATTTAAATCGTCCCTTAACTGGCGCAGCCAGTTGGTTACAGTACGCTGAGTAAAGTCTACCAGAAAACTACGTGAAGTTCTGCCCGGTGGCCGAGTAGTCTGAGAAACTGGTGTCGGATCATTCGTTCGAGATGGACCCGGGCTTGAGTCGTGGGAGGCGCATGATTTGTGGGTTTGTCGGATGGCTTGGCTCTCTCCCTTCCTTGGATTAGGGACGGGCAGCTCCTTATACGTATAACCCTCAGACTTGCTCAAGGACTCATAAGTCTGTTTTTCTTTATTGAACATTTACTCCTGAAACATATTATTCCGTTAAGAACACTTGAAAATGATTGTTTTAATAACGTTGTGCAATTTTTTTCTATATATTCACAACCATTATTTGTAAATACGTCAGGTACATTATAAATACCAAAAAATTTGTTAATAAAAGTCCTGATTAAAGCGCGTGGTGGTTGTTAAACCCCGAAACGACAACAAGAACAACAGCAAAACTTTATGAAAGTGTTTGAGTTCGTTCAGCAAACTGCCAGGAGGAGTCGAGGATGCTGTAAAAGTGATGTTATGAGGAGCTTAATGTTGATCTTAATTACTTCAAACAGTGGTTACCTGTACTCGTAGAGTCTGGTATTTTTGTTATTTGTTTCTTCTTCTTCTTTGCCTTTTTTTTTTTTTTTAACCTGTTTTATTTGTGGAACCTATTTGGAGACAAGGGAATTCTTCATCGTTTCCAAGACAGCAAGACAGGTATTTGTCAAAACTGCCAAACACCGGCTCCATTCTTTGATAATAAGGTTATTATCTTGATGAAGACAGTAACTGAGGCGCGAAGTAAAGGGACTCAAAGCAACCACAAGCCAATAAAATAATCACCATCATTTGACGTGCCATTTAGCATCGTTTTTACGCACGCCAAAGGTGGATCTGTCATCCGCTAGACTTAAGTAACTCCTTTGGACGTCTGAAAGGTGCTGATATTTTCTAATAAATGAAATTCAGTTTATTCAGTGTCTATTTGTTCTACATTGTATGTTTTGCTGCAACATGTCCACTTAAACGTAATTATCTGTAGGAAACGCGTTAATATTATTATTCCCATTTTTCTTACTGTAGCATGGTCTTGCTGTCAGTACAGTCTCGAAGTCAAGGGTTTTTTCGGTATTTGTGATTTGAAGATCTTAGTGTGGCTTGTCTCGAGGATCACTTGACCTTACGTTTTCCAGACCCAGAGCATCAAGCTTAGTTACAGAAGTCTGCTGGATTGCACCCGTTGTAGAATTTTTTAGGGTAAGTACATGAATTGCTTTCATTCTCCACTTGTGCTTAATTTCTGCAGCCAGTTTACCACATATTTGTTGACTTTTGTAGCATAGGTCGTCTGAGGAATACCATCCAGTGGTACTGCTATTTCAGTAACGATTGCTGCCTTCTGGCTATTGTCATAGAGTAGTATGTCAGGACGATTGGCAAAGATGGCTCCCTCTGTTCGTATACACAAACAGTGGAACCTCGGTTATACATTTTGCACTTTTATACGAAATTCTGCGTTAATCCCGGTATTTTACTGTACTTCCCATCACTTTTTCAATTCAGTTGTACGTAATTCTTTTATACGCTTTTTGCGATTATACGTTAAAACTTGAATTTCCGATTATCAAAAATACATTGTTCTTTTACATGTAACCCAGTATGTTACAAGTTTGAGAGAATGGATACAGCGTTGCTGTGTTCCTTCTTGGTGCAGCAAAAGTTGAAACGTGATCCCATCGGAGAAGGGTATATTCTTTATTTTCGGTTTGGATGAAAAATTTGTTTCGCATTTCACGATTCGCAAACATATGTACTATTTAAAAATTGATAGGTCTCTGGGAAGACTTCGTGGCGTAGAAGAATAGAATCCTAGATGTGTCATAAATTTTCTTCTTTACGGTTTCAAATGACTGCATCCAGGATCCGCTGAAAAAAACAACAACTGTTAATTCATGTGTTGCATATTAAAACACTGGTCTCAGATTCTTAGTTGTGAGGATTTCGCGATCAGGATTTTTACAGACCGACAAAGTTGTCGAAAGAGAAGTTTGACTTTCATAGGCTCTATGTTCTTTGCAGGGCGATGAAACATATTATCAATTTTAACGCTTTTTTTTTCTTTCGTAATCAATTCGACTTTAAATAAATCATTATTAAAGAATATCTTGTATTTCTTCGAAGCATAAGTTTTACAATGGTATTTAACATTTTCAAATTTCTTATATCTTTTTTACATGTATACGTTTTTTTAAGCTATTCCCTAAAAAACGTATAACCGAGGTTCCACTATATATATACACTGAAATGCCGGAAAAACTGGTACACCAGTCTAATACTTGGTAGTTCCCCGACGGGAGCGCAGGACTGCAGAAATACGACAGGGCATGGACTCCACTAGCTTCTGGAAATATGCTGTAGGCAATACACACCATACTTCCAGCAGGGCGTTCCACAATTCGGGTGTATTGCGAGGTCTCGGATTCTGTGTTCGATAGCGCGTTTCACGGCATCCCAAATGTATTCTATCATGCTCAGATCTGGGGACTTGGGTGGGAATGGCAAAACCCCAAACTCAGATGAATGCTCCTCTAACCATAATGTGGCGTCCCGACATGCACTTATGTGGAGGTGCATTGTCCTGTTGGAACAGGCACAACCCATCAGCATGAATGCAGGACATGAACGGATGTACCTCGTCAGAAAGGATGCGCACATAGCGTTGGCCGGTCACAGACGTTTGTAGACGTACCAGAGGTCCCGCTAAACATACCCATACCATTACGGACCCCCCACCAGCCGGTACAGTTCCCTGTTGACAGGCGGGATCCACGACTTCATGGGGTTTGCGCCACACACGAATCCTTCCATCTGCCCGATACAGTTGGAAACGCGACTCGTCGGACCAGGCTACTTGTTTGCAGTCATCAAGTGTCCAGTGGCGGTGTTTGCCGTACCCAAGCGAGGCGCATAGCTCTGTGTCGTGCACCCATCAAGGGAACTCGAGTTGGGCGTCGGCTCCCAAAGCCCATATCGTGCATGGTACGTTGAACAGTCCGAACGCTGATGCTTGTTGAGGCTCCAGCATTGAATTCCGATGATACCTGCGAGAGTGTTGCACGCCTATCGCGTGAAACGATTCTTGACAGCCGACGATGGTCGCATTTACCCAATGTCTTTTTACGGCCACACTGGTATCGTAGGTTGGAGGTTTTGCCGGAATTCTTGTAGTTACGGTACACCCTTGCAATGGTCGTCCGTGAAAATCCGAACTTCGTTTCAACCTCCGAAATACGATGGCCCATCTCACGAGCGCCAACTATGAAAGCGTTGAAAATCCCTTAAATATTTATTACGTGTCAGCTCTGACAGCTGGCAAGGATGTCTATCGCTTTTTATATACGCACTTGCGGGCGCAACCGAGTACGCGCTACGCGCATAGGTGACGTTGCTAAGTATTTTGCATAAGCACATAGCATTTCTTTAGTTAATTATTGTCTTTAATTTATACTCGTTTTTGTGTTGTCAGAAGTTGTGAAGTAGGGGGTTTTAGAATAAAGTTTTCTTTCAAGAATCTGAGTTTTAAATAATTAATATTTCCTTTTTTAATTGCATCGCTCTTTGCAACATGTCCTAACCCAGCAGCGATTCACCACAGTTCCAGAGGTGCAAAATTTCGCCACTGCGTTCTTCAGCGCAAAACCCGAGTCCTACTATTGCAGGGGCATTCATTTGTTGCCTGAGAAATGGCAAAAGGTCATTGATGCTAACGGCCAGTATTTCGTTGAATAAATGTGTACTGGTTTCCTGAATATTCCTGTCTCCTTTCTCCTTAAAACGGCGGAAACTTTTGCATACTTCTAATATATACGATTGGTATAACAACCCTCCTCCTTTCTCTCTCACAACCCCCCTCCCAGGTAAACACAAGAACATTGAAAATCTGAGCCTGCTAAATGCTGCAGAGAAAGGTTTTCAAGAGAAATAGCATGAAATTTTATAACTCTAAAAATAAACTAGCACAAAGAAACTGAAATGCTGTTAGTACGACAAACTAACAAAAGAAGCTAAGCATAAAATATGTATACTGAAGAACAAGTTAAAACTAGAGTGGACCAAATTGGAAGAATTGCAGAAAATACAGGGAGCAGTAATTTATGACTTTTTCAAGGACCACCACAAACCTCGTCTCGGGAGTTGAGCGTGCGTTTCTGCTATTTCATATATGCACATATTAAAAAACAAGACGAAGACTAATGCACCCTCAAAGCCCATAATTTGTTTTACCAGCTCCTAATTGCCCGATAATAAATTCCAACCAACAAACATTAAATCCAAGGTGAAAATCATCTCAATACGTGGCGTCAGTTGAGTAAATAAATTCATCGCTCTTTGCGCGTAAAGCAACACACAGCAACCGAAAAATTGTTATTTGGCTGCCGTCGGGGAATCGAATCCCGAATCACTGGATATCCAGCCGAGCGCGTTAGCCTTACACCACAGCGGCCAACAGTTCACGGTGCTACTGTATGTGTGTTTTTCTTTTTCAGTCAGCATAGCATCTGACATCATAAATCCGTAAGATGGGCTCAGCTACTGAGACGTCTCCATCTGATGGGCATTAACGGCACTGGCTATATATAATTATAGCAATAATCCAAAGGGCGAGATCCAAGGTGGAAATCATCTAAATACGTGGCGTCAGTTGAGCAAATAAATCCGTCGCTCTTTCCACGTAAAGCAACGCATAGTAACCGAAAAATTGTTATTCGGCCGCCGTCGGGGAATCGAATCCCGAATCTCTCGATATCCATCCGAGCGATTTAGCCTCGAGGGATTCGGGGTTGGAATTTCCCAACGGCGGCCGAATAACAATTTTTCGGTTGCTGTACGTGGAAAGAGCGATGGATTTATTTTCTCAACAAACATTAGTTTAAGAAAATTGTATTATCTTATGCTTATTTTACGAGCTAACTGTTTTTCCTTAAATTTTAGGTACACACTTGTTCTTTTTTATACATTTTTATGCTGAGCCCCTTTTGTTAGTTTGTTGTACTTATTGTATTTCAGTTTGTGCTACTATTATTTTTAAGGTTATAAATTCCATGCTATGTATACACTCAGTGGACAAAACATTAGAGATTCCTACCTAATAGTGTGTTGGTGTCCTCCTGTATGGCGCGCATAACAGCCTGTGCAGGCCAAAGCATCGACTCCCCAGGTGCCATCTGGTTTCCTGAGGTAATACTAGGCATGCTTGTCACAGCATTGTCACAATTACACCCGAGATGTCGGTCCAGGATCCATGGATCTGATGTTCCGCTCCACGGCCACCCAGAGAGCTTCCACAGGAATTAAATCCGGAGACCTTAGGGGGCCACTGGAGGGTTCCAAACTCAGATTAGTGTTCCTCGAGCGATTCCTGGGTGGTTGCTGCCACTTAGGCGATAGAATGACCTATCTGTCTTACGCCGACAATGCGTCTACGATCAAAGTCCCTCAGATCACCATGTTTACCCATGTTCGTCTATTACAATGCACTATTGAGAAGCCCTGCTGTCCGCCTATTTGTCAACAGCCCACCACCCCTATCCCCAATGTTTTGAGTGTATATTCTTTCAATATACCTTCCACAGTACAAAATTGCAGCATTTATTGTGGGCTGTCGACGTGTGTGAATTATGGGAAGGATCTGGTGTCAGTGTGGTGGTGTCACTTGTTATAATGTTCCTGTGAGTGTAACCTTTGTTGCAATCAACAGGGGAAAATATTGGAAAAAAAGTAGTAGTTTAAAAAAATTAACCGCAGTAAGTTTCTGTAGGAGCATGACATCCCTACTATTGTTCTTAAGTAAACTCAGAATCGTAAGTAATGATGCGTAATCATGCAGCACATTGGGTAATCGACTGGTTTTGACTCGCAACTGTTATGCTATCGGCTATATCCGGCAATTGTCGGAGATTACTCAAGATCATGTGCTCGTTGTCTAGATAAATATGTGTATATATTTTTCTCTTTGTAAAGTGGTGTGTTTGGCTGGACGTTATCTGAACAAGTGGTGATAAGATGCGCAACAGACAGGTAAATGTAAAACGCATATCAATGGCGATGCATGTATAGGACGACATAACAAAATGCCATTGCATCGTTCTTTTTAAATGTGAATTTAAAATGAAAGGATAGTGGCCTCGCGTTTTTCTTTTTTTCTCTCTCTGTCGCTGTGTGGTTTTTACAGCCTTCATGAGCGAGCGTCTCCGATGCTTAATATTCGGTTACCCGCTGTAGCGAAGGGAAAGGGTTGGGCCTATATATAGCTGAGAGAAAAGACGATAATACAAATCCAAGCTGTGACACAAAAGTCTAGGCTTTCGCCGTCCGAAGTTAGTTCTTTAATCCACAGACCGTTTTTTGTAGTCAAAAGCGCACTGTGTCGCCCCGATGGCTTATGACCATTCGTCTGGAAGGGATCCGGGTTCGAATCCCGGTGAAGCATGTATGTTGTGTTTGTCTTACGGCACTGGCTCTCTCCCTTCCCTGGAACCAGTGGCCCTAAATTAAGAACGGACGACTGCTTATAGCCCATTGAGTTGCTCACGGTGGTCGTTAATCCTTCAATTAAAAAAAAAGGGCACTATTAAGAATTTCCTAAAATTCAGAAGTCATTTTTCGTGATTCCTTTGGTGAATTCGCGAAGCATATTGCTGGTTTTTCAACCTTTTTCGTGAAATCACGGGGGAAAAAACTGAATTTCACAGATTTTCAGGAAACTTTCCGCGATTCGGTTAGTATACTAAGTGAAAAATTCTGTTCTCACACTGTTAAAAATTTTGTGGTAGGTTGCACCAAATAGTGACCCTACACCAGCTGCGCCAGTTTCTTAGAAAAGATACAACATTCTGTGGTGCAAGAGAAATGCAACAATATGATGCAATCTTGCCTGCAACCTTATATACCATAACGTGGTGAACATTTGAACCACGTTGTTGGGTTTTGTTTGCAAAACACGATGGTGTACTTTTCCTCAGAAAGTGGTGCAGCTGGTGTAGCACCACTTTTTGGTGCAACCTACCACAACATTTTTAACCGTGCACATTTTCCGTATCCACATGACGAAAACTTTCCGAGATGTGTCATACAGGTGATAGTGTGATATCTGGCACAACTGCGTTACATCGCACAAGAGAAAGCCTTGTGTTCAGAGGCGAAAATATATGTATATATGTATTTTCCCCAACGTTATTTCTGTACGGGACGCACAACCAGACTGTGACAATTCGTAGTTTTTCCCAACTGCTTCCGAGTTCGGATCTTCTGTATCACATCAAATGCCGCTTGCAGTCGTGGCTCGCAGCCGTAGTAATGATCGAATAGTCTCCAGAGAATCTTCAACAATGTGAATGGCATCGTTATTTTGCAACGTATGTACGACTGTGCTTTCATTTCTGAATGTGAGCAAATAACATCCACTGAACATTTTGAGGAAGAAATACGAATTTTAAGCTGCCAAGGCTAGCGAAAATACTATAAGCAAATCTACAAATGACAAAGTATGGCGCGAAAATACTGTCCCGGAAACTGGTGCAAAAGTTTCAGTGCCAATTTTAATCAGATTGTAAACTGTGACCCCCCCCCCTCATTTGAGCTGGCCAGGGTAGTCGCTCTTTTTTTTTTTTTTTCTTTGATTGGAGGTTTAACGACAACCGTGAGCAACTCAATGGGCTATAAGCAGTCGCCCGTCCCTAATTTAGGGCCACTGGTTCCAGGGAAGGAAGATAGCCAGTGCCGTAAGACAAACACAGCAGCCATGCCTCACGGGATTTAAACCCGCACCCCTTTCGGACGAATGATCAGAAGCCATGGCTTAGACCCCTGCGCCACCGGGGTGGCCCACCCCGCCTGTCCCCCCATAGTTACGCCTCTGCCTGCGTTATACGCATATGCGTCGAACTAAAGAAGAATGTCGAATATCATTGACATCAATGGAATACTTGGTTCTTTTACTGAATGAACTACACGTGCACAACTTTGAATAAACGATTTGAAGTCTAGGATATCTGTGAAGGCTAAAATAAAGATATTTTTGTGCTGTAAAATGTTTAGCAACCAGGATTTCCCAGCTGTCTTTAAAAATTTAACGAAATTTCCAAAAAGCTCGTATAAACAAAAATGACAAATATATCCGTTATGTATCAAATCAGTGAAGAAAAGCTTCGTTCCGCCGCTGTCGTTAAGTTGTCTAGAATGTATGCTTCTTATCACTCTTACAGGTTGGGTATCTTATAAATCTCATACAGCTTACGTCATGCTGAGACGGGTGATGGTTATGGACTCGTATTGATGGAAACCTGGAAACCCTGGGGTCGTCTCTGACTTACATCATAGATTTAGAAACAAGAAAGCAAAAAACTTCTACAAACTTAATTTCTATCTTTTTGCCTATAACAAAATCTGAGTTATTTATTTGCTGACATATTACCTCGTAGTTGATAACGAACATAACAGTCATTTATTTGGTTGGTTAGTTGTTGACATCTACCAGGCACTGTTTTATGTTACCCAATGGGCTGAATGTCACGGGCCGGAACCCAGAGGGAAGGCGGTAGGCTTGTTTATAACGAGGAGTCTCTGTACCCGGACCGACGGATTAACATAAGTTCTGAACCAGGACGAGCCGCAAATAACTAGACTGCTCGCTGCCAGTTCATTTATTTAGCAGAATACAACATTTTCTAATACTTTTTGGTTTACGTCCGATATATTCACGCCCGTCCCATAAATATTGAACATTATTAATGCTCAAACCTAATTTAGGGTCACTGTACGAGCTAGAACCGAAAAACAAACAGCACCAATGCCTAGCCTCTACTCACATCTCACGCTTTTAGCGCTTTGTATCTGCCGAACATCGAAATTAATTCGTGATCAGGGGGAGTCTAAATCGTGCTGTATTTATTGTTAAGCGTGTAGGTGCATTGCTGAGGCGGCGTACTGGAAAGCATTGCCACTCACTCGCTGGGTGGCGTCGAACTCCGAGAATTAGTATGTTCCTTTCTAAAAATGTGTAAAGCCCACGGAAGTTCCATACGTCTTTGGTATGCCTGCTGCTCCTCTTTATTTTAAGCACCATGTGAGGTTTTGTCGGAGCTTGGCACGTGTCTGCTTCAACAGTGGCTGAAGCGAAGAGGAATTTCTTCGGTCGAGGGCGGGAGGTAGTGTTCGTGGTGGAAATGCCTGCAACACATCACTCGTTTGTTTGGGGCTCCCGTGGCGCCTGGATCAGCTTTTTAGATGATCTACTGTCTGGAAGTATAGATTGTCAATGGCTTGTTCCTTTCGCTTCCCACAGTCAGTCAGTTTACCCGTAAAAGAAAACAGCCGAGCTCGGATGCAAACATTTTAATATGTCCCGATACGTTTACCCTCTTCATTACCATGTTCATCATCGGCTACTAAATGAATCGTGTTCCGGATGTTTATTTACGCGGCATTTTCCAGCTTTAACGTTGTCTCGTGCTTATGCATTCATTTCTAAGAAACGCAGAGACCGTGGCAGGGTAGCAAATATAATTTGCAAAACAGAACGGAATTTTTTTTTTTTTTTTCGGAAGGAGTTTTGGTTGTTCCATAACTTTTAAAATCTATAGAACTTCAGAAATACAAAAAATAGAAGCCAGGGCTGCAATTCTCAAAAAAAAAAAAAAAAAAATTGCGTCAACTGTGAACGGATTTGGTAAAAACAACTCGGGAAGCAAAACCCTGAAAAATTTCAAAAGCAATTTTAAATTTGATTTGTTGTCTTTGTTATTTATTTGATTTTTATAAATTTTTTACTTGATTACCTTCATTTTTTTAACTGCTTAATTTGAGTAACTTCAAATGAAAAGCACAATGTTACGTGGGGATCTCTCTCTCTCTCTCTCTCTCTCTCTCTCTCTCTCTCTCTCTCTCTCACACACACACACACACACACACACACACACACACACACACACACACACACACACACACACACATATTAATAAATCATTGATTTTTTCTTACATTGTGCCCCATTATTCTGCACAATGCCAAATATTCAGTGATTAATACGCCGTTTTACCTGATATCGTGAGGTGGGTGTAGATAATACGAGCATTAGATTTTGCATTATGATCTAATGAGCGGAATATTTGTGCGGAATAACGGAGAGAGCTCAGAGCTATCTCCTTCATTCCGCACAATTCCAAATATTATACATTGTATCCCATAGCCGTTAGCGAATTGATAGTAGTAATGCCCTTCATTACCATAAATACTTGTGTGTTAATATGTTTATATGTTCCTTTTTCATTCCGTTTTTCCCTGCTAGCTGTGCAGTTTTCACCCAAGGAGTAGCCACCTCCTATAAATAAATTTTGAAGACTGCAGCCTTGACAAAGAAGTTCTCATTCAATATGATCCATGAGACACCCAACGTCATGACCTGACTGTATAGTCTCATCCCTGCTTCATAAACATTCGTTTAAGATACGATTATGCTTGCGTATGAAACATAGTATTCCCTATTTTTGTATACACGGCTATCTAGAAAAAAATTGTTTCCCAGCTTAGCTTCTCTTACCATTTATCTGCAAAAAGTTCATTACTGTCGCAAAGCCTGGGGGGGGGGGGGAGGAACCTGCCTTTAGCGCCGCTAAAGCTTCAACACTACTAGTGGAAGCACTAACTGCGCATAAAGAATTGTTGCCTTAAGCGGTATTTTTATTGTGTACATTCGTCGTCAAAAAAAAAAAAAATAATAGTTGCACCCATGAGGAAGCAACAGTGTTGCCGCGGAACTACTTCATAGTTCGGGTCACATTGTTTGCGGCCTAATTAAATTTAAAGACCAGGAGTAATTTACCTAAATTATTTTTTTTACGTAATTTAAATTATTTTTCATTTGCTCCCTTCCTTCCTCATATACACCCTTTTTCTCCACTGGAGCAGAAAACCCAGGTGGTCAAAACGGTTTGTCGAACACCCGTAGAGAATGACTAAGGAATTCACATTCTTTTCACTCTTGTGAGAAAAAGCACGGCATTCACAAAATTTAAGAAATGGCCCCAGTGCTAGCTAGCGTTGCTGAGGGGACAATACATCCCGGTATTTCAGAAGGCACAGGCAAGAATCCGGAACGTGGTCAGATGAATAGGCGAGTTGCGGTTTACGACTTCTCCTCTGTGAGGGAGGCACCAGCGAAAGTCGTAAAGTACATCGCGGTGTCACAGAAAAGTCGTAACTCTGGCAGAGGAAAGCCCCTTTAAATTCTTCGCTATTCATCTGAACGTTAAAATAGGCCCTATTGAATTCACAAAAGGCATCACCTGCAAAACAGGCCAGCTGCCGCGAAAAGGTAACCAACTGGACCAGAGGTCCAACCAATAGCCACTAAGCCCGAGTACTGGTCAGCTCAGCTGACCAATCCGGACCCCAGGCGAAGAGTTCGTAGAAGGTTGTAGGCACGCCCCTATCACGTGAAAAATTAAAGGGACAGAAATATATACACAGATACAGAGGTAGAGAGTTTATCAGATAGAGGAGAAAAAATTCTTATCGGAGATTGAGACATGAGAGAAGAAGATTGGTATCAGAGTGAATAATTTGTATCGGAGATTAGTATTCGAGATGGTTATCTACAGATAGTATTCGGAGGACAGAGTATGCGGTCCCAGCCGTGGTAGTCGATAGATAAGGAGTCAACATCCACGCAAGTTTTCATCTACCAGCGTGGGGCTTCAACGAGAGGACCACCCTATCCAAAAGGAAGGTAAGATGACGTTATTTTCCCCAATTCCAGTTCCCATGTTAACTAGATATATACATATGCATGGTCGCTATGCCTCCTCGAAATAGATTGAGGGAGTTAATTTAAAGTTAAGCTCAAGGGTGTGACAAGCGTACGCAGCAGGGACCAGTAAACATGGCAAATTGTAATAGTTTTTAATTTAACGTAACTTTTATTTGGCCTCCACCTAAAGGATGTAATTGCTTATATATACTTTTTCTATTAATAAACATTGTTAATTACTTAACCTGGTGTAGCTAACTTTATAGGCTGTGTATATTCCTCTAAATTCACAATTTGCGGCATATGGGTTTTTTACGAATACCTCGTAACGAGCCCATATGAAACACAACGCGACGTCCGTAAACTTTGAGATTGGGTTCTTTACATTTATGGGAACGCAACCTCACTGTTTATCCAAGTAGACGAGTATTAAGTATTCCGCGACCACCGTACTACCGGGGTCATGTTAATAACAGACAGGAATGAAACTTGGTGGGTAGGTTTGACATCGTGAGACATGCAAATGATTCAAGTATTCCGCTCGGCCGCGCATGTGATGCAAGCAAGGAGGGGTCGTAGCGGTGTACCTGACCGGCTATAAAGTCGTCCCGTTGCGCGTGCTTGCCATTTTGACTCGTGCTGTTGTGATGGTTGCATCCTTTGCAAGCGAAGTGTGCCTCGGAGAAAAGTTTGGAAGCGATTCGAGCAGTTGGAGTTCGAGAGGGGCCGCATCGTCGGGTTCCGGGAAGCAGATAGTCTTATCGCCGTATTACGCGCCATACCAGTCGTGCGGATATCACAATAGCACGCTGTTCGCGGCAGTGGATAGAACAGGCCACGCAGCAGCTACAGGAAGGGTATGGGAGACCCAGACAAACCACGGAGAGAGAGGACCGACGGGTTGTCCGACATGCGCGGAGTGACCCAACAGCCACGATTGCGGATATTCAGCGAGCAGTGGTGCCCTCCATGCATCGTCCGATTAGTGCCAGCACCATTGGCAGACGGTTTCACGGACGCAGACCATTACGACGACTGCCCTTAACACCAGTGCATCGTCGCCAAAGACTGCAATGGTGTCGTGGAGCCACGCAGAATTGCAGATGGTGATCTTCAGTTACGAGTCCCGCTTTTGTCTTGGAAGAAACGACCGACGAATCCGTGTGTGGAGGCACCATGGTCAGCGCCAAGATGAACGAGCGTCACACGTCCAGAAGGCATTGCGTGGGGTGCAATTGCCTACGATGCCAGATCACCCCTGGTGTTCATTACAGGCACTTTGACAGCCCAGCGTTACGTTAAATAGGTCCTACAACCAGTCGCCCTACCTTTTCTGAACGCTCACTCCGGTGCGATTTTCCAACAGGACAACGCTCGTCCACATACTGCTGCTTTTTCGAGAGCTTTCTGTCAAGGCACTGATACTCTGCCATGGCCAGCGGCATCGCCAGAGCTATCGCCGATTGAAAATGTGTGGGATGTTATTGGACGCGCTATCCACACTCCACCCCTACCGCACAACCTGCAGGAACTACGTGAGAAGATTCAAGCTGCATGGGATTGCTCATCGCAGGACACCATTAGGAACCTGTACAACTCCATGCCGAGACGTCTGGCATGCTGTGTAAGCAAACATGGCGACCCGACGCCATACTGAGAGACACTACTTATTGGCTTGCACCTCAATAAATATTGCTCATATCAGTCTCAATGTTTAATCATTTATTGTTCCTGGTTACCTTCCTCCCGAATAGCATTGCAGTCCGACATATCCTTCTGGGTGCAACTATTTTTTTGACGATGAGTGTATATCCTATCATCACACACTTATCCGAACTTGCACAGATTGGTGAGACGTAACACAACCATAACAGGAAATTATATGTCGTTATATGGGAGTACTATAACAGGAAATTACACTCAATAGACAAAAACATTAGAGATACCTACCTTATAGCGTGTTGGTCCTCCTCTAGCGAGAATAACAGACTGTGTACACCCCGAGGCATCGACTCCACCAGATGTCGGAGGGTTTTCGAAGGTAATGCCAGCCAATGCCTTTTGCAGCATTGTCCACAACTTCGCCCAAGACGTCGGTCCAGGATCCATGGGTCTTACGTTCCGCCCCACGGCATCCCAGAGAGCTTCAACAGGGTTTAAATCTGGGGACCACTGGATGGTTCCAAACTCAGATGTGTGTTCCTCGAGCCATGTCTGAGTGGTTGTGGCCTGTTAGCCCGGCGCATTGTCCTTCTGGAACAGACAATCGGCCGCAGAGTGCGCGAAGGTCATGAAAGCGCGTACACAATCAGCCAGCACATGCTGGTAGCTCACAGCGTTTAAAGACCTCCAAACTCATTGAGGGACCTAATGTATTCCATTAGAAGGCTCCCCAAACCATCGCAGAACCACCACAGCCTTAAACAGAACCGACAGGGCATGACGCGATCACGGTCTCTTTCTGTCGACGTCACAACCGCACGCACCCACCCGTCAGCTTGGTGCAGCTGAAAATGGGATTCGTCTTATTACACGACGCGCCGCCTTTCTACAGAAGTCGAGTTTTGATGTTTCTGGAACCATGCGAGGCGTAATTTCCGATGACGAGTAGTCAACAGTGGTACACGAGTAGGGCGTCGGCTCCCGTAGCCCATGGTATGCATTGTGCGCCATACCGTTCACTCACTGACGCTGCTTGGACCTCCGACATTTAACCTGAATGTGACTTCGGCACAATGTCCGATGACGAGTAGTCAATAGTGGCACACGAGTAGGGCGTCGGCTCCCGTAGCCCATGATATGCATTGTGCGCCATACCGTTCACTCGCTGACGCAGCTTGGGCCTCCGACATTTAACCTAGATGTGATTTCGACACAATGTCCGATGACGAGCAGTCAACAGTGGCACACGAGTAGGGCGTCGGCTCCCGTAGCCCATGGTATGCATTGTACGCCATACCGTTCACTCACTGACGCTGCTTGGACCTCCGACATTTAACCTGAATGTGACTTCGGCACAATGTCCGATGACGAGTAGTCAATAGTGGCACACGAGTAGGGCGTCGGCTCCCGTAGCCCATGGTATGCATTGTGCGCCATACCGTTCACTCGCTGACGCAGCTTGGGCCTCCGACATTTAACCTAGATGTGATTTCGACATAATGTCCGATGACGAGCAGTCAACAGTGGCACACGAGTAGGGCGTCGGCTCCCGTAGCCCATGGTATGCATTGTGCGCCATACCGTTCACTCGCTGACGCAGCTTGGGCCTCCGACATTTAACCTAGATGTGATTTCGACATAATGTCCGATGACGAGCAGTCAACAGTGGCACACGAGTAGGGCGTCGGCTCCCGTAGCCCATGGTATGCATTGTGCGCCATACCGTTCACTGGCTGACGCTGCTTGGACCTCCGACATTTAACCTGGATGTGATTTCGGCACAATGTCCGATGACGAGTAGTCAATAGTGGCACACGAGTAGGGCGTCGGCTCCCGTAGCCCATGATATGCATTGTGCGCCATACCGTTCACTCGCTGACGCAGCTTGGGCCTCCGACATTTAACCTAGATGTGATTTCGACACAATGTCCGATGACGAGCAGTCAACAGTGGCACACGAGTAGGGCGTCGGCTCCCGTAGCCCATGGTATGCATTGTGCGCCATACCGTTCACTCACTGACGCTGCTTGGACCTCCGACATTTAACCTGAATGTGATTTCGGCACAATGTCCGATGACGAGTAGTCAATAGTGGCACACGAGTAGGGCGTCGGCTCCCGTAGCCCATGGTATGCATTGTGCGCCATACCGTTCACTCGCTGACGCAGCTTGGGCCTCCGACATTTAACCTAGATGTGATTTCGACATAATGTCCGATGACGAGCAGTCAACAGTGGCACACGAGTAGGGCGTCGGCTCCCGTAGCCCATGGTATGCATTGTGCGCCATACCGTTCACTCGCTGACGCAGCTTGGGCCTCCGACATTTAACCTAGATGTGATTTCGACATAATGTCCGATGACGAGCAGTCAACAGTGGCACACGAGTAGGGCGTCGGCTCCCGTAGCCCATGGTATGCATTGTGCGCCATACCGTTCACTGGCTGACGCTGCTTGGACCTCCGACATTTAACCTGGATGTGATTTCGGCACAATGTCCGATGACGAGTAGTCAATAGTGGCACACGAGTAGGGCGTCGGCTCCCGTAGCCCATGATATGCATTGTGCGCCATACCGTTCACTCGCTGACGCAGCTTGGGCCTCCGACATTTAACCTAGATGTGATTTCGACACAATGTCCGATGACGAGCAGTCAACAGTGGCACACGAGTAGGGCGTCGGCTCCCGTAGCCCATGGTATGCATTGTGCGCCATACCGTTCACTCACTGACGCTGCTTGGACCTCCGACATTTAACCTGGATGTGATTTCGGCACAATGTCCGATGACGAGTAGTCAATAGTGGCACACGAGTAGGGCGTCGGCTCCCGTAGCCCATGGTATGCATTGTGCGCCATACCGTTCACTCGCTGACGCAGCTTGGGCCTCCGACATTTAACCTAGATGTGATTTCGACATAATGTCCGATGACGAGCAGTCAACAGTGGCACACGAGTAGGGCGTCGGCTCCCGTAGCCCATGGTATGCATTGTGCGCCATACCGTTCACTGGCTGACGCTGCTTGGACCTCCGACATTTAACCTGGATGTGATTTCGGCACAATGTCCGATGACGAGTAGTCAATAGTGACACACGAGTAGGGCTTCGGCTCCCGTAGCCCGTGGTATGCATTGTGCGCCATACCGTTCACTCGCTGACGCTGCTTGGGCCTCCGACATTTAACCTGAATGTGATTTCGGCACAATGTCCGATGACGAGCAGTGAACAGTGGCACACGAGTAGGACGTCGGCTCCCGTATCCCATGGTAAGCATTGTGCGCCATACCGTTCACTCGCTGATGCTGCTTGGGCCTTCGACATTTAACCCGGATGAAATTGCTCCGCCGTTGCCAAGTGGTCGGTTTGTATGAGCCTGGATAGTCTACGTCGACCTCGGTCATCAATGGCGTGTGGTCGGGCACCACTTGCTCTCTGAGCGGCTGGTACGTCCGTCGTTGGTATGCTCTCGGGAACCCTAGGGTTCTTACCAATTGGGCGATAGAATGACTTACCTATCTGTCTTACGCCGAAAATTCGTCCACGATCAAAATAGCTTAGTTCACCACGTTTACCCCTGCTCTTCACAAAGCCCTGCTCTTCACCTATTTATCTCCTGCGTGGGTTAGGGTCTCTTCCACTCTGCGCGGGGGATGCCCATGTTAACTGCCCATCACCCCTATCTTTAATATTTTGTCTACTGAGTATATGTCTTTTTATTATTATTATTATCTCTCGTTATCCACGAATAAGTCGCGCCCCATAATGTAAGCATGGGTACTTGCGGTGGATAAGAGAACGCTACTCGGAATTAAAATTCATAGTTAATATGTTAGTCATTTAATGCTAAGTGTATGTGTGTGTGAGGGTTGTTTTTGGAATGTATGGTGATCCCGCTGAAAAATCTGTAGAGTTTAGACGTTAAATTTCTCCGTTACGGTCCATGAAGATGGCGTAGCTTTTCTCCATTAATATCTAACAATAATATTTTTACCTAATTAAAGGGAAGGCTCATAGTCGTTGATTGATTTCTATTCTGTTTCAGATTCAGAACTAGTGGAGTTACAACCTCATGTGTATTGTTGTGACAGTTAAATATGCACATAATGAACGTTTTTTACAAGCAACATTGCCATCGCGTTACGTGCCGCCATTTCGATAGAAAACTTTCAAGGTTCAATTTTACACTACCACAAGAAAAGAAGATACAAAAAAAAAAAAAAAAAAAAAAAACTTTCATAAAGTGCGTTTAATTTCAGGAAAAATTTTCGCACGGGGCAGCGTATCAGTGCGAAAGCAGCTATTTCGGCTGTGTCCTCTAAATCTCGCCTTAACTGTTGTTTTATGTAAATCCCCAGAAATTCGCGTGCTCGCCGACGCGTTCTCTAATTTGGACTATACCGTTACGGTTTTGGCCGTACCGACCACAAAAGCTAAATCACTTTCATTTACCCCACTATCACGGTGCACATCTTTTCATGCAGTTCTTCTCTCCGCACATCCTCTCTTTGACTTTTCTGCAAACCCGACTCGCTTTCTTTTTATTGACCACTCGTTCTAAGTTCCAATCGAAAATACTGAAATCTCCGATGTGAATATTCTTATTGCCTAGCGGACATCGAAGTCCGCTAACCCATGGAACTATTTCTGTCATAACTGGAGATCAAAAGACCCGTAGAACACTGTCACTCTGACATAGACTATCCCGAATAAAATCAGTTAGTTCGCCGTTACATATAGGCACCGAGTACACTTGAACTCCTAAAACGAATTCTGTAAACAGTAACAACGGCGGAAACTACTCATACAATCGCTTAGCGAAAGGAAGAAATCTCATGCACATATCCACAACTGCAAATATCAAAACATTAACGAAATATTAAAATTTGATATCCATTCGCACATCAACTGTTTTAAACCTTCAAAGCTTTTAGATGCAAGCACCACTCTCTTCCACTCCACTTTAGCCTCCACTTTCCTGCTTCAAAGTCTTGGATTCCTATTTCTTCCAAGTCTCTTTGAACATTCCCAAAGTTTATCTGGTCTTCCTTTAGGCTGTCAATCCCCATCGGTTCCAGATGTCGTTATTCTAAGTGTTTATCTAGACAGTCTGTTATCTCCCATCTGTTCCAGGCATTCAAGCTACCTCTGTATGATTTTTTGTTTCTATTAATATATTATTGGGATCCGTACTTATATACCGATGAACCATTACATTATGACCACCTACCTAATAAGCTTTAGAACTCCCTCTAGTGTGGCCGCTGTTTTGCCCCTCTAGCCGGCAAAACAGCGGCCACTCGGCGAGGTATCGATTCGATGAGGTGGCGATAGGTATCCTGGGGTATCTGGTACCATAATGTCAACAGCAGGTCCTCCGGTTCCCGTACATTTCGGGGTGGTGGTGATTTAGCGCGAACCCGCTTTTCGAGGTCGAACCACAAATGTTTGATTAGGTTCATGTCAGGTGAATTTTGAGGCCAGGGCATTAACAGAAAGTCACCAGCATGTTCCTCGAACCACTCCTTTACGATTCTGGCAGTGTGGCATTCCGCATTATCCTGTTGGTAACGGCCATCACCAGCAGGGAACACAGTTGCCATGAATGGGTGAACTTGGTCCGCAACGATGTTCAGATACCTGACAGGTGTCAGGGTTTGTGCTGTTGGGATAATGGGGCCTAAAGTGTCACAAGAAAACATCGCCCGCAGCATAACGCCGTCGCCGCCGGCCTGTTTCCGCCCAACAGTGCATCCAGGTGCCATAGCCTCCGTTGGTAATCGGCGTATCCGCGCTCGGCCGTCTACGTGATGCACTAGAAATCTTGATTCGTCAGACCAGGCCACTTTCTTCCAATTATCCACGGTCCAATCACGGTGATCTTGGCCCATTTCATGCGTTGTTGTCGATGACCTGCTGTGAGCATGGGTCCCGGCTGGGTCTCCGGCTACGCAGGCTTATGCGCAGAAGGCTGCGATGAACTGTGTGCTGTGACACATTGTCCTGATCACCAGTGCTGTAGCTGCGGGTGGTTTGTCGCACTGTGGCCCTGCGGTCGCTGTGAACAATGCGCGACAGTCTCCGCTCCCCTCTGGCATCAGTGAGCTGCGGACGACACACGGCTGGACGACGGTTTGTCGTTTGGCCATCTGTGCACCACTTTTGATACGTACTCACGACAGCGGCACGTGAACAGCCCACAAGCCGCTCCGTTTCCGAGATTGTAGTTCCGAGGCGAAGTGCCATCACAATTTGTCCTGTATCAAACTCCGATAAATGGACAGCTTTTCCCATTCTGACTCCGAATACTGTTCTAACCGAAAGCCGGTTTTCGGGTTATACATATGCTGCTCTGTGAACTTCACCTGCGCCACCGTTCGATCTCCAGGAGTGCTAATTTCTGTAGGCTCGGGGTGGTCGTAATGCAATGGTTCATCGGTGTATATATCATTGTTATACCTTCTTTTCCATTCTAGTATGTTTTCCCTTATGGGTCCAAAATATTCTTCTCTAAGAATCCAGTTTTTTCAAAACTGGAAGATTTTTTCGTCAAGTTTTTACTCCGTATGTAACGAGGAGTCTGATTATGTTTTGTTTTTTTAATTTCTTTTATGCCTGTTTGGGATAGTTTTACTTGGAGGTTAAGGTTGTATCGTATAAAAGGTTATCCCTTTATTAAAGCCTGAATTTGAATGCAGGGGCGCTGACTTCACTAAAATACACTGCCGGACAATTGCTAAGGACGGATGAGAATAGCAACGATAGCAACCATAAAATGGAAAGCAGGAAAATGTGGAAATTAGCATAAGTGCGGGATACAGTAAGACGTGTTGTGCGTATGCAAATTTTGGATTGCCGAACTTGTTCGTGACGTCATAGCGCTGATAAGAGATATAAAGGATTTGACGCGTATTGACCGTTGTTGTTCAAACGCAAAGTTGAAAGGGAAAGAATCAATTGAAGAACTTGCAATTTTCAGTATTTCTTCCCGACATCACCTAGATGATTTTACGCGTGGCCGTAATTTTGGCAAGATTGAAGAAGGGCGAAAAATAACAGATGTTGCCAGGGAGTTCGACGTCAGCCACAGTGTTGTTTCAAGGCTTTGGAAATCATTTCAAACAAATGGAGAGTGTAGCAAACGTCACGGGGGAGGTCGTGTTCGCAGTACGACACCTGCAGAAGATCGGTACATAGTGCTATCAACAAATAGACACCGGCGCAGCACAGCTAGTGAGGTAGCTAATCAGTTTATGGCTGCTACTGGCAGGCGGATCTCCCGAAAAACTGTCGCCAGACGTTTGCATGAAGGAGGACTATACGCCCGCCGTCCTGTTGTGTGCATCCCATTGTCCAGACGTCACCGTACCGCCCGTTTGCAATGGTGCCATCAACATCGCAATTGGACTGATAACGACTGGTCTGCTGTCCTCTTCTCAGATGAGAGTAGATACAGTCTATCGTGTGATTGTCGACGACAACTGATCTGGCGTGATAGTGGTACTGCATATTGTCCAGCAAACATACAGGAAAGGGACCGATATCCGACATGTAGTGTCATGGTATGGGCTGGCATCATGATCAATGGCCGTACGTCCCTCTATGTGCTTCCAACTGGGACTATGACTGGTCAACGATACATTAATGATGTTCTGCTACCTCGTGTTCGCATGTTCCGTGGTGCTGTAGGTGATAGATTCATTTTCATGGACGACAACGCAACATGTCATCGAACAGTCGCTGTCCAGGAGTGTCTTGAGAGCGAGGATATTCAACGCCTCGTATGGCCAGCACGTTCTCCAGATCTGAATCCCATTGAAAATGTGTGGGATGCTTTGGGGAGGAGTCTTGCTGGTCGCCAATGCCCTCCAATAAACAAGGACACCCTCATCCGTGCACTGACAGAGGAATGGTATAAATTACGCCAACGGCTGCTTGATAATGTTGTGCAAAGCATGACACGACGTGTGGAATCTTGCATCGCCCTCCATGGTGGCCATATCCCCTATTGACATCTTACGCCGGAACGCCTGCGGACGGTAATTGCATTTTTTTCACGTTTACGTATTCTGCACAAAATGGCCTGTTTGTCCCTTGAACACGTTCCAAAGCCTTCTGGATTTCAGAGCACAATAAATTGTCTTTCTTGTAATGTCCTGGCATTCTGACATTATTTTATTTCACTTGGCATCCAACCACACTTACTTTTTTATGCGCTATATAGCCGTTTATGATCCGTCCTTAGCAATTGTCCAGCAGTGTATTAGAGGGGCAGGCGTGAAGAGATCAGACGTAGGAAGGGGCACGTCTTTTACATTATCAGGAAAAAAATAAAAAAAAAGGGGAAAAAAGATAAACTACGAGATTTGATGTGTATTTTAAAACGCAATTGTAATTGCTCATCAGCCAACGAACAAAGAAACCGAAATATTCTTTTGCTGAATATTAATTGATATTTAAAAACATCAAATTTAGCCTCTGATTTTACAAAAATATCCGCAGACATTTTATTTCCAAACGTTTATTAAAAAAATATGACAAATTAGCTGGGTTATTCAAACAAAGAACAAGAAGTGCAAAAAATAAGTACACGTAGATAAATAAAGGCGCTGGAGATTGTATGTTTCTGTATTTTTATTTTTTTTTATTTTTGATAATTGTTTTAAACATGTGCTACATATCAGGAGAACATGTCAAACACAATATGGCGCCGATAGTCCAGTTTCTTACGTAATGGCCAATGCTGATAATGTGAAAAAAAGTTTTTATTTATTTATTAAGTTTTTGAAAATAAATTGCTTTGGCCTCATAAGGTGGAGCTTGATCCACCTTATGAGGCTAAAGCGATTATTTAATTAAACAGAACGAAAAATATTAGGTGGGTACTTCTCCCCAGTAAAACTATTGGAGGAGCAAGATTCACCGTGCCCCCTCCTAGTCGGCGCCTATGTTTGTATGTTAATTTTGGTTTCAGACTTTATTATTTTCTCAAGATGTTTCAAATAGGTACGTTCGTGTTAGAGTGCCAGTGTTCCCCGGTTGATATTTCTGGATGCTCTTAAATATTCTGTCTTGTCTTGATTTGTCTGTAGTCCTAGCCGTTAGTTTTAAAGTTTAGTGAATGCCCTAACATCTTCAGCATGTTTGTATTGAGCAGATATGACCAGTGAGTTCCACCATTACGGTTTTCCAGTAGTTCCGGCAGCTCAGATGCCTTTAAAAGTAAATTTTCTGGCAGCTGCCACCCGCGCGAAAGTAATTTGGGATTGATTGAGGATGATTTCCAGCGCGCTTCTAATTGCTGGCGTTCAGCTCCGTGCCTTGTAATTGTTCGCGCGCTTTTTACGCCCACACCACCACCATAGCAACGTTACTTTGGATGGGCTTGCTGTGCTTTGTCCTTTTTTTCGGGATTGTCGGATGAGTGGAGATTTATCTGCTTTAGTATAAGGATAGTTGTCGTGTTGTTTGACCATCTGCCCGTCACGTTGCAGGAACGGGAAACAGCTGATACACATCTTTCATTTTGTTTGTTCAGCATCTTCCGCCCGTGTTGTTGGGTTACTGAAGGCATTTTATATTGTCAGCTTTGCCTACTAGTTTTTCATTGCTATACTCATTATTCGCCCCGCAGTTCGTAGTTGAGAATCTTGCGCTGTATTCGGCTTGTTTTTTTATTTGAAGAGAAATGCGGGATTTTATTTGTTGTACACATGTAATCAGCCAGATAAGTGGGCACAAATTTATGAGTAACACTCCTGCCTCCGTACGTTAGCCTGACCTTGAATTATGTGCAAGTTTCCTAAGGAAATTAAATTTCTGCTGGCTGGTAATGTTTATCGTGATTTTATCCTCAAATAAAATATCTCGAAATTGTGTGAGGGATTGTGCGTGATTCATTGATTTACGAGGCAGAAATGCGAGGTTAACATTGATCAATTCAAAATAAGCTCGTGCTCTTAGCTTTATTTATTTATTTGATTTGCGTTGAAATACCATTTGAAATACAAGAGTTGCCAATCTCTAATTTTTAATTTAACTTTAAAGATGTTTTCTTTTTAGGGAAGAGAAAACCGTACCGCAGTCACCGCACTCCCGGTAGTCGACTGTTCTAAGTAAGATCAAAATGTTGTGTTTGCCCATAGAGTTCTACTTCTCTCCTTTCCCTGAGACCTTAAATTACGGACAGAGCTCGATGCTCGTGGGGTCGTTCACCCCGAAAAATAAATGAGCCAATACTTTTCTTTTCATCAAGGACTCGCTCAAACCCAGTCCCTAAAATCTTTTGAACATAGATTTTTAAAAGAAAGCTTAAAATAGTTTGGCAAAATGAAATTGCTTAATTATTGTAGACAAAATTAACCACAGGTTGTTGTGTTTTTTTCTTAATTTTCTGGGGCATGTGTTTTTCTACGAGAATTCCTGTCATAAGAAAAGTTGAAAATAAACGCTGCTCAGATTGCCGAGTGGTCAGAAGTTTAGGTTTCTAGCTAGTCCTCCGATTTTGGTTCCCGAACGAGACATGGGGAATGTGCTGGACTTCCGACATTGGCTCTCGCCCATCTCTGGAATCAGTGGAGCCCAATCAGAGACGAGCGACCGCTTGTAGCCCTTAGAATCAGTCGCAACCCGGTGGTTGTTAAACCCGAAACAGAAATAAAGAAGTGGATTTAGACCGTGGCCGTTGGAGTGTATTATGGAAGAGCGTAGAAGTTCCAAAATCTCCCAAAAGTAGCACGCGTGATAAGATGGTTCGCCGGCTGGAAAGTGGTTACATCCGCATGACCCGGGCTATACATTTTATTCATTTGTCGTGTCCTTCGTATTTTCTGACCAAACTTGGGCCTTGTGTCATGTAATCCCCCTTCCCTACGCTTCAAGAAAAAGAAGCATGGGATCCAAGACTGTTTGTCTTCTGCTCGTGAATATACTGTATATTCAAATGCTTCTTTAGGGATTGATTTTAAAAGTTCATTGGGCTAGGCATTCCTAAGCATATGATAAACATATCAGTTAAAACAAAGCCCAACAGGTGCAGCTTTAGTGGAGTTATTGCTTTTTTGCAGCCATATCACGAGTCTTTAAAATACAACAGCTGAATGGCCTTAGGATCTTCTTACCTTTCTGACAGTTACTGTGGTTAAAGAAATGAAAGCTTCTGTTTGTATGGGTCCAACATCATGTACATCAGAGTCTCTTTCCTTGCGTAACACTGTAATTTGTTCATCATGAGCCACGCCCACGATCTCTTCATTGTCTAAAATCTGATATCTAAAATTATTTGCATCTCAATTTAACCATGTTTTTTACTAGTTCACATTTTTAGCTCCCAGAAACTTCTTTGATTACCATGTATAATTAATTAATCACATCATTCTGTGCTATTATTTCTGAGATTTTCTTCCATGCATTCAGAAAAGTTCTCTGCCTTACAGTATTGTAAGAATCTGCTTTCAAATCTATGGCTTTACCAAACTGTGTGATAGTATTCATTTCCTTCTGATAATAAAAGTTTTCGAAGAAGGCGTTTACGATAAAGATGTTTAAAAAGATGTAACATTCTGGTCCATTGGCTCAGTGACAGATGATATAGTATATAATAATGATGCTGATGATATTCGGTGGTAAAAACGGAACTTCGAAAATTCCATTTTCGAGTTCTAAAAGTTCAGGAGTAGTACATGTAAGCACGTTTTTTAGGATTAATAACACTATTCGGTGTTTTCTAAGATTTATTTGAGATTCTTTAATGTCGTAAACGAAGGTTTCGTCATGCTATTCCAGAAAGACTTTTGTTTTCCAAAATCGAGATAGTGTTCTGGATAACTGGAATCTGGATAATCTTGGTTGTGCTTCATTTCCCGTTAGGTATGTAGTGGCACTTGGTGTACCTCTGGTGTAACTCTCATTGCGCTATAGAGGGCGTTCTTTTGGTGGTTTAAATATGCATAAAACATTTCGTATCATTCTAAGAAGTACAATAATTTTATGAAGAGAATCTCGTCAGACAAAGATCTTCGCTCTTTCCACGTTTATAAGTGAGTCACGGAAAAATTCTCATTGGCCGCCACCGGGAGTCGAACCCAGGGTCTTCCAGTTACGCGCCGGATATGCTTCCGCTACACCACAGTGGCCTCGAATTCCTCCAGACTCACTCACGGTAACTGCCAAGCCAATTTGGCAGGTTGCTTCTTGGAGCCCCGCACAATGCTGGGGATTCACCAAAAATGGTAAGCAGCAACTGAAGAAATAATTAGAAGGCGAATGAATAATTAATAGAGACATTTAACGTGGACCAGGAACATCAGACAAAGATCTTCGCTCTTTCCACGTTTATAAGTGAGTCACGGAAAAATTCTCATTGGCCGCCACCGGGAGTCGAACCCAGGGTCTTCCAGTTACGCGCCGGATATGCTTCCGCTACACCACAGCGGCCTCGAATTCCTCCAGACTCACTCACGCTAACTGCCAAGCCAATTTGGCAGGTTGCTTCTTGGAGCCCCGCACAATGCTGGGGATTCACCAAGGATGGTAAGCAGCAACTGAAGATGAGAATTTTTCCGTGACTCACTTATAAACGTGGAAAGAGCGAAGATCTTTGTCTGATGTTCCTGGTCCACGTTAAATGTCTCTATTAATTATTCATTCGCCTTCTAATTATTTCTTCAGTTGCTGCTTACCATCTTTGGTGAATCCCCAGCATTGTGCGGGGCTCCAAGAAGCAACCTGCCAAATTGGCTTGGCAGTTAGCGTGAGTGAGTCTGGAGGAATTCGAGGCCGCTGTGGTGTAGCGGAAGCATATCCGGCGCGTAACTGGAAGACCCTGGGTTCGACTCCCGGTGGCGGCCAATGAGAATTTTTCCGTGACTCACTTATAAACGTGGAAAGAGCGAAGAGAATCTCGTCAGCGAATTGTACTTGTCCGTCAGTTTTAAGCTTGTTTCAGTGTGGAATTTAAGTAGTACTGCATCGCATTTTGCGATGCAAATTTTAGAATTGTGCATGAGAAGAGATTAAGTAAAATGTTGTGAAAAGTTACAATGTGACTTATGCAACCTCGTGCCTGATCGTCAGCATTCTTAAGAGTATTTCCGACCTAAAGATGGAAAGAGCTTTCTCAGCAACGAGAATTGTAAAAACTGAATTCGGAAACAGGACGCTGAGACTTTAGATAATTATCATCAGATTCCGTTGGAATGTCATGTGCCAGGTGAAATTTGTTAAAAAAAATTGCAATAATTCTTTGAATTGCAATTATTTAGAAATTTCAGATTTACTATATATACGTAACAGTACTAACAGATATTACCCCATAAGAACCTGAGTGTATTTTTCATCTTAGTCCCCTGTCTTCTACACTATTTTTCTTCCTTGCCCCCTTTCCCAAAAAGCACATTTAAAAAATGGGAATGTATCGAAAAATATTTATTATTTAGAAAGGAAAATGTCATTTATCAAATACTTGTGGAAAAGAAATTGTGTACTTACATAAAAAAAAAAAAATGTTGGACGGAGGGCATTGGTGAAAGGTGACATTATTCAAAATCACTCTCAGATATTCATGGACGTTTTCTGCCATACATGGCTTTACGTCAGGATGCCTATGTTTTTTGCTTAAAAATCAATCGCAAGCTGACTGTGAGTTGAAAAGTCTTTAAGTTCTGAGCCCTCCAAATTTATCGGAAGATAATGTAAAGTCTGTATGTCCATTCTGTTCTTGAAATCAGTTTTCACATGGTTCATTGCTGATAACCCTCTTTCTACTTTTGCATTTAATGATAGAAACACTTTCAATATTTTGATGACTAATCACAAATTCGTGTAGGCAGCACACATGAATCGAACCCGCATCTCCCGATATACGTTTAGTATGTTCTGGGTGGTGTAACGGTAGCATACTCGAACGTGAATCGGGAGATTTACGGGTTCGATTCCCGTCCCAGGACGTTGTGATTTTCAAGTTTTCTGAGGCATGTCTTCTTGCTTGATTAATTTGGCATCCATCTACCTGTAACATCTATTTGACTATCCATGCGGTTAGTTCACTCTGAGAAATTGTGCCGCTGACACTGTTTATCCATTTTGAACGTGCCATCTCACAAATGAAAGATCGGATATAATAATGTGCGCGCTCACTTTTATCAGCAGTAAAAAGCGTTTGCTCTAAAAGACTCGTTATTGAAAACAAAAGGCCCACTCCTTTTGCGTAGCTTTAGAACGTGCATCCCAAAATATGCTACACAAATCTCAAATTGTATCTGGAAATACAATGCGATACGGGTAAAATTTCACCGTGCCTTGTACCCAAAAACTAACTTACAATCGACTTGTGGTTCCTCTTTTTTCCCAGCAAGAAACAAAGACGTTCTAATACAAAGCCATCTGGTAGCAAACGTGTTCTCGTGAATCAGTAACTGATTCTCTGAATGGTGCTACCTCTCACCACATCACAAGCCCTATTCCTGCAGCACTATTATTTTATTTGCAAATTCAAGCTTTTTTTTTCTCTGTACGCGTATATCGAAGCGCATTTTCACTTCCAAAGTGTTATTTTTTGTTTGAGTTTGTAATTTTTATTTTTGCGATGCATAAAAGCTTTTAACATTTTTTGATTACTTTAAGGGAAAGTACGAGTATCTTCATGTCAAGCTAAAAGGATATCAAAGAGCAAAATATAAGTCCACGTACCTCATTAGCGTTGGTGACATCCTCATTATTTAAAGGTGTAACTCGTCTAAGAGGGGTTTCAGCAACGTAATGTACTGTTCACTATTTTACTTACTATCCTTATAATTCATTATTGATAACACTAATTTTGATACTCGTAATTAAACACTTAAAACTCAAAACTAAAAGGAACGTTATTATTAAAAGCCGCTTCATTACAAATTAGAATATGCTTAAAGTACCTACAAATTGCATGCTAAAAGAAAACTATGTACATAACTTCAATATTATATTACTATATATACGTTGTTAAAAAACATGCTGAAAACTTCCTTGAAAAGCATACTTTAATGTGTAATGAAGTAGCTTTTAATAATAACTAACGTTCCTTTTAGTTTTGAGTTTTAAGTGTTTTAGTTATCAAAATTAATGTTGTCAGTAATGAATTATAAGGATAGTAAGTAAAATAGTGAACACAGTAGATTACGTTGCTGAAATCTCCCTTTGACGAATCACATCTTTATATTGTGGATGTCACGAACGCTTATGAGGTACGTGCACTTATTTTTGTTTTATGATATCCTTATGGTATGATATGAAGATACTTTTAAATAGTATGGCGTGTTAATGGATATGAATTTCTTGAGTAACTCAACATCAAAAGTACGAGTTCTAGGCGAAGATACACGGTAAAAAAAAAAAAAAAATTGAAATTCGCGAGCCATTTTCCGTGATTTCCTTCGTAAATAAACGAAGCATATTCCTGATACAACCTTTTCTGTGAAATGACAGGGGAAAATCTCTGAATATCACGAATTTTTCGTACGCCAAGAAAATTCTGAAAATTTTCAGAAACCTTTCTGCAATTTGTTTTGTATATTGACGGTAAATTGCCGTTTTTTAAGAGGGATTAACAGAAAACTTTAAATTTTCAGAAACTTTTCAGCATTTCCTGTCGTATATTGACGGTAGTTGCCGTTTTTAAGAGGTATTAACAGAAAATTCTGAATTTTCAGAAAACTTATGCCGCCTCGGTGGCGCAGTAGTCTAAGCGCTGGCTTATGACTATTCACTCGTCCGAGATACGACCGGGTTCGAATCCCGGTGAGACGTGGATGTCGTGTTTGTCTTACCTCACTGGCCCTCTCCCTTCCCTGTAACCAGAGTCCCAAAATTAGGGACGGACGCGACTGCTTATATAGCCCATCGAGTTGCTCACCGTGGTTGTTAACACCCCCCCCCCCCCCAAACAAAAAGAAGAAACCTTTCCGCAATCCATTTCGTATATTGACGGTAAATTGCCGTTTTCAGCGGAAAATTCTGAATTTTCAGAAACCTTTCCGCAATTGCTTTCCTGCATTAACGGAAAATTCTATTCTCACTTTTCCGTATCCATATGACGAAAAACTTCTAGTAATTTGAGCTATTCGCTGGAATATACTTGAGATTTGATTAATCATTAAATTTCAATCGTTTGTCGGAGGACCTGGTTTTGAAGTTCTGTAGCGAGAACGGATATTGTGGAGAGCATATATAGCATGAAATTTTTGTTGTTGTGGCATAGGATATTTCTTTCTCTCGCTCCCATTTTGTACACCAACTATTCTATATTATGTTACCGTAAGAAACCTGGTACTTAATTATTGCACAGTGATCGTATGATGTCTTTGTGGAGCCTTTAAGACAAGAGCTATTATAGCTGTCTAGAATAAATTTTATATTTGAGGTTTTTGTGAAATAATACTGTAAAGCAGTCCATTTCACCTTTTCTTAAAGGTAATTGAAAGTCATTGTCAGTTTAAATAAGATCTCAAGTTCCAAAACATTCTGCTGCTTCGAAAAATCATGATGAAAACATACGTAATTTGTGATGAGTCCTCCTACAGAAAAAGTAAAATTACTACAAACCTATTCAGAAAAAATATTAAGCTCCAAGAGAAAAAACATGACCAATTCACCCACATTAATAACAAAAAGCATTTCATTATCGCGCGATTAGAATTTTAGCTTATACGTGACTGTACGTTACGTGTCTTTCTGGCTCAAAGGTAGCACGCATAGTTCTCGTAGAAAAGTTTCCTGATTCGAAACCTTCCAAGGGAAAGGATTCCCAAAAGGGGTGAGAAGGTCAAAATCGAAGATTTTGCGAAATATCTGTTTAAATACTAGAAAACCCGAAACGGACTTTTCTAACGTAAACGTAATCACTGACTACGGAATTTGTCAGAATACTGGTTAGAAGAAACTGAAACTTTTAAGCACGGCAATGTCGTTAAAAGACGGGCATCTACCGGCAACTCTTTTTTTTTTTATTATTATTTATTTGCCATGTTATACGCAGGTAAGAACATAAATCCTTGATAAAACAGAAATAAACAAGCGAAATGAAGATCACATTATATACTGTTCTATTAAGAAACTTGTATGAACACCCATAGCACAACATAGTAGGGGAAAAGGCTAATGTTAGCATGACTAGTCTCTGACTCCTAAAGAAAGAAAAAATGTTAAGTAATGTACATATTTTTCAACTTATATACACATAATCGTCATACAATATAATTAAGTGAATGTAATTTAACTGTAAACATAATATTCTTTTAGTGCTCTTTTAAACAATGCGAAACTGACAAGTGATTTTTTATAAATCGGCAACCCGTTCCAGAGCCGGGTGCAATGAGCATTAATATTAAAATACTGTGCATTTCTACGAGCCTTAGGAATCAAAAGGTTTATCATACTCACGAGTTTGATAACTGTGTTCAGGACAACTTATATTTATTAGATTGATATGTTTATTGGCATAAAAACGCTCATGCATTAACATCAGTCGATAAGTATACAGTTTCTCAAATGTCGATAATTCAAACCTGCCAACTGTTACGATTTTATCATATTTAGTACGATAAATCATGCTGCAGTACGCTAATACGATTTTGCAGCCAAAAATACGATTTTTTTTAGATAGTTATGTTTTCCCCGATTTTTTCCCTTTTCAGACAGAAGCCTGAAGCTGAATCGCGGCGTCGGGCTACGTACGTCGCAGATTTATTTTGGTCCTGCAGACAACGACATCCCTAGAACCCTACTAAACCATCTTGCAGACTCCCTATCATAGATGCAAGTTTTCCACCTTTCAAAATTTCCGAAAACGGAAATTAGGCGTAGTGAGGATTTCTTCCATAATCGTAATTTTTTTCTCGCGAAGGACGACGTACATCGCAAATTTATTTTGTACTTATCCCCGTAGAAGAATCACGGCGACGTACATCGCAGGTTTATTTTGTACTCATCCCCATAGAAGAATCGCGGCGACGGGCGACGTACACCGTAGTTTTATTTTGTGCTCATCCCCGCAGCAGAATAGCGGCGACGGCCGACGTACATCGCATATTTATTTTGTACTCATCCCCGTAGAAGAATCGCGGCGATGGTCGACGTACATCGCAGATTTATGTTGTACCCACTTTCGTAGAAGAACCGCGGCGACGGCCGACGTACATCGTAGATTCATTTTCTACTAATCCTCGTAGCAGAATCGCGGCGACGGCCGATGCACCTCGCTGATTTATTTTGGTCCTGCAGACAAAAACGACATCCCAGAACCCGATTAAACCATCTTGCAGACCTCCTCAGATGCAAGTTTTCCGCCTCTCAAAATTTCCGAAAACGGAAGTTTGGCGGAGTGAGGATTTCTCCCGTAATCGTAAATTTTTTTCTAATAATTAACAACATAAAAGTGTTTGCTGATTAGATTTAATTAGTTTCTCAATAAAATTTTGATGTAGGGAAAAAATCCCTACATCCTCATCATCAAGAATTTATATAGCTGAAGTAGGCTTCAAAAATTATCAGCATGCGTCGTGTTACGATTTTTCTATCTGAGTGTTACGTTTTTTGGTTCTGAGAGGTTGGCAGGTCTGATAATTTATAACGACCGAACAAGACCTCCACATTTTCCGATGGATTCTAAGACGAACAAATTCTTTTTGTAAAGAAAAGATTCTACTAACATTACTTTTAGCATAATGTTATTTTACCCCAAGCAAGTAGACAGTAAGACAAATAGGGATAAATGAAAGAATAATAAAGTATTAATTTACTCTTTAATGGTAATAGACTCGAAACTTTAGATAGAACTCCTATTCGCGTTCTCAGCTCCCGCGAAATAACTTCAACATGGTCATCCCACTTTAGAATCACCTGAAACAAAACTTCCCCAAACCGTACCCTTTCTTGAAAAATCAAAGGAATATAATTTAGAATCACTTCCGGGAGAATCTCAGCTGGAGTGTTTCGACTTGGGGATAAAACATACCTTTTGTTTTTGTAATGTTAAGAGTTATATAATCACAACCAAATCAAGTCTGATATTCCTGCAAAGCATGGTTGACCCTAGGTATCAAGTCAGACACCTCATAACTGGAAAAAATAAAATATAATAATACTCGTGTCATCAGCAAAAAGGAGCGTATACGCACTGGAACGAACGTAAAAAATATCATTAATGTAAATTAAAAATAATAATGGCCCTAGGGCCGAGCCCCTCCTGAAAGAACAGTCTTAATACTAGAACGCACATTCCGAAATTTAGTTTTGCTTTCACGAATGTAGTGTAATTCACACTATTTATTTTTTTACAGTGTATGAAAGGTAATGGCCAAGAAAATCCACGTGAAAATTTGGGTATGAGGCAGAAAATATAACGAAGGACTAATAACTGTTAATACCGTTTCTAATTATTTTTCATCATTAAGGACTAAAACTAATTATATGCTAGTGGTAATACTTCTATTTTTTCTCCCAATTTTGACAAAAACAATGTAAACGCGAAATCTTGAAATAAAAAGGAGAAAGAGGAATTGTTACGCAATTGTAACGGATTATTGTTTAAGAAAAAAAACATGTTGAAGATTTGCTACATGAAATTTATTAAATAAATTTCACTCTGGCTTCTTCACTGACGGACCCCTCCCCGTAAAACAAAAGAAAAAAACAACAACATTGTGCTGGTGATGATATCACGAATCAAGCGAAGGATGGTCTTGAACCTCAGGAGAACCATTTTATCCTTAATGCACCATTGAGGGTTACAGCAACAGAACACTGAAATTCCAAATGTCCAGTGTAAAATATTTCATTACAAGGGTGTAAATTTCTCGAAGGTGCAAAGAAACCCAACTTTCCATCGGAACATTGATAAGTAGAAGTAATAAAGATTTTTAAAGGTATGGTAGTAGTGGGGGAGATACTCCTGTATGAACTCTGGTAGGCCACGTTTGAACTATGCGAATTAGCATGTTTGAAGCAGTCAATCGAAATCCTTCACAGAAAGATGTCTGCATAGCTGAAAATGACTTTTAACGATGTCTTCGGAAGAAACGTTGTGACGTGTGCAAACGTCAGAAGCATATTACTTTGAAGGTGACCGCACGTTTTATTATTTTTATTTTTCCTTTCTTACTGCATAAAAGTTTTTTTGTGTGTGTATGCGTAAAAGGTAACAACCATTGTCTTTCTGGTTTTTTTCTGTGGGGAAGGGGGCAAACTGTAAACTTCTGCGGATTTGTGTATTTTATGGATATCATATTAGAAGAAGATGAATTCGTCAGTTTTGTTTGTGACAGTAAATTCCCTTGCACTTAGCAAAGTGGAGAGTCGAGTCTCTTATTTGAAAACAATAAAAAATTATTATTTGCAAACCTGAAAAATACTGGAGGAGCTATTTCTCCTTTGCCCTTCGAAGTTACGTCTATGATCACAACTGCAAAGCAAAATTTTGTTTTCCGGTGCGGAAGGGCGTGGGCGTGTTACTTCTCATACGGCTGGGTCCAGGTTCGAATTCCGGGCGAAGACAAGTATGTTGTGTTTGCGCTTTCGATGCTGGTTCTGTGCCTTCCCTGAAGCCAGGGGTCTTAAATTAAAGATAGGTAATTCCTTATAGTTTCGGATGCTCATAGGGATGGTTAAATCCCAATACAAATGCAGTGGAACCTTGTTTATGCGTCATAATTGAAAAAACGTATAAACCAAACAGGAAAAGATTAACGTTGAGGGCCTTTCAGAATATTTGGATCGGCGTCGTTATACGTATAAATGAGAAACACGCATAAGTGAGAAACGTATAAACGAGGTTCTACTGTAAATAGATTTGCATTGAACGTGGAGGACTTGTTACAGCCTTTTCTCCGTTTTTTGACTTCTTGCGTTTATAAAATTATCTATGCAAACAGGAGATAAAGAATCTACTTTCCAGTTTGTAATGAAGATTTATTCAGGAAATTTGCAAGAGTGATGAGCTGCCGTTCTGTTTGCAGAAAAGACCTCCTCCTCCTGTAATTACAACTTTTTATTAAAAAACTTTCTATTCCACTTAACTCCGTTGAGGTGTTGAGCAATCTCCGCTGTAATATCTGGAGATGTCTGAAGAAACGAAACCTTTTCAAGCTAACTTATGAAGCGTTGACAATGCATCTTCGTTATTGGCAAGAACCCCGAAGGATCATTGGCCAGGTTCATTCAGAAAATTTCGGGCGGTTATGACATAATCGTTGAAATTAAGGAAAGGAACAAAGAAAAGGAAATGACAAATGGGATGCATTATGTGTGCTGATGGGGGGGCCATCAAGTCATTGAGATCGCTAGAGATAAAACAAGAGCCGCAGAGAGTGTGTGGACGCCAACAGACGATGACATTTACGTTATTCAGATCACGACCATTACATCAAGCTTTTTTTTTTTTTTTTTTTTGTTTCTTTTTTAGAGAAAGGCCAGAGCGTTACTCTATTCTTGCTTGACTTGTGCCTCGATCGATTTGACATTCGAAGCGCAACAGTGTGTTCTCCATAAATACCACACGTCTGACTTTCGTCTCCGGTAGCGGAAAACAAAGTGGACAGTGTGTTCACAAATCAGGATTAAAAGTATTTAGATTAAGGGAGACAAAATACATCTAAAGCAAACAAGTTTTGCATCGATATATTTATCAGACTTCGCTAACTGTAAAGTACCGTAATAATAGTCGCAAAATTTATGCCTCATTTTTGTGATAAGATCATATGAAGGTTGAATTTAAAGGTGAAATAAAAAAAATTGAATTCTTTAAAACCACCCGGCCAGCTTATTACAAATACAGTGCTGGACAGATTAATAGCAGCTCGTCTGATTTGGGTTATTTTTCTCGGTTTTTGCTCAGAAATTCCGAGTTAACTTATTTTTCTAAACCGAAAGCTTTGTGCTCAGAAAAGCTTATTAGGATGTTATTGAATTTAAAATTAGTAGTTGTTAGCTAAAATTAAAGTATTTAGATATGTAGTACTAATTTACAATATAATTGGAACAAATGATGAGTTAAAAAAAAAAAATTGTTTACTCTTTACTTAAACTTTTATTCAGTATTTTGGTTGATATCCGAGTGAATGAATAACAGCTTTAAAACGGTTTAGCATGTTGCGTACAATCTTTTTTAATGTTTCTTGAGGTATTTAATGATGCCATAACCGCCGCCCCGGTGGCGCAGTGGTCTAAGCGATGGCCTCTGATCATTCGTCCGAACGTGGTCCGGGTTCGAATCCCGGTGAGGCATGGATGTTGTGTTTGTCTTACGGCACTGGTTCTCTCCCTTCCCTGGAACCAGTGACCCTAAATTAGGGACGGGCGACTGCTTATAGCCCATTGAGTTGCTCACGGTGGTCGTTAAACTTCCAATTAAAAAAAAAAAAAAATGCCATAACCGAATCACGGCCTCCATCATATTCCGTTTTTGTTTGACGTTTTTTTCGTGTGAAATTTCCTTTTCAGTTGCATCCATAAAGTTGTATAGGATTCAAATCCGGTGAATTATATGGCCACCATTAATGTTTTAACATTTTTCGGTGACAAAAAGGATTTAACGGACTTTGCTCAGTGACAAGGACAAGAGTCATCCTGAAAGATGAATTCTCTGATGCAGTGGCGCCCATATGAGCACTGAGGGGGGGGCTGTCAGACATTTTAATAAATGTACAAGATACTAAAATACACTAAAAATAATTGATACAATCAATCATTAATATTTTATTATTTTTAAAAATGCTTTAAAAAAAGGTTTCGTCTATTATAGTGTTAAATTTATCAAAAATTTGGCTATACCAACGGCTGGGGGGGCTCCCCGCTCCCCCTTATGGGCGCCCTTGCTCTGTTGCTGACGACAACATTTTAGACTAAAGAACCGCTTGATAGACTTTGGCGTTCACAGTCATGGGCGCCCATATACGGGGACAAGAGGGGCATTTGCCCTCCACTGGATATGTGACTATACCATTTCAGTGCTTGGGACAACACTAGTTTTAATTGCTAATTTTTCTGTTGAGCTGTGCTGTATGCAGTAAAAATAAGAAATAACACGAATTTATGGTAGAAAAAGTGGAAATTTAGAGCAAAAAGTAGTAATATCGAATTTTTGCATTGAATGTTAAAGCACAGCTTACATACATACCGTATCGAAAACCATGAAAGGCGGAGGAATGAAATATATAGTATCATTCTGTACAGTAGCCATTCACTGCTGGACAAAGATCTCCCAAAGTTTCTAGCATAGGACACAAATGTCCAAAAGGCGCAAGGATCATTTATTATTAATTAGAAATTTCCTTATTGTCCCAATAAGCTGTCAAATTTCATTGATCCGTCACTTTTAGGTAGCTTTTGGGTCGTCTGAGTTTCAATTTAATATATTTGGTGTCTGTTGGGAGGAGTAAGGGGTAGAAACCGTTTACGTAACAACAAGGAACAGTAGAAATCTGTTTGTGGGGTTTGTATATGCTGTTTGTAGTTACAATTTCTGTTTGCCCCCTCTTGAAAACTAAGCTGTGGGCACCCATGTTCATAGTGCTGTCAAAAAGCTTTAATGTCCCCACGCCATTTGCTGCAAAACATTCCCAGATCATCACACTTGTTGGTAACTTAACAGCCTTAAGTAGTACAGGAGGCATGAAGTGATTCAATGGAACTGCGGAAAACTCGACAAGAAATACTGCAACTCAGATTAATTTTTGTTTCATCACTAAAGAAAACTTTATTCCAGTGTTCTTCAGACCAATGCTGATGCTGTTTGGCCCGTGTAATACGTGCTTTCCGTTGTTTGTGGCAACATTAGCTTCTTAATTGGACGACATGATTCGATGACCATTTCGAGCAAGCCCCTTTTACGGTTCTACTAGTGGTTTTTATTCCATTGTCGTCTTTCTACTGTTTGGCAAAGTTTTCAGAGGAAGAAAATCTGTCATGCATACAGATACGATGAAGGTGATTACCTCTTTCTGTTGATATGCGTTTTCTTGTACATTCGCCTGTTTTACCACTTGGAGCTTCTCCCAATTCTGCCATTTTTCTTAACTGACGTCCAACTGTTGATTTATGTACACCGAGGATTTGCGCAATTTCAGTGTTTGTCTTCGCATATCCCTTCAAAGTCTTAAATTTAGTAGTCTTCCTAGGAGTAATATCTCCTCCCCCCATCTCCAAGAACTTTTAATAATGCGAAAGTACGAAATTCCTAGACCACTTTGGAAATCACAACTTTTCTCTGATCATTTTCAGTACGAGTAACCTTAGACCACTTTCTCTGTTCACGACCACCGTAAGCAACTCGGTGCGCTATAAGCAGTCGCCCGTTTCTAATTTAGGGCCACTGGTTCCAGGGAAGGGTGAGAGCCAAAGCCGTAAGACAAACACAACATCCATGCCTCACAGGGATACTTCGAACCCGGACCCATCTCGGACGAATGGTAAGAAGCCAGGACCCTGCCTCCACGCACTCTCTCTCTCTCTCTCTCTCTCTCTCTCTCTCTCTCTCTCTCTGTCTGTCTGTCTGTCTGTCTGTCTGTCTCTCTCACTCTCTCTCTCTCTCTCTCTCTCTCTCTCTCTCTCTCTCTCTCTCTCTCTCTCTCTCTCTCTCTCTCTCTTTCTCTCTCTCTCAAATATAGTAAATTAAAGGCGTAGAGCCTATTTTAGCTATGTTTAATCGAGACTTCTTCGGTATGAACCAGGCCCTCGGTTGGAAGGTGTGTAAACATACAAATGTCCTCGGTTTCCAACTTCTCTCCCCCCCCCCCCCACACACACACTGCGCCACCAGGACGGCGGTTGCTGGTTCCAACGAGAAAAATAAAACATAGAAATGTGTAACTCACGGTGTTAATTATTTAATTAGTTAGGACATAAAAGCGGGATCTTTACAACAATACGGCTACAGAGTAGAATAGTCTGTTTTTCTATACGTTTGCGCATTTTTTTAACATTATGTGAGGGAGAGTTTTCCTATGTTCATGCCTTTGTACGATGAAACAGTTTTTGCTGGACTCTTCCTGTTATGTGAAACAGTTTTATGATTTGTAAATATGTTTTTCTAGAATTGTTTTGCCTTTAACTGAGCACATTTAATTTAAACAGTTTAAGCATCAAGAGTATTTGATGAAAATGATGAAGTGGTTTAATAAGAATAAAGTTTTAATGGAAAGGAGTAATGAAATGTTGAAAATGCAGAATACTAATGAGCATACGGTTTCCCGTGAATCATTTTTAATATTCAATAAATTTAATGTTAAAATCTCAGCAACTTCTAAATCATCCTTGGTTAATAAGAAGGGATGTTATAGGATCGTGGTATTAAAAATGTTAAATAAATTTTCCCAGTTTGTGTGTGGGCGTTTATTGTTTTATATATCAGGTGCAAAAGAAATGCATAAAATACATAAGTAAGAGATTCGAATTACGGGAACTAAATGTACCATCACAGAGCGTACTTCAAAGCAGCGTAGTAGCTTACGAGGAGTATTCCAAGAAATGATGGAGCGGAATAAGGTGTTCTTGACTCTGAATTCGTGCTGCGGTGTATTTGATCGAGATTTATTACTAACAAGTAACTTCGGTGCTACGTCATTCACCGAAAATGACTGATTCGTCTAGGAAGGAGATACGCATATGTGTGTCATGGAAGTACGAACGTACGTGTTGCATCTGCGTCCACGTGTGAATAGCAGTTTTCGTCTTCGTCAAATAAAGGTTGTAGAATGATTTTGCAGCGATGATATAAAGGAGAATTCAGACGTTAAGTTCCGTTTCTTGTCGACAACAGCGATTGAACCAGAGGTAATGATTTGAAAAACGAATTTTCTTTTATGTGGTTAAAGTAGGATTCCCCCAAATTTTAACTAACTGGAAACAAATGGTTTCACTTCGTCAGGAAGTTTTCTCGTAGTAGTGCTAAATAACATTTTTTGTTGTTGTTTACTGCGGCAGAGGAAGAATTAACGTCCGGAAAATCTTCCTTTCTGTGAAACATTCCTGTTAACTTAATCTCAAAGTATACGGAATGAAATAATCGTAAATTTGATGTTGAAGTTCTTGTAGCACTAGTAAATCTTTAATATGGCATTGAGAATTTTTCTAAGACTATAAGAAAAATTAATTTATATAAGAAATAAATTTCTTTCAAGGTGAGAGCGTGAGAATTCCGTAAATAATGAGAATGCAGGTGTGTCGCATTATTTCTCTTGATTTACCACTTGTACAGTTTGTTAATTTTCAGCTCTTAGCATGTATTGATGTGCTGTATTTCCAATTTTGGAATTGTAAGGGAGTGGTAAGCCTCATCAAAGTGTTTCACTCTCGAGGAATTTCAAAAGCGAGGATTTCGGGGTTTATCCAGTGTTTGTAGCTATACATATTGTTTTGTGGTTTGCAATTCATGTGGAACAGACTGATGCAGATCCAAGGCTTAGGAATTCGTGGTTCGCCCTTGCAGAATTTGAGAATGGAGTAATGAATGTGAAAATTATCACTTTGTGTTGTAGTAAGATCCACATATAACATCTTCATAAATGGAGATTCCCAATCTGAAGTTCTCGTTTTCTGAATTCGGGCGAGTATTAGGCTAAGGCTTCCTTCTCCGTACATACATCTTTCCTTCGCAATAACGCATTTTCTTTCTCTCTTCACAATTTCACTTCAAAAATTTCCTGAATGATAACATTCAGTGCTGTAGTAATATAAAAGGTATTACGTGTCCTTCCTCTTCTTTAAAAAAAAAACAGTATAATATAACATATTTTTTTAAAATTAAAAAATTACAACCTTTGGATATTTCCTGATGATTATATTCAAATGCCACCTTCATACTGATTTTTCAGCCTTGCAGCCTTAAATGTGGAAGATTTATCAGTAGTGTGTTTGTATCAGTCTATTTCGCTGTAAGTCTACCAGTGTAGTCACACATTTCTTAAAAGTAGTCATATGCCCATCCCAGGTAGCACAGCCTTGCAATTTAACGTGGGTCCAGCACTGAACCACCGTCTTTTAGGATTAGAAGACGGTGGCTCAGTATTAGGCCTATGTTAAATTGCAAGGCTGTGCTGCCTGGGTATCTTAAGTTTCTGTCAGTCTCTCATTCATAGCAGCTTCCTCAGTAATCACTCGGTCTTTGCTCAATTGATCCAGCGTTCTTAGTGACCAATAAGTCTCTTATTCTTTACAATTCTTTAGTAGTCAGTTCGTCGCTCATATAATTTTTCTCAGTCACTACAGTTCCCTCAATTGTCAGTCACTCTCCCAATCTCTAGAATTTCTTCGAAATCACTCTCACACGCTGTACAGTTTCTTCAGTAGTCAGGCAGTCTTTTATCCACGACGATTTCCTTAACAGTTATTCAGTGTCTCACTCACATTCAATTTCCTGAGTATTCGGTCAGTCCCTTGCTCACAACAATTACATCAGTAGTCAATTTTTCATTCATACAGATTTCATTAGTAGCCAGTCAAGTTCTCATTCAATGCGGTTTCTCAGTCGTCAGTTAGTCTTTCAATCACTAGTCCTTAACAATTTTTCATCTCACTGACAACAACTACGCCAGTAGTAAGTTTTTCAATACAACTGCTCAGTCGTCAATCTTCTAAGTTGTCTCTGTTGTTAGTCAGACTCTCACTTAGAACAGTTTCCTTAAAAACTTGTTCTCTCTCTCGCAATCATTCCCAGTTTTCTCAGAAAACAATAGGATTTTCATTCTCTGTAATTTTCTCAGTAGCGTTCATTTCAGTTTTGTTAATGGTCAATCGTAAGTTTTTTTAGTAATCGGTTAGTCTCAGTCAACAATATTCTTTGTAGCTAGTCATTCACTAACTGTGATTTCAACGTCTGATGTCTAAAAGCGCAAGTACTCCTATAGCTCTTCTCTTCGAGGCGTGAACTAGAGTGGAAGTAAAAGCTGTATTTGTTGTCCGGGTCTATTCATTGGTTTTTCTGGAGTTTGTCAGTAATTCTAGGTTAATAGTGTAAAGAATAAAAATTGCAGTTTCCATGGCCTAGGCTAGATTCTTTGCTAAACAATGGATTTGGTGTTATTTCTTAGTAGTCGTGTATGTGTTGTGCCATGGTTTTTGCCCCATAAAACTCCAAAATTAACAAACAGAATAGGTATGATATAATGGCCTAAAATTTAAGAAAACAGAAGCGTGATAGATTTTTCTTGGTATGAAAACTTTCAAAATGGGAGAAAGAGAAACACAAATGCATTGGTGTCGTTTAGAATCGGAAACATAAGCTGCGAAATTTTTAAAAAGCGCTTTTACTCCCCCACATCATCAAAAAAAAAAAAAATAGAACTCCGCTGGGACATGACAACAGAATTAATCGCGTAGCTGTTAATGAAACCAGTCGACAAGAGTTTTGTTTTTTAATTTAACTGTTTTAGGAATAATGCAGAAGCGAAAATTAAACTTAATTTGCGTCGTTGAGTTTCTAGCTGAACATTTTCTGTTACCTTTCTCGACAAGTCATGTTATTTTCAGTAGCAACTATGTGTAAAGAAACTTAGAACTGTCTTTTTTAGGCTGGAGAGTATTTTTACTTTGAATCCCCTCGACGCTGAATAAATTCCATAAGATCTTTCCTGCCCCGGGATACTGTCTTCACATTGGGGGTGTCGCCTGCCAAAAAACCCTCTTATTTTTTTTTACTTTTTTTTGTTATTGCGGAGAGAGAAAAAAAAAGTTCGTTTTTTATTAACAACTTCTCCCTCCTGTGTCTCGAATTTTAGCTTCCACGCACACTGCTTCTGCAGAGCTGTCAACAATGGCTCCAACTGCTTTTTTTTTCATCACATTTCTGAAAACTCAGCTACAGAAACATGGGTTTTTCTTTTACATTCCCATTTATTGAATCCTTACTGATATGTTTTGCATCATTAAAAATAGTCGTAATGTTTTTCTTTTTTCATCAAATACAAGTACACTGTTACAAATTGTGTGGTAGGTTGCACCAAAAAATGGTACCACACCTGCTGCACCACTTTCTGAGAAAAGATAAATCATTGTGTGGTGCAACCAAAACCCGACAACATAGTTCAAGGTTGCACCACATCATGGTACAAGGTTATGTACACCGCATTATAGTGCAAGGTTGCACCATGTTGTTGATTTTGTTTGCACTACACAATGGTGTATCGTTTCTTAGAAAGTGGTGTAGCTGGTGCAGTACTACTTTTTCGTGCAACCTACCACAAAACTATTAACGGCGTGTTGTTAAGTTAAAAGGTAGTAACAGTAAAAGGACATTCAAAACAGTACATTTTTTCATACTAATAATTTCTTTCCACGGTTGAAATTGCTGCTGTTAATTTACGTTACTAATTTTGCTTCATTTTCCGGTAGAGACAAAAGAGATGTTTATATACAGATATTTGGCGAGTAACTACTAGCGGACAAATAATTCGTGCTAGATTTGTAGCTGCTGTCTCCGAGATTTGTTGTTTGTATGCAAAAGAACCGCGCGAGATAACAAACAGCTAAGTAGAAAAGAAATGTATGTATATAAAATCTTTGTATCTGATTTAAGACAAGGTTAAGCTATTAGAGAAAACCTTAAAGCATGCTTAACTGGAGGCTGAAAAAGGCTTCACATGATTTGAACAGTACTTAATCATCATGGAGGAATATAATCCAAATGCAGAAAGAAATTCACAAGTACATAACTTTGTAGACAGCTCGTATAATAGACTTTTATCAAGAGAAGAAGGCCAGTGTTCAACTTTCTCTTGGCAGATGTTTCTAGAAAGCTGGTAAGACACCATTAGCAAGTTGTGTCTCTCTGTCTATCTGTCTTTTTCTGTATTTCTCTCTCTCTCTCTCTCACTCAAGCGCATCGGAAAAGGTAAACTGAAATAACTAGCATTTGAAGGCGGCAAATTACTATCAAAACTTAAGCTGTATTGTTTTTATTTTGTAACCCAATCTACAGCTTTGTTTGGTGGGGACGAGTGAGTTTTGACGTTGGCTGTCACGATTCCTTAAATCCAGTAACTATAGTCAGATGGATGAAAGTTGAACGAAATCATAATGGTGACTGGTAACTCATGATAAGAGGTATTTCCATTGCTTCTTTGGCGGTTCGCTGCCGCAGCAGCAACCGCGGTAGCAGCGCGCGCCGTTTCGGTTCGGTTTGACCGATTGGTCGGTGTGTCGTCGGTTGTGGCTGTGCTCAGTCCTGAGCTTTATATATATATTCACAAACTGATGCATCAGCAGATGTAAGTATTTTTGTTAAAATAGAAGTGTATAAAAACCTATTTGTTTTTATTCTTGAATTCTATTTAAAGTACAAAATTTTATTTAGCCAATGCATTGTGCTTGTATTTTGATACGTAAATATCAAAATACAAGCGCTGGCTCTCTCCCTTCCCTGGAACCAGTGACCCTAAATTAGGGATGGGCGACTTGCTTGTAGCTAGCTCATTAAGATGCTCACGGTGGTCGTTAAACCCCCAAATAAAAGCAAAATCTGAAGAGCAGACAAAAGCTTTAACTAATGTGATTAGCGCAGCAAAACTAACGAACGCGATTCGAAAAGCGATGACGTGTTGTGGAATGGCTCAGTGGAATCCTCAGAGCACGTAGCCTTCCGCAAGCGCAAATAGTACAACCTTCGTAGCATCATATTTTCTGTTAAAATGCTGGTAAGTAAACAAAAAAAATTATGTATAACATTTTCATTTCTTTGTGGATACCTGACTTCGTACTGCGTTAAAAATTTTCTATTTTTAAAGCATTTTCGATACTTTTTGACCACCAGTTCTGATGACATAAAGTGGATTTTTAGAAATTAAACTGCCACAAAAACTGTTTTTAAGTGGTGTATTATCCACAGAACCGAAATTTATAACTTTTTAACAGACAATCCGCGGATTATACGCCGGCAATTAAGATATTTACTGAAAATTACGAAATTTCAAGCGAAGAAAAATTGGGCTTCAGTTTCTAATTTTTATGCGCCAGGGCGACCTGACGCCCGGTAATTTTCCAGCGGGCTAGGAGAATGAGGAACAAATGTTTTCTTTATTTTTATTTCGGGGGATACGTGAAATTCGGAAGAACATTAAAAACATAAAGTAAAGACTGGAGTCGCAGTTACTCAGAACTGAAGCAAAGTTCGCTTCTTGCTAAATCAAAACGAGATGTTATGCTGCTTAATAAAAAAATTAAAATTAACTGTCCATAAAAGTAGTTCCTGATGATCGTTGATTAGCGGATATTTGGAGAAAATTTCTATGTTCCTATTTTCATGTGTGAGTAAAATAGTCTCAGCACTTTCTTAACCGTTCAGTTTTTTTATTTAATTAAGTAGATTCCGTTTGCAAAGTTAATTTACAGATGCTTTGCAAACGAACTGTGTTTTAGTTTCTATACGAAGTCTTCAGTCACTTAATAATTATTTAAAAAAAAATTGTTTTATTTATTTTAACGCTTTGTCTTCGATTTTCGCACTAAACGCGTTATTTGTAGCAACCAGAGTTAAATCAAAATTGAACTTCGTCGTACCAGGATGAAGAAACGGGTTTCTTTTTTTCTTTCATGGAGAAATTACACATGTTAGTGAGTAAATTAATAAAAGTCTGGATAAAAGTTACCGGTGTTATTTCTTCAAAAATATCATAGTTTACAATTCTTCATAAAGCACGCCTACCCCTGGTGAAGCAGCTCTGAGGAATAAATTGTATCAGAAACACATACTATAAAACATGAACTATTTCTATGCGTAAGAAGCTTTTTCTTCCTCCTTCGTCAAACAAAACAAAGGAAGAGAAAGGAGTAATATCTCTGTAAACTCTTGCACTAAAGTTATTGCAGCAATGCTATTGTTGTGTGGGATCGCATTGTTTTCAAACTAACTTTCAGTAAAATTATCTCAACAATGGGATTTTGGTTTTGTAGCAGCAACGCATACAAAGCATCATCATCGTGCATGTTGTTTCTTCATAAAAAAAGAAAAAAAGAAAAGAAAAAACGGTGGCACGGAACTGGATTTTAATCAGATTCGAAATTTGCAGAGTTAACGGATATTTGTTTCTTCCTTATGTTTATCAAACTCCAAGGCTTTTTCCTTTGATTTCAAATTTAACCTAAAAAGTCGTCGGCTCGCACGTTTCAGCTCCATACTGATTCTTCTAAACAATAAGCTATGCCTTTTGTTTCCGTTTTAACTGCATTGCGAGCCATAATTTCATAATTTTATGTATTGGTTGAGACTAAAAATCTTTGTTTTGGTATTTTAATAAATTATGTGTTAAATTTAGGAATACTGACGATCACCATCATCATCATCTCTCTCTCTCTCTCACACACACACACAGACACAAAATAAAAATGGAGAAAAGACAGCTAACTCATTCCCTATATGAAATACCCATTAATATTTAGGTGCCTCAGACACGTTATATGTCAAGTTTAGTTTGCCCCCGTTGCCGACCAACTATTTTTTATCATTCCGCCGTGTCGTTCCATCGTTTTTCTGATCTTCTTGTTTTTTGATTTCGTGATTTATAATTTTTGACTTTTTTACACCGTTCTTTCTCTCTTCCATTTTGTGTGTGTAGCTGTTCCATTCGATTCTCCTTTATGAAATTCATTTGCCTGTGCTTTGTACTTCGCATGATTCTCTAATTTCTTCATTCTTTGATCTGTCAAATCTGATTTAAATACTTTCTGGGAGTTTGCATTTCTGCTATATATGTCTCTTTTTTTTTTTTTTTTTTTTTTTCAGTTTTAAACATCTGCGCTGTTATATCTTGCCTGGTAGGATTAACCGTCTATTGTATTCTTACTTTCTTTTCTGTATGTAGATGTTTGTTTTTCTATATTAGATTATTTAAGCATCTTGATGCTTTTCGTGTTGTCCTTGTTCGATGGCGTACCCCTTTGTTTGATTTTACGCTATTAATATTTGTTCCTAAACACTTGAAATCCGCCATTTACTCTGTTCCCGTATTTTCTAGTTCAGGTTTGCTGGTTCTTCCATGTATTTTGTTTCGGAATTTTTTTTTTTTTTTTTTGCTATGCTAATTTCTTAAAATTTTATGCTAGTTTAATTTTTTAAATGTAAATAATAGCCTCTTTGCAAATTAGGGAAGCTCTTGTCCCAATCCGTCTCCCGTCCACTTTAGTAAATGATCTTCTCGACGAGCCTCTTTTTTTTTTTTTTTTTCTCCTCGGTGCTTCATCCCCGTTCGCATACCCACTTTTACTACCCTTCCTGGCTTGCCAACGGAGTGGTGAAAGCGTCTCAACTCCTTCATCCCAATCTAACATGGAAATCCCTTCCCGAAATTTCCCCTCTACTTCAGGAACACCCGAAAATCGAGCCAACCTTATGCTCCTGCAATGCTCCATGCGCAGACTCTTTCCGACATCGGTGAACAGAACTGGACTTATTCATCGACCTTCAGCTCAGCTTCTCCTTCCATTTGTTATCTCCTTAAATGATCGTCAAATGCTGCCGCATGCCATAACCTCGTAATTACTATATTATCGTCACCTCGTCACGAATTTTAATTCTCCGATGCCAATTTCCCAGATCGCACCCTCAGATCTTGCTGCTCCCTGGATGAAAGCTCACAATTCTATCGCCTCCCTTAAAGCAATAGATGTTCACTGGCTACACTTGCATAGTCGCCTTCCGATGCCCATCACATTACATCGTTTTGGGAACCTTGCTGCAAGCCCAGACTGCTTCTACTGCTCAACGCCAGCCGACATCCGTCATACCTACTCAACTTGCCTGATATAACAGCCTCTTTTCTCTCTCATGTTCAGTCTCTCCAGCAAAGTCTGCCATTCGTCTCACACTGTTCACGACTATTTCTTTCTCCATAGCCAGCCTCCAACTACAGTCAGCCACAATAAAGTGTGTTTTTTGTTCTTCATTCAAGCAAAGTTTTCAATATATCTATTTCACCTAAATAATATCACCGCTAATCCTCCAGCATCCTACATTAATGCAAGACGCAAACTCTGTAAAATGTATAAACTATCTATATGTTCGATGCTTCAAACAGAACTCAATCAAGCACTTATATCAGGAAAAAGCTCTTATTTCGACAAGAAATGGACACCATTTATGAGCATTGGTTTCATGTCATTTTAAACAGGATTGTGTTTTCTAACTTCTTTTTTTTTTTCTCACCAGAACAATGTTTGTAAAAATCATCTTTCGCTTTACTGCTGTATTTTTTTTATTTGATGAACTTCCGAATTTTTAGAATTTCATAAACTTATATTTCATTTAAAAACTGTTTGAACTCTCGTATAATTTTCAAATTTGGAACTTTTCGATTTCTGCACGCCAATAGGCGTTAGTTATGTTTTGTTTATTGTTGTTGTATTGTGTTTTGTTATTTCTTTTTTTGTTTTGTTTCTTGGTTAATAAAGTAATGTTTGAACTTTTTGCAAATCATCTTGATTTTCTGCAATTAGTATCACATCATTTGCATAGCACAGTAACTGCAGAGTTTGTCCTACAATATTTATTCCTTTTTGTTAATGTTGGTCTTTTCTAATTCTATTATCACCATTCGTCACTGTATTTAATGTATAATGTCTGACCCTAGTTTGTATTCCAACTTTTACTTCTGGATAATTTGGACTGCTTTAAGCAGTATGTTTTGTTTCTTCATTGTGGTTATTTATCTACTATACGTTAAGGAAGAACCAATGGTGTTTTTTGATTGGATGGACCATAATTTTCTGTCATATTTACTCATACTGGTTTAATATGATAACTGCGTGTTTTTACATTTGTGTATAAGAAAAGAGAATATAATTATATGTAACGCGTATTGTCATTTATACGAGGGTAGTACCGAAAGTAATGCAAAACTGGGCATAACTTTTTTATTAACTGACAGAGGTCGTTCAAATTGTTCATGTTGGTGATTAACTCTTTATACAAAGGTACTACTCAACATAGTCTCCATCACAAGCGATGCATTTGCGCCATCGTTGAACTAAACTCTCGAATCCTCTTTGAAAAGGTTCAGGTGTGGACTGTTGTAATCACATCTTCACAGTCACTTTCATCTTGTCTGTGTTATCAAATCGTTGTTCCAGGAGACTGTCTTTCATTGGACCGAACAGGTGGAGGTCGGATGGCGCCAGATCTGGGCTGTACGGTGGATGGTGAACCACCGACCAGCCTAATTTGCTGATCACCTGATTTGTTGGCAAGATATGTGTGGGTTTGCATTAGTGTTGCATTCAGATAGTTTTTTCCGGGGGGGGGGGATTACGAATTTCGAGGGGGCTAAACTTGTTGACTAATTATATACATGTAATCACAATTTTGTTATTTATACATACATCATCATCATCATCATCATCATTGTCAACCATTATCATTCCACTGCTGGACGAAGGTCTCCACAAGTTTCCTCCACAACGGTCTGTCTTGTGCCAGTCTCCTCCATGTCACTCCCGCATACTTTCGAATTTCATCCACCCATCTTTCATGTGGTCTTCTTCTGGGTCTTTTCCTGTCCCTTGGAATCCAATCTAAAATTTCGGCTGTCCATCGATGGTCTGTCCTTCTGGCAGTATGTCCAGCCCATTGCCATTTCAGGGATTTAACTCTGATCATGATGTCTTCCACTCTTGTCATTTTTCGGATCCACGTGTTCCTCTTCTTATCTCTCCTGGTAACACCAAGCATGCACCTCTCCATGCTTTTTTGAGTTGTCTGCAGCATTTGTATGTCTCTTTTAGATAAGGTCCACGTCTCTGCACCATACGTAAGCACTGGAAGGATGCATTGATCAAACACTTTTCTTTTAAGACATAATGGCATATTGCTCTTGAAAATTATGCTGTTTCTTCCAAAAGCTCTCCAGGCAAGTTTTGTACGCCGATTAATTTCTTTATCAATGTGACCCTCACTTGATATCTGCTGTCCAAGATAAACGTACGTGTCTGTTATCTCCAGCTTTTCTCCATCAATCGATAAATCTTCATTTCTTGTAAAAGCATTGTACATCACTTTTGTCTTCTGAAAGTTCATTTTTAATCCCACTTCTTTACTCTTGTCAGCAAGTTCCTGGATCATACTCTGTAGTTCTGATGGGGTAGTTGCAAAAATGACTATGTCATCAGCAAAACGAAGGTGGGTTAGATAATCTCCATTAATCTTTATCCCTTTGTTTTCCCAGTTCAGTGATTGAAAGACATTTTCCAATGTGGCATTAAAGAGCTTCGGAGATATGGTGTCACCTTGTCTCACTCCTTTTCCAATTTTTATGTGTGTTGTATTTTCAAACAGCCGGATCTTTGCACTTTCATTTTCATAGATGTTATTAATAATATTAATGTATGCATCTTCAATACCGCAGGATTTCAGAGCCATTGCAACTGCTGATGGTTTCACCGAATCAAAGGCTTTTTCATAATCGATAAAAGCCATGCACAATGGAAGTTCATATTCCCTCGCTCTTTCAATTAGTTCTCTCAGTACGTGGATATGATCTATTGTGCTGTAGCCACTCCTGAATCCAGCTTGTTCTCTCGGTTGAGCCATGTCCAGTGTCACCTTCAAGCGGTGTGAAAGAACTTTAGTGAAGATTTTATAAACCACTGATAGGAGGCTGATAGGTCTGTAGTTCCTGAGATCCTCAATGTCACCTTTTTTATGTAGCAAGATCATTGTAGCGTTGTTCCAATCCTCAGGAATTTTCCCTTCATTAAGGCATCGAGTGAAAATTTGGGCGAGTACTGTTTCGATTTCTCCATTTGCTTCTTGTATGATGTCTACAGTAATTCCATCTTCTCCTGGAGCTTTTCCCCGCTTCATGTTCTTGATTGCATGTGCAACTTCTGCTGGAAGGACTGGAAGAACTCTGGTACTGGTACCTTTCATGATGTCTGGAGTACATGTATCATCCCTTTCATATAATTTGGAGTAGAAATCTTTCACTCTTGTCAAAATTTCGCCTCTATTTCTTGTTACAGAACCATCTTCTTTTCTCAGTGCCATAATCTGTTTTTTTTCCTTACTGAGATGTCCCTTTGCTATCTTTAGGCTTTGGTTGTTTTCAATTGCTTTCCTTACTAGTTCACAGTTGAATTTCCTTACGTCTTCAGTGATACTTTTTCGTACTGTCTTGCATAGCTCTATATATTCCACTTTGGAAGTCACATCTTCTTTAGTTGTCCTCATCACTCTTCTTTTTTGCATCAACATTTTGGTTTTTCCTGATAATTTGTTCACATGCAATTTGTTCTTAGACCCAGCTAATTTTGTTGCTGTTTCCATAAGAGCTTTGGTTACTTTTCTGTTAACTTCAGAAATATCCATTTCTTCCGATGTTAGGCCTTCTAAAGCAGAGAACGTGTTCTTCAGTTCCAATTTGAAGGTATTATGGTGTTTTTTAAGGTTGGTTATGTCAATACATTTTGTTTGTCTTATGAGCTTGCTACGTTCGAGTTTAGTGTTGAGGTGCATCTTACATCTCACCAATCTATGGTCACTGCCTGTGTTGAACTTGTTTAGCACACTGCAGTCTTCTATGACGAATTTTTTGTTACACATAATAAAATCAATTTCACTTGTCGTCCCATTTGGATGTCTCCATGTCCATTTCCTGTGTGGCTTTTTCTTGAAAAAGGAGTTCAAGATGAAAAACCCTTCTGCCTCTGCAAACTCTACGAGAGTATTTCCACGCTGGTTTCTGTTGCCGTGACCGAATGTACCTACTGAAGTTTCATTCTGTTGCCGTTGCCCTATTTTTGCATTGAAATCTCCCATAATTATCTTCAAGTGCTGCGTACCTTTATTATTTAGATGACGAATTTCCTCATAAAATTCTTCAATTTCTTCTTCAGCATGACTTGTGGTGGGTGCATAAGTTTGAATAATCTGAGCCTGGTATCTTCCCGAGAGTTGGATAACGAGTCGTGCAGCTCTGTCAGAGGAACTTTCAACTTCTACAACTTCATCCTTCAGTTTCTTGTTTATTATAAATCCAACACCACTAGTTCTGCCAGTATCTGTCCCACGATAGTAGAAGAGATGTCCACTTTTCAGTTCAATGGAGATCTTCTCCTTTTATCCTTACCTCACTTAGCCCGACGATGTCCCACTTGATCCTTTGTAGTTCCTCTTCCAATTCAAGAAGCCTTGAATCAGAAGATAGGGAGCGTCCGTTATATGTAGCCAAGGTCAGCATCAGATGGCAGCCTAGTCCGGTCCTCCGGGGATTGTTAGCACCCTCTGCCTTCATGTCGCACTGGCCGCTGCCTTGGCCAGGTACATTCCAGCTGCCGGAGACTGAGGGCCAAGATTTAAGTTGTGGAGTCATTTTGGGGGGTTTGGCCATAACTCACATATATTAATACATATAAAAATTTTAAAAAGAGTACAAAATTTTTCTTATGTTCTTATATCGCAAATGCAAAAATGTTATACCTTTGCTTTAATTCAGTAATGGACTACGGATTTCACCATTGAGTGGTGTAAAATATTGAGGACGCTTGTAAAAGGTAAGGCTGTGCTGAAGAAAATCCCCAAGACTAGGAGTGGTAAAAATGTCCTCGCCTTGCTACAATCGTATTTCTGATTATTAAGGAATCGTTACAGTGTTACCTGAAATCGTATGATGTAAGCCATTCCCCTGCGCTTTGGTTTGAAACCCTTTAGATTATTTAGATTAGCAAATAGTATTTTTAAAAACCAAAAACTAACTAACCCTTTCGATGCCAGTTTAAGGTGCCTCGATTTTTTGGGGGGTCACAGAGTGTAAACCACCACCGCCAGAAAAAAAAAACTTATTATGGAAACAATTTCTTATAATTTGCTATTGTTAAAAATTAGGAAGCAAATATTGTGTTGTATTGGTAGTACTAACGTCACGTTAGCTACTCAGGCTTAACCGTATACATGGAAATTCGGAATCCAGAAGACTGAAATAAAACTGAATGCCAGCTTCCAAAATATGCTGATGTATTGCACTGCGAACATCTCTACTGTGTGGAATTAGGTTTTTATAGTAGTGCATTTTAGTAGTCCGAGTTGCCAGTGCTTGAAAAATTGCCCCTTCAGCGAGCACTGTTTAATGTTTTGTTGAAGGATGATAGAAATTTCAAATTGAAGTTCATGTGGATGGTTTTTTTATTATAATATTTTCCCTCATTTTCTTATGTTTTTTAAATTGATTTCTCTAAATATTCAGGTATAAATGAACACAATTAGACAAAATATAAGAAGAGATCGCCCAAAAACCTACGGGGGGCATTCATAGATTTTCGGGGGGGGGGGCAAAGCACCCCCGAGAAGATGCCTGAATATAACACTGGTTTGCATTGTCATGGTGAATGTGGATCCTTTTGAGATTCTTGTTTGGTCTCTTCCTCCTTATGGCTTCTCTAAGCTTCTTGAGTGTCTCAATGTACCGCTCGCTGGTCACGGTACGGCCACGTTCCAGAAAATCAAGGAGAATGACACCCCTGTCATCCCGAAAAACAGTCACCATGACTTTCTGTTCTGATCGCTGGCTCTTGAACTTCTTAGGCCTTGGTGAAGAGGTGTGACGCCATTCCATGGATTGATTCTTTGTTTCCGGATCGTAAAGACACACCAACCTTTCATCCCCTGTCACCAGATAGCAAAAATCGTGTCTTCATTGGCTTCAAACGCTACCAGCAGATCAGAGCAGACTTTCACCCTTCTCTCCTTCAAATCGAGTGTAAACTGCCGAGGTACGCACTTTGCACACACTTTTCCATACCCTAAGTCTTCCACCATCTTTTGTATGGCATTTTGACCACAGTCCAGTTGTGCAACAAGCTCACGGATTGTGACTCGTCTGACCGCTTGAATCAGTTAATCCACTCGCTGACGATTCATGTCAGTGGTCGCAGATGATGGTCTCCCACTGCGTGGTTTGTCTTCAATGATGGTTTCCCTTCTTTAAACTTCTTCATCCATCTGTGCACATTGCTCTTGTCAATGGTGTCATCTCCGTAAACATTATGTAGCCTTCTGTGGATGTAGGACAGCCTGCACCTTTCCTTCGTTAAGAACTCAATGACGGCACGTTGCTTCTGCTTGGAATCCATTATTTACCTGCAATGAAGAAGAAGGGCTACTATAGAGGAAGAGTTACTCTACCAACATGAGCAATTTGAACGGACCTCTGTCAGTCAATAAAAAACTTATGCCCACTTTTGCATTACTTTCGGTACAACCCCGCACAAATTGCTATTTCATTAAACGACACTCGGTTGCACTAGTGGGACTGAAACGGTGGGAAGCGATCAGTGTATAACATGTCTTTAACCCTATGTTTATTTAATACTTTAGTAAAATTTCTGGTTTCTTAACGTGCTGCAGTGTTGTATATTACAGTTTAAGTCGAGAAGTGATTCTACTGCAAGCCAAATTTTAGAACAAATAAATAAAACTTCCTTCATAATCACTGGGAAAACATGAAAACATTTAACATTTTTCATTCGTTGTTATGTGAGTGGGACTATCTTTAATCTTACACGCACCTAACAAAGACTGTAGGGTGGTCCACTGCCTCAAACGGTTCTTCAATACTTTCCAAACGAAAGGAGCTGTTCTCCAACACCCTATATCGTGTGGATTATAAATATGGGTTAGGAATAACCTGACTGAAACTAAACGTGTTTTTACCCTTTGTAATTGATTTCAACGGAACAGGCTTTCAGTATAAGCATAATGTATCTAATAATAGGAAATTGTTTCTAGAAATAACGTTCATCAGAAGTGATGCTTAACCAGCTAAATCTTAATTGCTGAATATAAATCATTTTTTGCAATCCCGGAAATGTAATTAATAAGTTTCCACATATCTCGAAAAGTAAGTACCAAGAAGCGCGTTATTTTTTACGTCCTTTAGTGGCCTTGATGAAGCACCAAGAATGCATTTCTTAACCAAATAATAGCAATCTCGTAATCGTCAATTCACGAGAAATATTTTCGTCTTGCCATTTCTTTTTTCTTGTCATCTTGGTGGATATGGATGGCGTTGCAGCTTTTTTAAACTTCAGTTGGTCAGATTCCAGAATCTGCGTCACTGTTACGGGTAACAACACCATTTGTACATTTCCAGAGTTTCGTCAGAAGCTTTTCAGCCTTTTTTTTTTTTTTTTATCTTAAGATTGTAGGGCAGAGAAGTTTTTGGTTTTTTTTTCTTTTTGTACCTTCGTTAGCTGCTTCGAATTCTGACGGAAATAATGAAGTCCTCTCGTTTGACTGCTCCGAAACTTTGGCGAAGTTTCTCTCGTTAAGCAAACAGAGAGAAAACCCCATTCACGCCAGGAAGTTGATCTATCCATCTGCTCGTGAAGTCAACTCAGCTTTACCGGCTGCGCATTATCTGCAGAAACTAAATTCATGCTTTACAGTTGTTTGACGATTTTGGGATATCGCATTAAGAATAATTTTCAGAGTCGCGTGTTTTGAAATTGACCCCTTCCTGTATAGAATACATTAAAACCCATGCCATAACAAAAATAAGAAGGATGACAGCGACCTTTCGGTTGTAACGTGCACGCTTTTTTGACAAGTCTCAAACCTACCATGGTGGTTTTAAAGATTATAATCTCGGTTGTAGCAATCGAATACAAAAAGAATTTTAAAAATACTCTGTAAAAACTTTCCCGAAATTCACGAGCAATTTTCCGCGGTTCCTTTTGTGAATTAACGAAGCATATTTCTGATTCAACCCTTTCCGGGAAATAACGGGAAAAACCTGAATTTCATGGATTTTTCATACTTGAATGACAGAAATACTCTGGTTCATATTTCTCCGGTTAATAACGTAAAATTCTGAATTTACAGAAATCTTTCCGCGATTCCTTTCGTATATTAACGGAAAAATTATGTCTTATTTTTTCCGTATACATGTGATGGAAAATTTCCGGTAGTAGGAGCGGTTCGCGCGAATACTTTAAGTTGGATTAACTATTAAATTTAAATCGTCTGTCGCAGGACTTGTTTTTTAAGTTCCGTAGCGAGATCAGGTTCCGTAGCGAGATTTTAAGTTCCGTAGCGAGATCGGGTATTGTGGATAGCATATCGCATTATATTTAGGTTGTGGTAACGGATACCCCCCCCATGTGGTGCATCAGCTATTGTATATGCGTTACCGTAAGAAACCAGGTACTTAAAGTATTATAATTATCGTACGGGTGATTGTATGATGCCTGTTTATCGTTCTGTAGACCCTTAAGACAAAAGCTATTATAGCTAGCATGAGTAAATTTTATATTTAAAGATATTGTAAATGATACTATGAAGCAGTAAATTTCACTTTTTCTTAAACATAATTGAAAGTCATTGTCAGTTTACAAAATCTCTAGTTCCAAAACATTCTGTTGCTTCAAAAAATCATGATTAAAAAAATGTAATATGTGGTAAATCCTTGTATAGAAAAAATGGAATACCATAAAACCTATTCAGAAAAAATATAAGCACCTACAGGAAACAAAACTTAATTATTTTGAGAGGGGGTGATGGTAGTTTTTACTTATATGGCTGGAATGACCCCAAATGTGAAAAGTTTGAAATGAAGTAGGTGGTGATAATAATAATTTTCGCTGTAAGAGTAGAGTGACTAATTAACCCGCATTGATAGCGAAAAACATTTCATCATCACGCGATTCTAGGTCAGTCGGCAACGCACTTCGCTGGCATACAAGTAATACCGGGTTCTATTCCCACCTGCGACAAAGTTAAATGATTCTGTCACTTCGCACATCAGGAAAGAATCTCTGCTAAAAGGACTGAAAATGTTTTTGGGAAATTCCTGTATAAAAACAAAAAACCCGAAACCGACTTTTCCGAAAAAAATGAAAAATAAAAATGGAATAGGACAGAAAAAGAGGGGGTGGTGGGGCAACAGAAAATCTGTCAAAATTCTGATGTTAGAAACGGAAACTTTTTGAAGGAGAAATTTCGTTAAAAGTCGGAGTCTTACCTGCAACTTTGCTTCACGTTATTTTTAGGAATTTCCTTGAATTCACACCTTATTTTTGCAGTGTAGGAATTTGAGAACCGTAAGTATAATAACAAATGAAAATGTAATGTTACTATTCCTAGCAGGAAAATCAGAATACATGTAGGTTATATTGATCGGGGATGGAACTGACCCCAGTGCTTAAAGAAGTTTTCCAATCTCTCATGTAGAAGTCTAGATATCGGCGGACAAATCAGTCGAAATCTCTGCATTCTAAAGAGAAAAGCTGTACATCAGAAAAAACTGGAAAAGTTATAGGACATGTTATTCACGGCACGGCATTATAAATCATGGGCAAAGCAGACTTTTAGAAGAGCAGATGTGTTTCCAAACATTAATATACCGCTGCGACGACGCCCCGATGGCCGAATGGTCAGAGACGCTTGCATCTGGCTAATCATCCCAGTTAGGTCCTAGTTCGAGGCCCAAATGAATAATGTCGGATGCTTTTGTCCCACGGCACTGTCTCTGACCCTTCCCAGGAACCAGTGACCCCAAATTTGGAACGGGCTACACCTCATAGACCGAGGGAATACGAACTCCCGCTACATGTGTATGGCTTTTATTGATGCAGGGCCGCGGATGGCCTAGTGGTCAACGTTCGTGACTGTCACGGAGGAACTCCAGGTTCGATTCCGGGCAGGTACGAACGCTCGAACCGCTAAATATCCGCCGTGCGTCGGATGTGCACGTTAAGTTGTCGGACCCCGGGTTCTGGCGCCCCGGTAATAAATAAAGGCGTCTTCCTCCCCCTTTCTACCTCGTTTCCGTGTGACTTTCCTATCGTGCACTCTAGCCCAAATCTCCTAGTTTCCTATTTTTAAGGATTGTTTAAGACCTGGAGTCAGACATTCTCTTCCTAAAATCCTCTACATATGATCTGAATACTTGATTCAAAGCAGCCGTCAAAAATTTATGGCTATTTCTTTAACCAGTTTCATATGATTTCATGGTTTGTGCGCATCTTGAAAAAGTCCTGGAATTCCATTTTGTTCTGGAAATGTCCTAAAATTCTGTTACATGTCCTGGAATTTTATCCATTCCGGCCTTTTTGTCCCTGCACGATGTTTTGTAGTTGAAGATTTTTCTACTGACATAACTTATGTCTGACATTTTTCCTCCCCACCCCTGCAAAATACGGGGGGAGGGGGGGGCTGTTGGTTTTTTTGTCTGTTAGGAGGACTGAAGCTGCTTTATTAGCATCTTTTGGTGTTGTGCTTATGTTATCACTTTGTCTGTCCGACCGGGAAGACCATATCTCTACAATTATTAGTTCGATTTGTAAAATTCTCTTTGTATTGGGAAGCTTAAAATGTGAGAATGATGATCGATTTGTTCCGTTTTTTCCCCCGATGTACAACTTCGCCGCTAGGGGGCGCAAATAAAGATCGTATTAAAATGCATTTTATTTCATTCATTTGCCTCTAAATACCCAATTGAAAGAAATTATTTTTCCTTTCGATGACATTTATATTGAAAACTATTTTAGTTACAGCCCCTTTCTCAAATAATGCATAAATTTCCCGCTAGGGGCGTAACAGTAAATCACGATTTTTCCAATATATCAGCTTCTAACAGTCCGATTTGAAAAATCCTTTCTGCGTTGGATATAGCTCTTGAGGGGGAATGTTTTGCATATAATTCCTCATTTTTGGTAAAAAATGGTTTGGCGGCCAGGGGGGTAAGTTTTAATTTTTGCGTCTGATGTATTTGCAATAAAATCTGAGCTCGAAACTCGATTGAAAAATTTCCTCTGTATACCGATACCGCTCACCTCCAAAAATTTTTGGGAATACCTCCTGCTTAAATAGTGCATAATTTTTCCACCAGGGTGCGTACACGTATATCTTATTTTTTGTCCATATCTCTGTTTCTCATAGACCGATTTAAAAAATTCATTCTTTGTTGGAGAACATTTTTGGTGAAAAATGTTTTTCATATAATTTCAAATATTTCTTAACGCACAAGTGTGCTAATAGAGGGCGTAAGTTCACGTTTCCGTTTACAGCAATATCTATGGGACTAAAAACCCAACTGAAAAATATTCTCTTTCGACCAGATACTACTAACTATGAAAACTCCTTGTGTGTATTTCCTTCCCAAAATAATGCACAATTTCGCCGCAAGGGAGCGCCAATATTTGATCTTTTTATCTCAATATCTGTACTTCTAAATGTCCGATTTAAAAAATTATTTTAACAACAGGTACCATTTACCTTATGGAATACTTAAGGTTTATATTTGAAATGTAAACAAATTATCAGGAAAAACCAAAATGTTGATGCAAAAAGAAGAGAGATGAGGACAACTAAAGAAGATGTGACTTCCAAAGTGGAATATATAGAGCTATGCAAGACAGCACGAAAAAGTATCACTGAAGACGTAAGGAAATTCAACTGTGAGCTAGTGAGGAAAGCAATTGAAAACAAACAAAGCCTAAAGATAGCAAAGGGACATCTCAGTAAGGGAAGAAAACAGATTATGGCTCTGAGAAAAGAAGATGGTTCTATAACAAGAAATAGAGGCGAAATTTTAACAAGAGTGAAAGATTTCTACTCCAAATTATATGAAAGGGATGATACATGTACTCCAGACATCATGAAAGGTACCAGAGTTCTTCCAGTCCTCCCAGCAGAAGTTGCTCATGCAATCAAGAACATGAAGCGGGGGAAAGCTCCAGGAGAAGATGGAATTACTATAGACATCATACAAGAAGCAAGTGGAGAAATTGAAACAGTACTCGCCCAAATTTTCACTCGATGCCTTAATGAAGGGAAGATTCCTGAGGATTGGAACAATGCTACAATGATCCTGCTACATAAAAAAGGTGACATTGAGGATCTCAGGAACTACAGACCTATCAGCCTCCTATCAGTGGTTTATAAAATCTTCACTAAAGTTCTTTCACACCGCTTGAAGGTAACACTGGACATGGCTCAACCGAGAGAACAAGCTGGATTCAGGAGTGGCTACAGCACAATAGATCATATCCACGTACTGAGAGAACTAATTGAAAGAGCGAGGGAATATGAACTTCCATTGTGCATGGCTTTTATCGATTATGAAAAAGCCTTTGATTCGGTGAAACCATCAGCAGTTACCACGGCTCTGAAATCCTGCGGTATTGAAGATGCATACATTAATATTATTAATAACATCTATGAAAATGCAAGTGCAAAGATTCGGCTGTTTGAAAATACAACACACATAAAAATTGGAAAGGGAGTGAGACAAGGTGACACCATATCTCCGAAGCTCTTTAATGCCACATTGGAGGGTGTTTTTCAGTCACTGAGCTGGGAAAACAAGGGGATAAAGATTAATGGAGATTATCTAACCCACCTTCGTTTTGCTGATGACGTAGTCATTTTTGCAACTACCCCATCAGAGCTGCAGAGTATGATCCAGGAACTTGCTGACAAGAGTAAAGAAGTGGGATTAAAAATGAACTTTCAGAAGACAAAAGTGATGTTCAATGCTTTTACAAGAAATGAAGATTTATCGATTGATGGAGAAAAACTGGAGATAACAGATACGTATGTTTATCTTGGACAGCAGATATCAAGTGAGGGTCACATTGATGAAGAAATTAATCGGCGTACAAAACTTGCCTGGAGAGCTTTTGGAAGAAACAGCATAATTTTCAAGAGCAATATGCCATTATGTCTTAAAAGAAAAGTGTTTGATCAATGCATCCTTCCAGTGCTTACGTATGGTGCAGAGACGTGGACCTTAACTAAAAGAGACATACAAAGGCTGCAGGCAACTCAAAGAAGCATGGAGAGGTGCATGCTTGGTATAACCAGGAGAGATAAGAAGAGGAACTCATGGATCCGAAAAATGACGAGAGTGGAAGACATCATGATCAGAGTTAAATCCCTGAAATGGCAATGGGCTGGACATACTGCCAGAAGGACAGACCATAGATGGACAGCTGAAATTTTAGATTGGATTCCAAGGGACAGGAAAAGACCCAGAAAAAGACCACATGGGAGATGGGTGGATGAAATTCGTAAATATGCGGGAGTGACATGGAGGAGATTGGCACAAGACAGACCGTTGTGGAGGAAACTTGGGGAGACCTTCGTCCAGCAGTGGATTGATAATGGTTGACAATGATGATGATGATGATGATGATGATATTTGAAAAGGTTTGTGGTTCACAATCCTGCCGCTAGGTGGTGTTTATGAGTTTGCTGCCTATCTCTGCCTCTAAAAACTCTATTGAGAAATTTCTTTTTTTACTCTATGCCATTCGCTATAATAAAGATGGAGAGTGGATAAGATTTCTGTCTTATTGAGAAGATCCTCTTCAAATAATGTGTACAACTTTTTTCCTAGGGGTTGTAAAGGTCAAAACGTTTTTCTTGCTATCTCTGCTTCTGGGAGATATATTTGAAAAGTTTTTCCTTAGCATAGCTTTGCTATAAGGAATACTTTTAGCCTGCTTCAACTTTTCCATTGAGCAAAATTCTTCCGCTAAAAGGCATACAGTTATATCATGTTTCCTTCTCTATCTCTTCTTGTAACTGTTTGATTTGATAATCTTTTTGTCTCTGATACCTTCCTTCTGCTATGGGAAACGTTTTTTGCGCCATTCGTTAATTTTCGTAGCATGCTTAGCCACTGGTGGAAGTAAGTAGCTGATTTTTTTTTTTTTTTTTTTTTTGTGGGTTATTTTGAGTTTTACTGAAATTTGCTAATGAATGAATGCTTTATATAAAAATTTGCCATAAAATTAAATTGATTTCTAATATCAGAAACTTAAATCTAGTTGTTTCTTAGTATTTTCTGAGCAAACTAATCACTTTGCATATTCTATAATTAGTTTTCTAATCATGCCCAGTTAAATTGCCTTGATCACTTATGAATGCAGTTGTACACAGCCCTTGGATTTAAGGTTTCCCCGTTATTCTCTTTCATTTCATGGTGGAAATTTTTGTGCATACTTTGTTTGCTGACGAGTACAAATTTAAAACTTAGCTACAGCATCAATATTATATTGAAAATTCGTTCCCTAAATAAAATGTAACACAACTTGCTCCCGTGATTATGTGTTTAAGAAATAACAATCCCTTTGGCCCTTTGAAAAAGTTCCAAATATTTCATCTTTCCTTCACCCTTAAATTTCCAATGTAAGCATTATTTCAAAATAATTAAATATAAATAGTATTTTATGTATTGATTGTGTGGTATATGAAAGCATTTTAAGAGTAATGTCACATAGCTATGCATTTTTGAGTTTTATGGGTTTTTTTTTTATATTCTGTAATTAGCTTCAATAATTAAACTCAAGCCAAAGTAGAAAAATAAAAGTTTCTCAAAATCAGTGTACTATAGTATACAAAAGATTAGTAGATATTAAACCTGGTCACATTTTCGACAGTTTTGGTATTTCAGTATTTATCTGCGTGTGATTTCTAAGTTTCTGATTAGTTGCAGCGGACATTTTTAACATTCTGCATTAAGTTTGCCCAAGCATGTAAGAAGTTGTTTGTTGTAGGTTACAGGTTGAACAGACATATGGTTTCATTATATTTTAAGTAAGAGCGTTTGGATCGTATGTCCTGGAAAAAAATCCATAAGTCCTGGAATTTTGTGATTGAAAAAGCGTATGAACCATATATGAATTTCCCGCAAAATTTTTGAAAAATCCTTCTGCTGAGGCTGGAGGCCCTCTTAGCCGTGAGCCCCCCACCCCCAGCAATGCGGGAGCTATCAGTATGCCCGTGTGTCGCATGTCATCAGATTCCACTCCACTCTCCACTAACAATTCCCTGCCAATAGAGTGAAATCGTGTCTCGTAAAACCAGCTTTTCCAATGCCATTTTACTCGTATGGTAACAGTCCTGTGATTGCCTCTTAAAATGTACTGAACACGGAAATCTTTTTTTAAAAGAAAGGTGGGAGATCATACTAAATAACGAATTAAAGAGCAAAATATTCATTACACTCTAAACAAATCTGACAGAAATAACACTCCTATCTCTGAGCTCAGTTGTAATGTAGTGTTAAGGAATATTACTTTCAAAATGATTTTTAGTTAGCCTGCATTTGAACTAGTCAATTAATAGTTGTCGATGAAATACTTCGAGTTCGGGCCAAAACATGCTCCTAAAACCCAGAACAGCGAACTCATACCTCACTCCATGACTTTTCTTATTTAAAAAACAAAACCAAAAGAAGAAACGAAAATAGCCATTTTGAAGGCCCTCCAGTATCGCGGGTCCCCTCGCCAGGGCTTCCCTGTAAATATGGGTACATAAAAATAATTTCATAACGAATTTGTTTTTGCGCACATAATTTTTTATGTATAACATCTACTGATATTTGAGTTCGAGATTTATACTTTGAACTCTAATTTTTCGCGTTACTGCTGTATTTACAAAAAAAAAAAAAAGTCCGATTAACTGGATACCCCGTTGTTCCAATTGATCCGGATAACTGGCGTTCTACTGTATGCATGTACACAGTCGTATCAGAATAATATGACCACCTACCTAATAATAAGAGTAGCCACCCTTGGCCCTGATGACAGCGGCGAGACGGCGTGGCATGGACGCAATGAGGCCCTGGAAAGTTGCCCGAGGCACATGTGCCCATTCGGACTGCAGCAGAGCACGGAGGTTCCGGAGATGACATGGTTGTGGGTTGGCACGTCGAACCTGTCGATCCATATAGTCCCACAAATGCTCCATGGGACTGAGATCGGGCGACTTCGCCGGTGAAGGGAGAACGGAGACTTCGCTGTCGTGTTCCTGAAACCAGTCACGCACCACCTTAGCGACGTGGCACTACGCATTGTCCTGTTGGTAGACACCATCACCACCAGGGTAAACGTCCAACATGAAGGGATGCTTGTGGTCAGCAAGGATGGACATGTAGCCATTGGCGTTCAAGGACCCATCCAGTGGTACCAACGGTCCCAGGTCATACCAGGGAAACATCACCCAGACATGCACACTGCCATCGCCGGCCTGTACTTGACCGACAAGCGTGTCCGGGTGTTGGTTCTCGTGTGTCTGACGCCGTATCCGCCACCACCCGTCACTTCTGTGGAGTAGAAACCTCGATTCGTCGGAGAAGGCAACCTTTTTTCACTGTCCAATAACAGTAGTCCCATGCGAACTGCTGGCATTGTTGCCGCCGATGGACCTGGGTTAACATGAGCGTCTTGACGCAACGTCGATTCCGGAGACCCATGCGTAATAAGTTTCGCTCTACTGTTATCGAGGACACGTACCTGGGTGCCCCAGCGTTCATTTGTGTGGTCAGTTGCTGCAGTGTTGCGCGTCGATTGCCTTTACCAGTCGACGGAGGCGACGTTCTCCTTTGGGGTTGATGGCCTTTGGGGCTGCACAGTTATGACGTCGGGAGTACTCGTGTGCCAGCGGTCCATTCTTGGTACACCATTACTACAGCATCTCGCGAACGGTCGACGAAGTCTGCTGTTTCTGAGATGCTTCCACCCTTGGCGCGGTAGCCAATGGTCATTCCTTTTTGAACGTCCATCAAATTACTACCTCTGCCCATTGTGCTCACGTCGCGCACTATGGCTCATCTGTCCTGGCCGGCTGGTTATATCTCCGTGTTGTCGACCTTGTCACGTGCATTCTGTGAAGCGCCTGGGCGGGTACACTGTGATTCCGGGGGTGGTCATATTATTCTGATAAGACCGTGTACTGTCGGGTATTGAAGATGGACAATTTTCCTGCTAGATGAGGCGCGGTGTGTATAAATATATACACGGTTTTCGTGATTATTTAAATAAACTTAAATTGACAATCGTATTATACAGTTCGTCCAACATAATTTCTCATAAATGTTGGCTTTGGAAAATGAAAGTCATGTTTTAGCTTGCAAATTGGATTGATAAATAGGCCTATTATAGCTTATAAAAATCCTGCTGTCCCACAGCTTTCACCAAGTTGTTACGTAAATCTTTTTCTGGCACTAAATAATACGCTGCGTGAATGAATAATTTACACGTCAGGTTTCTACGTATATCAAAGGCTGGTAAGCATTAGTCATTCAACTGTGGAAAGTCAGTACAATACGCATAACTTTAATAAATGCGATACAGAAATTTCAGGAGTTTGCAGTATAAACACAAGACACTTTTGATATCTAACCGCAGCCAAACACAAGTATCTGTGAATGAACAGTAAACATTACGCCGACATTACTAGCAACAGCCACCCAAAATGGGCTGTTTTCGTTTTACCAAATACAACTCGCGTCACCGGGCCAAGTCCTTATTTCTTTAAATGATATTTTGTTTTCTAAAATTAGGCATCGTAACAATATTAGTAATCATTGTCAGAGAAAACTCTTTTATATTTTATCATTTAAATACTTTACACACGCACACACATACACATATCATCATCATCATTGTCAACCATTATCAATCCACTGCTGGACGAAGGTCTCCCCAAGTTTCATCCACAACGGTCTGTCTTGTGCCAGTCTCCTCCATGTCACTCCCGCATACTTTCGAATTTCATCCACCCATCTTTCATGTGGTCTTCTTCTGGGTCTTTTCCTGTCCCTTGGAATCCAATCTAAAATTTCGGCTGTCCATCGATGGTCTGTTCTTCTGGCAGTATGTCCAGCCCATTGCCATTTCAGGGATTTAACTCTGATCATGATGTCTTCCACTCTTGTCATTTTTCGGATCCACGTGCTCCTCTTCTTATCTCTCCTGGTTATACCAAGCATGCACCTCTCCATGATTCTTTGAGTTGTCTGCAGCCTTTGTATGTCTCTTTTAGTTAAGGTCCACGTCTCTGCACCATACGTAAGCACTGGAAGGATGCATTGATCAAACACTTTTCTTTTAAGACATAATGGCATATTGCTCTTGAAAATTATGCTGTTTCTTCCAAAAGCTCTCCAGGCAAGTTTTGTATGCCGATTAATTTCTTCACCAATGTGACCCTCACTTGATATCTGCTGTCCAAGATAAACGTACGTGTCTGTTATCTCCAGCTTTTCTCCATCAATCAATAAATCTTCATTTCTTGTAAAAGCATTGAACATCACTTTTGTCTTCTGAAAGTTCATTTTTAATCCCACTTCTTTACTCTTGTCAGCAAGTTCCTGCATCATACTCTGTAGCTCTGATGGGGTAGTTGCAAAAATGACTATGTCATCAGCAAAACGAAGGTGGGTTAGATAATCTCCATTAATCTTTATCCCTTTGTTTTCCCAGTTCAGTGATTGAAAGACATTGTGGCATTAAAGAGCTTCGGAGATATGGTGTCACCTTGTCTCACTCCTTTTCCAATTTTTATGTGTGTTGTATTTTCAAATAGCAGAATCTTTGCACTTGCATTTTCATAGATGTTATTAATAATATTAATGTATGCATCTTCAATACCGCAGGATTTCAGAGCCATTGCAACTGCTGATGGTTTCACCGAATCAAGGGCTTTTTCATAATCGATAAAAGCCATGCACAATGGAAGTTCATATTCCCTCGCTCTTTCAATTAGTTCTCTCAGCACATGGATATGATCTATTGTGCTGTAGCCACTCCTGAATCCAGCTTGTTCTCTCGGTTGAGCCATGTCCAGTGTTACCTTCAAGCAGTGTGAAAGAACTTTAGTGAAGATTTTATAAACCACTGATAGGAGGCTGATAGGTCTGTAGTTCCTGAAATCCTCAATGTCACCTTTTTTATGTAGCAAGATCATTGTAGCGTTGTTCCAATCCTCAGGAATTTCCCCTTCATTAAGGCATCGAGTGAAAATTTGGGCGAGTACTGTTTCGATTTCTCCACTTGCTTCTTGTATGATGCCTACAGTAATTCCATCTTCTCCTGGAGCTTTTCCCCGCTTCATGTTCTTGATTGCATGTGCAACTTCTGCTGGAAGGACTGGAAGAACTCTGGTACCTTTCATGATGCCTGGAGTACATGTATCATCCCTTTCATATAATTTGGAGTAGAAATCTTTCACTCTTGTCAAAATTTCTCCTCTATTTCTTGTTACAGAACCATCTTCTTTTCTCAGTGCCATAATCTGTTTTTTTCCCTTACTGCGATGTCCCTTTGCTATCTTTAGGCTTTGGTTGTTTTCAATTGCTTTCCTTACTAGTTCACAGTTGAATTTCCTTACGTCTTCAGTGATACTTTTTCGTACTGTCTTGCATAGCTCTATATATTCCACTTTGGAAGTCACATCTTCTTTAGTTGTCCTCATCTCTCTTCTTTTTTGCATCAACATTTTGGTTTTTCTTGATAATTTGTTCACATGCAATTTGTTCTTAGACCCAGCTAATTTTGTTGCTGTTTCCATAAGAGCTTTGGTTACTTTTCTGTTAACTTCAGAAATATCCACTTCTTCCGATGTTAGGCCTTCTAAAGCAGAGAATCTGTTCTTCAGTTCCAATTTGAAGGTATTATGGTGTTTTTTAAGGTTGGTTATGTCAATACATTTTGTTTGTCTTATGAGCTTGCTACGTTCGAGTTTAGTGTTGAGGCGCATCTTACATCTCACCAATCTATGGTCACTGCCTGTGTTGAACTTGTTTAGCACACTGCAGTCTTCTATGACGAATTTTTTGTTACACATAATAAAATCAATTTCACTTGTCGTCCCATTTGGATGTCTCCATGTCCATTTCCTATGTGGCTTTTTCTTGAAAAAGGAGTTCAAGATGAAAAACCCTTCTGCCTCTGCAAACTCTACGAGAGTATTTCCACGCTGGTTTCTGTTGCCGTGACCGAATTTACCTACTGAAGTTTCATTCTGTTGCCGTTGCCCTATTTTTGCATTGAAATCTCCCATAATTATTTTCAAGTGCTGCTTACCTTTATTATTTAGATCACGAATTTCCTCATAAAATTCTTCAATTTCTTCTTCAGCATGACTTGTGGTGGGTGCATAAGTTTGAATAATCTGAGCCTGGTATCTTCTCGAGAGTTGGATAACGAGTCGTGCAGCTCTGTCAGAGGAACTTTCAACTTCTACAACTTAATCCTTCAGTTTCTTGTTTATTATAAATCCAACACCACTAGTTCTGCCAGTATCTGTCCCACGATAGTAGAAGAGATGTCCACTTTTCAGTTCAATGAGATCTTCTCCTTTTCTCCTTACCTCACTTAGCCCGACGATGTCCCACTTGATCCTTTGTAGTTCCTCTTCCAATTCAAGAAGCCTTGAATCAGAAGATAGGGAGCGTCCGTTATACGTAGCCAAGGTCAGCATCAGATGGCAGCCTAGTCCGGTCCTCCGGGGATTCTTAGCACCCTCTGCCTTCATGTCGCACTGGCCGCTGCCTTGGCCAGGTACATTCCAGCTGCCGGAGACTGAGGGCCAAGATTTAAGTTGTGGAGTCATTTTGGAGGGGTTTGGCCATAACTCACCACGCTGGCCAAGCGGGTTTGTGAGCGTGGGATAGCATTTCCTCTAATCCCGATGGTATAGTTATACCACTATTGGCGGTATATATATACACTGCCGGACAATTGCTAAGGACGGATGACAATAGCAACGATAGCAACCATAAAATGGAAGGCAGGAAAATGTGGAAATTAGCATAAGTGCGGGATACAGTAAGACGTGTTGTGCGTATACAAATTTTGGATTGCCGAACTTGTTCGTGACGTCATAGCGCTGATAAGAGATATAAAGGATTTGACGCGTATTGACCGTTGTTGTTCAAACGCAAAGTTGAAAGGGAAAGAATCAATTGACGAACTTGCAATTTTCAGTATGTCTTCCCGACATCACCTAGATGATTTTACGCGTGGCAGTATTATTGGCAAGATTGAAGAAGGGCGAAAAATAACAGATGTTGCCAGGGAGTTCGACGTCAGCCACAGTGTGGTTTCAAGGCTTTGGAAATCATTTCAAACAAATGGAGAGTGTAACAAACGTCACGGGGGAGGTCGTGTTCGCAGTACGACACCTGCAGAAGATCGGAACATAGTGCTATCAACAAACAGACACCGGCGCAGCACATCTAGGGAGGTAGCAAATCAGTTTATGGCTGCTACTGGCAAGCGGATCTCCCGAAAAACTGTCGCCAGACGTTTGCATGAAGGAGGACTATACGCCAGACGTTTGCATGAAGGAGGACTATACGCCAGCCGTCCTGTTGTGTGCATCCCATTGTCCAGACGTCACCGTACCGCCCGTTTGCAATGGTGCCATCAGCATCGCAATTCGACTGATAACGACTTGTCTGCTGTCCTCTTCTCAGATGAGAGTAGATACAGTCTATCGTCTGATTGTCGACGACAACTGATCTGGCGTGATAGTGGTGCTGCATATTGTCCAGCAAACATACAGGAAAGGGACCGATATCCGACATGTAGTGTCATGGTATGGGCTGGCATCATGATCAATGGCCTTATGCCCTCTATGTGCTTCCAACTGGGACTACGGCTGGCCAACGATACATTAATTATGTTCTGCTACCTCATGTTCGCATGTTCCGTGGTGCTGTCGGTGATAGATTCATTTTCATGGACGACAACGCAACATGTCATCGAACAGTCGCTGTCCAGGAGTGTCTAGATAGAGAGGATATTCAACGCCTCGTATGGCCAGCACGTTCTCTAGATCTGAATCCCATTGAAAATGTGTGGGATGCTTTGGGGAGGAGTCTTGCTGGTCGCCAATGCCCTCCAATAAACAAGGACACCCTCATCCGTGCACTGACAGAGGAATGGAATAAATTACCTCAACAGCTGCTTGATAATGTTGTGCAAAGCATGACACGACGTGTGGAATCTTGCATCGCCCTCCATGGTGGCCATATCCCGTATTGACATCTTACGCCGGAACGCCTGCGGACGGTAATTGCATTTTTTCACGTTTACGTATTCTGCACAAAATGGCCTGTTTGTGCCTTGAACACGTTCCAAAGCCTTCTGGATTTCAGAGCACAATACATTGTCTTTCTTGTAATGTCCTGGCATTCTGAAATTATTTTATTTCACTTGGCATCCAACCACACTTACTTTTTTATGCGCTATATAGCCGTTTATGATCAGTCCTTAGCAATTGTCCAGCAGTGTATTATATCAGTGGCGTATATTCGAGCGTATCTATAGGCTAGTTGCGAAGCCCGGAGAATGCACAAATAAAAGTTAACTAAATACTAAATATACACAAATAAAAGTCAATTATCAACGGTATTAAGATATGTCAATGCTTTCGGTGCGAAAAACAACACGAGCGAATTCGCTTCTTTCGTTTATGAGAATCAGTCTGGCGAGCGATGATCAACGGCATCAACGTAACGCAAGTAGGTTTTCGAGAGACTTCGCTGTTCTGATGCGAAGAGCTTCAATACTATCTTCTGCTAGCGTTTCCATGACAACATAAATGAACTACCGAGCTCGTGAGTGACAATTGCTTTGGCCAAGGGTTCGCTCCGAAAAACGAAGACTTCGGACTACCTCAGTCCCTCCATGCTTCCAGCGCGTGTTTCGCAAGAGTTGTTTCAGTTTGTGTGAAGTGTCAATGAATCAAAATCAGTGATATTATATCTTAAATTCGTAGCTTTGTTGGATTCGAACTGTTTTGATAAATTTTGTGAAAGCTTCCCTGAACATCTACTATCAGAGCTTAAAGAACCCAATGCTTCAAATTTTGATACAGCTCAATTAAAAAATGAACTGAAGCTGTTTAATTCCCTTGATGAATACAAAACAAATCAGTAAGAGACATTACTTGTTACATAAAGTTGAATAATTGGGCATGATGTTTATTGAGGTGTACAAATTAGCAGATCAATATTAAACTGTTCATCAACAACTGCAAACTGCCGAAAGAAGTTTTTCTGTATTAAAAAGAATCAAGATATATCTTAGAGCCACACAAGGACATGCACATTCGAGCAACTTGGCTGGTTTGTTAATAGAAAAAAACATTTTTTTAAATATGAAAAAGTACTCGGAAGAAACATTTTTGTGAAAACGTAACACTCAAGTTCACACAAAAGGAAAGAAGAATGGAGTTCGTGTACAAATAAGTGTTCAAATCCTAATCCTCATAATTATTTGGTATCATGGTAGCAATAGCATGTACCTAAAATTTAGAAAAAAAATGTTACTTCCATTTCTTAACAATTAAAAAATAAACTTCACAATTTTTTAAAAACAGTACTGTGTGTGTGGGGGGGGGGGGGACGGCCCAGGTCTCGGACCTAAGATACGCCTCTGATATATGTGTGTGTGTGTGTGTGTGTGTGTGTGTGTGTGTGTGTGTGTGTATAAAACATATGTAACCAGTCAGGGTTAAGGTAGGTCTATTTTGAATGATTAGATTTGTTACTTAAATTGATTTTAAAGTTTATTTCCTGACAGGTAGGGAGTGATGGATATCCAGTTATTTCTTATTCGGTCGGGGTTGCTAAATTAGGACATCCGCATGAAACCTGTCGGAGGCTCAGCCGTCACTTGCTGATTGTATATATATATATATATATATATGTATTGCGTTTGCAAAGATATTAAGATATTTTCTTTTTGTTTCCGCCTCATCACTCTGGTATTTAATAGAAATACGAGGGCCGTTAAACATTTAAAATAACCGGACAAGTCTGTCGTACAGCTCCGCCACTGAACGCGATTTTTTTTTTTTACCTAATAAAACGCTTGTGGACCAAGCTTAACACACACACACACACTTGCTGATTGTAGTTTCTCTCGTAGATCAATAAAGCACTAGCAGTTTTTTGTGTAACGCCTTCCATGTAAGTCTGTTGCTATGTGATGCGCATCTGCTCTTCGTAACCCAAATTCCCCAGTCATATGTCACAATTACGTGGTCTTTATACGTCCGTGAACTCAAAAAATGTGTGGGTAACGATATCGTAGAATTCTAAGTGATTTAACAGATTATTTATTTTGCCCATCTTCTCGCATGCAGAGTACATTTTTTTTTCCTAGATTTTCTTTAGAATGAGCATCGCTTCCTATTATTTTCTTTCACCTGAATGAATCCGAAGCTGCCGTAAATAGAAACCACCTTTTTAAATAAAAGAGCTTTCAGGTACGAGAGAGGAAATGGTTGTAAAATCGCCGCCTCCGTTACCCCCCCCCCCAGTGAAACCTGATGCCAGAATCTCTTGAGAATTATGACGTCATTGTGGGAGGTCTGTGGTGAGTAACAGTTGGCATCAGTCATCACAGTAAAGATGTTTTTTTCTTACAAAGGTGGGAAAATGGCGAACGCAGAAAGTAAACATCATGGAGCGTGCAATTAATTATGCGCTCAACGTTTGAAATGCCAAATGTCGCCCAACGGTTAAAAATAAAATTTCCGAGGCTTTTCAGTTGCGTTACAGATTAAAAAGCAAAAATTATTCCGTCACTTAAGTAGTGTGCAGGACACGTTTAATTTCGTAAATATGGGTACTTGACTGAAGAACTTAATTAGTTTTGTGAATTAGGTGCAATAAATGTTTCACAGCAAAGGTTATAATTTCTTGATGTACAGTGCCCTCGAATGAAAATTTGCCAAGTTATTGTAAATCGACGTACATTGAAAATTGTACATTTTTGAGATTCCAGTGCCCTAAAAGGAAATCTATGAGATTAAAAGAGAAATTCACGGATACTGAAATTGGTTTGGAAAAGCTGTATTGCACGTAAATGAGTGTTATTTATAAGTGAGCAGGTGTTTTCACAATGCATCGGGGAAAAATATGTTTTCACAGATCGGGGAAATATGTGGTTCAAATGCAGAATATAAATAAATATATTTGCATGTCGTAGACGTTAGACGCGAACGTAATTGATTTAAGTGAACATTCACTTTACCAAATCAATTTTGGCTTTTGAAAATACTGTCTTTTTTTCTTTTTCTTCTGTAGTTTTTTTTTTCTCTCGTTTTTGAGTTGAATCATTCCCATGAGCATCTTTAGTGACCTTCACCTTGCATATTTTCCAACTGCTGAAACATAGCACTTGTTTTTAGGTTGATTCCGGTAGAAACATTCGTAATATGTGGACGTGCGAACAACTAGCTTAAATGACCCACTCACCTTATTTTGGAATCATATGTAATATCATATACTATTTGATAATCAAATTTCGCATATTAATGATGCCGTTATTTTTTGTGATGATTATTCTGACTTTTAGTATGTTACATGCTGCTATTCCTTATTAAAATTTGTAATAATGGAAATTATTTGGGTGCTATGTTTTAAATTGGTCGAGTTTGGAGTCTTTGCAGCATCAAAAACCCTTCAGAATAGGAAACATCGTTACGTTTATTATTCATATTGATTGCCCCATGAATGATAGATAAATCAACTGTTTGTCATCCGAGGGTAGCCTGAAATTCCGGGTTTTTGTAATATTCTAAACCCGGATTTTCCGGTTTTCAAGTTTTATGTAGGAATTTGGGAATCGTTCATATATATCCTGTCATTTCTGAAAATACTATGAAGTGGCAATTAAAACTCCCTTTCCAAATTCAAAACTGTTGTGCATGCTGAAAGGAAGGCTAGTTTTATCATTTTGGCAGCTGTATATACACCATATCAAATAATTTTGTTACATAAGATTCAATGAATCCAATGAGCTATAACTGCAGAATTGACAAAAATCACTGTAGGATGTTATGGCAGCAGGACTTAAGCATCAAAAGCTGAACACATCTCCATAGTTTGCCTAACTGTTCTGAAGTGCAAGATTTGACTTCAAAAATGCAGTTTTTGAAGTCGAATTTCACAATTTTTTGAGAGATCTCTAACATCACATATAAAAAGTGCAATTTTCGAAAGTTTTTTAAGATAATGGAAAAAAAATTGGTACAAAAAAAAAGGGTGCGCTGTTGTTGTTGTATAGCTGTTTAATAGAATGTGTGTGTATTATATAAACAAATGTGTACATGTATTGTACATTACATTATATAATATATAAATAATATGCATTATTTATATATGTAGCACTGAGATCAGGGTTCAGGGCTTTTTGTTTCATCTCACAATCACCCCTGATAAATAAAATAGGTCAGGCTCATTTTTTTTATTTTGAACAGACTTGCATGAACATCTAAGGGTAAGAGAAATCGCTTGTTCCTAATTTAGGGCCACTTTTTCCAAAGGAAGAAGAATTTGTGCCGTAAGAACTAACACAACATCTATGTCTCAAGCTCAATATCTCCAGTCTTAACAATACGAAGAATCTAAAGCAGAGAGCCCTGGGCCAGCCCTATCCGTAAAATCGCAGTATGTCAAACGGTCTGATGAAGCACTTAACCACATTCTGCATACCCATGGAAGAATAAACTACCGAGACAAAGTAGTTCCAAGACCGGAATTTTTACAGTCTGAGGTTTTAAGTAAGATATGTCAAATTTATGAGGCTCTTGGAGCGGAAAAAAGCAAGCAAAAAAACATTATATATTTACTGAACGGATGACGACTAAAACGCAGACGTGAAACTCTAGTCATAAACGTCACAACTTGTTTGCTTAATAACGATAAAGGCAATCTTAAGTTTCGAAGAAAGTATAGCAGGCTAATTAAAAAAGTGTTAAAACTTTCTTCTTGATTTTTAAATCAATGATCAGTGCTTCAAAATGCCGCTCCAGTGGTCAGAAGCAGAAGGTTTCTGGCTAGTCGTCCGAGTTGGATCCTGGTTCGAGTCCCGATGAGGCATGAGTGGTGTGCTAGTGTAATAGCGCCGGCTCTGTTCCTTTCCTGGAACCAGTGGCCTTAAATTTGGGACGGGCGACTGCTTTATAGCCCATAAAGTTACTCATGGTGGTCGTTAAACCCTGAAACAAAAAAACAAAAGTTTCAACAGATTACCTACAAAGGGTTTTACTTTCCCATGCAAATATTGCTATCTGGTTGGAAGGCGGTTGCTGTAACCACTAGGCTAATCGCGGCCCTTTCGTTTCAACGTGTTTTTTCATTTAAACCAGCCGTACAGGGAGGTAATATAAGGAACAAATTATTACGTCACACGGCAGTCCCCATTTTGCCATCCGCCATGTTTCTTCTTTAAGCGAGCATCAACATTCTAAATCTTCAAGCCCGGGCTTTATGGGATGGGCCAGGCCAATGCAAACTTCTACATTATGCGTATAGCGTATTATTTACAGAGGCAGGCCACCGACAATGAAAGAAAAAATAAACGTACCCTATTAAAATCGTCCCATTTCAACTTATAACATTGTCGTTATTTAATTTTTGTTCATTAATTATCGGTGAGGTACAAAATAATTTTATGTTTTCGCGTAAAGCAACCCAGCAAATATTAAAATGCGGTTTTTGAAGGCTATAACATCTATGGTATCCCTGAAGTCTGGCCCTGAGTGGCCTAATATTCGTGCTTACTTACCTCTGAACATTACTGTTAATTAGAAGCATGTTCCTTCTTTTCCGTACCTCTTGCATTTACAACGATCCGGGCTCTGGGATCATTCGTGGGGACGTTCTATTCTTGTCCCTCTCCGCTCCCAATTCCGGAGTCAACCTGGCTGCAAGAGGGTCTTTGCCCTCACTTTTCACGCCCTCCATTTGCTACTAGCAAAATATATGATCAAGGGCAAACTCAAGAGTTGCGAAAATTGAAACGAGTGACATAGATAATGAGATCGTGCCTAACTCCTCTAAGATTCGAAGCAATGTTTTTTTTTGTTTTTTTTTTTTATTATTATTATTATTATTTAATTAACACTTGCCGGCTGGGAGGCAATTTGAAAATCTTGTCGAACTCCTGAACTGAGGACAATCATTCCTTTACTCTGCAAAACATCATTCTTACTCGCCGCGTTAAGTGAAAATGAGGAAAATGTTTATGTGCAAAAGGAAAAAACACAGTGGATATCAGGATAATAAAAATGAACTAGAAGTCATGTTAGTCATGATACTAACCTTTTCCCTTTTAATGAAGTCGGCAGTTTGCTGTCTTTATAGTAGAGCATTTATTTCTACTTTTCCATTACCCTAAAAAAAAAAAAAAAAAAAAAAAAAAGAATACATGACTTTTGCAGTTCATTCACTCCTATTGCAGTGTATTGGAATTTGCCAAATTTTTCTTTCTTGGAATCAGTTTTACCCTCAAAAAAAGGAAAAAAAGTGCAACTTTCAATGGAGAAACACTGGATGTGTGCATCAGACACATCCACAAAATACATTATTTTGAATGTGTGCCAAAGTGTTCAAAGGGATTGTTAATATTTTTAAAGTCTACTTTAGAAATACGTTGCAGAGAACTTAAAAAATAAATAAAAATCTCCTTTGCGAGATATTTTTTGTTTTAAAGTGTTTCATAAACTACACTTTGCATAATTTTTTTTTCTTTAGTTGAACAACTGAAAGCATAGGCGCCCATGTTGGGCAAAGGGCACTTGCCATCCCCGGATAATCTGACTGTGCCACTTCAGTACCTCAGGGGTACTACAAAGTTTTTCGTGATAACACTGGTTCTGATTGTAATTTTTTTTTTTTTTTTTGTTGAACATTTGGGTGTGTGTATACGTTGATTGTGATTTTTGTTGTTGAACTTCTGGGTATGTGTATACGTAAAAATACTAAAATCGTTGGAAATTTTCAGTTGAAAGTAATAATATTGAAATTTCCCATTGCATGCTGGAGCACAACATACAGTACATGCGCACAGTACGGAAAAGTATGAAAGGCAAATAAATTAAAAATATATCATCATCTGCGGTAGCCATTCACTGATGGTAAAAGATTTAAAGTTTCTTCCAGAACTTTGCTGCCTTGAGTGTGGTTTTCCCTTTTTGATGACCGATTGAGTGGTCGCTCGGCTTTCGAGCGTGGGATACAAGTGATCAAACGGCCCAAGATTCAAAAGAACAACGAAGAAATTTCCGTATTGTTCCCACACGCTGTGAAATTTTAATTATCCATCTCTTTTATGTGGTGTTTGGGCCTTCCGGTTTTCAGTTAACGATTAGACAACACAGATTACTTCGTGCAAGTTTGCATATGGTTTTTGTGCATGTTATGTGCATCCCCCATTTCCTTTGCCCCTGCTGTCAACTGAGCTACGGACGCCCATGACTAAAAGTAACTCATATCTTATGGGATTTGAAATTTTATGTTCTATTCGGCCGTTTTCCCCATTAAATATAAATATCTGAATGTGTGTTAAATTTTAATTCTGTTCAAGTTTTAGTTTGTCGTATGAAAATGTTCTATGCTCAGGGGTGGATGTGGCTATTAACCGAGAATTTTTAGGTCCACTACAAAATCGCAAGTATACCTACAGGGGAGCTCCTCTTAAATTCCCTCTTGAGAAAAAATCTTTTAGATCCTAAATGAAAGGGAACTGTCGGAATATGCAGTGTAAAATGATTTCAGTTGTTGGAATATGCATTGTAAAATGATTTCAGTTGTTGGAATATGCACTGTAAAACGATTTCAGTCGTGGACAATTCTTAACAACAATTTAACGGTGAAAGAATTTCAAAAATCTGCTCATTATTGAATGTAGCGTCAAAACCACGCTGCATTCGACAGATTTTTAAAATTCCAGATTTTCCTTTTCAAAATTTGGTTTTGACAAAAAATAACAACAAAAAAACCTTTAATCATTTGAAGACTCGTTTACTTTCTAGCTAAATCACCATGAAGATCATTCTGAAAGTTGAAATGTGCACATGCCACGCAGCAATTTTCCTACGACAATATATTGTTTTAATTTGTAGTCAACGATCGCTTGCTGCGCATTAATGGTATTGGTATCTCCTCCTTCGGTGGACGCCTCATTATTTTGACCGATGAACCAGTACTGGTGAATAATTGTTTCCTTTAAAATAAATGTGGGTGAGACACGAATTTTGGAATATCTGCACTGGTAATTCGCTTTGTACTCTGCGTCAGTCTGTGGGTAAAGGTGTGGATATGATGGGCCATCCCAATGGTACTAGTGTCTCCAAGATTTCAAAAAGAGGGTAGGGCCGACCAGTTACCATGGTCTCCAAGTCGGATGACCTACGTCTTACTCTAGTTAGCTTAAGCTTAATTTATTACTGTGTACTTGATCCCAGGGTCAGCGGAAAGTGAAGTTCGCTGACCGAGCCCGAAATTTCGAATCGTGGTGCACCCCTCCCTTCCCGCTTCCCGGAACAAACACAAAAAAACAATGCCAATGGAATTTGTTGGGGATTAGGACCACTCGACCATTTACCTAGAGGAACTTTCTAAGGCACATCACAACAATCACACATATGCAACATGAAAAAAAAAAAAAAAAAAGAATTAAATTAAAAATCTTGGCTGAAATTGCAGGGTCCGGGCGGTTCCGCCGCCACTGCTTGATCCGGCGGCACATTTCTTACATAAGTACAGAGAATTTCGCTATTTCATTACAGAGAAAACGGCCATTCTATAGATACAAGGAAATGTTTCATTTTTTTTTTCTTTCAAGGAAATAACGCTCTAGACAGAAATAAAAGTTCAAATGAAGTTAACGATTATTTATAATTCGTCGGTACCAAAATAATTTATTTGTTCGTTCCAAAAAATCCAGGCAAAGGAATACGTGAAAGTGGGCCATTTCTCGAGTGGTCCACCGGAAAATGGCCCGATGGGCCAATCCGCCCCTTCATAATTTTCACGTGTATTTTGCACATGGCGTTCGTATTGATTGTATTAAGTTCACTACTTAGCGCGTGACAGTATTCCAGCAATGACGTCCCTGAAGGGTATTCGAAAAATAAAAGAAATAATAAATGAAAAGAAAATGTATGTCTTATTCCTAAAACTGCCCTTTTGTCATACACCAATTATCGCCGTGGCATCCTTGAAGATCGCGGGAAAAAGTGCTTTCATTTAATTACTGCCGTTTATAAAAAAAAAATGAATCGCGGCAAAATTTTTGGAACTTTTGCTTGCGAATGTACGTAGAAGGAAGCAAGAAAAACAGAAGAAGGTTGGCCAGTAGTTGGGGGGACAACCTCACCCTCCGAGGTCAGGATGGGCACATAAGATCGCGTGTAAATAACTTCGGATAAGCGCTCGTTGGTTGGAGCGGCTTGTTTATCTTCGTGCCTCGAAGCTCCGCCCATCAAGCGTCGTATCATCTGACCCTACTGCTTCTCTTACTACAAAGTGCTTCCCACAGCACGGTGGGAGAACGTTAATGAACTGCCATCCCCATTTCGACAAATATATTGCTTTGCCATACTTCGAGAGTTCTGCTGCTTGTTATAAACATTTACAATGAATCGGAGTGAGCGGAGAGTATCGTTCATGGAATTCCCGGCTTTATTAACTTTCGGAGTTTCTTCAGACGAATCTGTAATTAGTGATCGCATTTTTTTGGTTGTAATAATCCCTTCGTCGTGATCTGTTTGGTATTTATAGGACTGAACAGATTCAGTGTCAGTGTGTAATTGTGTTCTGCATAAGTGCCTCTCTGGAGTTAACGTTCGCCGGTTGTCGCCTATGTGTGTTAACACCAGACGTCTGGTGGTTGCTAGCTCCGGCGGTGGTGAGATTTCTGTAGGGTACGTAATAACATTTCTATTTCTCATTGATATTATTTAAACTCAATCTCTTTCGTACTGTGTTTGGAAAATTTAATTATATTTAGGTTCCACCGCATTTATTTGCACTCCTTGGAAATGGAATAATCGGGTTATTTACTTATTGTTTAGGAACTCTGATTAATACAAGTAATGCCTCAGTGCGACTAAAAATAATAATTTGTAGTATTATTGTGATAGCGGAGCTACAGAACATTATAAAAGTAACCTTTCGTCAGCATAATTATAGAAACTATCATACCCAAACAAGGACTAAACTTTCCGTCAATGCTTTTGATTCCAGCTCTGTGAAAACATCAAAAAGGAAAGTTTTTCCAACAGTGAAAAATTTGAATTTGCCCTCCCAGCGTAACATGATTCTTTGAACACTGGATAATGTGTTAGCATTCACTTCTGGTTATTGGAAACTGAATTTGTGTCAAGTGTAGAAACCTGTAGTTAATTATGTAGAAAGACACTTTAACCTAATTTAGCTTATACTCGTCAACAAATAGCCTGAATGAGATGGGGAATAATAATTATTTTTTTGTATTTGAAGAATAATACCCCAGCGAAACTGCACATTGGAAAAATGAAAGAGAATATATGCAGACCAGAATTGAATTCTTTTGAAAACATTTTGTTTCTAAGGCACATTGCTACGACTTGATGAAAGTGTCAAAATGTCTAGTCAAGTTTTTCAGCTGGGAAAATATTTGAGCTGAATTTGACTATCCAGTATGACAAAATTCCTTGGTCACTGGGTAATGTGTAAAATATATTAGCATTCACTTTTCATTCTGAAAAACTAAATTAGTACTGAGTGGAGCAATTGTCAATTTGTTTAAAACATGGAACTAATTATGCAGAAGTTTGACACTTTTTCTCGAAATTTTGTTGACAGCACGAAATTTTGTTGACAGCATGTGCATTAGCAAACAACCTGAATATTCGGTGAATGACTATTTTTTATCTGAGATGTTGAGAAGAGTTATGTCGGCGTGAAACTATATAGACATTAGCAGAATGAACCTTTCTCAGGAACATTGACAGAAATGCTACACCAGAAACGAGCTTTCCTTTCAAATTTTTGTGTTGATTTTAAGGCATATTTCTGAAGCTCTGTGTAAACATCAAAAGCAGTAGTGAAATATTTGAACTGGACTATTAACTTTAACATGTGGAATATGATTCCTTGAGTGATATGGACTTAGTACCTCAATTCTTGCTGCATGCCAAGAATGGTTTCAGAATTAAAAGTAGGAATTATGATTTTTTGAGTTATACATAAAAAATGTAAATGTCATTCTCAGTGGCATGCACGTAGTGTGGTTAGGTGGAGTCCAGATCTCCCTTCCAAGAATGCCCTTGTCATTCATCAGATTAAAAAACAAATGACATTTTTTTTAAATACCTTATTCCAACTATGGCTAAATTAAAAATAAATTCTTTCTGCACATATTTTTATTATTATAATTTTTTAATTGGCCAATTGCCGTACTTCATACTGTCTGTGTTTTTGTAAAGGATATAAAAGCAATCTAGCTGTGATAATATCAATCACATAGTGCCCTTTTGCCTTATAGATGCTGGAGCTGGATTGGTTCTGGCTGGATAACAATGGCAAACTTTCAAGTAGGGGGCTTTTGTGGGTTAAAGTACACTTTATCCCTCATCCTACCAGTTCCTATGCCTGTTTTCCAGGAAACTATCTCAAAGCTAGGTTTTATTCAAAGCTTCAAGTGCAGTTGCTATGTGTAGCCAGTTTGCCATTCCCATGGACGCTTACTGGGTGCTAATAAAAGTTCACTGTATCAAAGAAGGGGGAATACACAAAAAAAAAAAAAAAAAAATATCACTGGAGGAGTGTTTAGTTCTGTTAGATGTTGTTGTTTACTTAACTTTTCATTTTGTATTGATGTGTTTGCTTTTTAAGTGTAATGAACAGGGCTGTCATATGCAAGCATATAAATACATATTACCAAAATGGAAGCTGCCCCAATGGTGCAGTGGTCTAAGCATTGGCTTATGATTATTTGTCTGAGTTGGGTATGAGTTCGGATACCGTTGAGGCAGGGATTTTGTGTTTGTCTTACAGCATTGGCTCTATCCCTTCCCTGGAGTCAGTGGCCCCAAATTAGGGACGGGCAACTGCTTATAGGCCATTGAGTTGCTCACGGTGGTTATTAAACACCCAATTAAAAAAAAAAATCAAAATAGAGCTGATGTGTGTTGTTATTTCCCTTTTGATGAAAATATTTCTGAGATGTATTAACTGAAGAGTTTTAAAGGTCTTGATTTTTCTGTACATTTTACAGTCTTATAAAAATAATGGATATATAATATAAATTTACTGTGATGCTGGCTTCTGACTGCTCTCTAAGATGGGCCCTCGTTTGGGTCTTGCAAGAGGCATGGGTGTCTTTTGTTCAAGGACACAGGCTTTGTCCCTTTCCTGTAATCAGTGGCCCTAAATTAGGGATGGGTGTCTGCCTATATATGTATTCAATATCTGTAATATGACTTTTTTTTTTTCATTTTGTCCCATGGATTTCTCATTGGGGAAATTCTATGTAAAATCCCCCTCTTAAGAAAATTCTGTGTGCACTACTGGTCATAACACTATTATGACCAGTAGTGAGCACTATTGGTCATAACACTCAGTCTTTGTCTTCAAAATATCAGTTTACCATGTGCTTTTTCATCTTTACAGGTAATGCTGACTTTTTGAGCCAGAACAAAAGTTATAGTAAAAAAAATCCACTTTTAATTCAGCAAGTATTAAAAAAAAATAATTTTGCGTTGGTAAGTCAGTCATGTTGTGGTAGAATAATCATCTTTAACTCTGGATAACATGTAATATACATCAATGTTCACTTTTGATTCTGCAAAACCAAATTTGTTTTAAATGGGGGGGGGGGGATCTGTTGAAGGTTATAATGTCCAGAAAAATGTGTAGCCAGGTAAGGTATTCGAGGATGAATGAGTTGGTGAAGTATTTTTTTTCTTATTCAAAAGAGGGCACTCACTTGGATGATTTTCCTTTTTGACATTGTAGTTGGAAATGCAGGAAATAGGACAAGGACTGACAGCTCTTCAGAGTAATGTATGTGAAAGTACTTTCTGGGGATACGTACAGCTCCCACTTGCTGCCACCTGTGGAAAAGAGGATGACAATCATTGAGTGCTGGGTTATGAATAGGACAATCTTTGCGCAAGGTTGAGAATTTTTTATGTTGATTTGGGTGCATTACCCGCAGTGTGAGAACAGCACCTTGGAGTTGGGCGAAGTTTTGACTTTTTTGGTAGTATCAAAAGTTGTTCAGATGAAAAAGTAACTTGTATCTAAAAAGAAAAATAACTGTTGTTTTGAAGCAAAGTTAGGAATTAAAAAAACAAAAACTTTGGCATGCCAAGATAATTTGGAGGATATATGTAGATCACATACAGTGTTTGAATTAAAAAAAAAAAAAAAATCCCAGTGGTCCGCTGGCCATTGGCCAGTAAAACTTCCGTCGAGCCACTGAACTATTGATTTTACTGACCCCTAATTTGTCACAAGTTAAAAACTGAATTTTTACTTATTTTACCTTGCTGTATGGTTTTCTTTTTAGGCTGAAAATTAATGGTAGGTTTAAAAACAAATATTGGACATAATTCCATTGAAATGATACGTTACTTTCTACATATATTATAAATGTCTTTAAGGGGTTTTTTTTTATTATTATTTTTATGGACCAGTGGGCATTTGGGTGAACCAGTGGTTTACAAATTCTAGTGGCCCGCTCGCTGGGCCAGTAGAAAATTTATTTCTAATTCTAACACTGACATAAGCAGTCTGTTACTCCTTGTCAAATGGTTGTGTTAGGTTGTCTGACGATAACAGAACAAAACATTTCAGGCTGTTTTGCCTTCCTGATTTAAAAAATAATAAAAAATGCTTATTTCTCAAAAATAGCAACTGTCCTCATCCCATTGACAAATGACCTCAATAGTTCAAGGATGATGCAAAACTATGAAATGGTTTAGCTTCAGTAGAAAGCAGGTCATTGGTATGTAAAAAAGGAAGAGACTAAATGATGGAACTGACCCCAACCTATGCTTACATTAAATGAAATTGCATCAGATCGTACCCTCAATAGCAATTTACATGTATGGCCAAAAAGGAAGCTAGAAAGCCAGTGCACACATGATTTAGGATAAAGGTCATATCGAGGGGTTGCTTTGAATTTTGTACACTTCAATCCCAGGTTCTGTAAAATGTTTTTTAAATCAACAGGTATTAAATATCAAGAACTTTTGAAATGCCAACTAAGTATAAGTTTGCTTAATAAGCATTATTGTTCAGATTTTGAAACATTGCGAACTCCGGGCAAGCAGTAATATTTTATTATACCCTGAATGCTAAAAATGTCATTAAAGGTGATTTCTTTGGTTATGTGGGGTGCAAATGCCATTATGTAACTTTATATGTGTAATTGCAATTTCCATGTTTATAGCAAGGGGGCTGGAGCGTGTCTCACTGAAAATGCTTGTCAGTTGTTTTGATAATGATCGTCATCACGGACTTCCGTTGAAACTCATTTCTGCTTCAGTGTTGGAAACAAAACTGTTACACATTGTGATTGATGTAAATTCATTTTTGATTGGATTCTTTCCATGTGTGCAATACAAAATAGTTGCAGAAAGCTTGAGGTAAAACAAAAATGAACTAGAACTAATATATTAACTGAATCTTTTGCTAATTTACATATGGAAGACGCCCCCCCCTATTAAGAATAAAACTACAACTTTGGGTGCAAGAGCTTTACTTTCAAACACTGATACAGAAAAATGCATTTAGATGAACTTCACAATGGAGGTGGTTTTCACAACTGTTGAGTTACTATGCACATTTCTAGCAAGCCCAGTTCTATTTAACATAACCATAAACATGTTTGTGTGAAGGCACTTTGAAATACATTTTTAATATTCAAAGTAAGAGAAAAAATTTGCTTCTTGTCATGCTAGGTGAAACTCCAGAAAATAATGAAAGCAGATTTTTTTTTTTTATTATCTGTGATGGAGCCCAGGTAATTTACTTACCCCCATTTTAGACATATTTCATCATGGAAGCTCACTTTAAAGTGCTATTGTTGGGTAATGTTGTATGCATCAGCCCCCAAGGAAAGCTGGGAGTCAGTTAAAATCAGTTCTAGTGAGCTCTACTGCAAGATCCAGCAACTTCTGGATGGGATGAATCTGACAAACCAAAATATAAGAAGTTTGAAATTTCCCATTAATTATTTTGCAGTAATTTGTGAAGGTTTTCTCATTTAATTTGTCCGCAACCTAAGATTTTAAATAGTAAGATCCCATAGCACTAGTACTTACTCAGCAACCCAGTAAATCGTCATGGGTTCATAACATAGGCGCCAACTTTCCAGAAATCCAATGGGTGCTCAAGCCCATAACAATGACATGGAGTATGAGCAGAGAATAGATGGAGGTGGGGGGTTAAGGTATGGAAATATAATGCAGACTAATTTTTTTTTTCAAAAAGTTTGTATTTAACCTAGATTTTAACCCTGTTAGATAGATATCTGTCCAAAATGCGTCAATCTGTTGTCGAAGACCTGATGACCATAACATTTTCGGCAGTTATTTTGTTTCTTTTCTTTTTACCCCTGAATTTTGGAAAACCAGGGGTTTTTCATAACACCTGAACATGAAGATCAAAATTTCTGATTTTTTTTTCCTGAATTATTATTTGCATTTTCCAATCCCAGGGCAGTTCAAATTTGTAAAAATAATGTGAATAAAAAATTCTTGCAAAAGACGCAAAACTTTTCAATGAACAAAACTTTCAATGGGTGCCTCGCACCCATTGAAAACATTTATTGGGTGTGCAGGCCCCGGAGCACCCACACAGTTGGAGCCCCTGGTCCATAATATGGAAACATGTAGTTTGGGCACAATTGCGAGTGAGCTGCTGCTTGTGTGGTGTCATATTACAAATACAGTGGTGGCTCATGCTGCTGAAAATGTGCATTGACTAGGGTGACCATATTTCCTTGAGACAAAAACGGGACAAAAAAGTTTTATTATTTAAAAATATTGAACTTACCATTATTCTTCAGTTAACAGTGGCAGAACCCATTCAAAAATTTAGGTACACTTAGCGGGGGGTTGTATTTCACCACGATCATACTATGAATATTTCTCTGATGAAGTAATCTTACACAGCAAACTTCGGTCTGAAGTGAAAATCCTCCAAATACGTGGCGTCTGTGAATAAACAAAAACATCTCTCTTTCCACATTTTAGCGCAACACACAGCAACTGAAAAATTGTTATTCGGTCACCGCTGGGGATCCGAATCCCAGATCTCTCAATATCTAGCTAAGCGCGTTAGCCTTACACCATGGTGGCCAACAATCCACAGCACTATGTGTGTTTTTCTGTCAGCTTCTGACATGATAAATTCGTAAGATGGGCTCAGCTACTGAGACGTCTCCATCTGGTGGGCATTAATGGCACTGGCTATATATTAATTATAGCAGTTAAATCCAAAGTGAAAATCCTCCAAATACGTTGCATCAGTGAATAAACAAAGACATTGCTCTTTCCATGTTTTAACAACACATGGCAACCGAAAAATTGTTATTCGGTTACCGCTGGGGGTCCGAACTCCAAACTTCAGTCTTTCAACACCTTATCATAAAACTTCTCACACTCCATCACACAATTTTGTCTTGCAACTAACATAGCTCTCATTGTTTCAACACTTAACCTAGGTTTCTCCTTTAACCACATACTGTTCATAACAGAAAATATTCTCTCAACAGGTGCCGTACTTCCTGGAAGAACAAAGAATAAACTCTACAATATTACAAAAGTTCTGAAAGTCTAGGCATTTTTTTGCTCATTTCAGACAAAAATTTGCTTGACCAATGTACAAGTATATTTATAGTTTTTATAAAAGAACGGGGCAAAATTGACATTTTTATTAAAACGACGGGACGGCCGGGAAATATGAAAAAACCAGTACTGTCCTGTTCAAAACGGTTGTATGGTCAGCCTAGCTATGACTTACCCCCCTCTCCTCCAGCAAAGACCTTGGAATTGGGATTCAACAGGCTTAACCTCACCATCCACCACAAAAGGAGAGAGAGATTAATAAAGGAAAATTTAAAGCAACTCCAGATGTTTTGCATAATTATATACAAATTTATATGACTTGTTAATTATTTTCTTCACCTTTTTAGCATCGGTAATTACATTAATCGTCTTATTAAGCCTAATATTTTGCAGAATATAGGGGTTTATTAATCTTCAACAACCTCAGTTGCTGAGAAAACATATGCAGCTGTGTGGTTCATCAAAAAAAAAAAAAAATTATTTACTCAAGTTTTTTGAAAAATCTGTTTATTTACCTATTTTTAATGGGAAATATTTTTGCAGTGTCTTTGGTTAGTGTACAATCAACCTTGTAATCTTATTATTTTTGATTTTCAATGCACTTCTGAAGAGCTTAAATATGACTTAATTATACATGAATTAACTAAATTACTCTATTATACTATAAAAAAATTATGAAATGCAGAAAAGTAAATAATTGCATATGGATCAAACTTCATTTTTAGGCTGTCCTCCAAAATTGTGAATCCTAAGGATTTTATGCTGTTATTGGCATATTTTTACTGTATTCCATGTAACCACTTCATTCAGAAAACCTGAAAATAACATTGTCCTGGAGCGAGAATCGAACCTGCGCCTCCCGATTTCTGGTCGAGCATGCTAGTCATTACACTACCCAGTACAAGGTAATTCCAAGCAACTGAACACAGATATCTAAGAACCTTCATAATATTCCCATTAAAAATAGGGAAATAAACAATAATATGTAATTTTGAGGTTTCTGAACAAAATGGTTACATGGAATACAGTAAAAATATGCCAGTAATAGCATTACAATGTCTACCATGTATTTATGAAGAATTATTTCTTCGGGGAAATTTGTTTCCTAATTGTATACTAAGGGTTTTACTTAGGATTTATTTTTACCTTTACATATAGGGTCCTAAGGATTTTATTTCAATTTTTCCCTCAGAAGTTCACGAGGAAAATTATCCTTTCAAGAAAGAATCTGCTGAATCAATTTCTGTTGCCATTCAAGAAATTAAAATATTACGAAGAACAAAAAATAGAAGTGCACAAAAAGAATTTAACTGATTGATTGTGCAAATTTCAGGAGAGCGTGGTAACAATCTGATAAGCTCTCCTTCTGTTTTGGTCAACTACCTTCAGGAATTGTGGGTAAAATTTTGTACTGTCCCATGGTAGGCATTTCCAATAGGAGAAAGAGATTAGAGCTTGCTCAGAGAAGTTCAGCATGCTGCAAGCCCTTGTGGACTGCTTGAGAAGACCCAAGGGGGGAATGTGGCATAAGCTGTAGAAGCAGCCACACTGTCTGACCAACACGTAGCACGAAAAACTGGGCACAGTGACTTTAGTTTGTAATACATTTTGTGTTGTCAGTAAATCATTGATTAATGCATGTACTTTCCAATAAAAAAAAATTTGAATTGCCATTGATATTGTTTTAATATGAATCACAATTCAAAATTTTTTTCGGTAGCATGTAGTCACCAGTCACCACTGTGCAAAAATGAAATTTATGCTGAATGGAGAATTTGCCTCTTTTGATGTGAATAATTTGAATTTGTGTTCTATCACTTGAACACACTAATTGACATTGGGATGGTATCTAGTTGCAATAATCTCTGACCATCAAGTTTACAAGTTTTCAAAATGCTGATATAATCAAAGTTAGTGTCAAGGAATGCTGCTTTTGGAGGTAGGCAATCTATTATGATTCACATGATTCTATGCATTTTCATATTTCTAGACTTTTCTATGCATTCTGTCAAAGCTAAGCTTATTTGAATTTAAAATGTGTGCAAATTAATTTTAATTTTCTTTACTAATTAGACAACCAACTGTAAGGATAATTTCTTAGGGAGCATATATTGTTTGATAAATTATGTAAAATATTTAGTGCTGTGGGGAAAATTTCCTATGAAAGCTCAGGGCAGTTAAAAATGTAACTTCCTTTTGAAGATGATCCAGAATAGAGCTGAATATTTGCAGGGTTAAAATTTCTATATTCTTTTCAATATTCAAGGGGAACAGTTAATGAAAAGTATTTCAGTGCTACAGTCTGATTGCTGAAAGTAATGTGCTTGTGATTTTTCTATGTATTTGTGAAAAGTATTTCTTCCTTTATGATTTTCCCATGTCTGACAATGTAGTCATTTTTGCAAGTACCCACTTAAGAGCTACAGAATATGGCCCAGAACTGCTGACAAGAGTAAAAAGTGGGATTAAAGATGAACTTAAACAAAACAAAACTGATGTACAATGAATGGAGAGCTTTCATCCAGTAGCTGGTTGAGAGTGGTTGATGATGAGTAACCTATTCTAAATTATAATGCACTGCTACCTGGTTCATATTCAAGTAAGTGTAAATAAATTCTGGTAAAGGTGAGGAAATAAATTATCTGATCTCAAGAATCAGCATGCAGTTCTTTGTCACTTAGGACCAAGACTAATTGTCAGTTGTAAAGTGAAATCGTGACAATGAAAGAGAAGTTAAAAAATTAAAATTAGCTTCTGAAGTAATTCTTCAAATTGAGTCTTGAAGATATTCTCAGTTATCATCTTTCTGTGTGGAAGGTTGAGTTTTTTGGAGTGGTTGCGTCATCCATAGTAGCGTTGCTTGGTTGTGGGTTGACTTTGTTTCCATGTGTGTTCATACATTTCATTCTCTAACTTTTAGACGTTCGTTCCACATTGCTCTCTTGAGGAACAAAAATTAGATATATCCTATGACTAGATTATCTATAATAGCATAAGATAGTTTTAGTATATGTCTAAATGTTGAGAAAACACAAAGTAATTGGCTAAAGTTCCTATCATTAGGTGTTTCCTCTAGCTTTGTTACAAACTGGTTTTCCTATAAAATTGAAATTCAGATTAAGTGTGTACAGCCTTTAGTCAAATTCTTAAGTGTAACACAAACATTATATACTGTGTAATTTTTCCTTTTGGATGGTTCATTATTCTCAGTGTCTTTGACTTGTTTAAAAACTCTGAAAGAAAATTGTCAAAATTGCTAGTAATTGTGTGAAATTTGGCTCGAGTGTTATATCATCATCCATTCTCAATCTACTACTAGACGTTAGTCATCCCAAGCCTCTTCTATAACTCTGTTTTGAGCAGTTCTCTCTTTCAATTGCTTTTAAATTTCATCCACTCATCTCCCATGTGGCTGCTGCCTTGGTCAGGCACATTCCAGCCACCAGAGACTGAGGGTCAAGTTTTAAGTTGTGAACTCATGGGGGGGGGGGGGGATCATAACTCTCTCTTTCACCCATGCAGGTGAAGCAGATTAGTGAGTGTAGTATAGCATTACACTGTAATTCCAGTGGTGTAGCTATGCTGCTGATCATTGGTCGTGAGACCTCTTCAGAGAGAACAGGATGAGCTGAGAGGTTGCAGGGGTTGATATTTGGCTGCAAGAGGCTAAATGTTGAGCATTGCTAGACCTAGCATCCCTATTGATATAAATGTACTGCATTAATAACGTGATTATGAATATGCAATCACACTAATAATTTCAGTATTCCTGTGAACCTGCAGTAATGCAGAATTATGTTTACTAATGTCATTTTAATTTTGTATATATATCTGTTAATAAGCTTGTTAAATGTTACTTCTAGCAACTGTTTGACAAGTAACTCCAAAATTCTCCTTTTTGCACTTTGCGTGACCCAGTCTGGCTGAGTGGTTAAAGTGCTTTCTAATCACATTGAGCAGAGTTCGCCCTGCCGATCACATTCTTCACAATTTGCAAAACAAAAATCATTTTGGCGATGGAAATTTTTTTCGGCAATTACCTTTTTGTACTATCTTAATAAAATAAAATTGTGAATTTGATGAATGGGTTGGCAAAACTTCAAAAAAGCCAGGGCAACTGCTGCATTGGCAGACTAATCCAAACAAAACTGGGGTGTTATATGTATTATTCTATGAAAACTTTGTCTCTTTCGTGGTATTAGCGATTATATATTGGGGACTGTGACTCACCCTTTTTATCGTCTATGTTAAAATCACCTTGGTAATAAGAGGTCATGGCTGTTCCTAAAAGATGCTATACTAAAAACAAAAATCAATTGAGGTTTATAAGTTTGACCAGGGGAAAAAAAAAATATTTTTATATCTCATGTAAATTTTGGAGTGAGCACCAACCCTTCCTTGGGGCATGGTCAGGTGAGTTATTGAAATAGTCAGTTATCATATTTACTTTTAAGATATATTTATACACACACAGTGGACAAGGAATTTAACACACACATCTTTCCATTTTTCTGTGAACCTGACAAATTTTTGATCTTATTTTTTGTCATAGAAGCCTATTTTTGTGATATTTTGATTGTTTTTTTTTATTGTTTTCAGTAGGCATACCTGCAGACGATTTTGTTTTTGGGTTTACTGAGAAAATTAAAAAAAAAATAATTAAAGTTTTGTTTAGTTGAAGAATTCACTTCTTAGAATTTATTTTCTTGCAGACATTTCTGCTTGAGGTGATGATCATCAAGGCCTGTTCTCAATGCTTCACTCATATGATGATTAAATCCTTCTGTTTCTGTGCTTGCATGCAGTTTTGTGATTAGCAAATTTCAGTTTCATATGAAACATTGCATTAAAGTTCTAAGGTTGCTAGTGTTTTTATGAATGGGTGGATTTCTCTCTCAGACCCCCCCCCTTTTTTTTTATATATTGCATTCTGCTGTTTACAATAGAATGTTAAATATTGACCAAGGTTGCAAAATATCAGGAAAAATGAAATTTTGTGTAAAACAAAATTTTGAGATTCTGTTGAGAATCAGTGAACTTTTAATAAACTATCATTCTGAAGTATATTTAAAAAAACTGTGTGTGTGTGTGTGTGCTCATGCGTGTTTGTGTGCGTGCATGCAAGTTAGAATTAAAAAAGCATAGAAACTAGCATGCACTTTGTGGTGTGTGTTTTAACCATGTTTCATTTTAAGTGGATTCACTGTAAAAAAATATACAGCTCAAAGATTTAAGTTTAAAAATTGTCTTTTAACTTTTTAAAACTTCTTGGCATTTTATTTTTTTATGTTAATTATTTTAAAAACTTGATGTTTTAATAAAAAGAGCTAGCAACTGAACTGTTAATTTACTTTAGTATCTTATATAGACAGAAAAGTTACTTTTTTTCATTTCACAATGTCAGACAAAAATGGAAGATATATGAAATTTAAAGCAAAAGAAATTATAAGAACAATTACTTAGCTAAATATTTATTTTCTTTTTCAAAATGAATTTTACAAAATCTGAAAATGGTGTTGCCATTTCCCATAAAAATGACCTATCAGTGATAAGCATTCTTTTTTTTTGTTTTATTTTGTTTGTTTAAAGTGTGTTCACATTCTTGTGTTATAGAATATTTTCAGGGGAAAAAAAGTATACATAATGGTTTAAGCATATGTTAGCTAACTTGAGTTTTTACCTAAAGATACAAAATATATTTTTATTTGCTGCTTATTATGTTGACAGAAAGATGAATTGCATTATGTATGATTCATAAGCAACATAAACTTTTAGTATTAAGGAAAAACATGTGGAGATATACATTTTATCACTTTGTAATTAATTGTGATGTCATCGTATTATCTTTAAAATTAAATTGTCAGATGTGCCACCAAGCAATTGAAGCTAGAGTGAAAATTCCTCCATTACACCAATTCAGTTGATTTTGAGTGAAATAAATGAAACTGATGTGATGGAGAATTTGAAGCTAAGAACAAAAAACAAACAAACAAAAAAACTCTTTCACTGATTGCAAAGCATTTACTTTTGTTCTAACATGTGCATTGATGTATTGGGCTATTACAAATGAAAACATATTTTAAGTGTTAGTGGAAACTTGAGATTGGTCTCTGGGCCAATGATAAAGTCGTGAAGCTAGTTTTTAAACGGGTGTCTAGGAATTAAGCAATGTTCTAAGTGAAAATAGTTTATAATTTTAAGGAGAATAAAATTGATATCACTTTAAACCCTAACAATAAATTGAATAACAAGACACTAGGTGCGACAAACCAACACACCAAGGTTCAGCAACACAAAAACCAAACTCTCAATGAAGTAGCAAAGTTGTGTAACATACCAAACTTTACGAAGTCGTAAATGCGAAATCCAAAAACAGGGTACAAAGCCTAACGCACATAAGGAAATAAGAAAATACCCATCCCTATTCATCGGGAATGCAGGTTGGGTTAAGTGGCTTTTCTTATGCAGCAAAAGGGCTGGCACAAATCCAAAGCCCCGCTGCAGTATTCCTGATGCCACGGAACCAATGAGTAGAACGAAAACCGTACGAACACATCAAAGCAAGAAAATGCAGTGCACTCGTTTCCGTGTTCCTGAAGGTCAAAGTTTAAGTTGGTGTTCATGGTTAACATTCTCACCACTACAAAAAAAGGAAGAACACAAGCCATATAAATGTGTGTACTTTAATTGTAAACTGGGTTCTAGTTAATAAGGTCTTTCAGCCGCAAGCAACCCTTCAAATGGCACTTTGAGTAATCTAACTTTTAACATTGTGGAGTCTAGGGTTAGTAATGTCTTTGATGACAAAAACATAAATAAAAAAAATATATATATATATATTAGATTGGATTCCAAGGGACAGGAAAAGACCCAGAAGAAGACCACATGGGAGATGGGTGGATGAAATTCGAAAGTATGCAGGGGTGACATGGAGGAGACTGGCACAAGACAGACCGTTGTGGAGGAAACTTGGGGAGACCTTCGTCCAGCAGTGGATTGATAATGGTTGACGATGTTGATGATGATGATATAAGGTACAATAAAGGTGACATGCAAATTACAAAACAGCTTTTGAAATTCTAAAGTGCCATAGGCTACATAAAAGAACAAGTTAGTAAAATCATGCAATGCATTGATTATAATACGCTTTCCACCATACCAGAAATCATTACTCAAGTTATGAGAATAATGGCTGTGGAATAAATCTCGGTCCTGTGCCCTGACCTTTGATCCCATTTCGATGATATTCAACAGAACCTGTTTGGTATACCTCCGAAATAACATGATAAAGTTTTGTCGCAATCAAAGCATTTTTACGTAAGTTATGATGCATAAGGGCTATGGAATAGATCCTGTTCCTGTGTCCTAACCTTTGACCCCATTTCGCCCATTTTCAATAGAATTCGTCCCCAGGCAAGACCCTACAACATACTAACATTTCATCCAAATCGAAGCATTTTTACGTAAGTTATGACGCATAATGGCGATGGAAGTGATTCCGCTTCTATGTCCTGACCTTTGACCCCATTTCACCCATTTTCAAAAATGTTTGTCGCCAGGTGGTTTTCTACCACATACTAAAATTTCATCGAAATCGAACCTTTTTACGTTAGTTATGACGCATAAAAGCAGTGGAATGGATCCCGCTCCTATGTACTGACCTTTGACCCCATTTCGTTCACTTAAAATAGGGTATCTTCCCAGGTGATACCCTACCAGATACTAAAATTTCATGGAAATCGAACGATTTCCATGCAAAACGCGAGTTATTGTGCGGACGGACACAATCACACAACGCGAGTTATTGTGCGGACGGACACAATCACACAACGCGTGACGTAATGAGGCAGATGGGAATCGCGACCGTCACTCGCCGCAAGTGTGACGTCATAAAACTTTAATAGGATCCACACACAACGCGTGACGTAATGAGACAGATGGCGTGACCGCGCGCTAACATTCTCAAACGCGGCGAGATTGTGACGTCATAAGATTTCTAAGCATTGGTAACATTAATGGAATAATGGAACAACGCCATCACTAAAAACATTATAATTCTGGGTGGTTATTTAACCCACTGAACGAATTCTCCTAAAGTCGAGATCAAGCTAAATCGATTTCTAGTACCAGAAAATGGTAGGTTAACGACTTTCATCAAAATTCTTAGAGCTGTTTTCAAAATAAAATGTACATAGAAGAATTGCTACTTTAAGGTGGACGTCAAGTAATTTTGCTTCCTATACTTCCAATGGAAAAACTTCTGTACACATTTTCTTCACAATTAATGCGTTCCCAAGGATGAAAATTTGAACATCGATTAAATTATCTTTATTTTATAACTTGCAATACTTAATATTTTCTAAAACATAACCATAATTATGCAATTCAACATTTGTTTGTCTACTGCCATCATGAAAACACAGGTCGCGCCATCTTTTTTCTGGACAATTAATGCATTCACATGGATGAAAATTTGAACATTGATTAAAATAGCTTCATTTCATAACTTGGAATACTTAATATTTTCTAAACCATAATTGTAATTATGCAATCCAACATTTTTTTGCCCACTGACGTCATCAAAGTACAGGTCGCGCCATCTTTTCTCTGGTTTCAACACAACCAAGGGAAAAGTTATTGATTTTTAATATGATCATGGTTACATTTTAGAACATTAAATTTTTCAAGTTATAATATGAAGTTATTTTAATTGATGTTAAAATTTTCATCCTTGGGAACACATTAATTGGGAAGGAAATGTTTACAAAACTTTTTCCATTGGAAGTGTAGGAAGCAAAATTACTTGACGTCCACCTTAATAATATGGGATAAGGGCAATGGAAAGGATCGCAATCCTATGTCCTAACCTTTGACCACATTTCGTCCATTTTCAATAGGGTTCGTCCCCAGGTGGTCCCCTACTACATACTGAAATTTCATCGAAATCGAACCATTTTTACACAAGTTATGACGCATAAGAGCAATGGAATGCATTTGGATCTTATGTCCTGACCTTTGACCCCACTTCACCCATTTTGAATAGGTTTTGTCCTCAGGCGGTCTCCTACCACATAGTAAACTTTCATTGAAATCGAACCATATTTAACGCAAGTTATGACGCATAAGGGCAATGGAATGATCCCGCTCCTACGTCGTGACCTTTGACCCCATTTGCAATAGGGTTTCGTCCCTAGGTGGTCCCCTACCACATAGTAAAGTTTCATTGAAATCGAAGCATATTTACGCAAGTTTTGGCGCATAAGGGCAATGGAATGATTCCGCTATTACGTCGTGACCTTTGACCCCATTTGTCCCATTTTCAATAGGGTTCGTCCCTAGGTGGTCCCCTACCACATACTAAAATTTCGTCGAAATCGAACCATTTTTACAGCAGTTATCGTGCGGACGGACAGACGGACGGACAAAGCTGGAGCATGTACGCTTCTTCAACCTACGGTTGGAAAGCATAAAAAATCAAACACAGATATCACCTTAAAACTGAAAGCTGGAAGAACTAATTCGGAGAAATTAAAAGAGATCTAACGACCACAGAAAGAAAAGAAAGAGGAATATAGAACTATGTTAAGCTGTTCTCCATGGCTTCATCTAGGGACAGGCACAGATAACACCTCTCATACCTCTATAGAGACCAAACAAAGTGTGGGTTTCTGCACCATCCAGTCAGCTACAAAGCAGCAAAAAAGCTAACCAAAAAAACACAAACAAAATAAAACATAATAAATATAAAAAAAAATAACAATAAAGGACCCAAAAAAAAAAGAGAAAACTAATAAAAGTAAAGAATTTTTTGAAGAATAAAGCACCAAAAAAAGGAGAAAACACCCCCCCCCCCAGAAGACTGAAACGGTCAAACCCGACCTCAAGCAAGAAAGGAACCAACAACCAAAGTCCAAGAAGTATGAAATGCTGAGTGCCTAGGAAAAACACTGTAAAAACCATACACAAAAAACGTTACTATTTACAAGCACATTCACTAAATACCTAAAGGTGGAAGAAAGCTTGAGAGTTTACCTATTTACAAGAAACTGCCAAGTGGAGAATTTCAAAAAGGAGGGGGAGGGGAGCTAGCCAAAAAGGCACACGTACAAAATCAAACTAAAACTAGGTCTGAACAAAAGGGTGCGCTCAATGATAACCTGCAAACCTTTAAACGGAGGAAAAACTTGCAGACAAATTCCTAAAAACTTTGGGAGAAAAGGATAACCTTCAAACCTAAAAAATATTTTAAAAAATATCAATAATAAGTGATAATAAACAAAAAAATCAACTTACCAAGAAGGAGAATATCCTTTGACATGCCTCTGCAAGTTAAAAATGTACGCTACTCAAAGCACTAACGCCAACAGTGCCACCTGGCAGTCAAGAAGATAACCAATTTTCCAGAACTTACTGTAGTTATGGTTAAGATAGGGAAAAATCCCAAACAGTTTTAAAGTTGTTATAAACTAGACAGAATACTATATAATACCAGTTGGGAACAGTATAAGCTGTTCCCAACTGGCTTTAAAGGTATCAAAATACACACAAAAAACTAAGACACTCCATGTCTTTTAATTATTTAAATTATACTATATTTTTCTTCTTAGTTTTTTATTAAATACTTTTTTGTATAGTTTCTTGTAATTTAAAACTTTTTTTTGCAAAATATTTTAAATAAGTTAGTTTTAAACTTTTTTTGAATTAAAAAGAAAGGGAGTAAGTAGAGAGAGCATTTTGGGATCCTAGTTAAGTAAAAGTAACCACATCATCACCTAAACTTCTATGTTATAGCTTTCATTTAGATGATTCATTCAATCACTATGTTACTAAATTAGAGTAGGTCTGCAATCCTGACACTATACTTGAGAACAATTTTCTTGAGTCTGGCTTTTAGGAAAGCTCTCGGAACCTGGTTATCAATAAACTGACTGATTAGAAATTGAACATGGTGTTTAAAATCTACTTCCAAGCTGCAAATCCTTGACAACCTTAAGACCTTCGAGATGAAGAAATTTTCGATAACCTTGCTGGATATATTACTCTACCAATTTATGAATTTTAAAATTGTAAAATTAAAGTTATTTCTCTTATCATACAAACTAATAACTGCATTACCTTCATTAAGATTAATAGACAAATCTAGGAAATCAAGTTCCTGGTTATTAATGTTAGTTTTAGTTAACTTAAGGCAGCTTGGATATATAGTAGAAAAATCATCTTCAAGAACTCCAGAATTATTTAAACGAAGAAGGTCATCAATATATCTGTAAGTATATAAATAGCTGTCATGTTTGAAAGAGTTGTTCTTAATAAATAGATATTCTTTGAAAAACAAGAACTGATTTAAACACCTTCCAGCACCTTATTGAGTCACTCCCACCCCGTCTAGCTGCTGTCCGCGCTGCACATGGCGGTTACTCTGGATATTAGCTGGTGGTCACTATAATGTGACTCGACCATGTGTGTATATATATATATAAACTCTATTAAGAGACTGAAGGAAAAAAAATTTTTGACTCACACCAAGTACAACATAGAAAAGGTTATGTATTGACCGGTGTGAGTAAAAAGAGAAAAATAAAACAACTGAATGTAGAAAGTGTCAAGAATACTGAGCCTTGGCTTTATCAAGGACCAGCAAAAACTCTGCATTTTCTCACTTCCACAAAGACCTATTTGGAAATGGGTTTCTGCAAAGTCATAGATGCAAGTAATAAGCCCACCAAAAAAAATTTTTTTTTAAATATATATTTTAAAGAATATATATAAATGTCATGACCTCCGCAGAGTTGCATGACCAAGCTTTAGTTAACAATTTAGCTAGCATCCATAACTTTCCTGGCCCGACCCATGCTCTTCATCTGTTACTATTAAACAGAAAGAAGAAGATTATAGAAAACTCAAGTTGTAAGAGTGACATAATAAATCAGAAATAATGTTCAGCAATAACAAATTACCAAGTTCGCCTGAGAGAGTATTTAAACCTGAATAGCAATACAAAAGTATTACAAATTCTTAACATTGCAATAAAAAAGGAGATATTAATTTTTTTAAAACACAGATTCTTGAAAGAAAACTGGATTATAAAAACCCCCTACTCCACAACTTCTGACAACACAAAAACGAGAATATAATAAAGACAATAATTAATTAAAGAAACGCATTGTGAAGGTTATATGACATGAACAATGCTTCATTGTTCTTGTAATTTGCGCTGTGTTTTCAATGTAGTTAAGTTTTTAATAACTACTTAATTATGCACTTAAAGCACTTCTGAAATACTTTGTACATATTGCAACTAATTGTTCATGTCATATAACCTTCACAATGCGTTTCTTTAATTAATTATTGTCTTTATTATATTCTCGTTTTTGTGTTGTCAGAAGTTGTGGAGTAGGGGTTTTTTATAATCCAGTTTTCTTTCAAGAATCTGTGTTTTAAAAAAATTAATATCTCCTTTTTTATTGCAATGTTAAGAATTTGTAATACTTTTGTATTGCTATTCAGGTTTAAATACTCTCTCAGGCGAACTTGGTAATTTGTTATTGCTGAACATTATTTCTGATTTATTATGTCACTCTTACAACTTGAGTTTTCTATAATCTTCTTCTTTCTGTTTAATAGTAACAGATGAAGAGCATGGGTCGGGCCAGGAAAGTTATGGATGCTAGCTAAATTGTTAACAGCTTGGTCATGCAACTCTGCGGAGGTCATGCCATTTATATATATTCTTTAAAATATATATTTAAACAAATTTTTTTTGGTGGGCTTATTACTTGCATCTATGACTTTGCAGAAACCCATTTCCAAATAGGTCTTTGTGGAAGTGAGAAAATGCAGAGTTTTTGCTGGTCCTTGATAAAGCCAAGGCTCAGTATTCTCGACACTTTCTACATTCAGTTGTTTTATTTTTCTCTTTTTACTCACACTGGTCAATACATAACCTTTTCTATGTTGTACTTGGTGTGAGTCAAAATTTTTTTTGCTTCAGTCTCTTAATAGAATGTGAATTCTGAATTTTCATAACTGCTGCGTTGCGCATTTTGATCTTCAGGTTATTTTGCATCTTTCGTTTTAAATTCTAAAGTTTTTCTTATGTTTTCGGCTTTGCTCTTTAGTATATATATATATATGAAAATGCAAGTGTAAAGATTCGGCTGTTTGAAAATACAACACACATAAACATTGGAAAGAGAGTGAGACAAGGTGACACCATATCTCCGAAGCTCTTTAATGCCACATTGGAAAATGTCTTTCAATCACTGAACTGGGAAAACAAAGGGATAAAGATTAATGGAGATTATCTAACCCACCTTCGCTTTGCTGATGACGTAGTCATTTTGCAACTACCCCATCAAAGCTGCAGAGTATGATGCAAGAACTTGCTGACAAGAGTAAAGAAGTGGGATTAAAAATGAACTTTCAGAAGACAAAAGTGATGTTCAATGCTTTTACAAGAAATGAAGATTTATCGATTGATGGAGAAAAGCTGAAGATAACCGAAACCTACGTTTATCTTGGACAGCAGATATCTAGTGATGGTCACATTGATGAAGAAATTAATCGGCGTACAAAACTTGCCTGGAGAGCTTTTGGAAGAAACAGCATAATTTTCAAGAGCAATATACCATTATGTCTTAAAAGAAAAGTGTTTGATCAATGCATCCTTCCAGTGCTTACGTATGGTGCAGAGACGTGGATCTTAACTAAAAGAGACATACAAAGGCTGCAGACAACTCAAAGAAGCATGGAGAGGTGCATGCTTGGTGTAACCAGGAGAGATAAGAAGAGGAACTCGTGGATCAGAAAAATGACAAGAGTGGAAGACATCATGATCACAGTTAAATCCCTAAAATGGCAATGGGCTGGACATACTGCCAGAAGGACAGACCATCGATGGACAGCCGAAATTTTAGATTGGATTCCAAGGGACAGGAAAAGACCCAGAAGAAGACCACATGGAAGATGGGTAGATGAAATTCGAAAGTATGCAGGAGTGACATGGAGGAGACTGGCACAAGACAGACCATTGTGGATGAAACTTGGGGAGACCTTCGTCCAGCAGTGGATTGATAATGGTTGACGATGATGGTGATGATGATATATAACCGAGTGAACAAGCTGGATTCAGGAGTGGCTACAGCACTATAGATCGTATCCATGTACTGAGAGAACTAATTGAAAGAGCAAGGGAATATGAACTCCCATTATGCATGGCTTTTGTCGATTATGAAAATGCCTTTGATTCTGTGAAACCATCAGCAGTTGCAATGGCTTTGAAATCCTGCAGTACTGAAGATGCATACATTAATATCATTAATAACATCTATGAATATACAAGTGCAAAGGTCCAGCTATTTGAGAATACAGCACCAATAAAAGTTGGAAAAGGAGTAAGACAAAATGACACTGTATCTCCAAACTCTTTAATGTTACATTGCAAAATGTCTTTCAGTCACTGAACTGGGAAAACAAAGGGATAAAGATTAATGGAGATTATTTATCTCACCTTCATTTTGCTAATGACATAGTCATTTTTGTAACTGCCGCAGAGTATGATCCAGGAACTTGCTGACAAGAGTAAAGAAGTGGGATTAAAAATGAACTTCCAGAAGACAAAAGTGATGTACAATGCTTTTACAAGAAATGAAGATTTATTGATCAGCGGGGAAGAGCTAGAGATAACCAATACCTACATTTACTTGGATAGCAGTTATTTAGTGAGGGTCACATTGATGAAGAAATTAATCAGCATATAAAACTTGGATGGAAAGCTTTTGGAAGAAACAGTACAATTTTCAAGACCAATATGCCATTATGTCTTAAAAGAAAAGTGTTTGATCAATGCATCCTTCCAGTGCTGACATATGGTGCAGAGATGTGTACCTTAACTAGAAAAGGAATACAAAGACTGCAGACAACTGAAAGAAGCCTGGAGAGGTGCATGCTTGGTGCAACCAGGAGAGATAAGAAGAGGAACTCGTGGATCAGGAAAATGACAAGAGTAGAAGACATCGTGATATGAGTGTAAAATCCCTGAAATGGCATTGGGCTTGACATATAGTCAGAAGGATGGATCATTGATGGACAACTAAAATTTTAGACTGGATTCCAAGGGACAGGAAAAAACCCAGAAGAAGACCGCATGGGATATGGGTGGATGAAATTCAAAAGTACACAGCAGTAACCTGGAGGAGACTTGCACAAGACAGAGTGTTGTGGAAGAAACTTGGGAGACCTTCATCCAGCTGTGGATTGATAATGTTTGATAATGATAATGATGATATAAGGTCCAGTGTCTTTGTGTACTTCTGAATAGTTATAATTAAGTTGAATTATATGTGTGCATATGTTTTTTGTGGGAAATTTAATTGATGTATATAATGTATTCTCAATCCACTGCTAGATGAATGTCTCCCCTAGTATCTTCCGCAACTCTGTCCTTGAAAAATTATTTTTCATATGTCATGCTGGCATACTTTCGAATTTCATCTACCCATGCCCCACATGTTCTTCTCCTGTGTCTTTTCATGTCGCTTGGTGTCCAATCTAATATTTCAGTTGTCAAGTGTTGATCAGTTTTAAAAATAGGTACAGCCCATTGCACTTAAGGGTCTTTACATTGATCATGATGTCATTAACTCTTGTCAGTTTCCTATCTTTGTGTTATAATATTATTATGTATGAATATATGCGGTAGAGTCATATTATTGTGACTACCAGCTAATATCCAGAGTAACCGCCATGTGCAGTGCGGACTGTAGCTAGACGGGCTGAAAGTAACTCAATAAGGTGTTGGAAGGTATTCACAGGTATGTGGAGCCATGCTGATTACAGTGCATCTGACAGCTGCTGGAGGGTGCGTGGTGGAGGATCCGTAAAGCGAACAACACGATTGAGGTGGTCCCAGAGATGCTCAATTGCGTTTAAGTCTGGGGAATTAGGGAGCCAGGGAAGTACTTTGAAGTCTTCATGGTGCTCTTCCATCCACTCTCAGACATTTCTAGCTGTGTGACACATAGAATTGTCGTGCTGGGAGATGTCATCCACCCCAGGGAAGACAATCAGCATGAATAGGTGCACGTGGCCTGCAAGGATGGATTCATAATGAATTCGGTCCCAAAGTGCCTTCCACAGGTATGAGTGGACCCAGGGCATGCCATGAAAACTTTGCCCAGACCATAACGCTGCCCCCACCAGCTTTTGTTTTGCCAACAATAGTTGAGTGTTTGTTCTCCGATGTTTCTCGATTTATACGCCGACATCCATCCGTTCAATGAAGCAGAAAACGTGACTCATTGGAAAAGGCAATCCTTTGCCTATCAGCGAAGGTCCAATTCCGATACTGCTATGCAAATGTAAGCCTTTTCTGCCGATGCATCTTCGTTACATAGGTGCAGTGACCATCTGTTTGCATCGGAGCCCCATATGCAGCAGGGTTTTTCTGAACTGTCATTTTAGACACACTTCTGGTAGCCCCCTGGTTCATTCGGTCAGTGAGTTGCTTCACTGTAGCGTGTCGATCGGTCCTCGCGCACCATCGAACCCAACGTTCACCTCTCACATCAATGGCACGTGGTGCTCTGCAGTTTCCACATCGCTTATTCACATTGATGCCACTTCTCCAATCATGATATACCTTAACCACGGCTGCATGCGAACAGTTCACAAACTGTGCTGTTTCAGTAATACTGCCACCCTTAGCCCGAAAGCCGATAATCACCCCTTTTTGCAAGTCTGATAAATCGCTCCTTTTATCCATGACAACAACGAGTGATATGTTTTCAGAATGCCTAAAGCACACCTTAATACCCTCCAAGCAAGCTCACGACACATGCTTTCTTTCATTGGCTACGCACTGTTGACGTCAAAGGTTGGAGGTGGTCACAATAATGTGACATATTCTAACCTATTAGAAAAAGTCATATCAGTGTGACTATTTCCTTGTAAAACCCCCTTGACTGCAGTACACTTATGCAACCAGTGCTGAAATGCCTGCTACCCATTGGAGAAAAAATGCTTTTTCCTGATTGTACAGCCAGGCACCACACACACAGCAGTCATGACTTCAGTGTGACATGAATCTTTTTTTCTCCCGCAGAGAAAATATTCTTGTGACATTGTGTCATCATCTGTTCATCATTTCACCTCTTGCTGGAGGCATCCAGTGGGAAAGTAAAGCTTTGTGTAAGAAAATTTTAATGTTATGCTGTGGTCATGACTGCTGTATGACTGACTTAGATGACTTTTTTTTTGCCGTGGGCTAAAGGCAGTGATCAAAAGTAGCATGCTACGTTTACAGTAGCGCAGAGTTGTATTAAAAAAGAAAAAAGTATCTGCATGTACAACGATTGAAACAGAAAACCTGCTGCAAACCCCTGAAGAGTGAACCACGATAACAATAGGATAACATAATTAAAAAAATTAATTGCACAATAAATTATTATTAGAGCATTACAGATTCTTCCAATGAGAACAAAATAAGTATATGTACATTATAATTGAATGTGCAGCAACATGTGTGAAATGGACCTTTATGGCAAAATATTAGACATGAACCTCATAAAAACAAGCGACTAATTAAAGAAAGTTTTTACATCCAGAAAAACGGTTTTATTAATGAACCTTCAAAAATTATAAATAGCATCCTCAACAACTTAATTCCAAAATAGTAGACTTACAAAATACATAAGAAAAAGATTTTGATTTAATTACTGATAACAGCAAGAGAAACCTGGCAATAAAATATAAATTCTTTCTGTGTAATCGAAACTTTTGATACAGTTCTTATAGATTGAAAAAAGGCATCGATAAAATCTAAAGGCCAGAAATATCTGTAAAAACAAAAGAACTTAGAAAATGTGAAAAATAACTGAAAGTTCTTCAAGTTAAAATAGAATTAAGTATATTAATCTCAGTAAAGCCTTGAGTGTTTTAATTGCTATAGATACCATTTTTTTTAATCTACAAGAAAAAATTATCTGCGAAATCCGCTAATAATTTGTAAACTATCCGTGTACATCTACATTCCACTACTCTGCAGTAGTGTTCCATGTAGTATCACTAGAAATAAAAAAATGCAGTTGTAGCAGTAGCACGCTACAAAATAAAGTAACTTGTAGTGGAAAATTAGGCTACAAATCATGCTACTTAATAAAAAAGTAAAATGAAATCTTCAAACCATGTGACATTTCCGGATTTCCTGGAACATTATTAGCTGGAACAGGGGGGGGGTAAGCTGAAGTGTGCCCTGCCTACAGTCATGTACCTGCTTGACTTGCATTGTTAAAGTTAGCCAAAATCGTTTACCAAAAAGTATTATCTTCCTTACTTTATGCTATTTACAAGGGGGAGGGGCAGTCTTTTCAGTCAGCCTGAGAAGACAGCAGTGAGATGATCGAGCTAGTGATTTTGTCGATGATATTTGATTGTGATAGATTCTCTTAGTAGAAAATGAATTTGCAGATACTTTTTGATAGTATCTTTATTTGAATTTCCTGGGCATATCATCTAGCCTGGAATATAAGCTGCCACTGAATGTGATAAAAATGTGTTACATTTGATTAGCAGAGCTGAGGTAAATACAATTATATATTTACCTTGGTAGTTAGTTCTGAATGCCATATGTAAGAATGTACACATAAAAATCATCTTCAGTTTGCATTTTTAACTTCATACTAAATGAAGAAAAAGTAGGTAAAAAGTAATGAAAGTAGCTACTTTTCAGAAAAAAAAACAAAACAGTGTAGCTTGCTACTTTTTTGGAAAAAGTAGTTGGAGCTGTAGCAAGGTACTTTTTCAAGAATGTAGTTATGTGACTGTATCTAGCTACTTTTAAAAAAGTAGCTTTCCAATCACCGACTATAGGCACTGCGCACTTTTGGAAAAAGTGTATTATTAAATCAAGGAAGATTATGTTGAGAAATAAAAGCAAAATCACATTGAATATGAGATTTGGGGACAGTCCCTGTATGTATAAAGGGGTCGTGCTGCTGACAGCATTCTTTGCAATTTGTGAAAAAAAAAAAATAGTTTTGGCAATGAATAAAAAGCTTTGGCAAAAACATTGGCAATTACCTTTTTTTAATGACATCCAAGCAAAAATAGTCTTTTAATTTTTATTCAATTTGGTCTTTGAAAAAATGAAATTCGAATGTTAGTTACTTTTTTCATTGTTTACATTGTGCGTGAGATGGAAAGTGATTATGTGAAAAGAGTGATGCAGTCGCTGATGTAAGACCTATTATAACACTTTGTTTTTGTGGTTTCTATAATTCCAGCGGAGGGTAAAAAAAATTGGTGATTTCAGATTGCATTTGGTGAAAGGGTTGGCAAAAACTTTTAAAAAGCCAGAGCAACCACTGTGTATATGTATACTTTTGCATGTACACCTCTTCTGCTGAATGTGTAAAATGTATAAAATAAAGGAGGTATAAATTGTATGTAATGAAATTTTGTTTATCAATATCAACCAAGGAATATAATTTTATTATGCACTATTTAAAATCAACAAATCATAAATTAGAAGTTATTTAAAAATAATTTACAAAAAGTTGGCACCTTGTTTTTTTTTCTTCCTGATTAATTGTATACAAATTTTATTGGTTCATTGTGATAAAAAACATAATTTTAATTTTTTAGTTTTGATGACTAGGATTTACTACACAGCATTGAATTTTTAAGTGCAAAGAACGAACACTCATCATTACTAAATGGCTTGCTGTTAACTTTAGCTTTACTGTGTTATAAAGCTAGACTGTGTTGCATGCTGAAAACTGTAGTTGACTATTCATTTAAGAAAATTATGTTCATTGTTATTTTTTTAACACGTTCGCTGCAGGGACGTTTTTCGGTAACTTTTTTGTAGTGCGTTACAACCCACCGGTGGGGTTGTAACTGTTTCAATACAGTGCTGTACGACACACCGGTGGGTCGTTTAAAGATATATACATAAAGTGACTGATATCCACTAAAGATTTATGTATAGAAACTTTTTTTCCTCCTCCTCTGAAAAGTGTAGAATAAGGCGTTACGGCCCACCCAAACCCACTGGTGGGCCGTAACGCAGCAAACATGTTAATTTAAGCTGTAATATTTTTCTGATTTCAATATTCTTAAGTGAATCTGCCTGTATTAATATTTTCTGTGAAGGGTTTTCATAGAAAATATATGCTTTTATTTATGTCAAATTCGTCTTTGTAATGATTAATCATCTGCTTTTTTTTTCTGATTTTTTGCAGTGCTATCTCCTTGATGTGAAGTTTGTTCGGGTGCTAGAGTTCATAAAGCTGTAATTACATGTTTTAATGTGCATGGAGTAGTGATGGTTCTTGATTTTCACTGGACACCGTAATATGCGAAAGTGTTTGCTTGAGCAGAGCAATTATGGGAAGTGATAGTGCCACATCACTTTATTGAAATGAACAATGGAATTTCCTTTCAAGTACTTCCTGCTGTTCAATTTGGTGTTTTCGTGTGCTGTTGTTCTTGCAAATGGTTGCGCAGGATTCTCTGCGATATATGGAAGTAAGTAGTAAATTTTAATGTTATGAATTCTTAATTCAGATGACATGATTTTTCTTTTTTTCATGCCATTCATTTCATGAATAAGTTTTTGCAGTGCCAAGTACAGGCATTCTGGACATCTATCCAGGGTCCTGACTTCCTGATTCTTTACTTATTTTTTATGTGAAAGTTATTTCAAAACTGTCTCTTCCATATACAGTAAAATATTTCCTATTCTGCAGTTGATTTTATTTTTATTTTGCAAATCATTCAGATCTAAAATATGAATTAAGTGCATAAATGTGTAGTTCTTCTCACCTTGAAAAATTGCAACTCCACTTGCTCAGATCTAACAGTGTTCATTGGCTTCCTTTGGCGTCCTGGATGGGCTCAACTCATTTGGTTGCCGATTTTCAAAAATAGCTTTAACCATTATGGAAATCAAGGAAGAAATATTCCTCATAAACAGGGCTTGACAAATTCCAGGCACCAGGTCGCACAGGTGCCTAGAAATCTGGCCCTGGCACCCAGTTTTTATTTTACTTCAGATTTTTGTATTTTGTAGTAAATACCGTAATTTCCGTTATATAATCCTCAGATTATCTGTTGAAAAGTTAGAAATTTAGGTACTCCAGATAATATACCGGTAAAGGAATGTGGCATTTTAAAAAGTCTGTGTGTAATTGTCAGGATAGGTGGTGTTATTGGAAGAAGTACCAAAAATGAGGTAACTGAAAACATGTAACACATCATGGAGATGGAGGACCGCAAAGGGATTGTAAGAATATATTTTTTTTTTTTTACTTATAAGCATTCTGACAGAAAATATTATGCAACAAAGGTGATACTATTTGTGCTCGCAAAAAGCCTGTGTGCTGTGAGAAGCCCACGAAGCTATTCCATGGCACATAACCATTTTGGAATCCCATTCGTTAGTTTTGCTGCGCTAATCATATTCGATTAGATGTGAGGGTTGTTTTTTTCGCTATTCAGTTGAAACATATTCAGAAAAGAGACAAATATTACGGATTGTCCGTAATTTCTATGGATTATTTAGGTCTAAGTAATGAACTACGGTAATGGTGCAAAAGCTACGGATTTGTTTTTTTTTTTTATTGTACTCAAAAATTATATTTACTGTTTTAATAAGACAATTGTTTCTTTCTTACTATTTGGACTTCCAAGTCGGTCATCCTGTGAAATGCAGCTTTTCTGTTGGAAATTATGGTTCACAATTAACATGACAGGTGCGAATTATACGATCTTTTTTTTTTTTTTTTTTTTTTTTTTGTCGGATTTCATGGTCTGCAGCACACTGCCATAGATTATGTGAAGGAAAAAAATTGGTTTACTCAGAATTTTGCAATCTACAGAATCAGAATATATGCCGCCGCGGAGTATATGTGGGATTTTTTTCCATAATTACACAACGCCGCAGATCTGGGGGGGGATAATGCTTAGTTTTATGGTCTACAGATTATGCGAAGGAAAATAAAGTACTTTGAATTAATATGTACAAAATATAACTTCCACAAGTAGTGTGATTTTTTAAGAGCAGCAACTGGAAGGAAGAGAAAATAAAACTATGAAACGAATTAGAACTTTATTTTGCAATAAGTGGTTCAAGTAAAAAAAAAGTGATAAAAAATATAGTTTATCACTTATTGTTCCACCTTCAGCACCCACACATGTTTTTGATCATGTGCTATTCGTTGAAATTTGACTTGGTTTCCCCTGGCTCCAAATTTTGGGAGCTATATGTTGGATTTTTTTTTCCTAGTTCTGGAACATATTTGTCGAGCCCTGCTCATAAAATACATGGGAAAATTTATAACCGATGTTTCTTCCCCGATTAATTTATCTGTGGTACTGGTGATTTAGTATGCTTCAATGATGCAGCAAATTCATTTAACTAGCAAAAATCTGAAGTTGTTCAGATTCTTGGTCAGTAATTGCGTAAATTTAGTTACTTGGAACTTTGTTGTCTTGGGTGGTGGAAAAGAGAGCATGCTTCAATAGAAGTCAGGAGATGTGGATTCAATTCCTGCTCCTGGTCATTGCAATTTTCAAGTTTTCTGATATGATGTTCCATGGTGAACTGGAGCAGTTAAGAGTCATGATCTGATTGCTGTGTGAGTTATTAATTTTTGCCTCTGTTTTCTATGCCAGGCAGCATTACAAATTTTAATGACACTTATCTCCACAATGCGCATGGTCACCTCACCATCATTTGGTGTGTGTTGATACTTCCTCAGTGTGTGAGACATCACATCTGTCTGTTGTCCAAGGCTATTGTATGTTCCGTCATTCTGCTGGTATATGTCCTCATTTTCTTCTTTTAGTGACTTTACAGGGTGACTCAGTAATCCTTGAATGTCTTTTAAATGATCAGTGAAATATGTTTTCCATGCTGTACCTTTTCTCACTGTACTAGTCTATTTCAATTTGTGTAGTCAGTCTCTCCATGTGCTGAATCTTTACACCATTCAGTGTCTTGTCTGTGTGTCATGCATCTGTTTTGTGCATGTTCTCTATTTTGTTTATTTGTTTTGAAGGTCTACTTTTCTGTGTTTCTCAATTAGTTGGGCTCTTTTAGCATTCTGTGGTTATTACACCATTAAAATCCGGTTACTATTACTATAAACGTATACAAAAAGAGAATTGAAAATGGATGTGAATGATTTTAATGAACCATATAATAATAATAATAATAATAATGAATGAAGGTTTTTGATTATTACAAAACATATCTGTGTATATCATTGTATCTATTCTGGCATTTGTACTTTAAAGTATAATTTATGAGGATAATTAATAATTTTTAATTACTGTGCAAAAGTAACTTGACATATCAGCAATATTTGTTCATCCGTCTGTTGTCTATGGCTCTACTAAATATGAGACTGGTGGGAAGGAAATAGAACTGTAGAGAAAACTACCTTATTTGCTTTCATGGTCTGTACAAAGGAATCTGTGGTAATGGCCATACCACTGAAACAGCTAAGCTTTATGTGATGTATATTTATCAGAACTAAAAAAAAAAAAAAAAAATTCAAAGATAGCTTTGGGAGCAAAACTTTTTGCAGTGTTGGAAATTTGTACATCATCTTCTTCCTGTTACATAGCTGCTTGTTGAGATAGTATTCAGCCTAGAGTCACGCATAAATGCTGGAAAAAAAGTTAATAACAAAAATGAACGTATGTTTATGCTCAAAAAGTTGAGTTTAAAAACATGCTACACTGAAATATAATAAATTGTTGAATGCTATTTCAAATAGCTTCCTCAAAATAACTTTTTGCACATTGTCTTTTGGCCACCAATGCATATCTTCTATTCTCTTAATTAGTGCATGTTTTAAAAAGTTAAACATTTAAAATAATTAAGACGAACATAGAATCATAACAAAAATTATGACATACCTTACAGTTGAAACTTGTGGAAATATCGTCTACTTGATAGTCAAGTACGGTTGTTTTCATAGGTAATAATCATCTGGTATGGTTTTTCAACGAAGACTTGTACTAAATAAAACTGAACAGAACAACTACTGAAAATAAATGAAGGCTAGGAAAGCGTGAAAGAAGGATTATGGGAGTTTTGAATGACAAATTAATCTACGAAATAGCTGATAATAAGGCTCAAAATAAAAAAGGGGTTGAACTTTGACAAAGGTACCAGTGGAAGTGGAAAGAGTATATATCAATTATATAAGAGAATATATATACCACGAAACAGGAGCAAAATAGCGAGTACTAACATGAAGGAAAAAGAAGATATATGCATCAAAATATCAATGAAAGAAAAATGTCATAACCAAAAGTTTTAAAAAGTCTTACTATAATAGCCTCAAAAACGCCTTACAAGTAACCATTATTAAAGACAACCGACGATGTTTTTAATCAATATCAATGACGTTAAAAGATGTAATGTAATAGAATACAAAAATGCGGAATCGAAATAAAATATAAAAACTTTAAAAATCTAACAAAAGGAACGCAGTAGTCCCCAAAAATGTTGTAGGACAGTATAGTTGACTCGTCCTATGCATTTCGGCAACATATGGTTGCCATCCTCAGGAACTATGTTCGGTGCTTTCCTTGCAATTGCTGAGACACTGCCACACAATCTGAATTTGTCGTCTTACCGATTGTCTATACTGACATCATCGCACCATTCTGTTGCCACCCTCAGACCCAAAATGCTTTGATATATCTTTCGTTTTTTTCCTCTTTAAGCTAAATTTCCCAAGGTATTGGTAGCTCTATTCTGCTGTTGAGGTTGCAGTTGTTCTTTGGTTCTAGTTCCAGTTAAAGAAATTTTCATTTAATCTTCCTTCCCTCTGAGTTCTTTTGGATTTTTGCGGACGTTTCTGGCCTCTTGATCTTAGTCAAGGCCAGTCCTAAGATCAAGAGGCCAGAAACGTCCGCAAAAATCCAAAAGAACTCAGAAGAAGGAAGATTAAATGAAAATTTCTTCAACTGGAACTAGAACCAAATGAATATATCTGAGTAAAGCCTTGAGTAAGTGATTTAATGTAATTGTTGTTTTTGTTTTTTTCTATTATAATCGATTCTGCATAACGAATAGTGAACTGAAAAAAACTCTTCGTTACGCAGAATAGATTATAATAGAAAAAACCAAAGACAACAACTGCAACATCAACAGCAGAATAGAGTTGCCAATACCTTGGAAAATTTTGATTAAAGAAGAAAAAAATGTATATATATTTTAAAGAATTCCGGGTCTGAGAGTGGCAACAGAACGGAACAATGAGGTCAGCATGGACAACCGGTAAGACTACAGATTCGGATTGTGTGGCAGTGTCTCAGCGATTGCAAGGAAAACAGCGGACATAGTTCCTGAGGATGGCAACCATATGTTGCCGAAATACATAGGACAAGTCAACTATGGTGTCCTACAACGTTTTTGGTGATCTGCATTTCTTTCGTTGGATTTTTAAGTTTTTTATATTTCATTTCGATTTCGTATTTTTGTATTCTATTACATTAAGTTTTCTAATGTCACTGATATTGAGTAAAAACACCGTCGGTCATTCAAAACTTCCATAATCCTTCTTCCACGCTTTCCTAGCCTTCATTTGTTTTCAGTAGTCGTTCTGTTCAGTTTTATTTAGTACAAGTCATCATTGAAAAACCCTACCAGATGATTATCACCTATGAAAACAACCGTACTTGACTATCAAGTAGACAATATTTTCACAAGTTTCAACTGTAAGGTATGTTACAATGTTATGTTATGGTTCTGTGTTCATCTTAATTATTTTAAATGTTTAACTTTTTGTAGCATGCACTTATTAAGAGAGTGGAAGAGATGCATTTATTGCCAAAGGACAACAATGTGCAAAAAGTTATTTTGAGGAAGCTATTTGAAATAGCATTCTACAATTCACTAAAAATGAGCATTCTACAATTCACTAAAGTTCCGCACACTTTCACCATCTCAGGTGCTTGTTGAAAGATCTTCCAGTTGCGAACTGCTATTTCTGTCACTTACAGTTAAATTTCATTTAATCAAGCTACCATGCATAAGTTTTTTTTTTTTTTTTTTGATAGTCTGCTACTGTAGAATATTGTATCCTGTGACAGAATATCTTGTTTTGTGACCAACATGACAAAAACTCAAAGTTCATCAGCTTTTTTTTTTTGTCTAGTGAAGTTTACGTAGATTACCTAGATGGACCTGTTGTTTCATTTAGGATTTTTCCATGAATGCAGGTCGCAAAGTTTTCAGCAAAGGTGATCTTGAGCTTCCAGTATACCACCAGTTCAAGTAGAATATCTGCATTGGTAATTCTGCCTTACCATTGAACCTAGTTTTTTCTGTGATATTCTTATTCTTGTCAGTGCTGACCTCTTCTAACCTCTGAACAAGACCCTTGCTCTGCCTCTGACTGCTATTGCCATAAAAGTGTATAGGTCTAATTGCTATGTCATGCAAACATTGTACTGTCAATCACCAATGGCAAAAGTAAAGATTGGTATATTAAAAACAAAAAATGTCAGGTCTTTTTGAAAAAAATACAGCAGAATACATGTTCTTTGTGAGACAATAGTTGAATAATTTTGGGGAAAATTCTCTTAAAAAAATTAAAATTTGTCAAAATTAAAAGAAATTGAAATTGGTTCTCAACCTACAGAACTTAACAGTAACATTCTTTAGCTTGTATCACTTTGCTGCCACTTGCATATGAAGAGAGGAGGTAGGGTATCTGTTTACACAAATTGCTTACATACAGTCCCGCTTCTGCTGTAAAATCAGAACTCGCACTGTGATCATCATGAGCATGAGCACCAGAAGGTGTGCTGTTGGTTGAAAGAGGAAGTGCTGTGTGTGCTTGTATGAACGTACATTTATGTTACAACAGGGAGCTAAGGCATGGTGATGGCTTTTCAACACTAGTATTGCAGGCTTTACATAATGTGCAAGTTTAAACAATGGGATTTAGGACATCATGTTTACACACACTGAGCATTTATTTTCTGTTTTAGTATTTGTCTTATTTTAACACACTGAGAAATTTAAATTTGAGCAAAAATAAACAGTTTAAAGGGGAACATTCTGGACGAAGTAAAATGGTCACTTTGTCCTGCTTCAAGTTCAAAAATAAATGAGAATTTCCAAAGAGAAGTGGAAAAGTGCTTTTTGCAACCCAAAGCATCTGCTACGACCTTATGCAAACAGCTGCATCTGCCTCATTTGTTGAAAAAATTATGTTGAAATCTGCCTCCAGTGCCAATAATACTGAGTGTCCTTTCAAGAATCTTGGAAAGTTAGAATGAATAGTTGCATTACAGTTCCAAAGCCAAATGCATGTATTGCACTACATGCCAAGAGTCAGGGTTGCAAAATAGTTTTGTTTTAGGTTGCAATGCACTTAAGGTTGATACAATATAAAAACATGAAAATGCAGAAGGGTTACATTCTCACCGAAGTACTGCAGTTATTTAATGGAAAAGCAATTAATAGGGACATTTGCCAAATATTTACATAAACAAGGTAATACAGTTGTCCAAACTATGGAAATGTGTCATGTTTTGGCATAGCTATAGCCTACATAATCCATTGTTGTCTCTATTTATTCAGCTGTGCATCGATTTAGGAGTGATGTGAACTTCAGAACCTTAGTTTTGATGTGCATTTATTATGCAGTGAGTTAATACAAGAGGAAGTGAAAGCCAAAGTTAATGATCCTGGCTCTATTGAAATGGATGAAGCCACTGATTGTAGTACAGAGTGTGGTAAAAAAAATGGGTGTTTTTGATTTCTTCGCAAAAGTTTCCCTAATGATGTAAGCAACACATATGGATCACCATTCATTTCACCAAACGACGCCATTTTCAGAAACATGAATCGGTGAAGTAGAGCTCAACTTGCTGTAGCTGTTAAGGTATTTTACAAAAATGGTGACTTCGCTGCCGCTGCTAGATAAGAATATCGGCGTTATTTTAATCTCGGGAAGCATGATCCTTTTCCATAAGAACATGCCATCAGGTTATGGGTGAAGACTTTTGAAGCTGCGGGAATTGCATTGAAGTAAAATACTACATGGTAGGCCTAGGAGCATTGGAACACGAGAAACAACACAGGAAGTGCAAAATGTTGTAACACAAAATCTAAAACGTTCTGTGAGGCGAATTTCTTCAGCAGTGGGGATCGCAAGCTGTAGTGTCCATAGAATCTTATGGGACGAGTTAGTTACAACCCTACAAGATACAGGTTGTGCAACAGTTAAATGAAAAGGATTGCGAACACCAAATTGCATGTGTGTTGAGCTTTTGACTAAAATTTAAGGCAATGAAGCTTTCTTGCTTTGTTGTGTGTGAGTGATGAGGCCCACTTTCATCTTAGTGGTTTTGTCAATAAACAAAACTTTCGTTACTGGACAGAGGATAATCCCCATCAACTGCATCAGCGGCTGTTACACAGTCATTGAGTTACAGTGTGGTGTGCGGTCTCTTCAATGGGAATAATTGGCCCTTACTTTTTTGAGGATGAGTAAGGACAAGCAACAACGGTAACATCTCACAGGTATGTCGACATGATAGACACATTCGTCGCAACGCAACTTGCACACTTTCCTTCAGATGAGCCATTTTGGTTTCAGCAAGATGGCGCTATGTCTCACTGTGCAAGAATTTCAGTGGAAGCCGTACACCGACTTTTCGGAAACAGCATCATATCCTGGAATGGTGACATTTCGTGGCCCCTCAGGCCACCAGACTTGTCAGTTTGTGAGTACTTCCTGTGGGGGTACCTTAAAACTAAAGTGTATGCAAGGTGTTCATACACCATTGCTGAGCTGAAACACAACATCCATACAGAAGTCGCAAACATTTTTATTGAGATGTTGGAATGTGCCACGGACGATTTCTGTTGCAGAATGTCCGAGTGTAGACGTTGAAATGGTCGTCACCTGCTGGACATATAATATTAAAAACATGAAAGTGACTGTGCATATTTCACAAATGGCAATGTGTCAGGGTGCAATGGATGTGTTTGTCATTTTTTTTTCTCATTAAACGAAGTATCAGTTTTGTTGCATTCAAAAACGGCCATTTTTCTGCCACACCCTGTACTTCACAAAACTTGTTTGTCGAAACTAGGTTTGCTTTAAATGGAATTCTTGAAACACATTTCATTCTCAGTTTGTGCAGCTCTCAAGTGCTAATATGCTATATTGAATGTTTTTTTGGAAAATGGTACCACTATTTCTAAATTTGTACGCATCACAATAGATAATGCTGCAGTGATGACAATGTGCTTAAATCATGTAGTTAAAAGGCTGAAAGAAAATAAATGTGCCTCTCATAATAGCTGTACTATGCTAAATGCACAAATTATATGAGTGTTGTGCTAAAAGTAATGCCTTTTTGCAAATAACTACTGTCAGATGATATATATTTTAGGGAAATTTTGAATAAAAATACATTGAAATGTGCAATAAATGTAATGGTGCTCCTCAAAACAGTCACCTGCTGATATAGGCAGTCATGCCATCTTTCAACTCAATTTGTGTAACCATTTGAGAAAAACTCTGCAGACCGTTTTTTGACCCAGGATCCATTAAACTAGCAGCCCATTTAACTTCATCTGTATCCTCAAAATGTTGGGCACAAAGGCTTTGTTTCATGGGACCAAACAGGTGAAGGGGCCAAATTAAGGCAGTATGGTTGATGTGAGGTTATTGTCTGGCCCATTTTACCAATGGCCAATGATGTTTCAAGTGAGATGCGAGGTCATGTGTTATTGTGGTGTAGAAAGACAGAATGGGGATGCCTATCTAGTCTTGTGGATAGCTTCCCTGAGCTTCTTTAGTGGCCCAATTTAGCACTGTTGACACTGCCACCTTGTTCAAGAAAATCAACAAGAATGGTGCTTTTGTGTCATTCCAGATCATTGTCACCATCACTGTTTTGTTGTTGAACACTGTGTTTTGAACTTTTTAGGCCTAGCTGAGGTTTCATGCCACAATTCCATATACTGCACTTTTGTCTTCATCTCCAATAACCACATTAAAAAGAAATGTGTTCTGCTTTGTGTTGAACGTCTCCAACAGATCTCTGCACACTGTGGTCCTGATGATCCTGGATTAATTAGTGTACAACCCACTGTGCACATACTTTGTGATACACCAGGTTTTGAATCATTGTTTCTACTGTACTATGACCACAACACAGTGTACATCACAGAATTCCCAAATGGTCACACATCAATCACCCCAAATGAGTTAATCAACCTATAGTTGGTTTTCGTCTATGATTGCAGTTAAAGGCCTTTCATCCTATTCTTCGTTGGCCTCTGAGGTTTCTCCTGCTTGAAACCTCTTCATCTATCTTCTGTCATTTCTGATGTTGATTGTGCATTTCCATAAACCTGTTTCAGCCTCCTTTGGATCTCTCTCACTTTGCAGCCTTCCATTTCCCCAAAACTCAATAACAGCTCTTTGCTTTAGGCAAATATCCATCCTTTACATTGACCAAACTGAACATAGAAAGGTGTACATTTATTCAGGTCAGTCTAGATTTATACAAACTTTTATGTAAATATTGTCAGAATTGCAGGAGTTAGTGAACAGGCACTACTTTTAGAGCAACCCTTATATTTTGTGCTGCTGAAATGGTTCTGTATCTAGACAGATTTCAAGAAATGTGCAGTAAGATCCACAACAATTTCAAGTACTCTCCCTGGACTACATCCAGACTAAAGGCAATTCAAGAAGTTGTGCTATCAAAAAGGTCACTGCAAGTCAGTCTTTTCAACTCAGAGTGAAAGTGCTCAGTAGTGAAATCCTTTCAACTCAGAGTGAAATTCCTTAGGCAACAGCCCAAATAATTTTTAAAGATATTGCAAAGTTTTTATTTCTTTGTGTCACTCATTTTATATGTGACATACTGGATCAGATAATCTGCAACAAAAATCATTAGATTTTTCTACAGCACAGATATATTTACAAAAGATAAAATTGTGTCTTGATTCCATGTTAGTGAATCTGACCAAAGTCCTCTTTAAAAGAAGTTTCAGAAGTTGCCAACAAACTGCAGTATCAGGGTCACATTTTAACATCACTACAGCAACAAGAAAATCAAGTTAAGATGCACACAAAAGTTATTATAAATTTTGCAAGAGAATTTACAAACTAATTTTTGTGAGCCCAGTAGATGGTGATTTATTGGAGGCTTTAGAAGCAGTTTTTAAGATCGAGAATCACCCTGTATATATTGTATATCCTTTTGGTAAAAAGGAGTTTGAAATAGTGACTCAACATTTTCATTAACTAATTGATGGAGAAAGCTGCTGCAAGAGTTTCTTCATTTCTAGCAAAATGCAATCAATGATTCAATGAGATTCATCATTGTAAAAATGTGTCCGGTACTAATGACAATACAAAGAAGATCTTCCCTGGACTTTGCAAACTTACAAATATTGCTATCTCTTTACCAACAGCTGTTATGAATCCTTCATTTAGCTGGCAAAACCTGATCAAGACATCCCACGCATGTTTTTTTGCACTTGCTTATTTAGATTTATTCATAAGAATAACAGAGCCAAAGTCCTTAGAAACTAATGTAAATGCTTTTTTTTTTTTTTTTTTTTTTTTTTTAAAGCTCTGGAGTGGTCTCAGGATTATGGAAAACACTGCATGTGCAGATTTTAATACAGTTATGCCATGTGCAGCTGTAGATTGACCCACAGCCTAAATGCTTGTAATAACCATATATCTTTTGAAAGGTTTCTTTAATTTCTGCTGAATATCATACACTCGTGGACAATGAAATTTGCACACCTAGAAGAAAACATGCTGCAACCGTGAAACTTTGCAAATAGCTAGAGTGTGTGCTGGTATGCAAACGATCCACGTTTGGTGCTAATGCGCATGACCGCACACCCTGTGGTGGCGCTGCAAACATGAACCTGCAGCTTTATAAACCGGCATGTAGTCGATGCCTCATGAAAGCAAAAAGCACCGGCCAACGCAAGCAAGAGTACAGAGTGACAAGAATGCCGGATAGATGCCAGGGTCGTCAATTTACGCAACTTACAGATTTTGAGAGAGGCCTGATCATCGGGCTGAAAACCGCAGGGTGGTCAGCTCGCAGTATAGCCCGCCACGTCGATCATCCTGACCTTACCGTCTGACTAGGTTGGGGGGACAGTGGACATGTGAAGGCCCTGCCACACGGTGGAGCGGCTCCGGACGGGCCAGGCACGAACGGATTCCACGGGGACCCGGTCCACTATACAGGCGATGTAGTGGCTCCTGTGTGCCCACAAACCACTTCCCGACGCCTCGTAGAAGCGAAGCTGTGATCCCAGCACCCCTTATGTGTGCTGCTATTAACACCGGAACATTGCCAGCTCTGTGTGCAATGGTGCCAGGCTAGAGTGACTTTGAACGCCACAGACTGCTGACGTGTAGCGTTTAGTGATGCTTCGTTTTGGGGGCAGATGATCATTGTGTCCGGGTGTGGAGGTCCCCGCGTCAATGGCACAATCCCAACCTCGCTATCGAGCGCCGCACCTCCCCCACTGCAGGCATTATGGTCTGGGGAGTCATTGCCTACGATAGCCGATCAGCTCTAGTAGTGGTATGTGGATCATTGACGGGCCAGCAGTATGTGAAAGAGATCCTACGGCCCCCATGTGCTCCCATTCCTGGCCGCGATTCATGCGCAATACCAGCAGGATAATGCCCGCTCGCACACAGGTCGGGTTGCCCAGGACTGCCTATGTCATGTCCAGACACTTCCATGGCCTGCCCGCTCCCCAAACATGTCTCCTATCGAACATGTGTGGGACTAGTGGACTAGTTGAAATGCTGGCTGCCGCCATGCCGCACCGCCCGGGATTTGGAGCACACCGTCCAACACGTGTGAGCCTGTCTGCCGCAGGACAACATCAGGCGTCTGTTCGCCTCCATGCTGAACCGTATTGCAGCATGTATCGCCGCACAAGGTGGTGCGACGCACTAGACACCTCTGTAATTGTCCTGCAGCTCTGTTTTTGCCATCATGTGTATCATTGATCTGTATCATTACGTCCATGAAATTTCAGTTCAATCCGATGCTTCCTTCTTGGTGCGCAAATTTCACTGTCCGTGAGTGTATTTTAACCTTCATTTTATGTATTTTCATGTGATAATTATTTCTGCATTTATTCCAGCCACTCAGCTTTCTTTAGATGAGGTTAGGGTTTATATGAGAAATAATTTTAACATTTTCTCACATTACTTTTTGTTAATCATGGAAAATTATCTTCAGAATTGTAGTATTTGCTTTTCAAATTCCAACGTACCTTATCTTCTAAAGTTTCTTACCTATGCATCATTTTTCAAAAAGTATGGATACTGCTAACAGTGATTACTTCTTATTTCAAAAGTTCCCTTGTGTTTTTAATATTTCTCACAAAATCTTCAGTTGCTATATTCAGCTGTGTTCCGATTCTATTTCTACGTATTTGTAGTTTTATTTTTCATCTAGAAATGTGAAATGTAAATTCATAAAGTTTAAAGCAATCGATCATTCTAGTTTTGTATTTACCCATGCAGTTTTCTCTAAAGTATTATTTTCCTATTTCCTACTATACCGTTCAAATCTGTAAAATCTTCAGAAACTTTTCAAATTGCTGTCAAGTTTAAAAGCAAGTTACAAAATTCACTCAAGCAAGAGGTTCTGACTTAATCAGTTTAGTAGTGCATGTATTAACAACAGTGACATCCAAACTGTGCCCATTCTTTCTTTACTTCTTAAAAAATCATGCTAAGTATGTAATGAAATATCATTCCTCTGACTTTTGGTTACATTAATTTCAACCAGATTTACATTGAATTTTGTAAATTTACTTTCTCATTGATTTTCTTGACAGACGAAAACCTGTGCGACCTTTATCATGGGGTGGACTGAATTTTTGGTAGAAAGGAACTTTTGTCATTGAGTAGAACTGGGTGGACTGGATATTTGGTAAAAGGAATTTCTGTTATTAGATAGAAAGGAACGTCTTCCAGGTGGCTTTCCAGCCAACATGGTTTCTATTTGTCTGTATCATTCAGAAAGAAACAATGTACCATATATACTTGTATATAAGCCGACCCCCAACTTCAGCAGCTAAAGATTAGTGAAAAACCTTGACCCACATATAAGCCGACCTTAAATTTCAAGATTTGGGGAAACTTATTTGTTTTAAAATAGGAAAATTTCCGAGATTACCTTCTTTAAAATCCGAGATTACCTTCTTTGATTCACTATAGGAGTTTCCAAATAGTTCCTGTAAATCCACTTCCATTGTGCTTGCGGCGTCAATATACAAATCTTGACCAAATTCGTCGTCACTCTTGTTGCCTCCATCTGAATTGTAAATCAGATCATCTTCCGTTCCATCCATGGCATTACTTATACAGCACTAGCACTTTTTGAAAGATTTTATTACCATTTCTGTTGGAACTGCGTCCTATGCATCTTTCACCCATGAAGTAACAAGGCTGATGTCAGCCTTTTTTAAGTTAACGCCTTTTGTTGTTTCCACATTTGATGATGAAATCCATTCAATCCATTTATGTCACAGTTTGTCTTCGAAAGGCTTATTCAGACTAACATCAAGTGGCTACAAAAGTTATGTTAAACCCCCAGGTATTATTACCAGTGTACTATTAGTCTCCTTTGCCTTTTTTTCTTTAACATCTTCAGTTTTATGTGCTCTAAAGGCATCTCACACATGCATAGCTTGCATTTTAAGAAAAGCTCCGGGTCTTTTATTCCAAATGTTATCTAACCATTCAATTGCGTCTTTTATTCCAAATGTTATCTAACCATTCAGTTGCTCTTTTTTCACCCATCCATCTCTTCGATGAGTGCGAACTAAGATTCCAGATGGAAATATTATGCCTTTCGGAATGGTTTTGCACTTAAAAATAACAGCAGGTGGAAGTTTGGTTCCACCTGCCAAGCATGACACCACCACTTCATGTCCTGTGGTTTTGATTATAACACTTTTTTTACCCATTTTATTAACAATTCTTTTACTCGGAAGATCAAAAGTTATTGATGCTTCATCCATGCTTCTGGTTTGGGAGGTCAAAATTGTAATTTTTCCAAAGTGCAATAATGTACTCTTGAAAACATTCAATTTTCTACTTTTGGCAGTTTCTGCGCAATTTTCATTCGTTGCCATAGGCAAAGTCCGAATCTTTTCACATAGATGTGCACCAACCAGTGGATGCTCTAAATGTTGTGAACTTTTCATCTTTTAATAAGCGTAAGGAATGAAGACAAATACTTCTTTGTGTTGCTATTACTCTTTGACGGCATTCCAATACCCAGTCATTAAGGCAATTTTCTAGTTGCGTAAAATGAGCAGATCATTCTCTTGCAGCCTGTTTTGTTCTTGGCATATGTTCCAATGCTGATTTGTTTTTCCTCCATTCCCGAACTTGCTTCTCATTCACGCGAAAATCACGTGCTGCAAGACAGTTATTTTTTCTTCTGCATACTGTGCAACTTTTAACTTGAATCCTACATCATAAGAAGACCTCTTTCCTTTACTGCTTTCACCACTCATTTTACATGTCAGGGTACCAAAAAAAAAGTAAAGCAAAATCAAAACATGTTGCCTGTGCTCATCCAAAGCACTGACACGATGGTGAGACACGAACCACACTTGCTGTGAATACTCGGGAGAGGCGATGCATGATTGGTTGTTCTCCTCTTTAACAGCCAAGTGATTTGTCCAATGTCTGACTCACTGCATGTCCGGTTCTACAGGTGAGGTGACACAGCATGCAGTCCCACAGGGGAAATAAAATAAGGGGATTCCTTCATGTTTGGAAGCAAGAAATGCCATGGTCTCAATTTAAAACAGGATTAGGTATTGCACTTATCATATTACCAGCACCTATACCCATAGGAATCCTACTCTGAATGAAAAAATATTCCATAATTTTTTTCCATTTTCAATGACCTGCATATAAGCCAACAACCCCCTGCAAATTTGAAATTGAAAGCAGGATTTCTTCCAAAAAATTTTGGCTTATACACAAGTACATACGGTATGTCTTTGACTAGTTGTCTAGAAAGCAAAACATGTGGTGAGGCACAGCAATAGATGTCTAAACTAGTTAATCTTATACATTGCATCCAAAATTTGGCAGCTTGTGAGTCTCATCTGTAGTATGAGTACCCACTAACCACATTTACACTCAATTTTTCTGCAAGTGGAGTGATGATATTAAAAAAAACTGTTAACACAAGTAATTGTAATAGATTCAGAAAACTTTCAGACACAATATGTACAAGTATGTTTTGTGATTCATGAAGTGTATGAGGTGTCCCAAAATCATTCACCATTGGGAAAACTAAAGTGTTAAACTGTGAGTCATCAATTGGAAAACAGTTTGCTTTGATCTGTAAGATATTTGAACATTTCTTAACAAACTTATGTTGATCTTGGCACACTTGGGTAGTTTTCTGTTTCAGTTTCTATGCATTTCTGGAACATTCAAAATAGATGTCTGATTTTTGGTGCTATCACAAAATGAAATCAAGAGATATGATCCCCTATGTGACTATTTGATGAGCCCTTACCTTGCAGTCCACATGCTTGACATGTCTCATTGATGTTAATGGACCATTTACTCACTGGTTTACTATGCTTGATGAATGTATCACAAACTGAAGCAGTAATTACCATAAAAAATTATGGAGATAGTTACTGATAGTTTGTGAGATGCAAAACCATATTTTTTTATGCGCCTGAATACTGAATTCTGTGTTATACATATTGCTCATAAGATATAAAGTTTTCAAGTATAATGTGATACAGGGTGTTCCACTTGCTGCTAGAAGTCCTGAAATTTTCTTTATAACTTAAAGAATAATCAATGAATTTTAATAAAATTGGAACAGGACATACCTTAGTTTATGTGAAGCATTTTGATGTTACAGCATTTGCTGAAAGTAGCAGACATTTGTGTCCTGGCATGCAATACAAGCAGTGCAGGTGATGAGAGCAGTGGCATCTGTCTGCTACCTGGTGGTGAGCATTGCCCACGTGAAAGCATGCCTCATGTGACTGCCACAGCATCTCACTCATCTGGTTGCTCATATACAGTTCAGCAGTGTGAGTGGTCTGTTGAGCTGAAATCTCACCCTTGCGCTTCACGAGCAACAAATACTGGTATACCCTTGTAGAGTGTATATTCTTTGTTTGCACCTGTTTAGAGGTCTGAGTTGATAAAATGTGTTTAAGAAATGTGTATGAAGTTAGGAGGCCAAAAAATCATTGAACTGCTACATTCAAAAATTGGAAGACAAAAATTCCAAAATACTTGCAAGTTCAGGAACACATTGTGAGATGTGCATGCAGGAGGGTGTCCAAAAATATTAGAACAGTGAAGGTAAAAGTGACACACACACACACACACACACACACACACACACACTCACTCTCTCACTCACTCTCTCTCTCTCTCTCTCGGAGATGGGAAGTTTCAAAAGTGCATGTCGAGGAGCTACAAAGAAAGCCAATCTTGATGCTTACTGTGTCACTGTTACCACAAATTGAAAGATCTGGATCACCAAAACTGGCTTTAGTACTTCCATTGGTTCCAGAGATCGTTGCCAGAAATCCAAGAATAATGGACTACACGTGGTACACTGACAAAGCATGGTTCCACTCATCTGGGTACATAAATTCACAAAATATGCATGTTTGGGCAAGTGAAAATCCTTATGTGCTAAAATGTTTTTAGCATGTAGCGTCATGACATCATATAATTGATCCAATCTTCTTTCATGAAACAGCGACAACTGCAGTGTACTTAGAAACCTTCCACTCTGTTTTCAGTTGATTTGGATGAGGAGCTCACTATGGGATGCTTCCAACAGGATGACACAACATACCATACATTTGATGCTGGCATTTCTTAAATTGATTCATTTTTTGTCAGTAATCATTTTCAAGGGGCTTTGGCCACCACTGTCACTAGATTTAACACCTCCTGATTTTTTCCTGTGGAGACTCTGGAAAGCTAATGTGTGCAACAAGCCACAGATGACAATGTAGGCACTACAAGAAAACCTCTGACAGGAAATTGAGGCAGTGAATCCTGATACGCTGGTTCAATCTTTCAACAACATGGAGCACTGCTGTCAAATGTGCTTGGAAGCAGCTTAGCTGGTGATCATGTACTAGAGTTGGGTGACCTCCAGTTATGTGCTTTGAAGTCATACTTCCCCCTGAAAAGTGACATTGTGTTGTGCTTTTACTCTCCAACTCATCCCTACCAAAGTACCACCTACTCATTCCCTAACTGGATGAACTATGTAAAATCATAAGTTTTAATGAAAGTGACTATTGAACTTCCATCACGACTGAATGGATTGATCATTGTTAAGAGCTTGTGTTGTGGTGATGGTCATTAATGTTAATGTACTGCAGCTGTTCTGGGCCAAGCAAAACTTGCCATGGTTTGGAGGTTGCTGATGTTGGGAGGTGTCCATTAATGGAGACTTTACTGTAAATGTCACCCACACTATAGACTTTCTCTAACTCTTTTTGTCCATCGCAAGATATCCTGCATGTGACAACTTACTACCTCTCATGTTAACAGCCCATTTTATACTATCCATCCTTTTTTAATTGGTCTTCCCTTTGGTCTGTAATGATCTGCTTTAGGATGTAGCACCTGTCATGGATATCTTTTATCATCCATTTATGGCTTGCATATCTAAACCACCTAAGTTAACACAGATAAAACTGTCTAGGGTTAAATACTGTTTGTATACTATCAAACCATAAAATAAAACTGAACTGGCACAGCATTCGTCAGAGTGAACACACATGTGCACGCTGGCCAACCACCTCTGCTATCTCCATTTCAGCCATGTGATGTAAAGTGCTTGTCCTGTGAGCTGACCAATGGCACTGCACCTTCCATTGGCACAGAAATGCCCTGTTCCTAGTTGATACAGATTCTTCTCACAGAGTTAAGTTGCTTTGGGCATGTTAGATACCTAAAGTGTGAATTGAAATTAATTATCTGTTATCATTGCTGGATAATGTTGAAGACCAGTTATGTATGAATGACCTCTTTGTTCTGGTGACTGCTAGCATTTTCAACTCTGGCACAGAATTTCACTGTATAAAATTGTCTGGCAGCTGACTAGTAGAAAGTAGTTATATTTACTTCCCAGTGGTCAGCCTGCCAGATAATTTTTCACAGTATAATTCTGTGCTAGTGTTGAAACTGCCTGTGGTCATCAGGATGTGTTCACTCATGAATTATATGTAGTAGCATTGTTATTAAAAGTGAAAGTAAAAATATTTTTCAGCAATATGTCTACTTCAGTTGCTGGATGTACTGCTCAGAAAGTTCCCAGACATAGTTGTTGCCATAGTCCAGTAAACCTTCTTATTGAAACAACTCAAACTTAAACCAGTCTGTAAAGAAAGCATGAGAACTCATGCTTTCCTTACAAACCAGTCTGTAAGGAAATCACGAGAACTACAGAAGTTTGCTGTATTTGATACTCATGAGAATTTTTGATTGTTGTCACTATCTATCACAACACTGTCTTGCTGATTAGCACAGTCGTGTACACTGGCAACATTCAAGTCAACCATCAGTGATGTTACTAGGAAGTTAAAGCATGATGGTATCACCATTATCCATTAGTGCTCCAGAAGTGTTCATCACTCAACAGTAGGATGCTCAGAAGGGTTGAGTGTCAATCTTATCAGTCATGTTTGCAAAATTTCAACCAGAAGTTACTTGGCATCAACATGGGTTGATATCTGTAAAAACACTGTACTGATGAGCTTCACATTAGCAGTTATGTTGGGAGAGCAGTGGTGCGTAAGTCTAATATCACCACCTCATGTAGCTGCCTCACCTTTGTGATGTAAAGAATGGTGCAGTTGGTCTTCAGCAGAGTCATAGAATATAGACGTACACGCGTACGCAGTACGTGGATAGTTTCTAAATTATTAGCAGATTTTGCAGATAGTTTTGGCTTGTAGATTAAAAAATTAAAATGTTATTTACAGCAATTAAAACACTTACTCAAGGCTTTACTCAGATTAATATATTTAATTCTATTTTAACGTGAGAATGTTCAACTATTTTTCACATCTTCCGATAGTGAGTTCTTTTGTTTTTACAGATGCTTCTGGCCTCTTGATTTTATCAAGGCCTGTTCTCAATATATAGGAACTGTAACAAAAGTTCCGTTTACACAGAAAGAATTAAAATTTTATTGCCAGGTTTCTCTTGCAGTTGCCAGTTATAAAATTAAAATATTTTCCTTTTGTATTTTATAAGTCTACTATTTTTGAATTAAGTTGTTGAAAATGCTATTTATAATTTTTGAAGGTTCATTAATGGAGCTGCTTTTCTAGATATAAAAACTTTCTTTAATTAGTATCTTGTTTTTATGAGGTTCATAGTTCAATATTTTAAACTTTTGGCCTTAAGGTCCATTTTACACACATTTCTACGCATTCAGTCGTAATGTACTATGTCCTCTCTGGAATCTGTAATGTTCTAATAATTTAAAGAAAAATTAATATAACAATAAATAATTATCTTATTTTATTGTTATCGAGATTCGCGGGTTTGCAGCAAGTTTTCTGTTTTAATGGTTGTTTATGAAGATACATTTTATTTTTATACAACTCTGGTCTTCAGAACAGTGTGTGTGTGTGGGGGGGGGTCAGTTATGTGGAGTGACAGTTAAGCTTACTCTGATCAGATGGGTGGGTGTAGAAGATGTCTGGAGAATGTTGCTGGAGTTCATTTTTCCAACAGTGAGTAATGTGATGTTATGTAGCTGCCAAGTGATATCACAGAGCTATTGATTATAGTGTGGACTTGGACCTGTGATGGTTTTACCCAGAATCATGAGTGCAGTGAAGTTTCAAGTGTGTTTCTCAAAGTGTGGCTTGTGAACCTTAGGTGGATGTGTCAGAAATCATAAACGCTGAAGCATATACCTTGACATTTTGCACCATTAGTCACTCCCTATTAATGTGGCAGTTTTGTAGTGTGGGCCCATGTTTTTTTGAAGAGCATAATAATCCCTACTCTGGCGTTTATACTCCAGGCATGAACGGGCCCCACTGGGACCCGGTCCACTATACAGGCAGATGTAGTGGCTCCTGTGTGCCCACAAACCATTTCCCAACGCCTCGCAGAAGCAAATCTGTGATCCCAGCGCCCCTTACGTGTGCTGTCATTAACACCGAACCATCGCCGGCTCCGTTTGCAGTGGTGCCAGGCCAGAGCGGCATGGAACGCCACAAACTGGTGATGTGTGGTGTTTATCGATGAGTGCCGCTTCACTTTGGGGACAGATGATCGTGTCCGGGTGTGGAGGTCCCTAGGTCAATGGCACAATCTCAACCTCGCTATCGAGTGCCACACCTCCCCCACTGCAGGCATTATGGTCTGGGAAGTCATTGCCTATGATAGCTGATCAGCTCTAGTAGTGGTACATGGATCATTGACGGGCCAGTGGTATGTGGATGTGATCCTACGGGCCCATGTGCTCCCATTTCTGGCCGGAATTCAGGTGTGCTATACCAGCAGGATAATGCCCACATGCACACAGCTCAGGTTACCCAGCAGGACTGCCTACGTTATGCCCAGACACTTCCATGGCCTGCCTGCTCCCGGGACATGTCCCCTATTGAGCATGTGTGGGACCAGTTGAAACGCCAGCTGCTGCTGTGCCGCACTATCCAGGATTTGGAGCACACTGTCCAACACGTATGGGCCAGTCTGCCGCGGGACAACATCAGACATCTGTTCGCCTCCATGCCAGACCATATTGCAGCATGTATCGCCGCACGAGGCTGTGCGACGCGCTATTGAAGGTGACAGGACTGCATGCCACAGATCCTTCTGTAATTGTTCTGCAGCTCTGTTTTTGCCATCATGTGTATTATTCATCTGTATCACAACGTCCATAAAATTTCAGTTCAATCTGATGCTTCCTTCTTGGTGCGCAAATTTCATTGTCCGTGAGTGTACCATTTAGTTACATAAATGACTGCATGGAAAATGGAGGGGAAATTTTTCCAGAAATGGAAGTTGACAGAGCAAATATTTCTTTTGTATTCATATTTTTTTTTCTTGTGATGTTCTCTCTGGCTTGTATTGTTGTTAAATGTCATTGTATTCCATAACTCTTTGTGTTTCAGTTTGGAAATGGAGGCAAAAATTTCTGACAGTGGATTTTGGACAGAGCAATAATTCCCCTCGAAATCGTAAAAATTATTTCGACCAATGTTTCCTTTGTTGTGTATTGTTGTTAAATATTAATTGATTCTATAAATTTTATTTCAACATGACGATAAGGCAAAAGATCTTACTTTGCACTTACTGCATTGAAAAGTGTACCAAGGAAGGCATGGTTTATGCTTGTATGCTGCTGTCAGTCATTGTATAGCATGGCTGAAATCAACAGACCTTGACTTTTGTGGTGTGTTGTAATATTAACAGTGATAATAAACACATTGTCAAAATTTGACAGTGCTGTGAAACCCCAAAACATTTTTTGAATGGGTTGAAATTTTTCACATTTGTATATTAAGTTATAGTAAGGAACAAATTTAGGGGGTAAGACTTGAAAATTTAAAATTATTATTTTTCTCGTATAATAGAGTGACAGCACTCTAATGTGCAGTGTATTTATGTATATATAAGTACATTTGTATAAATAGGTGGCATTATATTCATAAAGGAAAATAAAGGAAATAGTAGTTAGCATAGTGCCTAATTTGTTACAGTTCAGTGAGAGGGTGTTGCAGACTGAAATTTTCAGTGTTGGCAATGCATTGCAACTTTTGCCGATTGTAATATCAAAAGTTGTTTTGAAAACCAACAATGAAATTCCAGTGTCAGAGGTCAGTGTTCTTGATCTTAGTTGTCATTGCAATTGCTATAGTACCTACAGTAGTCCTTTACAGGTAAAAAAATATGAGGTGGTGATTGCCTTTTCTTTTTTATTTTTTTTTATTATTATTATTATTTTTTTTTACACCCAGTTATTGTTTTGCCCAGTGACCACCCTGCAGATTATTTTGTGACACCGCAATATCTGTCGCAGACTTATGAACTTTCTGATATGGGTTTTCATGTGGGTTCTTGAGAGCAACTATTAAAATCTTATAATTTTTAACCATAAGCTCTAGTGGATTGCTTTCCACTTTTTCATACATCTTTTTCTTAAGCTCATTTCTTTTTTGACAAGAGTGATTTTGATGCATTTATCTGCCCTTACTGCTATACCCCTGTTTCATGTTTACCAATCTCATTTTAATTTTTTTTTCTTTTTTTAGCTTTTGAATTTTCTTAGTTTTCATCTTTAATTCAATCCAAGCAGTAGCAGAGATCATTGTACCACATGAAATATACTGAGGCACAGTGATAGGCCTAACGACATTCATTTCCAGGTTGCACATATGTTAAGTTTGATACGACAACAATAAGTAAAAATATCTGGAAGTTTGTATTTCTTTTTGGAGCTAACCTCTGAATCTCAGAGAACAGCTTAGTGATATGTATGTATGTATGTACATATGTTAATCCTGAAGCCAAGTAACTTCCTCCTGTGAACTACAGAATAATGTTAAAAATTTTGGTGTTGAAAAAGAAAAGATTCAAAATGAAATTAAGTTTGAACACAAGTTTTTATTTTTATTCATCACTGTTGCCATCTTCCAAAAGGTTCTTCAGAGTTCACCATGCTGTCCTCTTTAAGTCATATAAAAGAGTCTCATGACATGAGAAGATATATTCAAGCTGGTTTTTATCCTTTTGGTTTTATGAATTTAAAAGAATTATAGCCATTTTCACACATGACGAAAAAGAGAATTTTCACTATACAATGTTTTAATATAAAAGTGCTAATGATCCTTCAGTATTAGCACTAAAATAACTAGTCAAGATGTGTTACTCTGGAAACTATGTGATGGCTGCGATTCTTCCATCTTTGGGACAGATTTCCATTTTTCAAAAATTTTAGATGCCTGTCATTGTTGCCAGGTTATTTTAAACCCTGGTTTTCCCCATTTACTTTTGTTTTCCCTCTGAAAATTATGCACAATTTTGTTTCTGTGAACACTGAAGTCGTGGAGTTACACTAAATGTTTTGAAAAATTCAGCACAGTTGAATACCTGCCAAATTTTCTTGATTTTACTATCATCTGCCAGTCGGAAAAAGCTTTCTACATTTCCTTACATTTCTGAATGTCTATCCGCCAGCCAAATTTGGAATCAGCGGAAAGGGCCATTCTAGCAGAGATAAAAAATATTGTGAGATTTTCAGTGTTCTGAATTTTTCTGATGAAATTGTGTGTTTTATTATTATTTATTTCTCTTCTTGATCATGTTCCTCCTTTAATAATCATTGTTTTCTGACAGCGTTCATTTCTTATTTTTTCGTAATGGTACGAAAGGTATTTTTTAAAGAATTTTTCTTAATGAAGTGTGTGTTTAGGTCTTTCAACAGTCTTTCCTCCAAGATCAATCAGTGGAGCTCACATTTTTAGCCCCTTCCCAATTTGTTTAACCAAAATTAAATTCCACACTCAGTTTATATGTTCGTGATGGAATTGGTGCCATTTCCATGACCCATAAAATTGTTTTCACCGCAGAGTGAGCTACAGCAGTAACGATTTTTGAAATTCAACTCCATTTCACTTAAAATTCATGTTTTTCAATTCTTTAGTCACCTCTTGCTATATATATCAAGGAGCAGAGCATGCCTTTTTCTTAATGGAATTAAGGTTAGAAACTGTCAGTTACTACTCATTATACAGAGAAAACTACTTTTGCATATCATGATAGATGATGAAAGTCAACTGAAGTTCTGATTTTAAATGTTAATTTATACAAACAAAATGAAAAATTTTACATTTTGGTATAGTACTTAAGCAAATAGTGACAAACATGTGGGGAAATGTTTATTTTCAGCAAAATTGAAGTTTTAAAGCACAAAATGCCATTTTTCACTGTTCCTTGAAAACAACTTATGAGTAATGGAAATGGCACTCTTTTTAACACACATCAGGTAAGTAATGGTTTTCAACTTGAATTGGGCTCTGAAAAAAAAATGCTTTCTCCTGGGATAGGTATATAAGAAAAATGTTCATTTGTTAAGTTGTCATATTTTCAGTGATATCTATATCTATAGAACAATCAGAGAAAGTTTCATCTTCAAAAAGTATTTATGACTAGGTATGTTTTAAATATTTTTTTTTTGCTAATCATTTAATTCCTCTTTTAATCCCCCATATCTGATGAAAAGGATGATGCCAAAATGGACAATACTGGTTTATATTGTAGTAATATCCATGTGTGCAGATCACTATTTGCTGATGAGAGAGAGAGCAAAAGTGAGTTGCAGAGTATGTTTTCCTGGATGTATAAAATCTGTATGAAATTCAAACTGAGTATAAATAAGGGAAAAACAAAGTTATAGTTTTTGAGCGAGGAACTGCTAGTACTGAATGCAAGTTAAGTCAAAATGGCACAGTGATTGATCAGGTGAATGAGTTTGTGTATTTAGAAACCATGTTTGACAAGAAAGAGCAAATTACTTGGTAAAATTAGTAGGCAAGTGAAGTTTTCATTGAAAGTAATAGCTGCTTTAGGAGGATTTCACAAGAATGATGAGTTTTCAAGAGTGTCCCGAATGGCTGTGCATGGCAATGTAATTGTGCCTACTCTGATATATGGCAGTGAAACCTGGGTACTGCAGAAGAGACATAGGAATTGTTTGTGTGCTGGAGAGAGGCGTTATTTACGGGAAGTTTGTTGCAAGACACTCTTTCATCATGTGAAGTATGAAGATGTGTTGCAGTTGTGTAATGTGAGGCAAAATGTTGTCAGTAAGGTGAAGACTAATATTCTTAGGTGGTTTGGCCACGTTGAAAGACTTAGTAATGAGGTGCTTACTAAGGGAATTTATTCAGCCCAAGTGGCAGGAAAGAAAGGCAGAGGAAGGCCAAAAAGTCATGGGAGGACCAGATTCAGGAATGCCTGCATGAGGAAAAGATTATGAGTATGAAGTATAGAAGATCTTGTGTGCATCGTGTGATGGATGTCAGTGAAGCCCAAGTTGTGTGTCAAAATCGCTGTAAATGGAGAAGTTTGATATGGCAACAGTAAGTAAGTATTCAGTTATGAATTTATCTGGTGGATTGCCTTTCTTTGTGGAGCTAACCTCTGAATCTCAGAAAACAGCTTATTATATGTACCAATGTATATCTAATGAAAGTTTCAATTTTGAATGTCAATGTCCCAACAATTGGAAGTTCTGAAAACTTCCAGTTCATATTAGTGTTTTAGTAATCATAGAATTTATCAATACAAACACATGACTGCTGCTATCAATTTTCTTATTTAGTGATTTATTTTCTTAAATGATAATTTTTTTTCTGCTGTTGTGTACATGTGTGTGTGTGTGGGGGGGGGGGGAGGGGTAGTTGTATGTATATATATATATTCTTTGTTGCAATGACTGATAGGCCCAACTCGTCACAGTGAGGGAGTCTAGGTTTTCAATCCTGGCTTGAGCACCTTAATAAAGCCTATGCATTTGTTAATGAAGGAAGAAAACTTCTTTTTAATAATCTAAACATTCTTCATGTTATTTTCACTTTTTTGTGGTTTTGTCAAACAGTAAAGGCAGATTTATACCTGAAAGGCCTTAGAAAAATCAGAAAATTATCATACATTTTAATTGTTTCACTTGGGATACCCTTCCAGTGTTGTCAGTCTCTCCTAAAACTTTTCCAGAATAGAATTTTTGAGGCAGGCCAGGAAGTTGTGGGGAATAACTTTAGACAGCACACTGACCAATTTGATGTACAGAGATAAAAAAATTTTATGGAAGCACTGTTTTTTATGAGAAATCATCAAATAAACAAACAACAAAACAATTTCATTTTCATAATTGTATGAATTAGTGTTATTTATATCGTTTTTGATTATTAGTGAAAAAGATTTACCAGTAGAACTTAAGTATCTTACAGAAATTGAGATTTGTACCATATAAGCTTTGTGTGCTTTGTAAGTACTATTTGTGTGGTCAAAGAAGTTCTAAAACTGTTCTCTTTCTTTAGATATGACAAAAGATCAAGATATTGAAGTTGGGACTACTACAAAACTGGAATGCACATTATTCAGCCTTACAATAAAAGAAAATGAGTTTAAATATCATGTCACATCTTATAACTTAAGTATTAAATTCAAAAACGAAGTTCTCAACAATGTACAAATTGTGGATCCGTATACTATTCGATATACAATTGAAAATGCAACTGTCAATGACACTGGAACTTATAATTGCTACATAAATCTTCCTGACTCAGTCTACAGTAAGCTTTTATTATGTGCAAGCTATCTAGCTGTTGGTTGTAAGTATAACTTTTTTCTTTTTGTAAATTTTATTGTGTGACCAATGATTTTCTAAATTAAAATATTTGTAAAAATGTTTCTGTACTGCAAATAACAAGTTGATTGTTTTGCATACACCAGTTTATGCAGCATCTGATTAAAATAACAACTGAATTTTTGTGTTCATTATTTAGAGGGACTGCCATTTATGTCCTTTATTGGTATTGCATTCACTTTTAAAAGAATAAAATAGGCATTAATGCTGGTAGATGGATAATCCAAAAGGTGATTCCTTCATATCATTGGTATACTGAAAGCATTCCTACAAAATGCTTCATATGAAGTATATATTTTATAGCACTTACTGTGTTCTCATTCTGTTAATGGGTGATTTTTCTAACTTATGAGGAGATTATATGTACTCTTCCACTATGCATTAGTGATGGCATAAATCATTTCTTCTTGGGGTTTCATCATTTATGCAGAGAAGAGTCATTCACAAATGATCATTCAGTTTTCAGGTTGTCACTACACTCACTGAGTAATTCATTTGTTGCAAAGATCCAGTGTTGTGCTTTCCAGTCTACAGCATGGCCCTTGCGCCATAAAAATTAAACAACCAACTAACCAGTCTACAGCTCTTTTTTGGCAAACTGCCCAAAAGACCATTAGCTGTTCACTAGTCAACGTCCATGATGAATTATTTGTCACGAGCTGGCTCTGGCTTGAGGCGAACGATCCAGGTACACCATTCAGGTGAATGGCAGTCACCATTCCCATTCTAAGGTTTCACCATTATTTCCTTGCTGATTGCTCATTCACATTATGATTGACACTTATTAATTCTTGACATTACTTTTATTAATAGGAATTTATTTCTGAACTTGTGTAGGTGGAATAAAATTAAACATGCTCAGGGCTTGAAAAATATCTGAAAAGTTACATGCCCAGCTGGGCAAGTGCAGAAAATATTTACTTGCCCAGAAGTAAGATCTACATGCCCAGAAAAATTTATCTTTTAAGATAACAAAATAGAAGCCTCATTTTTTTAAAGTTAAAAATTATGCTAAACTTTTTATACATCTTTTGCATCGCCATTTTAAAGTGTCTGTGTTCAAAATGCACAAAAGCATATATCTTAAGTTTTAAGAAAGGTAATCGATGACATTTGAGAAATCTAGTGATTATGCCATGTTCAAGAATTTTTAATATACGTCCTGTGTTTTGCAAAAACAATAGTCATAGTTAACTGTACAGCAGTTTAAGTAGTTTTCAACAATTTTGAACATGAAAATAATTTACCTTTTTCTCTTGTGCAAACAGAAGTGATTTTGCATCATAAAATATCCCAAGAATTGTTTAGAAACAAAGGCAATCCTTAAGTTTTCAACTACTGTTGTGTGCACTTATAGTTATTAAACTATATTATAACCTGGACCCCCCTCCCCTTCACACACACACACGTTCCTTGAAAAAATTGCTGGTGGTATCGGCAATTTTAGGATGATTTTGGCAAGCAGTGCACTACATAATAGTCTTGTCGTCATTTGACTTTAGCCAATTGAATGTTTTTATCCAAGATTCCTGAACTGTCTGACGGCGGGTTTTTTTGCGTACACTTTATCATAGTCCGCTTGCGTAAGTTTCAATTTTGCCAACGACGCAGATTCCGATTTTGAAATTACATCACTCAACAATGCAGAAGACGAATTTATAACAACCGCTGACAGATCGGGAATTTCACATAATTGCTTACTATGAGATATACTCTCATTGCTGGATTTTGTTTTCCAAAAAAAAAAAAATCATATCCATTACTAAATACAACTGATATCCGCAGCTAACGCAAACTACTGTTCTCTCAGACAAACTACGTAAGTTATCGGTGTCAGTAATTTTTGCTCTTCTCCCGACTAAGTGTACAGGCTCGTTCTTAAATCTTAAACAAAACTTAGGCTTTGTTTCAGTAGTACCGCTGTTGTGCGTGTGTGTGTGTGTGGGGGGGGGGGGTCGGAAGCTTCCATTTCCCCTCCCTCCCTCACTCACAGCAAGTTGTTTCACAGACCCAACCCCACCCGGGGCTGTGCAATAAATATTCCGTTGTCACTCCCTCATAAAGCACGGCTTTTTTGCCCATCAGTCTGCGTCCTCCTGTTTCATGACAGTTTACGCATTTTGTCACTGAACACCGGAGGCTAGTTTCATCCGAGGCATGCATCCTGTCGTTAACTGAAAACGACATCTGGAGCAAAACTATGTATGGCCCCTATTTCTGGATGTAGAGCATAATATAATTGAAAAATCGCTATCCTCCTGGCCTTGGCATTCATTCCGTAGCAATAATACAACTTCTGGTGATTTGCAGTAAAATGAAAAACATGCGATGACAGTCTTTTTTCTTCTTTTTTTTTTTTTTTTCTAGATTAGAAAATTCTCCATTCCAAACTTTTTTTTTTTTTCTTTAAACCTAGTTGCCCGACCGGGCAACTAGATTTCATTTTTAGTTGCCCAGGCCAATAATTTACATGCCCCGGGCACCTCGGGCATGGTAGTTTTCAAGCCCTGATGCTGTGTCTTCAGTGTTTGTTGCAGTAATGGTGGATTGGATGGAATATTCACAGCGGTGAAAGCAAACCATTCACGGTGAAGAGTCATTCATTGTGAACAAATTGCTCATGAATGGTTCATCACTACTAATGCATATTTGGTGGCTAGTGGCAAAAATTCATTAATATAATCTCTGGCATTTCCTGTTTTAGTTACTTAACTTAGTATCTAAAATAAGAAATAAAAGAGATGTGGATAAAAAGTGACTGAGCTTGGTTTCACTGGAGGTTTCAAAATTCTGATGATCAAATAGCATTAAGTACAATAATTATGTACCAAGGCTGGATTTAGAGATCTAGGATATAAACTTAAACACATGACCTTGGATCTCAGTTATCATGTTCAGTTTATATAAAGCTATGGTAAGATTATTTTTCTCCTCACAGTTGTAACAAAAGTAGTTTTACCTTGCACAAAATTTACATTAACATAGGTCACTAGTTTTCTTCTAATTTTTTTTTTTAACCTAGGTCACTAGTTTTCTTTGTTTTATTCTGGCTTTGAGTTGAAGGAAATGTATTGCATAATTTTAGTGAGTGCCTAGTTAAAATAGAGCTTCAAATTTCATCAAATGTTCCATGGGCATTCCAGCTGTGTGATTTTTCTTTCAGAGTATAGGAAAAATTTGTACTGTGGAGCTTAAGCCCTGACTCTATAAGTAGTAGCTCTGTGAAATTATATATATAGCTCTGCAATATCATCATCATAATCATTGTCAACCATTATCAATCCACTGCTGGATGAAGGTCTCTCCAAGCCTCTTCCACAACGGTCTGTCTTGTGCCAGTCTCCTCCATGTTACTCCTGCATACTTTCAAATTTCATCCACCCATCTTCCGTGTGGTCTTTTTCTGGGTCTTTTCCTGTCCCTTGGAATCCAATCTAAAATTTCGACTGTCCATCGATGGTCTGTCCTTCTGGCAGTATGTCCAGCCCATTGCCATTTCAGAGATTTTACTCTCATCATGATGTCTTCCACTCGTGTCATTTTTCTGATCCACGAGTTCCTCTTCTTATCTCTCCTGGTTACACCAAGCATGCACCTCTCCATGCTGCTTTGAGTTGTCTGCAGCATTTGTATGTTTCTTTTAGTTAAGGTCCACGTCTCTGCACCATACGTAAGCACTGGAAGGATGCATTGATCAAACACTTTTCTTTTAAGACATAATGGCATATTGCTCTTGAAAATTATGCTGTTTCTTCCTAAAGCTCTCCAGGCAAGTTTTGTACGCCGATTAATTTCTTCACCAATGTGACCCTCACTTGATATCTGCTGTCCAAGATAAACGTAGGTTTCGGTTATCTCCAGCTTTTCTCCATCAATCGATAAATCTTCATTTCTTGTAAAAGCATTGTACATCACTTTTGTCTTCTGAAAGTTCATTTTTAATCCCACTTCTTTACTCTTGTCAGCAAGTTCCTGGATCATACTCTGCAGCTCTGATGGGGTAGTTGCAAAAATGACTACGTCATCAGCAAAATGAAGGTGAGTTAGATAATCTCCATTAATCGTTATCCCTTTGTTTTCCCAGTTCAGTGATTGAAAGACATTTTCCAGTGTGGCATTAAGAGAGCTTGGGAGATATGGTGTCACCTTGTCTCACTCCCTTTCCAATTTTTATGTGTGCGGTATTCTCAAACAGCTGAATCTTTGCACTTGCATTTTCGTAGACGTTATTAATAATATTAATGTATGCATCTTCAACACCGCAGGATTTCAAAGCCATTGTGACTGCTGATAGTTTGTTTCACTGAATCAAAAGCTTTTTCATAATCGATAAAAGCCATGCACAATGGAAGTTCATATTCCCTCGTTCTTTCAATTAGTTCTCTCAGTACGTGGATATGATCTATAGTGCTGTAGCCACTCCTGAATCCAGCTTGTTCTCTCAGTTGAGCCATGTCCAGTGTTACCTTCAAGCGGTGTGAAAGAACTTTAGTGAAGATTTTATAAACCACTGATAGGAGGCTGATAGGTCTGTAGTTCCTGAGATCCTCAATGTCACCTTTTTTATGTAGCAGGATCATTGTAGCGTTGTTCCAATCCTCGGGAATCTTCCCTTCATTAAGGCATCGAGTGAAAACTTGGGCGAGTACTGTTTCAATTTCGCCACTTGCTTCTTGTATGATGTCTACAGTAATTCATCTTCTCCTGGAGCTTTTCCCCGCTTCATGTTCTTGATTGCATGTGTAGCTTCTGCTGGGATGACTTCAAGAACTCTGGTACTGGTACCTTTCATGATGTCTGGAGTACTTGTATTATCCCTTTCATATAATTTGGAGTAGAAATCTTTCACTTTTGTCAAAATTTCACCTCTATTTCTTGTTACAGAACCATCTTCTTTTCTCAGTGCCATAATCTGTTTTCTTCCTTTACTGAGATGTCCCTTTGCTATCTTTAGGCTTTGGTTGTTTTCAATTGCTTTCCTCACTAGTTCACAGTTGAATTTCCTTACGTCTTCAGTGATACTTTTTCGTACTGTCTTGCATAGCTCTATATATTCCACTTTGGAAGTCACATCTTCTTTAGTTGTCCTCATCATTCTTCTTTTTTGCATCAACATTTTGGTTTTTCCTGATAATTTGTTCGCATGCAACTTGTTCTTAGACCCAGCTAATTTTGTTGCTGTTTCAATAAGAGCTTTGGTTACTTTTCTGTTAACTTCAGAGATGTCCACTTCTTCTGATGTTAGACCTTCTAGAGCAGCGAATCTGTTCCTCAGTTCCAACTTGAAGGTATTATGGTGTTTTTTAAGGTTAATTATGTCAATACATTTTGTTTGTCTTATGAGCTTGCCATGTTCGAGTTTAGTGTTGAGGTGCATCTTGCATCTCACCAATCTATGGTAACTACCTGTGTTGAACTTGTTTAGCACACTGCAGTCTTCTATGACGAATTTTTTGTTACACATAATAAAATCAATTTCACTTTTCGTCCTATTTGGATGTCTCCATGTCCATTTCCTATGTGGCTTTTTCTTGTAAAAGGAGTTCATGATGAAAAACCTTTCTGCTTCTGCAAATTCTACGAGAGTATTTCCACGTTGATTTCTGTTCCCGTAACCGAATTTACCAACCGAAGTTTCATTCTGTTGCTGTTGCCCTACTTTTGCATTGAAATCACCCATAATGATCTTCAAGTGTTGTTTGCCTTTGTTATTTAGATTTCGAATTTCCACGTAAAATTCTTCAATTTCTTCTTCTGGGTGACTTGTGGTGGGTGCATAAGCTTGAATAATCTGGGCCTGGTATCTTCTCGAGAGTTGGATAACGAGTCGTGCAGCTCTGTCAGAGGAACTTTCAACTTCTACAACTTTATCCTTCAGTTTCTTGTTTATTTATAAATCCAACACCACTAGTTCTGCCAGTATCTGTCCCACGATAGAAGAAGAGATGTCCACTTTTCAGTTCAATGAGATCTCCTTTTCTCCTTTCCTCACTTAGCCCGACGATGTCCCACTGGATCCTTTGTAGTTCCTCTTCCAAATCAAGAAGCCTTGAATCAGAAGATAGGGAGCGTCCGTTGTAGGAAGCCAAGGTCGGCATCAAATGGCAGCCTAGTCCGGTCCTCCGGTGATTCTTAGCACCCTCTGCCTTCATGTCGTACTGGCTGCTGCCTTGGCCAGGTACATTCCAGCTGCCAGAGACTGAGGGCCAAGATTTAATTTGTGGTGTCATTTTGGAGGGTTTTGGCCATAACTCACTACGTTGGCCAAGCAGCTTGGTGAGTGTGGGATAGCATTTCCTTTAATCCCGATGGTATAGTTATACCGCTATTGGTGGTCGTCGGAGCCCCTTTAGTGGGAACAGGATGCACCACAAGAAGGAGGGGTTGACATTTGTCAAGGAGAGGCTGTGATGTTGCGCATCACCTGACCTTACATCCCGCAGTTCCAACTTGAAGGTTCCAACCTGCTGGCCACCTAAAATGCAACACCAAGAAAGACACAAGATAGCAAAGCCAGATTTACCGGACACATAACAACATATACAAAGATGAAATGATGGAGCTTACAGGCCCGTGCGACTTGCAGAACACGCAGACATCAATAGTTCGTGTGGCCCCCATGGCTGGCAATAACGGCTGCTACATGCTGCGGCATCGAACGAAAGAGGCTTTGGATGTGGGCTTGGGGTATATTGGTCCAGGCCACTTCCACGCGTTGCCACAGTTCATCAGGCGTAGCCGCGGGTCTTGCTTGCCGGACCACTCGGTTGTCGATTAGCGACCAGACGTGTTTGATGGGCGACATATCGAGAGAACAGGCGGGTCACGGCAGCAGCGATACCTGGTGGGCCGTAAAGAATTGTTGCAAGATGCGTGCCGCATGCGGGCGCGCATTGTCCTGTTGAAACGGGGCCGCTGGCAGGTCCTGCAGATAAGGGAGGACTACAGGCTCCAAAACGTCGGAGATGTAGCGGTGGCTGTTGAGTGTACCAGCGATGCGTACCAGAGGGGTGTCGGTGTCATATCCAATTGCGCCCCAAACCATAACGCCAGGCAACGGACCGGTATGGTGATGCATAATGCAGGCGTCATACAGTCTCTCGCCGTGGATCCGACCAGCATGGTGTTGCAGGCAGAAGCGGGATTCTTCGGAGAAGACAAAGTCGTGCCATTCCGTAGTCCAGGTGCGGCGTTCAACAGCCCACTGCCGCCACACTCGCCGGTGGTGTAACGTCAATGGTAATCCGAGCAATGGGTGCCGTGCGACAAGTCCCCGCTCCTGCAGACGACATCGAACGCTACGTGCTGACACAGGTTGTTGTGCAACACACCCTAATTCCTGCGCTAACGTTCGTGATGTGGCCGTGCGAGCCGTCAGTGCCCGCCGCACAACATGCCAGTCCTCTCGTTCGGTGGTGTGCCGCGGCTGCGGCAATCACTCGCGTCGGTCCGTCCGTCCCTCCTGCACACACCGAATCCATAGTCCCCTCACTGTGGCTGGATGTCGTCCCACACGGGCGGCGATGTCTCGGTATGATAAACCGCTGTCGCAATAAGCCACTATTCGTCCTCTGTCGAACTCCGAAACGTGCTGGAATGACTGCCCTATTCCGTGACGAGGAATCAGAAAGCTTCCCACGTACAAGTCCGGCAACACAACACACTTCCACTACTTACACCCCGCCTTCTGTGCACCCTTCTTATAGTGCTTCTCGGTGGCGTGCCGGGCGCACATGATTTGCGTATGCCCTGCCATGCTAATCGTTTGCATGTCCTCTCGCGGGCGACGCATGCTGCGAATTTCAGGCCAATCGTATGCTTCCTTCTTGCTGTTGCATTTTGGGTGGCCAGCAGTGTATATATGTAACAAGACTGCTGTACATTTTAAATGCTTTCAGTGGATTATATTTTGCTGTCCAGATGGAGTAATATATTGATCAGAGAAACAGCATTTTTGAGCAAATCCTGGAGTTCAAATTAGTGTTTTATATATCAAAAATGTGAAATTTTTAAATTTAAAATTTATTAAATTTATTGTATATGCAGACTGATAAGAGAAAGGCTGCTGCATATGTCCAACTCACAGACTGAGAAAGAACTGGTGGTGGGTGGAATGTCACTCTGCTTTATTTCTAAACAAGTTAACTGAGAGGTGTACACAGCTGAAAGATGAAGGTCGACCGATTCAAAGTAGATGAAGGCCTACCGGTTCAAAGTAGATGCAGGTCCTTCTCAAAGAAATGGTAAAAGGCATGATAAGCATATCCAACAAGTGGCATTGGCAGACAGATGAGCCTTTTCTGCTTATAATAAAAGGTGTCTTATACCTTGTTTTCCCCTTGCACGATTAATTCATTCATTGTCATTTGTTGGAAGTGGGACTGGGTACTTGAGTCTCAATAAACTATTTCTTCTTATTTATATGAATCATGAACATAGCAGCAGAAGATGCAAAAAGTGTTGGGGGGGGATGTGGGAATGTAATAATTTGGAGGCTCACTTTGCCATTTCTCAGTGGAATAGAAAAGAAGAAACCTTTGTATTTTCTTGGAAATGCCGTCCTACATTTTTTTGGGGGGACACGAAGTTCCAAGCTTCAAGTTCCAGCATCTCCTGGTCATGAACATCTTCAGTTGTATTGTGCACAGATCAGTTGGAGGAGGTTAGAATGGATATATCAGTAGCATTTAGTGATGAGAGCTGTTTCAACCTTGGTATCAAAGATGAAGGATGGTCAGAAGACATCTGAAAAAGACTGAAAGAACATTCTATGTAAGGATGAGATACCAATCATGAACTCAGAGTGCAGTGATTTGGGGAGCAATTTGATATAACAAAAACAGCTCTCTTGATTGTTGACGACAGTATGAATGTCCATTATTATGTTGCAAATGTCACAAAACCATTGTCATCACAGTTTTGGAAAATGTGGATAATGCATCATTCTAACATTGGTCTTCATACTCACCAACGTTCCCAGGTTATATCTTCAAGATGTGAATGCCTTTCCAAAGTCCATGAAATTGCCTGATGTGTACTTGATTGAACATGCCTGAGACATGATTGAAAGATGCCTGACATCAAATTCAGCATTAGTACTTTCAACCATTCAGCTGGGGTCTTAAATAGAGCAGGCTTGGAGTAACATGTCTTAAGATGACATCTGATACATCTTCAACCATGGAAATGAGTGATTTTTCTTGAGGGTGTGAAATCCTAACCCACAAGTTCCAGCACCCCTGATCATAAACATCTTCATTGCTACTGTGCCGGAACTGGCAGTGATACCAGTCATTAATTTTAAGCTTATAAACATCTTTCATATCTCAATTAATATTTATTGTAATCATTGATTATTCAACAGTAACTAAAATCTAGTTCCATCAGTTTTAAATGCTAATCTGGCAGAAGATAGTGCTTTGAGGAGCTAACCTCTGAATCTCTAAGAACAGCTTAGTGATAATGTATGTATGTATGTATGGTGCATGTAATTATTTGAAAATTTAATAATTTATTCCTGTAGTCACATTTTAACTTATTTCTGACTTCGATCAAAATTGGATCCTTCTTTGTTGGTGATGTGGTTTGTTTTGCTCCTTTGCTATGTAAGAAATTAATAATTTTGTATGCAATGTAACTTACTTGTCATTATACTGCACTTTTTTAGTTTATATTTATGGAGATGACTGCTAACTATTTTATAGCTTAAGTCTTGTTTAAAGCATCAGCAGATGCTATTCAGAAGTGCTGAAAAGAAGTTCACAATATTATATAACAAAAACAGATAGTTTTCCTTTTTTTTATATGATTGCATAACAGAATACAATTGAAGTCAAATGATAATGTAAACCTGAGCAGTTATAGTCATAATATTTATTCAGTTAAAGAAAATTATTTTTTCTCTATTGAGTCTGAAAATGTCATATTTTCAATGTACAGTGTTCTCTGTACCTTATATCATAGAACCCCATAGTTCATGCACTTACCTTCACAGAAAGAGATTTTTTTCCCTGCTTTACTTGAAGTTAAGCTTTAGAGTTTATGTAAAGCAGATTGAACCAAGAAGCATCAAAAGATTGCTTAATGATGAATTACATAGTATTTGTCATATACATTACATAATAATGTGTAAAACAAAGCATCTCCAGTGGTTGTCATTAACACATTCACTGCTGTGTGATACCTCGAGGCTTCATACAATAATTGCCTCAGGTACTAATGACACCAGAAGGCGCCATAATTGTGGTTTAATATTTTTGTTTCTGAAACCTTTGCCACTTGAAGAAATTTAGATACGTTATTTCATTTTTGGCACCGATAATGAGACTCCAACTATCTAGAAATGACCACGATTTATGGGTAGCGGATTTTTTTGTACATGGTTTAGGGAAGGGAAACTAAGTGGATTCTCTGTGGACATAACACAGCATTCGCTTTTCACAGTAATTTTTATTTTTATCTGAATGATCTGGTTTTATGACGAAGGGAACTATCAATAAATAAATACTTGAGTGGCAATAAAATGCATTTGCTAGTTAATATTTTATATGTAATGAGGTGGCCTATTGAGGAGGCTGAAATGCAACCGAAAAATGACCTCACGTAGTTTATCAAAACAAAGGATAAAAATAGCTGGTCTTTCTGGTGTCAACTGTAATATATTCATATATTTCAAATGAGAACTATAAATTCCCACGATTTTGTATGGCAGATTCTCAGGGCAGAAGATATGCCTTTATGATTTTAGACTGTCTTTGACATCAAGTTTTGCATTTAAGATGTTCAACTTCCCAAAAGATACCTAAGCCGCTAAAAGTATATGACCATTTTCCAATCAGAGAAAAATAAAATTAAATGCTTTTATGATTTTAGACTGTCCTTGACATCAACTTTTGCATTCAAGATGCTCAACTTCCCAAAAGGTATCTAAGTCACTAAAAGTATATGACCATTTTCCAATCAGAGAAAAATAAAATAGAAAGGGACATTCTTTGAGGAGATAAAGCAAAATGTGTTGTGGCAAAGGGATTTACAAGGAAACTGCCAATTACTGTGTTTAGTGCCCAGAAAATCCTGCACTGTGTTTTCAGAAATGCTTCAAATTATATCATAAATGAGAGATAAATGTTTCGTTTTTGCTAAAGAGTATATCCCAAGACAGGCTAGGCTGCACGTTCGTTTGTTTTTTCTTCAACAGTGTAACGTGAAAATGTGTCAGACTGTGTATGTGTGTGTGTGTTTTTTTTTTTAATCCAAAGTCACACTGTGGGGATTTTTTTTTTTTTTTTTTTGTATTCAATTGCATTATAGTATCATTTATTATTCACCGGCGTTCCTTGGCATTTGTAAGTATTATTTCTCTTTTGTTTAACATGCAACAGTGCCGAAAATATATATCCAACAAAAACCTACATCAGTATCAGTATGGTGTTTCATTGTTGACAGAATTATAATCACAAATACCAATTATAGATAAATGTTCTGGTATTTTAGAATGCACAAAGCTATGAGATGCGAACATGTGGCTAAGTTGCTCCAAATGCACAAAAGCAGTGTTGCGTCACGGGATGTTTGCCCATGTTTCTTACCTTCGCCTTCTGATCACTGCTAAAATAACACAGTGGCAGTGAGTGTGTTACTCCTCCCCTAAATAATGATTGCCAAAAGTGCCACATAATATTTGTTTTTTTTTCTTTCTCCATGTTGCAAATCACTTAAGAGGAAGCAGTGGTGTTTCATGGTGCACCTGTTGAGAACTACCATAAAGCTTTTATATCAGGTTTCAAACATTAATTTTACTTTCACATGTGTGTGGTAACAAAATTGTTCAGAAAAAACAGCAGACAGTTTCAAAACAAAGATTTTTTTCCAGTTATCTATGATAAGTTTTTTTTTATTTTTTTTATTTTACCGATTGAACATTCCTTATCAAAATCTCAAAACTGAAAACCGCTGAATTCCAAAACCTTTTTTGAGTACTGACGTGACATCACAAATGGAAGAAATAAGGCTGTAGGAAGGTTTCCAGGCATTGTGCAGATCTACACTTGCACTGATGGTTACAACGCACGACCTCAAATACCTTGGGTGTGGCTCTGATGTTCTGTTGCAGAAATGGGCAAACCAATTCTTCCAATTCAACTCGCTGAAACAATTCATTTGTTAAAACTTGTGGTGAACAATTTCCACAGGGAATGACTTGCGAATTTATTTTGAGTTGGATCTATTTGTGTCATTTAATGAATCTTTTGGTTTTAGTAAAATATTTTCAGTGTCAATTTATTTTTAAATGTTACAGAAAAAAACAACAACTTAGTTTTTGAATAAGTTGGTTTCAAAAGGTTCGTGAAATTTATTGCATTTTTTACACGAATGAGGTTACATATTTTGACCTTGGAATATGAACCTCACTGAGACACAGTTTAACATTTGATTAGTGAAAAGTAATTGTGACCAATTATTTGAGGAAATCAACTGTTTTCCAGAATTGATTCTTAACCACTCAGTTCGCTAATTTGTTCTTCTCGAACAAATCATTTGCAAGTGACTTTAATTTCTTGAAATATAAATGGGTTTAATGTTTAGACTTCAACCTGTCTCCAAGCTATCTCATTTATATAGGTATACTTTACATGCAAATGCTCCAAAAACTGAAAAAAAAATTCAGAACACTTTTAACCCCAAGCATTTTGTATTAGGGATGTTCAACCTGTATTTTGCTTTTTTGAAATAATTTTCAGGAGTCACTGCGAAGTGTTTAGTTTCAGCATTGTTGCATAAGTCTATAAATGTGTGTAAAATGTCAGCCTAGATACTGTTCTTACGTTTCGTTTACTGACTATTGGATATGTTTGTATAATAGTTTGGCAGAGTCTTAAGTTTTGATTGATGGAATTTTGTTTCCAGATAAACCACTACCTGTTCAAAACTTTTCCTGCATCAGTTTACACTTTAGAAATCTGACATGCAGCTGGGTGAAGCCTTTCAATCCAGTGAGAACCAAATATGAAATTTTTGACTACATTTACCCAAATTTTTTAGGTAAGTTTTTATTTATATGATTCATTAGTATTGAGAAATTAATGATCAGGAAAATATCGAAAGGAATATCTCTTCTGTAGTAACATTTTCCAAGTCATTTTTATATTTTTATTGTTATATTTATCAAAATATAGCCTTTAATTTGGCAGTGTAATTAAATTTCATATTATGAATCAGAGATGACTTATGTTTTGATTTTCAGTTGAAAAGATTACCATGATATTTCTCCCTTTTTAATTCTCTTTATTTAAAGAACTTTAAAATAAAGCTCATAATTCAGTCTTACATACCATTAAAGCTACTTGTACTTTTATCGTTGAGTAGGTACAAACTTCTTTTAAACATGGATCAGTCTCCAGTCTGATAGACTTAAGAATAAAGTAATAAGGACTGTGTACAAGGTTAGTTTTGTTACAAGCTAATAAAATATTTATTTTACTGGCATTTGTAGAATTCAAACAGGATAGCTAGTAGAAAACTTAGAACTCATAGACTTCTTTGGGTGTTGGTTGAGTCTTTCAATTCCGTAAATAGAAAAAATAAGCTTTCATCTTGTAATACTATAAAAAAAATCTATGCGTTCTTACTAATGTTCAACCAGAAATTCTATTATGAAGAGATAAGTCTAACGTTAAGTCATGCTTTATGCTGATGATGCTGTGCTAAGCCTAACATTGCACAGCAGAATATGTGCAATATATAAAGTTCAAAGTCATTCTTTTTGAGTACTTCTTAAACTTTCATGTATGAATTTATGCAGGAGCATTTTTTGGAATTAGTTATAAGAGAATTTTTTAATGTCTACATGGAAAGTCTTGCAGGGAAAAGTACTGTGGTTAACAGTTTAGGAGTGCAGTTGATTAGTGTACATACTTGCAAAGTTTTATGGTTTATCCATAAAATTTGCAGGAGTTTTATTTGTTTTATGGTTATTTTATGGACAGCACATTTTACAGATTTCCATTTTTTTATTATTATTATTATTTCAGGTTAGTGAAATTTTGATGGGAGAAATAATGTGTAACCCCAAGGACCATCATGCTTTTTTTTTTTTAATTTATTTATTTACCTGATTGCAGTTTCACCCACTTCTGCATCCCCAGCCCTCTCTTCTCACAGCTTAGCAAAAAAGACTTGGTAAGAATACTGTAGGATCAGGATTGGTGATAACTGCTAAAAAGAGAGAGGGAGAAAATAAAATGCAGTATGTGTCTCACAAAAGAATTAAAATTTGCTTTTTTGTAAAGTATTGGAACAAAAATTTAAGGTCAAAACTTTAGTGAAAGTCAAAAGTTACTGCAATTTCAATTTCGCAATTGCTGATGAAACTTTTTATCTGTGTGTAGCCTAATGATTGTGTACTAATGAAAAACTTATGTGTTGATTGCATTTTCATTGCTGTAAGCATGAAATAGTGCCAAATATCATGTATATAGCATAAGAAATAAGTTAAATGACAAAATGTTTGCATAATAAATCAGCTTTTCATCGACATTTGTGATACAATTAATCAGTATGTTCAATACATCATCAGTCAATGGTAAAAGAGCAAATATTGACAAGCTTAGTAGAAGAAATTATGAGTTGTACAACCAATGCATGAAGTACGATAATTACTTAATTTAAATTAGAACTGAATTCGTCAATTTTTTTGCCAATGTTGAAAAACAAAATAGACAAAGTAAAATGAAGCATTTAAAAGAAATTGAATGCCTAATTGCAATTAAAAACAAGGGACTTCCTCAAAAAATAAAAAAAATAAAAAAAAAGTATCCCAAAGATTTGGCAATAAATCTAGCATTGAGCTCACAAATTTTCAGACCAAGGCATTGCAAAGTAGGTATGAAATTTGCCTATCCAAATAACATCCCCAAAACAGAAAATTTCATACCAAAAGTGGAAAGCATAATCAGCCAACTACCAAAAGGTATCCAAAACCCATTAAGATTTAAAATAGTCAGAACTGTTAACAATATACAGAAAAATGCTCCTTCAAAAATTAAATACAAAAGACAAGCCCTATTGGACTTAAGAAACAACCCAACTATAAAATGTCTCCAGGCTGATAAAGCTAAGCAAATAATTATTTTAAACAAAACAGTATATGAAGAAAAAATGATAAAAGCTATTGAAAATCTGAAAGTAATCAAAACCACCAAAGACCCAACAGACAATATTTTTAAACAATTGGCTATTTTTAAAAACCACGGTAACTTACGACAAGAAATTAAAACCAGAGCAATACCTCCTATAGGAGCAACTATTCCTCACATTTTTGGAAAAATAAAACCCCACAAAAATGATAGCGCCCAATCAGGCCTATCGTGAACAAAAGCACAGCACCAACTTTCAACTTAGAGAAAGACCTTTTCCAATTTCTGAAGCCTTTCTACTTATAGACCCTTTCCATCTCAATTCAGGCAGGGGGTGTCAGTTGACCACCTCCAAGTTTTATGAAAAAATTATGGTAGCTACTCCTAATAGAGGTATAAAGTACTGCAAAAGGATTTTTCACAAAAAAATTTTGGTCGAGCCACAGCATTTTGAAAATAAGCAAAAAATACCCCCTTGACAAAAATAATGTAAAACACCAAATTTTTAAATGTACACTGCTCCTGTACTATAACAGGTAGAGACTTGAATTTTTTTTTTTTTTTTGAAGCTATTGAATTGGCCTTTCTTTATGTTCACAGAAATCTATCAATGGAATATTGCTAGATGGCAAAAAAAGACTATATTTATTACAAAAAAAATTAATTTTCCACAAATTTAGGATTTTTTTTTATTAAAGAAAAAGACTTATCAGGTGGGTAAGTGTGCCAACCTGCACTCCTACTAAGGTTGTCTTATCAGTAATTTTATTTTTATCCTGTGATACATGCAACTTATAAAATTAATTTTTAAAATATACAAAATTTCAGAAAGTCAACATTTTTGATTTGCAATATCTCAAAAACCCCATTTTTAAAAATTCTGAAATTTTGTCCAAATAATGTCCTAATGGTAGGTAGTTAACTGGGGGAATCAGGTTACTGGATTTTTGCATTGAAATTTTCCTACAAATTTTTGAAAATGCATTTCTCTCCTGTTCGAACCTCACAGTTGGGTTATTATCAAAAAAAAAAAAAAAAAAACTTCGAAAGATATTTCTGAAAAGTTTACCTGAGTATATATTCCAAATTGCAGTGTCAATCTATATTTTAAAGTCATTTTTATGATTTTTAATAATTGTCACCTATGTACATGTTTATTTTTTTAATCCATAGTCTGTACACATACAATACATTAACTCAGTTGCAGTTAAGATTCAATTTCTATTTACATAAGAAAAAAGGCCTAAAAAAATGATGAGCTTACCATCATAACTACAAATTATTCAAACTGAGAAAAGCTGCTGGATTTTATTGATTTCCTTCTCATCAAAGGTATGAAGTCGTGCAGAACGTCCAACAGGAGTTGCGGCATTCACCTTTAGAAGTACATTTTTTAAGGACACTTGACCTGTTTTCTTGCCACATTCTTCTGGCCACCAAAAACCTCTGGCTGGTCCATGAGGGTGCATGAAAGATACTGTTATGTCCTCGAATTCTTTAGATATGTTTGTTATCTGTCCCATCCATCCACCAGTTATCGTCATAAATGCATCCTATAAATTCTCCTATTTGAAAATCATTCACAGAAAATGGGGTCTTTTTTTGTTGGCTTGAAAATTGCATTACTTTATGTGGGTGCTGGACTGTTCTAGCCATTGATGGTTTATTTCCTTGTACTAACCAGGAATGCTGTGACTGCATTTCAACAACAGATTTTACTGTATCCCACTCTTCTACTTTGCTGGTTCGATAGGATTGAACTTTACAAGTTGTGAGGAGTAGAAGTTTAGTCATTTGGGATCAAGGGGGAGACAGTTTCAACAAATGAAGGTGCATCTCTTATGGCTTGTGAAGTTTCTTTCTGTAAGTTGAATTTAGTAGCAACATGTTTTCACAGGCCACCCACACCATCACATGCACTATTGCATTGACCTGTGGCTGAGAAGATCAACTTCCTTGTTACATTTGGGTCCCCCTTCATAAGTTCATAGAACTGATATTTGTTTTTGAAGTGTCCTGCTACTCCATCTGAGATGTAAACAATTGTTTTAAATTCTTCCAAAGGACAAGTCTTAACAATTTCACTTTTTGTGAGCAGAATGGCACATAGAGCATGTGCTGTGTCATGGCTTATATCATTGCATGCTACCACAAAAGACTTAGTCTCATTTGGAAAGTATGCAATGCATGTAAAGAGTGAGATTTGGGCATTGTTTGCCAGTAGTAACTTTGCACTTCATCAGGTAGAATTACAGATCAGTTTTGAGCAAAGTCAAAGTGCAACACCAACACTGAACTATGTTCTGCAGACTGTTTAACCTCTGCTATCCCATTTCTCTGGATCCGCTCATTATAAATTACAGAAGAGTTTCTTCCCTCTCGATATCCCCCACCTTCAGTAGCAATAGGTGTTTCACAGTACTCCATAAAAACTGTACCACGCAATACCATTTTCAGTGCCACAGCTTTAGAAAATCAAACTTTGAAATCATATCAGCTGTAGTTTAGCCCCAAAATTACTGCAAATTGCAGTTTACCCATGTGTCAAAAATTGCCTAAGTTTCATAAAATCATTCACCGCCATTTTCACTGTTACAAATTTTTTCTTGCCTTTTTCGGATTTAGTCACATTTGGTGACTTGTTGAATGCTTAGTGTAACCCCTGCCGGGAATTGGGCTCTCCTGCTATTAAAAATTTACTAAACAATGTTTACAGTTCTCATTTTTTCACTGAATTCAAAAATTTGAAAAAAAAAGTGCCATTTTTCAAAAATTAGAAAAAAAAAAGAAATTGAAAAAGAGTGTCATTTTCAAAAATATGTAAGAAAATTTCAAGACAAAAATCCAGTAACCTGACTCCCCAAGTAAACTACCTACCATTAGGACATTGCTTGGACAAAATTTCAGATTTTTTAAGAATCGGGTTTTTGAGATATTGCAATTCAAAAATGTGTATTTTTTGAAATTTTGTGTATTTTAAAAATTAATTTTATGAGTTACAAGCATCACAGGATAAAAATAAAATTACTGCTAAGACAACCCTAGTAGGGGTGCAGGTTGGCACACTTATCCACCTGTTAAGTCTTTTTCTTTAGAAAGAAAAAAAAATCCTAAATTTGTGGAAAATTAAAATTTTTTGTAATAAATGTAATTTTTTTTTTTTGCCATCTGGCAACATTCGTTTTCACCAATTTCTGTGAATTTGAAGAAAGGCCAATTCAATAGCTTCAAAATAAAAAAAATAAAAATTGAGTCTCTACCTGTTATAGTTCAGGAGCAGCAGTGTGCACTTAAAAATTTGGCGTTTCACATGATTTTCGTCACGAGTGTATTTTTTGTCATTTTCAACATGCTGTAGCTCGACCAAAAAATTTTCGCCACAAGTGTATTTTTTGCCTATTTTCAAAATGCTGTAGCTCGACCAAAATTTTTTTTATAAAAAATCCTTTTGCAGTACTTTATACCTCTATTAGGAGTAGCTACCATAATTTTTTCAAAAAAATTGGAGGTGGTCAACTGACACATGTTGGTCATGCCTGCCTGAATTGAGATGAAAATTGTCTATAACCGTCCTTACAGTATTGATAACTCAACAAAAGTTATAGATAGTTTAAAAAAGATTACCAGCACTAATTTCCTTATGTACAGCCTTGATATCATTTCACTTTATCTCAACACTCCAGTGGACAAGGCAATTGAGCTAATCAACAAAAAGCTAACCTCCGAATTAACTAATGATAAGGAAAGAATCAGCATCATAAAAGCATTAGAATTCATCAACAATAACAACTTTTTCTCTTTCAACAATGTATTATATAAACAGCAATTTGGCGCTCCTATGGGTTCTCTACTATCTGGTTTATTAGCCGAAGTTGTATTACAAGACCTTGAAAATAATTTACTCAGACCAAACAATGGCATTCCTCTATTATACTCTAGATATGTTAATGACATCTTATTACTTTGGCAGTATTCTGAATCCAAGTTAGCCTCTTTTATGGATAAGTTCAACAACTATTACAAAAGTATAAAAATCACCATTGAAAAAGAAGAAAATAACCAACTCCATTTTTTAGATATTTCTTTAATTAAAAACCACCAAAAGTTAGATTATTCTGTTTACAGAAAATCTACTCCTACAATCATTCCCCAGGACTCCAACCATCCATGGAAACATAAAACAGCTGCTTTTCGTTTCTTTATACAAAGAGCTATCTATCACTCTTCTAACAAGTCTGCTGAACTTAAAGAAATAGAATGGATTATCAACATTGCACAAGAATTTGGATACAACAAGAAACTGATTACCTCAATGTATAGAGATATCAGAACCCCTAAAAAATCTACCGGGACAACCAAAGAAAAAAGACAATACTGTGGCAAATTACCGACAAAACAACCTATTAACAACATCCTTAGAAAAGAATGCAGCAAAAACAATTTTGAGCTAGCTGAATCAAACTATGATATATCACAACTGCTAACCAACAATAGCAAAAAATCAGTTTTAAACTCAGCAGGTGTATATGCCATTCCCACCAAAAAAGCAGAAAATAACCAAGCAGATCTCCTATACATAGGTAGCACAAAAAGACTTTTCCAAACTCGCCTACACAAGCACCTCAAAAACTGGAACAAAAAGAAAGAAAAGACTGCTTTAATACAACACTGTGTGCAAAACAACGCTATCCCATGCTGGCATGAATCTGAAATCGTAACAACACATGACACACATAAACTTTTGACCGCAGAAGCAGTTTTAATAGAGAAAACGCGTGAAAATAATTGCAACAATAACACTCCTGTTGAATTGCCCTTTGCATGAAAATTCCTCATAGAGCAAGAGAAAAAACAAAAACAAAAAAGGATAACAGAAAGTAAAAGAATTATGAAAAGATTTATTCACAAAAAAGACTTAAATGACAATAAAGAACGATAGATAGCGACGCTATATGTCGAACACTAGGAGAGACATTCGAACGTAGACGGCAACAAAACTATGAAAAAACATCGTCATTCAGGCCGCAGCTAAGTGCCTAATAACATCAAGTACTAAAATGATAGCACAAAAACTCACTGAGGAAGGCTTATACTTCAAAAGCTGAAACTGGTATGAGAAATAATACATTAAGAAGGCGATGCCGTGCTTCACATACCTGGATTTCATCAAGGTAACCATTAATTGTTCTTTGGCTAAAAAGAAATACCTAACCTCAATTACATCGAGAACACTAACTGTTAAGCCTATTACCAAAGGACAGTAAATAATAACATCGAACTTATGTTTATCAAAGCATTTCTGGAAATGATGAAGTACAACTTTGATTCTTGACGATTAAAACCAATATTAACGTGTGAAACAGTAAATTAAACCACAAGTATTTATACTCTGACAGTATTTAAAAAAATTTCTCATTGACCACCACCGGTAATCGAACCCAGGGTCTTCCAGTTATGCGCTGGATGTGCTTCCACTGCACCACAGCAGCCTCGAAATTCTCCCGACTCACAAACTGCCAAATCACATGGCAGGGTTGCTTCTTTGGAGCCCCGCACAATGCTGGGGATTCACCGCAGATGAACAACAGCCACTGAACAAATAACTTGAAGACACTTGAATGTGGAGAGAGCAGTGACTTCTATTTGATGTTCCTGGTCCACGTCAACTGTGTATTTATCATTCAAGCGTCTTCTAGTTATTTGTTCAGTTGCTGCTGTTCATCTGCGGTGAATCCCCAGCATTGTGTGGGGCTCCAAAGAAGCAACCCTGCCATTTGGTTTGGCAGTTTGTCGTTTGTGAGTCGGGATAATTTCAAGGCCGCTGTGGTGCAGTGGAAGCATATCCGGCGCGTAACTGGAAGACCCTGGGTTCGATTCCCAGTGGCGGCCGATGATAATTTTTTTTTCCGTGACTCACTTATAAACGGGGAAAGAGTGATGACTTCTATTTGGTGTTCCTGGTCAGTGCCAACTGTTTATTTATTTTTTATGCTTTGATCAGTTCTCTTTCATTTTAAATATAAAGTTCTTGAATGTGGTTACCATTTGGAGGAACCGAATGACGAAGATGTAGCAACCTAGTCATTTTCATCCAAACTCTGGTTAAAAATGACTAAAGACCTAGTTCCCAAGTTTCCATGTGACATCCTTTTTATGTAACTTAAGCATGAATTTCTATTTTCTTTACAACCTTAGATCCTTTCCTAGGTTGAAAAAAACTGAAGTTATTAGTTAAAAAAGCTTCCTTATTTAGACTTTTCTTACGTAACTTAAGCAGGATTTTAAAGTCTTAATTCTTGTTATTATACAATTACATGCTGACTTTGTCATGTACCTAATGTATCATGTTCTTTTTTTCTTTCTTTGTGACTTATTATTGTTTTATCTTATTCTGTGTGTTTCTTAAAGGTCATATTACAACTGATGGACCTTTAAAACAAAAATAGTTTCAGCAGTTTTAAGAACCTTCATGATGCTAAGCAAACTGATACACGACTTTGAAACTCTGTACCTTTTTTTTTTTTGTCCTCCCTCTTCTTCTTTAGCACTAAAACCTTGGAGTTGCCCATACCTGATTCAGGTTTACTAGCTCCAAGGAAGGAAGAGAACCAGAACCAAACAATAGGTGCATCTACCTGTATCATCGTGCACTTGTGCGTATGCAGTTGGTTTGAAATTTAACATCCTAACCACTTCATCCATAGGGAATGATGTTCAAACCAAAACTGTGTCATCAGTATTTAGAGTCTGGACATTGCAGGAGAAATTATATACATAAGAATGTATTTACCATGTAGAATGTAAGGTTTCTTAAAAATTCTATAATGGGGATATGGATGAAGTGCTAACTTCTTCCACTTGATGATCTTAATTCTTTTATTGGTATTATTTAAATATTATTTGAAATGAGCTTGCTAAAGGTATTTCATAGTCCTGTTTTCACATTTGATGCATTTGAAAGAGCTTGCTGAACATAAAGAAAATTCAGATGACTTATTCGTCAAACTGTATGTTAAGATATTTCTGAAAGTAGTCATTTCTTTGGGAGGAAATGTCTCACTAATGGAAAAAAATGCTTACATGTCAGCAGTGTTGGAGCCCATGCTCATTAAAGAAGCCAACACACCTGTCTGCATTTTATGAAGCAGCAGTGAGCAGAAGTTGAACTGCATACTTTTTTTTTAATTATGTAACCAGAATATTTTCTCCTCTGTGGTTCTTGCTTTCACTATCCAGGTACATGTTGTTCTTTCTTTTCTGAGTGTTTTATGGCAAGGGTGCCTAGTAAGCTGCATTTGAGTTGTTTAGATGCTTTGAAAACATTTTTCATATATGGATAACTGCATTTTGTATGTAAATATTATTGATATACACTGCTGGAAAGTGAAAAAAGAACACCCAGAAGGAATGCTGATAGGAACATCATATTATAATATGTGAATTGTTAGGGGAAGCAGAAACTGTGATCCAAGTTAGAATGTCATTGGATGAAATAATGACGTCACTGCGGACAGCATGCAAATCTAAGCAGCACGTATTTAAGGACTAGAGCATGCAGAATGAAGTTATTCATCTGCTGTTGGGTTGTTCAGTGCTTGTTGAAGAAGCTACCATGTCTGGACGACACAGACATGCAACATTTGTTCAGATATTGGAGTTTGAGCAAGGCTGTATAGTGTGTCTACAAGAAGAAAGTTGGTCCTTCCATCAATTTGCAGACTGAGTGGGACGAGAGGTATCGGCCATGGTAAGATGGTGGCGTCGTTGGTCAGAGGAGCATTCGCGCACTCGCAGACATGGTTCTGGGCAACACAGAGTTACGGACACACGATAGGATCACAGTAACAGGAGGGCAGCATTGGCAGAGTGGACTGCTACAGCGTCACAAGTTTGAACCTCTGTCATCTGTCATACCGAGGGTGTCTACTAGAAAGATACGGAATCGTTTGTTGGAAGCAGGACTACGGGCAGATGTGCCACTGGCACGGTTACTACTGACCACTGGTCACCATTGAGCATGTTTGCAGTGGTGCCAAGAACGTGTTCATTGGAGAGAAGAATGACAGTCTGGTCTTCAATGATGAAAACTGATTCTGCTTTGGAGCGTCTGACGGTCATGTACACTTCCGAAGGCGACAAGGTAAGTGGCTTCTGCAATCTTGTGTCCGCCAACGATGCACAGGCCCCATGCCAGGCATCGTGATATGGGGAGCGATTAACTATCACTCTCGTATGAGTCTGGTGTTTGTACAGGGTTCACTGAATAGCAGTACGTACAGTATGTCGACAACATTGTGCAGCCAGTCGTCCTGCCATTTTTTAGTGTGATCCCAAATGTGATATTCCAGCAGAATAACGCCTGCCCACACTCCTCCCTGGCTACTCAACATGCTCTTCAGGCTGTGCATCAATTTCCTTGGCCAGCACGCTCTCCGGACTTGTATCCAGTCAAGCATGTTTTGGACTGGATCAGACAAGGGCCCTTCCGCGGACCCTGGTAGGCAGGGACCATCTCTGAATTATGCGTCCAAGTTGAAAGCGTATGGAATGCTATCCCCCAGCATGATATTCAGCATTTGTATCACCGATTGCATGCCAAATTGTAAGCTTGTATTGCTGCTGGAGGAGGTGCAACACCTTATTAAAATGTACCGTCTGTACACTGTAATACACACTAAAAGGTAAAATAAACATTGAATCACTTCACACGTGTGATCACTTTCCTTTCTTAACAAGTTGTTGCTACTACATAAATCTCATGGATGCAGCTGTAATTTTTAATGGTGTTCTTTTTTCACTTTCCAGCAGTGTATGTTAACTAATATTATGTTGCATCTGTAAATAAATGTTTCATTTCATCTATTATATATTAAGCAGTCTCTTTATATTGTACATGATTTTTTGAAGTTAAGAACTTTTGAGTGTATGTGACTGCTATCAATTGCACTTTTTGAACTGATTAACATGTCGAGTTCACTGGATGCTAATAGTATTTCCTTATACAATTTTTTCCCATTCAAAAACTATAATAATTTTTCAACTTTGTGATTTATTTGTCTATTGTGTTTTTAGTATGAAAAGAAAGTGTCCTGAATCATTGAATGAAACAAGTTGTCGATGGACTGTAGATTCTTCACCGCCTTATAGACAAACTTCAAGTAAACTTTATTTCTTGCTTATTGGTAGAAATAGCTTGGGAAATAAAACTCAGTATGTCAACATTGATCATTTTAAAATCGGTAAGAATTTTTCCTGTGGCTTTTGAAGTGTTAAAATTTGTCAGTGCTGTGAGGAATGAAATTGAATGTAACATATTATTTTTAATGTAGAAACTTATTGAAAATTGATTTGTGCTTATGTATAGTATATCCTGGGTAAGTTCATAGTTCTGTTTTCACATTTGATGTATCCTGGGTGTTCCGTGGTAATACTCTTTTCACACTTAAATCTTTTGAGTTGTTTTTGGATTTTTTGCAAGTTTTATGTAAATTTTTTCTTAAAAGATGCTTTTGTTTATTCAAGGGAGTGATGTGGTCATTCACTAGTTTATGAAGAAAATAAATGAAACATAAATGTCAAAAGCATATTTTAAATAGGTGTATTAATTAGATATTCTTACTATTATGCCAGTCTGTAGCAATAAATTTATTTTGACTTTTTAAAATATGTTATGAAATATTCTTTAGCATTTAGAAACCCAAATAGTGAACTATCTTTGTTTTTATCTGTATGCTAGTAAAATGAAAAAAATTTCCTTACAATGCAGGGGTCATACTTTTTTTTTTTTTGCATAAACTGAAAAGGCTATATTTGTTGCACATCTTGAAGATGATTTGTGTGCAGTGTTAAAACTGACATCTTTTTTAATGTCCATGTTTCAGCTAGGAAGACATGACAGTCACCAAAGTTGTAGTATGGGTGGGAAAATTCAACTTCATTGTCTGTCTACAAGGGACTGAGTAAAAGGCCTGCATAATAAACTGTAAAAAAAAAAAAAAAAAAAAAGTAAAACTGAAGGAGGTAACAGCTCACAGGAAAACATTATTGATGTTATGCAAGTAGAGGCTACAGAATGGTATTCAGTACTTAGGAGTATATAAATTACATCCTCCTAACCACATAATGTACTTGTATGTGTTTGATGTTGATGATTGCAAAATGGATTTAAGGCTATTTGGTAGAGATCATCCTGTGAGAATAGAATTGTCACTTACAAATGCAGTATAGGTACTGTGTGCTAGATCTCTGTTTGTATGTTGATCAGTTGTACTAGGCACTAAAGTATTTTGTTGTGAGCTGCATACTTAAAGTTTTGTTATTTTAACAATTCTTCAACTTGCTGAAATGGGCTTAGAACACTGAATTCAAGCCTACATATAAGGGGAAGACACTGCTGTTGTTGAGGAAGTGCTGTTTAGGGTTTTCTGGGATTGCTGAGGTGTCATCATGACTGATTACCTCCCAAAGGGGTGGACCATCCCAGGCAATTACTACCATGATCTTTTAAATGGGCTATGGGATCAGATAAAACAGAAGAGGTGTGGCATGTTCAGTTAAAGGCATTTATCTTCATCAAGACTACAAGCTCTCACAGATGCCATTCAAGAGACTGACACTTTGCCACAAATAGTGGGTATAAAATTCTGCTGCATCCACCACATTTACTTAACTTGGCCACTTTGTGGTAGGCAATTCCAAGGCAAATAAGGGTGTGATTTTTTGAGGTGGAACAGAGTTTTTCAAGCCATTCTGTGGAGTTCTACAATGACTGTATCCAACAGGTGTAACATAGGTGGGAGAAGTGTGTTTTTCTGCTGGGAGAATATGTAGAGAGCGACTGATCTCACTGTTAATAAATGATTAGCTTATCTTCATTCCTTCCATATCAAGATATGAATTTTTATATTCCCTAATAGATTAATTCCATCAAGGCCTGAATAAAGCTTTACCACTTTTATGAGACATACTAGCATTTCTTATATCCCGAACACCTACAGCCATAAAATGAAGTCTGTATGTTCACCACTTTCATGTCATCCATAAACACTTATCTACTTGCTCATGAATTTTTACTCAACAGGGTATCAAAATATTAATTTCTTCTATTCTCAGTACATTTTCCTGTAATACAGAAGCTTATCTCAGGCATGTGATTCTTCCACTAATTAGCGAAATTCCGTGAATTCACTTTTCGTAAAAAACGGAAATCCGCTAAACTTGTCATTTGCAATTTCAATCTTTTGACAAAAGTTTGTGATTGTTGGTATGTTGGGAAAAAAATCGGGGTGAGAGAGAGAAATATTCGTTGGGTAGATGGTGATATTTGAGTTGTAAGTCGTACTCTTTCGGCGTGGCTGACCGGTAGCTCCGGGCTGACGCTGCTGCGGCTCAGTCAACGAGATAGCTTCGGGTGACCTCACTTCAAACATCTCGGTTTGCTCGAAACCAGTTTTCTTAGGGGAACACTCCGCTGTTTAGTTGAGAGACTGGGCGGAGCCCTGAGCCATCGTATGCAGCTGCAAAGAGATCAACAAGAAAGAAAAGTTCTGTTCCCATGTTATTGGACATTTACGTTACGAACCTCCTCTCTCAGTGAAAGTGTCATTCGCGTCCAGAGAAGCCAGCCATTGTGGATTTCTCCCCGGATTTATGGAATTACGAGTGACTAATGAAAAATCACGGAAATTAAAATTTTCGCTAATATTAAGAATGTTTGATTGGTTTTTAGAATAATTCCGTAATCCTCCTGGATTAAGGATGACTAACAAAAAATTACGGAAATTCCGATTTTCGCTGTTATTAAAATAAGAATGTTTTACTGGTTTTATAATTAATCAATGTAAAAGCCTCTGAACAAAGTTTGTGACATAGCTCTTTGTTTCTTTTTCTTTTCTTTTTTCTGAGGAGGAGGGATTTGTTTTGCTTGTGTGAAAGTTAAGTGGAAAGAAAGCACGGCGCCGGGCCGCGATTATGTTGGCCAGGCGCTGTGCTTCTTTCGCTGTGCGTATTACATCGGCCCGAAGCCTCTGAACAAAGTTCGTGACACAGCTCTTTCTGTTTTTCTTTTTTGTTCTCCAAGGAGGAATTTGTTTTGCTTGTTTGAAAGCTAATGGGAACGAATGCACGGTGCCAGGCCAGGATTCCAGGGCGGCCGGTGCCGATTTACACAGAATCAGGCCCTAGGCACAACACAAGATGCCCCCCCCCAACCCATCCACATTTTTGAAAGAGTAAGTACATTTGTTGCTACTAAATATTGTCAATTAATATTTAGTAGCATAAAAGTTGATAAATAAATGGGATACTGTGTGGGGAAAATAGGAAATGATATATACTTTTATTAAATCTTAATGTTAGCAAGGAAATTTGCACTTAAAAATATAGACGAGTAAGTAAACCACTTTGACAGTTCAGTGTTGCTATTTTTGCATTTAATTTTACTTGTTTAAGCACTTAGCAACTAGCAAATAACTCTTAACAAGCAGGGTTGTGGTTAAAAAATGGCTGCTGCTTGAGGGCTGCTCTTGTTCTGAAGTTATGTTACTGAGCTGTGTGTACTTATATATATATATATATATATAAGTTAGGGATGTAAGGTCAGGGGATGCGTAACATCACAGCCTCTCCTTGACAAATGTCAACCCCGCCTTCTCGTGGTGCATCCTGTTCCCACTAAAGGGGCTCTGACGACCGCCAATAGCGGTATAACTATACCATCGGGATTAGAGGAAATTCTATCCCACACTCACCAACCCGCTTGGCCAGCGTGGTGAGTTATGGCCAAACCCCTCCAAAATGACTCCACAACTTAAATCTTGGCCCTCAGTCTCCGGCAGCTGGAATGTACCTGGCCAAGGCAGCGGCCAGTGCGACATGAAGGCAGAGGGTGCTAAGAATCCCCGGAGGACCGGACTAGGCTGCCATCTGATGCTGACCTTGGCAACGTACAATGGACGCTCCCTATCTTCTGATGAAATTCGAAAGTATGCAGGGGTGACATGGAGGAGACTGGCACAAGACAGACCGTTGTGGAGGAAACTTGGGGAGACCTTCGTCCAGCAGTGGATTGATAATGGTTGACAATGATGATGATGATGATGATGATGATATAAGTTAGCGATATTTTTTTTTATTTTTGCGGGATTTTTTTTTTTATGTGTATCTCGGAACAGCTTTTGGTGTTTTCAGTTAATTGGATGCTTAGACAATCACATGCCTGTTATCTATATGCTATTCTCGATATGATGAGATAAAAACCTGTTAAAATGTATTAAAATGTTTAAGTTCCATTTTGTAATAATGGCTTAACAATTAAAACTTTTCCCATGTTATTTTCTTTGGCAACCAATGCACTTCTCAACTTTTAAAATTCAAAAATATTTACAAAAACTTAAACATGAAATTGCAACGTACCTTTAGGTTGTAACGCAAATTTTCGTCTTTTGGCTACAGGGTTGCAGTCAAACCACCTCCACATCTTCTCAACCTCATCCTTAAAGACAAGAGATCCCAATAAACCCCTACAGTTACAAGGTGTCTACTCTATCCCTATCAACACTTCCACAGGCGTGTTACCCAGTATATTGGTTGTACTTACTGCAACATAAACCGGTGATTGATGGAACATATTGTTGATGTTAAGAAAGGCAGCCCTTCCATCTCCCTTTCAATTTTAACCATCAGCGATACGTCCGTGATTCCCAATTGGCAAAATGCTAAGTGGATCACCTCATTCAGCAATCGGCATGCCCTCGGGTACCGCGAAAGCATTGAAATCTATCTTACCCCTAACACCTGCAATACTGATGCACCTTTTAACATCCCTATTATTTGGAAAGCAATTTTGAAATCTGGCAACAACTAACGCTTTTACCACGTGCCTCATTTTATGGCCAATTTAAGTTTTAAGAATGTTTATCATAAAGTAAATGTTATGTTTTGTACATTTTAAAAAACTTAATTGGGGGTTATCCTCATAAACCAGCTCTTAAAGAAACACTAAAACTCCCGAAAGTTTCTACGATTGCTCCTCATGGTTTTCACACAATGTTAGTAGCCCTGCATATAGCTGCCCTGATGAAGCAGTAGTCTAAGCGATGGCTTGTGGCAATTCGTCTGAGATGGGTTTGGGTTCACATCTCAGCGAGGCATGGATGTTGTGTTTGTCTTATGACTCTGGCTGTCTCCCTTCCCTGGAACCAGTGGCCCTAAATTAGTGATGGGCTACTGCTTATGGCCCATCAATTTGCTCACAGTGGTTGTTAAATCCCCCACCAGAGATACAAACTGATAGTCGCAAAAGCCATAAGGCAGCATTAGAAGAAGAAGAAGACCCTCCCAAAAAATAAAAATAAAATAACCATGCATATATACTGATACAACACTGTGAGGCTTTCCCTCTTTATACTTACCTAATGATTTCTTCAGTCCATTGCGATTAAGCATTATATAGTTGAGTCAGTATTTGTGTGCTGTACTTGATTGTGCTGCTATATTCATCAAATGTGTAAGCAGTTTTGTATCCCAACATAAGCGTGGCATCTGTTTAGAAGAGCAAAAAAGAATCGTAGCTACCTGTCCATATTAATGAAGTGAAGCAGTGTGTATATGAGGGGTGGATAGATTTATGAAGTGTACAATCTGAATGTGAAAGTGATATTTTACTCCCAAAAATGAAAAGTAAAAAAATGTGTGGGTGGCTGAGTGGTCAGTAGTGTTAGCTGTGGACCACTTTGACCAGTTGTGCCTTGGTTCAAGTTCCGGATGAAGCATGGGTGGTGTGCTTGTCGTATGGTGCTGGTTCTGTCCCTTTCCTGAGATCAGTGGCCCTAAATTAGGAATGGGTGAATGACTCCATATAGCCTTCAGAGGTCATTTATTCCTTCTCCAAGAAAAAGAATGTGTTTGTATGTGCGATGATAGTTATGAGTGGATGAATCAGTATTAACCAAAAAGTATAAGGACAAATGTAAAACTGATATTTTACTTTTAAGTATGAGAAGTAAATCCTGTTGTGGAGTGGGTTCTTTTTATGCATACAACATGTATGCTGCTGCTCCTACCAGTTCTCAATAGAAGCATCTTGCAAATTTTACATTCAGGCTCTCCACCATGGCTATGTAGATTGGTGTAGGATTCCTGAAGTGGGTTTGTTCCCTTAATACATGGATTTGTGCACATGTGGTTACCTGATTGCATGGCCACTAGTTGAGAGTAGGGCAAATACATAGAGTGCAGTGGCCCCTACAAATCAAGGCACTGAAAATGGTGCCAACAATAGCATGTGGTACACTCTTAGGAGGTCACACTACCACATAAAATGTCCAAAAGTGCATCACTTCCAGTTTTCTTACAGTAATATTTTGTTTACATGCTTTGGTAAAGAATTAGTAAGAATCTTATACATCACTTTATTTTAGAATTTCACTGCTGCCCCGGTGGGGCAGTGGTCTAAGCGATGGCCTCTGATCATCTGTCCGAAAGGGGTCCGTGTCCGAATCTCGGTGAGGCATGGATGTATTTGTCTTACGGCACTAGCTTTCTCCCTTCCCTGGATCCAGTGACCCTAAATTAAGGACGGGCAACTGCTCATAGCCCATTCAGTTGCTCACGGTGGTCTTTAAACCTACAATAAAAAAAAAATCACTTTCTCGTGGTTTTTATACAGCTTCCTTTCCCATAACATGCTTACATCACATTTTTTCCCCTTATTTTTCTCTCCATTTAGAACCATGTAAGTTTCATAAATTTTTGCATTTCATTGTTGTTAATTATATCATATTTTGAATTCTCTGATGCTTTATGTTATAATAAATAGTTCTTTTTTTCTTTTCTTTTTTTTTTTTTTTTAGTTAAACCAGCTACTCCAAATAAGGTCATCAGTACTGGTACAACTGCAAACAGTGTTGAAATCAAGTGGCTGTCCCCCAAAGGAATGGAATTTGGTGTTTTTCCTCCAGGCCTCTCCTATTGGATTTACTATTACTCTTTGTTGGAGCCAACTAAAATTAAAGTGGTAAATGAAACCACATTTTTTGGTGTATTTTTTATGTCCATTTTGTTTATTTATCGAACTACACAGTGGCTTAGTTTTGAAATACTGTAAGCATGTAACACATTTCAGGAGTATTATCATATTCTGAATTTCAGAGTGGCTTTTCAAATATCATTGTGAAAGGATTATACAGGTTTGACCAAAATTAGCTGCTGATTTAAAAAATTCATAACTTAGGATTGGATGCAGCCATTAAAATAAAACAAACAAAACCTCACATTTTTGGGCAACGTGGTAGAAACCTCAATTTTTTTGACAACATTGTTTTTGTGTCATGATTTGAGATAGATGATGCTAGTGCAGTCAGGAAATCCAAAATGACAGACTTCCACTGGCAGGGAATGTACATCATATGTTTTGTGGTATAATGAAGGTCATTCTGTGACTGTTGTATAGTGTCTTTTTAAATGAAAATATCCAAAGAAGCCTCCTGCATGTTCTTCATCACTGAATAGCATTAATGGATGCATATCACACCATGAATCAGGTCAAGATTGGCCAGCTCTTTCCAAAGCTACAATGGAACATGTGCTAGAAGCTTACCAAAAAGATCAGTGTAAATTGACTGGGTAAGCCAGCAAGGAAGGAACTTCAGGTGCCAAAAATAGCTATGTGGCATATCTTGTGTAAACAATTGAGCTCAAAGCCGTACAAACTGCAGCTTTGTAATTCACTGCCAGACAGTGACTGGAAGTGCTGACACAAATTCTGTAGCAACATGAGTGAATGGATTGAGTCCAATGGGGACTTCCCCACCAAAGTTGTTGTAGCAGTTCAGCTACAATTCACACAACAGCAGAGTAAACAAGCATAATGTGTGCATATGGGGAATGGAATCCTCACATTGTGGTGCACAACACAAACAGGATAGTTCCAAGGTGAATGTATATTTTTTACAGTGAGTAAGAAGATTTTTGTGCTATTTTTCTTTGTGGAAAAGTCTTGTCTCTGGTATCATTTTCATGGGCATGTTGCAGCAGTTTTCTTGTGTGTCAGCTGGACATGGATGCTGATTTGTATGCTTCAGGTATCACTCCTCAGTAAGATCAAACACCACCTTACTTCCTTTAGAAGTGAGGGGATTTCTGGACTTTAAAAACCCCAATGTTTGGGTGCATTGAAAAGGACCAATTGAAAAATTTTGTTCTGTATCAGTTGTATGCTTGGTTAACCATAAAAATAAAGCTTGAAAACCATGCATTGTGGTTCTGCTGAACATATGTGCATATACTATTTGTACATTGATTTAATGTGATGGATGGGAAGACCCTGAGTGTAACCCTAGTTTTTTGAAGTGAAACTCAAATATACAACCTAATTTGGCATTTCTGTGCTGAGTGAGGATGTGTACTGAGTTTGAAGGAGTTGTTAATTGAAAAAATGTAGAACCTGTTTGTGAAGTTAAGAAACCAGTTATTGGATCCAACTCAAGTAATGTGATATGTCCCTAATTTCTGATTTCAAAAAAAACAAAAAAAAAAACTGGCCATTTTAGCTTGAAATTGTATGGAATTGCAACACATCAATGCATTCCTTTTTTGGGAATGATCAACAAAATGGAAAAAAATAAAGGTTCAAAGTTATGAAATTTTTGTATTTGCTTCCTTAAATTTTCTTTTATTTTTGGGATTTAATTTTTTTTTTCTGCCACCTGGAATGAAAGGCTGTTGAGTGAATTTCTTTCTATCATTTTTTTTGGTGGGGGATAGGGGGTTGCATGTTACAGTATTTTCACCTGAATTGGCTATTCAGGAATTCAATGTTATTTCTTTTATCTGTTGTATGTACACTGTTTTATTTGATATATGCCATGCATTTTGTAACTGTGTGCAGTTGTAGTTGCATACTCAGAATTATTCCTATTTGTGTTTCACAGTTTTAAGCAGATCATACATCACATAGTGATTTTTGACCAGCCCCCCCGAGCTGAGCAGCGTCAGTTGCATTAGCAGCCCTGACCCTTTACATTGTTCAAGATAACCAAAGGTTGCTTCAGAAAAGCACCAGCCTGAACTCTGAGATTTTTCTCTTGTTGCTATGCAAAAAGCTTGTGAAACTGAGGACCAGTCAGAATCAATAGTGTGGCGTCAAACGGAGCATACAAATTGAATACCTTAAGCTTGTACCTGTGGTGCCACTCTCTCTTTTTGTGCTGTTTTGTCTTCATGTAGCTGATTGCAAACCATTAGTATGAGTCACCTTCTCTGTCCGCTGAAACCTTTGCATTCTTATTTATTTCTTGCATCTTTCTTTGAGATGAGTTAATGGACACAGTGACTTTTTTGAAATTGATTCAACTATCTCACTGTTGGTGGAGTTCATTCTGTACCTCACCCATCACTTTTTTGGTGATGAGGCAGCTTTCCACCAATTGTTAGTGATGCAGGACTGTCCTGCTAGATTTGCTTCACAAGGGACAGAGATCAAATGGTCAGCCTCTTTCCAAAAGTGTGTTAAGATCAAGTAAGCTGCAACAAAGAGAATTACTTGCTATCTGTGTGCCAAGAAAATGAAAGAAAAAAAGGAAGGCTGAATTCCTTTAAATATAATATTCCTGCCTGTCCTGTCAGCCACATACCATAGATATTCACATTTGACTGCCCATGAAGCGAGGAACCTTGTCACCCATGTAGTATTTCTGATATCTCCAAACCACTGGTGTACTAGCTTTCAGCAGTGCTCTGATCATCAGTAGGTGAGTGTAAAAACCGCCATGCTGTCTGAGGACTGCAAAAAGGCAATCCAAATTATATTATTTCCATCTTCTGAAGTGGCATTCTGAGTCAAAATACATTTCTAAATTTATTGGATTGATTTTTTAGCTTGCAGTGCATGAGCTGTAGGAAATATTTGCTGTTGAAGGATTCTGAATTGTTTTTCAGTTAATGAATTTATATATGCACAGTCGAGTCGCATTATTGTGACCACCTCCTACTTTTGACGTCAACAGTGCATAGCCAATGAAAGAAGGCTCGTGTCGTGAGCTGGCTTGGAGGGTATATAAGGTGTGCTGTAGGCATTCTGAAAACATATCACTCATTGCTGTCATGGATAAGAGGAGGAGTGATTTATCAGATTTGCAAAAAGGGATGATTATCGGCTTTCGGGCCAGGGGTGGCAGTATTTCTGAAACAGCGCCGTTTGTGAACTGTTCGTGTGCTGCTGTGGTTAAAGTGTATTGTGATTGGAGAAATGACACCATTGCGAATAAGTGATGTAGAAGCTGCGGAACACTGCGTGCCATCGATGTGAGAGGTAAGCGTTGGCTGCGAAAGTGCGTGAGGGCTGATCAAAACGCTGCAGTGGAGCAACTCACAGGCTGAATGAACCAGGAGGCTACTTGGAAGTGTGTCTAAAACAACAGTTCAGCGAACTCTGCTGTGTATGGGGCTCCGATGCAGACGGATGGTCACTGCGCCTATGCTAACGAAGGTGCATCGGCAGAAAAGGTTTACATTTGCATGGCAGTATCGGAATTGGACCTCTGCTGATCGGCGAAGGATTGTCTTCTCCGATGAGCCACGTTTTCTGCTTCATCAAACGGATGGACGTTGGTGTATAAGGTGAGAAACATCGAAGAACAAACACTCTTCAACCATTGCTGGAAGAACACAAGCTAGTGGGGGTAGCGTTATGGTCTGGGGAATGTTTTTGTGGCATGCCCTGTGTCCACTCATACCTGTGGAAGGCACTGTGGACCGAATTCCTTATGAATCCATCCTTGCAGACCACGTACACCCATACATGCTAATTGTCTTCCCTGGGGCGGGTGGGATCTTCCATGACGACAGTGCAACGTGTAACATGGCTGGAAATGTCCGACAGTGGTTGGAAGAGCACAATGAAGACTTTAAAGTAATTCCCTAGCCCTCTAATTCTGCAGACTTAATTAACCCAATTGAGCATCTCTGGGACCACCTCTATCATGTTGTTCGCTCTATGGATCCTCCACCATGCACCCTCCAGCAGTTGCCAATGTACTGCAGTCAGCATGGCTCCACATACCTGTGAACACTTTCCAGCACCTTAATGAGTCACTCCCAGCCCGTCTAGCTGCTGTCCACGCTGCACTCGGCGGTTTCTCTGGATATTAGCTGGTGGTCACAATAATGTGACTCGACCATGTATATCAGTAGGTGTGTATGTGTGTTCTGTTTAACAAAGAAGGGTGTTATTAGTGATGTGTTAAAACTTTAAAGTTGGGAAAATTAATGTTTAAAATTTGTATTGTGTTTTAATGTTCAAAAACATATTTTGATATTCACTCAGTAGTTCTATCATTGCTCACATTAAAAAACCTGTTCATCAGTGTAGAGTGGAAGTGGGTTATTGCTTTGGGGAAAAATTATTTTCACCTATGGACTTTGCTGCAGTGATGTAAGTGTTGTGAGCTTTACTGAAATAATGTATGTGATTTTAACAGCAGCATTTAGCTGATTTTTCAAGTTAATTTGGTGTTGGCCTAACAGCAGCCCAAGTCTGCATTTTTATTTATCTATATCTTATGTTACTGCACTCTTTGGCCTTGTATGGGCTTTGCACCAGGATGTTTTTACATTTTTTTTGTCTTGTTTTTTCATGTTTTTACTTTTTTGTTAAGACGTCTACAAAAAAAAAAAAAAACGCATTCTGTGTTTGTGGGTAAGACCATGTTATTGTTATGGCAATATTATTTTTAGAAACTGCTTCTTAAATATGAACAGTTTTCACTTGGTCTTGATCCTTTGGGGTGCTGAGAACGAAAGCTAGATTTTTTTACATACCTGAAAAAAATGGTAATAAATTGAAAGCTTGGATGGAAAAGGAAAGCAAGCCTGGGACTTTGAAAAGAAAAGGTGAGCAGGCCTCATCAGCTGAGTGTTGGATTTTGCTCACTTGCTAGCAGGGGCAGATTGGCCCACCGGGACATTTCCCGGTGGGCCCCCTTCCGTATATTTTGTCTCTTTCTTACTTTTTTAAAAATGTTTTCAGTTCAGTTGTTTTAAACACACAACTGAACCACAACATTTTTTTTTAAACGAAATACACATAATGTAATTATAACAAGCGGGGGGGACTTCTATTTTGAATTAGGGAAAAAAATACCCTCACCAGGCAACTGCTAGAATCCCAACTACAATAGATAGGCCATGTGTGTTTGCGAACTTCTAGGTTTCACTTAGTAGCTGAGGAACGAGAATGTATGTACTGTATGTTGCGGGGGAGGGGAGGGAGACGTTCTATTTATTCCCCAAGGAAGGGGGGTAGTTGATTTTACTCCAGTTGGTTGTAGGAGGCATTAGTGCTGTGCTCATAAGAGCTGAGTTCGGGCTCAATTTTAAGAGCCCAAGTCCGAATTTTATATTGCAAAATAGAGCCCGAGCCCTAAAACTATGATTAATCTGTTTGTTTAGGCATTAAAAAAAGAATCTCCTCTTCCAAACTTCCACTCCTTCCTCCCCGTTCAATTAACTGATATCTTTCTCAACTGCGGAGTGAGGAAGAGATGTCTATCTATTTCTATAGTTTCTTTGATCATTCATTTCTTCCTAAAATGTTTCGAGGGGTCCGGTATCAGGAAAAATCGGGAGGCATAACAATCTGCGTATGTTGCATTGGGGTGGGGGCTGAACAGAGCTAAAAAATTTCACTACTTTCGTTAAAGTAGTGAAAATACTCGCCCATGTTTTATAAAGTTACAGAACAATGCTAGATAATGGTTATTATGAGATGTACTATCCATTATATGACAACACAAAATACAGAGTGAAAGCTAATAATATCAAGAACTTGTTTGCCGCCCCGGTGGCGCAGTGGTCTAAGGCGCTGGCCTATGATCATTCGTCCGTAATGGGTCCGGGTTCGAATCCCGGTCAGGCATGGATGTTGTGTTTGTCTTACGGCACTGGCTCTCTCCCTTCCCTGGAACCAGTGACCCTAAATTAGGGACGGGCGACTGCTTATAGCCCATTGAGTTGCTCACGGTGGTCGTTAAACCTCCAATCAAGAACTTGTTTTGAAAAAACTATAAGATTATTTGCGGTGGTGTTCATATACGATCCTTTTCCCCCGAAATGTTCTACATATGCAGCTTACACTCCTTGTGATAACTGACAAATGCTGCAGATGAAGGCATTTATGGAGATATCATTTCAACATGAAGTTACAAAATGTTTTGTTTACATTATTTAGTAAGGTGTGTTTGCATTACATAACCGCAGCATAAAAGCACATTTTGTAATTGAAACACATACGGATTTATGATCATTAATGAAGAATCTGTTCGCCATGATATTTTTAAAAATCTTTAAATTTCAAACTGTGATTGTCCATAATAGAAAAATTACAGAAATTGGAGTACAAATAGAAAATTTTACAGTGTAAAAGTCCTGTATTGGGGGGGGGGGTTGTTCATGTATTTAAATTAAAAAATCATATCTTACACAAAAGGACTTTTTGGTACAGCTCCAACATAATTTTGTTAGTAGCATCTCTCTCTCTCTCTCTCTCTCTCTCTCTCTCTCTCTCTCTCTCTCTCTCTCTCTCTCTCTCTCTCTCTCTCTCTCTCTCTGTGTGTGTGTGTGTGTGTGTGTGAATTTCAGCTACTTTGTTGAAAATTTAAGAACTAGAAGCTCAAAGGTATGAAAATCAAGATTATTTTACGATCTGTCAAACATGAAAAGGCTATAAAGCAATATATTTTTTTAAATTTTTAATGTTCTTCAGCATTCTTAAGAGAAAATTTTAAACAAATATAAATATTGAGTGTGTCCAAAATTAGAAGCTTCTCCAGCGCAATTACATAACTAACTAAACTAGTGATTTAAACGATATTTAAATATCTTGAAATTTCTGTGATTGTCCACAACAGAAAAATTGCAGTAAAATCTGGGCATAGGCCGATGAAAATTTTCCCCCAACACCCACTTCAATTTAAGGATGACGGGTGTACTTTTTAAGTACCCTCCCCTGTACTATGCTTGCCACTGTTTCAGAGCAACTGTACTTTTGGTTTTGTTTCTTAAATAAAAAAAGTGATTTTCAGTTGATATACAATAGTAGTGCAGAACTACAACTGAAAGCATTTGCAAAAATTTTCCAGGGCCCTTTTGCGACTGCCAATCCACCCCTGCTTGCTAGTCATGAATCACTTAAAAATAGAGAACCATCCAACTCCTGTTGTTTTTTATTTCCGTTGTAGTTTTAGGGCATTAGCATATTCTCCTTTGTTCTGAGAGAAAATGAAATGTATAAATGGCTAATATTAGTATTTTTTGCAGTTGAAATATTTATTGTTTTGTGTTTTTGATTGCAAAAATGTCATAAGTTAGTGAAATATGGAGGTGATTTTCAATGAACTTTTGTAGTAACATCAAATATTTTCTAGTTAATGATATTGGCAAACTATCTTTGGGGCTTATTAAAGAGCTACAAAGAAATATTAGGCTTCTTGTGGAATACAGGTTCTTCGTGCACATCTTTTTTTTTTTCCCTAGGTATGAATGAATATGAAATCATGGCAAAGCTGTATTTTATTTTTGTTACATAATTCTTGTGCAAGGAAACTTTTATTAAATGAGCAGAATATTTCATCAATCACTGAGCATGTCAAATGAAGTTTTATAATTTTTCCTTTCAGTTGTTAGATACATGTGTTTATTGTTCTGTTAGTAAAGCATTCTCTTCTCACTGAGGTATCTTACGTTTCTCTGAATATTTTCTTTCTTTGTCTTGTATAGGTAACTGTGGGAAACGAGACTTCATATCATGTCAGAGACTTGATTCCATTCACAGATTATAAGTTCAGTTTGCGTTGCAAATCAAGTGTAGCTGATAAGGATGACTTCTGGAGTCCATTTGCAAATTTTTCTTTGACGACTTTGCCTGACAGTAAGTTTAAAATGCTGTTTGGTCATTTGCAAATAAATGTTAATTTGCTTATATGTTTATTAAGTATATTGCAGTTTTGTAGGAGGTCAAGGGATGCAATGCTTTTTTAAACAATTTTTTAGAGCCTCTTTGCGCATGAAACTTGGTTGATTGCATACCTTACTTTTGATTGAAAGTTGCATCTATTTGGTGTGTAGATAGTTACTTTATTTTTTTACATAATGTAAGTTTTTACTGATATAGCTGTGCCATTGAATTCCTAAGTATGTAAGTGTTGTTTTTGCAGTGAATACTATTGTTAGACACAATATTCAAAAGTTGTTTCAGATATGTAGAACATATATAATACCTCCATGTCATGCATGTCACTAATTCCTGTGTACTGGAAATGTATGTATGCCTTTTGACATATGCATATCTCATATCCATTGCAGGTTAAAAAATTTGCCAAGGCTTACATGATATGTTAAGCACTGCATACATCTCTTGTTAAAAATTTTCATTGCTCTGTGTGATATATAAAATGAAGTGGGGATGGTAAAAATTATATCTAATGTTCAGATATTCACTTTGAAGTATTTAGTGTATTCTGATTATTTTGCATTCATATGAGATGTGCGTATTATGTTCACATGGTTTCATCTGTCATCATTAGTTCATTTAAACTAATTTTGTATTCATGGGTAGCACGTGATTATGTTAAGAAAAAGGGAAATTCTTAATTTTTTTAATTTATTTTTTTTATGTTTACCGTCTGATAACTAGAGCAAAGCAGCAGGTGAGTGCAATGTTTTTTTTATGTTTTGAGATCAGTTTTTATCCATCTGGTATCTAACTCCAAAACTACATTGGGTAAGTACTTTTTCTTATTTCCCCATCTGGTATCAGAATGCACAAGTTATATCAGGTGAGTGCAATTGTTTAGCTCACCATGTGGTTATTATTCTACCATTAATTTTATATTGTACCATCAGTGTGTGGTGATCAAGAGGTGTCAGAAGTGAAAAGTTCACATTGTTTGATGAACAATGTTTGTTATAAAATATCAATAACTTGTGTGGGTAATTTTTTATTAATATTTTTTTTAATTTTCAAGAAGGATTTTTGGACTTCATCAGGATGTTATGCATGCAGTTCACTCTTATGGCTACATTTAATATCTGGGGTACATTCTTTCTGAAACAACCAACCCATGTGATCATTGAAGTCTTGGGTTGATTGCTTCTTAAAAAATGAACCTGAGTGGTTAACCATAGCCATCCAATTGACAGTGAATTATGGGCAATGGCCTGACAAAAATTAAATTTCTTCAGAAATTTGGCAAGTAAAAAAATCCATGCAAAAATTGGAAATTATTATCCAGATATTGCTGAGGATACCATGAATTTTATAACTTGGGCTGTTATCTTTCAGTTGACCACAGTGCACAAAGTAATTGTAATATTGGGCTTTTAGGCACAAGGATTATTTCTGCTTCAAAGTTTAGCAAAACAGTGTGGATACTGCACTATGCTGCCGAGTGAGAAAGCACCTAGAATTTTACAAGAACAGATCCAGTAGTTATTAATCCTCCCACATCCATAACTCTCAAAATGCCTGGATTATCCTTCTGTAGAGTAAGATTTCCTAATCATATCATTTATTTTGTTAGTGTAAAGTTAGGAGAAGTCGCCCATCATCACTATTATTGTTGGTTCTTTTTTTTTTTTTTTTTTTTTATTGGGGGTTTAATGGCCACCATGAGCAACTCAATGGGCCATAAGCAGTCCTCGTCTCTAATTTAGGGCCGCTGGTTCCAGGGAAGGGAGAGAGCCAGTGCTGTAAGACAAACACAACATCCATGCCCTCACTGGGATTCAAACTCTGGCCTAACTCAGACTAATGATTAGAAGCCAGCACTTAGACCACTGTGCCGCTGTTGCAGTTCATCACACTGACCTGATGCATCCACTCCAGTCATAGCCCCAGGGAAAACATCTAAAGGGTTGATGCTTATAAGACCACATAAACCATTAGCTTTCTGTGGTGACTTTGCAGTAATTTTTCTTTTGCCAGTCTCTTCAAAAAGGGTAAAAAAATTGCAAAGTAATTACCAATAAGTTTAGCATTAAGGTGTTCTGTACTACAACTATTATTAGGGTTTTGGTTTTTAGAGGATTAAAGACCTCTGTATTATATGTCGAAGCTGCTGGTTCATGTCTTCAATACTAGGTGTAACAGTATGCTAGTTTCTCATACTGTAAGCTAGGATTTGAAGAACATTTTTTTTTTTTTTCATTTTTTGTAATGGTTCGTTCTGGCTTCTTTTGGAGCCAGTAATTTGAAATTAATTAATTTGACTTATCTTAGTCATTGATGTTCATTTTTGATATAATTAAGCTTAAAAAAGAAATTACACTTGCTGATGCCAAAATATCTGCTGACTATTGCTAGGCCCTTATAGGTTTTTGACAGTGTTAGCGTGATCTGCTGTTTGCCATAATGCTACTGTTTCAAATTAGTGTCCATTAAAATAAGGTAATTGCTATTTTTTGACAAAATTAGCTTAATCAGGTTTAGTGAAATGTGGACCAAAAATTTGGTAAAAGCATCAAGTGCAGGATACAGATATTGCTTAATTTACTTCAGTTGATCTTTAGTCTAACAGTGATAAGTTGAATTAAAACATACATGCATTGTGTGTAGTATATATGATGCCATGGTGTGACATTTTTAAACCAGTTAAAAAAATGCTCACCATAAGGTATGCATCTTTGTAATACCATCTGCTAAATATTCAAAGTAATGTCATATCAAAACAAGGCTTACTTAGTTAAGGTTGAGCATTTCACCGTGGGATAGGTTTTCAATGTTTTAAATTTAATATTATGATGTGTATCTGATACAATAGCAAATTTCATTTAGTTATCTTTCTTTCTCTGTAGTTCCTTATATGGCTCCAAAATTGATATCATCTTCGTTTCGAACACAGACTGTAGAAGGGAAAAGATCTATAACATTGTATTGGAAGGTAGAAAATATTTCTTACTTACTATTAGTTTTTAATGTTTCTTTGTACTTCTCATTGTTTTAATAAAGACGTGCTGCTTTGCTTGTACCTGTGTAATTAGTCAATATGCCACATAAAAAGTTATTAACATACAGATTTTTTATTTGGCTTTTTGTAAGCAATGCTGTATGATATACTGGTTGTCATAAACAGTTTAATTTGCCTATTTTAAAGTTACGTTATCTGAGAGACACTATGCGACAGGAAAATTCATTTTGTATGTATAAGGAGTGAGTTAATGAAATAGTGGTATGATTGTTCCAGGTGGCACAAAATAAATATTTGGTGTCTAAATTTGATTATTAATTATGATGTCTGTTGCAGTTGGTGTGATCAATGAACATTCCCCAAAATAGTGCATGTCATAATTATATCACTGCATTGATGTTCAGATCCCTGTTGTTACTAACCATAAATTTTAAAGCCAAAGATAAAATTAGACATTAGGGAAATCAGTCATTGAAAAAAATAATCATGAATGCTTATATGGTGCAAATACCACAAGGACAGAAAATTCTTTGTTATCAGTATTTGTCCCAAAACTATGGTGAGTAAATTGCAATACACAGTATGACTTTATCAGTGTCTTCTCCTCTTCCCTCAGTGCTAACATTTGGAACAGCATTCTTCTTTTCATGTAAAATATCAGTTTTGTAATTGTACATAGATGAGAGAAAACGATAAAAAAAAAAAGGCATGACTTTCTTGGTGTTTATAAAGTCATTTGTTTTAAATTTTATTGCTTCTCCCTTACAATTTCAGAACTTTAAAGTAAAAGAAATTTACTTTTTTTTTTTCTTTTTTGGATACTCCAGGAAAAGAGAGAAGGGGGGGGAACAACCTCTTGAGTTACAGTAGTTCAAGGTTTATTTTAAGATTCATGAAAAAATAAAGTAAGGTGCAGATTGAAAAATAATAAGTGCACCTTTTTTATTCATAAAAATGGTCATTATTTCGTAATCTAAATGAAATAAAGATGCACATAGTAATTTGCAGGTATGTAGTGCAGTTTCAGATGTATCGCAGAGGTATTTCTTAAAACTTCAGCACACATGATTTTAACATGAAGTTGGGCAAGGTGCACTGCCACTGAAGAATGCCTAGAAAGATTTTTAGAAGGAAAATACTGGAACTAATAGCTTGTTTAGTAAACATTTTTATGTGATTTCCAAATTAAAAAACAATAATAAAATGCAATTCCTTTTGAAAGATTTATTACAGTTTAGCGCTTTATTGAATGTGCAAGTGTAGTTCACTTCTCAAACAGATAGATATACCTTTTTCTATTTAGTGCATTTGTAGTTTCAGCTAATGAGTGCTAGTGTGGCATTTCTATGTTGAATAATTACAGTAAAATTGCATTCATTTTCTGCAAGGTTTCTCAAATCAGCATTTCTTGTTACTTTTTACATGCATATGCATACCTGCCAACTACTACGGAATGTCCGTATTTTCTACGGATTTAGTTGTCTGACTACGGAATTACGGACATTGCTGTCGAACTACGGATTCTACAAATTTTCATTTTGTTTAGATTTTTTTTTCGTTTTTCTAGTATTTCATGATATACACGTGATTTTTCGGGAGTTTTTTTTTAGGTCATCGTGTAGATCGTCCTCGAAAGTGGTATTTAGTGTTTTAAAATTTTCTGAAACGGTAGTTAAACGGAGTGAAAACTTTTGCCGTAATCGCATTTTTTTCTCTCGATGTTGCCTTTGTGTCCACTTTTCTTGTTAAACACCATTTAATTGCATAAATGTCTGTATTTCAGCTTGAAACTGCAGGCAACAATTTGCGAAAAAGGAACTTAAAATGGCGCGAAAATTTTCCCTTAATCTTCAGGCACGAGATTCTTCTGCGAATTCGAGGAATTCCGCCCTTTCGTTATTATTTTGGTCATTTACGAGATCGATACACAAGTGAAGAGAATATCTTTGGGGGGGGATTTCGCGTCGGAGAACGGAATTCCATCTTTACGAAACTTTCGAAAACGGAAGGTCAACGGAATTCAGATTTTTTATGTAATCGGAATTTCTTTTTCTCGCAATGCTTCCTCTGTCCAGTATTATTGCTAAATATCATTTTACTGCATAAATATTTGTATTTTAGCTTGAAAATTTATGGAAAATTTCCAAAACTGGAAGTGGTATGGAGCAAAGATTTTCGTCGTAATTCCCCCCCCCCCGCGATGTTTCCACTCTTCTGCATTGTTAAATATCCCCCATCCCATAAGTTTTTGCATTTAAGCTTGATAAGGGAGAGGTAAATTCCTTAAAACGGAAGTGACAAAGTTGGAATTTTTTTTAAATTGATGCATAGTGTTTTGAAATTTTATCCTCAAAGTTACACCATTTATCTAAAATAGTTGAAGCTTTGACATCATGCACTAATGGTTCAGCATGCTAGAAGAAATTATTGTTATCAGAAGGAATAAAAAAAAGAAAAAAGAAAATCAACAATAAAGAAATAGGGAGAGAAAGATATCAGCAGAAAAAAAATAAGCAATGGATGCTGTGCAGCTGCAAGGTCAATAAAAAACAAACTAACAGTGGTCTGCAGTCTTGCTGTGTGTTTTGATTTTTCACCCAGTTAAAGCATCTAGCCTCTTTTTTTCCTTCTTTGGTTTATCTTGTCATAAACTGCAATTTTAGAGGCAGTATGATCATATGGTGAGTGAAGGTTCGCACGCTGCACATTCACTTGCTTGGATTTCCCATCTGTAAGTGTTGTGGAATTCTTAACGCATCTGACTGATTTTTATTGGTGAAAGTTTCGAACTTAAATCTCGCATTGGTACCCTATCATGCCCTTGCCAGCAGGGGAATCGACTTTGTGTTTCACAGGAGTTAAGTTTGTTTCATTAGAGTCCTTGTTTGTTGTGCTGCATATTTCTTTCTCACAAAGAGATGAATCGTTTCATACAAAAGTCTATGTATGCTGCGCGATAATACTAATTACTACTGACAAGGCTCTACCCAATGTTGGCAGGCATGCATATGTTGTGTGTGATGGCAATCAGTAGGAAATAATAGTAATGCATAAGAAAGAGTGGCTGTTTCAGCAGTAAATATGCTTGAAATCTTTGTATTGTAGTAATTGTAAAAAAATGCATTTGCTTAATCAGTGGACATGTGTTTTTCAACTTTCAAGCTCATGTGAAATCAATTGCTTTCATTAGATGACGATTTCAAATAAACTAATTGTAAAATGTTGTTTTATTGTGCCAAGAAATAGGAAATTATGGTTTATAAGAAGGTTAAAAATTGATTCACAAAAAAATAAACTTTTCCATGTGTTTCAGTGTGATGTAAAGATAAAATAAAAAATGTGAACATCAGCTGAAATCTTGGAATGCTTTTAATTTGTAGTGCAAGTTCTCAGTTAAACATTTGAATTATTGCAGTGTATAGCAGTTTTCTCTAAAAATGATTGTATGTTTCCATCTTGGGAAGAACTCCCAACACAGATATAATAAAAATTGGTTTTACGTGTCTGTTCTTGAGGGAACATGAATAATTTTATTCCATTGATGAAAAACAAAATACACAATGTGAAACACAGATAAAATTGAATTAATTACACTAATAATGTATTAAAGGATGAGAACTTGTCAGTTTGATAAAAAAGGTTGTCTTCTGTCTTGGTTCTGATTGAAGATATACAGGCAAATGAGTGTATGCTTGATCCTCAACAGACCAATATAGTTTATTCCTTTGGAACATTTTTTCAAATGCATACCCTACAAATAAGTTTTAAGCATTATCTGCAGTGTTAGTCATACCTCTGCCATTACACATCTCATAAGATAAAAAAACACACTGCTCTACACTAACATACCTAGTACAGCATTATAAAAACAATTATAAAACACACTCAAATAGTCACATGTTGTTGTTAGAATGTTTTCTGTTGAATTGCATATCACCAAAACCACAGGTTATGGTTAAACTGGCACCACAACATCAAATCAGCTGCTTGACGTGGCTTGTGTTCCCTTTTGTGATCAGAAAGGGCAGTGCAGGAACAGGTCACTGTCTGCAATCTGTTTAAACTACGTACTAGAAGCTGCTGTTTTCTTGCATTTCACGGTCAAGAAAAATCACAGTTTCTTTTCTTTCTTTCTTTTTTTTTCCCCTGTACATCTTCCAAAGTTGCTCATTTTTTCATCGCATTTGTTGAGAGCATTATTGTAGTTTTAAACTTCTCAAGGATAGTGTATAATTCTGGTAAAAAGTAAATGATAGATTTTTGAAAATCCATGAATTATGGAAATTTGCATGTGGCGGTACAAACTTCTCACACCTGTACATCAACTTAGAAAATGCTAATAAGTACTCACTTTTCGCTTGGCTCCAAGTTAATAAATGCAGAAACTCCTGAAACACTGCAGAAGGAGTACTTTTAGGCTTATTTGGCATGCTCTAAAATACTGTAAGAGCTGTTAAACAACATACTTGCTAAAATTCATGTTAAATGTACAGTAAAACCTGTCTAGCAAGATCATCTGCAGTTTTGTAAAAAAAGTGACCAAAATTTGTTCAGGTGACTGCCAAATAGATTGTTTCAATTTGCCAAAATATCTCCCTCACTGGAAAATAAAATGAAGGCTTTCATTTTTTAATGCAGCCTGCTGCAAAGTGTTTGTTCTTTGTTTCTTGCTTGCCATTTTGTTATTTAGGAATGTTTTTCATTAAATCTCTCGCTAAGAACAAGAAGCAAGACTGAGGAATAGTTTAAGGTGTTCGGAACATACGTAGATTATCGCAAATCAAGCACTTCTACGACATATTTTCCCGAAGGAAATGGAAGATAAAAAGATACTGAACACTATAGCATCACTACTGTGGTTGAACTTTGAAGCCATTTCCACCCTTTTCCTTCCTTTCTCTCCTATAAAGTCAGCAATGTGCTTTGCCATCTGGAGCAAACCATCAAGATTGGTCAAACAATACATTTGCTACATGAGAAGGCCAAGTTCCTTGGGATGAGGGGAATGAACTCCTCCTTGAGCTTTATGCTCTCATTTAGAACAATTAAAGATCAAACATACATATCCTAGAGTTAACAGAAAACCATACAATCTGCAAACAAAATTCTAAGAACTTGACAGACCTCAAGGATCACCTACCATTTACAATCATGTAAAGAATGATGAGAGAGAAAAAACAACAACAAAAACCAGGTGCTTCATATTTTCATACTCACACGATTTTGATTATCTTTCTAGAAATTTGTGTAAACAAGATTTTGCTATAAGTTTCACATGTTGAGGACTGCAACATGCGGGTACATATTCTCCTATGTGTTTCAAAAATTGCAACGATGATTACCCTTGCGTTCTTGCGCCACAGTGGAAAAAATTAATGAATATAGAAATCCCCCTCCAGAGGAATCAACTGAGGAGGGAAATTCTGACGCAATCCGTAAGTGCTCCCATGTTTTGGGGAAGTGGTTTTTTATGTATCATAACTTCATTATTTTGTAATCTAATCATGCATAAGATGGCAAGCATTAATCTTCAATCATTTTAGCATAAATCTTTGCTTTTAATTTAATAATGTGTAAAAGCTTTTAAATGTCTTGCAGCACAACAAATTTCTATGGTGATTCATCATAAAAATGTTCACACTTATTCAGTCCATGATATACTTCATCAGAAACTTTTTCAGCAAATTGAAGACCACGAAGTCTTGAAGACCAGAACCCCCTAAGTCTTCTAGAAAACACTGCCTTTTCTAGAAGACTTAGGGGGTTCTTTTGCATCATCTACGCCTTTCTATTGTAACGGTAATCAGCTTATAAAGACTTCATGCCTTTTTGAAGCATCTACAGTAGCGAACAAAAGTATTTGGCAAAACACTTTTTCGACCATAATTTTTTTTTCTGCTGGACCAAATCGCGTCATTTTGGGATATGATGTGTGTTGATTCGTGGGTTACAATGCCACGTAGTTTGTATTTCGCTCAGGGCGAGTTTGTCGTTCGAAATGGGCCATATTCAAGAGTCTCCAATTATTACCCATTTGTTTGCTGCATGTATTAATGTTTTTCTTACGATTTTTGTGGGTTTTGTGATGTGTAGTGTGATAATAAGTCAATCATAGGTTTTCAGAAATGGGTAAAAAGGCGGAGATCCCTGTTGGAGCTCGCCAGGCGACCGTTAACATGATGGAATCCGGAATGTGCGTCACCGACATTCCGAGGGCCCTGAAGATCCGACACCAGTCCATTTCAGCTATCCTGCAACGTTATAAGAAGACTGGGACCGTTGAGAACAGTCCGCGACGTGGTAAGCCTCGTTCCACTACGTTGCGTCAGGATAGACGCATCCTCCGTCGATCTCTTGCTGATCCCACCTTGACTGCTGTGGACATCGCCACCGAATTCCGCGACAGCGATGACCTGAACGTCAGCCGAATGACCATCTCCCGTTGTCTCATTGCTGGTGGATTGAATGGAAGACGCCCGCCAAGAAACCACTCATCGCAGTCAAGAACGACGAGCAAAATCGTGTTTGCATGCCGTCATTGACACTGTACCATGGCGGACTGGAGTAAGGTGCTTTTCACTGACGAGAGCAAGTTCAACTTGTTCAGAAGTGATGGCATCCGATGCGTACGACGTCCGTGTGGCCAAAGATTCAACCTCCAGTTCATTCAGCCGACTGTCAAGCACGGAGGAGGATCGCTCATGGTTTACGGCGCCTTCTCTCGCAATGGAATGGGCCCAATCATCAAGATTGACAGAATAATGACCGGCCAGAGCTACAGGAACATGCTCATCAACGATGTCTTCCCATGGGCAAACCAGAACATGCTACCCGGATGGATCATGCAGCAAGACAACGACCCGAAGCACACCTCCACAGTAGCGAAGGCAGCCTTCCAGCAGCAACAAGTCACACTTCTAGACTGGCCAAGCCAATCTCCAGACCTCAACCCAATCGAGCACGTGTGGGAGGAGCTAGAGAGACGATGTGCAAAGAAAACCTGCCGGAATAGGGCCCAGAAGTTCAACTAGCTGTCTGCAGAATGGGCGCAAATTCCGCAAGTCACCGTCGAGAAGCTAATGGACTCGATGCCGGCCCGTTGTGCAGCTGTTATTAAGTCTTGTTTTTATCCCACTAAGTATTAGTTATTGTTTTGTCGTTTTCTCATACTTGTTTTCTGTTATTGTTGCATTAAATGAATGTGATACACACCTACTTTGTTGGTCAATTTGTATAATCTTTGTGATTAAGCTCGGTACCTGATCTGTGTTAAGGTTTCCGATCCATCTGCATATGGGTCATGTTTGCAACTGAATAACACATATCATATTCCAAAATGACCCAATTTGGTCCAGCAGAAAAAAAATTATGGTAAAAAAAAGTGTTTCGCCAAATACTTTTGTACGCTACTGTAGGTTGCTTACTTTTTCCTATCACCAATGATCTCAGTTTTTCTTTGTCGTTTGTGTTAGCACCCACCAAAATTGTTATCCTGTCTTTGCTGTTTTTACCTCCATGGCAATTGTCATCTTTAAGAGTTTTGTTTGGCAAACATTTAAAGAAAAGTCCTGTTTCATCAACATTAAAAATGCTATCAGGGGTGTACTCTTCTGAAATCTTCTTCAGACTGTGTTTTTCCATTGGTTGCAGTCGGTGTCACACACGCCTCCACGTTCCCCTGAAACAATTTTTTCTTCATGCCATGTCACTTCTTAAATTTATCTAACAACCGGAACTAGCTTGGAAATCCACTTGCACCAAACTCTAATGCATTATCTTTTATAAAAGGACCTGAGATTGGCAAGTTTTTGTAATGAACAATTTCATTCACACTTTAAAACAGTGTCTTCCACTTTTCCAAAATGACATGTTTTAGAACGTTTCCTGTCAGATTGGACATCTTCAAAGGTTTTCATAAAGAACTTCCGGTTTTTTGTAATTGTCACGACACTGTACTTGGGGGAAATTTAACCGCAATATCTTTTTTGCGCTTTCCACTGTCCACGCTCTTCAACAACTCTACCTCTTACACAGCACTGAGAGAAATTTTTTTTGACATCACGAACACACACCGTCAGTTAGAGAGACTGAAGCAAACTGAACCTGTTTTCCAGGAGGGAAAGGTTACATGAGGAGAAGCGTGAGGGGAGTGTGGAGACTACTCCCCTTCCCCCCTTGTTGTTACTTTTCAGGTTTCAGTTCAATTCAGGTAGAGGTAGTAAAATTTGACTTACTTTGTACCTCTTCCATGAGTTCGTACACTGGGCTCACCTGTATCTGGATTCGCTTTTGCTCACAGGGATGGGTAAACAGCAATCCAACTTAATCCAAGGATGGTTCGCACACATCTGATGTTCTTAATAATTACAATTTATTATGACTACATTATAAATGGAACTATATAACAATACACGCACAGACACTTAAACATCCTGTCCTTCCTTCGTCACCAGTTATCACCTGTTCTTCCTTTTTTCACGTCTCCTCATTCGCCTCTGCGCCCCCTGTCGGCCTAGTTCCAACACCCCTGTAGGCGACCCACCGGTGTCACAATGCCCATGACCACCCTTTCCTTCTTCCTCTTGCGACATCTCAGTTCCATTTTTTCTCACTTGTTTTTCATATAATATCATTATTACAAGGAAGAAATGCAGATTTGTCTTGAAAAAAATTCAATATACATTTTTTTTTTTTTTTGATATATAGAAACAGTTTTCTCTGTAATGATCACAAGGATTCACAAAACTTCAGTATATAGAGAATTTCGATATACAGAAGTTGGATATATGGAGGTCTGGCTGTGATTGCTGTTTGATTACAAACTTCATTAGTCTTGTTAATATTCCACAAGTAGGTGGATGGACACTTGTTTAATTTTTGTTTTGTCTTCTCCTGTAGTGTCATTTTATTTTGAGAACTTAGTGATTCCCTATCGTATCTTAAGTCACGTTTTATTGTCATGACCAGAGAGTGTCAAGTCAGATACAAAAAAGGGACAAAATTCTATATTTCCTTAAAGAGAGGAGAAAAAATGTAGAAGAGAAAACTGCACAACATCACATACATGAAGATGTAATTGCAAGCTAAATTAGTGTGTTTTGCCAGTGTGTGGAGTGGAATACTTGAAACAGAAGTAATGAATGAAAGCACAAGTGATTAATGTATGAAGTCTTCAATCCTATTGCTAAAACTTGTAAATCCAAGTAAATTATTTGAGTCATCTAAAATCATACTTTGATTGTATGCCACTTGTTCTGTGGATTTGTAAAAATAAATCATTTTTTCATGGACGTACCAAGATTGAATAAGAACTGAACAGAAAGCCTCATGGAGTGGAAAATTTTCAAACTGCTTAACATTTGGAGTAATTGTACTATATTTGCTAATTTTAAGAATTTTGAATATTCCAAGCTATGAATGGTGTATGAAATAGCACTTACAATCTGTATTCAATTTGTTATGTGGTTTCCAAAGCTTAAAGTTATATATCGAATGAAGTTTTAGGAGAGCAATCAGAGGTACTTGAAAAACTCCTGTGTGTGTGTGTGTGTGTGTGTGTGTGTGTGTGTGTGTGTGTGTGAGGGGGGGGGGGGGGGTGTGAGACACAGAGAGAGAGAGAGAGAGAGTGAGAGAGAGAGAGAGAGTGAGAGAGAGAGAGAGAGAGAGAGATGTATAAACCTTGTACTTTGTAGTTGAAGATATACCATTTAAATCACCTTCATTTTGATTTCTTAGATTTTATTCAGATTCCTGTTTTTTTTTCTTTATAGTGCATTTTTCTCTTGTTTATTACTGTCACTTGCTGTATAATACACTTCTAAACTTGTGCTTTCTTGTATTGTATTATTAGCAAATTCAGTAAAGATATGTTCTTTTTAGAAGTGCTGTACTTAAATAATTCAAGTTTTCCATTCCTTTTCTAATGCACCAAATTTGTATTTGTCTTTTCAGCCTCTGCCCAGGGAGCATGAAAATGCTAAAGATTTTGGTTATTTGATTCAATATCATGCGCACTACTTCACTTCTGCACGTTTTAAAAGAGAATACAAGGAAATAAAAGTCGGAAATCATTCATATTTCACACTGAAGAACATTAGCCTAGATTCTGCATATTTTATCAAAGTTTATGCTGAAAATAGCATGGGATTATCTAAAGACTATGCTGCTTTAACCATAGATAAAGCACCCAATGGTAAGTATTTTTATTGGGTTTTCTGTCACTTGCTATGGAAAAAAATATTTTAGCATACTTTTAAAAATACAGCTACATACTTGCCAACTTTTGCGGATTATCTCTAAAATTTACAGATTTCTGCTTAATTTTACTGATTTACGGATAGAAGTCTTTTTTTATGGATTTTTTAATATTTCGATTGCTCATTCGAAATATTTCAATCCCCTGCAACCATCCACTTAGATTTTCTACCGGGCCTTACGAGCGTTGTGTTACGCGATGATGTCATCTTTGGCTCGCCGGCTTCGTGCGGAGCCATCAAGTATAATGATGGCTCCGCTTCGTAACTTCGTGCAGTAGCTCTCTCTCCACTACCAAAAAATTATGTGTCTAGTACGCATCGAAGAGTGTGTTTACGCATTGAAATTTTACCAACGCATAAAAATATGTGTCAGGAATTTTTCGCGACGCCTAAAAGTACGCGTCGGAAATTTTTCTCGATGCGTAAAAATATGTATCGAAGAATTTTACCAATTCGTAAAAATACGCATCCGGACGGTATTTCGTCTTTCAGAAACGGAAGTAAACGAAATAAAGATTTTTTCCATAATCATAATTTCTTTTTCCTGTGATGTTGCCTCTGTCCAGTATTGTTGTTATATATAATTTTATTCCATAAATATTTGTATTTCAGTTTGAAAATGGAGGAAAAATTTCCGAAAACGGAAATTCAACGGTGAAAAGATTTCACTGTAATCTTTAGGCATGAGAGTGCGTCAGCTTAGAGGAATTTCTCCTTTTCCGTCATAATTTGGGTTATCCTCGAGATCGATGCATACCGTATATACTCGTGTATAGGTCAACTTTTTTAATGAAATATTTAGGTATTTTTTCAGAAAGAACAACCTCTGATTCATCTTCTTTATTATGAAATGACTTCATTAGTAAAGATGGTAATGAAAAGAGCTATGGTAGATGAAGTTGTTAACACTCCAAGCCATAAACTTGCAGATTTAGATGTCAGTTAACATTCGAAACCTTTGGAAAGGATGGCTATTTATGTTTTGACAAAGAGTGCAATGAAGTCTCTAACAGAGACAAAGAAAAAATGCTACTTTTACAGTGGAAAAAATTCTACAATGTGTTAATTAAAAAGTTGCTGCACTATCTTCCATTGCAGAACAAAATATTAAGAGACTTGCATGTACTGCAGCCAGACCAAAAGAACAGCCCAAAAAGTGTTGCTTCACTTATGAACATTGCTAAAAAGCCTTCCTAATGTTGTTCCAAACCTAAAGCTAGATGAATTGTCCATGGAATGGGATTTGTGCAAGCTGGAGAATGTTGATGGCAAAAAGCGCATTGATGAATATTGGGCAGAAATTTTCAAAACGAACCCTCAGAGATATGCAACACTTCAAGGCTTGATCATGGCATGTTTGACCATACATCATGGTAACAGTGATGTGGAGCGAAGTTTTTCAGTTGACAGAGACATTTTGACTTGTAAAAGAACTCAACTACATGATGAAACTGTGACTTCTTTGAAAAGAGTTAAGTCTCATATGAAGAGGACAAAAACTGTATGTAATGAAATCGAAGTTATGCCACCTCTTAAAAGAGCATGTGTGGATGCTCACAAAATGTTTGCTGAACATCTAGCTGAAGAGAAACGTATGCAATTGGAAGAAGAACAGAGGAAACAGGCCATGAAAGATCAAGAGGCAGCTCTCCACAAACAAGCTGAGGAATTAAGAAAAAAGGAAGAAAAACTTCAAATAAAAGAGCGAGAAAAGAAAGCGGATGAGAAGAGACTTAAAGCAAATCATCAAAGACAAATTGTCAAAGATTTAATGGCCAAAGTACAAAAATCACTGAATGAGGCTGATAATTTGGAAAAAGAAGCTGAAAAGGAGATGACGAAAATACAGTAAGATAAATCCAAGATTAAACAAAGTGTCTTATCCTCTTTTGGTTTTGTTCAGGAGAAATATTAAAGGTGTGGTGTGGTGTTTTTTTTTTTTTTTTGCAGAAAAAGGCATGAGTAAGTATAAGGAAAGATTACATAGTTTTGTTTCGTGTGCTTGAAATATAGCAGTTACTTTCAGTTTTTGTGAAGTTATGACATTTAAAAGGTATTTGTGTAACATTTTCCAATTTTAACCCACTAGGCACTTGCACATTATATTGTTTACTCTTTTTCATACTGGTATGTGATGATGTACTTATTTTTATTTGGGAAAAAAAGGTTGTGCATTAGAAACGTTAACTTGCTGGAACTTTTTTTATAAAATGTATTCAATTTATATGTATTTCGTATACCGTTACCTATGTCAATGTATATTATTTTATGTACAATCAATTATAAGTGTAGAAAATAAATTTTTTTAAATGTGAAAATTGAATTATAACTGTGGGAGGAACAGAATGGCTATTAGGGGTGAAGAGGACGCCATTTTGAAAAATATATATTTTTTTCTTTTTTTAACATGTTTAAATGTTTAAAACAGATTTCAGCTGAAAACAGGAACCTTTAATTCAAAAACAAAAGTTTTGACCCAAATGAGGGGGTGGGGGCACCAGTACTTTTCAGATGTCCTTTATTTTTTACATTTGCTGCTGGACACTCTGAATTCGTAACATATAAAATCTAAAGCAATAGGAATGCAATTTCAGAAAAATCACCATAGTTGAAGTGATTCACAAAAATCGAATTTGTAAACCCAATTTGTCAAAAGGTTAAAAGTTCTATCATTTTGAATTTGAAATCAAAATTTGTGTCCTCACAGATATTAAGGAAGAAATATTCTTCAGTGATACGTGGGAAATTCACAAGTACCTTATTTTCTGCAATCAAAATTGCAGTACTGAAGTGCTTTTAGTTCACTGTGCACCAGGTAGCATCTCCCCAGAAAACTTCACAGTTCAGTCGCCCTGTAGCAGGAATCGAATTCGCACCACCCAATTACCACTCAAGCAAGCTATCATATCACCGCCCAGGAAAATGAAGTTCCAAATGGCTGAAGCTAAACAGTTATAGAAATCTGAACTTGGCATCTGAAAAATTACCCATTCAAATCCTGGAATTGACATACACTAGTGGACAAAATTAAGGTAACAGTGCATTTTCCTGGAATCATTTAAAGTTTGTGTTTACTGGATGAAAAAAAAAGTGAAAGTATGGGCAAATACTGAGTTAAATGAAGTTTGAATTATACTAATTCAAAACAGCTCATTTAATTAAGTTTAAATAATGTTGCATAGTTAAATTAATGTTATTTGTAAGTTTAAAACCATCATCATCATCATCATTGTCAACCATTATCAATCCACTGCTGGACGAAGGTCTCCCCAAGTTTCCTCCACAACGGTCTGTCTTGTGCCAGTCTCCTCCATGTCACTCCCGCATACTTTCGAATTTCATCCACCCATCTTCCATGTGGTCTTCTTCTGGGTCTTTTCCTGTCCCTTGGAATCCAATCTAAAATTTCGGCTGTCCATCGATGGTCTGTCCTTCTGGCAGTATGTCCAGCCCATTGCCATTTCAGGGATTTAACTCTGATCATGATGTCTTCCACTCTTGTCATTTTTCGGATCCACGTGTTCCTCTTCTTATCTCTCCTGGTTACACCAAGCATGCACCTCTCCATGCTACTTTGAGTTGTCTGCAGCCTTTGTATGTCTCTTTTAGCTAAGGTCCACGTCTCTGCACCATACGTAAGCACTGGAAGGATGCATTGATCAAACACTTTTCTTTTAAGACATAATGGCATATTGCTCTTGAAAATTATGCTGTTTCTTCCAAAAGCTCTCCAGGCAAGTTTTGTACGCCGATTAATTTCTTCATCAATGTGACCCTCACTTGATATCTGCTGTCCAAGATAAACGTACGTGTCTGTTATCTCCAGTTTTTCTCCATCAATCGATAAATCTTCATTTCTTGTAAAAGCATTGTACATCACTTTTGTCTTCTGAAAGTTCATTTTTAATCCCACTTCTTTACTCTTGTCAGCAAGTTCCTGGATCATACTCTGTAGCTCTGATGGGGTAGTTGCAAAAATGACTATGTCATCAGCAAAACGAAGGTGGGTTAGATAATCTCCATTAATCTTTATCCCTTTGTTTTCCCAGTTCAGTGATTGAAAGACATTTTACAATGTGGCATTAAAGAGCTTCGGAGATATGGTGTCACCTTGTCTCACTCCTTTTCCAATTTTTATGTGTGTTGTATTTTCAAACAGCTGAATCTTTGCACTTGCATTTTCATAGATGTTATTAATAATGTTAATGTATGCATCTTCAATACCGCAGGATTTCAGAGCCATTGCAACTGCTGATGGTTTCACCGAATCAAAGGCTTTTTCATAATCGATAAAAGCCATGCACAATGAAAGTTCATATTCCCTCGCTCTTTCAATTAGTTCTCTCAGTACGTGGATATGATCTATTGTGCTGTAGCCACTCCTGAATCCAGCTTGTTCTCTCGGTTGAGCCATGTCCAGTGTCACCTTCAAGCGGTGTGAAAGAACTGTAGTGAAGATTTTATAAACCACTGATAGGAGGCTGATAGGTCTGTAGTTCCTGAGATCCTCAATGTCACCTTTTTTATGTAGCAAGATCATTGTAGCGTTGTTCCGATCCTCAGGAATCATTAAGGCATCGAGTGAAAATATGGGCGAGTACTGTTTCGATTTCTCCACTTGCTTCTTGTATGATGTCTACAGTAATTCCATCTTCTCCTGGAGCTTTTCCCCGCTTCATGTTCTTGATTGCATGTGCAACTTCTGCTGGAAGGACTGGAAGAACTCTGGTACCTTTCATGATGCCTGGAGTACATGTATCATCCCTTTCATATAATTTGGAGTAGAAATCTTTCACTCTTGTCAAAATTTTGCCTCTATTTCTTGTTACAGAACCATCTTCTTTTCTCAGTGCCATAATCTGTTTTCTTCCCTTACTGAGATGTCCCTTTGCTATCTTTAGGCTTTGGTTGTTTTCAATTGCTTTCCTCACTAGTTCACAGTTGAATTTTCTTAAGTCTTCAGTGATACTTTTTCGTACTGTCTTGCATAGCTCTATATATTCCACTTTGGAAGTCACATCTTCTTTAGTTGTCCTCATCTCTCTTCTTTTTTGCATCAACATTTTCGTTTTTCCTGTTAATTTATTTACATGCAACTTGTTCTTAGACCTAGCTAATTTTGTTGCTGTTTCCATAAGAGCTTTGGTTACTTTTCTGTTAACTTCAGAGATGTCCACTTCTTCCGATGTTAGGCCTTCTAAAGCAGAGAACCTGTTCTTCAGTTCCAACTTGAAGGTATTATGGTGTTTTTTAAGGTTGGTTATGTCAATAGATTTTGTTTGTGTTATGAGCTTGCCACGTTCAAGTTTAGTGTTGAGGTGCATCTTACATCTCACCAATCTATGGTCACTACCTGTGTTGAACTTGTTTAGCACACTGCAGTCTTCTATGACGAATTTTTTGTTACACATAATAAAATCAATTTCACTTGTCGTCCCATTTGGATGTCTCCATGTCCATTTCATGTGTGGCTTTTTCTTGAAGAAGGAGTTCAAGATGAAAAACCCTTCTACCTCTGCAAACTCAACGAGAGTATTTCCACGCTGGTTTCTGTTGCCCTGACCGAATTTACCTACTGAAGTTTCATTCTGTATCCGTTGCCCTATTTTTGCATTGAAATCTCCCATAGTTATCTTCAAGTGCTGCTTACCTTTATTATTTAGATCACGAATTTCCTCATAAAATTCTTCAATTTCTTCTTCAGCATGACTTGTGGTGGGTGCATAAGTTTGAATAATCTGAGCCTGGTATCTTCTCGAGAGTTGGATAACGAGTCGTGCAGCTCTGTCAGAGGAACTTTCAACTTTTACAACTTTATCCTTCAGTTTCTTGTTTATTATAAATCCAACACCACTAGTTCTGCCAGTATCTGTCCCACGATAGTAGAAGAGATGTCCACTTTTCAGTTCAATGAGATCTTCTCCTTTTCTCCTTACCTCACTTAGCCCAACGATGTCCCACTTGATCCTTTGTAGTTCCTCTTCCAATTCAAGAAGCCTTGAATCAGAAGATAGGGAGCGTCCGTTATACGTAGCCAAGGTCAGCATCAGATGGCAGCCTAGTCCGGTCCTCCGGGGATTCTTAGCACCCTCTGCCTTCATGTCGCACTGGCCGCTGCCTTGGCCAGGTACATTCCAGCTGCCGGAGACTGAGGGCCAAGATTTAAGTTGTGGAGTCATTTTGGAGGGGTTTGGCCATAACTCACCACGCTGGCCAAGCGGGTTGGTGAGTGTGGGATAGAATTTCCTCTAATCCCGATGGTATAGTTATACCGCTATTGGCGGTCGTCAGAGCCCCTTTAGTAGGAACAGGATGCACCACGAGAAGGCGGGGTTGACATTTGTCAAGGAGAGGCTGTGATGTTACGCATCACCTGACCTTACATCTCACATCCCCCCATATATATATATATATATATATGGTTTTAAACTTACAAATTTAACTATTAATGCATTAATAAAACTATTAAGTTATAATTTAACTATAGCATTAATTTAACTATTAAAGTTATGATTATATATATATATATATATATATATATATATATATATATATATATATATATATATATATATATATATATATATATATATATATAATCATAACTTACCCGATTTTTATTGTAGGAAACCATGCCCCTTTTTCTGCACATTTTCCTTTCTTGAGAGAGAGAGTCGCATGAGAAAAAGATTATGAGTATGAAGTATAAAAGATCTTGTGTATGGCGTGTAATGGATATTAGTGAAGCACGAGTTGTATGTCAAGATCGCTGTAAATGGAGAAGTTTGATACAACAATAAGTAAAAATATCTGGAAGTTTGTATTTCTTTTTGGAGCTAACCTCTGAATCTCAGAGAACAGCTTAGTGATATGTATGTATGTATGTATGAGAGAGGGGGGGAGGACCTCTCACATTCAAAATGCAGTTCCAACAAACTTTTTGTGTAAATCATGGAATTATTATTCAATCCTTTATAATTACTCTTAAAAACCTTTGAAACTATAAATTATGTACAAATTTCCCAATTCTTTTCGTACATTTTAACTCTCCTCACATCAACCGTGTGGCCAACATGAAATGTATCGGATGTATCCATGAAATTTATTGTTTCTGAAGAGAGGAAAACATGGAAATAGTGACATGATTTTGTATAGTATAGTCTGTTTTGATTATGTATATATGGTTTTTAACATACAAATAGTATTATTAGCATAGGTAAATGGGTGTGCAGAATCAGAGTATCCAATCAAAATTGACCTGCAACCCTATAAAAGATTGGAACAATCAAAGCATTTGGAATTGTAACTTGGAAGGAGTGTGAGTTCCATGACTGTATGTTTGCTGTTTATAGATGACAACCCATCAATGTTTAGGTGGTTATCTGCGATGGAAGGCGATAGGAAGTCTCGAAGGATAGTCACAGGCTGAGATAGTTTAATGGCTGAATGTGTCCTGAAAGGTTATGAGAGACAGGCACCTAGTCAGGAAGAAAAGACTAAGTTGGCCACCAGCTAAGTCACCACAAACTGACCAATATCTTGCTCATCTAGGAAAGCTAAATAGGAGGATGACAGCACATCAAATATCTCAAAATTTCTACAGCCACAGTTTCAGGAAGAATGGTGTCCCAAGATCTTGGTAAAAAGGGACTGTATTCCAGGAAACCATCGATTTGTATTCCACTGTCTTCCAGCTGCTGGACAGCCGATTTAATTTGGTGCCACCAAACATATGAGGTGGATTTCTGAACAGTAGGCTGATATGCTCTTCTCTGATAATTCATGTTTTAGCCTGACACCTGATTCCAGATGCAGTTGTATCTGGAGAAGATGTGGAAGTAGAAATAGCCTTACCAATAGCACAAAAAGGGATGCTTATGATGATGACATGTTTGTGAGGGGAGGCATAAGCACCAATGGCCGTACTCCTTCCTCTTCATGGGTTCGATCAGGGCTCAGTAAATGGTGAGACATACTGAAAAAACCTTCTTGAGCCTTATGTTTGGCTTTTTAGGGACAACATCTGCCCCAATTTTCTGTTAATGGATGGCACTGCTTGTCCTCACATATCACACTTTGTGGAGGGCCGCAAGGCCACTAGACCTAAATCCCATCAAATGTGCATGGGATGCCTTGGGGGAGATGCTTTGCAAGTTTACAACCACCTCCTCATACATTCCACAAGCTCAAAGTGACTCTTGTGGAGCAATGGAACTTGTGATATAATCTTTTCTAATCACTGATTTCTAGCATGGAACACTGATGTCAGACCTGTATAGCTGTCAGAGGATATTATACAGGGTGTTTCATGAAGAGTGTCTGAATTTTGATATTTTTGGGAAATTAATTCGTATTTAAATTTATTTTTGTATTTTTCGGAAATTATCCAATCCGGGGAGTGCAACTATCATAGCTGAATTGTCTTCTGTGTGCTGCATATTTTGTGTTTTTCACTTTACTTCTCTGACCAACTGTTACTTTTTTATTTATTTCAGACACTCTTTGTGAAACACCCTGTACACCATTTTGACTTTGTTTCAGGTTCATATTGAATGACCAAATGCAGTCATATGATGACATGTACATATTATGAATTGTCATGACATTACAATACTTCTGTAATTTAAAGTAAATGGGTTCCACTTTTTTATTTCCTTTATGCGTCATAAATACAGTATTGTATTTACATGCACATTACTCAGCATTGAAACATTATCCTCACTTTTGCTTCTGTTACCTTAATTTTGGCCACCAGTGTAGGTCACAAATCACCAAGTACATCAGATATCCTCACAGAAATTAAGAAAAAAATATTCTTCAAAAATACATAGGAAATTTACAAGTACTTTATTTTCAGCAATCAGATTAACAGCACATCCAATCCATACTTATTCATTTCTTCAATCACCTCATTTATCTTTCCATTTATACCTCTAGTATTTTATACATCAATTTTACACTCACTCAGCTGAGATCTCTTTCTCATGTGCCTTTTGCTGGTTCCATGTTGTTTCCGTGGTGGACCATCCTTCTTAAGTATGGTAGGTCCACCATATCCCACATTTGAGTCAGTTGTATTCTTTCTTAGAGTCATAAAAATCATAAAGGTACATCAGTGCAGGTGATCAGCCCACAGCTAACGATTCCAGTTGGTTGTTCCACCTAAGGATCCTGGAACATAACCTTGTGAGTTGGGGTCTTTTTGCCAAGGTCACACAGAACTAGCTGGTACCTCTCCAAGATTCACAGAGGCCCTTGTTGCTGTACTGTGTGCCATTGTTACCCATAGAGCGCCCCTGAGGAGGCAAACCCATCTCTCACTAAGATTGCCCATCAAATCTATTTTTTACACAATAAAAAGAAAATCAGGCATGAGATGTCACTGGTGATGTTTGATCAAGCTCTGTGTCACAGTTCAGAGCAACATTCATGCATTCATTCACTATTGTATCACACTTGCACACCCAAAGTTCAGGTTGGTATGGTTGAACAAATAAACACAAATTCTGAGAACAGAAATTAAAAATAAGAACAAAATAAAAATCAATGCTGATTGCCTACAAACTTCATCTCTCTTGGTCCATTGGAAGATTTCTTGCCTCTGACAAATTGGTACCTCTACCACTGAAGGCCTGTTTTTTTACACTATGAATCCATCTTATTTTATGTCTTTCTCTTGGCCTGTGACCAGCTACTTTAGATAATGACATTTGTTATGGTGATGTTTTTTTGCCCATGTTGCACACATTCCCATATCACTAAACTAGGTTTTTGTTAACTCTGCCTTCTATAGAAGTACCCAACTTGGTGAAACACAAAGAGAGACTGCGGTTCAAAATACAAAATTTCACTATACCAAATCCATGAAACTGAGTGAACTGCACTCTCTTCATTCAGTTGAAAAATAAGACAAATTAAGAATGTGATGAATGCAGCCAGTGTCATATATGTTCACAGCGAATTGGTGGGACACCAACTGGTTCAGCATAGTAAGTATTTTTAAGGAGCATCTTTGTTGGTTTATTTGTTTTTCAGAATTGTAAACACTTTTATATTTTCCATGTAAGCTGTGATTAAGGACTGGAAAATTATTCACTGTTGTACTACTTTTAGCATTTCGTACATTCAGTCTTACTGCAAAACCATTATCATAATTTCAAATAATCTATTTTTCCTTATATTTGCAGTTCTGGATTCTCCAAAGGACATATCAGTTTTATCTCATGGTCAAGGGAACTATACAATCTCGTGGAAAGCACCAAACACTGAGCATAAGATTAAAAATTACACATTGTTTTGGTGTGAAAATCTTCGCCCTCGTCCTTTTCAATGTATAGGGTTTATGAGATGGAAATACACAGACAACCTGACAGAGGTATTGGAACTTACTGATACTACCAATTACCAGTTTGCTGTTGCAGCAAACACTCACAACATGACATCTGGACTGCAGTGGGCCACTTGTGTTGTTCCTTACAATGGTGGTAGGTGTCTCATTTTTCTGCTCATAGTTTAAAGTGAGTCAATTAATCCTCTTAATGTTTTCTGCAAACTGATATCTTTTATCATGAAGTTTGAAACAAAAATATTTTACTTGTGGGAAGGCATATTCTAAATCAAATTATGAGCCTATGAAAAAAATCTGTGAAATAAGACATGAAACAATATAATATAAGTCAGCTGAAAAGCAAAAGGTTATCACAGTGTTCAATATGGAATGTTATCACCAAGGACAGAAATGCTAGCTTCACAGCATTTTACCATGCTTTGAATGGTGGTCTCTACAACAGATTGAGGGATTAAGTCTCATTCTTCCAGAAGAGAACTTCGTAAATCCTGTAGAGCTATAGAAGAAGGGGAGTGAGCTGCAGTATGTAGACCTAAAGTGTCCCAAACATAATTGTATTAAGATGTGGTGGCCGTGCCAGCCAATCCATATGCACGCTATCTTTGTTTTCAAGATATTCATTAACCAGTAAAGCTCTATGAGGTCGGGCATTGTCATTCATTAACAAGAAATCTGGTAATAATTGATGTCATGGCTATTCCTAGATGATACACTATAAATCTAGACCAACTGCACCTCTAAAAAGATGAGCATGAGGATCTAAGATCTCATCGCAATATCAAGCAGCCATTAGACCATTGATAGAGATTCCCAACCCAAGCCATTATTCCACCACCTCCAAAATATTCCCATTCTTGAACGTTCATCTGCTGATATTTTGTCCCACATTTTTACTGTATGAATGTTCTACAATAATCTGGTTGCAAACTTACAGAACTGATATCTTTTATCATGAAGTTTACAAATGAGAGCAGCTGATATCTTTATCTTCATGATAAAAGATATCAGCTGCTCTCATTTGTAAAGAGTAAGTGTGCCCATCCTTAGTGGGATTCTATAAACATTGTGATAACACCATTCCAAGCGAGTTCTTCTCTGGGATTCACTCAAGAGAACACACACAACAGGCCATCTTGCTACAGACCACTGTTATGCAGTCTTTAGTATGCTGTATGTCAATATACAATCTGTCCAGTTGCAACAGTGAGCATCTGGACCAGTTGAAGTGCTGTGTTGCTTGGATTGCACCTAATGGTTAACACCAGTAAGTGATCTTGTTGAGCAGAACTGTCCTCCTCCTAATCTCCTTACAGCTCTCCACCACAATGAATCATCTTTCAGACCTGTTTGTTGTTCTGGTGTAGCCTGGAATTCCGGGGTTTTATAATATTCTGAACCCGGAAATCCGAGTTGTCAAGTTTTGTGTAGGAATTTGGGAACCCGCAATCATGTCATTTCTGAAAATGCTATGAAATGGCAATTAATTAAGAGTGCCTTTCCATATTCAAAACTGTTGTGCATGCTGAAAGGAAGGCTACATCTATCATTTTGACTTCTGTATCTATACCAAATAATTTCGTTACATAAGATTTCTAATGCTCACGAACGTTACGGCGCGTATTTACAGCAAACCTGCTTTGCATGTTCCGAGGGGCGCTACTAGTGCCACACGTATGCGCCGAGCGCGAAATTTGCAAAGACGTCATTTTACAGATGTACTCTCACCGCCTACCAACTGTCGTTTATCTAACACAACCCCTTCTTGGTGTTGGGATTTTTTTTTTCCGTCAGTGTATATACACAAGAAGATAGATGAAAATATTATCTTACAAAATCAGCATTTCAAGTAGAAATGGATTGGAACAGAGTCAAAAAAAAAAAAAATTATTATAAAATCATTTGCTTTTATATTTTAGAAATAGCTTTATCGCTGAAAAAGTTATTGCACGATTCACACTTTTAACTTTAATTTTATGCCCTCATATATACAAATGAAAATCGCCTCTCCTTGAATCACACGCTGAGCTCATTTTGCGTGGTGTACAAAAAAGGAAAGAGAAAAATTTATAAAGATATGCATGCGGATACTACCACGGAACAAGATTGACAACACGTAAAGACAAAAAAAAAAAAAAAATTTCTCAATCAGTACCGCAACTGTGAAACCTTTATCGTAGCAGATTCTTTCCCGAAAGAAACAAATGAACACACACTACTCCCCATTAGAATTGACAATATTTGAAACAATGTGCAAGGAATCGCATCTAAAGTTTTATTCTCGACACACCAAAAAAAAAAAAAAAATTAAAAAAAAAAATGTACGATCCCAGAACAACAAACCAAAGAACATACACATGCATTTCATTCCCACTCTTCATTCAACATACACACACATAGCAAAAATATTCTAGCACTCAAAAAAGAAATTGAGGAAAGGATAGGAAAAAAAAAAAGAATTTAAAGATTGAATGGAAATTAAAGAATTTCATAACTTTTTCTTGACTTCCCGAGGAAAATGAACTGAAAACTTCGGAAGACCTAGAGAATTGATTCAAGTTCGTTACTAAAACTTTCGGGTGGTCGATGGTAAAAAAAAACCAAAAGAACTGTGCACCATTCTTTTCCTTTTTTTTTTTTTTTTTTTCCCCATCTTGTCCCGAAGGAAATCAAGATGCGTGATGGGAGCCTATTTTCCTTTCTGAAAATGAGATGGCCAGTCTCCTTTTTCAGAAGCTGGAAAATGGCGACACATCAGTGTTCACAGGTATATGGAGCCATGCTGACTGCAGTGCATCTGACAGCTGCTGGAGGGTGCGTGGTGGAGGATCCATAGAGCGAACAAACGATTGAGGTGGTCCCACAGATGCTCAATTGGGTTAATTAAGTCTGCGGAATTAGGGGGCCAGGGAATTACTTTAGTCTTCATCGTGCTCTTCCAACCACTGTTGGACATTTCCAGCTGTGTGACACGATGCACTGTCGTGATGGGAGATCCCACCTGCCCCGGGGAAGACAATCAGCATGTATGGGTGTACGTGGTCTGCAAAGATGGATTCATAAAGAATTCGGTCCACAGTGCCTTCCACAGGTATGAGTGGACCCAGGGAATGCCGTGAAAACATTCCCCAGACCATAAGCTGTCCCCACCAGCTTGTGTTCTTCCAGCAATGGTTGAAGAGTATTTTTTCTGCTATGTTTCTCGCCTTATACGCCAACGTCCATCCATTCAATGAAGCAGAAAACGTTACTCATCGGAGAAGGCAATCCTTTGCCAATCAGCGGAGATCCAGTTCCGATACTGCGGTGCAAATGTAAGCCTTTTCTGACGATGCACCTTTGTTAGCATAGGTGCAGTGACCATCCATCTGCATCTATTCATTGTTTGCAGCAGGGTTCATCGAACTGTCATTTTAGACACACTTCCGGTACCCAACTGGTTCATTCGACCAATGAGTTCTCCACTGTAGCATGTAGATCGGCCCTCACTCACCTTCGAAGCCGACGTTCACCTCTCACATCAGTGGCACTCGGTGCTTCGCAGTTTCCACATCGTTTATTTGCAATGGTGCCATTTCCCCAACCACAATACACTTTAACCACAGCAACATGTGAACAGTTCACAAACTGCACTGTTTCAGAAATACGGCCACCCTTGGCCCGAGAGCTGATAATCATTCCTATTTGCAAATCTGATAAATCGCTCCTTTTATCCATGACAGCAACAGGTGATATGTTTTCAGAATGCCTACAGCACGCCTTATATACCCTCCAAGCCAGCTCACGACACGTGCCTTCTTTCATTGACTATGTTGACGTCAAAAGTGGTCACAATAATGTGACTCAACTGTGTAAATGTCGCACTAAGATAGGGTTCAGGGACTTTTGTATCATCTCACAATCACCCTTGCATCTAAACAAATTCTCTTTGACATAATGATGTCTTATCACTGCACCATATGGTGCAGACCCCAAGATTGCCCATGTATTCAACTCTGATAGCTTATATATGGAATCCACTTCAGTATGGCATATGCCAAATTTTGCTGTGTCATGGCATCCATTCTTGTTAATTTATTGATCGCAGCATTTGCTGCTTTTCATAACTAGCTTCTTGTGTACCATTTACGTGGGATTTCGAGGCAGGACTTCTCTGCCAGCTAGGTTTTTTTGGTTGCTTTAAATTTGGGCACCAGTGTATTTTGGTGTAGAAAATGCATTTCCCCTCCATTTTTTTTAGCTTTGAAGCTTTTTTTATGCTGCTGCTTCATAAAGTATAGCACTCATAGGTGTTTCAGATTTGTTTATTTTATATTGTCAGCGATGTAAGAATTTAAAAATATGATTTTGAACGGTACCAATAATTTACATCAGCAAATCCATTTTGGTATTCAAACATTTTTGATAACCATTTTATTTAAAAATAATGAATTCATTTTTAACTTTATTTGCATTTTTCATCACATATCATGTTGTATGTACCTCATGGACTTTGTTTTGCTGGTTCTCTTAGTGAAATGTCAGCTTGATGTTATCCATTTTCTTTTACTTTTTTTTAAATTCAACTTTGAGAGATTTATGATCAAGAATAAAGGGAACATAATTTTCCTTTTCAGTGTTAGACAAAGTAAAGAATGTGATTGTATATCCAAAGAACTCCACAAGCCTTCGTGTTTCATGGACTTTAGATTGCAATGCACAGAGAAATGTTATTGAGCAATATAAATTAATGTATTGTCCATCACAAAACTCTTCATGTTCAGGTAAAGTATGCATATTTTGAATCTAGAAACTATACATTTGAAAATGATTTTATGATGCATATAGTTATGATTTTTTTATTTTGTGCTGAAATTTAACACAGTTGTGTAGGGATTATCTACTGCAAATTAGTATTACTCATTTTTCTTTTTAGTGTTATAGTTTTATCTTTATTTTTGCCAAGGCTAATTCTTTCATAAATATGTTTGAGAAAATAAGAAGGGAATGTAATTTTCTTAAAAAAATGAAGATCATTATTTCTGTAATCTTATGTGTCAGGTGCTCTAGCTAAATTTAATGTGCTATAACTAAACTAAATTAGGTGCTTTAACATATTGAAATGGCTGAGCATGTAGTTCACTCATTTTAAATATGTTATGTAAACTGTGGAATTCATTTTGAAAACATTGAATATTCATTGTATTGTAAAATTTGCTTAGATATCTGTACATCAGTGCTTGTAACTTTTACAGGTACTTGTTTGAAATTTCTCATAGATTTTTGAGTTTTGAAGTACGAGTATTTACATACTTCCTTTATTCTGTTCTTAAGACATTTTTAGCTTTGGGCTAAAAACTGAGCTTGAGCTAAAAAAGTCTTAAATGCCAAATCACTTAAGGACTGCAAGAGGGATAGAACAAAAAACATGTTTGGAATGTGAACACGGCAACAGATCGAATCTAATGACGTCAAACCTGCAAACAGGATGAGGTGACCTTAGGAATTTATAAGTCAAGAACATATCTGGTAAACCTAATATCATGTTCATATTTAATAAATGAAATTAAGGAACAATAACACCGGGTGCGCCATATAAAAGAGGCCCCGTGGCCAGACGTTGTTTGGCGGGTTTCCAGTTAAAACCGCTTTGTTCCACTTTTAACTGGTTTCTCAGTGTACAGCTGCAAAGGAATTCTCCGGAGTGGTTAGTCACAGCCAGAGCAGTGTAGGTATGCTGTCATAAGTATAAGTGAAGAGAGAGAGAACAAAGACAACTGAAATGGTTTTAAGTACAGAACAGCGGATTTTTATTGTGGAACAGTATTTCAGAAATAACTCATACAAGGTTTTAAATGAGTTCTTTACAGAAAAATTTTCGACATTGTGCAACACCAGCGAAATCAGTGGTACAGAAGTTTGTGCGTAAATTTCGTGAAACCGGCACGGTATTCAACAGGAAAAGAAACAAACCCAAGACAATTCGTACTGAAGACAATATCAAGGATATGTGCACAATGATGTTACAAAGCCCTCGGAAGTTGATTCGCTGATTATTGTCTGCAACGGGAATATCTGCCACGTCTTGCCAATGCATACTTAAGGTGGATTTGCATTTTTGTCCATATGAAGTTATGGCGGACCAAGAACTTCAAACTGCTGATTATGCAAAATGGATGCAATATTGTAAATGGTTTCGGGAGACCGTTGTCAGTGGTGAAATGGACCCAACACTTTATTACGTGACAGATGAAGCATGGTTTCATCTGTCCGGGTATGTCAATGCACAAAACAGCAGGATTTGGACCAACATGAATCCCAGACAGACAATGGAGACTCCTCTGTACGACCAAACGATAGGCGCTTGGTGTGCTGTGTCTGCGAAGAGGATAGTCTGCCCATTCTTTTTCACTGACACCATCAACTCGGAGTGCAATGTTCAGCAACTGTTCAACCAATTTGTTGCCACACTTACAGAAGAAGAGCGAACACATGCTTTCTTTCAGCAAGATGGTGCAACGGCACATACTGCGCTGAACAGTCTACGAGCTGTGCATGAAATATTTGGGGAGGACAGAACTGTATCGAAGGGACTATGGCTACCCAGATAACCCGATCTCTCCACTTGTGACTTTTATTTGTGGGGAGCATTGAAAGGGAAAGTGTATGCAACTAATCCACACACCCTTGATGAATTAAAAGTGAGCATTACGGATGCCGTAGCCCAGATTACTGCCGATGTGTTGTGGCGCGTTACGAACAACATGTTCCGTCGTGTGCAACTGTGTCTTGATGTCAGAGGACAGCACTTTCAGCAATTGTTGTAAATGCAGGTAAATTACTCCTGTTTTCTGTCATTTCAACTATTCTTTACCATGTATAGCAACATTGCCTGACTGTTATCGTTCATTATACTCTGGCCTCTTTTATATGGCACACCCTACTACAAAATGATTAATTGTTTATCTGGTCGTATATTTCCTTTAAAATGCAAATATGTGTGAAGAACATAATAAAGAAAGTGCAAATACTTGAAAACTCAAATAATAAAACCATGTAATTACTGCATAACAGGTAAAAAACCTAAATGCAAAATTCTCATAATTTCTCATGGTTCCTAGAAATTGGTTTCAGGGTCAAAAACTGTTGGAAATTTAATATTTTACTCACTTTTTTGCATGTGCAAATTAGAGAGAATGTTGTAAAATAGCTTCACACACACACACACACACACACACCTGATTCCCAACACGTAAAATTCAGATGCACAAAAATTACCTGAAAATGAACTCTACTTTCCAAATGCATATAAAACAAATTAATTGCATTAACTGGGAAACATCCTGACATTTTAAGTATGATGTATGCTATAACTGCATGTAAAATTTCTCCAAACAGCTGCATACTAATATTTAAAGTAGTTTATTCTTGTGCTCTTGAACCTGCAAATGTTTTGTGTCTTGAGGTTTGTACAATGATTTTGCATAAAATAACAGAATATAGCCAAAGGTTTTTGACATGTTGCTGGCATGGTGCAGCTGATTGTTTCTCAAGAAATTAATAATTACTATAGACATTAAATGCAAGAAAATGTTAAATGATTGAATGGAGGAAAGCATTGCAATCATCCCATTGTGCTAAATTCATCAAGTTTTCAATTTCTGGAAACTGAAAATGAGTTAATTCAAGCATTAATTATAACAAAGCCTCATAAATATGAGGTGTTTTATATTCATTGTGTTGTGTATATTAACAGCTTATAATGATCTTGCAATTATAATGAGAATGAAGAGTTGGGACCATTATATTTTTTTATTGAATATACATATGAAGAGACATGTTAATTGAACCGATGTTGCGATTATGTCATAGCACATAAATTGCCATAATGTTTATTTCAATTTTCTGGAGGGTTTGGTACTCTTAAGCATTAATTATAACAAAGCCTCATAAATATGAGGTGTTTTATATTCATTGTGTTGTGTATATTAACAGCTTATAATGATCTTGCAATTATAATGAGAATGAAGAGTTGGGACCATTATATTTTTTTTTATTGAATATACATATGAAGAGACATGTTAATTGAACCGATGTTGCGATTATGTCATAGCACATAAATTGCCATAATGTTTATTTCAATTTTCTGGAGGGTTTGGTACTCTTAACATTCAGTGCGAGAAAATCTTTTCTTTTGATAGCCAAAAATATGCCACACTACCTCGCCAAAAGCATCTGTAGAGTTAAAATTGTAAATCTTTTGAAATGAAGTTAATGTTTATGAGAAATCTATTGCACAGATTAAATTACTTTTCAAATTTTGCTTCCACTGTTTTTATGAACAACTAGTTTGGTTTACATAATTCAGCACTCAAAATTTTACCATGTGTCACAAGATTTTGTCACATGCAACATCTGTAAATAGAAGCAGGCATTTCATCATCTTGTGTAGAGTGGTTTCACATTTCGTTCTTATTTCTTCACCTGTTCTTTTAAATCAACTGATAATAGTAATTTTAGTAATTGATGGCAGTAATGGAGACTAAGTTCAATGCATTGAAGATTTTAATTTTGGTAGTGTGTGTGTTAACATTCTTTTACTACAATATTTTATTGGGGTACCAGATCCCTGACTGAAGGATTTAAACAAATGTGTGATGCTTATTAAGATTCATCAGTTAAAACTGGTTTGTGCAATTTGTGGGTGACACCTACTTTCAGATCTTGTTTTTTTTTTTTTTTTTTTTGCAGGGGTGGGGGCTTTTTGTTAGTTACTGAATTACACACAGCCATAGATGCCAATTAGTGTGGATTTTCTCTGTAATTTCACTGATTTTTGGTTGCTGTTACGGAAGTATGGAAATACCGATGAAATTACCGAAAATCACCATTTGATTTTTCTGATATCAAAAGCAATTTTCTCATCAACTTAAAAAAAATTTTGTTTGTTCTTCAAGCTTATCTGGGAGGGTGTGGGTGTGTGTGTGTGTGTGGGGGGGGGGGGTTAAATGCTATGTTCTGTATCCTAATTGGCAATCCCATGACCTGTCTACCATGGGTTGAGCAGCAACCTCGTGACGCGCTAGCTCAGCCTTTCATCCCATGTCTGTCCATGCCCCCAGCCGCAACTACGCAGAAAACTGTATAACAATGGCTTAGGCATTCCTTCCAAACTCCCATTATGCTCTATATGCCTGCAACAACACAGGACGCATGTGTTGAAAAGATGCTTCTCTAGCATTCGTTCCCCATAGCCTTCTGTTGTTCGCTTTACTGCACATGCTCCGTCATACAGAAGAGCGACACAATCATGAAGGTTTTTATTCATTTATTTAAAACGAAGCGTTCTTCACACCAGCCTTCTTGATCTAAGAAGAAACAGTGTTTTCTAGATATCACAGAGACTGACCTTGTTTTCAAAAGTTTCTGTGAACCATGTGTTTTTCAGTGTTTGTAGATGCAATCTTAGTATCACTCATGGTGAACAGCAGTAACACACTCAGTGGGGCTGGCCCTGGGGCCCAGGCCATCCTTATGAGGTATCACTATCACTTGGCCCTTCATTCTTTCTTATTGGTGGTTATTTGTAATTATACTTGTATATGTTTTTAAGTATATAAAATTTACGAATAATTGGCAGCACGCTTTAATATGGTGGAGATATGCTTCTTAATATCTTGAGAGATGTTTACTCCAGGGTATTTTTATTTGAATCTGCAATATTTTGGGCCACCCCCATAAAGAAATCCTGGGTGTGCTACTGGTGGGTGGGATGATTGCTGAAGGCACACAGAATCAAAGTAGCATCAACAATCTATGGAATAATTTTTCTTCATGTTTGGAGGTAATCTTTTGTATTTTTCCAGTAGACAGTATTTTTAATTTTTCCACTAGCAAAAAATTGTTTATTATATTATTTTTTATTTTTTTTAAATAATTGTGACAAACTGAAATTTGCCATGTTAAATACCCAAATTCGCCACTGTGGACTCTATTGTGGAAGATAACAGAAATTTTTTTTCTTGGTTACAGAAAACTATTTTTAGAGGTTGGCATCTATGCACACAACGTAAACTAAGCTCTTCAAGAAAAGGTCAGTCAAATTGAGATGGTCAAATTTTTCAAGAATTGAGAGTGGGGAAAAGTGTTAAATCAGGAAAAGATAAATGCGTGAAGTCTTAGCATTAGTTTTATGGATTAGAAAAGGCTATTTCTGGAAATCAGCACAAAATGTGGGGAAACGTTAAATGTGTGAACAGCAAATTGGAATTTCCCTGTTTTGCAGTAATGGTAATAATGATCTTGCTTTTGAGCATAAGAGGTTTCAGGTTTTATGCCTGCTAAATATTAATTCATGCTTATTACTATTCCTAAATTGGGTTTTCAGCTTGCTTTATAAAGATTGGTGTCCAGTCCTATTATAGAAGTACAGCCACTTAATTCAAGATGCCCCTTTCCGTTACATAGAACACATTTTGCTTTGTGCAGTTTTTTTTATTGTATTGATTAATAATTAAGAAATGCCATCATATGCCTCAGATGTGTTACTTAACTGGCATGTTTAATATTTTTCCATGTTCTAGAAGTAAAATTACCTCACAACTTGTGTGCTGTTAAATAAGTCTGTGTATGTTTCAACTGTGTGATATTGAATAAACCATTCTAGAATTAAAGAAGCATGTGAAATATTATGTATGCCTCGTGATTATTATTTTGTGAACCCCTTTAAGTGCTTGGCATGCATGAACTGCTAGTATTATGTTAGGCTTTTCCATAAGATTCTTAATTCTTCTCTCTGTAATGGTAGATCCTTTTTACACTGTAGAAAAATGCTGCAAACTTTTGAGTAGATATTCTTATATATCTGGTGAATTTATACAATAAAATACAGTAGATCCACTTGTTTTTCAAAACAGTGATACTCCTAAATCAGTGAAGGAAGAAATATTCCTCATGCATGTCATTTATTTAAATGGTGTGTTTGAATCATTCACTATGAGCGGTGAATGATTCTCCTAAGCACTTGCTCTTTTGGACAGTTTGCCAATTTCCACTAGGCCTCACACTTGCAGGCACTTTGAAGAGAAGAACGATTTGCTCAGTGAATGTTAGTGAGACAGCCAGCTAGAAGTGGATACATACATACATACATACATACATACATACATACATACATACATACATACATACATACATACATACATATCACTAAGCTGTTCTCTGAGATTCTGAGGTTAGCTCCAAAAAGAAATACAAACTACCAGATAATTTTTACTTACTGTTGTCGTATCACACTTCTCCATTTACAGCGATCTTGACATACAACTCGTGCTTTACTGATATCCATTACACGCCGTACACAAGATCTTTTATACTTCATACTCATAATCTTTTTCTCATGCAGACACTCCTGAACCTGATCCACCCATGTCTTCCTTGGCTTTCCTCTGCCTTTCCTTCCTGCCACTTGGGACTAAAAAGATTTTCTTAGTAAGCATCTCATCGCTCATTCTTTCAACATGGCCAAACCACCAAAGCATATTGGTCTCCACCTTGCTAACAACATTTTGCTTCACATCACACAACTGCAACACATCTTCATTCCTCACACAATCAGACCGTGTCTTGCCACAAACCCCACGTAAGTAACGCATATCTCCAGCACACAAACAACTCCTATGTTTCTTCTGCAGTACCCAGGTTTCACTGCCATACATCAGAGTAGAAACAATTACTGTTTCATACACAGCCATGCAGGACTCTCTAGAAACCCATCGTTCCTGTGAAAACCTCCCAGAGCAGCTATGACTTTCAATGAAGAATTCACTCTCCTACTAATTTCACCATCCAATTTGTTCTCTCTGTCAAACATGCTTCCTAAATACACAAACTCACTCACCTGGTCAATCACAGTGCCATTTATACTTACATTCAGTGCTACCCGTTCCTCTCTCAAACACCATAACTTTGGTTTTTTCCTTATTTATACTCAGTTTGAATTTCGTGCATCCGGGACAACATACTCTACAAATCACTTTTGCTCTTTGCCAACAGGACAGTGTCATCAGCATACAGCAATCTGCACACACGGATATCACCAAGACATAAACCACTATTATCTATTTTGGCATCACGCATGCATGCATCCATAAATATATTAAACAGCCATGGTGACATTATACAACCTTGTCTAACCCCTGCACCAATAGAAAACCATTTTGATAAAACACCATTCACTCGTACACAAGCTCTACTATCAGCATACATGGTTTTTACACTATTAAGTAGATTCCCAGTAACACCATATTCTTTCAATACCTTCCACAAAAGTGTCCTATTCACTCGGTCGTAAGCTTTCTCTAAATCTATGAAGGCAGTCAAAACTTTCTTACCAACAGCCAGATACTTTTCAATCATCATGCGTAATGCAAAAATTTGGTTAGTGCAGCTCTTACCAGGCATAAAGCCACTCTGAACATCCCACACTTTCTCTGATGTAAGACCCCGTACTTTTTCAATAACAACCTTACCAAACACTTTCCCTGGCACACTTAGTAGGCTAATGCCACGATAGTTCTTGCATTCAGTCTGATCACTTTTTCCCTTATACAAGGGAACAATAATAGCATCCTTCCAATCCCGAGGGATCATTCCTAACTCCCAGCGCAACTGGCAAATTTCAGTTAACCAGTCAATTACAGAGTCACCACCATATTTTGATATCTGAGCAGTTATGCCATCAACTCCCAAAGCCTTACCATTCTGAAGAGATTTTAGAGCTTTACACACCTCTTCTCTTAGATCCCTCCTGTGCTTCCATCCTTCACTGTGACATCATCTGCTTCTGCCTCTGAATCACTTTTGCTTTCCTGATCTAATAACTCACAGAAGTATTCACCCCATCTTTCACTTAACTCATTGGGCTCTCATATCATTTCCCCAATCCTATTCTTCACACAACTTACAACTTTGTTTCCCCTATTTTTCTGGAGTCTTGTGTACTTCCAGAAAGTCTTCCTATCTTTCCAAAAAGCCAATTCAAGCCTTTCCACATTCTCCTTCCTATCTTTTGCATTACTCTGGTGAACCGGCTTAGCAGCTTCACGCGTCTTACAGCGATATTCATCCACAGAAACTCTTATCTTGCAACACTCCCAAATAGGCTTCCTTCTTTCTCTTTACTGCTTCTTCAATCTCACTATTCCACCAAGCATCCCCTCTATTGTTACCCACTACTGTGGTGCCACAGACCTCTTTAGCAGCAGTGACAACACAGTTCTTAAAATATTCCCACTTCTTTTCTACATCCCTCTCACCAGACTTCAGCTCCTTCAGTCATTCTCTGAGTAAGTCAGAATAACGCTGATGATCTTCAAGGAGCCTATCAGCCTTTATTCTTTCTATCCTGGGTCTCTTCCAATTCCTTTTCCTCCAACCAACATTCAGTTTCACTCGTGACACTACCAAGTAATGATCAGAACCAACACCCGCACCTCTCATCACACGAGTGTCAACAACTAAGTGTTTCAGACGCTGATCGTAGACAAAAAAATCTATCGCACTCTTTTGATCAAGAGTACGGTTTTCCCAAGTATATGTGTGGATATACTTGTGGTTGAAAAATGTATTAGATACACACAAACCATTCTCAATGCAGAGTTCAATTAATCTTTTACCATTATCATTCACACAAGGATCATTAAACTTACCCAGAACATTGTCAGAAATTGCATTCTGCACAACTACTCTAGCATTGAAATCCCCTGCTATTATAACTTTTTCTTTAGCACCAAACTGGCTCAAAACAGCTTTTAGCTCATTCCAGAAATCTTCCTTCTTATCAGAAGGTTCCGAGTCACAAGGAGCATACACTACAACAATTACAATTCTCTGAAGTTTCACTTTCAAACGAATCCAGAGAATTCTCTCACTTACACAACTATAGTGAATCAAGTTGTTCTTCATCTTTTCACTTAAAATCACACCTACACCAGCCTGTCCTCACGTTATCCAATACTCCAGACCACACACTCACCATGCCATTCACTTCTTCTACCCCAATTTCCTTCTTTTTGGTTTCACTTACACACAGCACATCCAGTCTATACTTATTCATCTCCTCAATCACCTCACTCATCTTGCCATTTATACCTCTAGTATTCCATTTACATTCACTCAGTCGAGATCTCTTTCTCATACGCCGTTTAGAAAGTCCAGGTCGATTCCGTGGTGGACCGTCCTTCTCAAGTGTGGTAGGTCCACCATATCCCACACTTGAGTCATTCTTAATATTTCTTTTTGTCTTTTTAATCAGGTAAGAACATCAGTGTGGGGGATTAGCCCACAGCTAAGGGTTCCAGTTGGTCATTCAACCTAAGGATTCTGGAACAAAACCCAGTGAGTTGGGGTCTTTTTGCCAATGTCACACAGAACTAGCTGGCCCCTCTTCAAGATTCACAGAGTCCCTAGTTGCTGTTGTGTGAATCAGTATTTGGAATGACTCTTTTGCATGAATGATGAATGAACTCCCAAGAATGAATGACTTATGCCATGACTAGGTTGATGCCAAGTTCTCTTACTCTTGTACTTGAAAGAAACATGAATATATCTGATCTCAGACAGACTTAGCATCAACTTAAGATCTGCAGATAGTTATATTTTAGATAGTTAGTGGTATCCCTCTGTTAATCAGCAGGCATGGAAAAAGTATAATGTTAGTGTATTATAAAAGCAACATAGTAATTATTATTTTACTAGCCAGTAACCTGGGCCATGCACAGGTGGAAGAACTGTGAGTAACTTTTTTTGTGTGTTTCTGCCTCTGCCTTGTCTGTCTAAGGTTTAGGATAGCCAAAATAATTTCACATTAAGAAAAGATAATTGTATTGTCTTGTGTATGGATGTATTAAATAATATCAGCCGACATCCTATTAGCTGTTTATCATAAACAAATAATGGTATTAAATATTTTAATTTCTATTCAGCTTGTTATAATTTCCATTTCTAAGCCTCACAATTCATTTTTTACTGTAGTAGCACTGTTTGTTGTTTGACCATGAGGTTGCCAAAAACAAACAGTGTTACAGAGTCAATCTGGGTGTTAGCATTTATAATTGAAGAAAGTTGTTTATTCTTACACTTAAGTTGCACATTTTGTTACTGATTAGGTGAAATGAAGATTACCAACTTTACCCCATCAAGTAAAGAAGAACATATTCTAGGATGCCTTCTTCCATTCACTGAGTACAAAGTCATACTCTCGGCTCGCACAGTCATTGACTGGAGTGAGAACAGTGATGCAGTTTATGAGACTACATTATCTGGAGGTAAGTTCTTTCTTCTGTATTCATTTAAATTTGAATTAACTTACAAATCTGTTATTTCTAATGTAGTTTCAGATTGGTGTTAGTTAATAAATATTAAATTTTACTATAGGGGGAATTAATTCATAAAACGTGTGATAATTTTCATGGTACATTCTATCCCAGCTGCAGTTCATCAACTATTCTGGAGCAAGAGTCATCCTAAATTATCAGTGATCTCAATAGTGTATTTTCAATTACCAAACCTTCTATGCCTTTTTTTCCCCCATCACATTTGGTAGCTCACCTACGAATTTACCATATGCCTGCTTATGTCTGTTATGTTGCCTGACCATGCCTATCTAACTGGAATAATGTAGACTAACTACTGATACACAATAGCCTCTACATCTATTTAGGTTTTAAAACATGTTACGATTTCAATCAATGGTAAATTTCTGGGGAGGTGGAGAAATTTTGCTACCTTGATTGTATTGGGGGGGGGGTAGTAATGATAACCACAGTGAGAAACTTAGTGGGATATAAGCAGCCCCCCACTCCTAGTGCAAACATAGACAGATGTGTGATTGAGAATTGAATAAAAAGTTTGTGATTTTGTTGTTTTATGTTTCTGTGGGAGTCCAGTGTCTTTGTATGTTTATTTGTGCATATAAATGGATTTATAATATCATCCTCATCACCTCTCATTTTGTTGGAGTGACTGCTCAAAGGTAAGATTTGCTTTGCAATTAGATATGCGAAACAACATTAGAGCAACACTTGCTAAAGTAACTACAGTACTTCAAAGGCTCAAATCACTCTGGATGGACAATAAAATATTATAAACCACAATGCTGACACTCTGATAAATTCATAATAAATGATTGAATGCTATTTTGAATAGATTCCATAAAATAACTTTTTGCACCTTACTGTTCTTGGCGACCAGTGCATTGGTTGCCAAGGACAGTAACATGCAAAAAGTTATTTTATGGAAGCTATTCAAAATAGGATTAAACCATTTGTTATATTTTGAAGTAGCTTGTTTGAACTCAACTTTTTGAGTAAATATATATAGCACTGGAAGGATGCATCCTTCCAGTGCTTACGTATGGTGCAGAGATGTGGACCTTAACTAAAAGAGACATACAAGGGCTGCAGACAACTCAATGCAAAAAGTTATTTTATGGAAGCTATTCAAAATAGCATTCAGCCATTTATTATATTTTGAAGTAGCTTGTTTGAACTCAACTTTTTGAGTAAATATATATATATATATATATATATATATATATATATATATATACTGAAGAGCAAAACTGAAGACTAAGTAAAAAATTTTAGAATTTAAAACGAAAGCTGCAAAATAAAAGCTGCAAAATAACCTGAAGATCAAAACGCGCAACGCAGCAGTTTTGAAAATTCAGAATTCACATTCTACTAAGGAGAAACCTAATAAAAAAAAACACATTAATAATTTCGACTCACACCAAGTACGACATAGAAAAGGTTATGTATCTATCGGTGTGAGTAAAAGGAGAAAAGATAAAAATAATAAAATAAAACAACTGAATGTAGAAGGTGTCGAGAATACTGAGCCTTGGCTTTATCAAGGACCAGCAAAAACTCTGCATTTTCTCACTTCCACAAAGACCTAGTCGGAAATGGGTTTCTGCAAGGCCAAGGATGCAAGTAACATTCCCACCTAAAAGTGTTTTAAAAAATATATATATGTCATGTCCTCCGCAGAGTTGTATGACAAAGCACTAGTTAACAATTTCGCTTGCATCCATTGACCTTCTTGGCCCGACCCATGCTCTTCATCTGTTACTATTAAACAGAGAGAAGAAGATTAAAGAGAACTCAAGCTGTGGGAGTGACATAATAATTAGAAATAATTTTCAGCTATAACGAAATGCCAAGTTCGTTTGAGAGAGAATTTAAACCTGAAAAACAATGCAAAAGAAATCCGAATATTTACATTGCAATTAAAAAAGGAAATATTAATTTTTAAAATTTTTAAAAAACAGATTTTTGAAAGAAAACTTTAGTTGTAAATGCATTTATGGCACCTCTATTCATAGTGATTGTGGAATAACTTTTTTTACGGGTCTTTTAGTCTAAAACCCCCTACTCTACACCTTATGACAACACGAAAACGAGAATAATTTAAAGACAATAATTAACTAAAGAAAACTTTGGGAAAGTTATATGACTTAAACAGTTAGTTGCAATATGTACAAAGTTTTTCAGCAGTGCTTTAAGTGCATAATTATTTTAGTTATTAAAAACTTAACTACTTGGAAATACAGCGCAAAGAAAAGGAACACGCTTAGCCCTCTGCTGTTCCTAGGTACCCCAAAAGACGCGCAAAGTTACCAAGAAAAGAAAGAGTTAAAACCCGCAAAAATGTTAACAGACAAGCCAGTGCCTAAAAGCTGAAAAGCTAAAAATCAACAGAGAAAAAGTACATGAATTACAAACAATGAACTTATAAAACCTAAAGCCCTAAACACAAGGAAGAGAGCTTACCTCTTGTGCGACGAAACAATCACCTCACTAGAGTAAAACATGGCTGACCTCTTTCCTGACGCTTCTGCCACTCCCTAGACGCTGGGGGGCAGTGTGGGTGGGGCTGATGGCCTCCTCATACAGAAAGAAACCAACACGCGGAGATTTTAGCCAGAGAAAAAAATATATAAACTTAAGACTGTGGACCTGTATGATCAGAAAGAGCAGAATTAACTCTCCAGAATACATGAGAAATATTATAGAATACACGAGTAGTGTATTCAATAATCTTTGCATGTATTAAATCACCTTAGTGAGCTTCTATAGATTAATCAGAATCTTATTAATTTTAATGTTGGTTTTACTATTTTTAGTATAGCTATCCTAGTGATGAATAACTAGTTTTCTTTTTTATTTGTTTTTATTTTCTTTTATAAACAGATTTTTAACCTTTTTTTGTGATTTTGTTTATATTATTTAATTTTTTGTTTTAATAGGACCTTCATATCCATAGCACTAAGGTTCCTTTTAGTAGTTAATAGGCATCCTCTAGCCAACTTCCTTACGGCTTTGATTGGTCAGAATCATATTATTAACTGTGTAGAAAATTAAAGCAGATCTGCCAACCTCACTCTATTATTCAGGATAATTTTTCTTAAAGTTCTTTTGATGAAAGAAGAAGGAATTTCGTTCTCTAGAAAACTATCTAATAGTATATTAATGTGGTAATTGAAGTCCAAATTGTTGCTGCAAATTCTTGAAATTCTTAGGACCTGAGAAATTAGTACATTCTCAATTACTTTGGTTGATATGTTATTATTCCAGTGTAGATATTTAATTGTTTTGAAAGGAAAATTAACTCTTTTATCAAAGAGGCTAATAGATGGGTTACCTCTGTTGAGCTTAATGCTTAAGTCTAGGAACTCAAGTTCCTGATTACTGTGGTTGGTTTTACATAAGTTAAGAGAGCTAGGATAGATATTATCAAAATCACTCTCTATAACTTCTGAATTATTGATACACAGCAGATCATCAATATATCTAAAAGTGTAAAGGTAGTTATCTGAGCAGGTGGGGTGATTTTTAATGAATTCATATTCCTTAAAGAACAGGAATAGATTAGCGATATTCGTGGACGTTGATGTTCCCATGGGAATACCGTTCACCTGCTTATAGAGAGTATTGTTATATAAGATATGGTTATTTATTATGCAGCAATTGAGATAAGAGTTCCAAGTTCCTACGTTAACAAATTGGTTAAGTTTAAATTCTGCGCGCGTCTTTTGGGGTACCTAGGAACAGCAGAGGGCTAAGCGTGTTCCTTTTCTTTGCGCTGTATTTCCAAGTAGTTAAGTTTTTAATAACTAAAATAATTATGCACTTAAAGCACTGCTGAAAAACTTTGTACATATTGCAACTAACTGTTTAAGTCATATAACTTTCCCAAAGTTTTCTTTAGTTAATTATTGTCTTTAAATTATTCTCGTTTTCGTGTTGTCATAAGGTGTAGAGTAAGGGGTTTTAGACTAAAGTTTTCTTTCAAAAATCTGTTTTTTAAAAATTTTAAAAATTAATATTTCCTTTTTTAATTGCAATGTAAATATTCGGATTTCTTTTGCATTGTTTTTCAGGTTTAAATTCTCTCTCAAACGAACTTGGCATTTCGTTATAGCTGAAAATTATTTCTAATTATTATGTCACTCCCACAGCTTGAGTTCTCTTTAATCTTCTTCTCTCTGTTTAATAGTAACAGATGAAGAGCATGGGTCGGGCCAAGAAGGTCAATGGATGCAAGCGAAATTGTTAACTAGTGCTTTGTCATACAACTCTGCGGAGGACATGACATATATATATTTTTTAAAACACTTTTAGGTGGGAATGTTACTTGCATCCTTGGCCTTGCAGAAACCCATTTCCGACTAGGTCTTTGTGGAAGTGAGAAAATGCAGAGTTTTTGCTGGTCCTTGATAAAGCCAAGGCTCAGTATTCTCGACACCTTCTACATTCAGTTGTTTTATTTTATTATTTTTATCTTTTCTCCTTTTACTCACACCGATAGATACATAACCTTTTCTATGTCGTACTTGGTGTGAGTCGAAATTATTAATGTGTTTTTTTTTATTAGGTTTCTCCTTAGTAGAATATATATATATATATATATATATATATAGGGATGTAAGGTCAGGTGATGCGTAACATCACAGCCTCTCCTTGACAAATGCCAACCCCGCCTTCTCGTGGTGCATCCTGTTCCCACTAAAGGGGCTCTGACGACCGCCAATAGTGGTATAACTATACCATCGGGATTAGAGGAAATTCTATCCCACACTCACCAACCCGCTTGGCCAGCGTGGTGAGTTATGGCCAAACCCCTCCAAAATGATTCCACAACTTAAATCTTGGCCCTCAGTCTCCGGCAGCTGGAATGTACCTGGCCAAGGCAGCGGCCAGTGCGACATGAAGGCAGAGGGTGCTAAGAATCCCCGGAGGACCGGACTAGGCTGCCATCTGATGCTGACCTTGGCTACGTACAATGGAAGCTCCCTATCTTCTGATTCAAGGCTTCTTGAATTGGAAGAGGAACTACAAAGGATCAAGTGGGACATCGTTGGGCTAAGTGAGGTAAGGAGAAAAGGAGAAGATCTCATCGAACTGAAAAGTGGACATCTCTTCTACTATCGTGGGACAGATACTGGCAGAACTAGTGGTGTTGGATTTATAATAAACAAGAAACTGAAGGATAAAGTTGTAGAAGTTGAAAGTTCCTCTGACAGAGCTGCACGACTTGTTATCCAACTCTCGAAAAGATACCAGGCTCAGATTATTCAAACTTATGCACCCACCACAAGTCATCCTGAAGAAGAAATTGAAGAATTTTATGAGGAAATTTGTCATCTAAATAATAAAGGTAAGCAGCACTTGAAAATAATTATGGGAGATTTCAATGCAAAAATAGGGCAACGGCAACAGAATGAAACTTCAGTAGGTAAATTCGGTCACGGCAACAGAAACCAGCGTGGAAATACTCTCGTTGAGTTTGCAGAGGCAGAAGGGTTTTTCATCTGGAACTCCTTCTTCAAGAAAAAGCCACACAGGAAATGGACATGGAGACATCCAAATGGGAAGAAAAGTGAAATTGATTTTATTATGTGTAACAAAAAATTCGTCATAGAAGACTGCAGTGTGCTAAACAAGGTCAACACAGGTAGTGACCATAGATTGGTGAGATGTAAGATGCACCTCAACACTAAACTGGAACGTGGCAAGCTCATAAGACAAACAAAATCTATCGACATAACCAACCTTAAAAAACACCATAATACCTTCAAGTTGGAACTGAAGAACAGGTTCTCTGCTTTAGAAGGCCTAACATCAGAAGAAGTGGACATCTCTGAAGTTAACAGAAAAGTAACCAAAGCTCTTATGGAAACAGCAACAAAATTAGCTGGGTCTAGGAACAAGTTGCATGTAAATAAATTATCAGGAAAAACGAAAATGTTGATGCAAAAAAGAAGAGAGATGAGGACAACTAAAGAAGATGTGACTTCCAAAGTGGAATATATAGAGCTATGCAAGACAGTAAGAAAAAGTATCACTGAAGACGTAAGAAAATTCAACTGTGAACTAGTGAGGAAAGCAATTGAAAACAACCAAAGCCTAAAGATAGCAAAGGGACATCTCAGTAAGGGAAGAAAACAGATTATGGCACTGAGAAAAGAAGATGGTTCTGTAACAAGAAATAGAGGCGAAATTTTGACAAGAGTGAAAGATTTCTACTCCAAATTATATGAAAGGAATGATACATGCACTCCAGACATCATGAAAGATACCAGTACCAGAGTTCCTCCAGTCCTTCCAGCAGAAGTTGCACATGCAATCAAGAACATGAAGCGGGGAAAAGCTCCAGGAGAAGATGGAATTACTGTAGACATCATACAAGAAGCAAGTGGAGAAATCGAAACAGTACTCGCCCAAATTTTCACTCGATGCCTTAATGAAGGAAAGATTCCTGAGGATTGGAACACCGCTACAATGATCCTGCTACATAAGAAAGGTGACATTGAGGATCTCGGAAACTACAGACCTATCAGCCTCCTATCAGTAGTTTATAAAATCTTCACTAAAGTTCTTTCACACCGCTTGAAGGTAACACTGGACATGGCTCAACCGAGAGAACAAGCTGGATTCAGGAGTGGCTACAGCACAATAGATCATATCCACGTGCTGAGAGAACTAATTGAAAGAGCGAGGGAATATGAACTTCCATTGTGCATGGCTTTTATCGATTATGAAAAAGCCTTTGATTCGGTGAAACCATCAGCAGTTACAATGGCTCTGAAAACCTGCGGTATTGAAGATGCATACATTAATATTATTAATAACATCTATGAAAATGCAAGTGCAAAGATTAGGCTGGTTGAAAATACAACACACGTAAAAATTGGAAAGGGAGTGAGACAAGGTGACACCATATCTCCGAAGCTCTTTAATGCCACATTGGAGAGTGTTTTTCAGTCGCTTAGCTGGGAAAACAAGGGGATAAAGATTAATGGAGATTATCTAACCCACCTTCGTTTTGCTGATGACATAGTCATTTTTGCAACTACCCCATCAGAGCTACAGAGTATGATCCAGGAACTTGCTGACAAGAGTAAAGAAGTGGGATTAAAAATGAACTTTCAGAAGACAAAAGTGATGTTCAATGCTTTTACAAGAAATGAAGATTTATCGATTGATGGAGAAAAGCTGGAGATAACAGACACATACATTTATCTTGGACAGCAGATATCAAGTGAGGGTCACATTGGTGAAGAAATTAATCGGCGTACAAAACTTGCCTGGAGAGCTTTTGGAAGAAACAGCATAATTTTCAAGAGCAATATGCCATTATGTCTTAAAAGAAAAGTGTTTGATCAATGCATCCTTCCAGTGCTTACGTATGGTGCAGAGACGTGGACCTTAGCTAAAAGAGACATACAAAGGCTGCAGACAACTCAAAGAAGCATGGAGAGGTGCATGCTTGGTGTAACCAGGAGAGATAAGAAGAGGAACACGTGGATCCGAAAAATGACAAGAGTGGAAGACATCATGATCAGAGTTAAATCCCTGAAATGGCAATGGGCTGGACATACTGCCAGAAGAACAGACCATAGATGGACAGCCGAAATTTTAGATTGGATTCCAAGGGACAGGAAAAGACCCAGAAGAAGACCACATGGGAGATGGGTGGATGAAATTCGAAAGTATGCAGGGGTGACATGGAGGAGACTGGCACAAGACAGACCGCTGTGGAGGAAACTTGGAGAGACCTTCGTCCAGCAGTGGATTGATAATGGTTGACAATGATGATGATGATGATATATATATATATAGCACTGGAAGGATGCATCCTTCCAGTGCTTACGTATGGTGCAGAGATATGGACCTTAACTAAAAGAGACATACAAAGGCTGCAGACAACTCAAAGAAGCATGGAGAAGTGCATGCTTGTTGTAACCAGGAGAGATAAGAAGAGGAACTCGTGGATCCGAAAAATGACAAGAGTGGAAGACATCATGATCAGAGTTAAATCCCTGAAATGGCAATGGGCTGGGTATACTGCCGGGACAGACCATCGATGGACAGCCGAAATTTTAGATTGGATTCCAAGGGACAGGAAAAGACCCAAAAGAAGACCACATGGGAGATGGGTGGATGAAATTCGAAAGTATGCAGGAGTGACATGGAGGAGACTGGCACAAGACAGACCGTTGTGGAGGAAACTTGGGAAGACCTTCGTCCAGCAGTGGATTGATAATGGTTGACGATGATGATGATATATATATATATAGAGAGAGAGAGAGAGAGAGAGAGAGAGTAAAGTGTGTATGCACTCTTCTAAAAAGGGTGATGAGAAAAAAATGCTTATATTTTAAATGAAATGCTATAGAAGATTGTTGAACATTACATTGATTGATCATGTGTCAAACAAGGTGATAAAGTGAAGAATAAAAGATTTTTCTAGAGGAAGGACAAATGTAGTAATGTAATGTAGTAGAGCCCATCCCTGCCAACAATTCAACCCTTGAGCAGAGTAGAACAGTTCAATCCTAGAGTTCATGGGTACTATGACTAAGAATAAGAAGCATGCAGTTCTAAGTTTATAAACATTTGGCTACACAGTATAACAAGAAGAGAAACCAGCTAACACTAACACACTATGCACAACTTCTCACTTTTAACTTGGTTCATCTACCTCTTCTGCTCTTCAAATTCTCAGAATGAAAGCTGAATACTACTCACTCCCGTAGTGATGAAACATGTCCCTTAAATTAGTATTTCATAGGTGTTCTTGTAATTGTTATTTGTAAGAGTTGCTAAGCTCCAATTAAAAAGAGAATAGCTACTTGCAGTTCTTTTAATGGTAGTCATGGTCCAGGATATGAGACCCAAGTTTGCGGCACATAAAATAAAACGCACATACACAAAACATCTTTTTTGACACTGAAGTGCTTTGCTCCTCTTCTGTCCCTGCTGGGCAGCAGTAGGAAGAAAGGTCAATCTTTCTCCTTTCGTGATGAATTCAGTGGACATTCAATAAGACACTTCCACGAAGTCAGACATTGGTGTGTGGCAATTTTTTACATGTGAGTGAGCAAGTTTCAATTCATGGAGACAGTTTTTTATGCTGTCATTTCTTAGATGAGTTAGCTTTCCTTTTCCTTTCCTCATATAGTTTAGTGAGTTTTATACTTAAATACAGCAATGAGCACTCTTAGCTCTTCTTGCAGCAACTGGTAGTATAGTAGACGCCAAATTTTGTCTTTCACTTAGGGAGTCTGATTTTCCACTAGCCATCTGTCTCAAAACTGAATTCTCTCTTCTCCCCAGAACCCTGGCAAGCACATGAAAAATTGGATCTTTATGACTAAAGGCTTTTAGGTAATTCACCACTTATGATTGAGAGTATGTTGTCCCAGATGCATGAAGTTTGTTTGGTTTTTCCATTATTTATATTCGGTTTGAATTTCAAAATGATGGTTTATGAGTGAGGAACTGTTAGTACTGATTGCAAGAACAGTCTAAATGCCACAGAGATAGACAAGGTGAATGAATTTGCATATTTATAAAGCATGTTTGACAGAGAAAACAGAATCAATAGTAAAATTAGTAAATGTGTGAAATAATCTTCGAAAGTCATAGCTTCTTTAAGAAGATTTCACAGGAATGGTGGGTTCTCAGGAGTCCTAAATGGCTGTGTATGAAAGTGTAATTGTTCCTACTCTGGTGTACAACAGTGAAACGTGGGTACTGCAGAAGAGACATAGGAATCGTTTGTGTGCTGGAGAGATGCTCTACTTATGGGGAGTTTGTGGCAAGTCATTTTAATCACATAAGGAATGTAGATGTGCTGCAGATGTGTATTGTGTGAAGTAAAATTGTGTTAGTAAAGTGCAGACAAATATGAATTCTTAGATGGTTTGGTCATGTTGAAAGAAAGAGTTGTAAGATGCTTACTAGGAGAATCTATTCAGCCCAATTGGCAGGAAAGAAAAGTAGAGGAAGATCAAGGAAATTGTGGGAGGACCAGATTTGGGAATGTCTGCATGAGAAAAAGATAATGAGTATGAAGTACAAAAGATTTTGTGTGAAACGTGTGAAGTGAAGCTCGAGTTGTTTGGAGAGATTGCTGTAAATGAAGATGTTTGATGTCAACAGTTAGTAAATTCTAGTTCCATCAGTTTTAAACTTTAATTTCACAGATGAGCTTTCTTTCAGGAGCTAACCTCTGAATCTCAGAGAACAGCTTAGTGATATGTATGTATGTATGTATGTATGTATGTATGTATGTATGTATGTATGTATGTATGTATGTATGTATGTATGTATGTATGTATGTATGTATGTATGTATGTATGTATGTATGTACATACATACATACATACATACATACTCATGGTTGTTTATGTCTGGCTTCCATCCCATTAAAAACGGGTATCCTTTCTCACAGTATTGTTGCTGGTTACTAGCTAAGGGCAATGTTTATCCCTAAAAGCTGTGAGTAATGGCCAAAAGCTTTTACCCTCTTGATGGTTACCAACAGGGTTCACACACCCCTTGCTTTCTGGCCCATTCTCACGCCATAGCACACCAACAGGGCGTTTCCACAAAAATTCTGAACAGTAATTTCCAAACTCAAAAGTATTGTTGCAGTGGCTGTGTTTGGTGACAAGTATCACCTTCTATATTCACCCAGAAAGTCCCTTTCAGGCAGATTGACTCATACAATCTGTAAGTTAGAACAAAGGGATAAGATTAAAACATTTTTTTAAAAAATGACAGAATTTGTGGGTGTAATGAGCACAACTTTCAAATCATTTCTGACATTTTTCTTTTCAAAGCAGACTTTTAGGGAAAAGGAAAATTGGTGGAGAAGGCATTGCTTTTACACATCCTAATTGAAAAACTGTGCATTATTTGCAATACAGAATGTGTACATTGTTATTCATGGTGAATGGAACTAGTTACCAAAGGTAAAACATTGCTAGCAGAAATAGCTACCTAAACCCACTAGATTCAGAAGTGTTCCTCATAGAAGAACATGTCCAAAGCAAAAGGAAACTTTCAAATCAAACAATTAGCAAGAGATATGGGTGGGAAATGTTATATAACTTTATGTTACCTAGGGAAGAAACAGAGTATTGTTTCAATAAGAAAATGGACTCAAAATATTCTTCATAGTGAAAAGTATCCTACCAAGAAAGGATATTTAGAAGTTAAGATGCACTTGCAAACAGAAATACCTACAGAGGCCCCCTAGTGGTTGAACTCTGCATTAAGAAAAAGAAAATATGTGCAAACTATTCTTTGTACTGGGAGCTAAGTAGTGTAGAAAGAATTCAGATATGACTTGGCAGCAGAGGTAGGAAGAAAACAGTTTATGCATATGCACTCCTTAGCAAGAAAGCTATGCATTATTTAAAGGGATAGCTTTAAATAATAACAATCCATAAAATATTTATATATGCATTATTTTTATTTATCTGTGCAGTCTTGGCCATAGCAAATGTTATATAGCACAAAACCATTTTATTTCATTTAGATTTTTGAAACAGAGATACAGGTGCAAACAGAAATATGCACCTGTGTAATTTAACAGCAAAACTGTGCGTAATGAAACATTCAAATTTGTATGATAAATGTTCCCTGCAGCAAATGGTATCTGATGTAAAACGAATTTTTCAAACAGGAACTTTAGAAGCAGATATATTGAAAAAAACTAAAATATGTTGGTGACTATTAAAGTTTCCAAGATTTTCAGAATTTATTTAATCTACAGCACTAATTTCAGTTACAGTTTCTCGAACTCTACTACTCTGTATGCAAAGGTGCATCCTCTGAAACCAATCCTTAAAATATGGGTACCATGTTTGTTTTGGGATAGTCTGAATTTGCAAGCAGCAACAGCCTCTTCTGGACTCTCAAAACAATGTCTGTACTGCTTTTTCTTCATGTTTGGGAAAATGATAAAGGAATACAAAACTCAGTTGGGACTGCAATCAGACCCCAGTCTCCTGCAGCAAGTCCAGTGTTTTCATTTCAGTGTGGGTAGAGGCTTGGTGCAACAAAATTCTCCAGAGTCCTGTTTGGACAGATACACAATAGTATAATACTATTTGGCTGTAATTGTCCTTATCAGCTATGAAGTTTATAGAAAGCCATCTTATACATTTAATATCATACCATTTAATTCAAACCACCTGAAAGAAATATAAATTGGTGGCTGCTTTCAGATCATATATCCGTAGAGCTCTCGTGCACTCATCTGATAATACTGTGCTAAACAAAGAAATTACATGGATTAACAACGTAGCATCAAAATACGGATGCAGTTGATGTACTATCAACTAGCTAACACATGAAATCCACTTAAGTCTAACAAGAAATTTACCCACCTACAATAATAAGGAGCAATTCAAGCACTGTGGTAATCCATTTTGCACTTCAACATATTAAAAAGTGAATACTTACAAGCAGACCTACCGTTTGCCGATTCAGTGCATAACATTGCAAACAAGTGCATCCAAAAGCAAAATATGTTCTCAATACTTAACAGACCAGACGTTTATGAACTACCCATCAGAATACACAAAAAGAACACTAACCATTGTGCCCATATAAGTAACACTAAAAAAAGGGTGAACCTGTTTAATTGAACACCTGAGAGATTGGAACCTCAAAAGAATGCATGCACACTGCTCTTACCCAATATTGCTGCAGAAAAAGAACTTCGCCTGAATGGGAGAGCATAAAGTTTATATGTAGCCATCATGAGCATTGCCAAATATTAATAGCAGAAGCCTTGGCCTCAAACAAACTAAGAATTATAATTGTAATATCAGCACATCATATGAATTATGATATGCATGGATATATTTGAACGAAGAAAGAAAACACATTGAACAGCTTATGACTCAGCAATACACAAACAATGCCCAACCAGTTGAGCATGCACATGTCAACACTGGAGGAAGCAACTTGTATAGTGAGGGACATGAAACACTCCAGCCTCGACAATGGTAGCATTGAGTGCAAAGCACTATTAACACCAGCAGTGAATAATGAGGATGGCACCAATTAGAAGGCATTGAAATGCATCTAGAATGCATGGCTAGGAGGATGTAATTACCTGCATCTACTTTTATATGTTTTTAGCAAGATTCAAATTATTTTAACTATAATATATTTTATATAATCCTTCCATTGATTTTATGATGTCATTTTAATACTCCCAGAATTTTATTTGAATGTGACAATTCCATTTCTATTGGCCTTCAAGCAATATCCGCATTCTCATTGTTAACTTTCTTATTGAAATGATTAACACTATTTTTACAATTATTGTGCATGTTATTACAGCTTAAGCAAGAACAAGGGAACATTGGACTGCATGGTTCAAGTCTAAATGGGTATATAAATTTCTTTCCAGTTGTCTCTTTACATTACATTCAGAGGCTATATACTGCATTCTCCAAAGGCTATGTGCAATGCTATTTAAACAGCAAATAACAGAAGCAACAGTAGTAAAAATGTTTTTTTCTCCTTCTATATATCATAATATCACAAAAAATGTATACAATTTGTGACTGCAGTTACGTTATTAATACAATATATGTCCAAAGTTTGAATTTAAGAAAAGTGATTGAATTGTTTGTATTCATGATCTGTCTGATCAGGATACAAACAATTGATTTTCCTTGAGGTTAAGGGCAAAATTCGTGTTACTTATAGGGTATGTTGATCAGTTTTAACATATGGTTTGGGAATGCAGTATGTTTCTGCCAGGTTTATTCCTCACATCCACATTGACAATCAAAAAGAGTGGTGAATTCTTGCAAGTCAGGATCTTCAGAAGTGTGCTGCCATTGATGACCCAAACTTTGTTTCTTCCACCATTACTAGTAACAAGTGTAGCTTCCTGCTTTGCCGCACACCTTCCCCTGTTTCCCAAGCTTAGAAGAGCCCTCGTAAAAGGCCACAGACTTGCAGCAACTGTGGATATTATTCAGAATAAAACCTGGAAACTGTTAGCAGTGTGTACATTCTAAAAGAACCCATCAGGAAAGCTTACATAAGTGTTGAAATCAGTATATACAGTGTCAATTTTGTAATTGGTATTTAAAATATAATACCATTCTTCTTGATATTTTGTTTACTTTGAAAATGTTGCTTATTATAGATCTTACATTTGAAACAGTATATATCATATTTTTCTTTGCTGAACTCTTCAGAAGATGCTTGCAGTTTCTAGCAAAAATGGCTTCATGTAGTGTGGAAGCATTTGTTTCCCATTTGATCCCACTAAATATAAATAATTTATACATCTTTGTGTCATGAAGTGTGCCAGCTTGTATCTTAATTTTTTGTTATTTTTCTTTCACAGCACCAAGTGGCCCTCCAGAGAATGTGACAGTTGTTGGTGTGAATGACACAATTATATACATATCATTTAAACCACCATCTGTACCAAATGGAGAAATCACAAACTATATAATTTATTATGAAGCTGAAAAGGGTGATAATATAAAGCATACAATGAATCGGTCATTTCCCAAGAATGACAAAATCTACTATGCAGAGATCAGCAATAGGTTGTTTTATTACACAGAGTACTCAATAGAAGTGGTTGCTTGTGTTGGGCTTGCTTGTTCACCACATTCTCCAAAAGTGTATGCAACTACTGGCATTAGCAGTAAGTATTATTAATTTCATTTTTCTTTTACAAATTGATTTCCACAAAACCTTACTACCTACCTGCTGTATTTTATTTTTGTTGGCCTGCATTCTTCTCCCTTCCCATCGCCCCCAACTTATAAATTAGTTTAGAAAGAAGTACTTGCAGAATAAAATTGAAGTGGCTTGTGTTTTTCCAGAAAAGCAGTTATCCTATATATACTGTATATGCTCAGTATAAACAAACTTAGTTTTTAGGGTGATCAGTCTTATGTATATAAGGCAAAAGAGTGGCTCCGTGTTATTTTTAAATTTTTTTTTATGAATTTTTCTAATGAAATGCTTGTTTTTTTCTCTTTACAATCTCTCCTTGCTGTATCGGTCAATGGAGCAAACTTTTTTTTTGTGTGTTAAGTGAAATTGAAGTTTAAAAGTCAGTACCTACTTGTCTGCCATAATCTTTTACAACCCAATAAGTTGTTTTCACTGCTAAGTGAGCAATGGCAGTACCAATTTGAAACTTTAATGTTTTTTAAAAGAAATGCTTGCTCTGTTGATTCTTATAATGAAAAAATGATCTTAAGGCCAGAAAAATATGCACTTTAAGTGATGTTAAAATTTGGTAGTGTCTGTGAAAATCATCCATGTAAATGATTTATGGCTCACAAAAAAGGCAGCCGGCAGGATAAGTGCCAATTTTGAACTTCTATTTCAGAAAAACATGCACTTCATTAGACTTTTTTAAAAGTGTGAAGCTGCTCATTGGTACTATCATCTTCTGAGCTGTTAAAATTTCAGGGGTTTTTATGTAGGTCCCAAATTTTTCTGGTTTTCAGATGCTAAACTTGGAAGTCTATCTTTTACACAAGTAAATACAGTAATTTTTTTGGAGGAATAAGCTACGAGTATTGTAATATCTATTTATAAGTTTGCTCTTAATATATGGGGTGAATATGTTTCATGGGGAGTTTTACCTATTTCCACATTTGATTAAATGGAAAAAAATAAAATGAAAAAAAAACTTGAACTGCATCTTAAGCAATTTCAGTGTACACATACTTAAACTGTGAAAAAGAAGGTTGTGTGTAGGCAAATAATGTTCTTATTTATCTTTTATTCCAGTGTTTGAATTTTATGGCGCTAATATGCATATTTTAAAGTGTATGTATTTTTTTTAATCTTAGTTTTTGTATTAATGTCCAGAAAGAGGATGTCTTTATTGTTTACATTAGTCATGATAGTGTGTGATTTTTTTCCTATTTCATCGTTTTCATTTGTGGATTTTGGCTTAATGCCCTTCAAATAAAGGTAAGTAGATCCCTCTAGTTACGTTAAAAGATTAGAACTTTTACAAAGAAAGTTTCTAAGTTGGGAGCTTTCAACCTTGTCTTAGGTTTTCATCCCGCCAATGGAGAACTAAGATTGTTTCCGGATTCTACGTTTGAATTTTTGGTGTTATTTTTGTTGCCAGATTTTAGAATCGATCTCCAGATCATCGGGATGTAGAGTGAAGATTCGGAATTGCAAGTCTTTAGGCTGAAAAGAAGTTTTAGGTTTTACGGTAACGGAGGGCAGATCGATTGTCAAAAGAAGCAATACATTTTGCTTCATTCCAGCGGGAATTGCAGAAGTGTCTTCCATTGTCAAAATAGACAAGGCAGTGTATTTGGGTTGCCTTTCAAAACATCTTTCCTATGTTCCAAAATTATGTGGTTAATGCTTCTGTACGTGCTTCCAGTGTAAAAGCTATCACCTGTGGAAGAAGAGATAGGAATGCAGTAAACTCCTGGGAGATCAAAATTTTCAACTTTGTCCCTATTACTTTGTAATAGCTTCATGAAATTTGGGGAGGTATTTAATGGCAAGATGGTAAGCAAAACTTCTGAACAGATTTTGTAATTTATAAGCAGAGGAAGGATGGTAAGGGACAGATCCAGATAATTTTAGATTTTCTTTCTTTTGAGGATGGAGTCATTCAATTTTCAACTTGTTTTCGTATTTCTTGATGAGGGTGTTGACTGTAAGAGCAAGAAAACCACGAGAGAGTGCTATTGTAGAAATTATGGAGAATCGTTCTTCATGAGATATTTAGTTGTTGCAAATGAGATGAGCCCTGTGGATGTAAGAGTTGCATGCTGCAAACTTGTAGAGATGCATAGTAAATGATTCGAAGGGAATGATGTTGTTTGCAGCAGAAAGTTTACAATAGACAGAACGTGAGATGGAGAGATCAAGTTCTCAGCATTGAATATGAGATGGAAAGATCAGAGTTCTGTGATCTCTCCATCTCAAGTTCTGTCTATCGTAAACCTTCTGCCACAAACATCATTCCATTTGAATTATTTACTTTGCATCTCTACAAATTATCAGCATTGAAGTTTTAAATCCACAGGGCTCATCTCATTTACAACAACCAAATTTCTCTTCAAGAAGAATTCTCCATAATTTCTACAATAGCACTCTCTCATGGTTGTTTTCTTGCTCTTACAGTCAACACCCTCATTTTAGGTTTTCTTTCTTTTGAGGGTGGAAGCATTCAAGTTGAAAATTGAATGCTTCCATCCTCAAAAGAAAGAAAACCTAAAATTCTCCAGATCTGTTCTTTACCATCCTTCCTGTGCTTATGAGTTACAAAATCTGTTCAGAAGTTTTGGTTACCATCATGCCATTAAATCCCTCCCCATGTCATGAAGCTATTACAAAGTGATAGGGACGAAGTTCAAAATCTTGATCTCCGAAGAGTTTACTGCATCCTATATCTTCTTCCACAGGTGATAGCTTTTGCATTGGAAGCACAAACAGAAGCATTAACCACAGGATTTTGGAACATAGGAAAGATGTTTTGAAAGGCAACCCAAATACTCCCTTGTATTTGAAATCCACAGGGTGATGTGCCTAGATTGTTTTTGTGAAGAAGCTTTATTTAAGGCAAGATGGGAAGGGGGGACAAAACTGTAAAATCAGTGCCATTTGGAAGTATAATCGATGTCGCTAAAGGACTCTGATTTAGTAAAATGTTTAATGCTGCTGCAAGGCAGCATTAAACATTTTAGGAATGATGCTTCTGAGGAATGATGGGGGCGGATGGGCTAAAGGATGACATTTGTAACTAAAACCTAAACAAGAGATAAAGATAGATAAGGTAAAAGAGCCTTTCAGTTGATCTCATTGTAGCCAAGTGCTTTCCTAGCTGACTAGCTCGATCAGATAAATTTGCAAACTTTGTTATCTGCATTTCTTTCCTGTGAAATCCAACTGTTTAAACTGTTACTGTATTTAATATAGCAGGTTTTTTTTGTGTGTTTTTCAACTGCTAATAAATTTAGTATTAAGTGATTCACTAACGGCAGCAATATAAAGGATGGAAAAACAGTACTATCGAACATTCCATGATGCATGTTCTGTGGAATTCTCGTATTGCAAAATCTTCAAAAAATAGAAAATATGCATTTTGCGCTACATGTCAATGTAATTTCAACATTTTGCATGGTGGAAGAAATGATATTACAAATCATATTTCTAGTGCCAAGCATACATATTAATGTTGACTGCATGGGGGAAAAAATACGAAATTAACATCCACTGTTAAAAGTTATAATGAACTGAATGCGATTTGTGCAAAATGTTTGTTTACTTCATTTTTAGTTGAACATAATTTACCAATTAGTGTCCCTCAGTCACTCCTATTTGTTTCATTTTTATTTTTATTTTGACTGTCTCATCATCCGTTTTTCGTTAAGATAAACCTTGCATGAAAATGGTTCATTTTTGAAAACGTTTTAGTACGTTCCATGAAGATGTGGGATACAACCCTATTGTATTTGGTGGTGAAAGGGTGGAACATCCTTCCCTTTAGATGCAGACTTTCATAAAAATAAATTTTTATGTCTTTATAGACCATAAGGATAGCACAGTAATGAGAAATTACGTATAGATTCTATTTTAACCAATATAAATGGGCCGATAAATTCAAACATCTGTAGTCATGTCAATTAAAAGTTGATACTTGATTTGGGTAACATATCGTTTTTTAATAGATATGTTCACTATATTTAATCAATATACTCAGTTAATCGAAAATATCAATTAAATTTTTCATCAAAGATCCCGATTTTTTTTTTTTTTTTTTTTTTTTTTTTTGGCCGGATTTCAGTTCCGGAAAGTTTGCAGGTATGCAAACTTTCAGGAACTGAAATTAGGCCATTGCTGCTGAAGTAGAAATATTATCAAAAGTATTTGGACACTGCCAAATATTTGCATAAGTGCAAAGAATGGTTGTGCAAGAAGGTCCGCTGTGAGTAGGAAGGTATGTATATAAAGCTGAGATGTTCTGTCGTGTTATCAGTAACTTCAAAGCTGATATGCCGCATGGACGTGAACTTTCCGAGTTCCAGCGTGGGCTGGTCTTAGGATGTCATTTGAGTAATGTTTCCATTAGTTTAGCATTGCAGCTAAACTAAACATACCAAAATCGACTGTAAGTTATGTCTTGAAGAGATAGAAGCAGGACAGTGCAGCTACAGCAAAAAAACGTTCGGGAAGGCTGTACAAACTGACGGAACATGGCAGAAGTGCCATGGTAAGAAATGGTAAGAAATGTTAAGAAATTCCGTTCTTCCTCTGGTGTTTCCATTGCTGCTGAAGTAGAAAATGCTTGTAATGGCTCAGTTAGTACCATAACAATCTGCAGAGCTGCACAGTGTGGGTTATTATGATTGAGCAGCAGCACACAAACCACACATCACTACCATGAATACAAAGCACCGTTCCTGGACTGTGGGCTACTGGAAAGCTGTTGTTTGGAGTGATGAGTCATGCTTTTCACTCTTCCAATCTGATGGGTGTGTTTGGATTTGGCGACAGCCCGGCGAACAATTTTCATCAGACTGTTCTTCCATCTGTTAAATTCGGCAGAGGCTCCATCATGGTATGGAGTTGTTTTTTGTAGATGGGACCATGGGTGCAAGTTTTCCGCCCAGAGGACGGAATTCCGTCTTTTGAAAATATCCGAAGACAGAAGCAGGACGGAAGAAAATATCAGTAAAATTAAAATTTCCAAATATATATTTTTCTTTTTCCCTTTTTTATCCATACGCTCTACTCCGGAAAGTAAGTACGCCATCAGCAACCACGCTTGTACTGTAGTACCTCGTTTATCGTAAACTCGGAGTAGCAGCGGCGCCTGATGCATTCTGGGTAAGAGGGGCAATCTGGTCGAAGAGGAATTGAGGAGCAGCTCCCTTGGAGGTTCTACGCCGATCCTCGCCTACGTCATGGCCCTCAACCCAACCTCGCCCATCCCTAGCTTTCTCTTCGCTACGTGTATGTCACACACCATAACCGGTTCACCCATCAAGCTTGTATTAGGTGGAGACACCACTGGCTCTGCCACCATAAGTCACAGCTAATCTTTGGAGTGAGTCGTACCAGTTGATCTTGCCGTATTTTATGCGTGTGTATGCGTACGCATTTCAATATTAATTCACATATGCGAAATTAACCAAGTATTGGTAAATTTGTGATTCCTTTTTTCAACATGCAATCAGCTATCGAATTCATAGATTCGAAAAATACGTCGGCTTTGAATGATAGCAGTGTTAAAAATCAGTGGCGATGGGAATGGTTAGATGAGACTGATTCCCATGACGCCAAATTTGGTCCTTGGTGCCGGAAAATTTAGGAACCAGGATTTAGCTTTTGTGTTTTCTGTAGCAGAAAGTTAAACTATGGAAGCAATGGTAAAAAAGTGCTGTTCAGACACAGTAAGGATGCTGATCATCAAAAGTGTGTACGAGCACAGCAGCATACACAAACATTGCCTGGAGTCGCTCCTGTGCAGGCCAAAGCGTCAATATCCGACAGAATTGCACATCAGAAAGCGGTTCTGTCTGCATTTTTATGCAAAAACACGCTGCCATTCAATTTGGCACCACAGTTAGTTGAGCTATCTAAGCATCTTGCAGGTGATAAGTTAGCACTTTCTAAATTGAAAATGTCCAGGACGACTGCAACCTACATCAATACACATAGTACTGCGAAGTGCATGAGAAAGGAGTTAGTCCAACAGTTGAAGGGAAATTTTTTCTCCTTGAACATAGATGAAGCTACGAATAATGCAATGGACAAGATCATCAATGTGATGGTACGATTCTATGATGAGGAGCAAAAGAAAACAGTCACAGATCTTCTTGGATCAAAAAAGAAAATGTTGCCACGGCTGTCAACATTTTCCAAAAGGTGAAGGAACTTCTTTCAGAAAATTATTTAGCCTTCACTCAAGTGATAAGTTGTCTGATGGATAACTGCAACACAATGCGGGGATGTAGGGGTGGAGTGGAGACTTTAATGAGAAAGGAAAACCCAAATCTTCTGGATATTCATGGAGATGTTGTGCATATAGTGCATAATTCTGCGAAACAATTTTTTCAGAAATTCAATATGTTTATTGAGTGTTTTGCAAGCGATGTTTATTATGGCATTCAGGATTCTCTTAAGGCCAAACAGTTATTCTCTGAAGTACAAGTTTTGCTAAATTCAAGTTCAGCGAAGCAAATTTTAAGGCCCACTGAAACACGTTTTCTGCAGATGTTAATCACTTGCGACAGACTCCATGAGTTACGTGATGCCTTGATTGTGTATTATTATAGCTTTTTGTCAAATGAGGAACAGAAGAGTGGAAGTGTAGATGCAATTTTGAGTAATGTTTACAAGACTCGAAAAGTGCCTGATGATCAGCACAGTTGCATACATGTAATTCAGTCCCATCTTGCAAAACAAAAACAGACAGAAGCTGATAAAGTACAAAAAGACAGAATTTCGCTTTCTCTGATCCACCTCCAGGAAAAATTCTCGTTGTTCCTGAACTTTTACAGAGTTATATTGTCCAAGTTCCATTCATTCATAAAAATGTTTCGATGTGAGGCACGTATGATGCACCGAATCCACTGTGAAATGTTTGTCCTGTGCAAGGAATTTTTGTCATCATTCATCAAAGTTGAATTTATTCCAGAGAGTAGTGTGATTGAACTTCTGAGTGTCGATGTCAAAAATACAGAAATATAACTTGCTGATAAATTTTTGAGTGTTGGAAAGTTTGCTTACTCAGAAGCACAAGAGTTGCAAAAGAAGAAAGTTAATTGGATCTCTGCATTTTATAAAAATTTAAGACACGCATATCAAAATAGTGCAATATATATGATGAAAAACTTGCCACTCAATAATAAAGTGTTGATTTGGCTTTCGGTACTGCATCCAAAGCAGTGGAGATGCAACTCAACTTTATCAGCATTTGACAAATTAAGCAAGTGCTTGCTTCAAGTAATTAATGATTCAGATAGGAGCTTTCTTTTAGAAGAGGTTCGAAGGTATTCACTTGATAATGCTATAACAGAGTTGGAAGCCACAGGAATCTGTCTTGATGATAGTTCGAGGATAGATTGTGATTGGGGTCACATATTTTTTATTTGAAGGAGAGTGATGGTGTTTACTATTAGGTATAAATATTTAGGAATTCTTGTGAGAGCTCTGTTGTCTACCTTTTCTGTTCCTCTGGTTGAAGGGACATTTAAAATCATGGATGACATTATTACAGATGATAGAAGTTGTCTCACTGTGGAAAATTATGAGGCTGCTTCTATTGTGAAATACAGCTTACAAAGAAAGAAGATAAAGTCTGTAGAATTAAAGCCCACCACGCAGATGTGTAGTGCAATTCATTCCGCCTATACCTCTTACAAGGAATTCCTATCAACAAAAGGAAATAAAGTCTCAAATATTCCTCAATATGAAATTACTAGGAAAACAACAGATGTTCCCACTTGCTTAACAAAGCAGTTGTGTCCTAGTAATTCTATTGCCAAACATATTGCTTTAAAAGAAAGTGCATCAACTGCTCTTCCTCTTGAATTTGCCAAACCTATTGATTTAAAAAAAGGTGCATCAACTACTGTCCAGCATACAAGAAAACGACCTGCACCACAAGGTACTGCTGAGAACTTGCCTGTTAAAAAATCCAAGTGTGCCACAATAACAAGTTTTTTTTAAAGAAATAATTCACCTCTAAAAATTTGTGATGGTTACTATAAAACTGTGATCATGGTGAAGTGAATTAATGAAATGAGCTCTCTGTGTACACAACTACAGTTGGACATGCATAATCTTGATTATAATTTTTTTTATCCTTGTATAATTTTACAATTTAAATGACTGTTTTAAAAGTGTGCAACACTTATTTGATTCAACAGAATTTACTAAAGATTATTTGAAACATCTCCCATGATATGTTATGTATTAATTATTACAATTTCAATAATTTGGTTAACATATTTCTATTATGGGCTTAAAATGCTATATAAGCAGCAAATATGTGGATTGGATTTGAATATTATGCAAGATCTTTTTTTTTTTCTTTTGCAAGATAAGGAATTTTGGAGATTTGTTAAATTTCAACTGGTAGTTCCTACCTAATAATCAAATTTAACTTTCCGATTACAATTTGCATGGCCATCAAATTTTGTTTACATGTATATGCATTAATGTTCGGTCGTTTTATGCACTTTTGATTTAATAATGAATTTTAACCACATATAATATTTAATGTATATTGTGTTTATGTCTGAGTGTGCATGGTGGTGTGTGTGGGGGGGGGGGGGATATTCAAAATATTTTCAGTCTTGGCTACATCTCACAACTTGCACCCATGGATGGGACTCGGCCCGTTCGTTATTATAACATAAACCGTGAACTCTGAAGTGTACCTTGACGTCCTGGATAATTCTGCCCTATCAACGATGTGGCAGTATTATGGAAATAACTGTTTCTCTTCCAACGTGATCGAGCTCCTTGCCACACTGCACGGCATGTGCAGGACTAGTTTCTTGAAAATTAGGTGTAATTGTTAGACTGTTCTGCTCAGACCCCTGATCTTAATCTTATAGAACATGTCTGAGATGAACTGGAGTGACAGATACAAAATCAACCACAATGACCATCTTCGCTCTCCACTCTAACAGCAGCTTTGCAGGATGAATGGCAAACCATTCCTGTCGAGACCTACCGGAAATTGGTTGATAGTATGCCTTGACGTGTTACCACTGTTATACAAGCAAAAGGTGGACTGACCAACTACTAATTGCGATAATAAAGCCATTTGCCCCAAAACAATGTAGTGTCTGAATACTTTTGATAATATAGTGTATATACATTTATATATAACAGTGGCTTTTATAACTAGATCTTTTCCTGTATAAAAAGACATTTCATTGATTACAGGCAACATGATTGTTGTCCTTTTTACAGTGCAGCCTATTTTCAGTCTTTGCTTCTTTTCATTTTCTGTATACAATTTCTGACTAAAGTAATGAGATTGGTTTGTTGTTGGCAGTCATACTTTAACTTAATGTTTTCTTGCAAGTAGCCAGTGTGGGATGATGCTATATTAATATGCTTATTACAACAATGCTGCCATTGGTTAAAACATTTTGAGCTGTTCTTTTGGAATTGCTTTCAGAGCATGTGTTATTCTTTTGAATTTCCTCATTGGTTGCAAAACTTAGACCATTGAGTGCAGATTTGGTTTTGTAGAAACAACCAAAAGAGTTATAGGTGGGCAACCATGCTGGATTTCCACAAACACTTTTCCATGCTTCCACAAGTTGCATATAAAAATCTTATTATTATATGCCCATGTATAACATATTGTTAAACTTTCAAAGCAGTTCATTGCAGAGTTGTTGCACATTACAATTTTGTAAAAATTTCTTTATTTTTTAGAACCAGGAAGGCTTGAACCACCTCATACTGAAGTGATTAATTCTTCATTTGTTAATGTTACGTGGAAACAGCCAGATATGCCCAATGGTCCCATTGACTTGTATGTAGTTACAATGGTTTGGCAACAACATGAACAACAGACAGCTGACACAGAACCAGAAATTAAAAAGGAAGTTTTCAATGTTTCTGGACAAGAAAATAATATAGCTGTTACTCTCAGTTGTCCTCCAATGTCAGCTAATGACAATAACAACCTCATGTATTTCTTCAGTGTACAAGCAATTAATATGAAAGGCCATACTGCATTTTTTAGTGAGGCAAGTGACCCTGTCCAAACAAGGATGTGTTTTTTTGCTGAAGGTAAGAGTTTTTTATTTCTTCTGCTGTACAAAATATTTTGTTTAATACGAGGGTCATTTCAAAAGTTTTACACACTGTGGGTTATCTTTTAAAAAACGAATTTATTTCACAACATACCTTTACAGGCTTTTCGAAGTTATCTCCTCCATGTTTCTTTATGACAGCGGCCCAACATTTAGGCAAGTCTTGTATAGCAGTCAGGACACCTCCATTGTTGAGGTGCCAGATTACTGAGGTCACCTCATTAGAAACGTCCTGAATCGTTTCCCGCAGAGTGGCTTCTTCAGTTTTAGGAACAAGTCATAGTCTGGTGAGTTCGAGTCCAAAGGCCTAGAGCCCGGGCCCGGCTCGTGGACGACCACTGCTAAACTCTCGGGCAGCTGTTCCTGTTGTTTGAAATGCTCTCCAAGCTCGTGAAACGATGCTGTGAGCGATCCCAAACTCCTCGGCCACACTTGTCACACTTCGACCTTCTTCCAACTTCCCAATGACGCGACCTTGGGTAAAGTCATCCAGATGTTGTCTACCGGATTGCCTGTTGGCATATCACACAGTGGCAGCAACTCGACGTCATTCAAACCGATATACACCGTGCAATAGCTTTCACCGAATTGCTGAGCGTACAGCGCCCATGTGCTTTATACCCTTCCGACCCCCCCCCAGTCATCCTGCATATATGCGCATGCCCTACCGTACCGGACCCTAGTCTATCTCCTGAGTGGTCTTTCGGTCCGTTCTGCCTGCTCGTTCCGCTGTTATGCTAATTTCTCTTCTTCGTCCTTAATTTTTGCACACCAGTGTATAATACATATATAATACGAAGTGCATATGTACATAGTTCATAAATACAAGAAAACTCATTGTAGAGACTTACTTTTTTGAATATATCCATGAATCTAAAGAACTTTGCTTCTTCTTTTCAGCACATGACATTATTAATTTTTCTATGTAGTCTAGTTTTTCTACTTCACTACTAGTGTACCTGTTATGTGACATCAAAAATCTAGCTACATTGTCCAATGAAGATACTGCTGATGCAGCCAATACTGTCTGTCCGGTAGTTGCATCGTCTTCCTCAGCGTCAGATCACGAAATGTCAGTTAACTTTCCTTGGATTTGTTCCAGGATCTCAGCATCTGTTAGAAGTGGGCTTACAACAACGTCGTCAGCAGTACAAAATTCCTGGAGTGTTGCTCCGTCATTTAGTTCCTTCTCCACAATGTTGTCCCACATTTGAACGAGTACAGGATCTGTTTCCTCCATAGCTATTTCTTCATTGTTAGCTCTTGGGGAAAAGCCTGCTTTTCGGAAGCAATTTTGTATCATCAGTGGGGTTACCATATTCCATGCACGGCGAACAAAGTCAGTAGCCATTCGTATGTCGATTTTCATATCGGACTTTTTGTCTAAATTTAAGAGGAGGCGTTCAACGATAAACCGCCTGTAAATGCTTTTAAAATTTGCAATTATGCCTTGGTCCAGAGGCTGCAATTTGGATGTTGTATTGGGAGGTAAAAATACCAATTTCACTGCTGTCAATGCAGGTGCTATATTGTGTGCTGAACAATTGTTCACTAGCAACAAGATTTTCTGATGCTTTGCTGCCATATCACTGTCAAACGTGACAAGCCCACTCACGAAACAATGTTTGGGTCATCCAAGCTTTTCTGTTGTTGCGGTACATGATAGGAAGTGATGACATATCCACTCCTTTAAAACATCTTGGCTTGACAGACTTGCCTATAATCAAAGGTTTTCGTTTGTCACTACCATCCATGTTAACACAAAGCATCACTGTGATATGCTGTTTACTTGCCTTTCCACCTTGGCACTTGTTTCCACAAATGTCCATTGTCTTAGATGGCAGCATCTGATAAAAAAAAAGTCCTGTTTCATCAGCATTGTAAATGTCTGACCTTGCACAATCTGTAAGTATGTGGTCCATCTTATTTGTTATCCAGTCATTCATTTCGGCTACGTCTGCTTCTCCAGACTCTCCGATCACAGTTTTGCAAGTAATGTTGTGACGATTTTTAAATCTTTGTAACCAGCCAATTTCCGGATTAAAGTTATCATACCCCAAAGCCAAGCCCAGATCTCTAGCTTTTCCTTGGATTATTGGACCACTCACTGGCAAGTTTTGAGCCCTGGCAGCTATAACCAGTGAAATAGGGCATCTTCTACATCCGGGTAAAGAGCTGGGCGTACCTTCTTCCAATTTGCAGCACCTTCAGATTTCGCTAAAACGTTCTGTCGGTTCTTTAAAATTGTGGATAAAGAACTTTGTGCTATCCCATATTCTTTGGCCACCTCCGTTTTCTTTTGGCCTCCATCACATTTCCTTATTATGTCCACTTTCGCCTCCAAAGTTAGCACTTTACGCTTTTGAGACATCCCAAAATTTCGCACATGATATGCTGTACTACGAATCAATGTAGCCAGCGGAGCTAGATTGCTGTAACAGCGACTTCGGGGAACACACGTATCATTCCTTGTGGTAAAGCCGAAGGTCACGACCAATAGGATACAGCCACGGCTAGGATAGTTGAACTTCGACCCCAGCTGCTGCTTCTGCTGTTAATTGGTTGTTTCTTTGGCATCAATTAGAGAGAGACTCGTGAAGCATTGGAAAACACAGCTACGTTTTTGTTTTTGTGTGTAATCTTTTTGTAATGTCTTTTGCAAAAATCTGCTTTCATTTTAAGGCATTCGTCAGTTTATTTTACATTTTGGGAAGCATATTAAAGGATATGCAACACTTCATTATATCCGTAACTGGGAATTTTGACTTTGTTATAAATAAATAATTTACCATGTGTTTTTCTACCTAAATCAAAGGGAATGCCGTTCCTTCGCTATAACCGTAAATTCGTCATTAATTATACTTCGTTACAAACGGGCGCAACTGTATCACAATCGTAGTGAGAACCAAAAGAATTTTTCAAGAACTCTTCAGTGAGATAAACGATTTAACAACTGTATTTATCTCCTTGAAGATGATGTACAAGGGTGATAAAAAAATGTTCCTTAGAGTTGTGTTCTTTTGCATTAATTTGGAAGTTAACTGTTGAATACATAATAAGGAGGAATCAAGCTGTTCATAGACATAAAAGAAACAAAAGTTTTTAATAAATACCTTTCAAGCTTTTTGTTTTTTAATCATGGAGAGGAACTAAGAAAAATTCAAGTGTTTTTTAAATGTAAATAAATAATTTAATTGGAATCTTGTATTAAATCTGGGCTTTTTATAAACTGAATTTCTATGCTCCCTAGCACTATGCATCAAGAGAGAAAGGAACATGTACAATCAATTTTATTTTACATTAAGTATGTGATGACGGATCATGCAGATATGACACAAATTATAAAATTTTGTCATAGTGCAAAAATGTTGAATTCTATAGCACTATGAAATTCAGTGAATATATAACAATGTTACAAATGTTCATTGTGTTAATGTTGAAATGGTTTATCATCAGATAAGGCATGTGTACTCTTACTTTCAATATTTGCTTCCTTGCATATGAAATAACAGGAAAATATTGTGATCATAACTTTCCCAGAGTTTTCCAGAGGAATGATATTTTATATAACTTAATCTGGAAAATATTTTGTTTTCAATTCATTCAGTGTAGTGTAATAGCTGAATGCAGAAAGACTATTGCTTAGTAGATGATTAATCAGTTACATTTATAGACTGAAACAGAACTTTCAGTGAGTAATTTTTATTGAAAATCTTCAACTATCACCATTAATCATAAAATCATTACAAGTCTAAATGTTGGCAGTTGTGCAGGCAACCCATCGATAAATTTGACAAGTTGTTTTAGCTGGCTCTGAGATTAACTGTCGCATTTTTTTTTTTTTTTTTTTTGTATTTGTAGTGGATAGTGTCATGAATTTCATTAGGGTAGGCTTTATTTTGCAGAAAATGAATCTAAAACCAAGTTTTTGTTGTAAATCCTTTAAAAAATTAAGTTTTCCCCTGTTGTTTTAAAATGGAAAAATGAAGACCAAAAAGAAAAATATCTGCTTGAAAGTGTTCTTAAATTGTGTGTTATGGATTGTGTGTGAGGAAGAGAAACTCTTGAATTGAGGAATTTCCTGTTTTGTGTACCCTATGCACTTTGACACTATACAGAACGATGTAAATACAAAAGCTGTGATGCAGCTGCTGGTTAAATGTATATTTTCCACAAGATCTTTGCAGAATGTAATCGTGGGGCATGAATGAATGTCCATCAAAAAATGGCATCTTTTTTTTTATTTTATGTGCATATTGCCATTGTTTTTGCTTGAAGCACATTTGTTTGCTTGGCAAGAATTATATTGAAGATCTATAGTGTATCTTACAAATTTTTGTAGTTTGATTACAGAATTAGGTTAAAAAAAAAATTAAAAAAAAGTTTGTTTTATAAGTTTAGGTCTATAAAGGGAACTATGCAATAGTAATAAATTTTGTATAAATTGCTGTTTATTTTACAGATGATGAATTTGTTTTTCTTAGTTTGGTTAAGTTTTATATTAACACTTGTTCTGAGGCATACAGTTCATTTTAAGATTTTTTCCTCAATCTCATATTGACAAGTATGTCTTGATAGTTTTAGCTGTAGTTCACAAGTAGTAATTCTAATGTTCAAATGTTAATTTTCATTGTTAATGTGATGTGAATATTTAAAATGTGCAAAATCTTTTAGATGTACCATATGCATTGATTGTGGGCTTGGCTATTGGTGGTGCTCTTGGCATGGGTATACTGGTCATAGTAGTTTATGCATTAGCAAAATGGTAAGTGAATTTTTCTATTAATCTGTGCCATGTGATTATTTTTAGTTCTGTATTATGATGAATTGAGATGCACTGAGTGTGGCTGTTGCTCAAGTAGAAAACAGAGTCAAAGGAAAATGCTTTGTTGGAAATACATTTAACCCCTTACCACCTGCCAGGGTTTTGTACCTGAAAAATTTTGTGGTTTATATACGCACATACATACATATCACTAAGCTGTTATCTAAGATTCAGAGGTTAGCTCTACAAAGAAATACAAACTACGAGATAATTTTTACTTACTGTTGCCATATCAACCTTCTCCATTTACAGCGATCTTGACATACAACTCTGGCTTTACTGACATCCATCACACGCCGTACACAAGATCTTCTATACTTCATACTCATAATCTTTTTCTCATGCAGACACTCCTGAATCTGATCCTCCCATGACTTCCTTTGCCTTCCTCTGCCTTTCCATCCTGTCACTTGGGCTAAAAAAAATTTCTTAGTAAGCATCTCATTACTCATTCTTTCATTTCAACATGGCCTTACCATCAAAGCATATAAGTCTCCACCAGGCTAACAACATTTTGCTTCACATTACACAAGTGCAATACATCTTCATTCCTCACACGATCGAAACATATTTTGCAACACCCCCCCCCCTCCCGTAAGTAATGCATTTCTCCAGCACACAAGGACTCCTATGTTTCTTCTGTTGTACCCAGGTTTCACTGCCATACATCGGAGTAGGAACAATTACACTTTCATACACAGCTATGTGGGACTTTCTTGAGAACCCATCGTTCCTGTGAAAACCTCCCAAAGCATCTATGACTTTCAATGAAGAATTCACTCGCCTACTATTTTCACCATCTACTCTGTCAAACACGCTTCCTAAATGCACAAACTCATTCACCTGGTCAATCACTGTGCCATTTAGACTTATATTACATTCAGTGCTAACAGTTCCTCACTCAAAAACCATAGCTTTAGTTTTTCTCTTATTTATACTCAGTTTGAATTTCATGCAAACTTCATACATCCAGGACAACATACTCTGCAACTCACTTTTGCTCTCTGCCAACAGGACTGTGTTATCAGCATACCGCAATCTGCGCACACAGATATCACCAAGACATAAAAACCAGTATTATCTATTTTGGCATCACGCATGCATGCATCCATAAATACACTATATTGACAAAAGTCACCAGACATCTAGAAGAGAAACACAACATAGCATTTATTGACATACATTAGTACAGTATCGGTCCACCTTTGGCCTTAATGCATGCATTGACCCTTTGAGGCATGCTTTCGAAAAGGTTCTGGAACACAACAGCGATAGGTATGCACTTCCATTCAGTACATAATGCTGCCGCTAGCTGTTGCTTAGTAGCAGGCCTTGGTTCCAAACTTTTTATGCTGCATTCTAATTCATCCCGTAGATGCTCTATGGGATTAAAATCAGGGCTCTGTGCTGGCCAGTACACACACGATACGGAATTACAATCAAACCACACCCCAACAGTCCTTGCTTTGTGGCTCGGTGCATTATCCTGCTGGTACCAACAAGGCTCGGTTCCGTAGTATTGCACAGAGTTAGCAGGGCATAATTGTCCAGAATATTGTGGTAGACGTGCTGGTTAACAGGTTTGTCCATGATAACCAATGGCCCGGACCATACCACGAAAAACACCCCCACATGAGTACACTCCCAGCTCCAAACTTGACCGTAGGAACAGTACACTGTGGTAAATAGCATTTCCTCGGCTGCCGCCAAACCCACACACGGCCATCAGACTGGTGGATCGTGTATCTGGATTCGTCAGTCCATAGGACCCGTTTCCATTGATCTATGGTCCATGATAAATGTTCTTAACGACGAGTAGCATTCCGAGTAGAGATGAAAGGCTTATGAGCAGCCACACGACCACAGTAACCCATTGAAAGAAGTTCTCTGCAAATGGTACGTGTAGATACCGAGGTTCCAGCATTTTTTCTCACTTGTACACTGAGGTCTCTTGCAGTACTCCGTCGATTAGCTGTAACGATTCTCCTGAGGCTTTAATGTCCTCTATCACTGATTTTCTTTGATCTGTCGGTACGTTTTGCTGCTTCAGGCACGCCACGTGTCTTCCACTTATTCAGTACATCCGAAACAGTTGACTTGGGTATGTTTAAACGCCTCTCGGTTTCTCTTGCGGACAACCCACTAATCTAACACCCAACAATCTTTCCTTTCTCAAAGTCAGTTCTCTCCTGCCGCAACATTTTAACTCAACCTCACAGTGTGATATGATCGCGGTCAGCTGCAGGCTTGTTTTTATACCGTTTGAAGCTGTACCGCGCAACTGAACAATGCAGCGGATCTGTTCATTTGCTTTTGAAGGGGTGTTCAGTGACTTTTGTCAATATAGTGTATATTAAACAGCCTTGTTTACATTATGCAGCCTTGTCTGACTCCTGCACCAATAGAAAACCATTTTGATAAAACACCATTCACTCATACACAAGCTCTACTGCCAGCATACATGGCTTTTACACTGTTAAGTAGATTCCCAGTAACATCATATTCATTCAGTATCTTCCACAAAAGTGTCCTATTTACTCGGTCATAAGCTTTCTCTAAATCTATGAAGGCAGCAAAAACTTTCTTGCCAACAGCCAGATACTTTTCAATCATCATGCGTAATGCAAAAATTTGGTTAGTGCAGCCTTTACCAGGCATAAAACCACTCTAAACAATACCACACTTTCTCTGATATAAGACCCCATACTTTTTCAATAACGACCTTACCAAACACTTTCTCTGGCACACTCAGTAAGCTAATACCATGATAGTTCTTGCGGTCGGTCGGATCACTGTTTACCTTATACAAGGGAACAATGATAGCATCCTTCCAATCCCGAGGGATCATTCCTAACTCCCAGCAAAACTGGCAAATTTCAGTTAACCAGTCAATTACAGAGTCACCACCATATTTCGATATCTGAGCAGTTATGCCATCAACTTCCAGAGCCTTACCATTCTGAAGAGATTTTAGAGCTTTACACACCTCTTCTCTTGAGATCCCTCCTGTGCTTCCAGCCTTCACTGTGACATCATCTGCTTCTGCCTCTGAATCACTTTTGCTTTCCTGATCTAATAACCCACAGAAGTATTCACCCCATCTTTCACTTAACTCATTGGGCTCTCATATCATTTCCCCAATCCTATTCTTCGCACAACTTACAACTTTGTTTCCCCTATTTTTCCAGAGTCTCATGTACTTCCAGTAAATCTTCCTATCTTTCCAAAAAGCCAATTCATGTCTTTCCACCTTCTCCTTCCTATCTTTTGCATTACTCTGGTGAACCGGCTTAGCAACTTCACGTGCCTTACAGCGATATTCATCCACAGAAACTCTTATCTTGCAACATTCCCAAATAGGCTTCTTTCTTTCTCTTTACTGCCTCTTCAATCTCACTGATCCACCAAGCATCCCCTCTATTGTTACCCACTACTGTGGTGCCACAGACCTCTTCAGCAGCAGTGACAACACAGTTCTTAAAATATTCCCACTTCTTTTCTACATCCCTCTCACAAGACTTCAGCTTCTTCAGTCGCTCTCTGAGTATGTCAGAATAATGCTGATAATATTCAGGGGAAGCCTCTCAACCTTTATTCTTTCCATCTTGGGCCTCTTCCTATTCCATTTCCTCCAACCATCATTCAGTTTCACTTGTGACACTACCAAGTAATGATCAGAACCAACATCTGCACCTCTCATCACATGAGTGTCAACAACTAAACGTTTCAGACACTGATCACAGACAATAAAATCTATCACACTCTTTTGACCAAGAGTACAATTTTCCCAAGTATATGTGTGGATATACTTGTTGTTGAAAACGTATTAGATACACACAAACCATTCTTAATGCAGAGTTCAATTAATCTTTCACCATTATCATTCACACAAGACTCATTAAACTTACCCAGAACATTATCAGAAATTGCATTCTGCACACCTACTCTAGCATTAAAATCCCCTGCTACTATAACTCTCTCTTTAGCACCAAAGTGGCTCAAAACAGCTTTTAGCTCATTCCAGAAATCTTCCTTCCTATCGGAAGGTTCCAAGTCACAAGGAACATACACTACAACAATTACTATTCTCTGAAGTTTCACTTTCAAACGAATCCAAAGAATTCTCTCACTTACACAACTATAGTGAATCAAGTTGTTCTTCATCTTTTCACTTAAAATCACACCTACACCAGCCTGTCCTCTCACATTATCCAATACTCCAGACCACACGCTCACCGTTCCATTCACTTCTATCCCAGTTTCCTTCTTTTTGGTTTCACTTACACACAACACATCCAATCTATACTTATTCATCTCTTCAATCACCTCATTCATCTTGGCATTTTATACCTCTAGTATTCCATACACCAATCTTACATTCACTCAGCTGAGATCTCTTTCTCATTCACCTTTTTACAGTTCCAAGTCGATTCCGTGGTGGACCATCCTTTTCAAATGTGGTAGGTCCACCATATCCCACACTAGAGTCCGGATTTTGATTTATTTGTGTCTTTTTAATTAGGTAAGTGCATTCGTGTGGGAGATTAGCCCACGGCTGATGGTTCCAGTTGGTCATTCAACCTAAGGATTCTGGAACAAAACCCAGTGAGTTGGGGTCTTTTTGCCAATATCACACGAAACTAGCTGGCACCTCTCCAAGATTCACAGAGGCCCTTGTTGTTGTTCTGTGTGCCATTGTTGCCATGGAGCACCCCGAGGTGGCAAACCCATTTCCTGATCAGATACTACCAAATATGAAAACTCTGTGTGTGTATTTTCTTGCCAAAATAAAGCACAATTTCACCGCTAGGGGGTGCAAAAATTTAATCTATTTTTCTCAATATCTGTACTTCTAAATGTCCGATTTAAAAAAATATTTTAATACCAGATACCATTTACCTTATGGAACACTTTACGTTTGTATTTGAGGATGTTTGTTTTTCGCAATTCTGCCGCTAGGTGGTGCTTGCGTGCTTCTGTTTGCAGCATATCTCTGCCTCTAAAAACCCTATTGAGAAATTTCTTTTTTTTTACTGTATGCCATTCGTTATAATAAAGATGTATAGTGAATGAGATTTTTTCTACGATAAGATCTTCAAATAATGTACAACTTTCCCCTTAGGGGTTGTAAAGGTTAAAACGTTTTTCTTTCTATCTCTGCTTCTAGGAGACGTATTTGAAAAGTTCTTTTTCCTTAGCATAGCTTTTGCTATGAAGAATACTTTTTGCCTGTTTTCAACTTTTCCATTATGCAAAATTTTTCCGCTAAAAGGCTTAGGGTTATATCATGTTTTCTCTATATCTCTTCTTTTAACTGTTCGATTTGAAAATCTTTTTGTCTCTAATACCTTCCTTCTGCTATGGGAAACATTTTTTGCACCATTTGTTAATTTTCGTAACATACTTTTTAGCCACTGGTAGAAGTAAGTAGCTGATGTTTTATAAGTAGCTGATTTGTGTGTGTGTGTGGGGGGGGATATTTTGACCTTTACTGAAATTTGCTAATGAATGCTTTATATAAAAATTTTCCTTAAAATCAGATTGCTTTCTAATATCAGTAACTTAAATCTAGTTGTTTTTAGTATTTTCTGAGCAAACTAATCACTTTGAATCTTCTATAATTAGTTTTCTAATCATGCCCAGTTAAATTGTCTTGATCACTAATGAATGCAGTTGTACACAGCCCTCGGATGTAAGGTTTTCCCATTATTCACTTTCATTTCACGTTGGAAATTTTTGTGCATACTTTGTTCGCTGGTTAGTACAAATTTAAAACATAGCTACAGCATCAATATTATGTTGAAAATCCCTTCCCCAAATAAAATGTAACACAAATACTTGCTCCCATGATTATGTGTTTAAGAAATAACAATCCTTTGGTCCTTTGAAAAACTTTCAAATATTTCACCTTTCCTTACCTTTAAATTTCCAATGTAAGCATTATTTCAAAATAATTAAATATAAATAGTATTTTATGTATTGATTGTGTGGTATATAAAAGCATTTCAAGAGTAATGTCACATACCTATGTATTTTTAAGTTTTATGGGGTATTTTTATTCTGTAATTTGCTTCAATAATTGGACTAAAGCCAAAGTAGAAAAATAAATTTTTCTCAAAATCATTGTAGAATACTGTATATAAAAGTTCAGTAGATATTAAACATGGTCACATTTTCAGTGACAGTTTTGGTATTTCAGTATTTATCTGTGATTCTAAGTTTCTGATTAGCTGCAGAAGACATCATTTTTAACATTCTGTATTAAGTTTGCCCAAGCATGTAGGAAGTTATTTGTTGTAGGTTACAGGTTGAACAGACGTATGGTTTCATTTTATTTTAAGTAAGAGCTTTCGGATCGTATGTCCTGGGAAACAATCCAAATGTCCTAGAAAAGTCCTGGAATTTTGTGATTGAAAAAGCGTATGAACCATGATTATGTCATATCACTTGATGCCGCATTTCCAGACACTTTAAGTGCCATATTTCCAGTGACCTTTGTTTGTAATATAGAAGTTGTGTGCATTTGGAGTCCCAGGCAGCTTGTGGAAACTTTCCTGTATGCTCAAGATGGCTGTTCTTTTTAGCAATCACTTCTCTTACTGAAGGAGAAAGATATCTAGCCTCCCTTCTGTCAATATGTGTGGGAATAGATGGTTATGGAATAGGGAATCTCTTCAGTGCCATGGCGAAATTGTTTTATATTGTTCTAAGATTTATATGGATAAATTTTGCTTCTTCATTGAAGATGTAACACATTCAAGAACACTCAGTAACAGCTGAACCCATAGGAGTTCATAGGAACTCTAAATGCATTGTAAATTTCACCCCAATTCACAAAATATAAAATAAAACACCAATTCTAGCAAAAATTAAAGCTTTTGGAAATATTTAATGAACTCCTGGAAAAGTCCTGGAATTTATTTTCTGTAAATGTGTATGAACCCTGTATATATGATTTGCTCAAATGCATACACTTTCTTCAAAAGGAAATACCTTCTAGCTCTTGCAAGGCATCCATTTGTTTCGAGGGCGTCTTAGAACTTTCGAGGGCGTCTTAGAACAATGGTGATGATGAACTGAAAACCAGAATGTAAAAATAATAAAAGTTGCAGTTCAAATGGTAAAACCACTGATGAGACATGGATAGGAAAACTCTTGTCTGTAGAAGGGAGATCAGAGTGAAGAACAATATGCAGTTGTCATTTACAGGTCAGGCAATTAGAAGTCTAATCTCTTACCCTGAGAAATCAGGTTTGATTTTTTGGTTGAGAGGGAGATTTTGTGTTTGTGTGTGGTGTCCACTTCTAGTTCTTTTACTGCCTTTAAAAGTTGTAACCCTAAGTTAGAAACATGTCATTCTTATTCTTCTGTGTTTGTGGGAGTCAGAAGACCTTGAGAAAAAACATTGTTGTTGATGTGGTTGTTGTACTTGTGAAGTCTTAGTTATGTGAAGGCAAAACCTATGGTTCTTGGAAATTTTTTAGCTTTCATCATAATACAGATCAGCAAGTGACAACTGTGATATCTTAGAAATCAATCTTTTCATGTGTGTATTGTTCACTAGAATCCAAAAATTTTAGAGGAAACTATTATTTAAAAATTAAATATAAATTTCATCTGTTTAACGAAACCCAATGAAAAATTGGTTTTAACTTTCTCCTTACTGAACAGGAGGGAGGAAATGTTTTAAATGGTTTAAACTACCTTAGTGGATTACTCATACACTTCAGAATTATGTATTTTAAGCTGTACTTACCACTAGTTTTCTTTACACATATCTAGCATGTTATTTCTATGTACCCTGTGCCCATCATCACCTCATTTGTGGAACATTTTGTAAGAACATTTAAATCCTTAAAAATTAACATTTAAAAACTTGAACTCCAAAGCCGCTGAGCTCTGTGCTTTATATTTATTTATTTATTTATTTATTTACTTACAAAAGTTGGGGATATCTCATGGAGTTTTAGCTTATTTCCATCTTATAAAATCTATGTGAATTATTCAATTAAAAACAATGCAAAACTAATTAAAAACAAAGATTTCAGGCACAGAATACAGATCACCGCCCGGTGGCGCAGTGGTCTAAGCGATGGCCTCTGATCATTCGTCCGAACGGGGTCCGGGTTCGAATCTCGGTGAGGCATGGTTGTTGTGTTTGTCTTACGCACTGTTTCTCTCCCTTCCCTGGAACCAGTGACCCTAAATTAGGAACAGGCGACTGCTTATAGCCCATTGAATTGCTCACGGTGGTCGTCAAACCTCCAATAAAAAAAAAACAAAAAAAAAACAATACAGATCAAAATTCATATTTTAACAGTGTGATGAATGTATTTAGTGGCATATAGCAATAACTTAATTGCTATCTTCAGCTGATTTCAACAAAGTCTTCCTTCATTCTTGCATGGTTTTCAGGAGTCTGTGGCTACCAGAGTTTGTTCATGCTCTGAGGGAAAAGGGCATGGTCTTCTTTCCTCTGTATATGCATTCCTAGTAGTCTTAGAACTGTCAAATGGTTGAAGTTGACACTTGTGCTGTCTTCTGTTGAATTGGGGGTAAAGTGTTGATATTAAAGTTTTAAATGTTCTTACAAAATATTTCATAAGTGCTATGAAAATGGGCTCAGGGAATGTATAATTAATCTGCAAAGTGCTAATATATAGAGGAAGAAACCCAATGGTAAGTACTCCTTAAAATACATAATTTTGAAGGGTATGAATAGTCTACTATTGTCATTTAAAATGTAGTTACATGGCATGTGAAACCATTAAAGTTTTCTTATTTACCTTTATTACTTGGATAATTCAAAAAGAAATGCTTTAATTATTGAAGTGTCTTATTGTGACAGAAAAAGATGTTTTAGAAGGAGCTTGAATGTATTTGTGTGACCTAGAACTCTATTATCAGTTGATTGGCATCTCTCGATTTCTTGGTCCAATGTTTCGCTGCACAGTAAAATGTTTGAAACCTTGTGCTGGATTTTAGAAATTAGATATATATATATGTGTATAACGAATTGAATTTTAAGAACAGTGAGATTTGTTCAAAATGTGAAGCTCGAGAACAGCTTGTTTGTCATACAGTAAAATTAATATTTCAAGTTAATGTAATTTGAAATTCATTTTATTTATACAGGATGAAGAAAGAAGTAGACATGGTGAAGTGTATTACAGTTCAATTACCAGCAGGTCTAGATTCACCACCAGAGGTATGTTGCTTTTGAATGTTTCTCTGTTAGATGAATTTTCAAGTTTCTTTATGTGGTGTAGAGGAAATGATTCTTTAAGTGTAGTGTCCCTTAAGTGTAGTTAGTTGTGTATGTAATTTCTTTTTTTCAAAATTTAATTATACACATTAAATTCATACAATTGTTGATAGTGTTTGAATTTTATTTTTATTTTCGTTTGAATTTCTGTACAAACCCTGCTTTCATACCTTTAGGGGTACCAGTACCACAGTTGGGGAAACAATCCAAGCCATTCCTATCCGTACACTCTATTAATTCAGACCTTGCATGTTCAGGAATTTCCAGGTTTTGTGAAAGTAAATGAACAGAGAAAAGCAATTTAGGCAATTCTTATTTGAATGTGCACAATTCATTTAAATAAGAACTGCATAAAAAGACCAACAATTATGCAATTCTTATTTGAATGTGCACAATTGTACCTTATGACTGCATTTCTTGTAGTATGGTAGAAAATTGTAGAGGGTGGGAGTAATCTGACAGTTTACAATACCAGTGGTCATGTTGATATTCATAAATAATATGCACGTAATGGCAAAACATGCTGCTGCTGAAAAGATTTGTTTGGTTGTTTTGAAGCATTTCTCATAAAATTAATGAAATAATGGAAGTTATATACAATGCATCAGAAACTGTATGCATATTTTGTGTTATGCCAAATATTTTGTTTGTGTTAAACAAATACAAGGTGACAAGGGAAGTTTGTTAACCAGAGAACATCTAAAATGTGTGGTGTTAAAGGCAAAAACACATGGGTGACCACACACACATTTGGAACTGATATTAGTCTCTCATTATGTACAACTTCAAGTTCTCTTCTTTTGGTTTTTAAAAGGTTGCCTACACTTACATAATTGAATGTGACATTGAAAAGTTAAATAGAAAAAGTCTGCAGCATCAAATGAGGAGCAGTTGCTCTCATAGGCATAGCCGGGGGGGGGGGGGGGGGGTCCTCAGGTCCGAACCCCTTGAAGGAAGATGTAGCACAAATTTTAAGCGATATACACTATATTGACAAAAGTCACCAGACATCTAGAAGAGAAACACAACATAGTATTTATTGATTGACATACATTAGTACAGTGTCAGTCCATCTTTGGCATGTCTCGAAGGGCACTGACCCTTCAAGACATGCTTTTGACAAGGTTTTGGAACACAGCGATAGGTATGCGCTTCCATTCAGTACATAGTGCGGTCGCTAACTGTTGCTTAGTAGTTGGCCTTGGTTCCAAACTTTTTATGCAGTGCTCTAATTCATCCTATAGGTGCCCTGTGGGATTAAGATCAGGGCTCTGTGCTGGCCAGTACACACACAATACAAATTTATAGTCAAACCACACTGTAATAGTCCTTGCTTTGTGGCTCGGTGCATTATCCTGCTGGTACCAACAAGGCTCGGTTCCATAGTATTGCCACAGAGTTGGTATGGCATAATTGTCCAGAATATCGAGGTAGACGTGCTGGTTAACAAGTTTGTCCACGATAACCAATGGGCCGGGACCATACCACGAAATACACCCCCACGCGAGTACACTGCCAGCTCTAAACTTGATTGTAGGAACAGTACACTGTGGTAAATAGCGTTCCCCCGGCTGCCACCATACCCACACACACCCATCAGACTGATGGATCATGTATCTGGATTCGTCGGTCCATAGGACCCGTTTCCATTGATCTACAGTCCACGACAAATGCTCTTTACACAATGCTAAATGATAAGTAACATTCCGAGTGGAGATGAAAGGCTTATGAGCAGCCACACGACCACAGTAACCCATGGAGGGAAGTTCTCTGCAAATGGTACGTGTACTTACTGAGGTTCCAGCATTTTTCTCACTTGTACACTGAGGTCTCGTGCAGTACTCCATCGATTAGCTGTAACGATTCTCCTGAGGCTTCGACATCCTCTATCACTGATTTTCTTTGGTCTGCCAGTACATTTTGCTGCTTCAGGCACGCCATATGTCTTCCACTCATTCAGTACATCCAAAACAGTTGACTTGGGTATATTTAAACACCTCTCGGTTTCTCTTATGGACAACCCACTAATCTTACACCCCACAGTCTTTGCTTTCTCAAAGTCAGTTCTCTCCCGCCGCATCATTTTCACTCCACCTCACAATGCGATATGACCGTGGTCAGCTGCAGGCTTGTTTTTACACTGTTTGCAGCTGTACTGCTTATCTTAGCAATGCAGTGAATCCATTCATTTGCTTTTGAAGGGGTGTCCAGTGACTTTTGTCAACATTGTGTATATGTATATATGAGGCTTTCACTAATGAACCAAACCCATGGTCTTCCCCTTAAGAAATTTCTGGCTATGCCACTGGTTGCTCCTGTGAAAGTGTTATAAATAAATTTACGTTGTCTAGTATTCAATTAGGCTTTCTGCAGTATAAAATCACAGTACATGATGAAAGATTATCAAAGGATATTTTGAGAAAGCAGCCTCTGACCCCCTTCCCCCCTACCCTTTTGGTCATGAACCAACCACTTTACTCAGGATATAGGTAATGTTGCATACTTCTCAGTTGTTACAAAATTTAATTGGTTGCACTTACCAGAGTTTTTCACATGTTGAGTAATATTACAGTGGCACTGAAGATCTCATGCAATTGTAAGCCAATTGATAAATTGATTGCTGCTTACCCTGGAGCCGATGACTTCATGAAATAATCAAACAATTTATAATTGCAACCTTTTTTGGCATTGATGCAGCCAGGGAAGATTAAGGGCAAATAAGTGTTGCTCATTAAAGTAATGCAAAAAGCAATGTTTACTTAAGCATAAGAAAACCTGAATCACAGCTTACTTACCACTGGAATAACTTTTTTTTTAAGGGAGACAGATGGCATACCCTCTGCCTGTGTAAAACTGTATTTTTTGTTCACTGTATTTTCTCTCTGCTTCTGAGTTTATGTGGTGCAGTTGGGTTACAAAATCTCAGAAGCTAGTGCAATAACTGATCAGGTTCATATGCATTTTTGGCTCTAGTGAAGGAGTAATCAGTCATAAAGTAAACAGATTATGCCCTATTGCTCATGAGGTGCTCACCTCCTAAACATTTTGGACAACTTCGTATAACCCAATCTAGCAAGGGCTGAAACCATTTTTTATGTTCTGGCTTTTTGCCATTGTCAAGAATAATTAGTCTTCCTTTAGACTCTGTGTTATTTCCAATTTATTGTCAGTACTTACACACTAGTGCTCTAGAAATTAGCTGTTTTTCTGTGATGGGTTATGTTTGTCAAAGGGTGGATAAGATTAGCTTATGTCCAGCACACAGATAGGGGATTGGTTTGTTACAGAAAAGTTATTCATCATACATATATCCTGAACAAAAGTGGATTATCCATGACCAATCCATTCTGACACATTCATTTGATAAAGAAAAAAATATGATTGAAGCCATTCATCAGCTGCATCAAATATGATTTGTATACAGTATTATTACCCGAAGAGTTTGGTCAGTGACATGCTTGTCATTCATGGTTCTGTTCACTGATCCTATTTTAAAGAACTAGTTCATGGAGGAAACTAAATCTGCCTGCCACTGCTATGTGAAAAGGTTTTTTTTTTTTTTTTTTTTCTAATTTTTCTACCAATCCAAAAAATATCTTACTCCGTTGTACAAACCAAAGAACATTGAGTGCAGTGATCGGGATACATGTAAAAGGTGGTTCAGTTCTAGACTTTGACTTCATACCATCAGTGAATTTTTGGTTTCAGGCAGGATAAAAATCACCATATCAATGGACACAACACTTCAAAGCACCAAAGAGGAAGGAAACAATTCATTTTTCTAAGAAAATTATTTTGTTGTTTATATACATGTCGCAGCCTCTCCTTGACAAATGTCAACCCCGCGTTCTCGTGGTACATCCTGTTCCCACTAAAGGGGCTCTGACGACCACCAATAGCGGTATAACTATACCATCGGGATTAGAGGAAATGCTATCCCACACTCACCAACCCGCTTGGCCAGCGTGGTGAGTTATGGCCAAACCCCTCCAAAATGACTCCACAACTTAAATCTTGGCCCTCAGTCTCCGGCAGCTGGAATGTACCTGACCAAGGCAGCAGCCAGTGCGACATGAAGGCAGAGGGTGCTAAGAATCCCCGGAGGACCGGACTAGGCTGCCATCTAATGCTGACCTTGGCTACGTATAATGAACGCTCCCTATCTTCTGATTCAAGGCTTCTTGAATTGGAAGAGGAACTACAAAGGATCAAGTGGGACATCGTCGGGCTAAGTGAGGTAAGGAGAAAAGAAGATCTCATTGAACTGAAAAGTGGACATCTCTTCTACTATCGTGGGACAGATACTGGCAGAACTAGTGGTGTTGGATTTATAATAAACAAGAAACTGAAGGATAAAGTTGTAGAAGTTGAAAGTTCCTCTGACAGAGCTGCACAACTCGTTATCCAACTCTCGAGAAGATACCAGGCTCAGATTATTCAAACTTATGCACCCACCACAAGTCATCCGAAGAAGAAATTGAAGAATTTTATGAGGAAATTTGTCATCTAAATAATAAAGGTAAGCAGCACTTGAAAATAATTATGGGAGATTTCAATGCAAAAATAGGGCGACAGCAACAGAATGAAACTTCAGTAGGTAAATTCGGTCATGGCAACAGAAACCAGCGTGGAAATACTCTCGTAGAGTTTGCAGAGGCAGAAAGGTTTTTCATCTTGAACTCCTTTTTCAAGAAAACGCCACACAGGAAATGGACATGGAGACATCCAAATGGGACAACAAGTGAAATTGATTTTATTATGTGTAACAAAAAATTCGTCATAGAAGACTGCAGTGTGCTAAACAAGTTCAACACAGGTAGTGATCATAGATTGGTGAGATGTAAGATGCACCTCAACACTAAACTCGAACGTGGCAAGCTCATAAGACAAACAAAATGTATTGACATAACCAACCTTAAAAAACACCATAATGCCTTCAAGTTGGAACTGAAGAACAGATTCTCTGCTTTAGAAGCCCTAACATCGGAAGAAGTGGATATTTCTGAAGTTAACAGAAAAGTAACCAAAGCTCTTATGGAAACAGCAACAAAATTAGCTGGGTCTAAGAACAAGTTGCATGTGAACAAATTATCAGGAAAAACCAAAATGTTGATGCAAAAAAGAAGAGAGATGAGGACAACTAAAGAAGATGTGACTTCCAAAGTGGAATATATAGAGCTATGCAAGACAGCTCGAAAAAGTACCACTGAAGACGTAAGGAAATTCAACTGTGAACAAGTAAGGGAAAGCAATTTGAAAAAAACCAAAGCCTAAAGATAGCAAAGGGACATCTCAGTAAGGGAAGAAAACATATTATGGCACTGAGAAAAGAAGATGGTTCTGTAACAAGAAATAGAGGCGAAATTTTGACAAGAGTGAAAGATTTCTACTCCAAATTATATGAAAGGGATGATACATGTACTCCAGGCATCATGAAAGGTACCAGAAACAGAGTTCTTCCAGTCCTCCCAGCAGAAGTTGCACATGCAATCAAAAACATGAAGCGGGGAAAAGCTCCAGGAGAAGATGGAATTACTGTAGACATCATGCAAGAAGCAAGTGGAGAAATTGAAACAGTACTCGCCCATATTTACACTCGATGCCTTAATGAAGGGAAGATTCCTGAGGATTGGAACCCTGCTACAATGATCTTGCTACATAAAAAAGGTGACATTGAGGATCTCAGGAACTACAGACCTATCTGCCTCTTATCAGTGGTTTATAAAATCTTCACTAAAGTTCTTTCACACCGCTTGAAGGTGACACTGGACATGGCTCAACCGAGAGAACAAGCTGGATTCAGGAGTGGCTACAGCACAATAGATCATATCCACGTACTGAGAGAACTAATTGAAAGAGCGAGGGAATATGAACTTCCATTGTGCATGGCTTTTATCGATTAGGAAAAAACCTTTGATTCGGTGAAACCATCAGCAGTTACAATGGCTTTGAAATCCTGCGGTATTGAAGATGCGTACATTCATATTATTAATAACATCTATGAAAATGCAAGTGCAAAGATTCAGCTGTTTGAAAATACAACACACATGAAAATTGGAAAAGGAGTGAGACAAGGTGACACCATATCTCTGAAGCTCTTTAATGCCACATTGGAAAATGTCTTTCAATCACTGAACTGGGAAAACAAAGGGATAAAGATTAATGAAGATTATTTAACCCACCTTCGTTTTGCTGATGACATAGTCATTTTTGCAACTACCCCATCAGAGCTGCAGAGTATGATCCAGGAACTTGCTGACAAGAGTAAAGAAGTGGGATTAAAAATGAACTTTCAGAAGACAAAAGTGATGTACAATGCTTTTACAAGAAATGAAGATTTATCGATTGATGGAGAAAAGCTGGAGATAACAGACACGTACGTTTATCTTGGACAGCAGATATCAAGTGAGGGTCACATTGATGAAGAAATTAATCGGCGTACAAAACTTGCCTGGAGAGCTTTTGGAAGAAACAGCATAATTTTCAAGAGCAATATGCCATTATGTCTTAAAAGAAAAGTGTTTGATCTATGCATCCTTCCAGTGCTTACGTATGGTGCAGAGACATGGACCTTAACTAAAAGAGACATACAAAGGCTGCAAACAACTCAAAGAAGCATGGAGAGGTGCATGCTTGGTGTAACCAGGGGAGATAAGAAGAGGAACTCGTGGATCCCAAAAATGACAAGGGTGGAAGACATGATCAGAGTTAAATCCCTGAAATGGCAATGGGCTGGACATACTGCCAGAAGGACAGACCATTGATGGACAGCCGAAATTTTAGATTGTATTCCAAGGGACAGGAAAAGACCCAGAAGAAGGCCACATGGAAGATGGGTCGATGAAATTCGAAAGTATGCGGGAGTGACATGGAGGAGACTGGCACAAGACAGACCGTTGTGGAGGAAACTTGGGAAGATCTTCGTCCAGCAGTGGATTGATAATGGTTGACAATGATGATGATGATATGCATATGTGAACATGAATAAAAATTAAATTTGTCAAATAAATGAAAATTTGTTTATTTCATTTTTTGAGGATGGCCTAACCTTCAGGGAGACTGCATCAAATTTTCATTCCACCATTCTCCCAAATGGCAGATTTACAAGTATTTTGATTTCTGGAACTCTGCCATTCAGTAGTGTAAATCACTTTGTCATATGTCGGTTTTAGTTGTGTATGTAATGATGACATCTCTTTAAGTGTTTTCCTAAAAGTATTAAAAATATTCTTGCATGAGTTGCTAGTAATCCTGTGTCCATTAAGCTTTTTTTGTTTGTACAACACTGCACATTTCTAAGGTTTTTCGTAGGATATAAATTTTGCATGGCTTCCTGCAATCTTGTGAACATTTCTAAGTACACATAAATGATCACAATCATATACTTTTTTATTTTATTTCATGTTCCTTTTTTTTTTTTTTTTAATCTTTAATTTTTAGGATCCTCTTAGTTCTTACGATAAGTTTAAGAATGGTCTCCAGATGAATCGTGATTCAGGAATTCCAACTGAGCTATCTTATGGGCGTTTCTCATCTTCTGCCAATGGTCATAAAACCGTTGAACACTCTATAAACTCTTGTAATATATCAACCCAAGAAGTAAGTATTATCATTCCAAAACTTTCAGTTTCTGTGTTTAACTTTTGTTGTTGTTGTTATTATATATATATTTTAATCTCTGCAACACTATGTAACTGGTCGATAATAGTGAGGGCAAATTTTATTTATTTTATTTACTTTTGCTTGTTGTATGACAAAATTTATTAATGAAATGTAATAAAAACTTTTGGTTACTTTCAGTCCATATCACATAAAAATTATTTCTAGTTAATAAAATTTATTGTGAGAATAGTAGACTTTGCATATCTGAGTAAAAAGAAAGTCTTTCCCGTAAAAAGCTGTAAAAATACTGCTGGCATACAAATTTATTGTCTTTAAATTTAAAGCCTTTATCTGTCATGCAAATTGTCTGTAGTGATCTCATTTCTTAAACAAAAAAAAAGCTAAGAATAGATTTCTTAACAATAAAACAAGTACCTTTACCCCAGAAGTTCAAAAATTAATTGCCAGGTATATAGCAAAGCCATGTTAATAATTACAACTGCTATCCTTCCCATTCCAAACTCAGTAAAACTTTTACAGCATCTACTCTTTATGAGCTAGTGATTACTTAAGTTTCTCCATTTGCCTCAAAAATTAATTCACTTAAAAAAAATGAAGCAAAGTTCTTCTGCCTTCATTGAAGGTATTTCTGTTTCTCCAGGTTGGGCAACTATTAATTGTCATCTTTCCTTTGTTAATTCTGTTCTAGTATATCATGAATGGTTAATAGTAATCAGTGTTCCCTAGTAGTATCTGATGTGTCTTAGTACTTTGGTAATTTCAACATTATTCTGTTTATTCACTTGGGATTGTACAATTTTCCATTTGATGAATGCTTTTTCAAAGCTAAAAGTTCTTACTATGTTTCATTAATTTGAAAAACAAAATTCAGTTGATACATGACTAGTTTATTTTTTTTAATTGTATATGATACATGTAAACAGTTTTATGTGAGAGAAAAACAATGAAGCTACAGTAAAGTTTGATGGGAAGCAGAGTTGTTTCTAGGAGTTAAGAAAATGCCTGAGCAGCAAACTGAATGGATGAAACATTAAAATGTTTGTCACAAATGGTGTTATCCATGTGTGACAAACATTTTGATGCTGTTTGGCCATATATATTTCAGAGTTCCTAATTGCATGTGAAATCAATTCAATTTATTAGTTTAGCTGTTATTATACACATAAAAAATGCTCATAAGAAGTAACAAGTTAATAAATATATAACAGCTAGGGAGATCAGAAAAAAGGCCAAAATGAACCGACAAGTCCTGATCTCCTTTCGAAGAAAGCACAAGTCAAGAAATCAAAATATGTAACATCAATTGAGCATGTTGTTAGTTATATTAGTAGTTAGTAGTAAATGCATGGTAACAATGCCCAGTGTGTTGAGAGCAATATTTATAGGGAACAGTTAGTGGTGTGAAATTATATTTTTTTTAAAAAATCGTACATTTTGCATTTCTTATTTTTTAAATAATGTGGACATCTTTATCAACTTTTAATTTGACAAAACCCTAGTGTATGCAGTCGAAATGGTATGGCCATATTTCATCCATTCTGTCTTATGAGTAATTTCTCCCCCATCCCCTCTTACTTCCATTCCCAAAAATATTTCCTATAAAAAGAACTTCATGTGATTAGCTGATTAAGGCAATTTATGTGTTCTTCTAAAACTGAAATAAACTTCTATAAAGAATTTTGACTTAATCTTGATTGCCACTTGCTTTGTCTGACATAGTCATCTTGTGAATTTGAAAAAAAAAAAAAAAAAAAAAAAGGGAAATCTGATACTTTTTCTATTATTTAGCTTCTACATCAGAAACATACCTAATGTGTAAATTTGTAAAAGTTTCACCAATGATAAAAATATAAGAAAACAATTGACTACGTGAAAATGAATGTATAATTGTCATTTTTTAAATTATTTTTGTACTACACCCAAATGATTGTTGTCCCTTTCAAAACAGTTAACCCCCCTTCCTCCTGCTTGGAGGCTTAATTACACTGCCATTGCTCAAAAATTTCTCGATCTCTCTCCTTGTGGAACTGCCTTTGGAATCTGCATCATATTTCTTGATTTTCTACAGCGGTGACATGTAACACACCCTATCTGTGAAACAGACTAAAAATGGTGTTACCTCCCTTCATCTACCCACCTTCGTTACCAGATGTGGCACCTAATGACTTCTGATTGTGTTCAAAGATCAAATCCACCTTCAAAAGAGAAAAGTTTTCTTTAAATGAGGAAATGCAGAAGTGATAACAAAATAACAGTGATAATAATGAGAACTTTTCTTTTCATTTAAAAAGTGTGATATTAGTTGTGAGCAGGCATATTTCCTCTTGTTGAATGACAGAAATGCTATAGTTCAAAAGTGACTTCACTTCCTCGCATATTAGGCTTGACTTTGAAGTGGCTGCTCTGAAACTGCTCATCATTGGTCAGTAGTTGTAAAGCTGGATTGCCCATGAAGTGCCATGGAAATTTATTTCTGCATCAATGTTAAAAATAGTTCTTACAGTGGGAAATGTAGATTTAATCAACTTAATGGTGTTTCTTATAAATGTGATTCTATAAGGAGGTGTGGTTAATGTGTGTGCTCTAGTTTCATTCTTTATTGTTTATCTTAAGCTCAGTTGCATTAACAGTCTTCTTCTAGCGTAGACTCCTTTAGTGGATGATGATATTCATTATTCTATACTGTCTTTCTGGTTTGTTAGTGTGTTGGACAAGTCCTCCCATGATATTATACAGGGTTCGTATGCAGCCTTGAAAAGCCTTGAAAAACGAATTTTTGCTTCAAGGCCTTGAATGTTCGGGAATTTTTCTATGTTTTTTTTTATTATTATATATATATATACAGGTCGGGAAAAGCCTTAAAAATTGCTATTGGCAAATTTTAAATTGTTTAATTTTATAACAATAAAAAAAAAAAGCTTTAAAAAATGTGCATCTGAAAAACCGTTTCTTACAGTAAAGGTCGCTTTGCAGAGAGTCTGTTATCAGATTTTGCTCATCGCGGTCTGTTGCCGCTCAATCAAGTGAAATGGTTGCGCGCACACCCATGCTCCTGTTGGTACAGCGAGAATACGATAACATGTTTTCAGCGTGTCGTGTGTTTTTGCGGGAAGGAAGAGAGTGGTGAGCGTCGCAGCTTCCAGTCCTAGGAAAAGTGTCTTTGATTTAAAGAATTTGGGGAATTTTTAGGTAGCCAGGCCTTTTGTTTATCTGCCGATACTAGAAACTTTTGTAGGATATTTACATGCGTTGCGGATTCACTGCGATTAGCGAGCTTCTCATTTCTGTCGTGTGATTTATCAACACTTGTTCTTTCTTGCCTTTTGCCATTGTGAAAGGAAAGACTTTTATCTTCATTAAGCTTCCCAAGTCATTTACATTGTCAAAATGGGTAAGTCTTCCTTTCAGAACTGTGGTTGAAAGGAAGACTCATTCATGTGTGGGTATTGATGCCTTATTTTGACTTATGTTTTCAGATAGCGTCATCGCAAATAATTTTTCTTGTGGAGAAAAAAACGTTCTTACATCTGTTGTTTTGGATTAGCACCACATTTCAGGTCGTTCCTGATTCAAGAAATTAAATATGAAAACAGAAACTTCGTTGTTTTGTTTGATGAAAGCCTCAGCAAATTTATACAAACAAAGCAAATGGATGTCCATGTCAGATTGTGGCAAGACTGCAAAGCAGTGACAAAGTTCTTTTCATCCATGTTTTTTAGGAGGTTCAACAGCTGAAGTAATGATGACTCAATTCCGTAGGTGCATTGAACCCTTGCCAATTATGTAACATTTTCCAACTTTCAATGGATGGATATTTTGCTAAATGCCGCATTCTTTTAATCGAACATGTTCCACACCTTGTTTAATAAGCCCTGAATATAAAAGTACTGAAAAAAGAAACAATATATGGCAAGTTATTATACAAATTTCTTTTCTGGGCTTTATGATCAAGGGTGTTAATTGTTTTACTTTTTCTCACAAAATTTAAAAATTAGAATGGTGTTGCCCCCCTCCCCCAACTGGGTACAAATGCTTTCAAGGGCCTTGAAAAGCCTTGAATTTCCCCCTCAGATGTGTAAGAACCCTGATTATATTGGCGTTATGTAATTAAGCGTTATTGTGCCATCTCTTCTGCTGTCCTGCAGATGGTTTGGTAATTTTCTCTTTATTTTGATTAGTCTTCTAAACTTTTTTCATCTTTTTTGTAATTGGAATTAGCGTAATTATCGAGTGACAAATCTTGATGCAGAAATGAAGATTCAAAATGAATGTCATTTTGGAGGAGCACCATGTTTTCACTTCTCATGTAGCCATCTCTTCAGAAAACTTGAAAATGAAGTCATTCTGGATTGAGGAATCAAACCCACACCTCCCTATTTCCAATCAAGCATCCTACCCATTACATCACCCAGGACAACGAATCTCCAAGCAACTTTTAAGTAATGGTAGCTTAAGAATCTGAAGAACTTCACATTCATGCCAGTTGAAGCAAACCAATGTGTTCTTGTAGTGTTAATCCAGGAACAGATATAGGCAATAAATCTCCAGTGCTTCCATTATAGAAATAGCAGTAATTATTGAGAGATGAATCTTCATAAACAAATAATTCTGCATATCTCTGGTACACATGGTAGGCACATACGAATGTTGACGCTACAAGGAAACATTGGTTTGTTTTGACTAGCACAAATCTACAGTTATTCAGTTTTCTCAGGTGCAGTTGCTTGGAGATTTGTTGTCCTGGGTGGTATGATGATAGTATGTTCAAATGTGAAAAGAAGATGCAGGTTGCATTCCCATTCCAGGGTGATGCAGTGTTTGAATTATTTGAAGAGTATTTCCTCTGTTTCCTACATGGGAGACAGAGGAAATACAGTGTCCCAAGAATGATGTTCCTTGTTTTTCTTGTTTAGATGACAACCCAAAACAACTAAAAATGTTCCTATACAGGTGGATAATCTTGTTTTTATGCTCCACACTCGATCAATGTTTATACTTTTTGAACATTTAGTGGCCCCCCAGGTGGCGCAGTGGTCTAAGCGATGGTCTCTGATCATTTGTCCGAAAGGGGTCCGGGTTCGAATCCCGGTGAGGCATGGATGTTGTGTTTGTTTTACGGCACTGGCTCTCTCCCTTCCCTGGAACCAGTGACCCTAAATTAGGGATGGGCGACTGCTTATAGCCCATTGAGTTGTTCACGGTGGTCATTAAACCTCCAATAAAAAAAAAAAAAAGAACATTTAGTGACAAGATTACTTCTTCGCTACTCATTTATTTGCTGACTGCTTGTGTTTATCACAAAGAGAAACTTTGTTCCTTTTTTTTTTTTTTCAGCAGCTCTCCATATGTTTGCTAACTATGTCTGAAAGCATAGTTTCCATGTGAATGCACTATTGCCATGAGTTTCATCTTGAAACAACACTGAAATCAGGGTTCCCACAGCCCATGGATTCCTGAAAAAGTTCTGGAATTTGATTTCACTTTTTTCAGGTCTAAAAATCCTTGATTTTTCATATTTTTATGAAAGGTCCTAGAATAGTCCTGGAATTTTTTTTTACAATAAAAAAATTAGGTCAGTGTTTGGATTGATTGTCACTTTGTTCGAGTTCCCTGTGGCATTTGCTCACAATAACATGACTTCATTCCATAGAATGTGGAGATGTGATGTTGTTTCTTCCATTTCATGTGATACTGCAGTGCAAGAAGTTTGAGTGCTACATTTCCAGCAACATTGGTTTTGTGGTGTAGCAGTTTGTGTGCAGTTGGAGCCGCAACAGTGTGTGAAAACTTTCCTGCAGGTCCAAGATGGCCCTTTGTTTTAGCACGCATTTTTCTCACTAAAGGAGATTGATATTTGGCCAGTGTGCGTGGGAATCTTCAGTGCTATGGCAGAATTGTGTTGTGCTATTATCACTGTGCTAAGTTCCAGATTACTTCCTGTAAGTTTTATACAGAGCAATTTTTTATATGGGAAAAGTTTGCCACTTCATTGAAGATGTTACACACACTGAAGAACACTTTGTAACTGCAAAACCCATAGAACTTCATTAGAATTGTAAATGCGTAGTAAAATATAACACAAGCAGCGTGATTCTAGCAAAAATTTTAGCTCCTGGAATTTTTTGATCAACTCCTGGAATTTTTTTATCAACTCCTGGAAAAGTCCTGTAATTTATTTTCTGTAAATGTGTACAAGTCCTGTGAAGTATGTGAAGTGCTGTCATGCACCCTTTTCATGGGCATGGAGAGGAATGAAACTGTCTTAAAATTAATAGAGGTCATGTTTCATGTCATACTGTTAGGTTGTTCAGGAAGTACGTAAAAACTTTTATTGGCATGTATTTTGTAAACTTGAAGTGGCAGCACAGGCAATGCCTGGCGATTGTGTAGTACATACCTCAGGCTCAATTCATGCCTACTGATTGGCTAGTGAAAACTGTAATAACAATAGAGCAACTAATACCATCAGTGACAGTGGAAGAACAGCATTTTTTTTTTTTTTTTTTTGAAGTTTTGTCTTATTGCAGTATTCAGAGGGCATGGCACAAAGTGTTCTGTGAACAACAGTATGTCACAGTGCCCTTAAGAAAACACACGTACATATCATTAACCTGTTCTCTGATATTCAGAAGTCAGCTCCTCAAAGAAAGGACCTATTGTTGTTGCTGTATCAAACGTCTCCATTTACAGTAATCTCAGCACACAGCTCAAGCTTCACTGACATCCATCACACGACGCCCACAAGACCTTTTGTACTTCATACTCATAATCTTTTTCCCATGCAGACATTCCTGAATTTGGTCCCCTCATGATTTCCTAGATCTTCCTCTACCTTTCTTTCCTGCCACTTGTGCTGAAAAATTCTCTTAGTCAGCACCTCATCACTCATTCTTTCAACATGGTCAAACTACCTAAGAGTATTAGTCTCTACCATGCTAACAACATTTTGCCTCACATGGCACAACTGCAACACATCTTCGTTCCTCACATGAGCAGAGCATGTCTTGCCACCCCCACCCCCACCGCTGTAAGTAATGCATCTCTCCAGCACACAAACAACTCCTATGTCTCTTCTGTAGTACCCAAGTTCACTGCTGTACATCAGAGTAGGAACAACTACACTTTCATATACACGGCCATTCCAACTTTCCCTAAGAAAACAGCAGTGCACAATTAGATGAAAGGATATAAGGAAGGCCAGGATATAAAGATAGGATATAAAGATAGAAAGTCCTTCTGGAAGTACATGAGACTCAGGAAAAATAGGGGAAACAAAGTTGTAAGTTGTGTGAAGAATGAGATTGGGGAAATGATATGGGAGCCCAATGAGTTAAGTGACAGATGGGGCGAATACTTCTGTGAGTTATTAGATCAGGAAAGCAAAAATGATTCAGAGACAGACGCAGATGATGTCACAATGAGGGATGAAAGCACAGGAGGGATCTCAAGAGAAGAAGTGTGTTAAGCTCTAAAATCTCTTTAGAATGGTAAGGCTCCAGGAGTTGATGGCATAACTGCAGAGATGTTGAAATATGGTGGTGACTCTGTAATTGACTGGTTAACTGAAATTTGCCAGTTGTGCTGGGAGTTAGGAATGGTCCCTCGGGATTGGAAGGATGCTATTATTGTTCCCTTGTATAAGGGAAAAGGTGATCAGACTGAATGCAAGAACTATCGTGGTATTAGCCTACTGAGTGTGCCAGGGGGAAAGTGTTTGGTAAGGTTGTTATTGAAAAAGTACGTGGTCTTACATCATTGAAAGTGTGGGATGTTCAGAGTGGTTTTATGCCTGGTAAAGGCTGCACTAACCAGATTTTTGCATTACGCATGATGATTGAAAAGTATCTGGCTGTTGGGAAGAAAGTTTTTACTGCCTTCATAGATTTAGAGAAAGCTTACGACCGAGTGAATAGGACACTTTTGTGGAAGGTATTGAATGAATATGGTGTTACTGGGAATCTACTTAATAGTGTAAAAGCCATGTATGCTGGTAGTAGAGCTTGTGTACGAGTGAATGGTGTTTTATCAAAATGGTTTTCCATTGGTGCAGGAGTTAGACAAGATTGTGTAATGTCACCATGGCTGTTTAATATATTTATGGACTCATGCATGCGTGATGCCAAAATAGATAATACTGGTTTATGTCTTGGTGATATCCGTGTGTGCAGATTGCTGTATGCTGATGACACTGTCCTGTTGGCAGAGAGCAAAAGTGAGTTGCAGAGTATGTTGACTCGGATGCACGAAGTTTGCATGAAATTCAAACTGAGTATAAATAAGGGAAAAACCAAAGTTATGGTGTTTGAGAGAGGAACTGGTAGCACTGAATGTAATGTAAGTATAAATGGCTCTGTGATTGACCTGGTGAGTGAGTTTGTGTATTTAGGAAGCATGTTTGACAGAGAGAACAAGTTGGATGGTGAAATCAGTAGGCGAGTGAATTCTTCTTTGAAAGTCATAGCTGCTCTGGGAGGTTTTCACAGGAATGATGGGTTCTCTAGAGAGTCCCGCATGGCTGTGTATGAATCAGTAATTGTTCCTACTCTGATGTATGGCAGTGAAACCTGGGTACTGCAGAAAAAACATAGGAGGCGTTTGTGTGCTGGAGAAATGCGTTACTTACGTGGGGTTTGTGGCAAGACACGATCTGATTGTGTGAGGAATGAAGATGTATTGCAGTTGTGTGATGTGAAGCAAAATGTTGTTAGCAAGGTGGAGACCAATATGCTTCGGTGGTTTGGCCATGTTGGAAGAATGAGTGATAAAATGCTTACTAAGAAAATCTTTTCAGCCCAAGTGGCAGGAAGGAAAGGCAGAGGAAGGCCAAGGAAGACATGGGTGGATCAGATTCAGGAGTGTCTGCATGAGAAAAAGATTATGAGTATGAAGTATAAAAGATCTTGTGTACGGCGTGTAATGGATATCAGTGAAGCACGAGTTGTATGTCAAGATCGCTGTAAATGGAGAAGTTTGATATGACAACAATAAGTAAAAATACATGGAAGTTTGTATTTCTTTTTGGAGCTAACCTCTGAATCTCAGAGAACAGCTTAGTGATATGTATGTATATAAGGAAGGCACGGACATCACCCAAATATGTTCCAAGACACAATCAATCAATGATGACTTGCAGACAAGAAGCCAAACGACACATCCAAAGAGGCCTTACAACAGTCTTTTTGGATGAGTGTCAATGACCTTTCCACAAAACTGGGTATCCCTCACACAACAGTTTATACTGTGCTGATGGAAGATTTAGGCCTAATGAGCAAACTAGCGACATGGGTAGTACACACACACTAATCATGACACAGAAGGAATTCTATGAAATTATGCGGAGGAACCTTGCATGTTGTCAGTACTATAGTAGGGTGCTAACAAGGTTTCTTTGCTTACATGAAAGTTGGGTGGAATTTTACATACACCAGCAATGACATCGATCCTGGTTTAAGCCCGGTACTTTCACAGCCTCTTTACCTCGTACAAAGTTGCACAAATATAAAATCTTACTGGTCATTGTCATGGATGTTTGCGGTGTAGCTTTTCTGAAAGAAATATGATGAAAACATCACCATGACATATCAGAGTGGTGTAAGTCATTTCAAGAGGAGTTATATCTCAGCATGTGCACTGCAAATCATGTACAGCAATCTGTCCTCATTCACAACAATGCACGGCCACAAAAATCACGGATTGCTCGGCTATTTTTGAACAGAAGGGTTGGATGAGACTGCTCCACCCACTGTATTATTCACTGGAATTGATCCCTGAGATTTCAAATGTTTTGGCCATTTGAAAAGGTAGATGTCTTGTACTTGCTTCAACAACAAACAGAATTTGGATCTTCGAATCACAGACTTCTCCACAGACATAATGACACTGGTACTTTTAATTAAGTTCATGAACTGCCCACAATTAGGGAATGCATTTCTTGTAATGAGGGGGGGGGGCTACAAATAATCACTCAAATATTATGATAATTGTTTTGATATTACAGTAATTGAAGTAAGTTGAAAGTATTCACTTACCTCCCAAACTATATAATAGATTTGAAATAGGCTTTGTATATATATTGCATAAATAAGGTGTAAAGTAATATTTATTTCACACTTTGCATAATAGTTTTGAATATTGTATGGAATTCTTAATCATTACTAAGCTCTAATTAGAGTACTTTATAATAAAGTACTCCTAAGACTTGGTGTACATAAAATCACAAGTTTATCTCTCCAACATATCTCTTTCTCCATGTCAACTGTTTGAAATATCATAATTGTGTATTTTGTACATTTTGCAAAAATTCACAGCACCATGCTTTTTGAAAGTAGAACATCTTGCTGTTTAGAAGGGATAATTTTTTTTTTTCATGGTAATGATTTCAAAGCACTTTTAGCATATGATGTTCTGAGTAATTTCACTCTCTATTTTTTTTTTCCCCCACTTTTAGCTTCTTATAGAAAAACAAGGTCGACAAAGTGCAGGACGTAACTACAGTGGTGACAGTAATATTTCAAAAGGAGGCCATGACAGTATTTCTTCTTCAAACACAAATCGCACTCATCTTTCCATTGATTCTGGTGCTGAAGTTGATCTACCACCATCGCCAGATGGTGTATTTTCTGAAACAAGCTCTTCTAATACAACCCCAAGGTCATATAAACCTGATTTAGCAATTGTGAAGGAGTCTAACGCAACCAGTAGTAAAGACTCTGGCTTGGAAAAAGAAGGTATGGTTGGCACATCTCCCGTTGTATCAGCCAAAAATGTGGATTTGTCTTCTCGATTTGCATGGTATGTGCGAAGAAAAAATCATCCCTATTCAAACTTACAATTTCGTAAAAATACTCCCCACATGCACCCATATAGTAAATTTGCTGTTATTGCTCCCATTAATTTTCCTGCATATATCCCTGTTGGAAATCTTAGTCTAGGACTTCTTGATCACTCACTGGCCAATAGCGAACCTTCTGTCGCAGATTTTGAAGGAGGCAATGATTGTGAGCCTTTGATGTTTGGTGGCGTGTCACCGTACTGTCGATTTGGACTTGCCCGTAGTGCTGGAAATGGTTTGAACTTTACCAACCAAGTAGTTCCTGCTGAACAAAATCTAGGGTACTCAAAATTTGGAATTGTTTACAGGCCCCTAAAACGTCCTAACGATACACCCGAAAAAGAAAATAGCTTGAGCAGCTCCTCTCTTGGAAACAAAAGACCATATGTCAAAACTTTGCTGAATTCTGTGGAAAAATCTTTGCCTGTGTTTTCAGATGAGCATGACCCTTATTTTCCTTTCAACATTGGAAGAGCTAGTCACTGTGCAGTGAATCTCAAATCAGGCAGTGCTCTGGTTCGACCATCTACTATTAATATTGGTGTCAGTGAAAACAAGGCTTTGCCGTCTTGTCCTAAGCCTATACTTACTGAAGCAGCTCAAAAAAATTCACTGGAGGAGACAACTTTAATGGCAAAGAATGCTCCATATTCTAAGTTCAGCATTCAGCCAGATATTTCAAAGCCAGTAGTACATAATGGTTATGTAAGCTTTTATGATACCCTAAATAATTCTCCTAGTACAAAAGTTACAAATGTTATGCAACCAAGGGATTCAGCTTATTCAAAGTTCAGTGTGAACCCAAGTGCTTCAGGAAACATTTCTAAAAGTAGTAGTCTGGATGTAGAAGAAAACCTAGATCATGCTTGTAATGACACTGAATTTTTAATTGGTGAAAATAATCCCATAGACAATAGTCCAAATCCCATTGTCTGTAATTTAGGAAATGGTAATCGAAGTGTGAATACTCCAAATAGCTACATCACATTTCAAGATGCTAAAGTTATGTTTTCTGATGATTTGTCATCCACAACAGACAGTGGTGACCCTGACAAAAATCTCACTTCCTTCCCTTTATTGTGCAGTGATTCCCTCCTTAATGCAGCCGAAGGCAAACCAGATTTCGAGTTGATGCCTGCTTTGTCCGAACAGCCTCCGTCCTGTCAGCTAGTAAATGACAGCTCAAAGTATAACCCGAATTCGGAACAGAATCTAGATGTAGTCAGTGTTCACAGTGATGAATCGAGCATTTCCCCAGACTTGGATGATTTACTACACGTGCAAGAAATTTCCACTCCCTCATGTGCAGAGAATCTGCAAATCTCATCAAGTGCAAAGACTGACTCTTGTGAATATGTACCTAAAAATTCGATGAACAGGCCACTGTGTGCTGTGTTGCAAGACATGGATGATCAGATACTTTTGTCTGATAGTGTGTGCACCGGAATAGAAACAAATGTTTCTGAGCCATGCTGTGTCCATGAGAGAAAAAACTCATGTGGTGATTTGAATGTTCTGCCTAATGGTATTCACGAGAATCCTACAACAAAAATAGCTGAAAAAGATAGGTGTAAGAAATTTTCATCAACACCAAATGGGTACGTTTCTCTGAATGAGCTTGCTGGAATGGACCTCACAGCGCCGTCAAAACCAGCCCAAGTTGTTGTGATGCCAGTAACATCAACTTTTCCACACTTTGAAAAAGTATGAATGAAGTTCTATTTTTTTCCTTTTTAATCCCAGTTTGTATTCTTGAGTACAACAGTGGATTGGACTCTGTATAAAAATAGTGTTGTACTGAAATATAGTCACAATGTTGGAATTCAACTATGACAGAAGTACATGTTGTGTATGTAGAATTCATATTTAGATGTGTAAATCTCCATAAGAATGTTGGTTATTAACTCAGAAGTTGAATTTTAACTGCTAAATAAGTGTTTCATCACTATTATATTATATAAATGTGCGCTGCGGAAATGTATCTCAAAGCAATTGCACATTTAAACATGAAAGCACATATTTAAATAGATATTTTTGTTAAAACCATTGCTCTGCCAAAAAGGTACAGATTTTCATTCGTTATCATCAAGAAACTGTTTTTTGAATCTGTCCAGTGCACACTCTTGTGATTAAATTTGATAGTTGCTACATTTGCGCCATATTTTTATTTCTACAAAACTTTTTGAAGATAGTGTTTTGTGTATAATTTATTTCTTACCCACTTACAAATCTGCTGGATCTTCTTTTTTTTTTTTTTTCTTCTTCTTCTAAAGAATGTGACAAAATGTTGTATACATTTTCAAGAGAATAACGGAACTTGTTAATTGGTGTTTTATGAACACTATAGTTGCCATTTTTACTTCCATTCATATCGTTTTTATTCAGATGAACTCTAGTCAATTGTTGTTTGGGATTTGTGGATTTACATATCCATGTAAATCATTGCCAGTTTTGTTTAACATGTTAACATGTCTTGTCATTTTTCTTCAACAAATTAACTGACAACTTTTATTTAGAAATTTTCAGTTCTGGGATGAACACTGTAAATTGTAGTTCAGCTTTTGTCTTACAAAAGTAACTAAATTTAATAAGCAGAAAGCTATAATTAATAGTTTCACCTGAATTTGTTAGAATAAAACCTCTTTCTTATGTTATGTGTTTTAGAATTTTGCAACTGATATTGCTTACTTTATGTCGGAAGCAGTTTTGTAATTTCAGTGTTTCATACAAGGGAACTCACTTGTAAGTTTAGTGAGACATATCAGTTATTGATGTTAAGCATGTGAACTAAAGATCAAAATATAAAAGTTGTGTGTACTTCACTTGTGTACTGTAGCTCATGCTATCTCCCACCCCCTTCCCCACAAATCCCCCAAAGCAGAGGTATCCATCTATAGTATTCTCCCTGATAAAAAAAGGAATATTGTAAACCTAAACTGATCAAATAGATACCAAAGGGGGAACATTTCATTTGTAACTTTATACTAACTTTCACATGCCGGTGGCAGTAACTGGCCTTCACTTAATAATAATAATTCCTTATTACTCTGCAGTGGAACTTACGAGTAGTGTGCAGTATTATATTGGTTGAGTATAAATACCAAAGAAATGTCCAGACTGTATTTTAACAGTTGTAGTGGCTAATGTATTGTAGCATGCCATTGCACAGTCAGGAGTGTTGTTATTGAAGTATGGGTTTTGCATCCAGTCCTTCTTCCTAGGAAAAATAAAGTACTAAGTAAGGCCTTGTGGATATCAGGAAAAAAATTGCAGAAAATGTTTTGTGTACTCAACATTCCAGTATAGTATCTCCCAAAGCATTGCAGCCAGCCAGTTTCAAGACTTGGAAAAATGAAGCTGGATATGATTTACAACACATTTTCAGTTTTTTCTAAGTATGTCTACCATTTCTAGTTATCCCTGAACTGATGAAAAATAGCATGCAATTGAAAGGAGTAGGGGTTAAAATTGAATTTCAGGCATATTTGTATGCAAGAAAATTTTAAATACATGTATGGGCATGAGAATATATGTGTTCATGTAACTTGTTAAGTTTTTCATTTGTTGATTATGCAAAGGTGAAAAAAAAAATGAATGTCCTTAAAAGTTTTCATGATGGCCAGTCTATCAAAAATGTTTCATAAGTGAATTCCCTTGTGTAAAAATCTGTTGGCAGTAGTTGTATATGCAATAAGATCTGCTATAAATATATGTTGTATATGCAATCAGCTCTGCTATCAATATATGTTGTATATGCAATCAGCAAATCTGGCAATACTTTTGAGAATTACTTAAGCTCAAAATGTAGCAAATACTTTCATTTGCTATATTATAGTACATTTTTTTTTTCAAATGAATTGTGTATCTATAATTTAGTGTGTTTAAGTGGTATTATATTGCTAATTTTAGATGAAAGCCTGGATTAACTTTCCATATGTTTTTGCTTTATAATTTTTCTAATTTCCTTTTCTTCCCCTCCCTAACTGGAGAATGAGATGATTTTTTGCACAATGGCCTTCAATGCCATAGACTTTTTTATATATGGCAGTCCCTCATTGCTCATTATTCCATGCACTGGACCATGTGATTTCCAGTAATGTTTAAATGTTCAACACATTTTTCTGTGAGGCATGATCACGGTGTTGAATTATGTTGTTGAGTTATGATGCAAACTATACAACTGAGTCTTACAAAGCTTGAGCTTAATGCTTTTGCAAAGAGTATCAAGATTATAATTCAGCATGATAAGTCTGAGACAACTAGTTTATTTTGGCTCTTACACAATTCTCTCATTTATTAAAATGTTTGCAGTTGTGCTGAAAGGAGCAAATGCAACCTGAGCAAACAGTGAATAAGTGTGTTTAAATTGAAATCTTGTCAGTTCTGTAAAATATTCCACTGTTAATAGACATAAGCAATGCAGCACTAACAGAATATTTGAGGGAAGAGAAAAACACTTACAAAATTTTGCCATTCTTAAACAAAAAAAAAAAAAAACTGCTTGGGAAGTGTGCAATTTTTTTAATCCACAATAAGGCAACATGATGCAGGCAAACAACATGAAACGATAATTTTAATACTTAATTTTGTGATTTAAGCAGGTGATGACCACCTGGTTTCTTGATGAAATTGTTTTCTATTTGTCAGATCATTGCTTTTAATCCATAATATAGGCAGCATAATACCTATATCTTGGATTAAAAATATTAAATGTGTAATTTTAGTAAATGTAAAATAAATCTAATACAGAGTTAATACATGAACAAAAACGTACCAGGTGTTTCGTGTTGATGCCTAGTTCATTCTTTTTTCTGTAGCAAGCTTTCTATGAGAAGGGCAGCTTCTAAAACTTTGTCAGAGGGTCATAGAAGAAAGAACCAGCTTCTTTGGGGTCTCCACCCTCTCCACTAAATTGTTTTTCCATGGTTTCAGCCACTTATTTACCATGCTCTTATGCGTAGAAAATTCAAAACATTTTTAGATGAATTTAATGCTGAATGTAGTGTCTTGTTTCTGTACAATCAGATCCATTGTTTGAGTGCTGGAAAATGTTTAGTGAGATTTTTCTAATTTCAGAAAGAACTTTATCTCTTTTTACTGTAAGAAATAAAATGCAATGCTAATCTAACTAAAAGTCTCAATGATATCTCTTTTCATAACTGACTAGCTTTCCTAACTGATTTCATGCAGCATTTGAATGCACTAAGTATTGCTTTCTATGGGAAATTTCGCCCAAATTATCTATAATCTTAGCAGTCACATAGCTGGTTTTCAAAACCAGCTGCCATTTTTAAAATTGATCTAGAATGAAACAGTTTAAATCACTTTAAACCCTGCAAGGAACTTTTTGATGAAATGACAATACTATTGATTTCAAAGTAGTTGTTCCTCAGCTAGATGCTTGTATTAAGAATTTTGATGACAGGTATGGACAATTTGTTGAACTCAAACCAAGCATACATCTGTTCAGCGATCTGCTGAATGTAGGCACTGTAAGCTCAAACCTCATCTATGAAAAGTGAATTATGTGAACTTAAAGCAGATGAATGGGTTGCAGTTCAATCAGAGCTTGGAGCAAAATTGTTAATTTTTGTTTTTCAGTGAAAAATATCCAAACATAAGAGATTGGCATTAAAAGTTATTTCAATGTTTGGAAGTACTTATGTAATAGGGCATTTCCTGACATAAAGTATGTAGTCAAAACACAGGAACAGTGTGAATGACTCTGCTCTTAAACAGTTACTCTGACTTTCAACGACAAGCACTGAAGTTGACATGAATCAAATTTTAGTGGAGTTTAAATAGCCACAGTACTGTTATTAAATGCACGTTTTTCTGGGGGGGTAAATTTCGACTGCTCTAATGCTCTAATATTAATTAAAAAGCTTAAACATTTAATAAATTAAGCAGGACTTCTTTATATTAACATCATTTATATGTACTTAAAAAGTGTGTGGTCTACTATCTAATTCTTTATATTGGCCCACAGTTTTATAGAAGTTGGATAGCACTGGTCTAGAACAATATGTAAAAGTCAACTAAAAATTAAGTGATTGACTGCAAATAAATAATTTAACACTACCTTTGCATGTAGATTTCCATAGATGGTAACATTTGACAACAGAATGCTGTAGCAAAAGTTTAGGAGTGACGTTAATTTCTTATTAGCCTATGCACAGACTATGCATTCAAGAAAGAGCTGCCATTTGCTGAAAATGTGATTTTTTTCTCTCTTTTTGTATCAGGGTTTAATGACCACCATGAGCACCTGTTAGGGCTATAAGCAGTCACCTATCCCTAATTTCGAGCCACTGGTTCCATAGAAGGAAAAGATCCAGCACCTTAGGACAAACAGGCCACCCATGCCTAGTCTGGTACTCAAACTAGGACCCAACTTGGATTACTAGCCAGAAGCCAGCACCTCTGACTACTTTGTCACAAGTGTGGCAAAATGCAATGTGTCTGAGCGATAGTTGTGCAGTTAAGTGTACTGTTACTCCTTGCCAACTGCGAGGGTTCTGTTCTTGAAGAACCTCATAACTGATGAATTTGCAGTTGGGAAACTTAAGATATTGTGGGGAAAATAAGGTTAGAGGAACTGAAGTCTTATTCAACCTATCTCAATCCCTCAATCATTTTCTTCATCTACAGTGAAGTACAGCAGAAACCACATTATAACGAGCCAGTGTTTAGTGAGATCTCAGATTTAATGAGAAAAACTGAAGCTTTTGTTTGGTATAATCTTGATTTAAAGCTAATTTGATCATTTTCAATGAACAAAATTTAATGAAATCCCCAGATTTAATGAGGGAGAGAAAAGCTAAGGGGATCGCTTTTAATAAACAAAATAACAAAATTTAACAACATTCTGTATTTAATGAGGCAGAGAAAATCTCCTGCACACTGTCCTTGAATGAAGGAATAGAAATGCTGGCATGCAGGATGAAATTGCCACAGCACAAGGGAATCCTTGTGTGCTAGTGGAAGAATGTTGATAAAAAGGCAAAGGGGGAGGAAGTACATCAAATGAACAACAAGCAAATTGTGCAAGGGTTTCTCTTTGCCAGCCACTCTCTGTCAGCAGAGTTGAGAACAGGCCATCTACTAAGTAAAAAGAACATGGGTGGGGCTCATACATATGTAAGTGGATTTCTGGGTGGCAATTGTATAGAGGGATAGAGATGTCGCCGGAAGAGAAATAGGAGATAACAATTCCTAGAATTGTGCCCATTGCTCTTTTTACCCTCCAAGTGAGTATGCATTGGGAGGATCGGAGCTGCTTTTTCTTTATGTGCGTTATGTAGTTAGACTGCAGCCAGTCTCATGTGGTCATCAAGTTGAATGTATTTGAAATGTTTAATGAATTAACTATAGTACTAATGTAGTTAATTAAATCTTTCAATTATATCAAATTGTTATGGATACGTGAGTCATAAGTTCATAGCGTTTTGGGGAACAATGTTCAGTCCAGTACCACATGTTACCACATATGGCTATTCGGCAAAACACAGTCCATCAGAGTCTATGGTCCTTCGCCAACGTTCAGCCAAAGATGCAATGCCATTGCGATACCAGACTGCTGGCTTGGGTGCAAAATACTCTGTAATGCCATCTTTCACAGCCTTCAAGGAATGGAACTGTCTGCTGACCAAGAAGTGTGCCATAAAACGAAACAGGTGAAAATCTGAAGGGGCAAGAACCGGGCTATAAGCTGAGTGTGATAGGATTTCGATGTCATTCAAATCCTGAATTTTCTGGCAGACAATCCGTGACCTATGACATGTGGCATTGTCAAATTGCAGGAAGACCTTCTTTCGGTTCGCCATTGTCGGGTAACGCTGTTCGGCATACAGGTTCCCATCAACGGCTTGACCATATGGCACAAGCTCCCAGTGGACAGGACCTTCGAAATTCCACCATACACACAACATTGTCTTCACTTCAAAACTACCTCTTTAAAGGAGAGTTTTGAAGTGAAGACAATGTTTAAACCACTGCTTGAGCCTCATCTCTTGGGCACAGCCATTTGTTTCTGGTATCAGGATTACTTAGGAAGACCCACTTCTTATCATTCGTTATGAATCTCTGCCAAAACCGGTCATCACGTGGATTTTGCAGCAATTCTCAAGACAGAGTGACATGCTCCTCAGCTTGTATTGGAATCAACTCGCGGACGTCTGGAGTGAAAACCGAGCTGGTGTAGGTGACGAACGATGGTGGTTTGTGATGTATGGACCTCCTTTGCTAATCATTGAGTGCTGGTTCCTGGGTGCTGTTCAACAGCTAGATGCAGGGCTTCGGTGTGTTGGTAGTGACTGGTCTTCCACACCTTAATTTGTCAACCAGCTCTGTGTCTCCAGCCTGGAAGCGTTGGAACCATTTTCTTGCTGTTGTAGGGTGCACTGTCCCCTCGCCTTCTACACTACAAATTTCCTTCGCAGCAGCTGTTGTGTTCAACCCTTTTTTTTTCCAATAATGGCATAGGCGCACACGATCAACAAGTTTCTCCTCCAACATTCTCGTCTCATATGAGTGGCACACACGTGTTTGGTCCAGCACATGCCTACCAGTCTGAGCAGCGGAGCATGTCACCCAATCAGGTGTGGGACACATTCCACCTTATTATGCATATCCCACCTGTTCGGCGGAGCTTCTCCATCTGTACCGCGAAATGCTACGAACTTATGACTCACCCTGGTCTAATGTAAACATATATGCATATTATCACATATACATATTTTAACACTTGTACAAAAATCTAGCGGATAAGCATTCCTTTCTAGCGACGGGAACATTTCACGCACGTGTTTTCCGGTCTTTGTTGATGTTATTGTCCTAAAGTCCGTTGTATGCGATGACTGGCTTTACTTCTCACACTTTTCGCTGGGTATACTCATTGGATCTTTGCCTTAGGATTCAAACACATCAATTTTTACCGTTCTTTATTCTCGAAATTTTCGCCCATACTCTGAGCATCTTCAGGAGCGTGGCGACTTTACCACCGATGTTCGTGGTTAACTTCGCGCTAATGGAGTCCGATACTCCTTGTTGCCATTCGTCAGATACACTTTCCTGGATCTATTTCGTTATCAAGCCCGGCTGGCGCCATCTATGTTTCATTAAAACACTTTTTTTTTAATTTTTTAATTTTTTCTTTTTTCTTTTTTTTATTTATTTATTTTTTCTTCTCCTATCCTGGTTTTCTTGTCTTTTTTGCCGGTTTTTCTTTTGTTGTTGTTTTTCTTGTCTTATTAGTTCTTTTCACAGGCCCGATAATGTGCTAGGGTCGTTCTGGTTACACACCCTTGCTTTATTTTTGTACATTAATATTGCTTCTTCCCTCCTCATTTGTCTTTCTGATTTTTTATTCTTTTTTAGCATTTTAATTTCATCGAATTTTGGGAATGTCCGTTTTCCATGCAGAATTGCACTAAAGCAGTTTTGGCTTCTTTTTTTTGCCAGTTAGATATGCGTTGTTTAAGTCTTTTTTTTTTATCTGTTTTTCGTACTTCCAATGTACGATATTGGGGGTATGTGTGCTATTGGAATTTCGTAGGTTCCTGATTCTTCTAGCATTTTTTCCTCTGTTTTTTTGTTGACAGTCATACTTTTCACGGTGTGCACTGAGCTTCCTAGTTGTAAGTCATATTTAGCACAGTGCCTATTGATTTCTTTACTTGCTCCTTCCGAGTATGGGAAAGCTCCAATGTATTTCAATTTTTTATTCCTCATCTTCCTTTGGTTGTGCACTTCTTGGCCTTCTTTACTCTGAGTCATATGCTTTTTACTCTCATGTATCCATTTATTAATTAGCTTGCTCGGGTACCCATACTCTTGTGATATTTTCGAGATAAACTCTAGCTCTTGATTTTTTAGCCTGTTGTTAGATGTGTGTGTGTATGCTCGCCGTATCAAGTTTACTATGCTGTTTTTTTTATGTATCACTGGATGGTGCGACGAGTATGGTATCAGTACAGGTATGTAAGTTGCTTTTCTGAACACAGAGTATTCAAAACTATTTTTGTTTTTCTTTAGTTGAATGTCCAGGAAGGATAAGCGATTATCCTCTTCAAACTCAATAGTGTTACAGATTTTGGTGTTACAAATTTTGATTTTGGTGTTACAGATTTTGCTAAACTGCTGCTAGATCTTGTAGCTCGGCTTTGTTAAGTTTAGACATTATAATAATGTCTACATATCAAGCATAAAGTATTGGATTTTCAGGTAAATTTTGAATAATTTCATTTTCAAGGTATGCCATAATCACTTTTGCGTATAATGCCGATAATGGGGATCCCATAGGGCCACCTTGCGTTTGTTTAAATATATTTCCTTCAAAATGGAAGATGTTGTTTTCCTTGATGAAATATAAGGTATTCTTTAGCTCTTTCAGTTGTGACAAGTTTAGTTCTTTGTTGATGCTTAGTTGTTGCATAATCAATTCGATGGCTGGCTCGACAGGAGTGTTTGGGTATAACGCCTTAACGTCCATGGAGGCCATAGTTATTTGCTCTAGGTCTTGATTAATTAAGAGTTACTTTGAAATATCGCACGTAAAAGAGAATAGTAGAATAATTAGAGCTATATAATAGTCAGAATTAGAACTACTAATTGGAATTGATATTTTAACACGGTCAGGATTTTCATTGAAAGGATTTAGCTAGCGCCCTGATTTAATGAGGGCTTCTGTCAGTCTTGAGCTACTTGTTATAAGTGGCTTCTACTGTAAAATGACACCAGAGTAATCAAAAGGGCAACAGAGGTTTTAAATACTGTGTAAACAGTATTTAAATGAGTTCCTGTGAATATTTAGCACTTCGTGCCGTACTGCACACAACTAAATTCTAGTAGTTGGAATTTTCAAGTTATAGGCCTTAAAAATTTTAATGACTGCACATTTTAGGATTTTCAAGAACTTGGCTTAAAAATTATAAAAATAACTAATCTAGTTTCCATTTATTAAATTACAGATTCACACCCCCATATTTTCATGCTTTATTATTTTTATTTTGTTAACTACTGTATCCTCATGTTATTTCCCCAAGAACAGACTATAAAATGCTTCTTATTTTGAATGCTTTATCATAAATAGGGCAGCAAACACAATGTATATTTTGGGCAGCACACGTAAATTCTTGAACATCCAAAAATTAAATCTGGCAGTTGGAGTCACTTAGGTGGAATTTGAACCTGACATTTAAAGTTTAAGGTTGCAAGGCTAGGACATGGCTGTTGACCTGCATATACTCAAGGTATTGGTGTCATGCTAGGTAAGGTAGTACACAGAGAATTTTTGCATACACTCAAATTCATGGTTGGCAAGGGATTACTGTGTGAGTGTATGCGCACATGCATGCATGATTGTCTTAGTAAGAGAATGTACAAGTCTGTGTGCACACTGAAAATCCAAAAGTGCAAGGGATCTAGTTGCTCAGTTATTTTGTCAGTATTTCAGTGAAACCTCCATTAATAGATATCTCCGCACAACAGCAAGTTAGTTTCGGATGGTGCAGAGCACCTGCCATAGGATTAACATTAAGGATAACCTCCAAACAATGAAACCTCTTAACAGCCGTCAATGGACACCCCAGTCAGTCCCGAAGAAGTTCTAACAGACACCTTATCCTTTAGGATTTTGCATAGTCCTTCAGGTATTTTGGCGAAAGTGATAAAGTTGGGACAAAAATATTTCTAAAGGAACTGTTTCTTGGAAATGATGGGTTGATTATGGCAACTACAATGGTGTGCTTAAGTGAAGAGAAAGGAGTTAAAGTTTAGGTCAGCATGAGGCAAGCTCCCATATATATGTTTCAGTTGTGTTCCAGAGGCTGCTGAAGTGGTTTCTGGTTTCTGTAATGTTGCTCCCTTGGTTGTTGTATCTTCTAGGTTCATGTGGATTTTGTACTTGCTTTCAGGAATGCAATCAGCCAGCTGTGCAGTTGCACCAAGCTATAGAAAATAAACATTTTCCTTTGTTTCTTTCCTAGAACATACCCTAGCCCAAATCTCTTTGCTTGCTATTTCTAAGGGCTGTTTAGCACCAGATGTCAGATAGTGCTTTCCTAAAATTATCTACACCATGATTTATTTATTTAATTATTGTGCTGAGTTTTACTCTGTGTTGGAGAAGCACTGCATCTGTTTTCTTTGTGCATAGGCTCCATACACTTATTTTGTTTTTGTACAAACACAGTGAATTAGCAATGTTAACTTCCAAAAATTAGTCACTTTTTTCTGGTCCAAGCAATGACCGTTATTCAGAGGTTTCACTGTATTTTCACTCTGCACAACTCAAATGTTTTTGTACTCACTTTTCCTTTGAAAGCAGTTTGGTTTTTCCCAGAGAGCAACAAAACTTATTCAAAACATGAGTGCATCTGCAATTAGGTTCATGCTTCTTCATATACAGTAACATCACCAGGATTTCATTTCGGGGAGGGTCCAAAATCATACCTCATACTCTTAGTGTATGTGTGTGTGTAACACACACAGTAGAACCTTGTTTACACATTCTTCAAGGGACCAAGTAAAATCAACATATAATTGAAAAAAATGTATAAATGAAATAGGGAAAGGTTATCATTAAGGGCAATTAAGAATTTTTGGATAGGTCACATTTTACGTATAAATGAGAAAAACGTGTAAGTGAGAAACATATAAATGAGCTTTTACTGTGTGTGTGTGTGTGTGTGTGTACATACATTTTACACATTTAATTTGTATCCCATAATATGTATGCATTTCATGAGATTTTCTTCTGTAATTATTATCTGGAAACTTTGCATCACTATGAAAGTATTTTATTGGTGAGCAAAAGGGAGACACCTTGGGCACAGAGACATCATTTCTAAGAACTTTGTCTGTACTAAGGGGAACATCTGAATACACTGAAAGAAGGGTCAAAGCAGAAAGTAATATTGACAGGTATTAATTTTTCTGGTGCCTGTTTCCATTTCCATTTCTCACACTGCATAAGATATTATGACTTTACTGTTGTACAAACTACAGATTTTTAAAATGTGGCTCTAAGTGATGCAATACATTGACTAATGCCTAGCGATACTCTGCAGTCCCTACTACACAGTGACCACTGTATTCTTGCACAAGTAGAGAGAGAAAGGGAGAAACAGCAGAAGACAACTCACATAAAAAGTGTATGTTTACAGAAAACATGTTGAACATGTAACTATATGTATTCAAATAACTACAGCTAACCTGATTAATCTTGCAAATTTAAGGAGAAAGTAGTTCACAAACTGTGTATAATTATGTTATAAAAAGTATGTATTTTGAAATAATTCTATGAAAACAATACAAACAAATACTGCGGTTGAAAATATTTGGGAAAGGTCTGGACCCCTTGGCTACATCCTTGTTCACATATATCTTCTGATTTTTAAGATGGGTTTAAAATATGCTTGTGAGTTTCACTACAATGAAAATAAGCTCCTAACAGATTTTTTTCCTGAAAAGAGCATCATTAGCTTTCTTAATTAGCGTGGAATCAGTAGAATATATTGTATCTTGAATTAACTCAAAATTGTCATATTTCCATTACTTTGTCATAAGTGCTTCAGTTGGACTTCGTCATAAGTGCTTCAGTTGGTAGCTGCTGGTTGGAGAAGAATAGCACAATCAATGCAATTGTTTTATTTTTCCTTTATTCTGTATAGCATGTAAAAATATATTGTTTTGGCCACTGTGAAGATATGACAATTTAAGTTATTTGTTGAAGCTTAGAAGTTTAGTTTAATTCTTACTTGTAGAAGTAGTTGCAAGCTCTAAGATTCCAAGATACTGTATGCTCTTATAATTGCCTCTAACTAAACACTTGTATATATTTCAATTAAAGGGTCCAGAGTCAATGAATCAGCAAATGGTAGTTACATTTCACTATTTCAGCTTCATTCATCCTGTTGGCACATCAGTGTAGAACAATATTGATTTTCAATCACTTCACAATGTCAAATGTTGCTATCAACATGCACTTCAAAACTACTAAATCATTATCTTGAAAACACCCGATATCAAGACTTTATTTTATTTTCATTTAACAAATATTTATCTCAACTCTGCTCATGGCAAATTGCTAACAAGCTCTTCCCTCAAGAAAATGCACTGCTTATCGTTTTTTAGAATCTTCACACAATTACAATATATTGAACCTTGACTCACTGCCAGTGTTGGCAACTTAGCAAACTCAGTGGGGAAAATGTGTCATTAGGTCAGAAGTGTTTGATGAGAAGAAACCAAATTTTCGTAAGATTACAGAAACTTAAAAAGAATGGTTAAATTAGAGATATGCGTCAGAAGCAAAATTAAGGAATTTGTTTGGAAAACATGTATGCTAGAGATAGCCAACTTCTTGTCCTTCAGGACCAGTTCTGAATATTTTGAGGTCTTTAGAGCTGCACATAAAATTATGACCAATGTAAGTCAGAGGAGCCTAATATACAATGGATTTCCATTTTTATTATTACCAGAACATAATTGCACGTGTATTGTGCGCTGGTGAAAATATTTAGTGATCAGAAAATTATTGTCAAAATGTGTAAGAAATGTGAAAGAGAAATAAAGTTTAAAAATCAGTCTTTTTAATGAAGTGTATGGAGAGAGCTTATGAGAACATTGTGGGCATTCACTTATAAGTTTTTAAGTTTTTCAATGTTTAATGTAGTTGAAGATAGTTGCAGTAAATCTTAAAGGTGAGTGTCGGCCCATTGATTTCTTTGTAAGGAATTGATTTCCTTCATTGAGGAGAATGTACATTCACTCGTGTGCATGTATTCAAACATGAAAATAATTGTAGAAAAAGTAACTAAATTCAGAGAAATTTATCATTTGGAGACAGTTTACAGAAATCAGTTCCTGTTCTATGCCTTAAATAAAAGTAGGGGTTACTTTGCAGAGATCACACAGGTACAGGTGGATCATTCCTACTGCTTTAAAATAGCAGTTGGGTGACTTTTGCAGCTGCTGTGACTTTCTGACAAAGTATTAACATTGCAAACTGTTTGTTCAGGTATTTTTTCTATTTCTGTGATACCTTATGATGGGCAACACAAAGTGGTGTCAGAGGCTGCATGCTGCCTGTTAGCCACCCTCTTCAATGTACATGAGTTGTGTAGATCAGTTTGTGAAGAATAGAGTTCTTAGACTTGACCATGCAGAAGGCTTGATAATTTGTTGATGAATGGAGTGTTCACAGAATAAGAGACTTTTCTTTGACCCTCATGCTCAATTAGTAGGATTTGCATAGTTTTTCTTTTACTTTCCCAATCCCCATGGGTTGGGTGCAATAATAAAAAATAAAAAGAAGCTCCAGGAATAATCAGTTTTGACTGTCTCTCAAAAGTGAAAGAATTTTTGGATGAATTAATATATTTTACTGGAGTAGGGGTAAACCCAGTTAATTTTTTTTTTTTATGGGAAAGGAAAAATATGATATGTATATCAAAACTTAAATTGTATAATCAGTTATGTGAAATGCACACTTTAAACAGCTGAAATGAAATATGAAAACCCTATATCATCAACATACTGTAGTTTAAATTTTGCAAAATTAAATGCTTTTGTATTTATACTTTACTTTCCAAATTTTGTGATACAAAAGTTTAATTTCACTAGGTCACAATTTTGTATCACTGGTGCCAACTATATGTTTGGCTAAAATGAGAAGTGAAAAAAGGCTTTTTTATATATATATATTTTTTTTTCAGGGTGCAGATTATAATATCCGGTGAAGTTTTTGCTCCCAGACACACTTACATCCCCCACCATTAGAAGTTTTTAGGGTGTTGTTTATTTCCAGATCTGGTTTAACATGTGTTAATTCTGTAGTATAAATGCTTGTGGTCATAACAGATTTCAATTTTGTTTATCTGCATTATGCGTCGCTCTCTTTCCCTCTCCAACAAAACTGTGGCAAGGCATGCATACCGTTATTCTAAGATCTCGGTGATTCTTTATGGGTATTGTGAAACTATTTTATGTTGCCTGAAACATATATAGAGTGATTTGAAAGGAAATTATTTTGGATGAAATGGCTATATTTGCTGTTTTTTTTCTGTGCGTTACATGTTGTATGTAAAATTTGTATTGGGACTTTGTATCTCATTATTTTTTTTAATGTAGAATCTCTTTTTCCCCTTTGTTTTACATATAATTTGCCAGTTTAAATCATGCTTTTTTATTTTCTTATGCATCATTATTTACCCAGGGGTTCTTTTAATGCTAAGCAAAGCATTCCCAAAATCGAAAATTTATGTTTTGTGTTTTCTGGTGTGAACTTGATTTTCAATTATACGAAATTTGTTGCCGATTCCATAGAATATAATTCACTGAGTTTTCAAGAACTTACTCTATTATATTCATAATAATTTATATAATTTGAATGTAGTGATTGTTTATGCCACATACAAATCAATATTACTCAGGTTCACTAGGTCACAATGCTTGTGGTCATAACAGATTTTAATTTTGTTTATCTGCATTATGCGTCACTCTCTTTCCCTCTCCAACAAAACTGGGGCAAGGCATGCATACCGTTATTCTAAGATTTTGGTGATTCTTTATGGATATTGTGAAACTATTTTATGTAGCCTGAAACATATATAGAGTGATTTGAAAGGAAATTATTTTGGACGAAATGGCTATATTTGCTGTTTTTTTTCTGTGTGTTGCATGTTGTATGTAAAATTTGTATTAGGGCTTTGTATCTCATTTTTTATTTATTTTTTTTTTTTATGTAGAATCTCTTCTTCCCCTTTGTTTTACATATCATTTGCCAGTTTAAATCATGCTTTTTTTATTTTCTTATGCATCATTATTTACCCAGGGGTTCTTTTAATGCTAAACAAAGCATTCCCCAAATCAAAGATTTATGTTTTGTGTTTTCTGGTGTGAACTTGATTTTCAATTATACGAAATTTGTTGCCGATTCCATAGAATATAACTCACTGGGTTTTCAAGATCTTACTCTATTATATTCATAATAATTTATATAATTTGAATGTAGTGATTGTTTATGCCTCATACAAATCAATATTACTCAGGTACATTTAAATAAATTAATACTTTAAATGTGTTTTCAGCTCTTCTGGGTACCCTTTTCTTCTTAACATGTGTGGAACTTGACTTGGGAACATAGTTGTACAGGGGGAAATGAGGCTGATAGAAAAAAGTGAAAATTCATAGTGTGTGGGAGATCTATTAATTTATATCAGTTTATTTTTTCCCTTCAGTTTTTCCTACACTTTGTCAGCTTACCATAGGATCAGCCGATACCAATTAATTAGCTCATGGCACTTTGGGGCTTATTTTATGTTCTTACTTTTCCTGTGTTTAGCACTGTATGTTCACTTTTGGCCCTTGTGCCATTTAATTGTACCTCACTCACATTTTGCCGTGTAATAGTATTCATCATACTATTTTAATCTTTAAACTGATTTATTTGCTTTTCTGTGTTATCTTTATATGGCAAATAGGTATAAATGTTTCTCTTTCTTTCTATTTATGAACTGAAAAAAAGTTAAAAGAATTGGGTTTCATTAATGCGAGATGAATGATTTAAGAGTGATTGAAAAGGAATTTTATCCACTTACTAGTAAATTATATTGTTAAATAATGGCATGTCACCAGTAATATTTGTTCTGTCCACACCTTGTATATTTCTGCAAACTATATAGCTATGTAAATATGTTTAATTATGCTGCTTACGTTTCTGCAGCTAGTTTGAAGTAGTAATTGAACATTCAAACTGACTCAACAAATTAATTGTGTAAAAGTATGTAAATAGATATGCTGTGATGAAACTGTATTTTTTTATACAGCAGCATTGTCTTTTTGTTTGGAAGGAATGCATCTTCTGTGGTTTGTATCTGTAAGACCTAAACAAATAAATCATCAGTACAAATATGCATGATGCTATATAAATATTTAAACAGTGTTTCATTTCTTCCTGTATTTAGTTCTCTCTTCTTTAAGATTACTTGTTTTTGGTTTGTAGGAATAGCCAGATTTTTCACCAGTTGAAGTCAAAAGTCTGTCCAATTGAAATACAATGTATGTCACTTTCATACTGATTTGTGGAAGGATTATCATCCTGATTTTGAAATGAACAAATACAAAAACAGTTGTTTGAAAAAACATTCATTTGCTACTTATCAAAGTATCAATTCATTTTTTGTGCGTGTATAAATTAAATCATTTCCATATTCATAAACTATGAATTATTCATTGTTAAGTTTCATATTTCATTGAAGTTCTGCTTAGGTGAGTAGAAATACTTATGCAAAATTTGTTGTTTTGGGAAGAAATCACCCAGCAATATGTAAATAAATTAGAGCCTGTTATGTGCTTCAATAATGCATTTTGGAAATCAGCAATATATTATTATGCATGTATCTTAGGTTTAAATGTTGCATTATTTTCGTATGCCATAAATATCTTGTTTTGTTGTTGACCAACATACTATAGCAGGGTGATATGGCTAGATATGGTTCTTCATTTTCTATCATTTGCTGTATTACTGTATATGTAATATATCATGCATGTTTACATGCATATAACACATTGGGCTGTAGCAGCTTTATTGGAAATATTAACATTGTACATTTTTCCAAGATACTTTTAATGCCAAGATTTTGTGTGCTTAGTTATGATTCTATGGTAGTGCTCAAGTACAAATGATCCACAGTTTTTGCACACTTGTTCATGTTCTTTTTGTCCAATTTCACCTACTAGAATGTTACTGTTGAAATATATTGCATATTGTTAAACCATTACTTCAATACATTTTCAGTTATTCATCAATTCATATTTACCCCTGTGTATTGGATGCATGATTTCATTCTTATGCAACTTTTGGAGGGCTCATTTTAGCAGAAAAGCACACTCTTTCATGTTATTTGATAGTCCCAGCCTTCTGTTACCACTTTTCCTATAGTGATTGTTAACATTTACAAAGCCTTGATGCATGTATGCATATCATATTTTCATTCAGCTGACACATCCTGACAAACATCCAGCCAGCTAAGTGTTAATAATTCTTTACATTATGAACTGTAATTTGTCTTGTTTTGAACATTCCAGTGAAAGTTTAAAAAATATTTATGGTTAAACGATTTGCATTTATTGGTCAGCTTGACATTAAAAGTAATGAACTTTACCAGGTGTATTTCATGGTTGTACAAGAGATTTATGAAATATGGATTAAATAAAAACTATAAAATTAAACTCTTCTGTGCAGCATCTTCAGTACCCGGTTAGATTAAATCAAACTAAACTCCTCTAGCTGCATAAATCCTTCATTAAAACTGTTCCAAAGTATAGTTATACTTTATCTAGTCTGTATAGTGTGAAAACACTGAGTTCAAGAAACCCTGCTGGCACAGATAATGCAAACTTCATCTCACTTTCTATGCATTGCAAGATTTTCCACCTCTAAAATATTACTTCCATTATTGCCTGATTTTACACCTGCCATCTTGTTATGAGATTGACCTTTGATCTGCAGCCTGAAACCTTGTAACATCTGTCTTGATAATCTTTTCTCCCATGTGACTGACTTGCCCAAACTACCTTAATGTGTTCTCATTAACTTTTTGTTCTACTGAAGTACTCAGTATAGTTGTTGAAGTGTCTGCATTGCTGCCAGTTCTGTTCGTCCTTTGGATCTTCCTATTTTGTTGCATTATGCCTTATAGCATTCCCCATTTTAGCAACTTAAAACCACCTAAAGAGCTCTTCATCGAGTGGTAAGACATTTTGAGTAGGCACATGGAAAACTACATTGCATTGCAAGCATTTTTTAGCATATAGTATTGGGTCATGTCCCATAAGTAATGTGGTTTTTCAGAGATAGTTTTGAAAGGCAACAAACAATGTGACAAGTTACTCTGAATCCAAAATATATTTATCATCATTATTTACAACTTCTTCCCATCGTAATCTTAAATTTTCAATTCCCTGGCATCTTTCAGTTTTGAGGTGAAGAATACATCAAGCTCCCATTGGATATCATCCTCTGTATTAAACTGTTTCCCACTAATGTGATGTTGGAAACTGCAGAAAAGATAATCTGATGGTGCTGGTTCAGGATAATATGGTGGCTGTGTCATAACTTCCCATTCAAACTGCCTCAGTTTTTGGAATGTGTTTTTTGCCGTATGAAGTTTGACATTTCATAATGAAAAACGACACCTGTTGGCCAGTGCTGGTAATTTTTCTTCATTAAATTGCTTTAGCTGGCCCAGTTGTTGACAATACAGCTCCTTCGTGATGGTTTGGTAGGCTAGTAATGGATAAGCTTGTAATGAATAATCCTATCCATATTCAACAAAACTGACAGCATAATCTTTCTCAGATGGAGTCCTCCCTCCCTCTGTGGAGCTGGTGTCTTGTTGTGTTTCACCATTGTCTTTGATGCTTAATATTGTTATGCACTGTCCATTTCTAATCACCAGGAACAATTCAATTCAGAAAACATTCCTTTTCCAATCAACAGAGGTGACACGTGTAGACCTCCGTTTTTGTTTCAGACTGTGATCCGATAATTCGGGAGGAAGCAATTGACCCAGCTTAGAAACTTTACCAATCTTTTGCAGATACCAATGGACCATTGAATGGGTTGACTAGAGCTGCTCACTAATTCTTCCACTGCTACACAAGGATTTTGCTCTATGATCGTTTGTAACAGATCATCATCCAACTTCTGCATCCTGGCCTTGGATCTTAAGGCTGTAGTTCCCAGACCGAAAACGCTGGAACCAGCTTTGTCCTTGACTCACACTTTTAGTTGTCTGAACCATAAATCTCGCACAGTTTCAACACTGCTGTTGCCCTGACGTCCCAAATCCTTATATGAAATTTCAATACTTCCATGATGCACAGTGTAGATGTCCATTTAATACATTTGAGAGGTTAACAAAATGTATTAAATGGACGTCTACACCTCTTAAAGTTGACTTTGATGCTATGTCAACATTGCACTGTCCAGCAGTATACATACCCCCACAATTTGCACCGTTTGGCGGCATTCATTCCAACCATGTTAAAAATAAGGTATTACTTATAGGATGACCCAATAAATGTACTCAAGTACAGGGTAATAATTTTCATATATGTTGCACAGTTAGGAAAGTTTTTCAAGTTTATAGGTAGGTGGGCTGTGCTTGGCAACTTTGTACAAAAGACCCTTTAACATTGTGTTCTTCTCTCATTTAAGTATTACATATTTTTGCTAGTGGTGACACCAAGGCGGCCTTGGAGGTATCCCCCCCCCAGGCCACCCCAATCTAAGTAGAAACCATGTGCTTGCTATGTAAATTCAACTTCAAGACAAACCATCTTGATCAATGCCTGCCAACCAGCTGCCACACATAAGGCAAGGCCCTCCTATATCGAAATTCTGGAACCACCACTGTCTTTTGCTGATTTGATCATACTGTGAATTCTTATCCTTAGTTACTGAGCAAATGTGCAAAATGTCGTGAGATGAGATCCATAATTTGTCCTGTTAATTAGGTGTTGCATTAAATTAGCATTCTAAATTGTGTGACTTACAAGATTTATCCTCTCAGAATATTATTTTCTAACACATTAAGTACTTACTTTTGAGCACTTTGATGCTGGGTGGAATTGGATCGTGTCTTTGATAGATATTCAAATAGATGGGTTATTAATAAAGTGAAAATCCAAATGTTTGTAAGGTATGCATGTAAAATTTATAAAATTACTTTACCCCCACGGTTGTACATTGCAATATATGTCCAGTACTTTTATCCAATAGAATAAAAATAGTAATGTTGAAAGTATGGTTGCTTTGTTTTGTTGCTGTTTGTGGTTGTTACAAAATAAATTGCTCCATTACCATATGTCAAAATTAATAGGTAAATATAAAATAGCATCTTACTTCTGAATGGAAGACAAAAAAAGAAAGAAAAAGTGTTTTCTCTAATGAAATCGCAATTTGTTTCTGAATGAAAAAAACAGAAGAAAAACTTTTCCTAAAGAGTTTCAGACCTCCTTATATCTGATGTAGAGGTGAAATTTTATGGGTTCCTTGCATTAAGATTTGTATGTTGCCTCAAGTAAGTTAAGTCATTTCAAATGTTTAGGTAAAGTTTCCTTTTTCTAGTAGTTTATTAGTAAGGTGAAAGAGGGGGGGGGGGGTAAATCTGGTAGGTTGCATATGGCTTAAAATGAAGTACACATATGTAATGTGATATCCATGTACTTCTCTTACCCCTAACTTTAATTTTAGATGCTTTTCTATGATGTTGGTGTATTGAAATTGTACTGGTAAATTTTTATTCATTAATAGCTTCTCCAGTCATTTTCCTACCAATATAAGGAATTTCAGGGTTTTTTTAAATGTTGAAGTCAAACTGGCAACCTTTTTTAAAAATAAGTACATATTTTCAAGAGAGTTCTGAATTTCCTTCACAGTAATGATCTTAAAAATATTTTTAAGTTTGTACAAGTTAAATGCTGCTGGTTGTTAGTCAGGCTTCTGTGGTGGTGTTTATATCACATTATATAATGCTCATCTTAAATAAATGAAACTCAAATTTGTAATTACTCATTTAGTGCCCTTGGCACACACAAAAAAAGTATGTGCCAAGGACACTATGAGTAATTAACATCAACTTTCTTTCCTTCTAACTTCAGTTTTAAGTACCTTATATTAATAGTGCATTGATATTCAGTTGGTGTGCTTTTCTAGCAGTGCTGATAGGCATGAGCTTTTACTGCACTAGCAGAAGTAGTTATTTTGGTTGACTGTAATTAAAATTGTGTGAGAAAATTTATTGTTTCTGGCTGAAGTAAAAGATTCCAATACCCTTTGAATATCTGGGTACCCAAATAATCATCTCCATGTTGCAAGAGACAGAATTTCTTTCCTTCCTACCCAATGTGTACAAATGTGTTGTTGCAAATTAATAAATCCTAAGGATGTTTCTGCATGGAATTAGAAAAAAAAAAAAAAAAAAGATTGCAATTTTTACTGGAACTTTCAACCAGTACAGAAAATCATTAAGTAACATTGCAAGCTAAAATATAATATCTTACATATTGTATACAGTGGTGAGATATTGGTTTGTACAAGATGACACTGTGAGAAAATGTTTGCAGCTGTATTTTGTTCCTGCTGTTTGTTCTGTCAGTAAAAGAAAATTTAGAATCCTATTCATGGTATTTTATAAAAATGACAGCATAGATGGGTGTGTGTTGGTAGGTAAGACACAGGCCAGTGTGTTAATCCAAATACCCCACATTCCAGTCATACCAAAGAAGGTATAACTTTCTTATGAAGTGCTGTATTGTATGAAGGGCTACTGGGAGTTGGACATCTGTTGCAGTTCAGACTTCATCGGAAATAAATGATGTAATTATCGTGGAAAGTTACTACTATGATTTTTCTCAAAGTTACATTGCTTTTGATTATTTTTTATTGAAATCATTGGTGGTATCATTGAAAAATATGAGATTCGAAGCAAAACCTGTCATATTTTCTTCGAGGGATCTGTAGCCATTACATTTGCTTCTTACTGAAAGTCATTTTTTTTTTATTTTATCCATTTTTGACTATTTTTTTCTTCCTCTGAAATATAATGGTCTGTATGAAATTCTCTGAATATTTCGTATAATATCATTCAAATGCTTGCTTATTCACAGTAACAAACTTGTAAACGTTTTTTTTTTTTTTGATTCTAACATGTATGGTGAAACTGGAATGAAATTAAAATATTTTTGTTTTCATCCAGCATTTTGTGGTTATGCTCTTAAACTGAAATGTGCCATCCATTTAATGAGCAGATGCCATTTATTGCATGTATCTTGAACTTCTGTCTTACGTGTCTCACAGTATTGTGTGCCACAAGAACCATGAATGTGTGCTGTTTTTGTTATAAATCATTATTTCCAGGGCTGTAAAAATGTGTTCTTGCTCTCACATTTGTGATACATAGGTATACTGCCTTGCAGTAAGAGAGCTGATTTGAAACAGTTACCAGAAGACTTGTCAGGGTATAGTTTTCAGATCTTTTCCTCATTTAGTGAAATATTCATTTTTGTATCTCTGTAAATGACTTAACGCATCGATAGACCAAAATTTCATCTTGTACGTGTGACTCGGGAGTATATTTTTCCAGCCATGGTTATAACATGTATTTTGCAAATTGCCAAAATAAATTTTGTTTTGATGTTCAGATGTTTCATTATTTGGTGTTTTCTGTATGTGAGCATTTTTAAATGTGCAAAAATTATATATACAAGGTTGGACAAAATAATGTGAACATGATTATAGGGGTTAATGTTACTCATGTAGCCTACACTAAAAAAAAAAAAAAATCACTGATTTTCTTCTGTGTATCTTTTCTTTGAATATATACCATAGGCCCATGGGCTAAACTTTGGCCTGCCAGGACATTTTGAATGCCCCCCCCCCCACACCCAGCACTAACTTTGTTTTTCTAATTTAACTCTTATTGACAATAATAATTTTCATTTCATTATTTATTTTTATCTTATTTTATTCTGGATTCATTTTATTCTTGACAGTATTTATTTGAATTTTATAAATTATGCCGATGTGATATTGGTCGCGATTTCAAAAACACATACTGACACATTTTTGTGTAAACACTGACTCACGCTCACCTCATTAGAGGAGAGCATGAGTCAGTGCAATAGAGGAGGAGGGACAATGGAGGAGAGGTGGCACGTGACTATACACAACACTTGCCTTCCCGCTCTAGCTGGCTATTTTCAGTCTGACTCGTTTCACAGTCACATTGTACTGCTTCAGATCCTAAGTAACCAAGGAGGTGAGAATAATACTTCTAAAGATGCCCTGAGTCTCTTAACTATTAAGCCGCAAGGTGTGGGAATTTGATGTTGTTTACATGATACCTATGTAATTTGAACTGTGTGAATTTTTGAATTGCGTAGTTTTGGGTTGCAGAAACAGTGTTAATATCAAACCGGAATGAATTATACTTCATACACGAGTGAAGTTTTCGATTTTAATGTTATGTTTTGTTTAGAATTCGCACTAACCCTTGTGTATTTCAGTTTAAAATAAATATAGAAGGAGCCTCAAAATAATTAAGAATTTTATAACCAGCATTTTCTCACACAACCGCAGCAAGTTACCAAGCGAAATTGGAAACATTTGCGACGAAATAAGGTGATTCGGCCAGCACAAAATGCATTGCAACAGCCTTGAAAACCATCAGCTTTCCCACACTTTGACGGCCGTCGCTTGTGGTTATAGGCTTCAGGCAAAGTGGTATTGCTCCATTAACAAGGGCACCTCCAGATATCTTATTCTAACCTTCTTGTAAGTAACTTGTTAATATTTAGTTTTATTCGTAGTATGTTGTTTTGAAGTGTGAAGTAAAATGGCTTTTAGTAAACATGACCCATCAAAGAGGAAATGTGATAGTGACGTGGTGTTCCAGACATTCAATGAAGAATGGGAAGAACAATTTTTGTTTACTATGGGGAAGTCGTCGAAACCAATTTGTCTGATCTGTTCAGCAACCGTTGCAGTACCTAAAAAATACAACATTGAGAGGTATTTCAAACAAACTCATGATACATTTAACATGTCATACCCTCCCTGCTCTGCCTTAAGAACTGAATATATTTCAAAGAAAAAGAGGGTACTTCATTGCTAGCAAAGCTTATTTGTAACAAAATGTGAAGAGATGAACAACATGCTTTGATTATCATATGAAATATCATATTTACTCTCTCAAAAGAACAAACCTTTCTCAGATGGTGAGGTTATTAAAGAAAGTCTCTATATTTGCCGAGCACACTGGTGATACAAATATAAAAAATGGAGGACAGTATTTCCCTTTCTCGAAATACAGTTATGAGGCATGTTGAAGAAATGGCAGATGATGTGTCAAAACAAATAAAGTATTTAACTACTAATTCCACATACTTTTTTCTTTTGCAATAGATGAGAGCTGTGACATGACAGGTGCTCAGTTGCTTATGTTTGTAAGGTGCATAAATGAGAATTTTTATGTTTCAAGAACTTTTAGGACTCTCAATTATCGACCAGAACTTCCGGACGGGATATTTTTGAAACATTGGAAAACTGTGTAGAAAAATGTAATTGTTGATGGTGGTGAAGTTCAGTAGGCTAAACTTGGGAGTATTTGCATGAATGGTGCCTTGTCCATGGTAGGGAAAAGAAATGGCTGTGTTTCTTTGCTCCAGGAGTATTTAGAGTGGATGTTGTTTTCATACCACTGTATCATTCACGCAGAGGCTTTGTGTTTTCAAGAAATGAACTTTCATCATGTTATTAATCCTGTTGTGCATTGCTTTAATATGATTCAATCACGCGCGCGCTTAACCGAAGGGAGTTTGGAGAACTTTTTGGTGATGAAATAAATGAATATGGTGAACTTCTACTTCACAACTCAGTTAGATGGCTTTCTAAGGGAGAAGTGGTTTCACGGTTCTTCAAATTAAAAGACCAAGTACTTTCATTTTTGGTGTTGAAAGATATGCCTGTGGAGTGCAGATTACTTAAAGATCAAGAGTGGGTTTGTGACTTAGCATTTGTAGTGGACTACGCATTATTTGAATATTCTTAACAGAAGTTGCAAGGTAAAGATTCTTTATTTCCAGTCATGTTCATGAAGTCAACAATTTTAAATTAAAGTTGAAATTGTTTTGTAACAATTTAGAGCAGAACAAACTTGATCGTTTCCCAACCATTCAGCAAATCTTAAGTACAATAATTTTACTGTGGGTCATTTAATATACAAATCAGCTGTTACATCTTTGTACGAATCATTCTTAACTCGATTTTCTGCTTTTGAATCTGAAAGGAGTAACATAGACTTATTCATAAATCCATTTTGTATTTCAGTCTGATGTACATAAATATTCCCCATCAATGCAAATCAAAATAGAAATCCAAAGCCACTCAGGACTTAGTGTTAAATTTAATGAACAATGTGATTCCCCCACTGCTCCTAATTTGATTGAGTTCTGGAGATGCATCCCTAAATAACAGTTTCCCAAGCTTCATGACCTTGCTCTGAGGTTCATTTGCAGATTCGGATCCACATACATTTGTGAACAAACATTTTCATCCATGAATGTTGTAAAAAGTAAATTTCGTCGAACTATCACAAATTAACACCTTGGTGATATGCTTCTTTTTAAGTACATCGAGAATTGCACCCAGCATTGACAAATTGTTACGTGAAAAGTAGCTTTAAAAATCACATTAGTTATTATTTGCACTTTTAAGGTATTGACCTCCTGCAAAGTGCGCATAGTTTACGTGCAATTCATAAATGAAAAACTATTAGAAAGTACCAATCACTCACCCTAAAGATCATGGTAACCTCCATCGACAATACACTTCCAACACGTCATGATGTCTGTAACGTCATGATGTCTGTAAACCTTGGAAGCCCAGAAACATTACGATGATTGACGTGCTGGAGGTGTATTGTCGATGGAGGTTACCATGATCTTTAGGGTGAGTGATTGGTACTTTCTAATAGTTTTTCAATCACATTAGTGTTGCAGGTGTGTAAAGTTCATAGGAACTTTATTTTTTAAATTAATGTTGTCTCTTTAATTTCTAGTAAAAAAGTTTTATTATAACAATTAAGTTTATTTTTTTGCATAATAATAATTTTAATATGTGAATGATTTAATAAAATGGCAATGTATATGGGTTTCAATACTTTACAAAAACATATAAAATAACCCCATTTTTAGCTGATAATAGTTGTCAATATTTAAGTTGGTTACGGTGGCCCTACAAATAAATGATTTCTAAGAATTTACTGGCCCAATTTCAAAAAGGTTGGCCACCCCTTCCATAGAATGTGTATGCTTTTGTAGTACAAGTTGTGTTCAGCAACAGTTCATTCGAGCGGTCAATGAAATGGTAACCTGTCAGACTTTGACCGAAGCGAACAAATTGTGGGAGCCCATTTAGCAAGAGCATCTATAACCATAACAGCTAAATTGTTTGGTGTTTCAAGAGTAACAGTCTGCATGGTTATGACTGTGGACACAAAGCCTGGTAAGACTTCATTGGTAAAAAAGAATAGTAGAAAAAATCTAAGATTGAAAGAGATGGACTGCCAAACACTAACAAGGAGTGTGTCCAAACAACATAGAACTACTGCAGCAAAAGTGACAACAGAACTCAATATCCACCTGGGAGACCATGTTTCCACAAAAAGATTCGCAGAGAACTTCACAAAGCCAACATCCACGGAAGAGCTGTAATTGGCAAAGCTTTAATCACAGAAACCAATGCTACAATGCAAAAAAGATGGTGTCTTGAGCATAAAACCTGGACAGCTGATGACTGGAAATGTGTGATATGGCCTGATGAGTCCTCATTTACATTATTCCCAGCAGTAGGTTGGGTGTATGCAGGGCCGGTGCTACGCACCAGGGGGACACTCCTCAGGAGGTGGTATTTTTTTGTCAAAAATAATGGAAGGAGAGAGAATGAAAAGCAGAAAGGAGAAGAAAGATAAGAAAAAATATATGTAAAATACTAAGAAATAAAAATAAATAAGAAAAAATATATGTAAAATACTAAGAAATAAAAATAAATAAGAAAAAATAATTATTCAAATTTAATTTCGCAAACAAATTAAATAATATTGTTTCAGTTCAGCAAAAAAAAAAAAAATACCGATGGTAGATCACGTGAGTGCAGTGCGTAAGCCATCTTCTCCAATTGTCTCGCTCTTGGAGTAGTGGGTGTTCGGGAACTCAGTAGTGAAGTTGTTTATCTTCTATCACATTGGCCCACCCACGGAGGGGGCTTAAGCCCCTTCCAAGGAGATTAAGAACGATGTATGTCACAAATTAAACATTCAAAATTATTATTTTACATGTTCAAAAAATTACATAGTGTCTGACATGGTGTGTTCTTCCCAAAGCCCTGAAGAGATTAAGAGCGACGTACGTCACAAATTAAACATTCAAAAATATTACGGGGTGTTTCAGAAAATTTGATAACATTTGAAATGTAAATATCTGAGTAACTACACCGCTGGCCACCCAAAATGCAACACCAAAAAGGAAGCATCCGATTGGCCTAAAAATTCGCAGCATGCGTTGCCCGCGAGAGGACATGCAAATGATTAGCATTGCAGGGCATATGCAAATCATGTGCGCGCGGCACGCCACCGAGAAGCACTATAAGAAGGGTGTGTGCCGCCCCGGTGGCGCAGTGGTCTAAGGCGTTGGCCTCTGATCATTCGTCCGTAAGGGGTCCGGGTTCGAATCCCGGTCAGGCATGGATGTTGTGTTTGTTGTACGGCACTGGCTCTCTCCCTTCCCTGGAACCAGTGACCCTAAATTAGGGACGGGCGACTGCTTATAGCCCATTGAGTTGCTCACGGTGGTCGTTAAACCTCCAATCAAAAAAAAAAGAAGGGTGTGTGTTGTGCTGCCGGACCTGTGCGTGGAAAGCTTCCTGATGCCTCGTCGCAGAATACGGCAGTCATTCCAGCACGTTTCGGAGTTCGACAGAGGACGAACAGTGGCTTATCGCGACAGCTGTTTATCGTACCGAGACATCGGCGCCCGTGTGGGACGACATCCAGCCACACTGAGGCGAGTATGGATTCGGTGGGTGCAGGAGGGACGGACTGACCGACGTGAGCGATTGCCGCAGCCGCGGCACACCACCGATCGAGAGGACCGGCACGTTGTGCGGCGGGCATTGACGGCTAGCACCGCCACATCACGAACGTTAGCGCAGGAATTAGGGTGTGTTGCCCAACAACCTGTGTCGGCACTTACCGTTTGACGTCGTCTGCAGGAGCGGGGACTTGTCGCACGGCGCCCATTGCTCCGATTACCATTGACGTTACACTACCGGCGAGTGCGGCGGCAGTGGGCCGTTGAACGCCGCACCTAGACTACGGAATGGCATGACATTGTCTTCTCCGACGAATCCCGCTTCTGCCTGCAACACCACGATGGTCGGATCCGTGTGTTGCGGCACCACGGCGAGAGACTGTATGGCGCCTGCATTATGCATCGCCATACCGGTCCGTCGCCTGGCGTTATGGTTTGGGGCGCAATTGGATATGACACCCGACCCCTCTGGTACGCATCGCCGTTACACTCAACAGCCACCGCTACATCTCCGACGTTTTGGAGCCTGTAGTCCTCCCTTACCTGCAGGACCTGCCAGCGGCCACGTTTCAACAGGACAATGCGTGCCTGCACGTGGCACGTATCGTGCAACAATTCTTCACGGCACACCAGGTGTCACTGCTGCCATGCCCCGCCTGTTCTCCCGATATGTCGCTCATCGAACACGTCTGGTCGCTGATCGGCAACCGAGTGGCCCTGTAAGCACCACCTGCGGCTACGTCTGATGAACTGTGGCAACGTGTGGAAGCAGCCTGGACCGACATACCCCAAGCCCACATCCAAAGCCTCTTTCGTTCGATGCCGCGGCGTGTAGAAGCCGTTATTGCCAGCCATGGGGGCCACACGAACTATCGATGTCTGCGTGTTCCGCAAGTCGCACGGGCCTGTAAGCTCAATCGTTTCATCTTTGTATAGTTAATCGGTTCATCTTTGTATAGTAATGTCTACAGTAAATCTGGCTTTGTTATCTCGTGTCCTTCTTGGTGTTGCATTTTGGGTGGCCAGCAGTGTAAATAGTCTACGCAGATAAAACTAAACAGGCTTGATATTGAGCAAAATAAGATTTATCAAAATTTGAATGAGAAATTCAAAGGTATGTGGATTTCATGAACGATTTCACAAGTACATACATGAAAAACTACCGAAATGACATAACTATTTTAACTCCAATGTTAAAATATTTACTATCATTATATACATTTAAAAAGATATAATAAAATATGTACACACATGAGACCTTTCGGTACCAAAAGTGGGTCGCATCTTCAGATACTGTTAAAATTCACCCAACGAACGTGTCAAGCACTGTGATATTTATACACTGAGTAGCCACTTTATTATGACCACCCCTCAGTAATTAGTTGGGCCACCTTTTGCCTTTAATACTGCGTCGATTCTTCGTGGCATGGACTCCACGAGATGTTGATAGGTGGTTTGTGGAATCTGAGACCATGCTTGGTGAATAGCACTTTCCAGGAGTGTGAGGTTGTGGATCCAGCTGTCTGATGGGTCATTCAACTTCATCCCACGAATTCTCAAATGGGGTTGAGATCTGGAGGTTATGGGCGCACCTAAGCAAAGTAAACTCGCCGACATATTCCTGAAACCAATCCTGTATAATACGAGCGCTATGGCGGGACGCATTATCTTGTTGAAAGCAGCCATCGCCATTGGGATAAACCATCCACGTCATAGGTTGCACTTGGTACGCAACGATGTTTAGATATGATGTGCAAGTCAGACGTTGATCAACACGAATTAAAGGGCCCAAAGCATGCCAGGAAAACATTTCCCAAACCATAACGTTGCCTCCAACAGCTTGAAGTGTTGTAGCAATGCATTTGGGGTCCGATGCATTTTCCGCCCACTCAACCATCGGCATGGTGCAACCGAAAATGTGATTCATCGGACGACATAATTTGTTTCCAATTATCAACTGTCCAATCCTTGTGTTCCTGTGCGAACTGGAGACGTTTTCTCTTGTTAATTGCAGACAGCAAAGGTGTTCGAACAGGCCTTCGGCTGCCATATCCCATCCGATGCAGTGTACGCAGAACAGTGCGTGCAGAGATCATTTGAGGGGATCCTTGATTAAGATGGTCTGTAATTTGCTGCAATGTTGCCCTTCTGTTGTCTGTTACCAGTATGGACACTCCGTTCCGCCTGAGCAGTCACTAGTCGATGACGACCACAGGTTGCACGTATAGGCCCAGTTTTTTGGCTGACAGTCCAGTCTTTAAACATTTTAACAACAGCTGCTCTGGAATATTTCACGAATACGGCGGTTTCGGTGATACTCGCTCCATGGCTCCGAGCTCCTACAATCATCCACGTTGAAAGTCCGTCAAATCGCATTTTTTTACCCATCTCGTCACCCAAAAATCACTTTTACTACTGTCGCAAGCACCAAGCTTTCCCTTTTTATACTAGCCTAGCCCTCTGGCGGCAACAGCGTGCAGCCATAGATCATTTGCTTGAAACTGTCAGGTGGTCATAATAAAGTGGCCACTCAGTGTATATATACATATACACTGAAGTGCCAGAAAAACAGGTACACCAGTCTGATACTTGGTAGGTCCCCCACGGGAGCGCAGGACTGCAGAAATACGACGGGGCATGGACTCCACTGGCTTCTGGAAATATGCTGTAGACAATGCACACCATACTTCCAGCAGAGCGTTCCACAATTCTGGTGTATTCTGAGGTCTCGGATTCCTGTGTTCGATGGCGCGTTGCATGGCATCCCAAATGTGTTCTATCATGTTCAGATCTGGGGACTTGGGTGGGAATGGCAGCACCCCAAACTCAGATGAATGCTCCTCTAACCATAATGAGGCGTCCCGACACTTGTGTGGAGGTGCATTGTCCTGTTGGAACAGGCCCAACCCACCAGCATGAATGCAGGACGTGAACGGGTGCACCTCGTCAGAAAGGATGCGCACATAGCGTTGGCCGGTCACAGAAATTTGTAAACGTACCAGGGGTCCCAGTGAAGTCCAGCTAAACACACTCCATACCATTACGGACCCCCCACCAGCCGGTACAGTTCCCTGCTGACAGGCGGTATCCATGGAGTTTGCGCCACACACGAATCCTTCCATCTGCCCGATACAGTTGGAAACGCGACTCGTCAGACCAGGCTACTTGTTTCCAGTCATCAAGTGTCGAGTGGCGGTGTTGCCGTGCCCAAGCAAGGCGCATAGCTCTGTGTCGTGCACCCATCAAGGGGACTTGAGTTGGGCGTCGTCTCGCAAAGCCCATATCGTGCAGGGTACGTTGCACAGACCGGATGCTGATGCTTGTTGAGGCTCCAGCATTGAATTCCGATGATACTTGCGAGAGTGTTGCACGCCTATCGCGTGAAACGATTCTTGATAGCCGACGATGGTCACGTTCACCCAATGTCTTTTTACGGCCACACTGGTATCGTAGGTTGAAGATTTTGCCGGAATTCTTGTAGTCACGGTACACCCTTGCAATGGTCGTCCGTGAAAATCCGAACTTCGTTTCTACCTCCGAAATACATTGTACTATGGCCCATCTCATGAGCGCCAACTATGACACCGCGTTGAAAATCGCTTAAATCGTTATTACTTGTCATTCTCATGCCGAAAACAGCTCTGACAGCTGGCAAGGATGTCTATCACTTTATATACGCACTGGCGGGCGCAAGCGAGTACGCGTATAGGTGACGTTGCCATGTAAGCTCGTCTGTACCAGTTTTTCTGGAACTTCAGTGTACATATCTTTCGTATCTTCATTTCTGAAAAATTGTGGAAGGGGCGGCAAACTGTTTTTTGCTGCAGGGCGGCAAGTGGTCTGGCTCCGGCCTTGGATGTATGTATGGAAAACTTCTGAGGAAGCATACTATTTGGAATGTCTGGTTCCAACTGTCAAACGTGGGGTGGATCTGTAATGATTTGGGTGGCGATATCTTGATATTTGGCTGGTTCCATTATTACCCTACATGGTCAAGTAACGCCAGCAAGTACTTGAATATTATAGGTGATCAGGTGCATCCTATGGTTCAAATTTGTTTCCCAACAATGATGCCACTTTTCAAGATGATAATGTGCCCATACACACTGTCACAGCCTCCCCAGTGACGTAGTGGTCTAAGCGATGGCTTCTGATCATTCGTCCGAGATGGGTCCAAGTTCGAATCCCGGTGAGGCATGGATGTTGTTTTTGTCTTACGGCACTGGCTCTCTCCTTTCCCTGGAGTCAGTGACCCTAAATTAGGGACGGGCGACTGCTTATAGCTCATTGAGTTGCCCACGGTGGTCGTTAAACTCCCAACAAACAAACAAAAACACTGCCAGAACAGTTCAGTCTTAGTTTGAGGAGCAACAAGATGAACTTAATATCTGCCTTGGCCAGCTCAGTCACCTACCTGACTTTGAGTATCATTGGACCACATTGGGCAGTTTTGGTGAGCAGCAGATTCCTTCCTCCAACATCTCTGAAACGGTTGATGTTCTGATCGACGAACGGTACAACATTCCACTGGAGATTATTCAAAATCTTCGTGAGTGAATCTATTACAAGAAGGTTTGAAGCTGTATTAAAGGCAAATAGTGGTCCAACACCGTAGTTACACACATGCATGAATCAATAATCATACTTATTTTATACACAGTGCCTGCAGCAATCGAATCTGTTTGTTTAGCACCCTGTATATGCAAATTATTCCACAGGTCTGGGCTACATCTATATGTTCTAACCTTCCCGTATTTTAAGAGGTAGGTGCCCGAGTTCAAGGTCCTGTCTTCGGGCCGAAAACCTAAAGTTAGGCCAATGCAATGGGTCGTGCAGGAATTAATATTTCAACATCGACTTCATCGCCAAAAGATCTCACACCACTAATGCATTAGTCATTGCAATGTTATCTTGTTTGTTTACTTGTAGCATAACTAATATGATACATGTGTGTGTGAGGGTATCCAGGGGGGGATGGGTTGCGCGGAATTCCTTTGTGGCAAGTAGTAAACAACATAAAAAAATGTTGCAGTGTTTTGTAAATAAAAGTTGTATTAAATTTGCCCCAGCAAAAATAATACCCACCCACCTTCATTTCGAAGTCTAGCGGCGTCCCTGGTTTCTATTAATTTATCATTTAATTTATCTGCTTCTTGATAATCAAAGATATTTCAGTCGTTCCTGCTATATTGTTTTTCGCAAATAATTTCTGCGAATTCTTTTATTGATTAAATTCTTTTATAAAGCTGTTTGAAACTACCCGTTGACTGACGTTCTGGTGACGCAGTGGTTTGAGTCACTCGTAGCCCTCGAAAGTCAAGCAGCACGACAGCTGGCCATTCCCAAGTCGTCAATGCACAGAGTGTTACGTCAGAGACTGGAAGCCGCCCCGGTGGCGCAGTGGTCGAAGCGATGGCCTCTGATCATTCGTCCGAACGGGGTCCGGGTTCGAATCCCGGTCTGGCATGGATGTTGTGTTTGTCTTACGGCACTGGCTCTCTCCCTTCCCTGGAACCAGTGACCCTAAATTAGGGACGGGAGACTGCTTATAGCCCATTGAGTTGCTCACGGTGGTCGTTAATCCTTGAATCAAAAAAAAAAAAAAAAAAAAGAGACTGGAAACGCACCCGTATAAACTGCATATAACCCATCGCATAACCCCAGGTGATCATGTGAAACGTAAACAGTTTGCCGAAGAGATGTTCGGGAACGTTGCAAGTGCTGAATCTTTCCTGAGACAAATCTGATTCTTGGATGAGTGCACTTTCCATGTTTCTGGAAAACTTAATTAACAGAATGTGATAATTTGGGGCCGCCCCGGTGGCGCAGTGGTCTAAGGCGCTGTCCTCTGATCATTCGTTCGTAAGGGGTCCGGGTTCGAATCCCGGTCAGGCATGGATGTTGTGTTTGTCTTACGGTGCTGGCTTTCTCCCTTCCCTGGAAACAGTGACCCTAAGTTAGGGACGGGCGACTGCTTATAGCCCATTGAGTTGCTCACGGTGGTCGTTAAACCTCCAATCAAAAAAAAAAAAAAAAAAAAAAGAACACCCGCATTGCACAATGGAACATGAACATGCCAGCCCAAAAGTGAATTTTTGGTGTGGCATAATGGTCGACCGTGTTATTGGACCCTTTTTCTTTCAGGAAGCGACCGTGAGAGCTGATAATTACCTCGACTGATTGAGCAATTTGTGTATCCCCAGTTGAATGAACTTGCAACTCTGGTCATTTTCCAACAAGATGGGGTGCCACCACATTGGCTTTGATTGTGAGAAGGTCTCTGGATACCAAATTTCCCAATCGATGGATTGGGCGTGGTGGTCCCCACGTTCACCGGACTTAACACACTGTGACTTTTTTTTTATGGGGATTCATCAAGGGGGATGTTTATAGCACCCCTGTTGCAGACATTGCTAACCTAAAGAGGAGGATTACACACTCATTACAGAAAGTTAATACGGACATTCTTGAACGAACATGGTTGAAACTGGAATACCGTTTAGGCACTGTTCGGGTGACAAATGGTGCCCATGTCAAATGCCTATAAAACTTCATGATCTGGTTTGTCAATCAACATAGATTGTGTATTGAGATCATTTATATTAAAACTGTTATGATTATTTGAAATTGGGTTTACCTTTATGGGACACCCTGTACATTTAACAGATATTCTTATATGAGGTATCTGGCCGGATTATTTATTTTTAATCAAGCAGTAATTTGTTATTTAATAAGAGATGCTGCTTTAATTTAATAAAAAAAATTAAATTACACGTTCTGAGACATTCCGCTTTAAAGTGTGACGGATAATATCAAACAAGATTGAGACACATCGTTTAACACGTATGAAGCTTTTATGACACAGTATGTTTTGTGTAGCAAAGGCCATATCGCAATGTTTAGCTAAAGTCATCAACAAGTAAAAGAGATGGTAATCGGAGCTTCAGGTATTTTATATTGCAAAAGTGTCAGAAAAGGCCTTATGGAGAATGATGTATTTTCCTATGGTCATATTTGTTCAACTTTACACGAAAAATCTGAAACGATGAATCTAAAAGCAGCAATGATCGAATCAAATGAATTAAAAAAACGAATCTCCATAAATTCGAAGTTCCCATGATTACATTTACCATGAAATTATTATTTTATTATTATGTATATACACAACTGCCATACTGTCGAAAATTGTATTGCCGTGAGATAGTGGAATACACAACTGAACATTCAGCAAGAACATAGAAAAGCAAATCCGCTGTTGCATCGTGGGAATAAATGTACAATTTACAGCTATTTATGTTAGCCTATTTATTAAATTGGGAACTGAACAGTTCCTAAACTAAACCATGGAATAGCAACAGATGTAATATTTACAATTTTTTCTTATCATTTTAACTTTTTCTGGAATTATAAACTGCTAAATAAAATCTCATAAATATGTGCTGATCAGAGGGATTTACAGCTTCTTTAATGACCGAAATCTGAAATTCCCTTTCTTTTTTTCTTAATACCTTTATTTTTGACAAATGTTTTAAAATGCCAGCGAAGCGACAGATAATGTTTTGTAACTTTTACTGATTTAGAACTAGGAATTTCAATAATTGCATTTTTTTTAGGAGACTGTATTGTTATGCACACAGCAATTGATATTGATGAAAAGAGAGGTTTTTCTGTTGTTGTTTTTTTATTGGAGGTTTAACGACCACCGTGAGCATCTCAATGGGCTATAAGCAGTCGCCCGTCCCTAATTTACGGTCACTGGTTCCAGGGAAGGGAGAGAGCCAGTGCCGTAAGACAGACACAACGTGCCAGCCTCACCGGGATTCGAAACCGGACCCCTTTCGGACATAGAGGTTTTCAAATCGAACAATTAGAAGAGATATACAGAAAAACATTATATAGCTGTACCCTCTCTAGCGGAAAAGCTGTGGTTACTTAAACAAGAAAAATAGGGACAACATACTATTTATAATTAAGAGTATCCTACCAAATAAGAATTTCTTAAAGCAGTTTTTAGATTCGAATAAACTTTTTCAATATATGTGACTAACCACACTAAATAAGAATAATTAAATAACACACTATTTTAAATTATCGTTTATTCGATGTCTCCTGTCGGAAGGATTTTGAATTATGGAGAAGTAAACAAATATGCGAAAAGTATTCTTCATAACAAGGGCTATGCCAAGGAAAAAGAAATTTTCAAATACGTCTTCTGGAAGCATATACAGTGAGAAAAACGTTTTCATATTTCCACCCCCTAGCTGGCAAACTATTATTTAAACAGTGTAATGTTTTCAGCAGTTTTCAGTCTTTACTGTAACGAAAAGCATACACTAAAAAAGAGAATTTTGTATACCAATTTTAAAGCAGAGACTCAGTTACAAATACACACTAATACCACCTTAAACCAGAACTGTGAACTACAGAAAACTCCCTCGAGTGCATACAAAATATGTCACAAAGGGAATGGTATCCGAAGTTAAAAGAATTTTTTTAATTGGACTTTTGAAGTTGAGATATAGAAAAAAAGATTAAACTTTTTGCGCGCCCAATAGCTGGGAAATTGTGTAATAATTTGGGCAGGAAATGTTTACAAAATTTGTTGTAGGTAGTAATATCTGATCAAAAAACGATTTTCCAGTTGAGTTTTTAGACTCGCAGATATTGCTGCAAACGGAAAGGGGAACTTATGCCCTCTAGTGGCAAACTGGTGCGCTACCAAAAATTTGAAATTATATGCGAAACATTCTGCCGCTGTTTGACAAAAAAATTTCAAATCAGACTGTTGGAAGTAGGGATATCGAAAAGAGTAGAATTTACATCTACACCCTGGAGGGAAAACTACATTATGGGAAGCACGAAATATGCCTAAAAGGTTATGCACGCTGATCTGTACCTGATCGCGAAGAATGTTACCAATTGAATTGTCAGATACCAGATATTTCTGCAAATACATCGGAAGCAGATATATAACTTACACGTGCCGGAGGCAAAACAGTTCTTTAAATTATATGCAGAAGATTTCCCACTAAGAACTCTATCAGGTGCTAAAAGAATTTTTCATACCAGACTGTTAGAATCAGAGCTATCCAGGAAATCGCGATTTATTTTTATGCCCCCAGAGGAAAAACTGAGCATTACTTGAGAGAGACAATCGTCTTCGTTATAAATGGTATCGAAAGAAATAATTTTTTCTCAATCGGATATTTAAAAGCAATGTTATGGAATAAAATGTATTTTGAATTTGATAGCATCCGCATTTACGTCCACTAGCGGTGAAGTTATGTACCGAAAAACAAGGGTCATCCTTCTGACATTTTGGGCTTCCCCATGCAAAAGCAATTTTTCAAATCGGACTAATAGTTGTAGAGATCATGTGTCCACGGAAGGACAGACGGATACAATGAGACTAAGAGCATGTATTTCGTTTTACAAAAGATGTGCTAAAAATAAGCGGTAAGGGTATGCGACAACAATATCGTTATTTTTAAAGGATGGCGGGGAAAGTGAGGGGCCTCCCTAAATCGATGGCCGCCCGGTGACGCAGTCGTCTAAGCGATGGCTTCTGAACATTCGTCCAAGATGGGCCCAGGTTTGAATCTCGGTGAGGCATGGATGTTGTGTTTGTTTTACAGAGCTGGCTCTCCCCCTTCCTTGGAACCAGTGACCCTAAATTAGGGACGGACGACTGCTTGTAGCCTCACGGTGGTCGTTAAACCTCAAATAAAAAAATCCGTTTTTTCAACTGAAAATTCCCGTTTATCCTATTTTTGCTGCGTAAAAGTGCGTTTAAAAGTTAAACCGATAACAGAAATAAAAATTAGGAATTAGGATTAGTGTTACTGTTAAAATCTCTGTAGTGCCACTTTTCATGGACAGAAAGGCCGGCATGATCCGATTTCCAGGAGAGGGCAAATGCTCCCTCTTGCCCCCTATATGGGAGCTCATGTATACGCCCTTGGTATATACAGTAGTAATGAAACTTTTGATTTTTTGCCCAACCTCAAAATATATGCCGCCCCTTCCAACTTCTCTGTCTGGCTAAAGACCTGTGGTCCAGGAAGGTTAGAATAAGACTTCTGGAGATTCCTTGGTTCTCTTAACCGTGATGCGGCAAAGTTCGGGAATTTTGATGTTGTTTGCATGGCATACAGAGTTTCATCTGTGTGATATTTCTCAACTGCGTGGTTTTTGGTTGCAGAAACCATGTTAACACATAACCGGAGAGCGTTACGCTCCACAGAGGACTAAAGTTTCCAATTTAACGTTTTGTTTTGAACTTTCACTAACGTTTTATGTATTTCAATTTAAAATAAACATGTTGCGGAGCCTCAAAATAATTAGGAATTTTATAAATCCTGCATTTTCTCACACATCGTCAGCAAATTATAATGCAAAATTAAAAACATTTACGACGAAATAATGCAATTCGGCCAACACAAAATGCATTGCAATAGCCTTAAAGACCAGCTTTCCCACACTTTAATGACCGGCGCTTGCGGCTATAAGCTTCACGCAAAGTTAGACTGCTCCACTGAGGAGGGTATCTCCAGATATCCTATTTTAATCTCCTTGCTGTAGCCAAACCAAGAAGCGAATCAGAGGAGACTTTACATCTTCTGGGGCCCTAGGCGCTAAGAGATTCAGGGCCCAGGGCCCCCCTTCTTATCGCCTCAAAAATTTTCATCCGTCAGATTAACAAAATAAAAGGGGGGGGGTCAAGGAAGAGGCTTTTGCGCTTTTTAAAAATAATGTTCCATTTTCCTATTATTAGAACGCTTTGTAAGGAACTACGTAATCATTTGTCTGTCCGTGCACATCGAACTTTTTGTTTTTAGAGATATTTCAAAAATTATTTTTGTGGCTAATAGGAAATCAAATGACATTAAGTTTGGCACTTTAAATATCCATATACTTCATGAATTTACCGCTAAGAGCTGTCTAAGTCGAAAATTCAAAAATTAAACTTCTATTGTGAAGAAACTACTCATCGTAGAGGGAAAAAATATGTCTGTGCCCACAGATATCATATAAGGAACTAGATTGGCTGCTCACTATTTGTGTAACACTCTTACGACGTGGCATCAACGAGCCACATTGAGCGGGTCAGTTTGAGAGAGTGTTCTGCGATGTCTATGTGTGTTACGAGATATCAAAAATGGTGAAAGCTTGTTCTGCACTAAAGTGCAGTGCCCGAGACAATGAAAACAGCAAACAAAGTGGGATTTCATTTCACAGGTGAGTGCTTGTAGTTAATTTTACAAATTTAAAGATTTCTGTCCAATATTAAGTTGACCCAATGGTAGTGTGTAAGATTCATCTGAGTGGAATATACCACCTGTTAATTTGTAATAGCGTTAAAGTCTAGTTAATTAATATTAATTACAGTTTGTAATGAATATTGCAATAGTTCGAACAAAATATTGACAGTTATTTTATTAAATGCAAGACATGCCACTTCACACAAGTAAAACATCTTTCCATCACGATGAATGCTCAATACAATTTGCCCATAAAAGTGGTCTTTCAACCCATATGATTCTTCACACAGGTAAAAAATTTCAGGATTTGATGGATGCTCAAAACAATTTGCTCAGAAAGGTCATCTTTCATGGTATATGCTTCTTCACCCACCCAAGTGAAAAGCATCACCAATGTGCTCTATTCGTTTTACTAATAGATTTCAAATATATCTATAAAGAGCATATTTCTGTTGAAATTGTGTAGGTATAGAACGTTTTAAATGAACTTCTGCGGCAAATAAATTGTGTAATCTAGACAAACTGGAAGTTGTTCTGTTTTTATGCTACTACAGGAGACTGGAAAAAAGTAAGTACCTGTTATTTATTTTTAGCGACGTAGTGTAAACCGTATGGGCCAAAAGCAAACACGCGAAGTGTTTATTAACATTACAATAAGTTTGAAAATTTATAACATTGAAGCTTCCAAAAGTATTCATAAAGGCACCTTTCCCTCTTATTTGACTGATGGCACGACGTATCGCGAGTAAGCAGTTTTCTGTGAATGTTTTGCTGTTAGATCGTTGACCTCAAACAGTACTGAGTAATAATTCTTCTCATATTTTTTTTAACTATTCAGAATATTATTTATATCTGAAAATTATTATTTCTACAGTAAATGAAAGTGGTTTTTAAGCATATCACTAAGGAAGAAAATTTTCTGTTTGTATGAGTCGCAACGCTGCTGTGTTTCTCAGTGATGGAAATGCCGTGAATCGTTGCTGCCTGACCCGCTGATAATGGCGCCATGCTTTACATGCGTCAGCAGCTCCTCGGCCACTCTAGTCTCTTATATGATATCTGTGTCTGTGCCTCTCAGATTAGGCTTAACTGTTCCTTCTCAAATATTTAAATTTTCCAATTAGCTCCTTGATTTCCAGCTAGAGGCGCTAAGTTCAAAGAATTCGGTTTTCACAGATTTTTGAAACATTAATTTTGTGAATGGTAGGGCATTAAATTTCATTAAATTTTACCCATTTAAAATTTCACTACTAGTTCATAAATTTCCCACTAGGAATTCTCAAAGTGGAAATTTAGTAAATTTTAGCTTTACGCTACGAAGAGACAATTTCAGTTACAGCAAAAGTTATTTTTGGATTTGATACGTTATGCAAAACTGATTGCTTTAGCAGCTTTTCATCTGCAAGTTACTAGGCAAATTTAACGCTAAGCGCGCTCAAAATGGAATTTCTCTAAATTTGTCAGTACGTTGCGTATTTGTCATAAAATTCGAATGCGTTTCATTTTCAAAACGTGCTTTTTTATTGCTTCAGCTTTGAAAAATCATCTTGTTTTACGTTATGAGCAAATCCGTAGGCAACGAGAATGGTACCAAGCAGAAAGAAAATACTTGAAGACACTGGCAAGCGGAAAATTCCTCCACATTAGCAAAATTCGCGTAAAATGCATTTTGTGCACAGTACTTCACTTGAAAAATGTGGATGACTTTTCGTGGAGGAGTTTCCCTGTGGCCAACAATTCCCTAAATAGAACAGATTCAGTCGTTCATGTTATAGACGAATACCATGGACCAAGAAAACTGGACCGTAAGAATTTTGTCAGTCAGTACAGGAAAGCGAGAATGTGAAGGGTTTCTTGAAAGCATTTTTTCTTATTAATTTCATCGGAAAATTGACGTCTGCATTTTTTTTATTCTGTCAAAAAGATGCGTAAGATTTTTTTTTATACTTGCACTGCAGTTATCAGAAACAGAAGTATAAGAATTAAATGCAAAAGATCCGGTTTGAAAATGGAAAAGTAGGAACCACAGATTTTTGAGCATCATTTAAAATTTCTATTGCTTTTTCAAAAGTTAGCTTTATGTCCATTTAAGGAATAGAAAAGGTGAGAATGCTTGATAATTATCAGTATTAAACCAGGGAGGAAGAAGTAATAAGAAAATGTTGTTGAAATACAATATAAATTATTTTTAACACCATTAAATAAGAAAAAGATATGTAACGTACCAGGAGATGTGACGTACCTGCCAGAAGGACGCACACGACATAAAAGGCAGATAGGAATCAGAATAAAATGTCCGCGTAGCTCAATTGGTAGAGCAACTTATCCCGGAATGAGGGGACCCGGGTTTGAATCCTGGCGCGGATAGAAATGACGGAGAAATTTACTTCGTTATAATGGCGCCCGAACTATCCAGATGACCCGGCCGTTCAAAATCTCGCATTGGTGTGATGTTATTTCCACACCGCGAGACAGGAAAAATCAGAGAATTCCTTCACCAGCGCTTCAAAAAATAAAAATGTGTGATGTTGCATTCCACACAGCAGATTGACTGGGAGTTCTCAAGTGCACGTTCTACAGTGGATGGCTGCCTGCAACGATTCATGGTCACGGCTGACCCGTGGGCCATGCCCCCGGCCCTCTTTCGGGGGGGGGGAGATGTGACGTACCTGCCAGCAGGACGCACACGACATAAAGGCAGATAGGAATCAGAATAATCGTCTGCGTAGCTCAGTTGGTAGAGCGACTTGTTCCGGAATAAGCGGCCTCGGGTTCGAATCCCGGCGTAGACCAAAAATGAGGGAGAAATTTACTTCGTTATAATGGCGCCCGAACTATCCGGATGACACGACCGTTCAAAATCTCGCATTGGTGTGATGTTCTTTCCACACCGCGAGATAGGAAAAATAAGAGCAGCACTTCGAAAAAGAAAAAATAAGGGGGAGATGATGTAACGTACCAGGAGATGTGACGTACCTGCCAGAAGGACGCACACGACATAAAAGGCAGATAGGAATCAGAATAAAATGTCCGCGTAGCTCAATTGGTAGAGCAACTTATTCCGGAATGAGGGGACCCGGGTTCGAATCCTGGAGCGGATAGAAATGACGGAGAAATTTACTTCGTTATAGATAGATCCTGTGAAATTCTCGAATTTCTTTACTTTTTCAGCCTAAATGTTAACTCTTTCGGTTTAAGATGGTTTAGAGGGATTAGGGCTGAGAAAGAATTAACTTGTTTACCCAACCACGAAGGAAAACAAAAAACAATTGACAGCAAACATCCCCGATCATCAGGAAAGTTTTTACAAGCACTCCTCATTGCCACTCGGGGGAAAGGTTCCAGCACAGATATGTTCCCTTGGCAGGAAGTAGCATGAAAGCAATTTATAGCATAGCAGGCCAGTTAAGAATTCGCCTTAAACAATGAAAAATGTAGGAAGCGTGGTTACTTCTTTTACCTACCACTAAAGGAAGACAAAATTATTTTAACCGTTCCTTTCAAAATAAGTACATCGATAAGAACTAAACAATTCGGAGTATCAGCAACAGCAAGAAAAAATATATACACCGATGAGCCATTACATTACGACCACCCCTAGCCTAGAGACATGAGTGCGCCTGGAAACCGAACGGTGGCGCAGGTGAACTTCATAGAGCAGTATATATACAATCCGAGGACCGGCTTTTGGTTAGTAGAGTGTTCGGAGTCAGAATGGGAGAAGCTGCCGATTTATCGAAGTTTGATAAAGGACAAATTGTGATGGCACGGCTCTTGGAACTACGATCTGGGAAAATGCGCAGCTTGTGAGTTGTTCACGTGCCGCTGTAGTGAGTACGCATAAAAAGTGGTGTACAGATGACCAAATGACGAACTGTCAGCCAGTCGTGCTGTGTTGGCCGCAACTCATTGATGCTAGAGGGGAGCGGAGACTGTCGCGCATTGTTCACAGCGACCGCATGGCCACATTGCGACAAATCACCCGCAGCTGCAACAGCGGTGATCAGGGCAATGTGTCACAGCACACAGTTCATCGCAGCCTTCTGCGCATGCGTAGCCGAAGACCCAGGCAGGTCCCCATGCTCAGTGCACGTCACCTTCAGCAACAACGCATGAAATGGGTCCAAGATCGTCGAGACTGGACAGTGGATGCTTGGAAGAAAGTGGGCTGGTCTGACGAATCAAGATTCCTGGTGCATCACGTAGACGGCTGAGCGCTGATACGCCGATTACCAACGGAGGCTATGGCACCTGGATGCACTGTTGGGCGGAAACAGGCCGGCGGCGGCGGGCTATGTTGTGGGCGATGTTTTCTTTGGATACTTTAGGTCCCATTATCGCAATAGCACAATCCCTGACAGATATCTGAACATCGTTGCGGACCAAGTTCACTCATGCATGGCAACTGTGTTCCCTGCTGGTGATGGTGCACCATGCCACACTGCCAGAATTGTCAAGGAGTGGTTCAGGGAACATGCTGGTGACTTTTTGTTAATGCCCTGGCCTCCAACTTCACCTGACATGAACTCAATCGAACATTTATGGTTCGACTTGGAAAAGCGGGTTCTCGCTAAATCACCATCATCCCGTAATGTACGGGAACTGGAGGACCTGCTATTGACATTATGGTACCAAATACTCCAGGATACCTATCGCCATTTCATCGAATCGATGCCTCGCCGAGTGGCCGCTGTTTTGCGGGCTAAAGGGGATCCTACAGCTTATTAGGTAGGTGGTCATAATGTAATGGCTAATCGGTGTATTAGTAATATGAGAAAGTAAAATATCAATTGACAATACAAACGAAGTGGTCGCTTTAAGGATTGATTTGTTTCGGTTCGTGAAAACCAAGACAAAACTGGAATTGCAATTATACGTTTTCAGGGCCCCCCACGCCCAGGGGCCCTAGGCGCGCGCCTAGTGCGCCTAGTCGGAAATCCGGCCCTGAAGCGAATGCTGAGGTTTTTGTGGTTATGAGCTCCCGTCAAGGGAGTGTCCCCATGTGACGACTCCGACCTCGAGCATATACTTGTGTTTATCCAATATCTATCATAAAATGCGTTTTTTTTTCATCCCGTGTGCTTCTTGTTGGATCTGTACCTTCCCTAAGGAAATTCTGTGCGCGCCACTACTCATTATTGCCAGTTATAGTAAGTGGCCAGTTATTTTCTCCTTGCATCAAACCACGGTGTATGATCAAAGATCAAACGAAACGGACTACTGCAAATTGTTGAAACGATATTTGATATATCAGTCTGAATTTAGTTTTTGAGAACTCATTCTCTCGAATTTCGTGAAACTTCATTTCGCCGCCCCGGTGGCGCAGTGGTCTAAGCCTCTGATCATTCGTCCGTAAGGGGTCCGGGTTCGAATCCCGGTGAGGCATGGATGTTGTGTTTGTCTTACGGCACTGGCTCTCTCCCTTCCCTGGAACCAGTGACCCTAAATTAGGGACGGGAGACTGCTTATAGCCCATTGAGTTGCTCACGGTGGTCGTTAAACCTCCAACCAAAAAAAAAAAAAATATATATATATATCTATGTTGTTACATAATTTGAATGGCAGTATTTCTATAAAATAAGCCATTCGATACAATTAATCAGTTGTTTGGAGAAGTATCTTTAGGTGGCAGCACACCTTTTTGCATGTGACACATTTCATACTTATTTAACTTCCCCGTTGAGTCAGTTCGGTCTCCTTTCTTTTTGTTCCGTTTGGTGTAGTATCAGCATCGTAGTTTAGGTAAAATGTCTGCTCTAATGTTAAATATGTTAGATAAACTCGATCAAAAATTGCATGAACGGAATAGCGTTACCGCTCTGTTGGAAAAAGTGGAGAAGAAAACTGGGGTGAAAAGACTCCATATTACTTTAGGTAAGTTTGACTGTGTTTGTTTTCCTTATTAAGCGGAAGCTATACCACCCTCTTTTAGTTAACTGTTATCATTGAATTTATTTTTATTTAGTTCAGTACTGTAGCTTATTTTTGTTTTCGTTTATTCATTATGTAAATTCGCGTTGTGTATATGAAGAACGTATTTAGTTCTAATGAGTCGCTATATTGTATTTATAAAATGTGAGAATTACCCATGCAACATTAATGTATCCTGTCGCTAAGTGCTGTTTTGACTTTCATAGGTACAGTTATGTTGTTTTCTCGTGCAGGAAAGGAATTCTATGGCAGGGGCGTAGCAACAAGGGTTTTTTTTTTTTTTGAAAGCGTATGCCGGTAGAACGTGCTTCCGTATATATATATATATTTTGCATGATCATGAGAACAAACAACTGCGTGCTGAAAAGATTAATTGCAACATGTACTCTCTCAAACTTGATTTAGGCTTCGAGCATGACCAAAAGCGAAATTGTAGGAATCTTCGTTTTCAGGGGTTATGTAAACTTGACTATGCAGAGCAAAACTGTGGAAACCGTTCTCTGAGTATGGAAATTTGTGACACCTGAGATGTCTTGAAGTTCGGTTGGTTTTCAGTGTAGTTAAATATTCTTGATCGAAATTTGTTATAGTTCTTAAAATTACTTAACTTAGAACATAAACAATGTTAATTTGTAAAAAGGTAAAATTTTTTTTGATAATTGTGACCCAAAATTTTCTACTAAAATTTGATCATGAGACTGTTCAGTAAATTCAAAAATTTTATAATTTGAAACTGGTCTGCCGCGGTGGCGCAGTGGTCTAAGGCGCTGGCCTATGATCATTCGTCAGTGAGGGGTCCGGGTTCGAATCCCGGTCAGGCATGGATGTTGTGTTAGTCTTATGGCACTGGCTCTCTCCCTTCCCTGGAACCAGTGACCCTAAAATTAGGGACGGGCGACTGCTTTTATTGTTGCTTTCTTTGCCAGCCATTGAGTTGCTCACGGTGGTCGTTAAACCTCCAATCAAAAAAAAAAAAAAAAACTGGTCAAGAATTCGGGTTTTTATTTTGTTGGAATGAGTTTGGAAAGCAATAATCAGTGCTTGGTTGAGCTAGCTTTTCTGTGGATTAACAAAAAAATTAATACTGATGAGTGTTGAAGAGTGAAGCAAAGAGCATGTGATTGAAATTATGCTGCTAGGAACTTTATATATTTTTCCCTTTTTTAAATTTGGTTGTGGTACAGAAAACTAATTTCAATTTTGTGCCACAAAAAAGGATTTTTCATGGAAATATATATTTTATCATTGGGATACTGGTTTTCAGATTAGTAAATCTTAATAGCAATTTTATATTTTTAAACTATTTTCCATATGTGATTAAGATAATGAATGCATAATCATTTGAATAAAAATAAAATTTTCAGATAGCCTGTTCATAGCTTATAACAAAAACTCAAGAAAACTATCAAAATTAAAGTCCTGAAAAGTTTAGTTTAGACCACAATATAAGTTATATTAAAACTTAATTCAGTAAACTTTCAAGGGGGAACCATTGCCTCTATTTTATTGTCTACCCTTTGTATTTGTGCCAAGGAATTGAGTTATTTTTCATTGCGTCTAACATTATCCCCTCTTTTGTACAACTGTTAAAGAGTCCCGTCACCTTTTTCCCTTAAAATAAAAAAATAAATTCTGGATATGTATGTGTGTATCTGTATCAGCATAAACCATTATCAATCTACTTTTCTTTCACAACTTTGTCTTAAGCCAGTCTCTTCCATGTCACTCCAGCATGCTTTTGAATTTAATCTACCAATCTCTGATGTGGTCTTTTTTCTGTCCCTTCAGTATAGTATTTCAGTTGTCCATTGGTCAGCAGGGGCGTTGCAGGAGGGGCGTGGCTCAAGATAGGGCACAAAAATCACTGCTTACAATTTGATTACACGCGATTTTGAAACTTTTGCAATAGTTTCTGGTACAGTTTTTTTCCCCATCGAACTTTTTCATTTGACCATTTACCAAATTAGCATACAATGTTTTGGCTGTAGCCTTGGCAACTGGAAATGTCCATTTACTCAAAATGGTTAGGGGATGTTGGGTAAATGTATAGTTTAGCGTCCTAAATTATTTTGCCGCAAATGTTAAAAGGATTTCGAAAAAGCGACTTAGATTTTTAAGTGAAAAAATTTCATCTGTAAAATGCATTTTAAAGATTTTTATTGTAAAAGTGACCTCCAAGTACAACGACATGAACACCGCTGTGGTAGGCCTAACAGAACGCCATGGCGACCACGTCAAGCTTGGCTCCGGTGGAACACAGGTTTCGTTCCGGCGGCAATTTTGCTGGCGGAATAGTACAAGAGGAGCAGGGTATGTTCTTGCTAGGAAAATGTTCCAATTTGTAGTGTTACCTGGCAGAAAAGTTATTCATTTCTGTCACAGCTCTTCAAAACACATGGTAACAATTGCTTCATTCTCGCACATGATTCCCTGATACGAAATAAAAAGTATGCAGATGCCTTTTTTTCTTCCAGAAAAGTGCTAACTTAGATGTGTTCTCTCCAACTGAAGATGTACTGCATCAGAATACATTGCTCCTCCTATTGATGGCCTGGTTTGTAGTTCATTCAAATTGGATTAAAAAACAACCTTGAAGTGAGTCGATACATTGCGCATCAAAGAATCGTATGCGAAAAAACCAAGAAATTTGTCACATTGTGATGTAAAAAACTGAGGCTGATATGATGAGCTATTTTCTGTAGCGTAGAACTACTAATTGAAAGCCTTTCCTGGCAAGAACGTTCCTTGTGTACTCTTCTGCTAGCAAAATGGCCACCGGAATGACCACATCAAGGTTGGCTTCATTTCATCGGAGCCAAGCTTGTTGGCCGCCCCGGTAGTGCAGTGGTCTAAGGTGCTGGCCTCTGATCATTCGTCCGTAAGGGGACCGGGTTCGAATCCCGGTCAGGCATGGATGTTGTGTTTGTCTTTCGGCACTGGCTCTATCCCTTCCCTGGAACCAGTGATCCTAAATTAGGGACGAGCGACTGCTTATGGCCCATTGAGTTGCTCACGGTGGTCATTAAACCTCCAATTAAAAAAAAAAAAAAAAAATCAAGCTTGTTGTGGTCGTTGTTGCGTTGTGTTAGGCCTACCTGGGCAATGTTCATGTCATCGTACTTGGAGATCACTTTTACGGTACAAATCTTTAAAATGCATTTTACAGATGACATTTTTACACCATTTGCCATGAAATTATATACTTAACAATTTGTAAGTCTCCCTTTTTCGAAATCCTAGTTGAAATATCCAGTATATTTCCCTTATCTACTTCTGCATGTGAGGTTGGGTTCAGTTTCATGAAGAGAATCCAGGGTGCTTGGAGGGGCAGTTTAAACTTGGAAACATTGAATGCTCTCGTGAGTATTGAGGTTGAAGGTCTATCAGAAGATTAGTTTGACCCCAGGCCTGCTGTTTTAAAGTGCTATGATGAAAAGACCTGAAACCCAGATCGTAAACCCTACGGAAAATAATTTAAGATTTTGAATAGTGTTCAATAATGTTCTGAATAAGGTTAAATAAAATATTTTTTTAATATTTGCATTTGAATTAAATTGTTGGAATTAATGTCGGGTCATGAAAAGGTGAGTTATATCTGAATATTTGTAATCTTTTCAGCACTACAATGTGTGATAGTTACAGGGGTTAAATCAAAATTTGATTGTCTAATGGAGGGGGATATGTTGAAGTTTCTTTTGTACAATGTTCATAAACTTCTGCTAGTAGATAATGCAATTTGCTAGTAAAAAATAAGACCACTAGCAAGTGTTACTACCAGTAAAAATAAATAAATAAAAAGGAAATAAAGGACTAAGTTTTATACATCTATTAATTTATTCAATGGGATCCTGCTTTTGATATGTTGTCTAAGGGTAAATGTAGGCTTCGGTCACTTGTAGGTTTCCTCCCATCAACCACTAAATCTTCAGTTCTTGTAAAAAAAAAAAAAAAAAAAAAAGTTGTACATCAATTTTATTTGCTTTTTCATTTTTAATCCCACTTCTTTACTGTCATCTGCAAGTTTTTGAATGATAAATACTCTATAGCTCAAAGAAGGTACTTGCAATAAAGACTGTTATCTTCAAATAAGTGGGTTAAATAATCTCAATCTTTATCCCCTGTTTTCCCAGCTTAGGTGGGTGGGGCTTAGGAGGGCTAAGCACCCTTCCCACAAAGATTTACTGTAATCAGGATAAGGGTTTTATCTAGGACTGCTGCCTCTGACATCTAAATACATTCTGCCCAGGCTTCCCAGCTTAATGATTGAAAGATATTCTGTAAGGTGGTATTAAAGAGCTTGGGACATATATTGTTCAGGGTATCTGTAAAGTTACATGCCCAGCTGGACATGTGCAGAAATTATCAGGTCTCTTAATATTTTTTTCTCTTTAAATTAAGATGTATGATGAACCTTTTTGCATTTCCATTTTAAGGATCTGTATTTTTTTTTCCTTTGTTGTTGTGAATGTCTATACTGATTTTGTTTTTGTGTGAAAGTAAGTGCATTAGATGAATTTAAATATTTTATGTTGCATCTTGTTTGAGGGGTTATTTTAGGGCTAATTTTCTGCTGTGACTTTCATATAATTTTATGGGAAAATAAGTTTTTTCCAAACCTGTCTAAAAAAAAAATGGTTGCACAAGAATTAGTCTGAATGTGCATGGAATATTTTTAAAATAAGAAAATGAGGTTCTGGATTCTCCTTCCTACCAAAAAATTGAGATGTAGAAAACGAAGGTTTTTTTTTTTTTGTGCATCAAAAGTTTTTTTTTTTTAGCTCTGTTACGTATATGCCATACTTCCCAATGCTGCAGTTTATGGACACAGTTTCTGTAGTCAATTTTTGTTTTGCATTAAAACCTTTGATTATCTTTTCAGTTTTATAGCTAGGAAACACAATATTAAACCTTTTTTATTTTTATGGGCTTGTTATGGATGCATATTAGGGCATGTTTGTGAATTTCATTGTGCTGCATGGTAAGGTTGCCTGCATCTATACCATATTCATTGTGAAAATTAGTTGGTTTTACTTACATTTTGGAGCATGTGAGTAATATTCGCAGTGGCAAACTTTGCTGTAGTACACAGCAATAAATGGCCTGTGTTATGATGCATGCACACAGGATTAGATTTCTTTTTACTACAATTAAAGTTTAAAAACTAATGTTGCAGTTTAAAAAGATACTAAACAAGTATGTCAAAATCATCAAAAATGTGTTAAAAAAAAAAACTACAAAAACACTGACAATTTTAATTTTGGCAAGTAAAATTATGAGTGGACTTTTTGAATCTAGAGAAAAAAGGTAGTTCTCTCCCAAATTTGCATGTATCAATCACTCCACCTTTGTTTACATACAGCCTGCTCCCACCCACCAAAGGGGGAACCATCTGCAAAAATTTCATGTGGATTATTTTTATAGAAAAATAATTTCAATGCTGTAATCAGTTTTTTATATGCAAAAATATGGGTTCTTTTACCAGAGGAATGAAAAAATATTGAATAATCAAATGGACATTTTTTTTTTAAATTTTAGAATGATGCTTTAAAAAAACAAACCAAGCTGCTGTTTGTTGAAGCAGAAGCTGAGAAACCATACTTTTACATCGAAACATTTGGCTGATGTCCGATAGGCTTTTGGATTTTTATTTCAATGTATGTGTGAATGCAGTGTTGAGATCCCTTCAGGAATTAGTGTAATTCAGTCGACAGAAGGGAAGAAATGATTCAGGAACCTTATCATTAACTATTCAGGAACAAATGACCATCTGTGTCAGTAGTTAATCTTAAGTTGTGAATTTGTTCTGCTGATCACATATTGATTTGCTCTCCATTTTTCACATTAAATATATTCTATTTGAAAAAAATCCTGCTCTGAATGAGATTTTTTTGGTCCTTTTTTTATCTTTTTTAACAGTGTTGCAGATAGTTCCTTTTCTCCCGTGGCTGTACATAGACAAGACATAAATAGTAACTTAGAAGTCGGAAAGTGCTGAGGTTTCGAATTCCACCCAAAATTATTTTTGAAGGAAAAAGTCGCAGTTAAAGAAGAAAAACAAAATGTAAAATCCACAGATCTGTATATATTATATATTGGGTAAATCAATCAGTGAAACAATGAATCAGGTGATCTGGCGTCTTAACATTCCATGTGTGGTGGTAATGGGTGTTTCGTTGGAGACAGGGAATGCTGGCAAGCCCAAATTGAAACACTGCCTATGTATTACTGGAGCTCATTCTGCAGCACCTTGAATCTGAAAAATTGCTAGTTATTTATTACACAAAATATGCTAATTTTTGTTTTAATGTAAAATAATTAAAAATGTCTCTTACCTCTGTTCAAGTTGTAGGTGACGGTGGAAGTGTTTTAAATAAGCTCTTTCAAAATCACTAAGGACTAGAGCCACTAATACTTTTTTACTCATTTTTAAATTTTTAGAAAAGAAATATGAAAAACACTGGTAAATTTAAATTGTTACATGCTGCTTGATGTCCTGATTCTTAATTCATATACTAAAATTTTTGGAATTGCAGCACTCATTTCTGGTTAGTTGTTGCATATGCTCCCAGTGTATGTCTTAAATCCAGAGGATATAAAAAATCTGTAATGTTCTGAGTTCTCACATGCAGTCATTCTTGGATAGTTTTGAACTGGCACTTGGTCCTGAAGAATGAAAGAAGTGAATATGAAACTCTTATGAAGAAATTAACTCGTGCACCAAAAGCTCTTGAATTGAAAACAAATGCAGTCTCCTGCACGATACACTTTAATGATAAAAAAATATGAAACTCTTGTTTCATATTATATCATATAAAAATATGAAACTCTTGTTCAGCATCAGAAATGTCCTTTACAAGTTCAAGCCACAGTTTTCCTTCCTAAATCAATGCAACATAAGTGTTCTTTACACAGACTGAAGCAAAATAAGCTCTGGTGTCATTTCTTTGGAGATTTTGGGATCAGTGAAGTGTGATTGAACAGGAAGTTTTGTGGACTAGTATGGCATTTTCATTAACAAGGATGAAGTTGTGATAACCTCATGTGTTGAAAATTCTGAGGAATTAGATCAATCTGCAGCGTTGAGTTGCCTGTCAAACTTTTGGTCTTGGCAAAAAGACATTTTATCCCAAAAAGTTTTTTTTGCAAAACACATCTTCAGGTGCAATGTTCTTGAGTTGTTCTTTGAAGGCTTGCTTTTGAGACAAGTCTTTGATTCTTCCAATATCATTAAAAGATTCGTTGCCATGTGAAGTGGCAAAGAAATGCCACTCAGCATTTATCCCAAAAATGATAATAGTAGTAAGTGATTTAACTTTATGAAATTTTTACTATTTTTCTACTGCCTTTTGATGCCTTGTCAGAAAAACATAATTTTCTCCATATGTGGAACAGTGGTTTTCAAAGAATTAGTTACTCCTTTTGGAATGTGAAGACCACTCTCTGTGTGTGATTGTAGCAGTCACTTACGATGCAGAAACTCTGGTTTATAACTGTTTCTTTCATCTTTTCCTTCCTAAAGTACAAAGGTTTGAGCAGAGTTGTATGAAAATTAAATGTATCTGCATACACAACCATTGAAGCAGAAATCTTGCTGCAAACCAACGAATCACGATAATACAATAAGATAATGTAAAGAAAAATTAATAAAAAAATAATTATTAGAACATTACAAGTTCCAATGAGGACAAAATAAGTAAATTGAATGTGCAACAATGTGTGTGAAATGGACCTTGATGGTAAAATATTGAACCATGAACCTCCATAAAAACAAGACTAAAGAAAAAAAAATATATCCAGGAAAAGTTCCGTAACAAACTTTAAAAATTATAAATAGCAGTTTCAACAATTTAATTAAAAATAGTAAACTTACAAAATACATAAGGAAAAGATTTTAATTTAATAAGAGGAACCTGGCAATAAAATTTGAATTTTTCTGTGCAAACAAAACTTTTGATGCAGTTCCTATGCATTGAGAACACGCCTTGGTAAAATCTAGAAGCTAGAAATGTCTGCAAAAACAAAAGAACTCAGAAGATGTGAAAAATAATCGAAAGTTCAAGTTAAAATAGAATTTAAGTATATCAATCTGAGTAAAGCCTTTTAAAGTAAGTGTTTTAATTGCTGTAAATAGCATTTTTATTTTATTTTTAATCTACAAGCAAAAACTATCTGTAAAACCTGCTAATAATTTGGAAACTATCAGCGTACGCGTGTACGTCTACATTCTGCTACTCTGGGTTTTGAGTGTTGCTTGTACATTTTCTAGTGGTGCAGCTGAATCTCTTTTAGTGGGAATATAAAATTCTCCAAAAGGTCTTGTATGATTCTCGATTTCAGGTTTTCAGATTTTTGAAGTACTTAAGACTGCCCTTTGGGCATGTGTTTGGGGTTATTAAAACATTCATCAATGAACTTGTGGAACACAATTTCATTGAATGTTTTAATAAAATCTATCACTGTCTGTTACAGTCTTTAACTTGCAAAGATTTATTGCGGTCTACTGCTTGTAGTTTAGTGTTAATGACCATTTTGTTGTCAGTTTCCACGATTTCACGGGTAAGTACTGAAAAATGTAAAGGGGTTGGCCCTGTACATTGTGTACAAGTTTCATTATCCGTGCTGCACACTAATTTTGACAGGAAGTCCTTGTACAGTGGGAGTTTAACAGTATGGGTCATTTCTGCATATGCTCTTTTGTATGATCTGTGGTTCTCACTGGCACCCAATTTTCATACCCGGACAAATCCTTGATGCATCTGTCTTTCCACTGCCAGGTTTCCTCCCCTTCTCCCCGGTCAGGTAGAGAACACCTTTAAAGCAAGCTGACAAGTGTGATGTACCATGTATTTACTGGTTTTAAATTAATCAAAGATGCACTTTATTTGTAGACCCAGTTGTTGGCACAAGACTCAAAATCTTCCTTTCCAGGGACACCTGTTACCTTTTCCATTTTTCTATAAGTCAGTTAACATTTTCTTCGTCATCTTCTGTATCAAAGATATTGACATCACCATTAAAGTTTTTCTTCACATTGAGCTGGATTATGAATAACTTGCAGCCCTCCCCCCCCATCTACTGAATTTTTAGATTTTAGCCGGAAAGTGAAAAAAGAACGCCAAGAAAGAATTGGCGGACGATCATGAAATTTACATATGTTAATGGGGTCGAGTTTACGTAGGTGTGATGTTAATTTCCGGACCAACCGGTGAGCGTTTACGTCACAGCACTGCATAATATGCAAATTATTGTCGGTGGTATGTAAGGAGTACGGCGAAGTGAATGTAATCGGTCGTCGGCGTACGGACATGTACGAAGACCCTGAAGAATCTGCAATGCCTGGACATGGAAGACTTGTACGATTTCAGCAGTTATCGGGGTCTTCTAGTCGGACTTCACGAGGCCGGGTGGTCGTATTGCGGAGCGAATTGGACGGGAAGTATCGTTGGTGGTAAGACGGTGGCGTAGATGGTCCGAGAAACATTCCCACATAAGACGTGGAACCGGTTCCACATGAGAAGACGTGGAACCGGGAGTCGCAGATGGACTGATGAGCGGACCGATCGACGCATAAGAAGAGCGGTGTTGTCAAGCAGAACATCCACTGCGACGCAAATCCGAGCTGCCTTTGCACCTGAGGTGACTGTGCCAACAATCCGCAACCGTCTACTGGATGCAGGACTACGTGCACGTGTGCCTCTGGCATGTGTACTTCTGACTCCAGCCCACAGTCGGGAACGGCTGCAGTGGTATCGCCAACGTCTGCACTGGAGAACGCAATGGCGATCTGTCGTGTTCAGCGATGAGAGCAGATTCTGCTTGGGAGCCTCCGATGGCCGTATGCGTGTTTGCAGACACACAGGGGAGCGTCTCCAACCTTCTTTCATTCACCAGCGACACACAGGGCCTACACCTGGTTTCCTGGTGTGGGGAGTGATCAGCTATCGCTCCCGTACACAACTACTGTTTGTACCGGGTACGTTAAACAGCACCTCCTATATCAACATCATCATTCAGCCCGTTGTTGTGCCATTTGTAAGGTTGGTCCATCGTGGTGTTTTCCAGCATAACGCACTCCAACACATGGCACGTGCAACGCAACATGCACTTCAGGGCGTGAGACAACTTCCATGGCCTGCACGTTCACCAGATTTTTCCCCCATTGACTTGAGCACGTGTGGAATTTTATGGGACAACGACTTATCTGGTCTTCACGGCCATCCCCGATTTACGCGTTCAGGTTGAGGATGCTTGGAACTCAATACCCCAAACTTACATCCAACATCTGTACGACAGACTCCATGCCAGAATTGCACAGTGTGACGCAGTTCATGGCGGTTCAACCTCGTATTAACCATATTACATGGAAATGTTATTTTTCAGTTTACCAGCAAATATAGCTGTATTTTGCCATAATGTTTTGATCACGTTATCTTCTGTATTCCGTTTATTATGCTGTATAAATTTCGTTGGTATCGGAAGTCTCCTTCTTGGTGTTCTTTTTTCACGTTCCGCCAGTGTATTTTGAATCGCATTCAATGATATCTTCAGCACATTCTGAAGACTACTCCTTTTTCCAAGCATACATACATGGTACAGTGAAACTTCCATTAATGAACACTTCTTAATAGCGGACACCTCTCTAAAACAGACAATTTTTTATTCCTCTGCAGAAATGCACGGCTTCTTATGGGGCATTCACTTCTTAATAGCAGAGATTCTAAATAACGGACGTGGACATACTGAAAGTACAATATAACGGACAATTTGTATTAGATTCTAGAAATTCCTAGGGGTGTGATTTGCCCAAATTCACAAAATTGGTTTCTTTCTGTTGGTTTTACCTTTCCTCATTCTCTTATCTTAACCGGGTCCTGAGGCCGAGTAAATTTTAAGGTGCTAAGTGTTATGTAGCCCAGGTAAGTGGCCGAAATTGCTGAAAAAAAAAAAAAGGATTAGCCTTCGTGCTCACCAGACTGTCCGATCGTCTCTTTGCATACGATGTTCCCAATGGGGCGAGACCTCAGAAACGGGGACCAGCGCTCAGGGCCGGTTAATTTGGGAACGGTAATCGGATTGAAACACAATTCAGGTGTGGGTGGAAGGGACTCTCCTTTTGTAGTTTGGTAAGGTCAAGGTCAGTGCAGAGATCAATTTCAAGTCCAGATTACTAGAAATCACATTTGTTTGCAATAATCATGTAGGTTTTTCTCATCAAGCCAGCTGTGAAGCAAAGGTTTCTCAAACATTTATTTTTAAATGGCACAGAAACGTAGGTGCCAGACTCTAAAAGAAAAAAGTTGTAATGATGGAGCTGAGTGAAAGGGAAAGATTAAGTGTGCGCATTTTAGAAGATAAACTGGGCATTGGAAAAACGAAAGTGAGTGCAATCTTAAAGTTTTAGCAAAATTGTAATGGCAACCAGAAAATTAAAGAGAGCTTTCCCTAAAACTGATGGTTTAGCTGTGGACACTCTTACCTATGAATGGTTTTGCCACACTAGAGCCAAAAACATTCCTTTATCAAGGACTTAAATTCGTCAAAAGGCTTTAGAAATCGCAAATGAATTAGGATTTCAGGCGGCAGCCTAGAAATTCATTTGGAAAACAAAATTTCACAAGAATGTACTAGGTATACAAGAATACTTGATTATTTTGCTTCTTAGGCTTTGATGGATATTTTTTTTAATAAAGGTTAGTACAAGTTTGCTCTATGTATTGCATTTACATGCTTATCTTTTAAACTGCTTTGGGTCTTTCCACGTCAATTCATCAAATTTTTTGGGAAATGTAACCCACCATCTCAGATTTTGATGAAATTTGGCATGGAGGTAAACTTCAAGATATAGAAAATGACCAAATTTTAACTTCCTACATCTCATAATTTCTGAGATACAGAGCTGTAAAGTTTCACTGAACACCAATCTCACACGTAGTGATGGAGTACCACTTTTCACAAAATGCTGCATAACTAGTGTTCTCCCTAGAGCCTTTTTACTGGGTGGCCCACCCAGCTAATTTTCTCTGCTGCCCAGCTAAATTTCCTGTAATGAATGTTTTCACAACACACATAATAGTAAGAGTGAAAAACTTACTCCCGCATACACCATAAATATTGGTGAAAATGACTGAAATCTGTGTTGAACATGATTTATCAGTAAGTATTTAATAAGTGCAATCATGTTAAGCAAAACATCCTTTCTTTTTTTCCCTTGAGGAAGGGGTTGTTTAAAGTACCACCCAACAAAAATTTCTTGCCACCCAGCTGTAAAAAAAGAAAAAAAAACTCTAGGGAGAACACTATAACTGTAGTATTTAGTTTAGAGGAAAGAAATTTTGTACCCTTTTGCAAAAGAGCTTCCAAAATAAGAAATAGTTTTAAATTTCATTGAAAACACTGAATAAATTAATAAATGAAATATTGTGGTAAAGTGAAAATTTAAGAAAAAAACTTGCTATTCTATATTAGGCTCTACAGCAAATAGCAGAGCTATGAGGGAGTTCTTTTTTAATGTATATTGGTCTTTGACATATACTGTCACATGACAAGAAAAAAGTAGTGGCTTTTGGAGATATGTGCAAATATCAGAAATGCGTGTGGGGTCCCACTTCGTCAACTCAGCCACTTTTTTTATTAGTTATAGCTAATCTCTGAAGTTCAGGTAATTTCACAAGGAGATAAAACTAAAATGCACAAGAATACAAAAAAAAAAAATTGTTTTCTCATGCCATTTAGTTTGTTACCATATTAACAAATTTGACTAATTTAGCTGCACCCTACAACAAGTATGGTGAAGTTTTCAAGTTTTTCAGTCATTTCAAAATATGTTATTCTCTTATTGCAGATTGCAAAAATTTCTGAAAAAAAAAAAATTACTGACAAATCTCCCTAAAACAGAATTTTGGAAATTTTACCCCAAAAGAATTTAAATAATAAAAAAAAAAAATCCAGGAAAGATAAGTTTTTATATGTGCAAGACTGGATAATACACTAAAGTAAGCTTGCAATTGATAGGCACCAGGGAACAATTTTGCAAATTGTCAGAGATCAGTTTTTAAAAGAAAATGTGGCATGGGGGAAGGATACAGCATGATTCCTAAGGTCATAAGAATTTTTTGACTTCATCCCAGACCCTGTGCTCAACTGACCACCAGTTCAAATGGGGTAAGTTTTATGACATCATAAAACTCCCCAAGTGCTGAGATGAGGGTGGTGGTCAAAAAGATTTTTCCTCACCTCACCCTCTTAGGGATGCCCTCCAGCTAAAGAGAAATAAGGTTTCACTCCCTCATTCCCAGTTAAGGAAACAATGATTCAGATGCTCATGCTGATTTCACTGTGTGCAGGCTATCCAGAAGTCTTAAACCTTGTTGTGAAATATATTGTTTCCTATATATTTTCTTTTTTGTGTATTGGCTGATCTGTGTTAATCTGACTTTGGGACAAGTTCGTCAACCTCAATTATTCATGGAAAAAGATAATGACCAGTGTAGTGTTGGATCATTTACTAATACAGAATGCAATAAATCAAGTTATGTGAAGACAAGGTTTTCTCAGTATTGAAGAACTTTCTGTTGCTGACAAGGAATTTATTTCTTTAAGTGCTAATATTCCACATAAAGATATAATCTCAGTATGTTTACATCACAAATGTTATTATCTGAAGAAATATGAAGCTACCAAGTAATTTATTTGTTGCAACCATTTTGGTGACCATGATGTGAAAAAACCTGTTGAGAGGTCCCTGCATCAAGTCAGTATACAAATGGCCCAACAGCTGCAATGTAAAAATATCAGTTTATGCCCAGGTCAAAAATTATGTCCTCAGTGTTGTGGCAAAGCTTCTAAATTAGGACAACCAGTAGAAAAGGAAGTTTTAAGTGAGGCTGATGATAGTGAAATGGTCCCTGATGATTTTAATATTAAAGAATGTGCTGCTAAAGAAGTAAATGAAGGTTTATCTGATTTAGGATTGTCACCATTAAAATTACATTCCTTGCTGTCACATAGTAAACAAGCATATGGGAAAAGAAAACTACTTCAAGCAAAGTCAGCTATGCAGAGTAACATCTCTTGTTCTGGTGTATGGCTTTACAGCTCAGTCTTCTATTTGGGACAGTGATGATGAACACTTCATAAATGAATTAAAACTAAAAGCTCGTGATTTGGATAAACTTGTTGCTTTAATGAAAGAAAAGATACCTATTGTTAGTCGTGAAAAAAACATCTGATATTAACAATGGCTCCCCCATCATGGTCCAGAAAAAAGTTGCACAACAGTTTGTGGTTTCAGAATACACAGTGCGTCAAGCAAGAAATTTAGCAAAAGATAAAGGGCATTATATATCAGTTCCTGAACCCCGCCATGGTAAGAAACTTTCACAAGATACCATAAAACTGATTATAGAATTTTATGAAGATAATTATTCTAGGCAAATGCCAGGAATGAAGGACAAAGTGTCGCTAGAAACGTCCATGCTTAGAAAAGACTTATTCTGTGCAATTTGAAAGAGCTATATCGACAATTTAAGCAAAAATATACTAATGAAAAAGTAGGATTTTCTAAACGTTGTGCTCTTCACCCAAAATGGCGCATTCTTGCTGGCTCCTGGAACCCATTCTGTGTATGTGTGTGCTTTATATATCGAAATGTACAACTTTTGATTAGTGCAGCACACTTTGAAGAATCACACCAGGACTTCATCAGTAGTTTTGTCTGCAGCAGTAAGGATTCAAAGTGCATGCTTCGGTGTTGTTCAGAGTGTCCGAAAAGTGCAAATCTGAATCAGTTATTGTTGCAGAAATTTAAAAATTGTGATCCCATAGATGTAATCGAATATTACCAGTAGATGTCTACAGACAGAATGGAGCTTCAAAAGTTATTTTCTTCAGTTGAGGAATTCATTAAATTATTTGTCAAAAATTGAGAAGCTCATTCCACATTTATACATTACCAAAGCATAGTCTTCATTTTTCAGTAAGTTGAAAGGAACAATTGGTCCAGAGTCTGTCATTATACTGATGGACTTCAGTGAAAATTATGCATTTGTAGTTCAGGAAGAAGCACAAGGGTATCATTGGACTCATCATGCATGCACAGTTCACCCTGTTATTTACTGTAAAAATTTTTTTGACTCTTTGACTTCTGCATCAAGTCTGTTTCATTTCTGATGATCTTGATCATGATGTTGCAATGGTGTACACAATCCAAAGTGCAGTAATAACTTTCTTAAAGAACTAATGACAAGTAAAAGATGTACATTATTTTACTGATGGTTGTGCTGCACAGTACAAAAACTATAAAAACTTCATAAATCTATGTCACCACATAAGTGATTTTGTAGTGACAGCTTCGTGGTCTTTCTTTGCCACCAGCCACGGGAAGTTTCCTTGTGATGGCATAGGTGGGGCTGTCAAACAAATCACTGCAAGAAGCAAGTCTCCAACGTCCACTGAAAGAGCACATAACCACTCCACAGGCGATGTTTGATTTCTGCCGTAAGAATATCATGAAAATAGAGTTCCATTTCATTTTGAAAAGTGGTATGAATGCTGTGTGCAATGAGTGTCAAGTAAGATTTTCTCATGCTAAAACAATACCTGGTACATGGAGTTTCCACAGTTTTATTCCATTATCAACAACTAAAATAGCAGCCAAGAGAACAAGCTTGGATGAAAATTACTCTTTGATTTTTGATTTTGGCTGTGAAAATCTATGAATACAAAGCGTGTATATGAATACATATACACATTGTTATGTAGCATGTGTATATGATTCTAACTGGTTTCTAGGAATAATAGAGAAAATCAATTATGAAGGTGATGCATCTGTAAAATTCATGCACCCAAATGGCCCTGCTGTTTCTTTTTACTGGCAATCATTTAAAGATGAGTGCAATATTCCATTTGGACACATTTTTATGTTTAATTGATGCTCCCATGACAACAAGTTCTGGAAGAACATATGTTTTCCAAGTTGGACATGAAAACCTGTCAAACTAAGTGGCTGAATTATAAGGACTCCATCCTCAAGAGATCATGGCATATTAAGAACATCAATGTAAATGTTTGTGAACAGCACAAAACTACTTGTTTGTGTTTCTTTTTTCAAAGTCAAAACTAATTATGAAAAAAAAAACATCTGTGTACCATAGGTATATATGACTAAGCAGTTTGTTGCATATACTCACCTAACTTGTGGGGTACAGCTGAACTAGCCATTTCATCAAACTTGTTAATATGGTATCTCTGAAACTATATGGTGTAAGAAAACAATTTTTTTATATTTTTGTGCCCTTGTTAGTTTTATCTCATTGTGAAATTTCTTGAATGTCAGAGACGAACTATAATTAATAAAAAAGAAAAAGTGGTTGAATTGACAAAGTAGGACCCCCACACACATTTCAGATATTTGCACATATCTCCAAAAGCAAGCTGAAAGCCACTATTTTTTTCTTGTCATGTGACCAATATACATTAAAAAAGAACTCCCTCATACCTGTTATTTGCTGTAGAGCCTAATATAGAATAACAAGTTTTTTTTCTTAAATTTTCTCTTCACCACTATATTTCATTTATTTATTCAGTGTTTTCAATGAAATTTAACATGATTTATTATTCTGGAAGCTCTTTTGCATAAGGTTACACAATTTCTTTCTTCTAAACTAAATAGCACTACAGTTATGCAGCATTTTGTGAAAAGTGGTACTCCATCACTCTACGTGTGAGATTGGTGTTAAGTGAAACTTTAGAGCTCTATATCCGCGAAATTATGGGGTGTAGGAAGTTAAAATTTGGTCATTTTCTATATCTTGGTGAAGTATACCTCCATGCCAAATTTCATAAAAATCTGAGATGGTGGGTTATATGGCCTGGATGAAGTGACTTGGAATTTGACCCTCTTATGTTATAAACATAGTATGCTGCAATAAAGCATGATTTTCCCAATAACGGACACTTCTAAATAATGGAGTTTTTCTTTCCCCTTCAATGTCTGCTGTTCGGAAGTTTTACTGTACAAATATTTTCCACAAATCAGTGAAAATTTATTAAAGAAACCCTTAGATAATTCAACACTTTTTTTCTGCACTGACTCTTAGTCACAACATCAGCCAAAAGGATGATTACTGTATATGAGGCGTGATCAAATGAAACCCATTCGTGCTGCATCACAGGGAGCACGATGATATCGCAGCTTGTGTGATTAGCGCAGACCAATGAACAAGCGAGCATGCGTTCATTCACCTCGCATGTGTGGATTGTGCTGCAGATAGTTGTCAACAGGGCCAGTGTGATCCCGAATCCACCCAAGGGTGATGAATCAGGGAGCGGTGATCCAGTTCCTAACAGCGAATGGATGTTGATTGTAGACATTCATTGCAGATGGTGTGTGTTGAAGACAACAGTGACAGACTGTCCGCGAATGTTTCGGGAAGGATGTGATGAAACGAAAGATCTGCAGCCGGGTCAGGCGCGTGTTGTTGTTGTTACAGACAAAGCCATCTCAAAGTGTGATGCAGCAATATGGGTGGACTATTGTCAGAGCTTACGTTTGCTAGCAGAGGAATTCGTTATGTCATTTAGGACAGTTCAAACGGTAGTGTTACGAAGACACTGCAGTATTGTAAGGTGACCGACCACAATAAGAAAGAATGCATGGGTTGGAGTTTGAACCAGTTGCTGTGTTACAAAGCAGTGTGTAACTCATTTCTGTCATATGTATAGTGGCAGGTGACAAATCGTGGTGCCACCACTTTGAGCTGACCAGCAAGTGTGCAATGGAAACATACTGGATCACCAAAACACAAGACATTTAAGTCATTTCTCTTTAAAGTCCACCAAAAAAGGCCCACAATTAACCATGAAGGGCTTTTTTGGTGGACTTTAAAGAGTTTCACGTGAGCATAAATTCCTACCTCTAAAAGGACACACTGGTCAAGCTACATAAAGCCATAAAAAGCCGCCCCGGTGGCGCAGTGGTCTAAGCGATGGCCTCTGATCATTCGTCCGAAAGGGGTCCGGGTTCGAATCCCGGTGAGGCATGGATGTTGTCTGTCTTACGGCACTGGCTCTCTTCCTTCCCTGGAACCAGTGACCCTAAATTAGGGACGGGCGACTGCTTATAGCCCATTGAGTTGCTCACGGTGGTCGTTAAACCTCCAATCAAAAAAAAAAAAAAGCCATAAAAAATAAGTGACCTGGCATGCTTTCGTGTAGTGCGATTCTGTTGCGCAACAATGCTCATCCGCATGTTGCGAACATTGTGCAGTATGCATTAGTATGAAAAAGGTGGGAGGTTCTGCACCACCCAGCCTATAGCCCCGACCTGTCACCATGTGACTTTCATTTGTTTAGACTGTTAAACAAAGCTCTAAAGGGACAACAATTCCACTCTGATGCAGACTTCATGGTCGCAGTGACCAAATGGTTCAAGGAGCAACCAAAGTCCTGCTTGGCGGATGGTATTTGCTGTCTCCCCAAACAGTGGGATGAGTGTCTGAATGCCTACGGTGACTTCTAATGAACACTGGTGCATTCTTGCTTCCTTATATATTGCTTTGTTTAATTCTGCCAGACCTGCGGATGTACCTTTTCTTTTGTCTTAATAAAGCCACTTGAATGAGTTTCATTTGATCATGCCTAATGTTTGTAAGTGCAAAGTAGTATCTGATTCTCTACTAGTAATATGTAAACTAAGGATCTGTCATTTTGACTTAAGTCAGTTATACTTCTAATATTTGTAGTGTCTGTATATGAAGTGTTCTGGCAGGCTTAGTGATTAATTATTACAGCAGAACAGTACATTTTTGACTCTTTCTTGCTTCTTTTGTGAACCTACAAATATCACACTTAGTAATTATTAAAGGAAGATAGTTATTAAACTACTGTACATCCAAAACTAACCACCTCCACATTTATGGCACAACACAAAATAACAAGCCCAGTGACAAATTACAGAGCAGCACTTAGTGTCAACACTGAGATGACCAGTAAACCACGAACCCTCCTCAACTGTTCATTAGTCGCAAAATTATAATTGTAAATAAATTCAGTACACAAAATTAATATAGTGTAGATTTGGGGAAAATGTTTGTGCCACACAAGAGCAGGGCAGTCAAAATCTTTTATCAGTGTAGGAATTAAAATTCATAAAGTGCAAAAGGCACAGTTGAAGGTGCATTTTTAGCCACTTGTTCAATCATCTATAATGCAGCAGTGATGTATAAAATGGTTAGCATAGGGTGCATGAACTAGTTTATTTTTCCATCCATTAGCTTGTGTACAGCACAAACCACTTCCTGTAAAAATAATAGATGAAAAAAAAAACTGCGACACTAACTAGACATATAGCTCGCAGGGCAAATAGTAAATGAAATTTAGTGAGAATTATTAAGCCATTAAAGATATTCATGAGACTTTAGCAATGAGCATGCACTGAGCCTTCAAACGTAAGGGTTAGACTGCTTACAGCGTATACCCACGAAAAAAAAAATGAACCCTTCTGTTCATTTTGAAATAGTGTGTTAAAATGATTTTATTACATACTACAGAAAGGTTTATATCATGAAGAGTGCAAAGTAAAAAGTCAGATTTAAAGAGTTAGTGACTTCTGAACTTCTAAATAATTTTAGTGATCAAGATGGCTAGGTCACTGAACAGTTGGTCTGGTTGGAAGAAACAATTCATGGTTTGTATAATGTGATTCATGTACTATTATGTTCTGACACATACTGGCCACTCTATTAGAAAATTTTATTCAATACCAGGTTGGGGACTTTTGCCCAAATTACAGCACATATGTGGTTTGGCATAGATTCCCCAAGGTGTTAAAGTGCATCTACAATATACCAGGCATTCACCAGACAGTCCATTAACTGGCTCAGATTTAATTGACGAGGACTTTGCTCTTGGAGCTGTTTTTCTAACATGTCCCATACATTCCAATGGGGTTTAGATTCGAGCTTTGTGGTGGCTAAGGAAGATAGTGGAAGTTGTCATGGCTGCCTTGGTGGTGCAGTGGTCTAAGCGCTGGCTTATGACCATTTGTCTGAGAAGGGTTCGAATTCCGGTGAGGCATGGATATTTGTCTTATGGCACTGGCTCTCTCCCTTCACTGGAGTCAGTGGCCATAAATTAGGGACGGGCGACTGCTTAATGGTTATAGCTAGCCCATTGAGTTGCTCATGGTGGTCGTTAAACCTCCAATAAAAAAAAAATAATTGTCGTGCTCACTAAACAAATCCTGCACGACAGACAGTAGCATTGTCATCCATGAAACAGCATTCATCTGCTGGATAAAAAGTAAACATTGCTGGATGGACTTAATTAGCAACAATGTTCAGATAATCCTTGGAGGGGCCCCCAACCTTCTTCCAGCAATATCAGGGGATTCTCTCTGTACCAACAAAATGTGCCCCACATCATGACACTATCTCCAAAACCTTGTGTTTACAAGGCAAGCAGAGTCCATTGCTGCATGGGAGTACTGCCGAAGTCTACCCCTACCGTTGGTACAGAACATGGTGTATTGTGACTTGTCGGACCACACAACTTTTTTCCAGTGTTCAGTCAGTATCCTTGGCACCTGTTGACGAACTTTTGTTGTTCTTTGCAGAAATCAGTGTTTTCCGTATAGGCATGCAACTTGCCAGTACCGATTCTCTTCAATTATCTGCACATAGTTTAGAAATATATGTCTTGAACAGCCTTTATTGAATATTTTGGTTAGTTGCTGCACACAGGAAGTCCCGTTTCTCCATACAAGCCTTCTCAGGCGACAGCAATCTTGTTTTTGACAGATCGTTGTTGTGACGCAGTTACACCTCTTAGACAAACAATGTGGGTTATTTTTCCACTAATCAAAGACTCTCCTTTTGAAAAAACAGGCTGTTCTGCTGTTTTCAAAATCGTAGCTCCAGCTAGTGGCACCCACAAAGTAAGCACTTTTGTTGAACTCCAAAAGATCCTTTGTTTTCCCCCCATTGTGATCAACACTACTGATGAGCAGCAGCCTTAAATAGTTGCCTAGATCATGTGGTGACAAACATGACCATGTATTTTGTATATAGGCTGTGTAAGTGAATGTTATGTATATCTGCATAAGTTTCTAAAGTGTCCAGTGTGTGTATTACAGTTGTTTTTTAGACAGGAATGTTTATTTTTTATTTTAGAATAATCCAAATTGTGCAGTATAGTGTTATTGTGTAAGGTGACATGCAGTTATTTCACAGAACTTTCATGAAAACTGTTTTATACATTTCAGGAGTTTGCTCATTGTGGGCTTTGTATATGATATTTGGCCATGGTGCGGAGCTAATATGTAATGCCATTGGATTCATGTATCCTGCATATGCTTCGTAAGTTTCTCATTTTTGCTCTTTGTTTATTTGAAATGTCATTATTAGGTGCCTGAAAACAGGAGTATAGGTTGTGATGTACATAGACAGAAATAGAAATGTCAGTTTAACTGTTGTATAGCTGTGCAGTGCATAGTAACTGTATATGGGAAATGTGACAGTATTAATAGTCACTACCAATACTGTACTAGATCTTGTAAAAATAATTTGCCTGTTTTGGCAAATTATTTTTACAAGATCCAGTACAGCATTTTGTTGGAATTCATTAATTGCTAACAAATTAATCAGCCATACAGTACTTTGTTTATTAAATACACATTATTTTTCTCCAATCCAGCTGCTCAAATATTGTCTAAAATATTGAGTCTGGTTTTAATGACAAGCATATATTGTTCTCAAAAGTGCAAATATGCAAAGCTTCAAAAAAATTCGTCATTTTGTAGTTGCATAAACTTAAGTAAAGGAAACAAAATTGTGGATGATCATAAATGAACTAGATCACAATGTTGATTTCATTTAACTTATAGAAATGAAACCTACCTTTTGTTTTATGCTTTTGAAATAAGTTGTAACTGTATCATGCAACTGAATTTGCAAAGAGATTTATTCATTCAGCTGAAAATTTGACCTGTAATTTTTAGAGATGTTGTGACATTCTTGGTGGATTGGTCCTGGTTTCATGGCCTGGAGTCGTTGGGATAGAAATTACGTCATTAGAGAAATTGTAGTTGCTTATGTCTTTAGAAAATTTGTAGTCGCTCATGTCTGAAGTTAGAAATTATGATTGTATAAATTGTTTATTATGTAAAGAAAATTGTTGTGTATTTTATTTGTATAAATTGGAATTTATTAAGTGAGTTATGATTAAGGATCTGAGAGTGGAAAATTCTTATATGCAAAAATGCACCTGAGCTGAGTCCCTCTTAGTGGAGTGGCTTGATTGGAGCACAGGATCTCTTGGCACTAGATATTGGTGATTTTTTATCTCTCGTTTGCTGGTTCTTTTTTTGGGGGGGGGGGGGGATTGTTGCACATTTGCTCTGCATGTGGCACGCAGGTGCAGAAGTTGCTTTCCGTTCTGCCATGCTGTGAGGACTCGGACTTTCTACCCGATTGTTCTTGAGTATCAGGAGTGAAGTTGCTTTCCGTTCTGCCATGCTGCGAGGACTTGGACTTTCTACCTGATTGTTCTTGAGTATCAAAAGTAGTGAAGTTGCTGTACGTTCTGCTAGTGAAGTTGCTTTCCGTTCTGCCATGCTGCGAGGACTCGGAATTTGTACCTGATTGTTCTTGAGTATCGGAAGCAGTGAAGTTGCTTTCCGTTCTGCCATGCTGCGAGGACTCGGAATTTGTACCTGATTGTTCTTGAGTGTCAGAAGCAGTAAAAGTCGTCGCGTCTTTTTCATTGCCGAGAGAGCATGGAGATTGTGTGGGAACTTTTCTTCTCATTTGGCCTGTTGTGTGCGGACTGAGCCCGTCGGAGGAATACCATTAGATCCCGGAACGCTAGTGTAAAAGTTTTTTTTTTTCCTTTGTATACTTAATAGTTGCTGGGGTGTTTATTGTTGCACATTGTATTATTGGGAGTTTCAAATTAAGTGTTTACATACCCAGAGTTAATATTCTTGTGCTTCGGGGTGTTTGTGTGCTTTAATCGTGAATATTGTCTCAAGAAATGACAAGCTAATAATTAATGGGGTTTAAATATTTGGTGTTATTAGAATTGTATTGCCTGTTTTTCGTGATAAAATAATTGAAGCAAACGGGGTAAACATTTACAGTATGTTGGAATTTAACTTCAGTTTAATGTGTTCTGAAATAATTTACTTGTATTTGTACTAAAGTTATTGAATGATATAAAAGGGGTTTAGCAGAGTAAATTGTGTATGATTTGTTGTTGTAAATTTATTTCAATATGTCTACTGCACTTTACGTCCTAGTCGTGGGTTCAAACCCAGAGAGACACAGATTACCGAGATAGTAGCTGGGCAAAGTAAATTTTGGTGGGGAAGTAATGGCTAGGAGCGTTGCAATGTCTTAATAATTAGTGTGAAAAAAAGTCAGGAGTCTGTTCATGGCATAATCCAAAAATTCTTAGTTCTAAAAACAGATTCTGCATTCTCATGTGTTGAGATAAAGTAGAATAAAAATTGTTACATTTTAATTCTTTGGTCATGTACATTATCAAATATACAGGAAATTACAGTGAAAATCATTTTTCCATTCTGAAAGCTTAGTTTTCCTCACCCTGCCATTTCTGCATTGTGTTGTCCTTCCCTGAGCAGTGTATAAATCAGCTTTAATAACTTGCAAACAAGTGTTGCTGAGCTGTTCTGAGATTCAGAGGTGTTAGGTCCTCAAAGAAAGTTCATTTGCCAGATCAAAGTCTTTCGTCAAAGGACTTAAACAGTATCTTGATCTTTTAGTGACTATGCATGCAATAATTAAAATTGGTGTTTATAAGAATTGTCACAAGAATTGTGACAAGATGTGATCTAAACAGGAGCTCCTTGGGAACTGTGGGAAATTGAGTTCCTAATAAATTGTGGTTGTCATATTGTCATCATACATTCCATATAAACACACTGTACCAAAAATTATTGAATGTGATTGAAACCTGTACATACGTATAAAGTTGAACATGATGAGTTGGAGCTGAATACTTCCAATTTACCCGGAAAGCTTCCAATTTTGGGACGTCTTTCTGATATTCCGATCGGAAAGTGATTTCTTTCTGTTTTTCATTTGCATACCAAAAGTAATCTTTTTTTCCTGTTTTTTTTCTCTCCCACTTCAAAAGAAAAAAAATCTTTATTCCACTTCAAAAATTCCTTAACACAAGATAATGATTAAAAAAAATGAATTCATCTGCTGTGATGAAAAAGTGCGAGCGGCACGGTTTTCTGCTGTTCCATGGATTTTGGATGGATCGCTACGGCTGAAAAGTCACATGCCCAGCCGCACCTTCTCCTGTGCAACACTGGTGACCTCGTATGCAGCTGGCCTTGCTCTGCGTAACGACGGGTTACGATCGCCATTCTTTTTCATTTCGTTTGTAGGCAGAGTTATTGACTGCTGTTGCTGCTAGTTGATTTCTTTTTAACTGATGTGGATATTTTTAAGGTACTGTTGAAATGTCAAGTTCATCAAAAAAGTGGTATCAAAGCTATAAAGAAAATTCAAGTATTTTCAACTTCATCCAGAAATCAAGGCTTGGTGAAAAATGTGCATTTTGCGTGTGTTATAGAAGAGATATCAGTATCTCACATGGTGGGGAAAATGATTGTTTTGCTTGCAAAAACTGCAAAGCGCAAGGATAATTTTAAGGTTGTGAAAACTAATACTTCTATAAAATCTGCATTTTTCGAAAGTAAGGATCTGTCTGTAATAAACGCAGGATGTTTATATACAATCGAACCTAATTTGCCTGTAACTTTCAGTGATCCCGCCAGCGTGTTTCGGAGAATGTTCCCCGACAGTATTATTGCGAAGAATTGTGGCCGTGCACAAACTAAAACTAACACAATTTTTCAGGAAATGTCAATAGAAGAACAAAATGAAATTGTTGCATCTTTAAAAATCCATCCTTTTGTGATAACTGATGGGAGCAATGATGCGGATTTGAAGCTATGTCCCAGAGTCGTAACTTTTTATGACCCAGAATGTGGCTTCATTAAGAATTGTCTGCTATCTGTGCCATCTTTAGAAGGTGATTCAACGGGATTAAACATAGGAAATCTTCTGGCGAGTACCCTTCAGTCAAAAGATATTCCTATATCAAATTGCATTGCACTTAGTAGTGACAAATGCACCTGTTATGATGAGTTGTAAGTCAGGTGCTGCTGCTGTCGTCTTGAAAAAAGAGCATGAAAATATTCAAGTGATTAGATGTAGTTGTCATCTAATAAATTTAGCAGCTGAAAAGAGTTCAGCATGTTTGCCTTTTAAAGTTGATAAGGTTTTGGTCGATATTTATTATTATTTGCAAAAGAGTTCAAAAAGGAAAGACAATCTTAAAGTTTTAGAGCAGTTTCATGAGACTGACATTAAACAGGTGTTTAAGCATGTTAGTACACGCACTGGCTTTCTGTTGGAAAGTGTGTTGAAAGAGTTATTAACCAGTAGGAGCCTTTAGTTTTTTTTTAAAGAAGCAATGAAAAATAAAAATAAAATAAACTTTCTTCGTTGTCATTTTATTCAATCTTTACCATAAAAAGGTCACAAAATATGCCAGATGGGCCTAGTGAAAATACTGAGGGACCTGTAACTTCTCAGGAAATTTGTAAAGAAAAACCTAAATGTAAAAAGTCTTCACAGAATTTTAAAAGAAAACTATATTATTCAGCACGAAATTGCTAAGAAACCGAATCTGTTCAGCAACCCAATTTCTCTGGAAGAAAGATACTTTATTTCTTAACGACAAACATTAACAAGGCTTTTTGAATGTTTCTTTCATACATTGTGCCAGTTTTTGAAAAAAACAAATGTTTCTCCAGTCTGCGACACCACATATTCACGTGTTAAGGTCACTTCATTTATTTAAAGAAATGCTCATGGTAGTTCATTAAACCTATTATGAAATCATCTGAAACATATCTTAATGTTAACTATCATGAACTTAAAAATCAAAAGGATTATTCAGATTTATTAATTGACACAACTTCCCAATTTGTTTGACTTGAAGCCAGATAAGAGTGCATTTTATTCACATGTAAGGAAATATTATACTACAGCTTGTGATTACATGTAATAAATTTCCTTTTAATTCTGTGGTGCTTCTGCAGGAGGTTGCACAGATTTCAAAAATTGAAAACTTCTTTTTCCAGCATAAAATTCTTTGCTAATAAGTTCCCTGTTTTCCTATTTCTGAATGACAGTGAACAAGTAGATGGTGCTATGAATGCATTACAGGCAGAATTCAGTGAATTTCAGATTTATGAAGTTCCTGAAAACATAATAAAAGATCGCATTGATGTGTAGTGGGTCAAAGTTGCCCAGATCAGAAGTGAAGATGGTCAGCCATAATTTAAGAAACTTTCACGGTTCATGTTGTCAATCCTCACAATTCCCCACAGTAATGCATGCAGTGTGCGAACAAGTTTTTAGTCACGTGAAGAAAATACTGATTTTCAGGTCTTCAGTGTCTAATGAAACTTTGGAAAAACTTTTAATAACAAAATTTAGACAAAGTACAAGATGTTACGAAACTGTATTTGATGAAAACTTCTTGTAAAAGCAAAATCTTGTTCAACAGCATTTGTAAAAGAGTTAAAATATGTCCATAAGGTAAAATGTTAAAGTAAAATTTTAATTAGCCTTTTTTTAAAAAAAAATTATAGTGTAAACTTCACAATTATTAAAAATGTTTCAAGTTTTTCCCACGTCAAAATTCTACATAGATTTTTAGCCATTCAGAGTTGGGCAGCTCTGAGAGTAAAACTGCTGGATTATGATTATGGATGTCTGGGGTGTGTTTTTAAAGCATCTGTAGCAGCATTTCCTTTTACAGGTAAAACTATGGGTTGTAAAGGTAATGTTACTGAGTGGCAAACAAAGGCCATTGTTTTCGGCTGAGAACATGGTCATTACTTGCAAGAGGTGCTGAAGTTTTTTTTTGGATTGTCCAAGGCAACAGTCAGAAGTGTCCCTTTACAGTGGAAGAAGTATGGAAGCTATTACTGAAGGTGGAGCAACTGTGGTAAAAGCTCTGTGATGACAGATCAGGATTGCAGGCTTTTGGGATGATTAGCAACTGCTGCACGTTTCCAGACTTGCCAAGAAGTGCTTCAAAAGTATCTTTTTCGGCATATGATCCGCAGACGGTAAAATTCAGTGTGAGGAAAAAGTCTGCGTATAATCCGCAGACAAAATTCGTAGTAAAGGTTAAAAACCAGTTGTGTAATCCACAATTTTATCTAAATGTAGTAGCCATTGTATATATCATCCATTATCACTACACTGCTGGATGAAGGTCTCCCCAAATTTCTTCCACAATTGTCTGTCTTGGGCATGTCTCCATGTCACTCCAGCATACTTTTGAATTTCATCCATCCATCTCCCATGGGGTCTTCTGATTCTTTCCTATCCCTCTGAATCCAGTCTAAAATTTTGGTTGTCCATCTAGTGTTCTCCCTAGATTTTTATTACAGCTGGGTGGCAAAAGATTATAGCTGGATGGTACTTTTAATGACCCCTTCCTCAATCAAGGAAATAAAAGGATGTTTTGCTTAACATTATTATACTTATTAAACATCTTTAGGGTGTGGTAGGCATTAATGTTAACACAACATGATAAAAACAATAGAAAATGCACATAAATGATAAAAAAAGTTATATTCATAGATTTCAGCCAGTTTTCATCAATATTTATGATGCATGTGGGAATAAGTTTTCCTCTTACTATTATGTGTATTGTGAAAACTTTCATTAAAGAAACTTTAGCTGGGCGGCCGATGAAATTAGCTGGGTAGGCCGCCCAGTAAAAAGGCTCTAGGGAGAACAACTATGTCCATCAGTGGTCCGTTCTTCTGGCAACATGTCAAGCCCATTACCATTTCAGTGATTTCACCCTGGTCATGATGTTGCCCACTCCTGTCATTTTTCTGATCCACAAGTTCCTCTTATCTCTCCTGGTCATACCAAGCATGCACCTCTTCATGCTTCTTTGAGTTGTCTGCAGCCTTTGTATGTCTCTTTTAGTTAAGGTCCACGTCTCTGCACCATACGTAAGCACTGGAAGGATGCATAGATCAAACACTTTTCTTTTAAGACATAATGGCATATTGCTCTTGAAAATTATGCTGTTTCTTCCAAAAGCTCTCCAGGCAAGTTTTGTACGCCGATTAATTTCTTCATCAATGTGACCCTCACTTGATATCTGCTGCCCAAGATAAACGTAGCAATCTGTTGTCTGAAGCTTTTCTCCATCAATCGATAAATCTTTGTTTCTTGTTAAAGCATTTTACATCACTTTTGTCTTCTGAAAGTTCATTTTTAATCCCACTTCTTTACTCTTGTCAGCAAGTTCTTGGATCATACTCTGCAGCTCTGACGGGGTAGTTGCAAAAAATGACTACGTCATCAGCAAAAGGAAGGTGAGTTAGATAATCTCCATTAATCTTTATCCCTTTGTTTTCCCAGTTCAGTGATTGAAAGACATTTTGCAATGTGGCGTTAAAGAGCTTTGGAGATATGGTGTGACCTTGTCTCACTCCCTTTCCAATTTTTGTGTGTGCTGTATTTTCAAACAGCCGAATCTTTGCATTTTCATAGATGTTATTAATAATGCTAATGTATGCATCTTCAATACCACAGGATTTCAAAGCCATTGTGTTACTGCTGATAGTTTCATGGAATCGAAGGCCTTTTCATAGTCGATAAAAGTCATGCATAATGGGAGTTCATATTCTCTTGTTCTTTCATTTAGTTGTCTCTCAGTACATGGATATGATCTATAGTGCTGCAGCCACTCCTGAATCCAGCTTGTTCTCTTGGTTGGGCCATGTCTAGTGTTACCTTCAAGCAATGTGAAATAACTTTAGTGAAGATTTTATAAACCACTGATAGGAGGCTGATGGGCCTGTAGTTCCAAAGATCCTAAACATCACCTTTTTTATGGAGCCAGGATCATTGTAGAATTATTCCAATCCTCAGGAATCTTCCTTTCATTAAGACATCTGGTGAAAACTTGGGCGAGTGTAGTTTCAATTTCTCCACTTGCTTCTTGTATAATATCCACAGTAATTTCATCTTCTCTTGGAGCTTTTCCCCGTTTCATGTTCTTGATTGCATGTGCAACTTCCGCTGGGAGGACTGGAAGAACTCTGGTACTGGTACCTTTCGTAATGTCTGGAGTACATGTATCGTCCCTTTCATATAGTTTTGAGTAGAAATCTTTCACTCTTGTCAAAATTTTGCTTCTATTTCTTGTTACAGTAAAATTTTTTCTCAGAGCCATAATCTGTTTTCTTCCCTTACTGAGATGCCCTTTTGCTCTCTTCAGGCTCTGGTTGTTTTCAATTGCTTTCCTCACTAGTTCACAATTGCATTTCCATATGTCTTCAGTGATACGTTTTCGCACCGTCTTGCATAGCTCTATAATATTGCATGTTGGAAGTCAAATCTTCTTTATTTGTCCTAATCTCCCTTCTCTTTTGCATCAACATTTTTTTTCTCCTGAAATTTTCTTCATTTGTAACTTGTTCTTAGTACCACCTATTTTTGTTGCAGTTTCCACAAAGAGCCTTGGTGAGTTTTCTTAATTTCAGAAATATCCACTTCTTCCGATGTTAGGCCTTCTAAAGCAGAGAATCTGTCCCTCAGTTCCACCTTGAAGGTATTATAGTGTTTTTTAAGGTTGGTTATGTAAATACATTTTGTTTGTCTTATGAGCTTGCCATGTTCGAGCTTAGTGTTGAAGTGCATCTTACATCTCGCCAATCTGTTGTCACTACCTGTGCTGAACTTGTTTAGCACACTGCAGATTTTTGTTGAAGTTTTTGTTACACATAATAAAATCAATTTTACTTGTAGTCCCATTTGGAAGTCTCTATCAATTTCCTGTGTGGCTTTTTCTTGAAAAAGGAGTTCATGCTGAAAAACCTTTCTGCTTCTGCAAATTCTATGAGAGTATTTCCATGCTGGCCAAGTTCTCACCACAATGGCCAAGCAGGTTGGTGAGTGTGGGATAGCATTTCCTCTAATCCCGATGGTATAGTTATACCGCTACTGGCGGTCGTCAGAGCCCCTTTAGTGGGAAGAGGATGCACCAAGAAAAGGCGGGGTTGAGATTTGTCAAAGAGAGGCAATATGTTGCGCATATATCATCATTATTGTTAACCATTATCAATCCACTGCTGGACGAAGGTCTCCCCAAGTTTCTTTCACAACGGTCTCTTGTGCCAGTCTCCTCTACATTACTCCCGCATACTTTCGAATTTCATTCACCCATCTCCCATGTGGTCTTCTTCTGGGTCTTTTTCCTGTCCCTTGGAATCCAATCTAAAATTTCAGCTTATCGATGGTCTGTCCTTCTGGCAGTATGTCCAGCACTGCCGTTTCAGGGATTTAACTCTGATCATGATGTCTTCCACTCTTGTCATTTTTCGGATCCACGAGTTCCTCTTCTTATCTCTCCTGGTTACACCAAGCATGCACCTCTCCATGCTGCTTTGAGTTGTCTGCAGCCTTTCTATGTCTCTTTTAGTTAAGGTCCACGTCTCTGCACCATACGTAAGCACTGGAAGGATGCATTGATCAAACACTTTTCTTTTAAGACATAATGGCATATTGCTCTTGAAAATTATGCTGTTTCTTCCAAAAGCTCTCCAGGCAAGTTTTGTACGCCGATTAATTTCTTCACCTATGTGACCCTCACTTGATATCTGCTGTCCAAGATAAATGTAGGTATTGGTTATCTCCAGCTTTTCCCCATCAATCAATAAATCTTCATTTCTTGTAAAAGCATTGAACATCACTTTTGTCTTCTGAAAGTTCATTTTTAATCCCACTTCTTTACTCTTGTCAGCAAGTTCCTAGATCATACTCTGCTTCCGTTTTCTTTTCCCAATCATCTGGAAGTCTCTGGCCAATGGTGGTTCTGTTCCGTATTCCTAAATTTTTACGCTGCATAAACCTGTAGCACCGCGTTGGCCCACCTTTTGAAATTATAAAGGCCCATTTCTTCTGCCATTACACGAGCCTTGATGCGAATTTTTACAGTTGATATTGAAAATCCGGCTCCTCGTTGTGCAATTAACAATTGCACTAAGGTTTCTTCTAATACTGGCTAGCTTGGGATGTCGGGACGATCAGCTCTGCGGCGTTTGTCACTTTCACTAAGACTCTTTGTTTTTTTCTCCAGTCTTAACGTTGCTCTCATGTACCTCAAAAAAACCTTCCTTGCTTCAAGATTCCCCACTTCCTCAGCTTTCAAGACAACTTTCAACTTGAATTCTGCTGGGACGTGTTTTCTTTTAGAAGACAACTTGGAGAAAAACAAATGAACAAAAAGAGCAAAGAGCCAAACAACAAAGTACGAATGGGATCTGAGTTGCCGGTGATTAGGAGGTGGAAATTGCGGGCAGCTTTCCATTACCCCAGCTCTCCCCTATTAGAGGTCAATGAGCTTTGCCGCAGGCAGTGTTTTCTTCCCTAACTTACAAAGCAACATTCCCTTTGCAGAGAGGAAATGCTTACACACATACATACTCAGACGTTTTGCCATGGGGAGGGGATATGTCGATGCAGTGACACTGCACATTATCGTTGAACACGTGGCATTCTTAAATCTTTGACGTGATACAGATTTCCCTCTTGCACGGCACAGTGTAAAAAGCCAAACTGTTTCATTTTTGAAGTTTACAGAAAAAAAAAATCCCTGTATTATTTGCACTGTCGTATAATCCACTGAGGCTAGAATTTAAACTTTTAGGAACATATAATCTGCGGATTATGTGCCGGAAAATACTGTACAATGTTGGACCCGGTAAACCAGTCTCAGAACAAACGATATGGAGATAACAGTATGACTTGGGCATTTTTAGTCTTTTGTTGCCTGGATACGTCTAAAGTTAACAACTGTCCAGGAAAAAAAAATCTCCTTGCTTGGGTGAAACGGCATCACTGGACCATTGAACAGTGGCAGTGCTTAATATGGTCCGATGAATTCAGATTCTGCTTTTATTCCAATGATGGTCGTTCCAGGATCATGTGGAAGGCTGGAGAAATGTTTACTCCTGAATGTGTCCAAAGAGCCTATGCAAAAAGGAGGTAGAGGTGTCATATTTTGGGACTATGTTTCAAGTACTTGAGTTGAACCATTTGTTGAGGTGTCCAATTGCATTAAATCTATGGACTATGTGCCACTTTTAGATAATGCACTATTGCCATTTGTCCAGTTATGGTACAAGGATGCATAGTGGATCCTGTATTTCAAGATAACTTGTGTCCATTGAGCTGGAATTGTGCTGGATTGGTTTGAAAACAGATGTTCCACATCTCAATTGGCCTGTAAATTCACCCGATCTTAAATGTGACAGAAAAAATCTGGGGCATGTTAGAAAGGGCTGCGAAGAAGAAAAAACACCCTGCAAATTTGGTGGAATTAAGACCTTTTGAGCATGCAGTGGAATAAACTTGATATGCATGTGATACTGAGTCATATTGATAGCATGCCAAACAGAATTAAAGCAGGTGGTGATATAACTCCATATTAAGGAATAAGTCTGTATTTTTTTTGTCCGGTGTTTTTACATTACTGTTTCCTATGTAGGAGACTTGAAAATTACTTCACCCTGGAACAAGAATTGTACCTGCATCTCCTTTTATTTGAATTTTGAGCCTGCACCATAATGTAATTACACTATCCAGGACAACAAAGTTCACAGCAACTGAAACTAAGCAGTTGTTGCTTAGGAATTGGAATAACATACTGATTGTGTGTTAGTCAAAGCAGTCGTGGCATGGGCTATTTCTTATCCGGAATGGTAGTCAACATTACGATGAAGTGGGGATTGCTTTGACTATACTTTGATTCACCCTAAGGTGACACTGAAGGGGAAGGTACGTGAAACCTTATCGCCGCTACTAAAAGTAGTTCCCAACATTTTTAGTGAAAACCAACGCATTTACTGCCCAGAATCATACTTAACATTGTCCTAGCTGTTTACTCATAAGTACATAGTTATTTTAGACATCTAAAAATGATCTATTTTCAGAAATTAACTTTTAAAATTAGACCAACACTCGCATGCGTAGATATGCAGTGTTTGGGAGGCAAGGATGCCAATGAGTTGTTGGGAGAAGTGATTTGACAGCTGCTAACAGCAGGACACAGTTGGGAGTGACGCGGATGAACATAACTCTCAGCCGTCCCCGTAGGCTCAGTGAGTTAAATAGGCTCTTGTACCTTAAACTGCAGTGTCATCTTACGGTGAATCAAAGTATAGTGTGCATCCAGAATATTATTCAGATTTCTAAGCTGCATGTGCTTAGCTTCAGTTGCTTAGAACTTCTTTGTTCTGGATAGTGTAAAGGTAGCATCTCAAAATTTGGGAGATGTGGGTTCATTTCCCATTCCAGGGTGATGACATTTTTTTGTTTGTTGAAAGATAGCATACATTTTACTGTTTCCCATGTAGCCATCTGTATGTCAACAATTTTATATGTATCTGCTTTAGTGTATTTGTGAAAAATTGATTCTGGTTCTTCACAAATGGTTTCTGTTGTCAACAAAATCTGAGGTAAATGACAGAATTATGAGAACTCTGAAGTCAACTACTAAACGTGCCCCTAGTGTTTTTTTTTTCCTATAATAAAGTAAAATAACACTGAAGAAATATGCAACATATGGTTTAAATAAGTGTAGTTTGTAAATGAGTTTCTGTAAATATTCAGGACTCAATGCTTTGAGGAGTACTATGCACCACTAAGTGCACATTGTTTAGTCATTAAAATTGATTTTCAAGGTATAGCATAAGAAATTGGCCTAAATATCTTGACCAAAGCTTATTAACTAGCTTTAATTGGTTAAATTACAGACTTACATCTTGTAGATCTTAGGTTTTATTCTTTTTTGCTATTTACTGTATCTTATCTCAAGAACAGTGTAAAAAAAAACAAAAAAAAAAACTATTCAAATGTTTTATCATAACTAGTCCAGGAAATGCAGTGTGTATTTTGGTGGAAAGCATAATAAATTTAAGCTTCACAAGATAAAAATCCAGCTGCCTGAGCCATTTAGGTGGAATTTGAATCCAGGGTTTAAAAGGATAAGATAGATTTGGGAACATGGCTGTCAATCTATGTGTATTGAATGTGCTGGGGTTGTGTTAGGTAAGAGGGATGGATGTACAGAATTTTTTTTTTTTTTTTACTTTTACTCAGATTTACAGTTGTTAAATTAGTTTATGGCAAGGGACTAATATCTAACTCGGTTCTTTACAGTTACTAAATGTCTTGTGCTTGCTATTTGGTATTCCTGTGAGATGCATTGTGCCTTCACTCTTGTGTGATTAAGTTTTCACTGCCTATTTTTGTGACTTGGAGTTATTACTCTACTGACTTTAATAAGTAGATAGTTTTTTAAGCAATATGGAATTGCCACATGTGTTCAGGTATCTGTTCACAGTATGTAGCTGCTTGCTCCTCTCTTTGCATGAGGCTCTTGTACGAAATTTTTAAATGATTTTTTTGCTTGGTTTATTCAGCATGTTTTGCAATTTATAGTGCAGAGCTGGTTATATAGGCATTTTATGCTGGAGAAGGCAAACACAAATGCACCCCCCTTCCCCCATGCAATAATGGGATTGGGGAAAAGTGGCAGCAGTAAATTCCCCAGGCATGATTCATACATGTCCTGGAAATGTCCTAAAATTCTGTTATATGTCCTGGAATTTTATCCATTCCTGCCCTTTTTTTTTTCTTGTGCAATATTTTGTAGTTGAGGATTTTTCTACTGACATAACTTATGTCTGACAAATTTCCTTCCCCACCCCCTGCAAATGTTTGTTTTCTTGTCTGTTGCTCTAGGAGTAAATCAGCAAAATGGGAGAGCTAATTTGTGCAGAAGTGTTACAAATTTTGAATCAAAAGATATGTACAAACTATTTAATCGTAAAATTAAAGTCTGTTGAAAGAAATATGAACAGTACTAAGTTCTGACTTTCTGAGAAAAAAAAATTGGGTATGGTATAACAAGGTTGCCGAAACCAAACCTATTCTTTTGTGATGTTAGGCCTTCCCTTTAAATGAGCTACAGAACCAAATGTGCCATGACAGGACCTGTGTTAAGTATTTCAGAGTTCACCAAATGCTACTTAAACAAAAACTTAGTGAACTGGAAATGACTTGGCTAAATTTCTGGTGAATTTTTGTCTGCACATTTTGGTTCAACAACAAAACAATTTTGGTTTACTTTGGCAAACATGTTATTCAGTTCATTCATTGTACCAAGTTTTTTATTTAGTATCAGTTCTCCTTATGGAAGAAAAGAAACGTGTATTTGAACAATAAATCCCCCCCCTTCAGGAATTTCTCTAAAATTTAAAGGAATGTTTTAACATTATTGTTGTGTGTCCAAGATTAAATATTTTTTGTGCACTTATAAGAATTCATTATGAAATCTGAATTGCTTTGAGTAAAAAAATTTCTCCTGACTAAGAAACCTGGCTAATTTTGGACGGTACCTCGGCTAATGCTTTGATTTTCATTCTGCAGCCTCTGCATTTTAGGTAACAGCATAAACCAGTAAATATGGACATCTCAATATCTGATAATTATGATTTTGTTGTCTTAATCCTTACATTCTGGTGAAAATGTTTATGGATTATTTTCTGCTTATAATTAAAAAATAAATATACTGAAATGCTAAAAACATCAGACAGGTGGTGGTACAGCAGCACATGCATTTTGTGTGTAGAAAAAGCCCCAGAACATTATCTTGAATAAATCCCCAAAATATTGTCTTAAATGTAAAATAGATATCAAAATGTTCATCGTAGGAATGCCACTAGAGCATTTTAATCTGTCTCGCGCAAGTGATATTGTGCTGGTTGTGCAAAATATGCTGGGGAGTACTAAAGATAACTTCTTGCCATCTAATGACATTGCTACCTCTAGCTGTTCCACTTTCTTCCACGTTTACCTAATTTTATTCAAATAAAATTTGGTGTGTGCAGTTTTTAGTGACTGTGAAATCATCTGATTGATCTGTGTTTGTGTTCAAACGTGTTCTCAGTCCCCTCCCCCCCCCTTTTTTTTTTTTTTTTTGCAGTACAGATCTAAAAAAAATAACTGGACACATCAGCAACTTTAATGACATGGCATCATAGGGTCAGTATATTAATTTAGAAGCTATGTAATTTGTCAGCTTGTACCAGTTGCTCTGTAGTAAAATTTCTCAGGAATTGCATCTATATTTAACAGAAAAAATGTAACTTTCTTTTCAGAATGAGTGCCCTGGAGAGCACCCGCACAGATGATGATGTCAGGTGGCTTACCTACTGGGTAGTGTTTGCTTGCTTATGCACAGTTGAATTCTTTTCTGATTTCATACTCTTCTACATACCTTTCTATTGGCTGTTGAAGGTTAGTTTTTACTTTGACTGTGCCTATTCTAGTATTTACTGTACATTCCAGTATTTATTGTAACTGTATACATATAAACAGCGAGAATTTCATTGCGATTGTAAGTTGGTATGCTTTGTATGGTATTTGTGTATCACAGCCCCTTTTCACTTGTTCTGTTAGTGGAAATTGTGGTAAGATTAATCTACAGTGTTCTCACAAAACTTTGCCTCATTCCAGCTCCTCAGATACAAAGTTTTATTGTTAAAGATCCGATAGTAATTGATATATATTAGTTTTGAATTATCTTAGTTTTTTAATGTAAACTGAACAAATTATTATATACACCTACCTGTATATTGTACCTTTTGCCCTCACAACAGCATGTCATTACGGGGAATGAAAGACTGCGGCAGAGAGTTAAAGTTCCAATTCAGGACTTTTTGTAAACAAAAATGAAAATGCTTGCTCATTTTGTCTGTTGATACAGCAAAAATTTACCAAGAAATGGGAAGCTATGCATTTTCAGAGAAATTAAACTTCTAATGTTGTTATAGTCTCCTTGGAGAGAATTCCTTAAATAAACTCCCCAACAATCAGCATGAACCCTGCACCATTTTTAATGGGTGAGTGAGAACTAGATTAGTGATAAAAACTGCCATGTTGCACAAAAAAAAAAAAAATTGTGATTTAAAAAAAAAAAAAAAAAAAAAATGTACTGACGATCTAGACTGAACAAGGTTTGTACGGTCCTTAAGAACTCCTTATTTTTGATTTCCATTTCTATGGCCCTTAAAAGTTCTTAAGAAGTACTTATTTTTTAAAACAAGTGCTTAGTTTTTTTTCCCTGTCTTGTTTTTGCACTGCAGTAATGGGCATTGCAACCGTGCCCCCATTTTTGTTTGTGTCTGCAAGTATGCTAACCCGTTCGCCTTGGGAGCTTTCTTCTAGCTTGTTGAAAGGAGATAATCCCCTGGAATGTTCTTAGAAATTCTCTTAACCCCCCTCCCACCCACACACCAGTTTTCCCATTGTAGCCTGCATGACTTACCTTGTGTGACCTTACCAGTGGGATCAACAACTGTTGTCTTTTCAGGGGTCAAAGCAAGGGGGGGGGGATGTTCTGTTTGACTTCACAATTTATGGTGTCAGTTGTCTCATGTGGTCTTATCTAACTAGTGTCTACTGCTAGACTCAACCGTGGTCACAACTCAACTCACCTTGCTTCATTGTCCCTGTGTCTCCTGCTTGTCCTTTTTTCTTTTTTGGCATGCATTTCATTTTGTTCTTTGCAGGCAAAGTAGTTTATATTTGGGGCAAAATGCCTGGTAAATGGCCACTAGTGCCATTTAATCCCCTACATATGTATATATACATACACACTTGGTGATATTCCAATGACCCAAAATATCAATTGGAGTGTAGGTCCTTAGAAAGGCATTACTTTTTTTTTTTTTTCAACAGAAAAAAGTATGAACCCTGACTGAAGTTAAAATTCTACCAGGGTTTTCCACTGGTGGATAGCTAACAAAGAGGCATAAACCCTATATTTCTTAACTTAAGCTTGTAAAAATATAATGTTCATATTTAATGCAAGATGAACGGTGAGCAAAGTCGTTCATTCTTGACTCTTGTGTTCTGAAAGACTGGAATCACATCACTGTTAATTGAGGAGATAATGCAGAAAAAGAACTGGTTCTATGTTAGAAGTGAGTATTCAGACACTACTTTGATGGGAAGAAGCTTTTTCAAGTAGTGTCCAAGAAGTAGTGGCATTACTTTAGTTTGTATCAGTTCAACACAGAAAGAAGGGGGAGGGAGGGGGTTGTCACCAACATATGAGTATCAAGTTACATGGATTAAAAGCTACTACCAGTTTAGTGGATTTGGAAAGAAAGGACTTGGCAGTATAGGGAGTCCAGTATCTAGACAAACAATTTTAGAAGCAAAGCTGTCAAACGATTTTTTTTCCCAGTATTTCAGGGTATAGGAAGCAGTGCTGGAAGTTGTATCAGTGAGGTAGCTCAGGTGCATCATAAAGAATTAAGTTTCACCATTCGGTACTGTGTTCTTTTGCCCTTTGATGCCCTTGTGCCAATAAACTCTTTTGTGGTTGCACAAGTTTAAGCAAAGAGCAGTTGAGAAGTAAGAGCTGTCCATCTTATTTCATTTTATTAATCAGCATGTAATAAATTTAAAAAATTACTTTATTGAATTTTTTTGCTTATAGGATGACTAAATTTTCAAGCTGGTCTGATGTAAAGACTTACTTGATTGCATACTGTTCTTTGTGTGAAGGATCAAAATAAGAGTCAATGCATGTACATTTTTACAGAAAAAAATACATGCATTTTTGTATTGTTTTCATGCATTCTTACACATTTCCATAGGTTTCAGAGGTGCCAACCTCTAGCAGAACCTATCTGTAATCAATAGGGTAGTTTTCAGTAATGTAACACAATTTTCTTTTTCAAAGTTAAGGACAATATTATAGTACACTGCCGGACAATTGCTAAGGACGGATGACAATAGCAACGATAGCAACCATAAAATGAAAGGCAGGAAAATATGGAAATTAGCATAAGTGCGGGATACAGTAAAACGTGTTGTGCGTATGCAAATTTTGGATTGCCGAACTTGTTCGTGACGTCATAGCGCTGATAAGAGATATAAAGGATTTGACGCGTATTAACCATTGTTGTTCAAACGCAAAGTTGAAAGGGAAAGAATCGATTGACGAACTTGAAAATTTCAGTATGTCTTCCCGACATCACCTAGATGATTTTACGCGTTGCCATATTATTAGCAAGATTGAAGAAGGGCGAAAAATAACAGATGTTGCCAGGGAGTTCGACGTCAACCACAGTGTTGTTTCAAGGCTTTGGAAATCATTTCAAACAAATGGAGAGTGTAGCAAACCTCACGGGAGAAATAGTGTTCGCAGTACGACACCGGCGCAGCACAGCTAGTGAGGTAGCAAATCAGTTTATGGCTGCTACTGGCAAGCGGATCTCCCGAAAAACTGTCGCCAGACGTTTGTATGAAGGACTATACGCCCGCCGTCCTGTTGTGTGCATCCCATTGTCCAGATGTCACCGTACTGCCCGTTTGCAATGGTGCCATCAACATCGCAATTGAACTGATAACGCCTGGTCTGCTGTCCTCTTCTCAGATGAGAGTAGATACAGTCGATCGTCTGATTGTCAACGGCAACTGATCTGGCGTGATAGTGGTACTGCATATTGTCCAGCAAACATACAGGAAAGGGACCGATATCCGACATGTAGTGTCATGGTATGGGCTGGTATACTGATCAATGGCCGTACGTCCCTCTATGTGCTTCCAACTGGGACTATGACTGGCCAATGATACATTAATGATGTTCTGCTACCTCATGTTCGCATGTTCCGTGGTGCTGTCGGTGATAGATTCATTTTCATGGACGACAACACATGTCATCGAACAGTCGCTGTCCAGGAGTGTCCTGAGAGCAAGGATATTCAATGCCTCGTATGGCCAGCACGTTCTCCAGATCTGAATCCCATTGAAAATGTGTGGGATGCTTTGGGGAGGAGTCTTGCTGGTCGCCAATGCCCTCCAATAAACAAGGACACCCTCATCCGTGCACTGACAGAGAAATGGGATAAATTACCCCAACAGCTGCTTAATAATGTTGTGCAAAGCATGACACGACGTGTGGAATCTTGCATCGCCCTCCATGGTGGCCATATCCCATATTGGCATCTTACGCCGGAACGCCTGCGGACGGTAATTGCATTTTTTTCACGTTTACGTATTCTGCACAAAATGGCCAGTTTGTCCCTTGAACACGTTCCAAAGCCTTCTGGATTTCAGAGCACAATAAATTGTCTTTCTTGTAATGTCCTGGCATTCTGACATTATTTTATTTCACTTGGCATCCAACCACACTTACTTTTTTATGCGCTATATAGCCGTTTATGATCCGTCCTTAGCAATTGTCCAGCAGTGTACTACTGTGTAATCCGTAATACTTGTATGAGGTGCCTATCGGTAATCACCGTATGAAGCCTCATCGTTAACGTGCGGAAATGGTATTTCATGAGAAATTAATGCGTGAAATGTGTCTTATATGTTTACACTATCCTGACAAAAATTAGGAAATTAAATTTTCAATATTGTACTTACCTCATGTTGCAGAGGTGCCAGCCTTCTGCGGTGCCTATCAGTAATCTGAATCACCATACAAAGCCTCATCGTTTATGCGTGGGAAGGGTATTTCATGAGAAATTAAAGAGTGAAATATAAAATCAAATACCATATAACATGACCCTTCTATTTTAATGGTTAATATTTTTTATTAACCCAAATGGGAATGAATATCTGCTAGATATCGAGACGATATTGGTTATGACTGCTGAATGTCGGTTAATATCGGAACAAATACCTGCCAACCAAAATTTTCCTAAATCAAAAAGATTCTTGCAAAAAATTAAGAAGATTTATCTTAAAATCAAGAAGATTTGAGACGGGTACCAGCACTGTTAATTCACGATTATCTATTAGGGGTGAGTGGTAATGTTATGGGGTGTGCTAGCAGTATGCTTGATGATACTTGTTTTCAATTATTTTTCTGTATCAGTCACTCATAGATGGAGTTCAGAAATTGTGAAAAGGTTTCAATTTTTTAAATTGAATGATGCAATTGTAGAAATAACTTTATTTCATTTAAGAAATGAAAAGACAGTGACCTCTTTTTTTTATGCCCTTGGATGACAATTTTATCCATCATGAACACACAATAGCATTATTTTAGATAAAAGATGAATAGCGTAACTTCGAGAATATGAATACTTTTGAATACAAATTTTCAGCTTCGTCACTTTCGTTTTCGAACCCCAATCCTCTTTACCAAGCTGAAATGCAAACCTTTTTTGGGGGTTGGGGGAATATTTAAGAATACAGGATACATGTTCAAAACATCGTTGGGATAAATCTTTTCTAAGTCCGATTTCCGTTTTCGGACAATTATCCCTCCATTTACAAGTTGAATTACAAATATTTATGAAAAAAAAGGATAACTAACAACAATACTAGGCAGAGGAAACATCGCGTGAAAAATAAAATTACTGTTACGGGAGAAATCTTCACTGCGTCTAACTTCCGCTTTCGAAAATTTTGAAAGACTAAACTTCAGGTTTTCGAGTTTCAGGCGGAAAACATTCTCCCCCACTATCAATTGCCCTGAAATTTCTGTTCAGTTGTGCATCTATCTCGAGGACAACTCAAATTATGACTGAAACGGAGAAATTCCACGAAGCCATTGCACGCTCATGCCTGAAGATTTCCGCTCATGCCTGAATATTTCCGTTTTCGGAAATATTCCCTCCACTTTCACACTGAAATACAAATATTTTTGGAATAAAGTGATGTATAACAACAATATTAGACAGAGGCAACATCGCAGGAAAACGAAATTATGACTACGGAAGAAATCTTCATTTCATTTACTTTTGTTTTTGAAAGACAAAATACCGTCCCGATGCGTATTTTTACGGGTTGGTAAAATTCTTCGATGCATATTGTCACACGTTGATGTGTATTCTGCGCGTTTTCCGATGCGTATTTTTACGTGTTAAAATTTCGATGCGTACTAGACGCGTAATTACATTTTGGCGAACTCTGAGGGCGCAGAATTAAAAAAAATTCGAACTTCGGCACAATTAGCGCAGCTATTCCAACCCTGAGGGGGGGGGGGAAGAGTGTGGAAGGATTGGCGAGAGGGTGTGCGATCTATAAATAAATATCGCTCACTGCTAGAAACATGAGATTACATAAGGTTCAATCGCTGTGATATCATAATAAAACAAAAGCAGTTTTCATTAAGCGACAATAACATATTTTCCATCAATAAAAAAATTCAGGACAGTTTCTTCCGGATTTTCGCCGTTTTGGCGAAAATCCGGAAGAAACTGTCTTCCGACCGTAAAACTACTCCAAAATCCGTTCAGAGAAATCAGGTATGCGGATGTCATTGCGCCGATAACTGCTTTTTTGACATATTACGCAACATCGCCTTGCAGTTCTTCACCTGCTATCCGTCCGATATTGGCTTTGCCGATGTATCCAATATCTGAATTTCAATGGTGCTTACTTAGAAACAGCACCAATTACACATTTTCGCACTTGTGTGAAAAGAACTATAAATTTTCGCAAAATGCGATCACAGTTTAAACCGTGATTGTAACAAAAAAAAGGACACAAAATTCAGAACTTTTACGAAATACACTGAAAGCCGTAATTCTTCAAACCTGTCTGTAATTCCGTAGTCGGGCAGCCGAAACTGTAATAATTATGGAAAATCCGTAATGATTGGCACCTCTGGGTTTCATATAGTCTTAATGCCATTTAAGATTGCTGTATGAAAATCACTTTTTAGTACCACATTTAGCAGCTTGAATTTGCAGAAACTTCATTCAGCAAATGTTTGCTTATTTGTCAGCAATAAATATTGCTAGCAGTTTGAGCATTTAATAGATGCTAAGATAGCAAGTACTAGCATGTCTCTGATAGTAATACTAATACTTCTTATCGGCACACTTAGCCCTGTTTGGTCAAACGTGCTGTATTTTATGAAACTAATACTGTAGTGTGCACCAGTCTTGTCTGATATTGTAATTTCAAAACGTCGCTGTAGAGGTACCACTGGAAGCCGCCCTACTCGTGTGCCAATGTTGGCTGCTCGTCATCGGACATTGTGCCGAAATCACATCCAGGTTAAGCAGCGTCAGCGAGTGAACAGTATGGCGCACAAGGCATACCATGGGCTACGGGAGCCGACGTCCTACTCGTGTGCCACTGTTGACTGCTCATCATTGGACATTGTGCCAAAATCACATCCAGGTTAAATGTCAGAGGTCCAAGCAGCGTCAGCGAGTGAACGGTATGGCGCACAATGCATACCATGGGCTACAGGAGCCGACGCCCTACTCGTGTGCCACTGCTGACTGCTCGCCATGGGGAAATTACACCTCGTCTAGTAAAGGGAATATAAAAACTGGACCTCTGCAGAGTGGTGCAGTGTCATGTGGTTAGATTAATCCCATTTTCAGCTGTACCGAGCTGACTGGAGGATTAGTGTGACATCGACAGCAAGAGGTCGTGGCGCAGTCATTCCTTGTGAGCTTGGTTCAATGTGGTAGTGGTGGCTCTGATGGTTTGGGCTCATAAGATGCATTAGATTCCTTAGTGTCTGGAGAGGTCCTTAACTGCTGTGTGCTAGTCTTTCAGCAGGACAGTGCTAACCCACTGGGCTGCAACCACTCAGGCATGGCTTGAGGAACACCCATCTGAGTTTGGAACCACCCAGTGGTGGCCCCCAAGGTCCCCAGATTTAAACCCTGTGGAAGCTCTCTGGGCTGCCATGGAGCAAAACATCAAATCCATGGATCCTGGACCGGCATCTTGGAGGGAGTTGGGGGACAGTGCTATAACGTGCATGGCTGGCATTAACTCCAATAGCCCCGGCCTCGCTGTGTACAGGCCATTATTCGCTCTAGAGGAGGACCGACACTATTAGGTAGGTATGTTTTGTTCACTGAGTGTTCATCTTGAGAAAGACTAACCATGGTTGCTTCCTAATCAACTGGGGGAGTGAAAATAAGATGCTGAGGGTGGGAGGAGGAGGTATTGGGAGGGCAGGAACTCCTTTGTACTTGAGTGGGTGTTCCAGCAGGCAATTCTGGGGATCATTCCACTCTACATTAGTTGTCCTGGCTTCCACACAACCTGTGTGGGGTTTGGAAGGCTTGTCTGCCAGAATTTGACATGCTACTTCTTTAGGACTGGGATCAAAAATATTTATAACCTAAATACAACCATGGTTTAAGCAATATAAGTAAAAACTAGGGAACTGAAGGTAAATATTCCAGTTATAGTCATTGACCAAGTGAGGTAGGGCTGAATTGAAAGTACAGTTCAGTCATTTCTCACTTGGTTATTGAAAAAATGACTTTTTCTTGAAAATGTCATAAAATTTTTTATCAGCACATTAAATCACTAATAAGAAAACAGGTCCCTTAAATTTTGTGCAGATCAGTTACAAACTTTTATGTGGTTGTTCACACAGAATTGCTAATAAAGCATTTTTCAAGGCTAACAAAAACTTCTAGAATTTTTGGGGTCATCTCTTAGACAATGCAGGACTGCCAGCCCACGCCAAAATGTTGTTCTTGCGCCGTTCTGCTAAAAAAATCACTATTTTGACAAAATCTGCGCCAAAAGTTAAAATTTACTGGTCATAGATATTTTAGCATAATCTTACGACATTCGAAATCGATTCAGTGGTTAATTGATACGCGAGATTCTTCCGCAGATTCTCCTCCCCCTTTTTTTGTCATTTTCCAGGTTGATGCAAAAGTGAAGAAATTTTTGGGGTATTAGTTAGGGGGGGGGGGGTCATAATCAGTCTGGGGACGTTGTTTTGTCTTTTTTAAATGTTCGTTGGAAACGGGAGTTGAACGGAGTGCAGATCCCCCCCCCCTCGCGATTTTGCTTCTGTTCAGTATTGTTAAATATAATTTCATTGCATAATTTCAGCTTGAAATTGTAGTCAACAATTTCCGAAAACGGAAGTTGAGCCGCCCGAAAACCGAAAATCTCCCCGTAATCTTTGGCCACGAGATTCTTGTGCTGATTCGAGGAATTTTTTTTTTTTTTGTTATTTGGAACACTCACAAGATCAATGCATAACTGAACTGAAATTTGGGGGGGGATCGTTTTCTCCGTCGGAGGATGGAATTTCATCCTTCGAAAACTGAAAGTAGACTGAGGTAAGATTTCTCTCTTAATCGTAATTTTTTTTTTCTAGTGACGTTTCCTCTATCCAGCATTGTTAGAAATCATTTTATTCCATAAATATTTGTATTTCAGCTTAAAAATGTTTAATAAATTTCCAAAAACGGAAGTCTGACGGAGCAAATATCTTCCGTAATTGTATCTCCCCCACCCGCGATGTTCCCACTTCTATGTAGTTGTTAAATGTAATCACCCTCATAAATGTCTGTGCATTTTAGCTTGATAAGGGTGGGGAAAATTTTCAAAAATGGAAGTGACGAAGTTTGGAAATTTGTAAGAATTGACGCATGGTGTTAAAAATTCATTCTCTGAAAATTATGCTATTTATCTAAATTAGTGAAAGCTCTGATGTCAGAATTCATGGGTTTTCAGGCTGTAAGTTCTTTAAGCACGATGGATAAAATTGTGATCTGAGGGAATAAAAAAAATTAAAAAGACAGAAAAGTAAAGAAAAATGGTAAGGGAAAACTATCTGCAGAAAAAAAAAAGTAAACAGTGGATGCTGTGCAGTGGCAGTCAACAAAAAGACAAATATGGCTGTGGAACTTGCTGAGAAGAAAGTAGGGTTTGCACGCAAGAGGAAATCAGAGCTAATGTTCTAGCAAGTGTAAGAAAAAAAACTGAAGCTGTCTTTCAAAACTACCCTATTTTGTTTGGAATTCAGTAATTTTATAATTGTGAATACAGTGGTGCGATCTAGTTAAATATTTTCATAAATAAATTAGTGTGTACGACTCAGTTTTGTTCATGCTGCTTAATTTTCCCACCGCGCAGTCTGATTTTTCACCAAAATAAAAAGTACAGTTTTTTTTTGGTAGTCTCATGTTTGTTGATTAAAATTGCTCACTAGCACTATGGATAAATGAAAGGATTGTTTATTTCGCATAACTTGTAATCAATTATCAGGAATACTGATCTTTTGGTTCTTACTTAGTCTGAATTTTGCCCCATCCATTCAGGGAGCAGAATTTTTAGGTTTTCTTTTTCTCATTTTGACCCACCTTGGGGAACATCTTCAACCTCACACTTTTCTTTTTCCAGATGGAAGGTGTGTCGAACCACTTACTAACTCGCAATGGTGTCTGCTTAATGTCCATGTCCATACATGCAGATCCCACACATGCAAGAACAGACGGCAACAACAAAACAGTCATAAACTGATTCAGACAGCAACAGCAAAAAAAAGTCATAAACTGATACTACTACTACTGAAGAAGGGGGGGGCAATACTGCGCCAAAACGTCACTGTGCAAGCGTTAAGCAATGGAAGCAGCTTTTATCTCGCCAACTTAACTAAATCTCACTGTTAACTTATAGTTTTGGTTCCAGTTGTAATTGTTCACAGCAATAATGAAAGTTTGACATTGATAATTACTGGATGAAAAACATTGTATGAAGAGTACCATTGCACAACTGCTGAAAGGTGATTTTACAATTTGAATATTAAATGTTAGATTAGTTATCCTCTTATATCGAAGGTACGCTTTCCTTCAGAAAACCTTTAAGAGTTTGTGATGCACACGCAAACCATGTACACGTGGCTTGCCATTTGGTTGGTTTCACAAATGTATTTTCATCTGAATGCCATGAATTTCAAAAAATATGCTGCTAAAAACCAAACAACAAACAGTAATTGCATATTATTTATTCTTCCTAAGTGTATATTCGCAAGCATTCAGTAACAACAGCAACAGTTCTTGGATGCGGTAGCATCCTATTTGTGTTACAGTGAAACAAATGCATTCAGAAGAAAATCCCTGTTATTAATGTGTTACGCTTCAAATATTGCAGGTCGTGTAGTTTTCAATAAATCATGGGTAGTATAATTGTTTTCCCATTTATCTCACTGTAGAAAAGATAGAAATGCTAATTAAGTCTTAAGAGAAGCGGTAAAATGTCAACAAACCTGAAATGTAACATTTTTCATAGTTCATAAAATAATGGTAATTCAGTATATAAACATAACTTTTAAAGCACAGCATGGACCTAAAACAATTAAAAATACTATCATTAGCTGCTCCATCCAAAACCTGAGTTCTGCTCCAAAATGCACATTTTCTCGCTTTAAGAATTGCTCTGAAACATGGTAGGGGCACTAACACCCCTGCAATTATGGTAAATGTAAAAATTTCATTGCACGGTGTATGTAAAAAATTTCAGCCAGTGTCTTGAATTTGCAAAGGTAGTTCCTATCTTATTTTTTTATCCTGTCTTGGTGCACTCAAAACAAAAGCAATGAGATACAGGAGGCATTGTTGCTTCTGCATAAGCATAGAACAAGTGTAGAACATTGATCTGTTTGTGCTCTAGCTTTGAACAGTCACATTTTTAGTTCCTGCATGTGTGAGGGTTTATTTTTGTGTGCATTTTGTGCACATTATTGTAAATTTCATTTTACCAGAATTTTTCCTGTAAAAATGTTTATACTGCAAATATTGGCTAGCAATTTCAAAATATGGCTACTGATTTTTTTTTCTGTGTGGCTAGTACTACTTTTTTGGCCACTTGGCTAAAATTCCAGTCTGCACCTATATCCAGTGCCCCTATTTATTATTAGTGGTGCTATGTTAGCATGTGTTAGGTGTCTAACTTAATTCTCGGCCACAGGCATGACACGTTGACAGCAAGTTATAGCAAATTGAATACGTATTTAATCAGGGAAATAATCCCCATCGTGTTGGATACATTTGAGCCATCTGTCGGGAGCTGCTGAATGCCATTGCGGAAAAAAGATGGCTGTTTCAAGTTGATAAAGTCATCAATACTTGTGTGGACCTCCTCGACAGAAGTGAAGTGCGTATCACTCGGGTGATTTTGCAGGGAGTGAAAGAGGTGATAATCCAACGGGGCGAAGTCTGGAGAATACGCCGGGTGGGACAAAATCTCCCATCCCAGGTCGGTGATCGTGTTTCAAGTCTTTTCGTGGTGCGAGGACGCACGTTATCCTGAAGCAACAGGATCGACCTTCTGCCCTTGTCGGTGTATGGCCTTTTCGCCTCTGTTGTGTCACTAACATGAATGAGTTGCTGACAATAACACTCAGCATTGACCGTTTCACCAGGTTTGAGCAACTCGTAGTGTAAGACACTGCGCTGATCCCACCATATGCACAGCAACAACTTCCTGGCATGGATATTCGGTTTAATGGTAGGCTGACCTGGATAAACCCATGATTTGTGCCGCTTAGGATTATCGTAGAGGATCCACTGCTCTTCACAGGTCAAAATCTTGTGGAGGAAATCCTTCTTTAATCTGGAGAGCAAGGACACGGCAACATCGTAGCACCTAGACTGGTTCACAGCTGTGAGTTGATGGGGCACCCACCGACCCTCCTTGTGAATCCGTCCAGGTTTGTGCGGTCACTTTGTAATGGCTTGCCGTGTTACTTAGAGTTCCTGGGCGAGCTATTACTCACTGTGTGCAACAGGGATCCACATCCAACAGTTGTTCCAGTTCCTCATAGTCAACTTTCTGTGGCTGTCCCGGACATTCTGCATCACAGAGATCGGAATTTCTCTGCTTAAATCGCTGGAACCACTTCTTACACATACTGTAGGACACAGCAGCCTCACCCAAAGCAGCACAGATCATTTGCTGGGCTTCTGCGGTACTTTTTTTCAGCTGAAACACGAACAGAAGGCAGTGCTTCAAATGTTGCTTCTCGAACGACATTGCCTTCAATAACTTTCGTCCCTTCTGTCACTATAGCTGTGAGCAGTTACGGTTGCCTGGAAAGCTGTTGGATTACACTGCAATCAGTCATTGGCACACACAGCTATTTGCATTTGCCGACGTTTTATGATCGCTTGTGGTTAGAGGCCGAGAATTAAGTTGCACACCTAATATTTATTATCTTAGACACTGTTTAACATGTATTTTGGAAGCGTACAAAATAGAGGGTCTGATAGTAAGGGAGTAGAACTGAAATTTCATTAAATGAGTGTAAAGTTTTGAGCTTGAATTATAAAAATTATAATTTTTCATGTGTGTTTTAATGCTATCTCTATATACAATTTTTCCCCCCACTAGTGTGTCTTCTTGATCTGGTGCTTTATTCCAATGGAAAACAATGGAGCTCGCTTTGTGTTTACCAGGGTGATCCGTCCAGCATTCTTGAAGAACAAAAATGTTATCGATGAAACTTTGAACAGAGTTGCCAATACTGCTACTGGGTTAGCTGCAGATGCACTTGGAAGTAAGTCTCACCCATGATTCCCTAAAATAAGATTCTGCAAATTCTGTTAATGATAGAGGGGGGGGGGGTAATATTTTTAGTGTGCAAGTATTTAAAAAGAATGTGTGGTAGTTTCATTTTTCGCCTGGAGAATATGCATGTTTATTGTACTCAGTGGTGTTGGAAGATTGAAGCCAGTACATCCAGATGAAAGCAAAATTAAGTTACTGTTATACAAAGCTGTGTTCAATTGATATGCTTTTGTGCCAGCTCTCTGTTTGGATTGTGATGACTCCCTGCATAGCTGCCAAGTGTCCCGGTTTACTCGGATTCTGTCCGGTTTTTAAAATATTTTCCAGTAATCCGATTTTGCTACAAAAAGTTCTGTTTTGTGATTTTTTTAATGTATTTTTTGTTTTCTCAATGTCACCAGCCATAATTTTTATCCAACGTCAACGCTGGCTGTGGGAATCTGTAACGAATGGAAACAAATGATCTGTTAATCCACAGCATTTGAGTGCCAAGGTAGTGTTCCCATGATGATATCAAGACAGTCAGAGGCTTGGAAAGTTTAAGTGTCGCCACAGAGCAAATAGCTATGCGTGAAGCGACAATGCCCAATGCGGAGACGCGCAAGAACAACTTCTTCCCTACGGTTCCAGCGCCACGATGATTTCCAGACTCCAAGGATAGGTTTAACACGGTGCAGTTTATTCTCCACCTGTTGGTCCCACAGACCCCGCCACGTTCGTCTGATATGATCGTGAACAAGAAAGCGAAAATCACGGTGGAACAGTGGCAAGGGTGTGACGACCAAAGAAGAGGCAGATCTAGCAGCAGCATCAGCAGACTCGTTCCCTGGGATCCCAACATGCCCAGGAATCCAGCAGAACCGAATCTGGACATCAGCCTCGAGCAAAGAACGAAGAAGTCTCCGTACGGTAAAAAGAAGTGGGTGGCCAGTGAAATCCAAAGATGACAAAGATTGCACAACACTTAACGAATCAGTGTACACAATAGCACGCTGATGAGAACTCGACTGTTTTGTGCAGTTGTTTGTTTTCGTAATCACCGGTTTCACTATTTTCAGTCTCATCTGCTGGACGAAGGCGCAGCTACGCTTCAAAAGCTTTTGGGCGACCACTGCGACACTTTCGCAGTATTTTCCTTTTTAAAACAGATTAACGTTTTAAAACTTATTTTTAAAAAAATTATATAACAATTATAATAGTAAATTAATAAATTTATATATAAACCTAATTAACTAACTAGTCTTCACAGCTTTCATCATCCTCTTTTCTAACTTTTATCAAGCCTGTCTGCTCTTAATCATTTTCCACGCTTTTAAAAATCTTTAGCTGATAGTTCTGTGTCTGGCGCTCTTTGGCCAAGCCTGGCCCCTTGCGCCACTAAAATCAACTAACTAACTAACGAAAGTTGAAGTACTGGTTTATGACGTCACATCCACTGCGCCGCTGGCTCGGGGCTCAGCTTGGCAATGGCGCTGAGCCTCGTGGCGTGGGAGTGGAAAGCCGTTTGTTTGCTAACGCTCAAGTTGAATGCTGATGCCTTACTTCTTTTGATCTTTGAACCCAAAAAAGTTGTGTTGCAAGTTTATTACTTATTATTTCAGTTCACAGCCCCAGAATGGAGCCTAAACGTCGGGACCAAAGATTTTTGAAGAAATACTCCGAAGAATTTGACTTCATAAAGCCATCACATAAGGGAGAGTTTCGTGCCTATTGCACTTTGTGCAAAACTGATTTCTCTGTTTCTCACACTGGTTGCAGAGACATTGCACATGTTAGAACTAGCAAGCATGTTAAGAAATCAAGATAGCTCAAAAAGTGTGTGCAACTTGGATCGCTTTGTTTCAGTGCCGAATGATTTTTCAAACGATTCATGCATATGAGCCTAGAATTCACAAGTTGAAAGCTGATCTTGAGAATTTTTTCTGTGAATTGCTAATCTGATTTATAAGACTTGGTTTAGTTGCAAATTCCCTGTCTTTGTTAAATATAGAATATTTTGATCGGGATAATCAAAAAGATGATGCCAGTCTGGCCATAAGGAGTGAAACTGCTGAAATAGTTAGTACATCGGCACCAAATGAAAAAGAAGAAATTTTACGTCTCAGTTCGGAAATACTTTATCAAAGTGTGTGACTATGTGCTATCTTCATTTCCGCTACGATCAGAGGTGCTACAGCATGCTGAAGTTGCGGATATTTTGAAACGGGAAAAGTTTTCTTCAGTCAAATTTTTTTATTGACAGGTTTCCATGCTTAATGCTGAAAGAGGAGGGGAAACTACTTTCACTGCTGTTGATGAGCTGGAGACTGAATTTCTGCATTATCCTCATTGAAGCTTACCAAGGAATGTAAATGATATTAACAGAGCTGATGAGCAGTGGTGTATTCTTGGTGAGGAAAAGGACCATGTGGAAAGCTGTTATATCATCGACTAAGTAGAGTTACGTTGGGTGTGTTAGTTTTGCCACATAGCAATGCACCCTGTGAGCGTGTTTTTAGTACAGTGCGGCAAAATAAAACTGATCTTCGTGGTTCAATGAAACATAGTACCCTACAAGCCATTTTAGTGTCAAAATCTAATGAGTGGTTCATGTTTTTCCCAGAAGTATGATAAATTTCTAAGAGGCCAAATCTGCAACAACCAATGCACTCTCTAAAAATAACTCATTAATAAGGTCTGTTAATCTTATTTTATACTTAAAATACTATTTTTTTTTTTGCAAACATTTCTTTATTTGTATTAAGAAATTAACTGTAATAAAAAATAAAGGAACCTGTAATATATAATTTTTTTATTTTTTAAATTGTAAATGCACGCCACTGAAAGTGCTTTGATGTCCCGGTTTTTTATTTTGAAAAGTTGTCAGCTCTGCTCCCTGTCTTATAAAATTTTCTTCCAATACTAAAAGAAAAAAGGCCACTTTATAGAATTGTAAAATTTGAGCTTTATTTTGTATGGGAAAACTTAAATTTGAGGACCCCTGAGAAACTGAAAACCCAACTTAACTTCCAGGTATTATGTCAGCTACCACTTGGTCTGGGAGTTCTGAATTAATAGACTGTTGTAGTTATGAGTAAAGTTGCATAGTAGTGTTTTATGGTGTTCTGTTCAGATGTAGATAAGCACACCGTAAAAAAAATAAATTGATCACCCCTGTCAGAACTTGCCTAATTAACGGGCGACTGCGCCTCTTGCCTTGATAACAGCATGAATCTGGGGTGGTAGAGACTCCACAAGGTTGTGGATGTATTGAACATTGAGTTGCAGCCCTTCGTGTGTCAGTTGGTCCCAATGTTCTGCCAGAGTACGTGGGTGTGTATTCGAGTTTCGCCTTCTGTACCAAATGATCCCACAGATTTTCAATAGGATTTAAATCCGGGGATTTGGCAGGCCAGTTGATGAGACAGTGTTGTTGATTGTTCGTCGCGCCACTCAGTTTTAGACAGGGCAATTGTCGTCTTAGAAGACAGGAGTGGCAATGTGATGCTGCTCTTGCAGATAAAGGGCAACACTTCGTCATTTAGAATGCTGAGGTACGCACGCTAGTTCAAATTTGTCGTCACTGCAACAAGAGGGCCCGTTTCGTGGTACAAAAAACATCCCAAAAAAATCGCAGAACCTTTTCCAGCTTGAACAAAACCTTTGACACAATCTGGATTAAAGGCTTCATTGGGCCTGCGATGCACTAGTCACCTCCCATCATTGGAGTACAAACAAAAACTAAATTCATCAGACCAAATGACTCTTTTCCAGTAAAGTTTTGGTGCCTCTGAGCCCATTGATAACATGCAACTTTGTGACTTGCTGTTAAGAGGCCTCTTCTGTGGTGATTTGCTCCAGATGTCCATCGCATGCAGTTTTCGTTGCAATGTCCTTTCAAAAATTGGTTGGAGCGGAATTTCATTGACTGTTTACAGCAGTTGTTTCCTCGTTTGAAACATATGCAGCTATTGGGCGTGAAACATGGCGGCGGTCCCTGTTGGTAATCATCGTTTTCCGGCCACAGTTACGTCGCCGACTTTCAGTTGTCTACGAACTACACCAACTAGTTGGGCGACTTCATTCACTTTGTGTCCATGGGGCATGGCGAAACACGATGGCTTCTTTTTACCACTCGGTAACATGTATTTTACGACCCATTATCAGTCCACTGCTGGACGAAGGTCTCCCCTGGTTTCTTCCACAATGGTCTGTCTTGTGCCAGTCTCCATGTTACTCCCGCATACTTTCGAATTTCATCCACCCATCTCCCATGTGGTCTTCTTCTGGGTCTTTTCCTGTCCCTTGGAATCCAATCTAAAATTTCGGCTGTCCATCGATAGTCTGTCCTTCTGGCAGTATGTCCAGCCCATTGCCATTTCAGGAATTTTACTCTGATCATAATGTCTTCCACTCTTTGTCATTTTTCTGATCCACGAGTTCTTATCTCTCCTGGTTACACCAAGCATGCACCTCTCCATGCTGCTTTCAGTTGTCTGCAGCCTTTGTATGTCTCGTTTTCTTCCAAAAGCTCTCCAGGCAAGTTTTATATGCCAATTAATTTCTTCATCAATGTGATGCTCACTTGATATCTGCTGTCTAAGATAAACGTAGGTATCTGTTATCTCCAGCTTTTCTCCATCAATCGATAAATTTTCATTTCTTGTAAAAGCATTGTACATTACTCTTGTCTTCTGAAAGTTCATTTTTAATCCCACTTCTTTACTCCTGTCAAGTTGCAGACTAAATTCAACACACATGTTGCTCTTCACCACTGCACAAGACAGAAATGATCCTGTAGACCATGTTAGTGCTATTTACAGGGACGCCAACTGTTACGGAAATAGCTCTTGTACTACGGAATATGGAAAATTAACAGAAGTTATTGATTTTTATGTTGCTTGTTCCCCTTCCCAACGCAACGGCGTCCACTTGACGATCCGTCATTCATGCCGCTAGCGGCAAAGGTAAGAAGTTAGGAAACCTAACTCACGAACAACGTGAGATAGAAACAAAATTCCAATTACAAAGTTGTAGCGCATCGTCTAATTAGTAAGAAACAACATATGGTGCGCACGAATTAGGGTCATTCCATGCCAAATCGTCAGATGCTATCCACCACACCATCTCAGAATCTTACGATTTTTTTTTTTTTCACGAATAGATCACCCCAAGGTATGAAAATCCTGAAAGTTTCATTTTTTTTTATTTCCCGTAGATTAGGAGATATTAATTTTCGAATTCTGGTGCATGGTGGGCCTTAATCGCACAAAAACGCAGATATCTCCATTGTTTGGATAAAAAAAAGTACCAAAATCACCACTTCTTAATTTTCCCCAAGGAATCGATTGGTGCATTGCACGAATTTCTATCTTCAGTTTTTGAGTTACGTGCAACGGGAGAGCCTTTTTTCAAAACATAAAAAAGCAATGTAGTACAGCACTTAGAAGATCGCAATTGTTTTTTTGTTTTTAAAGAAAAGTTTAGTCAAACAAACGAAGAAAAAAAAAAACCTTGGGCTTTCGCGTGCGTGCTGAGAAACCAATTTTTTAAATATGGTGCGCGGCGAATAGCGTTGGCAGCCAGGTAACTGCAGCGGGAATGGATGTTTGCCTTTGGATGGGCTGGAGATAAAGATACTATTGCACGCGTTGGACAGATCGCACGATCATTTGATGTGATGCTTGAAGGATAGTGAGCAGGGATCGCATTCCTCCTAAAATTCCTAATATTTTGTGACCCTCCTTAAATTCCTAAAATTAGACCTAAAATTTGCTATTCATCCTAAAATTTTCGTAAGCTTATTTTTATTAAAAACACAACCGTTATTAACGCCAATAAATTTACCATTACGGTAAGGTAAAAAGACCTGTTTTTGTAGAAACACAGCCTATATGCTGTGCTGCTGAAGGGAGGGAAAAATGACGCCATCGAGATGCACTTGCTTCGGGGCGGGCGTTCCATTTTTTGCCTTCGAACAGTTTTCGAGAGTAACAAGAGATCTAAGGGAAAAGGGGAGGGGTCATTTTCACCCCTGGTTTGCGCTTTGCAGACGAACTCCGTGGCACGCAGAAGATCGTACTTTATTTTTGTACATGCCTTGTGGAACCTCCTCTTTCTGCTGATGTTTTGTTATTGTAAACCGCAGGTGGGTGGAAGCAAAAAGGAAACATGTGGTCTCCTTCCGTAACCTCCGGTAATGACGATGGGATGGTAGCTGAGAATTATCTTGGCAGGCAGTAGAGCACGTGATCATTGACCTTCGATCATGCGTCGGCGACAGCGACCTTCGATGCGCAATATATCTCGGCTCCGACTCGCTTTGACTGAACTTGCGTGAGATGCGTATGATAGTTTCTGGTTTTACGTCTTTTATGGTGTTCTCTGTGCTGTGTGCAGGTTCAGTTCTCTAGTGGTGACCTGCTTTTTTTTTTCTTTTTTCCATATCTTCTGACATCCTCGCAGCCAAATTTCGGGAAGTTGTCTGGTTTTGCAATATTGGAACGTGTTTTTGTACTTCCCTTTCATTTTCTGGTTAGTAATACAAGTGTTTAAGATGCCTAAATCCAAAACGAAATTTCAAGATGCGTGGCTCGCCAAAGAATTGGACGGAGTGAAGTTGAAAGAATGGTGTTCTGCAACTGAAACAATATTTTCTGCTAAGTGTATATTGTGTTCAGAAATTTTCAACATTTCTAATAGTGGCTTTTCACAAGTAAAAGCGCATCATAAAGGAAAAAACATTTGCAGAAATTTCAAAGTAAATTTCAAAATAAGTCCATCCTTGAAAGCCTTTGGAGGACGGGATCTTCAGCCCAAAACAAATATTAGTGAAGTACTGAGTCATGATTTACAGTTGGCTAAAGCCGAAGCATTATGGGCCATGAAAGTTGCTAAGGACAATATGTCTTTTGTTTCATGCACTGAAACAGTTGAACTTTTCAAAGAAATGTTTCCTGATTCTGCTATTGCAGCCAAAATGCAACTTAAAGAAAAAAGTTGCTTATGTGATATCACATGGATTGTCAAAATATTTTGAAGAGGATTTGAAAAAAGACATTGCATCTAGTAGCCCAGGGAAGGTTACTATAGCATTTGATGAAACTACAAATACACAAGTGAAACGGCAGTTGGATGTGTATCTCAGGTACTGGTCTTCAGAAATAAATTCAGTTTCTTGCCGATACCTAACAAGCGTTTTTCTGGGTCATGCAACAGCAGATATTTTGCTAAAAGAAATTCTTGATGTGTTATCATCCTTCAATATTTCGTTGAACAGAATTATTTGTGTATCCATGGACAGCCCAAATGTAAATAAGTGCTTTTTACGCAAATTCAATGAAGTTGTAAAACAAGAAACAGGCCAGAAATCTTTGGAACTAGGTTTTTGCAACCTGCATGTTGTTAGTAATGCATTTAAAATTTTTTTGACAAGCTTAAATATAGATTTTGACGAATTTGCTACTGATATGCATTACTTTTTAAAGAGTAGTGCTGCAAGACGAGAGGATTATAAATCTGTCGAGGATATAACATTGGTCACTGCCAAATTTCTTTTGCGTCATGTCAGCAACAGATGGTTAACCGTTGGTTCTGTAGCCCAGAGGCTCTTGGATCAATGGCTAAATATTACAGAATATTTTTTAAACTTCTTGCCATCTCAAAAAAATATTTGAAAAACAACTGCGCAATTCGGCAAGGTATAAAAGAATTCACTGTTTCCTGAAAAATGAGCTTACTCCTTGCTATTTAGCATTAATTTCATTTTCACACCAAAATTTTGAAACGTTTTCATTATGTTATCAGAGTGAAGAACCAAAAATACACCAGTTATATTCTGATTTAAATACTTTAATGAGGAATGTTATGGCTCAGTTTATCCAAGATGATGTTATAGCAGGGAAATTTGGAGAAGACCTAAAGAATGTAGATTTTGAAAACAAAAATTCATGGAAAAAACTAGGGGAGTTAGAAGTTGGTATGAAGACAAAAAATCTCCTCAGGAATGTTCAGGAGACCAGGCAGAAATTATTTCTCTTAGATGTAAGATCATCACTAATTGCAACCACAAAATATTTAAAGTCAAATTTGCCATTCTGCAATCAAAAGCTAAGAGACATAGAAGTTTTAAAGGTAAAAGAACCAAAGAAAGAGTCAACTCAACTTTCAGTCACTGAAGGACTTTCGGAAATAACCAGAATTTCAAGTGTTTTGCATCTTTCTGAGGAACAAATTGATAGAGTAAGAGAAGAGTGGAAACTTTTAAATTGCGATAAGCCAACTCTAGATGAACTAGTGAAATTTTCAGAGGAAGGGCATATTCCAGTGCGGATTGATCATTACTGGCGTAATATATTTAGTATTAAAGACTCTAGCGGAAAAGAAAAATACTCAAATCTTGCTAAACTCATAAAGTCAATTTTAGTTTTTACCTCATGGTAATGCTGATGCAGAAAGGGGATTTTCGGTTAACACTGCTCTGTTAAGGAAGGACAAGGCTAACTTAAAAGACTCAACTATAACATCATTAAGAATAGTTAAAGGGGCCATTAAACACTATGGATGTGTAAGTAAAGTTCCCATAACAAGAAATTTGTTAAATAGTGTTTGTGATTCACATAAATTTTATAAAGAGTATGTTGATAAGCTGAAGGAAGAAGAATCAAAAAAGGTAAAAGAAAGGAAGCAGAAAGAGAGGGAAAATAAGGAAAAGCAGCTAGAGAAAAAAAGAAAAGCTGAGTTTGATGACAAAATAAAAGAAAATGATGCAGAAATAAATAGACTTAAAAACGATAAAGAATCCTCCCTAGCAATAATTCAAGAGGGAACAGAAAGAATGAGAAAAGCTGTAGAAAAACAAAATACTGTTGAAATAGCAGTTGCCTCTAACTTGATCATACAAGGTTCAGCTGAAATAAAGAAAACTGAAAGTAAATTAGTTGTGGTAGAAGCAGAAAAAGATAGGCTAATCAGGAAAAGGTTAAAACAATAATATGAAAAAAGTAATTCAGTGAACAATTGTACATAGTTCTTGGTTTTCAATTACCTTTTTAGGATATTATAATTTAATGTGAAACCTGAAAACTTTACTGTGAAAATCGTGAATTGCTTCTGGTTCAACAGCATATTAATGTTCAAAGTGAAACTTGAATGTGGTAAATATACTTGAATATGATAATAACACGTGAAAAGATAAGAACTGAACATTAGAAGTAAATCATACTTAAACTTTAGACATTAGACGTTATGCAAAAAATTTGGGTGTTAACTTCGACCATATATACTAATGGACTGCACATTGGCAATAGCTGCATCAAAGCCGCCATGGCTCAAACATTGGGCACGTCATCATCAGACTCCAAATTTCGTGTAAAAATGCTGTTATGATTACTAATTTACGCTGCAGAACTTCAGTGTTTTCGGTGTATTATGTGAATGCGCCTCATATATAATGAAAACTCTTCAGGTAAGTTTACTTATGAGCTATATACATGCATGATCGGGTTGTTTACATTTTGTGATTTATAATGTGATGAACATTTGCGAAGAATTTGGAACATGCATTCCATTTTTTTTTCTTAAGTTACTATATTTTTATATCAATAGCTGCAAGTTTCTGGTTAAGTAATTGAACTTTATCGACTTAGGTATTTAATTCGTTTCTTACCCATGAAAAATCATAGAACTTTCTTTACTATATCGGTCAGAGCAACCATAAGCACAGCAGGTGTAACCCATCTTTTTGACTGTTGTCATGTGATTTTATGTTGGAGCCAGAAATTTTGATGTCATGCGCAGTCTATCAGTATATATGGTTGAAGGGTGTGAAGCAAACTCTTTACAATGTATACAAAGTTGTTTTACTAGATGTATACAAATATACATCTAGTTTTTATTGAAATACACTCCTAAAATTTTCCTAAAATTTTTCTAAAAATTCCTAAAATTCCTACCTAAAATTTTCCAGAAGTATGCTATGATCCCTGTAGTGAGTTAATGTTATGTTTAAAGGCATTTCAATTAATATAACTGTAATATATTACTAAAGGGTCATTTCACGCCAAATCGTCAGATGCTATCCACCACATTCTTAGCCATTCGACGATGACGAGGAAAACTAATATTAACCATTTTCTCCGTACAGCTTACCAATATGAGCTATACCGTGAAAAAGGTTACACACAAATAACACATAAATTTATGTGACAGACGTCTGAAATGTATTGGTATTCTTACCAATCAAAGACGAGAAGAACCAATATAAACTTTTTTCTCCCCGTATAGCTTAACGATATACAGTACTGGTGCTTATAAATTATGCAATTGATGTTGAAAACAGTTTTTGGAATATTGATTAATGATTTCTACAGCTCACGCAATATCAGACAGAATTTTTAGACATGAAATAGTTCTATTTCAGGAATTAATAAATTGTCTAGTTGTCCACGCCTGCCGTAAGAGAAAATGATCATCTACAAATGACAGCTTGAGAAATAAAGTAATCGGGGTTATATATCTCGGTGCTTATTCTTGTGAGGTAGAGGAGATATATATTGCGTTTTAGTTAACGTCGGATACTTGACGATCACAGATGGCGTTAGCAAGGCTCAGCGTCGGGTTAGAAAAAATGTTATCGATTTATTTTCTGGTAGACCTTGTATTTCAATGAACGAGTATAACTCGCAGTTGTCATCTTGCCTGTTTTTTATTTATTTACTTTTTATTTCAGTTGCTTATTTAAAGATTACGCGTTAGGTGGGAGCTCACGAAACTCTCAAAAGCTCATATGAAACAAAACACACCCTAAAATAAAAAAAAACACAGTTTAACTGTTCGTAGTGTAGCCCAAAAATAGGAAAATACAGTTTGACGGTTACACCGAACGAAAATTTTTATGCCTCCTATAATGACATCCTGGTGTCAGAGTGGTAGCAATTGGATTTATTTGTTTTTTTTTTTTTATTAATCATGCCAATAAATTTAGAAATGAGAAACATTAACAGGCCTCGAACGTATGAGTACGTTTTCGTTAACGTAATACCCAATGTATCACAATTATTGATTATGAATTTATGAAAAACAAGTATGGAACTCTTGTTACTATTTAGCGATCGTAATTTGTCCGCTCTGTTTTATGAGCTTCTGTTTTTCTTTATCAGTAGTAACGCAGTTATAGTCCTCATATTGACAAGTTACTTTAACTGTCTCTTGAAAGAATTAGTTTAACGCATTACGCCACAATAACAATGCGTAAAGACGCTGAAAAACTAGGCAGCAGCTTTCAAATCACAAGAGAATAAAATATATCTGAGAAAATACACTACAGAGCTTTTCTCCACTTTCGGTGCTCTTAGAAATTCGTTCTGTTTGCCAGAGGTCGTAAATTAGGATCTGAGGGATTCGAGGTCTGGGGCTATCCTGTCTTTAAAAGAGAGAGAGAAAAAGAAAGAAAACTAGAAGCAAGCGTGTCTGCCATAGCCCGGATAAAAAGAGTAAACCGTCTCTAAGAAAAATAAACAGTTCTACATCTGTGGCGAACAAAAAACGTTATACCATAATGTCAAATAAGTTAACAAACGCAGGGCAGTGGAGACGCTAGCTGCTCAGAACTGGGTGGGCCATTAAGGAAGGGGAGGGGGCTAAACGTGATGGGAGAGGAGACACACACTTTGAAGTGTTTGGCAGAAATTTTGGCAAAAAATTCCATTCATGTGCACTTTTACTCGACGCTTGATAATGTTATTCCTAGTCAAAAAAGTTTTCAAGTGAATGCTGTACGTAGTATTTATTGAACGTATGTAGTATGGGAACCATGGATACGAATCTCTATGGCAAGTTACTATTCGCAATTTAGCTTAAGTCTTCTCTCTCTTTCATAAGGCTGTTAAGTACAGTTTGTAACCTGACAAGGAATCTCTCTGATCGTTTTAAACTATAATTCCAATTCGCGCGTTTCTGCTGCTCTCTACAAAAAACATGCGATATGCCGAGTGTTTTCCGACTGGTCAACATCCAACTGCAGCGACTATTAACTGTGTTCGCCGCCTCAGAGAGGCCGGAAGCATACAGGCATGCCCGCGATCGAGCAGACCTACGATGTCCTTGCCAATTCTGACATTAGTACCACAGCAGTCACCAAAGCATGCAGATTAACAGCACAACGTGTTTGGCAAATCCTGAATGAGCATAGAGCTTGCCTGTACCACGTTCAGCTAGTGCAAGGTTTGATGAATAAAGACCAGGGAAGGGGTTTTCAATTTCTGCAATTTTGTACAGAACACAGGTTAATCCAAACTTCTTGGCTGATATCTTGTGAACAGATGAGTTCCATTTTACACGGGACAGAATAGTCAATTGGCATAATACCCATTACTGGGATCTGAGCAACCCATCTATGGGAAGAGCTGCTGGACATAAACGACGTTGGACAATTGACGTTTGGTGCAGTATTTGTCAAAACATACTAGTTGAACCCATTTTTTAGGATGGGACATTAACAGGTCAGTGGTACCTTCAGCTCTTACGAGGACCGATATCTGACTTTCTGGATGATCTTCCCCTCAAAGATCTGCGCATGTGGTACCAACATGACTGTGCACCACCTCACGTGGCAGCCAACATACAGAGTTTCCTGGCTGAAACATTCAGACACCAGATAATTGGGTTATGGCGGTACGGTGGAATGGCCTCCGCGGTCACTGGACTTAACACCTTTGGACTTCTTCTTGTGGGATTACTTGAAGGAACAGGTGTATGCTACAGAACCTACTAGTCTGGAAGATTTACGACACCACATTGTGTGCACCTGTAACACAGTGGCACCTGCCATGCTAGATAGCACACGAGAAGCTATTCTTACACACCTTGGAATGTGCATTGTAGCTTATGGTGGCCACTTCGAACAGGCTGTACATTTACTTCGCGCAGATGTGCGTTGTGCCTGTATAAGTAGACATATCTCCTGTAAACATTTTTCAGTATTATAAATAAGCCTGCACAGCTCCTGTCTTGTGTCATTTTTGCGTCTGTTTCACCCGCTTTATCAATTTCTAATTAACAGCGTTTTGACCTGTCCATGTACATAATTCGTGCGCACCATATGTAGTTTCCTACTAATCAGACAATGCGCTACAACTTTGCAATTAGAATTTTGTTTCTATCTTGGGTTGTTCGCGAGTTAGGTTTCCTAACTTCTTACTTTTGCTGCTAGGGGCGCTTTCATTCGATCAGCCATATTCCCTTTCCTATACATAGACCTAACTTGTGTATCACTCTGACCCTTCCTTCCGCAGTTATTGTCCTGAATACGGACTTTCCTTTGAACCATATATGTATGTATGTATGTATGTATGTATATATATCGTCGTCAACCATTATCAATCCACTGCTGGATGAAGGTCTTCCCAAGTTTCCTCCACAACGGTCTGTCTTGTGCCAGTCTCCTCCATGTAACTCCCGCATACTTTCGAATTTCATCCACCTATCTTCCATGTGATCTTCTTCTGGGTCTTTTCCTGTCCCTTAGAATCCAATCTAAAATTTCGGCTGTCCATCGATGATCTGTCCTTCTGGCAGTATGTCCAGCCCACTGCCATTTCAGGGATTTAACTCTGATCATGATGTCTTCCACTCTTGTCATTTTTTGGATCCATGAGTTTCTCTTCTTATCTCTCCTGGTTACACCAAGCATGCACCTCTCCATGCTGCTTTGAGTTGTCTGCAGCCTTTGTATGTCTCTTTTAGTTAAGGTCCACGTCTCCGCACCATACGTAAGCACTGGAAGGATGCATTGATCAAACACTTCTCTTTTAAGACATAATGGCATATTGCTCTTGAAAATTATGCTGTTTCTTCCAAAAGCTCTCCAGGCAAGTTTTGTAGGCCGATTAATTTCTTCACCTATGTGACCCTCACTTGATATCTGCTGTCCAAAATAACAAAATAAACGTATATATATATATATATATATATATATATATATATATATATATATATATATATACACACATTCTATGCTCTTTGTTTATTTTAGAAATCAGCTGATATAACTAAGAACATTATACTACTGTATCACCTCACCATAGATTGCATGTAATAATTCATATAGGTATAATAAATTTAGGTCTAACAAACGAAAGGTAAACCGTACCGGTTTAAATGGAATGTGTTTATCAATTTCATCATTGTGTACTAAGCGACCCACTGGTGATCGCTCCTGCAGTATGCTATCTAAACTCAGTTCTATACGAAATGCAAACGTACAAACCACAGGCATCAACCACCATCTCTTGGTAGAGAAGAAAAACAATTCCAAGAAACGACCCACCAGTGGGTCGTAACGCACTACAAAAAAGTCACCACAGCGAACGTGTTAAGCCCCAATGAAAAAAAAAACTTGTTTTAAATTTGCACAATTCTACTTCATTTTGTTCTTCAGAATTATTTTTTTTATAGTGGTTAAATCACTGGAAACTTGGTTCACCCTGTAGTTCAGAATAGTTGAACTACCAAATGAAAATAATGATCAAAATTATAGCCTGATCTTTTAGAGATTTTTCTGGTACTTGGTAGAGTCTGGTCCAATCCCATACTTGTCATATATATATATCAAGATTTACCTTCAAGTTCCTTTAAGAGTTCTGTTCAAGCAAGTTTTCAAAAATAAATGTGGGCAGACAGTGCCAAAACAGCTAAAAGAATGTGTAACATGATCATAGCATAACCATTCACAGGCTGAGTGGAAAACATTTGAAGTGGCTTGCTGATTGTTATGAGGCAAGCTAGCTCCTAACAAGTTGATCTCATTCCTAACCAGCTATTTCTTACAGGAGCACCAAAATCCACATAACACTTACTAGGAAGATAAACACACCGAACAAAAAAATTAGTCACCCCTAACAGAAATGACCGTAGGAAGTTACTGGTTGCACAAAGAGCGCCGTGATAGCATTGTTGGGAGATAAATACAGAGATGCCAACCTGTTTCAGATATTTTCAGTAGTACTCGTACAAATTTTCAGTAGTTTTGGCCATTTTTCAGTTGTCATACCAAAAAGAATAATTTTGACCGAGAAAAACATGGTATTACTGATTTAATTTAATTAGTATTTTTTATTTATATACATGAAAATCTATCAATATTCCAAATTTTTCACATGGAAAATAATATACACTATGACTGATACATTTTTTTTACACAACAAAAAATTGATTAAACATCTTTCTTTAGTGATTCGGCTGTACATTGTTTTGCAGATTTGATTTCCTCAGCAGAAAATATTTTTTCATAACACACTTTCCCAGAGGAGAACATTCATTTTTGCAATAAGAAGTGCTTCTACAGTTTCTAAACCTAAATTAGCCGCCCCGGTGGCGCAGTGGTCTAAGCGATGGCCTCTGATCATTCGTCCGAACGGGGTCCGGGTTCGAATCCCGGTGAAGCATGAATGTTGTGTTTGTCTTACGGCACTGGCTCTCTCCCTTCCCTGGAACCAGTGACCCTAAATTAGGGACGGGCGACTGCTTATAGCCCATTGAGTTGCTCACGGCGGTCGTTAAACCTTCAATAAAAAAAAACAACTTAAATTAGGTTCGAAACGGGCTTTATTTTTTTGCACTAAACTAAAACCTCTTTCACTCGCAGCATTGGAGTGTGGAACTACAAGTATTGCAAACATTACTTTCGAGAGAATAGTATACTTAACAGCTCCATTACAACCTCTTAATTTTGAGATTTCTGACCAAGTGACATCTATTCTATATGTTTTTGCTATGGTCTTCAATTTGTCAGCTTGATCACAAGCAATTCAGCTTCCAGTATATAGAGTTCATTTTCAGTTATTATAAATGGAAAGTGCTTGACTATGTATAATACAGAAGTAAATGATGGTCTGGCCTTAAGTGAAAGATTTGCTACTTCTGCATGTTTTAAGAATTCATCATAGATCAGCAACTTTTCTTGAATATAAGAACATTCTTCAATGTAAAATTTTCCAACAGATGTATGGAACTTAGAAAGTTCATTTTCGTTTAAAATGATTTCGCTTAAATACATTCTTGTTTCTACTCGAATTACCAGTTGTCCTTTTCTGATTTTTCTTTTTTGAAAAACTTATTTGAAAAATTAAGCTCAATATCACCATCAGCTACGACAGTAGGCTTCACAAATCACTTGGATGACAATTTTATCCAACATGCTGAAAGAACTTTCAGTTGGAGGACCATGAATGCACGATAGCTTTCACTATTTTAGATAAAAGTAGTGTAACTTGGAGAATATGAAATGCTTTTGAATATCATGCATCAATTCTTACAAATGTTTCAGCTTAGTAACTTTCGTTTCGACTCTCCCCTCTTTATAAAGTTGAAATGCAAACCTTTTTTGGGGGAATATTTAAGAACACACGTTCAGAACATCGTTGCATCCGATTTCCGTTTTCAGAAATTTCCCTTCCATTTTCAAGGTGAAATACAAATATTTATGAAATGAAATTTAACAATACTAGGCAGAGGAAACATCGAGTGAAAAATAAAATTGCGATTACAAGAAATTTTCACTGTTTCCGAAAGTTTTGAAAGACTAAATTTACGTTTTCGAAAGTTTCAGGCACAAAGCATCCTTCACCACTACCAATTGCCCCAAAATTTCTGTTCAGTTATGCATCGATCTCAAGGATAACCCAAATTATGACGAAAAAGCAGAAATTCCTCTAAGCCGTGGCACTCTTGCCTGAAGATTACACAGGACTTTTTGTGCCATTGAATTTCCATTTTTGGAAATTTTCCCTCCATTTTCAAAGTGAAATACAAAGATTTAAGGAATAAAATGATATATAACAACACTGGACAGAGGCAACATCGCAGGGAAATGAAATTATGATTACGGAAAAAGTATTTCAATGCTGTCCCGACGCATATTTTTACGCGTTGGTAAAATTCTTCGATGCATATTTTTAAGTGTTTCTAGATGCATATTTTTACGTGTTGATGCGCTACTCGACGTATATTCCTACGCGTCATGAAAAATTCCCGATGCATATTTTTACGCGTTGGTAAAATTTAGATGCGTACTAAATGCGTAATTGTGCATTTTGGCCAACCCTGCACATAAGAACGAAATCCAAGCATATTTTTCTGGAACGCAAGAAAAAAAAAACTTCAAAATATTAATTACCAACATGAATGGCTGACGCACACTTAAAAAAAAAAAAAAAAAAAAAAAAACTCCGATGCCAGGCAATGACACTCACATTCTGCACCAAATGATTTTCAAGAGCTTGTCACTGCACTGAGAAAGAGCTTCAGGCCGAACTCTGCCCACGTCCACCAAAGCGAGTTACGCTCAATGTCCCAATATGGCATGCTGGGAGGGAGGGTTTTCACTTAGAATGGCTCAGCAGAAGGCCACACTTGTCGAGTGCCAGTCGCTCGGGAAAGATCCAAGCAGCTTTGAGAGGCAAAACTAGAGGTTCAGGCAGCATCAAATGCTGTACGTAGTATTTATTCAACGTATGTAGTATAGGAACCATGGATACGAATCTCTATGGCAAGTTACTATTTCTTCGCAATTTTAGCTTACTTAGATCCTCTCTCTGCGATTGTTTTAAACTATAATTTCGAAATGCGTGTTTCTGCTGCTCTTTTAGAAATCTGTTCAGAGGACCCCTCCTGGCCCCCTTCCCTCCCATAAGTACAAAAACTAGAAGCCATGTGGAATGCCACTTCTCTTTTTTATTTAAGAGACTACAATTCATAAACTTCAAAATGCCAAAAGTTTAGAACTGATTGGTTTAAATCGGTGACACGAACATTAAATTTTCTCGCGGGTCATATTTAGTTTCCACGCTACAGAAAAAGTATCATATAGTACCTTTACAGAAAATAATCAGATTTTGCGTACACATATATAAAATTCTCCTAACACTTTTTTGTCAACATCATTTTTCATCCTGTGGCGAATGGCAAGTTGATACTTTTTATTATTATTATTATTGGAGGTTTAACGACCACTGTGAGCAACTTGGTGGGCTATGTAAGCAGTTGCCCATCCCTTCCCTAATTTGGAGCCACTGGTTCCAAGGAAGGAAGAGAGTCAGCGTCGTAAGACAAGCACAACATCCATGCCTCACCGGGATTCGAATCTGGACCCATCTTGGACGAATAATCGTTGATAAGCCATCGCTTAGACCACTGCGCCACCGGGGCGGCAAGTTTATACTTAATGATATCTTTACGAGGATCAATAAATTTGTGGGATGCTAATCAGACAAAGTGCGCAAAAGGTCTGGAGCGTCAGGTCTTACAAACATCTAAAAAGAAGACTTAATTTCATCGCCGGCATGATACATCTGAAAACAAAGCAAGACAGAACTTTTTATCCATGTATACATACATAATCGCTAGAATGAAAAAAAAAAAAAGCTGATTTAAAAAAATAAATGCAAGATCCCCAAAATTAGCCAAAGAAACTTCTCCACGATTTCTCGTCTAGAGCGAAAGCACTGGCAGCAATCGCCCCCCCCTAAAATAATTTTGGTTTTGCATCGATTTCAAGAAATATTCAATTCAGATGACACAAAATGCGGGAAAATCTCGCGAACACTATAAAACCTTTTAGATGTTAAATTTTATGATAATCGCCAAATTCGTTATTGGGCAGGGAAAAAAAAAATGCATTCCATGGAAGCTTAACTTCCTCTTGTCTGATTTGATTAAATATAATCAAAAACTGACATGGAAGTTGATCAGTGTTGTAAGACATCGAAATATAAACATTGTTCATGAACTAATCGTGCTTTTTTAAAAATAAAGAATTCCTTTCCTTCAAAACGTGAGTTCAACAATACATGCTTCCACGCGGTGGTGGTGATGGGTGGGATCGCTTCTTGCGTGTGGGAGGAATGTCTTTCTTCTTCTGGTACCAAGTCTCCGCACAGCCGTGGCAGCGTGCTTCGCTGATTGCGCTGTCACCGTGGCAATACACTGGCCATGCACCATGTTTAAAAATTATTTTCTTGGCGCTCAGGCAAAAGCCCAAGGGGTTTTTTTTTTTTCTTCATTTGGTAGATTAAACCTGTCTTTGCAAAGAATAATAACTGCAGCTTTCTAAGTGCTGTACTACATTGCCTTTTTAAGCATTGAAGAAAGGCTCTCTCATTGCTCATAACTCAAACTAAAGCAGATAGAAACGCATGCATTGCACCAATGGATTCCTTGGTAAAAATTAAGAATGATTATGTATTTTTATTCTAAATAACTAAGATATTTGCGTTTTTACGCAAAATATGTCCGCCATGCACCAAAACTCAAAAAATTATATCTTCTAATCTATTGGAAATAAAAAAATTGAAACTTTCAGGGTTTTTATAAGTTGGCAGTAGTAGCTACCCATTAAAAAAAATCGTAAGAATTGGAGATGTGTTGGTGGAAAATTAATTCAAAATCTGACTATTTTGCGTGGAATGAGACATGTCTGATTGTCGGCCATTTATGTAGTTTCTTGCCATGTTTCTCTTTTATAGCTTACCTTTTGTTATAGTTTTGATGTTGCTTTCAGTTTAAAACTACAAGAAGTCCCTAACGAAAAACATTGGAAATTCTAATGCGCCAAAGGCTGCAAAAAGAAAGATCAAACTAAAATGCAGAAACAAGCAAAACCCGAAGAAAGAATTTTTTTTATAAAATAATGAAGAGGAAAAATAAAATGAAAACCAAGAACAAACCAGAAGGGGGAAAAAAACCCCTCTTGTCTGAACCAAGCAAAGCAAAAAAAAAAATGTGAACCAAAAGAACAGAGATGTAGACCAATGTAGTTGATTTTCTTCATACTTGCCCCCTGACGAAGCCATAAAGGAATCTGTCATTGGTCTACAATGTGTGTTCTTCTGGTTCACAATTTTTTTTTTGGCTTTGCTTGCTCCAGACAATTAAAGATTTTTTTTTAACCTCCTGGTTTGTTCTTGGTTTTTATTTATTTTTTCCTCTTCATTATTTTATATATAAAATCCTTTCTTCGGGATTTTGTCTATCTCTCTCTCCACCATAATAGCATTTTTATTAGATACTGTGATATTCTGGCACGTTCAAAAAAAAAAAAAAAAAGCAGCAATGCCTTTTTAAAATAATTTTATTTTGAATTCAGTAATTTTATGTTATAAATACAGTGATGTGCCCTAGTTTCATATTTATATAAAGAAATTGCAGTGAAGATAGTCTTGCTTATGCTGCATTACGTTCATACTTTTGTTACACGTACTGTTTTCACTGGTTAAAAAAGTTGACCCCCCCCCCCCCAACTTTCAGCAGTATCATAAGAGTCATTGGTGGTAGGTGGTGCATGTGTACTGTAGTAACAGCTATTAGTTTGTTAGGTATTTTTGGATGGATGAGTACTTTTTTCAAAGATTGATTTAATCTTTTACCAGTTCTCAGATTGAGTTAGAATTTGTCAGTGAAGGCTGCATACCACCGCCTTATGTCTTGTAAGTTCTATTACATGGATCATACAATGTAATAACAGATATAGTACTGAGCAGTAGGTAGTCTTCAAATTTCCTCATGTGTATGTCAAGAGTTGTAATGAATGCAGGTTATGCCATCTTTGGCTTGATATTGAACGTGGCAAGTGGTTAGTTTCATCTTGGTCTATAGCTATTGGTTGTTCACTGAGTAATTAAGAATCAAGCTTACAGTATGGTGGGTGGTAGGGACCTTGCTGTAGAGTTATTTTCCTTGTTTGACTGTATTTTTATTAATTCCTCTCCATTTCTACAACAGTAGATGTTGCTTGCCATTGCACTGTGCAGATGTGTGTCACCAGCATAATAATTCTAACACTGATTTCTATGAGTTTGGTATCTGTTCAGATTAATTTCCTTTGGAACTGCAGGATTAAGAATTTCTTACTTTGAATGCATATTTTTTTGTGGATGAGCCACAGAAGCATGTTTAATTTTTTTTTTTTTTTAGATCCCTTGTCATTTGATAATCTAAGCATTTTTTGAGTGAAATTAATGTTTTCTCTCTGGATTTTTTAAATTAGAAATGCTTGCAGGAGCTAAAGTTCAAAACTTTCAATTTATATTCCATGAAAATGTAAAATTCTGATTTTTGTAGCTGCTGTGAAGATGTCTGGAGGCAAAGCTGATTGAGTAATCTCTCCACCCCCAAGAGAAAGCATGTTGGACGACATCTCTGGATTGCTAATTATTTATTGATTGTTCAACATGTCTTGCTTTTGATTTAGTTCATTTTATGAAATTCATTCAGGAAAGTTTGTTACATAGTAATAGAAGATACATTCCTTTTTTTTTTTCCTGTAGTGCCATTTTTAAAGTTATGTTAGAGAGCATGATTTTTTTAAATGAATTTCTGTGCATATGAAATCTTAAAAGTTGAATATAATTTTTGAGTAGTTTTTAGAGTTATGTAAGAGTTTTAAGCGTTACAACTTGTTTGTTAAACAGTGAAGGGTAGTCCTTCAGAAGTCTGTGATTTCAATCTGTTCTAGCGTGACATGGACCAGGAATTTGCTTTTGTAATGCAAATATAAAATTGTTGCTGTTATATGGTGTTCTGTAAGTTTGTTTTCTGTACTGTTGTAATCAGTATTTGTAATGCTCCAAATTTTGGAAGAATTAAGATAATGCAGGTTTTCTGACTTGGATATTTACAAAAAAGGTGAATCTTGTAATTAATTGCATTTCTGTATATTTTGAAGTCTAAGAAGAAAATCAAGATAATTAAAATTGCCCCTAAACATGCTTTAAAGTAAAAACTGCATTGTAATTTAAGCTTTTTTTACTGGGCAGTTAAGTTACATAAGTGTTTGCTCTGTGCCTTTAATAATTCCAGAAGTTATTAAATATGAATCATGTTCACAACTTTTTCATGTTCACGCAGTAATTTGTGAGCATTTTGTTAGATCTTAATTTTTGTTTCCTTCCTGAATGGTATTCGTACCAAAGTTCTTGAAATCTTGTGTTAATATTTAGATGTACATTTTGTGATTATCATTTTGGTCTTGTAATTACATAGCAACCTGTATATTGACTACAAACACAACTAGTGGTTTATTACTTCACAAACTTGTGTGTGTGAAACAAAGTCCTTGGCTGTTAATTTACAGCTAACATTTCTAGCTTTTTAAAAGTGTTAAATAAACTTAATTTACTAAAAAATGTGGTTTTTTGAAATGGGTACTTTGCTGACACAGTATTTGTTTTTGTAATTAAGATTACTGATTTTGACTCTTAAAAGTTACTTAGCTGAATTTTGTACTAGTGAAAAATACTTAATTTATAAAATTACCCTCATTCTGTCTGGATATCTTCTACTTGGAGGTAGTTACAGAATTTTCATGTGCCATTTTTTTTTTAGGTGTACTTTTCATTTTACAATGAGAGAAGTAAGATCCCTTGTTCATTTATAAGTTCAGGCATTTTTTTTTTCTTTTGCAAAATGAAAAGTACTACCCATTTCTGAGCTGCAATTTGGCAAGGTGTTTTTGAATTTTGCTGTTAATGTGAAGCAGAGTATGAGTGATTCCGTATCAACCAACACAATTTGAAGACATTTTTACCTCTCCATCTCAGATTTTTAATGAAATTTGATACATAGGTGGCCTCTAAATAGATTAAGAAAAATACCAAATTTCATCATCATATATCCACCGGTTTTGAAAATACAGCTATATAAAAGTCCCAAAATCGGAAGATTGATATGTTTTTAAATTGTGATTACAGCTCCCCTAATTAAGATAGAGAGATGGAAAGGTATCTTTTTGTATTTTTTTATGCTCTTTTATTTCATGTACAGCACCGTAGGGGTTAAGATTAAAAAAAATTAAAATTTTAAATTTTTTAAAATGTGACACTCCAAAAATTTTTTTAAAACAATCTTTGTTTGGTATTTCATTGTGTGAGTTGTAACTTGGGATGATAATAGGTTTACTGTAAAAGCTATATTCAAATTTAGCCTAACACAAGAGTTTAATGAAAAAAAACATTACAAAAATTATGTAAAATAAAAATAAATTTGGGCTAAATCTTGAAAACATTTGATTAATAATATAGTATTTTTGCTATTTAAAACCATTTATTTAAACAATGTTTTATTTTTAATTGATTTGTTTAAAATCTTAGACTACATGGGTTTAAAAATTTTATTAATTTCATTATTCAGAATTTAATAATTCACAATACAATATTAAAAAAAGACTTTAAAAAGTAATTTCAATTACTGCTCAAGAAACACATCGAAATAATAACATATGGCATTGAATTGCTTACATTTATGCAAATTATATTCCTAATCTTAAACTTAGATAGTCACTTAAAGCAGAAGCTCCTAAAAAAAAAAAAAAAAAAAGTTGCATCATTATTTTGAAGTGAAACCACACCTGTAGATCATTGATATAGTCTTTAAAAGCTTCAGTAGTTTGGGGTATTTCTGTTTCAGAGAGATTGTAGTGTCTTCCTGTCGGAGTCACAGGATTTACTTTACACAAGACGTAACTTACAGGAAGCCATAATACATCTTGTGGACTAGGGTAGGAAAAGGATGTAGATGGACCAGCTGGATGTAAAAAAAGAGACCTTAACTTCATTCTCACTCCCTTCTTTTGCTAGAACATATGCTACCCACCAGTTGGTTTCATAGATTATGTAACCACTAATTTCTGTTATTTGCAGTCTGTCTTGTAATGCTGATACTTTTTCAGTAGCTGATTTGTTTGATTCTGAGAACAGCTTCACTTTTATTTTTGAATTACTCAATGGGATAGGAATAAAAGCATGAAGTTTCTGGGTACCTTGTATTGTTAGACTTACTTGCTTAGGTGATTTTCCAAAAATTGGTCTGTTTCTATGTCTTCTTCTTGACTTATATATGTAAAGTTTGCCACAAAAATGTTCTGAATTGCCCATTCATACAATTGAAATGGTGTTTGAATTTGATTCTCTTAAGGGCATTGTAAGCTGGCTTGGGCAGCTAACCTTTTCACCGTTCCACCAACGCCATCACATGGCCCCTTCCCGTGTGCTGTTGCTGAAAAATGCCATTCGGCATCATTGTTGAAGTCATCTTGATGGAAACATAAGTTTGTGAAATTTTTCCGATTTTTGTACTGGGCTGCAGACCCGTCGGAGAAATATTAAATTTTTTTGACGCTGTTGTCACCAAACTTACTTTTCAAGAATTTAATAAGTTTTTTGGAAGCAGTACAGTGCAATTGTGTTATGCTCTAAACATTCAGAAATTACTACAAAACTTACATGTTCAGTCTTTTCTGTTTTGTAATAGATGACAAATGGGTGGACTGTGGCTTGCCCACTGGTCCAGTAATAGCTCTGGGCTTCATCTTGAAGAAAACTATAATTTTCGACAAAATCACAAATGACGAGAAATTCTGAGTCCTTGAGGTTTTCCTTAGTACTATTCATAAGAGCTTTGCTGCTTAGCAATGAAGTCCCAACCAAGTTCTCCTCAAAACAGTGTTCCATTAAATTTCTTACTTCCTCATTCCCGGGATAGGTGGGACACTTCCTCAAATGACAATCTATGGAAGCAGGGTTGCACAACACTCTTACAAGACTGTAGGAAGAAAATTGTCCATTTGTTAGTGAACCAATTCGTGCATTTTCCATCAGTTTTGCATTTTGGCGTGTGGTGGAGCTCTGCAAATTTTGAAAAACTGGCTTTCCTGCCTGCAAATTTATCTTTGAATGACTTTATAAGCTTCTGTCAAATTACATAAAATCTGCCTCTTTGACAATTTAACTTTATCTCCATTTTCTGTCCTAACAGAAACACAATCTTTCATTCCAGGTAAAACCTGACTAATTTCATCACTTTGGTAAAACGATCAAACTACTTCAGAAGATACTCTTACCTGGTTTTCTATTAAGGCTTTCCAAAATTCCTTTCTCCTTCAGAATTTTTTTTATTGTTTTACCATCTAATTAGGAGCATTGAACTCTTGCATGATTTTCCTAACACTCCATGACTGGTAAACAAGTCAAAATCAACTGTTTATCTCTAGTGCAGTTAGAAAAATTACTTTTAAGATTGTCCATAAGAGAGTCATGAAGTATTTCATCCTAGTCATCAGATGACTCTTGAATATTTGTAAAAAGCTTCTGTTTCATAGCAGAACTGATTTTTTGAATTTTGGTTGAAGCATAACATTTAGATTTTAGCTTTTTCTTATTGACAGGTGATTCACCCAATTCATGGAGCGAAGTATTCAGTGTTTCAATTACTTCTGACTTACATGCAAAATTTTTGTCCATTTTCTCATCAGCACAGGTTTCATTTGCTTCTTGACTAATTTTTAAAGTTTTCAGCTGCTTTCTGCAAGAATCACAAATTTTAGTCTCTTTTGATAAGTCATCAAAATTTTCCAACATCCAGTCTGTCACATTTCTTAGCTTTTTTTTTTTATCCCTTACTCTATGGTCACTTTTTTTAAATGGATTGAAACATTGTATTACTGCATATCTTGTACTTTCCATTGTTGATTATTTGTGCATAAAATGTAAAATTCAAATAGTAAAATAACTGCCTCCCATTACCTGCTCTTTTTATTTTTCCTAAAAAAATCCTGCACAACTTCAATTTATAAAAGTCTAGTTTCAAAACTGAAAAGGATATACTTTATTCAATTTAAAGTTTTCAACCACAAGTTTTCAAACAAATCACTTTCACTGCATGAAACACATGATCACCATCAAAACCTAAAGCAGACAGGTCTGCAAGGTAGGAATGCAAGTTGCTGCTTGTTGGGTCTTGTTACCAATGATCTAAACAACAGAATCAGTTTTTCAAGTCGGAACATGCAGAGTTTTGTCCAAAACAAAATGTAGTCTACAGTACAACTGCAGTCTTTTATTTTTTTATATTGTATTGTGAATTATTAAATTCTGAATAATGAAATTAATAAAATTTTTAAACCAATGTCTGATTTTAAACAAATCAATTAAAAATAAAACATTGTTTAAATAAATGGTTTTAAATAGCAAAAATACTATATTGTTATTAATGAAATGTTTTTAAGATTTAGCCCAAATTTATTTTCAGTTTACATGTTTTTTATTTCATTACTCTTGTTAGGCTAAATTTGAATATAGCTTTTTAAGTACACCCATTATCATCCCAAGTTACAACTCACACAATCAAATACCAAACATATTAAGATTGTTTTAAAAAATGCGAATTTTTTGGAGCGTCGCATTTTGAAAAACTCAAAATAAATTTTAAAATTTGAATTTTTTTTTATTAATTTTAACCCCTATGGTGGTGTACATCAAATAAAAGAGCATAAAAAATACTACAAAAAGATACCTTTCTCATCTCTATCTTAATTAGGGGAGCTGCAATCACAATTTAAAAACATAAGTCTTCCGATTTTGGGGTGTTTTTGGACATTTTATATAGCTGTATTTTCAAAACCGGTGGATATATGACGATGAAATTTTGTTTCTTAATCTATAGAGGCCACCTATGTACCCAATTTCATTAAAATCTGATATAGTAGAGTCGCTGTGTTTAGTTGATACGGAATTGCCCGTATAAAGGTTTTGTGGGGACAGTGGAATTAGGAAAAAAAAAAATTCTGACAAAGTCAAAGCATGTAGGTTTACATGCTGTTTTTTAAAAATTTCATGCCCAAAATTTTTGGTTGTGTGCTAAGGTGATGAATAGTGGTTTTCTTTGTTTTTAATTTCATCTCACTTTTGTCAGTGTTTGTGTGCTTGCAATTGTTGGAGTATAGCAATTAGTATGTGGATGACTGGTGTGAATAAAATGCTTCAAATTGGTATAGTTTTCATATTCTAATAAATATGAGTTTCATATTCTACTAAATATGAAATTTTTTTTAATGAACAGTTCTTTGCTTAACCTCACACTCCAAATCTCTTTGGTCCTAGCATTTTATCAGTGGGTGTAAATGATTTTGGGATCCTTTTACATAATTTACAAATATCTACAAGGAGGTGTTTATTTGACAACCACTGTTTCTTTCTGTTTTAAGGTTCCTGTTTGCAGTAGTGTTTAAAATGTGGTCAAAATATAAGGTCTTATAACAGACAACTGTGTTTCTAATTGCTTATACGGGGATGTCTTAAACAATGCGTGTAGCTACCTGTTTTAGCTGTCCCTCGCATTTTCACCAAATTGCAATAAAGACTGTTAATTTTACAACAAAAAGTCCTTACTGAGTCTCCAAAAATCAAATGCTTCCCCATCACCCCATCACCTCTGCTTTGCCCTTGCATTGTTTCTCAATCTGTCATTTTTTCGTTCTGTCATTGCCGTTTCACCCCACCGATGTGGTTTCCTTCTCAGTCATTTTTCATTACACATCTGGACCACCCCTGCTTCTCCCTTGCATTGTGTTTTTCATCCCGGCCATACTTTTCCAGTATTGCGCCCACCCCTGCTTTGCCTTTGTTATTAGCATGTCTTTTGTAAAATCAGTCTGTCTGTATCCATACCTCTGCAACTATTAGTCCGATTTGAAAAATTCTGTTTGCATTGAGAAGCTTGAAATGTGCGAATGACTATCCTTTATTTCGTTTTTTTTTTTATATTTTTTTCCGGTGCACAATTTCTCCGCTAGAGGGCATAAATGCAGATTTCGAATTAAAAAATGTTTTATTCCTCATATTTGCTTCTAAACATCAGATTGAAATTTTTTTATCTTTTGATTCCATTTGTGCCAGAGTATTTTAGATGTAGTTACTTTTTCAAATTATGCATAGATTTTCTGCTAGGGAGTGTAAAAGTAACCCCCCCCCCCCCCATAACTCTTCTTCTGAAACTCGGGCATGTGCTTCTTCCGCTAATTAGTGGAATTCGGTGAATTCACTTTTTAGAAAAACTGAAATCCGCTAAACTTGTCATTTGCGATCTCCAGCTTTTGACAAAAGTTTGTGATTGTTTGATATGTTGGAAAAAAAATCTGTGCAAAAGAGAAATATTCGTTGGGTAGGAGGCGATATTTCAGTTGTAAGGCGTAATCTTTCTGCTGCTGCGTGGCTGACCAACAGCTCTGGGCTGACGCTGCTGCTGCTCAGCCAACGAGATTGCTGCGGGTGAAGTCACTTCAAACGTCTCGGTTTGCTCGAAACCTTTTTTTTTTTTAGAACAGTCCACTGTGTCAATTCACCTCCGTCCTTTCCGTTGCTATTTGTTTTATTTATTTGCTTGGGGGCAAAATCAGCTTAAAAGATTGGGCGGAGCCCTGAGACATGGTACGCAAAGAAAAGTTCTGTTCACATGTGATTGGACATTTACATTACGGACCTTCTGTCTCGCTGGTGGGAGAAAGTGTCGTAGGCGTCCAGAGATGCCAATCATTGTGGACTTCCCCACAGGATTATGGAATGACGAGTGACTAACGAAAATTTAGGGAAATTCAGATGTTCGCTGTTATTAAGAATGTTTTACTGGTTTTGTAATTAATCTTTGTAAAAGCCTCTGAACAAAGTTCGTGACGCAACTGCTTATTTCTTTTTTTCCGAGGAGGAGGAATTTGTTTTGCTTGTTTGAAAATTAAGTGGAAAGGAAGCACTGCGTGGTGCCGGGATTACGACGGCCCGTCGTGTTTCTTTCGCCGTGGCGCGATTACATCGGCTCGAAGCCTCTGAACAAAGTTCCCAACGCAGCCCCCTTCCCCCCCTCTCTCGAGTAGGAATTTGTTTTGCTTGTTTGAAAGCTAAGTGAAAAGAATGCACCAAGGATAGATAACCTTGGAACGCACTGCGCCGGGCAGGGATTACGTTTGCCAGAAGCCTCAAAACCCAGTTCGTGATGCAGCCCCCCCCCCCCCCCCCCAAGGGAGGAATTTGCTTTGCTTTGCTTGTTTGAAAGCTAGGCGCAGGGATTACGTCGGCCCGGCGTGCTTCTTTCGCCATGGCCCGGGATTGCATCGGCCCGAAGCCTCTGAACAAAGTTCGTGACGCAGCTCTTTGTTTCTTTTCTCTTTCTTTTTTCCGAGGAGGAGGAATTTGTTTTGCTTGTTTTAAAGCTAAGTGGAAAGAAGCGCTGGGCCCGGGATTGCGTCGCGTCACAGGAATCCTCTGAAAAAAGTTTGCGACCCCCCCCCAGGAATGTGTTTTGCTTGTTGAAAGCTTAAGTGAAGGAAAGAATGCACGGTGCTGGGCCAGGATCAGGGCACAAATCGCACAGGATGGGGCCCTCCTCCCATCCACATTCTTGAAAGAGTAAGTACATTTGTCGCTACTAAATATTATCAATTAATTTAAAAGTTGATTTAATAAATGGGATACTGTGCGGGGAAAATAGGAAATGATATATACTTTTATTAAATCAAGTAAATTCCACAGTTAGCAAGTAAATTCCCATTTAAAAATGTAGACGGGTAAGTAAAACACTTTAATAGTTCAGAATTACTATTTTTGCATTTAATTTTACTTGCTTAAATACACAAACACATAATAAAATTAGCGATAATTTTAGATTTTTGCATTTGTGACATTCGTTTTATTTGTGTATCTCAGAACAGCTTTTGGCGTTTTCAGTTAATTGGATGCTTAGACAATCGCGTGCCTGAAAACTCAGATTTGAAAAATATTTTCTTCAGCGGATACACCTGATGGAAAATCTTTTGCATATAATTTCAAATTTTTGGTAAAGAATACTTTGGCCACCAGGGGCATAAGTGTTAATTTTTTGCTTCTGATGTATTTGCCATAAAACATGAGCTTCTAAACTGTCGATTGAAAAAATTCTTTCGTGGACTGATGCCACTCGCCTCTAAACCTTCTCGGAATATTTTCTTAAAATATTCCACAGTTTCCAGCGGGCGTAGATTTATATTTTATTTTTGTCAATATCTTTACTTCTAGGATTCCCATTTGAAAAATTCCTCCTTTGTTGGATAGTGTTTTCAGTGTGACATGTTTTTCATATAATTTCAAAATTTTCAAGTAATACATATAGACTTTCCGCTAAAGGGTGTAGAGGTAAATTGAGTTTTCTCCCTAATGTCACTGCTTCTAAATCTCAGATTTGAAAAATTCTTTCTGCACTGGATACAGCTCCTGGTAAGAAATCGTTTGCACATAATTTCTAATTTTTGTAAAAAATGTTTGACCACCAGGGGGCGTAAATCTTAATTTCCGCTTCTGATGTATTTGCAGCAAAATATGAGCTAAATTCTCGATTGAATAAAACGTAGTTTGTAGACCGATGCTACTCGTGTCAACAAACCTTTTGGAACATTTTTCTTCTTGAAATAATGCATGGTTTCAACACTAGGGGCCTAGATGTATATCTTATTTTTGTCAATATCTCTCCTTTGAGGAATCTGATTTGAAAAATTCCTTCTTTGTTGAAAAGTGTTTCCGAAGCGAAATGTTTTCCCTATAAAGTCAAAATTTTCAAGTAAATTGTAGACTTTCCGCTAGGGGGCACAAAGGTAAATTGCGTTTTCTGCGATATTTCTGCTTCTAAAACTCAGATTTGAAAAATTCTTCATGTATTGCATACAAGACCTGGTGGAAAATATTTTTCACATAATTTCTAATGTTTGGTAAAGAATGGTTTGGCCACCTGGTGGCATAAGTGTTAATTTCAGCTTCTGGTGTATTTGTTGCAAAATCTGGGCTCCTGAAAACTCTACTAAAATTTTTTTTTTTCTTGGACTGATACCGCTCATATGCAAAAACAGTTTGAGAATACTTTCTTCCTAGAATAATGCATGGTTTACCCACCAGGGGACGTAAAGTCGCATCTTATTTTTGTCGATACCTCTGTTTCTAAGAGTCGGATTTGAAAAATTCTTTTGATGTTGAAGAGCGCTTCCGGTGCAAAATGTTTCTCGTATAAATTCACGTTTTTCTTAATGCACTAGTCTGCAACCAGAAGGCATAAGCTCAAGATTCCGTAGTAATATCTGAGAGATTGAGAGATTGAAATTTTTTTCCTTCCGTTGGATACTATTGTTTTCCATACCGGTTCCATTGACTTTGAATAGCTTTGATAAATTTAAATTGCGTCAGAACGGATTCAAAAGACGTGCTTATTACACCCGAAAATTCGGTGTCCTCTTTCTTGTTTTTTCTATTTTTGGAGCGAAGGACTTCACCAATACAATAACTCTGAAGCCGTATTTTTTGTGCAGTACATAGATCGTTCACTTTGTGCTGTCTTCCAGTCTGTGAGATCCTGATTACATTTTACAAGCAGGTTATTAATTAAAGTCCCATTTAGTTGTGTGGGCTATTTTTTTTTTTTTTTATTATTATTCGTCTTTTTTTTTGTTCTGTCATCACTACTTCGCCCTGGCATCCTTTGTCATGGCTGTCGCACAATGCTTCACCCTGTTTCCATTTTTTCATTTCCATAGTCTTTTCTCCTATTGCTGAAAAGCGCTAGTGAGCCTTAAGAGCACCTTTCGCAAGGACTTTGCTGGTATTGACAAGGAAAGGGGCATTTCGTTTGTTTCTTTGGTGGTTCACTGCAGGAGCCGTATGTGGCGTTTCTGTTTGGGTCAGTCGGTGTGTTTATCAGTTGCGGGTTTGCTTAGTCCTGGTTTTTGTATATACAGGGGGCATCTTGAAAGTAATGCCTCCTCAATAACTTTTGAAGTGTTTTTAATGAAACTGCACTGACATGCACTATATATTACTAATGTGGAATCTGAAATAAAGATCATTAATGATAGGGAAAAGCAGCGAGCCGTAATTGAATTCCTGGAAAAAGAGTGATGTGAGGCTCCAGAAATCCACAGAAGACTCCTGGCAGTGTATGGAGCTGCCACAATTGATATCAGTAATGTCTGAAGATGGACGAAGAATTGTCGGACAAACAACTGAGTGACGGATGCCAACAAGCAATGAGTGAAAGACCTTGTCACAGCTGATCGTCTTGTCACCATCCAGGAGTTGCAACAATAAACAGTGCTCACTAATTGCAGACATTGAAGAAGCTAAAGGAAGACTTGACATTCTTCCACTTCATAGTCTTTTACACCACGATAACTCGCATCCCCCTGCCTCAATGGAGACTTCACAGGCTATTGCCAAAATGAGGTGGGCTGTGATGCCCCCCTCTTTACAGTCCTGATTTGGCTACCTCAGACTTATTTCTGTTTGCCCCTTTGAAAATCACCCTTTGTAGGGAACATTTTGATAATGTGACAGACATTAAACTGGCTGTGACTCGTGGGTGAAATGACAGTCTCAGGAATTTTTCCAAAATGGATTTTACCAATGGGTTCAAAGATGGCAAAAATGTATAGAAAGTGATGGACAATACTTTGAATAGGCTAGCGTTATTTTCAATATGTCTAATTATTTTACCAAGTTCCACATTTTTGCTGTTAGACAGGAAAAGACCCAGAAAAAGACCACATGGGAGATGGGTGGATGAAATTCGTAAATATGCGGGAGTGACATGGAGGAGACTGGCACAAGACAGACCGTTGTGGAGGAAACTTGGGGAGACCTTCGTCCAGCAGTGGATTGATAATGGTTGACGATGATGATGATGATGAAATAAAAATCTTATGAGGGACGAAGCATTGCTTTCAAAATGCTCTTTGTATTTTCACAAACTGCATGCATCAACAAATCTGTTTTTATTAAAATTAGAAGCATAAAAGCCTATTTGTTTTTATTCTTAAATTCTATTTAAAGGATAAAATTTTACATAGCCAATGCATTGTGCTTGTATTTTCACAAGTAAATATAGCAAAAAATAGAACTGTAAATTTGGCTAATGTGCATAGTATTTTGGTACAACTTTTGCTAACAAAATAACCAGATTGTTGCAAGAAAAAAATTCCAGCTTAAACACTGCCTGAAGGTGATGAAAGCTTGTGGCACATGCCCTTGTCAACCATACCCCATCGAGTTGCATTTGAGCAGAAGTGGTTCCACTACCTTCTTGCAAAAGAAAGTGTCCTTCAAACAATGGCCACTTGCATCTGGACACAATGGTTTTAGTGTTTATTATAGTTGCAAAGTAAATTAAATTCAGAAATGTTGAGAGGACTGCCTTCAAGAAAATAGTTGTACAGGGTAGGGTGTCTACTGGTCCTGAAAATCACAAATTCAAAAAAGGGCCATGAAAACATCCTGAATTTTGCATTGGGGTCACAAATTTCCTTTTGTTTTTAATAATCGTTTATTTTCTGGAGGAAAAAAAAAATCTTAATTTCCCATGCAAAAATCACATAAGGCGTAAATGTGGTTTCCACCTAAAGATTTACTGTGTCAGAAAAGAGGCACTTTTGTGCCCTCCCCCAGAAAGAAAACTGATAAAGCAAAAATATCTTAGCATAGAAATACATGTACATAATGTTTACAAACTTTTGAGATTAATATAGCAATTAAAATTGTGCTACTTGCGGAGTAAGGACATCATTTTTTTTAGGTATAAATGTTGAAGGGTGTGCACTGAAATCTTGTTGCATAATGGTGAGTATTTCAACTTTTTAAGCATACTCCAAATATGATGAGCAGGTGGCAAAGGGGGGGACATGGTGTTCCCCTTCATTAATGTGCATCCACTGCCTTGGATATATAGAAATTTAAAATATATATATATCATCATCATCATCATTGTCAACCATTATCAATCCACTGCTGGACGAAGGTCTCCCCAAGTTTCCTCCACAACGGTCTGTCTTGTGCCAGTCTCCTCCATGTCACTTCCGCATATTTACGAATTTCATCCACCCATCTTCCATGTGGTCTTCTTCTGGGTCTTTTCCTGTCCCTTGGAATCCAATCTAAAATTTCAGCTGTCCATCTATGGTCTGTCCTTCTGGCAGTATGTCCAGCCCATTGCCATTTCAGGGATTTAACTCTGATCATGATGTCTTCCACTCTCGTCATTTTTCGGATCCACGAGTTCCTCTTCTTATCTCTCCTGGTTATACCAAGCATGCAGCTCTCCATGCTGCTTTGAGTTGTCTGCAGCCTTTGTATGTCTCTTTTAGTTAAGGTCCACGTCTCTGCACCATACGTAAGCACTGGAAGGATGCATTGATCAAACACTTTTCTTTTAAGACATAATGGCATATTGCTCTTGAAAATTATGCTGTTTCTTCCAAAAGCTCTCCAGGCAAGTTTTGTACGCCGATTAATTTCTTCATCAATGTGACCCTCACTTGATATCTGCTGTCCAAGATAAACATACGTATCTGTTATCTCCAGTTTTTCTCCATCAATCGATAAATCTTCATTTCTTGTAAAAGCATTGAACATCACTTTTGTCTTCTGAAAGTTCATTTTTAATCCCACTTCTTTACTCTTGTCAGCAAGTTCCTGGATCATACTCTGCAGCTCTGATGGGGTAGTTGCAAAAATGACTACGTCATCAGCAAAACGAAGGTGGGTTAGATAATCTCCATTAATCTTTATCCCTTTGTTTTCCCAGTTCAGTGATTGAAAGACATTTTCCAATGTGGCATTAAAGAGCTTCGGAGATATGGTGTCACCTTGTCTCACTCCTTTTCCAATTTTTATGTGTGTTGTATTTTCAAACAGCCGAATCTTTGCACTTGCATTTTCATAGATGTTATTAATAATATTAATGTATGCATCTTCAATACCACAGGATTTCAGAGCCGTGGTAACTGCTGATGGTTTCACCGAATCAAAGGCTTTTTCGTAATCGATAAAAGCCATGCACAATGGAAGTTCATATTCCCTCGCTCTTTCAATTAGTTCTCTCAGTACGTGGATATGATCTATTGTGCTGTAGCCACTCCTGAATCCAGCTTGTTCTCTCGGTTGAGCCATGTCCAGTGTTACCTTCAAGCGGTGTGAAAGAACTTTAGTGAAGATTTTATAAACCACTGATAGGAGGCTGATAGGTCTGTAGTTCCTGAGATCCTCAATGTCACCTTTTTTATGTAGCAAGATCATTGTAGCATTGTTCCAATCCTCAGGAATCTTCCCTTCATTAAGGCATCGAGTGAAAATTTGGGCGAGTACTGTTTCAATTTCTCCACTTGCTTCTTGTATGATGTCTATAGTAATTCCATCTTCTCCTGGAGCTTTCCCCCGCTTCATGTTCTTGATTGCATGAGCAACTTCTGCTGGGAGGACTTAAAGAACTCTGGTATCTTTCATGATGTCTGGAGTACATGTATCATCCCTTTCATATAATTTGGAGTAGAAATCTTTCACTCTGGTCAAAATTTCGCCTCTATTTCTTGTTATAGAACCATCTTCTTTTCTCAGAGCCATAATCTGTTTTCTTCCCTTACTGAGATGTCCCTTTGCTATCTTAAGGCTTTGGTTGTTTTCAATTGCTTTCCTCACTAGCTCACAGTTGAATTTCCTTACGTCTTCAGTGATACTTTTTCGTGCTGTCTTGCATAGCTCTATATATTCCACTTTGGAAGTCACATCTTCTTTAGTTGTCCTCATCTCTCTTCTTTTTTGCATCAACATTTTGGTTTTTCCTGATAATTTGTTCACATGCAACTTGTTCTTAGACCCAGCTAATTTTGTTGCTGTTTCCATAAGAGCTTTGGTTACTTTTCTGTTAACTTCCGAAATATCCACTTCTTCCGATGTTAGGCCTTCTAAAGCAGAGTTCAGTTCCAACTTGAAAGTATTATGGTGTTTTTTAAGGTTGGTTATGTCAATACATTTTGTTTGTCTTATGAGCTTGCCACGTTCCAGTTTAGTGTTGAGGTGCATCTTACATCTCACCAATCTATGGTCACTACCTGTTTTGAACTTGTTCAGCACACTGCAGTCTTCGATGACGAATTTTTTGTTACACATAATAAAATCAATTTCATTTGTCTTCCCATTTGGATGTCTCCATGTCCATTTCCTGTGTGGCTTTTTCTTGAAAAAGGAGTTCAAGATGAAAAATCCTTCTGCCTCTGCAAACTCAACGAGAGTATTTCCACGCTGGTTTCTGTTGCCGTGACCGAATTTACCTACTGAAGTTTCATTCTGTTGCCGGTGCCCTATTTTTGCATTGAAATCTCCCATAATTATCTTCAAGTGCTGCTTACCTTTATTATTTAGATGACGAATTTCCTCATAAAATTCTTCAATTTCTTCTTCAGGATGACTTGTGGTGGGTGCATAAGTTTGAATAATCTGAGCCTGGTATCTTCTCGATAGTTGGATAACGAGTCGTGCAGCTCTGTCAGAGGAACTTTCAACTTCTACCACTTTATCCTTCAGTTTCTTGTTTATTATAAATCCAACACCACTAGTTCTGCCAGTATCTGTCCCACGATAATAGAAGAGGTGTCCACTTTTCAGTTCAATGAGATCATCTCCTTTTCTCCTTACCTCACTTAGCCCGAAGATGTCCCACTTGATCCTTTGTAGTTCCTCTTCCAATTCAAGAAGCCTTGAATCAGAAGATAGGGAGCGTCCGTTATAGGTAGCCAAGGTCAGCATCAAATGGCAGCCTAGTCCGGTCCTCCGGGGATTCTTAGCACCCTCTGCCTTCATGTCGCACTGGCTGCTGCCTTGGCCAGGTACATTCCAGCTGCCGGAGACTGAGGGCCAAGATTTAAGTTGTAGAGTCATTTTGGATATGTTTGGCCATAACTCACCACGCTGGCCAAGCGGGTTGGTGAGTGTGGATAGCATTTCCTCTGATCCCGATGGTATAGTTATACCGCTATTGGCGGTCGTCAGAGCCCCTTTAGTGGGAACAGGATGCACCACGAGAAGGCGGGGTTGACATTTGTCAAGCAGAGGCTGTGATGTTACGCATCACCTGACCTTACATCCCATATATATATATATATATATATAAAAAATTTATATATATTGGGCAAATATTCAAGCTGGGTGGTGCACACACACAGTCTTAATTTAACCTACATTATTTTTTTTTTTTTTGTATTTGTTTCGAATAAAACTCCAGAGTTTGTCCTAAGGCTTGGAGTGGTGGTTAAAATTAATTTCCTCATGTTTTAATTAAGTGAAGGTTCGTTCACTAAGCATATCTCATTTGCACTAGATGTTTGGGTGTTTGTTCGGCGAGCTCACATCCAATGATGTCTAGCAACTGTGATACAAGAGCTTCCAGGTGGTGCTGCAGGTCGCACTCTTATTTCTCTGTGGTTTCAAATGTAACAGTAGAACTGTTACAGTAGTAGGGTGTGCTGGCCAAAATGAGCACCGTTTGCAGTCCCGTGCTGCAGTGCAATTAAACGTTATACAAATTGCTGTTATATTGGGGGAGGGGGTTGTGGTATGTATTTCTACTTGTGGCTAAAATTAATTCCGTTGTGCAATATTTGCAGCTGTAGGAGTGCTATTTCACCTGCGCAGACACCTCAGTTCGTTAAAGCAACTAATGCAAAGCTCTCCAGAAGTTTTTATTTCCTTGTTTCAACACAGATGCTAAACTTTTTAGGGTGCGCGCCCTTAAAAAAGCACCACTAGTCATACTTGTTTGGAATAATGTGGAGTCATAAACACAATTCAACATTCTGCTACGAGTAACTGCTTTTCTGTCTTTTGTTGCTGTGTGAATCAATGTGTTTATGAGCACAGATTTAAATATACAATTTGAATTTTGATATCCATTTAGGATGGGGAACAGTGCTGACGATGTACTAAGTGTCCCTCCCATTTTCTGCCAGAGCTTTTGCAGATTGTGTAAATATAGTTAAGGAAATAAGCCTTGTCCTGCATTTAAAAATCATTAAAAAATAATACAGAAAGTTTGTTCATCACTAGTATTTGCACAGGAAATTCAGATTTTTTTTTCAATGGAGTATATGTAAAAAGATCTTTACCATAGGTAATTAGACGGCCACTAAATAAAAAAATCGTACGTTCAAAATCAATGGGTGAATTTTGCAGCTTGAGATACATAAAATTTTTGTGTTCTTTCCCATAACAGCACACACCCAACCTTAGTGTTGTTTAAAGGCATTTGGTTAATGTTGGAAGAACAGAACTAAAGAAATGTGACAGGATTTTCTGCTGGAAATATAATCTGCATAAGAACATTTCTGTAGCATTGTATGTTATCTCAATGGGAAGAAATATAAACATTTACTGATATGCAATATAATGCCAATGCTTAACACTATTAATCCAACAAATGGCTTAATATGAATCTAGTTACATTTTTCTTTTGCCAAATGTTGTTATATACATGATGTAGTGAAGGTATGGAACAGAGCTGCTGCTCTCACAGGTGAATGGAAGCTGCTAAACTATCTGGAGCCAGTGGGATTGGTGCAGGTTTCATAGGGTTCCCATGGTCCTTATAAATCCTCAGGTCCTTACTTTTTGGCAAGAACTGCTTGAAAAGTACCTATTTTTTTTTTTTTATAACTGACTGCACAAAATCCGAAATTTACAATGTAGTGCCAAAACTGCTGCTACTAGTTGACTGTGTTGATGTCATGTGACCTCATCTGAAAGTTGTGGGCGAGCACACGGAAGTGACAGATAAGGAATTTACTGAAAAAGGTGAAGGATCAGGTGCTAAATTGAACACATCCAAGAAATTCCACCTAACGAGCACCATCTTTTGGTACTAATATTTCACTTTTGTATTTCCCTTTTTTTGTATATGCAGATAACAATTATTCAGTTACACAGTGAGAAAATTATTTGCAAAACAGATCTTGAGCACATAATTTTGACTTTGGTTTTCCAATTTAAATCTTGAAATGATTATGGGCAAAATTCAAATCTTGAACTAGTAATGTTGACTATAGTTTTACAATTTTACATACTTTGCTGCATAGGTGATTATTCCCTCAAATAGGAAAACTTATTTGACCAGTAGAACTGCCTTAATTTGCATAAATTGCAATGTATTACATCCACAAACTTGAAGTATATGAAAAAATGTTGCAAGCTTTGTCACTGTACTTTAATTTTTATTGCTAAGTCGTGTGTCTCATTTGTGCACATGTAATTGGCAAGGTCCTTAAAAAAATTTAAAGGGATACTTAAAAGTCCTTAAAAAGTGCTTATTTTTTTGTGAAAGAGTGGGATCCCTGTTTCAGAATTGCCCACACCAGTTCACCTTTGCTTCCCCCCCCCCCAATGGTGATTCTCCCAACTTCAAAACCAAGTGATACTTTCAAACATTTCACCATCTGTTTGTTACTAGTTGGTCTAAAAATGGGAGCCAACAGATGAATTTAGCTTGTGCATTAAAAGGCAAAAATATCAGAGTGCAGTTCTAAGGAAGTGTACAAGGTCTTCTAAAAGTTATGTGGAGGTGGTAGTGCAGGGTTCCCACTATCCTTATTAATGCTTAAATGTAGAAGTCCTTATTTTTTGCTGAAAATACAAAAAGTGCTTATTTTTCATAACTGGTTACACAAAGTCCACCAAAAGTTACGATGTAGTTCATAGAACTTCTGCTGCTGGTTTGCTGTGTTGATGACTTGTAACATCAGTAGCACAGGGCAGTGTGAGAGAAGTAATTTGCTAAAAAAAGAGTGCCATGGGCTTTATAAATTAAATGCTTCCACCCAACAAGCCCATCACCATCTCTTCGTACTGATGTTTAACTTTTGTATTCCCCTTTTTGTATCTGTAAATATCGGTTATATTCGGTTGTACCACAAGAAAAGGACCTGGAATTTAGACTTGGGTTTTGCAATTTGAACCGTGAGATGACTTGCAAAATTCAAATCTTGAACTCTTAACTTTAACTACAGTTTTACAATTTACATACCCATTATTGCATATGTGATGATTCTCTCAGGTAGAGAAAAAAACCAAAACTAATTTGACCAGCAGAACTGTCATTTAATTTCTGATTTATTACATCTACACACGTAAATTATGTGGAAAAACATTTCAAGCTTCATCAGTATCCCTAAACAAAGGAAAAAGCACCCCACCCTGCACCTATGCCACCATGGGGGTTGCACTTATCAGTGGCACTTCAATCTACATGCATGTTGAAATTGCACCATTGGGGCAAATGTTGCTTTATGAAACTAAGTACGATTTTCAACAAAAAGCAATGTCATTATCAAGAAGTACATCTGTTTGCAATCACCATGAATATTTCATACACATTTGGTATCTATTGGTGGCAGGTGTAATGGGTAAACAATCTTTAACATGCAATTGGAAGGATTGCATGTTAAAGTCGCTTTACTATACCGTTATCTCACTTGCATAACTGTACCTCTCCGTTCGCAAGTTATTCCAGGCTAAAGGGACTTTCCTATGCACCCTGTATATGGAGTGTGTCAGTGAAATGCACATAAAGTTATTTTGCTGTATGCACAATGTTTCACAAGTAGGCTCTGGTCCTACATTTCTGTGATTATCTGCCTCTTATGACTGTCAAGCAGGTAGCATGACAACTTGGAAACGTTCTGATAAGACTATTTAATTCCTTGGTTGATATGTACTTGCCAACCCTCAGTTCAGTGTGGCAGAAACTTCATTGGCTTCACCTGCAGGAACGGACTAGGCCACCGGAATATCGGAAGAATTCTCGGCGACCGGCTACATTCTGGGCCGTAGGCCTTATGCTAACTCAAGTAAAAAAAGTAAGTATATTCTTCATCAATATTCTTGTAGAAGAAAACAAAGTTATAGTAAAATGGCAGAGTTAGTTTACCACTTTGACGACTTCAGGAGAATTAATGCACTGCTGGCCACCCAAAAATACAACACCAAGAAGGAAGCATCCGATTGGCCTGAAATTCGCAGCATACGTCGCCCGCGAAAAGACATGCAAACGATTAGCATTGCAGAGCATATGCAAATCATGTGCGCCCGGCACTCCACCGAGAAGCACTATAAGGGTGCACAGAAGGCGGGGTGTAAGTAGTGGAAGTGTTTTGTGTTGCGGGACCTGTGCGTGGGAAGCTTCCTGATGCAATACGGCAGTCATTCCAGCACGTTTCGGAGTTCGCCAGAGGACGAATAGTGGCTTATCGCGACAGCGGTTTATCGTACCGAGACGTCGGCGCCCGTGTGAGACTGTGGGACGACATCCAGCCACAGTGAGGCGAGTATGGATTCGGTGTGTGCTGGAGCGACGGACGGACCGACGTGAGCGATTGTCGCAGCCGCGACACACCACCGTACGAGAGGACCGGCATGTTGTGCGGCGGGCACTGACGGCTCGCACCGCCACATCACGAACGTTAGCGCAGGAATTAGGGTGTGTTGCGCAACAACTTGTGTCAGCACGGAGCGGGGACTTGTCGCACGGCGCCCATTGCTCCGATTACCATTGACGTTACACCACCGGCGAGTGCGGCGGCAGTGGGTCGTTGAACGCCGCACCTGGACTACAGAATTGCACGACATTGTCTTCTCCGACGAATCTCGCTTCTGCCTGCAACACCACGATGGTCGGATCCGCGTGTGGCGGCACCGCGGCGAGAGACTGACGCCTGCATTATTCATCGCCATACCGGTCCGTCCCCTGGCGTTATGGTTTGGTGCGCAATTGGATATGACACCCGACCCCTCTGGTACGCATCGCCGGTACACTCAACAGCCACCGCTACATCTCCGACGCTTTGGAGCCTGTAGTCCTCCCTTACCTGCAGGACCTGCCAGCGGCCACGTTTCAACAGGACAATGCGCACCTGCACGTGGCACGCATCGTGCAACAATTCTTCACGGCCCATCAGGTGTCACTGCTGCCGTGGCCTGCCTGTTCTCCCGATATGTCGCCCATCGAACAAGTCTGGTCGCTGATTGGCAATCGAGTGGCCCGACAAGTACCACCCGCGGCTACGCCTGATGAACTGTGGCAACGTGTGGAAGCAGCCTGGACCGACATACCCCAAGCCCACATCGAAAGCCTCTTTCTTTCGATGCCGCGGCGTGTAGCGGCCGTTATTGCCAGCCATGGGGGCCACACGAACTATTGATGCCTGCGTGTTCCGCAAGTATATATATCAGCTTTCGAATTACCGAGTGGTCCGCTGGCCATTGGCCAGTAAAACTTCCATCATACCACTGAACTACTGACTTTACTGGCCATCTGGGCCAGTAAGTTTACTTGTTTTTTTATCTAATTTGTCACAAGTTAAAAAATGAATTTGTTTCTTTTACCTTGCTGTATGGTTTTCTTTTTAGTCTGCAAACTAAAGATAGGTTTAAAAACAAATATTGGATATAATTCCATTCAAATGATGCATTATTTTCTACATACATATATTGTAAATGTCTTTAAATTTTCTTTATTTTTTTACGGACCAGTAGGCATTTTGGTGGACCAGTGGTTTGCAAATTCTAGTGGTCCACCGGGCCAGTAGAAGATCTAATTCTAAGACTGTATATGTAGCAAATGTTCTGTAGAGCCAAACTCTGTTTTGGTACACTCCGTACCTTTTCTCGAATTCCAAATATAAGTTCCGTCCCTTTGTGCTCGTATCCCGTACTTCAGTCTGCTTTTGCCAGTTGCAGTAGAATGTACATAAAGACTTACAGTTACATGAATTTTTGAACAGCAGTTTTTTGGAAAGTCTGTTTCAGCTGCAGTAAAGGCTTTTTCCATTTGAAAGTAATAAAATAAAAATCTTCGCATTCTTTAATTTCTCTCGCATTATAAATTTGCACTGAAATTCTTGCAATTCTGGGTAGTCAATCTTCTCAAGAATTGTTTTGTGCTTAATTTATTAATAATAGGCAAGACTTGGAAAAGAAATTTATTTTTGACACATTCAGATTTCCGTTCTCACTGAAAGCGAAGAAACTATTACACATTCTGAATTCAGTTAAAGCAGTAAAATTCGTAAGAATGGAGTAAAGTCTTCGACAGTCTCTCTCAGCGAATGTACCTTGTCTTGCTTCTCAGCAACATAAGGAATATTTTTCTTACGCCAAATTTAACCAGCGAGCTGTGGTCCAAGAAAATGGGTAAAATGTTAATTGTCGTTATTGACTCAATACAAAAAATTGTCATGATTTGTAGACTTTTGTGGAAAAGATGATTAAACAGTAAATGGTGATGCTGATATACAGTCGTTTTCCCTTTTTTAAGGGACGGGGGTAACTTGACAATTTTTACCAAAAGTGGGCAGCTTAAAATCGGCTTCCAGGGCCATTTATGGATCTGGTATACTCCTTACAATCTGCCAGTGTTCACCTGTATAATATAGTGACCCAGTGGGCCATGTATCCTGGTGATGACTGTTACTAATGTTCTCTATAAATTAGACAAAGACGAACCTTGTGTTTTAGAGGATGTGTTATGAATAAATAAATCGCAGGCACCGACTACGGGCGAGGGCTGCTTAAGCATCTACACAGAAATCGCCCTGATTTATGCAGGGGCAACCGAAATTATCTTTTGGTAACAATTTATGTATTAGAACTTAAGATGTTTCTGAAAGTTAACATCAGTCGTAGATTACTAAAAATCAAGATTGATATAATAAACACATTTTTCAAAATAGTGTATGTTGAATGTATCATTATTTTAGTGTAAAGAAATGCTGTAATGTGTAGTTATAATTTTATGCTGAATTCAATACAACAAACAATTTTCAGGTTGATTGAGAAACGAGACGGTTAAGAAAATATGAAGGAAAACAAGAAGCCACCCTGGTGGCCTTGTGTGGTCCCTGGCACTGGCTACCAATCATCAGCCCAAGATAGGGTCACGCCCGACTCCCAGCTGCGGCATGGTTGGTAGGCTTGTCTTGCGACACTGGCTCTCTACCTTTGCTGGAGCCAGTGGCCGCAAATTTGTGACGGGTGACTGCTTATATATCCCTATGAGTTGCTCATGATGATTGTAACTCCCCTTCTCCCTCAAAAGAAAACTCGCAAATATGAGAATTGAATGAAAAATGGGCACTAAAAAAAAAAAATGTTAAAAAAATTTACTACTGGGTTAGGATTAATGATTTTATTTAAAAGTAGCATTTAAATGCCATTTTTTTTAAGCATGCTCTGAGATTGACAAAACTGTACATTTATGGAATAAATCCACCTTTGCACCTTGATAGTTGTAACAGGCACAGCCACCATTAATGGAGTATGGACAATCCATAGCTGCCACACCACAGAAAGTCCATTAACAGACACTAGCATCTGGAAATAACCCTTGTTGGACGAGTCGTATTCCAAGGTTCTTGCTGGAAAACTATCTGCAGTTGCCCCACGGTACCATATCAGACTGTATGGATGGTGTTAATTTGGTTTCGACATGATGGCATTCCTGCACACTTCACCACACCAGTCAGTGGTTTCCTCACCACCACATTCTGCTGATACGTGGGCTATGGCAGTCATCAGACACAATCCCACTAGATTTTTTCCTGTGGGGTTACCATAAATCCAAGGTCTGTGACAGCTCAATACCAACGGTGGGCTGCAAGATTTGTAAGAGTATTCATCAAGCTTGCAATACAGTCACCAGTACTATATTGGCTGAAGTCCAGAAAATGCCGTCCCGGTGGCGCAGTGGTCTAAGGCGTTGGCCTCTGATCATTCGTCCGTAAGGGGTCCGGGTTCGAATCCCGGTCAGGCATGGATGTTGTGTTTGTCTTAAGGCACTGGCTCTTTCCCTTCCCTGGAACCAGTGACACTAAATTAGGGACGGGCGACTGCTTATAGCCCATTGAGTTGCTCACGGTGGTCGTTAAACCTCCAATCAAAAAAAAAAAAAAAAAAAAAGAAGTCCAGAATGGCCTAGTACTTTGCATCCAGGCAGGCATCGTTTCCAGTGGTATGGTATAACACCATTTTAAATTCATCAGACAGTGAATACTTGAGAAATGCATATCGCGTATTAAATCTGTTTATATTTGTGGTGTAATAAGCACAAAGATTCACCAAGCTTTCACACTCCACTGGGAGGCTTTTTCAAGGCAATGGTAGACATTTTTATGCCTATAAGCACAAAAATTCCCTAAGCTTTTGCACTCCAATCTGAAAATTTCAAGGCAGTGATAGACATTTTTATGTTTACCATTGTCTTGAACAAGCCTGCCAGTGGAGTGCAAAAGCTTGGTGAATATTTGCGCTTATTACACCATAAAAATAAACGGATTTAATACGCTATATACGTTTCTTGGGGATGTAAGGTCAGGTGATGCGTAACATCACAGCCTCTCCTTGACAAATGTCAACCCCGCCTTCTCGTGGTGCATCCTGTTCCCACTAAAGGGGCTCTGACGACCGCTCATAGCGGTATAACTATACCATCGGGATTAGAGGAAATTCTATCCCACACTCACCAACCCGCTTGGCCAGCGTGGTGAGTTATGGCCAAACCCCTTCAAAATGACTCCACAACTTAAATCTTGGCCCTCAGTCTCCGGCAGCTGGAATGTACCTGGCCAAGGCAGCGGCCAGTGCGACATGAAGGCAGAGGGTGCTAAGAATCCCCGGAGGACCGGACTAGGCTGCCATCTGATGCTGACCTTGGCAACGTACAATGGACGCTCCCTATCTTCTGATTCAAGGCTTCTTGAATTGGAAGAGGAACTACAAAGGATCAAGTGGGACATCGTGGGGCTAAGTGAGGTAAGGAGAAAAGGAGAAGATCTCATCGAACTGAAAAGTGGACATCTCTTCTACTATCGTGGGACAGATACTGGCAGAACTAGTGGTGTTGGATTTATAATAAACAAGAAACTGAAGGATAAAGTTGTAGAAGTTGAAAGTTCCTCTGACAGAGCTGCACGGCTTGTTATCCAACTCTCGAAAAGATACCAGGCTCAGATTATTCAAACTTATGCACCCACCACAAGTCATCCTGAAGAAGAAATTGAAGAATTTTATGAGGAAATTTGTCATCTAAATAATAAAGGTAAGCAGCACTTGAAAATAATTATGGGAGATTTCAATGCAAAAATAGGGCAACGGCAACAAAATGAAACTTCAGTAGGTAAATTCGGTCACGGCAACAGAAACCAGCGTGGAAATACTCTCGTTGAGTTTGCAGAGGCAGAAGGGTTTTTCATCTTGAACTCCTTCTTCAAGAAAAAACCACACAGGAAATGGACATGGAGACATCCAAATGGGACGACAAGTGAAATTGATTTTATTATGTGTAACAAAAAATTCGTCATAGAAGACTGCAGTGTGCTAAACAAGTTCAACACAGGTAGTGACCATAGATTGGTGAGATGTAAGATGCACCTCAACACTAAACTTGAACGTGGCAAGCTCATAAGACAAACAAAATCTATTGACATAACCAACCTTAAAAAACACCATAATACCTTCAAGTTGGAACTGAAGAACAGGTTCTCTGCTTTAGAAGGCCTAACATCGGAAGAAGTGGACATCTCTGAAGTTAACAGAAAAGTAACCAAAGCTCTTATGGAAACAGCAACAAAATTAGCTGGGTCTAAGAACAAGTTGCATGTAAATAAATTATCAGGAAAAACGAAAATGTTGATGCAAAAAAGAAGAGAGATGAGGACAACTAAAGAAGATGTGACTTCCAAAGTGGAATATATAGAGCTATGCAAGACAGTACGAAAAAGTATCACTGAAGACGTAAGAAAATTCAACTGTGAACTAGTGAGGAAAGCAATTGAAAACAACCAAAGCCTAAAGATAGCAAAGGGACATCTCAGTAAGGGAAGAAAACAGATTATGGCACTGAGAAAAGAAGATGGTTCTGTAACAAGAAATAGAGGCGAAATTTTGACAAGAGTGAAAGATTTCTACTCCAAATTATATGAAAGGGATGATACATGCACTCCAGACATCATGAAAGATACCAGTACCAGAGTTCCTCCAGTCCTTCCAGCAGAAGTTGCACATGCAATCAAGAACATGAAGCGGTGAAAAGCTCCAGGAGAAGATGGAATTACTGTAGACATCATACAAGAAGCAAGTGGAGAAATCGAAACAGTACTCGCCCAAATTTTCACTCGATGCCTTAATGAAGGAAAGATTCCTGAGGATTGGAACAACGCTACAATGATCCTGCAACATAAGAAAGGTGACATTGAGGATCTCGGAAACTACAGACCTATCAGCCTCCTATCAGTAGTCTATAAAATCTTCACTAAAGTTCTTTCACACCGCTTGAAGGTAACACTGGACATGGCTCAACCGAGAGAACAAGCTGGATTCAGGAGTGGCTACAGCACAATAGATCATATCCATGTGCTGAGAGAACTAATTGAAAGAGCGAGGGAATATGAACTTCCATTGTGCATGGCTTTTATCGATTATGAAAAAGCCTTTGATTCGGTGAAACCATCAGCAGTTACAATGGCTCTGAAAACCTGCGGTATTGAAGATGCATACATTAATATTATTAATAACATCTATGAAAATGCAAGTGCAAAGATTAGGCTGTTTGAAAATACAACACACATAAAAATTGGAAAGGGAGTGAGACAAGGTGACACCATATCTCCGAAGCTCTTTAATGCCACATTGGAGGGTGTTTTTCAGTCACTGAGCTGGGAAAACAAGGGGATAAAGATTAATGGAGATTATCTAACCCACCTTCGTTTTGCTGATGACGTAGTCATTTTTGCAACTAGCCCATCAGAGCTGCAGAGTATGATCCAGGAACTTGCTGACAAGAGTAAAGAAGTGGGATTAAAAATGAACTTTCAGAAAACAAAAGTGATGTTCAATGCTTTTACAAGAAATGAAGATTTATCGATTGATGGAGAAAAGCTGGACATAACAGACACGTACGTTTATCTTGGACAGCAGATATCAAGTGAGGGTCACATTGATGAAGAAATTAATCGGCGTACAAAACTTGCCTGGAGAGCTTTTGGAAGAAACAGCATAATTTTCAAGAGCAATATGCCATTATGTCTTAAAAGAAAAGTGTTTGATCAATGCATCCTTCCAGTGCTTACGTATGGTGCAGAGACGTGGACCTTAACTAAAAGAGACATACAAAGGCTGCAGACAACTCAAAGCAGCATGGAGAGGTGCATGCTTGGTGTAACCAGGAGAGATAAGAAGAGGAACTCGTGGATCCGAAAAATGACAAGAGTGGAAGACATCATGATCAGAGTTAAATCCCTGAAATGGCAATGGGCTGGACATACTGCCAGAAGGACAGATCATCGATGGACAGCCGAAATTTTAGATTGGATTCCAAGGGACAGGAAAAGACCCAGAAGAAGACCACATGGGAGATGGGTGGATGAAATTCGAAAGTATGCAGGGGTGACATGGAGGAGACTGGCACAAGACAGACCGTTGTGGAGGAAACTTGGGGAGACCTTCGTCCAGCAGTGGATTGATAATGGTTGACAATGATGATGATGATGATACGTTTCTTGACAGGTATGGTTTTACTTTTAGTGTATGAACTGGCATTTGTGTCAGCAACTCGTGATTTGCACAAGTTGTACAATGAGTGCTTTAAATGTCAATTTATTCAGCACCAACTGTTTATACGCCGTGTTTTCATCTTACACTCTCATAATAGCTCTGTTTCTTCAGTGCTTATGGGGTTTTAAAGTCACTTTCCTGCATCTAGTATACAGCCTGAATTATGTTGATCCCAATGTTTTATGTCTGATTTATGGCAAATGAATGAATCTCCAGCATCTATATTTTTGGGGTTTCGGGAGTTGAACCATTGAATTCGCAGCTGATGTTGAGCTAGGGGTATTTGGGATTTACACCAATCCTGTTATTAGCAGCCTCCATTCACTTCTAAAGTGGCTGTTGTAGGACTTTATTATTTACTCTGTGTAATGTATCATAATGAGCTTCATGAAACAATTCTTCAGCTGTGTTGTTCAGACAGGGACGAGTGATTCATCACCATGAGCTGTGTGTGTGTGTGTGTGTGTGCACTGTTGTGATGGTGAAACAGCTTGGCGATAAGGAATTATGAGCTGGTTTCCTATTGCCTTCCTTATCAAGGTTCAACTACGCCAAAAATGGCTCAATATGTCCACAGCCTATTTTAGGGATCCATTCGCAGAAATACAGGAAAACTGCGAATTGTACAGGTAGCAGCATGAGTACAAAAGGTTATGAACATAAGTTATAAGCTGCGATTGGAAAGCTACTGCTACAACTACAACTACGTTTTCTTCATTTAGTATTAAGTTAAAAATGCAAATTCTGAAGATGATTTTTATGTATGCATTCTTCTTACATATGGCATTCAGTAGTATATGTATTCCCAGTGTATGGAAATCCCAAAAGTTCCAATTTTTTCTTAATCAGTTGATGTAAAAATTTTAAAATCACTGAAGTTTTGATCATGGGGGATCGTTTCTGCGTAAATACTCATTTCTGGTATTTAAAACGAAAAAAAATTGCCATTTTTCAGTAATTATTCATGAATAATTCATTGGTGTAATGTTTGGGGTTCTATATTTTTTAGTTTATAAGTTTACGTGCAATATGAGATCCATTTCTCAGAAGTTAAGTGATGTTATACCACCGGCATAGCTCAGTTGGTTAAATCGCTATGAGCTGTATGGGAGGTGGACGTTTCTGGCGGGTGATCGAGTCTGCGGTTTTTCCGGGGTTTTCCGCGGGCTCCCTGTGGTTGGGGACGTGAATGCGTAGATGGCTCCCTGTGAAGTCTGCTCCGGACGCACTTTCTCCTTTATCCATATGCAGCAGAGGAAAGGACAGCCAGCTGCATTAATTTGCCAATAACCCTCAAGGTCGCGTAGTAGTTTTTGCGGGACTCTACCCGCTATGGGCGGACGAGATAGATGACTGCATGGAAGTGATGTTATGCAGCACTTAGGTCGTAATTCTGATGCATAAACAAGTTTCGGACTAACAAGTGAAGTGTGGGCTTTTAGCTGTGTGTAGAAAAAGAATTTTTGAATGTCGATGTATGCCCCATGTATTGCCACAGTTTGAGTTTGTAAATACTCTTCGTTGTATTTACTACCCGTTCAGAGCTATATGCATTTGAACTTCAAACATAGTGCGGAAGCGTGAACTGGAGAACGCTATGCCGATTTCGCCGTGCATTTGATGGAAATATTCGTCGTTTGATCAGTTCATATCGTGTTTGAAGAACGGAAGGTGCATCATTGTTATGCCTAGTGGCATTTCAAATGTCTGAAAAATAGCCCCGTTGACCATCATTTGTCCGAGGAGGGTCTGGCTTCGAATCCCGGTGAGGCATGGATGTTGTGTTTGTCTTACGCGACTGGCTCTCTCCATTCCCTAGAACCAGTGACCCTAAATAGGGACGGGCGGCTGCTTATAGCCCATTGAGTTGCTCACGGTGGTCGTTAAACTTCCAATCAACCTGCCCCCCCCCTTTTTTTTCAAAGACACGAACGTCTTAAATACGATATCCACGAATTGCGACGTGACTTGAAAACTAAATTCTTAGTGCACATAAGCAAATAAACTAGAAAAACGAATGCTCTTGCTAGGTATTAGTATGCCGCCCGTGTGGCTGAGAGGTCAGACGCTCCAGTGGCTTCAAGTTAGGGCAGGCAACTTACAGCGCGCTTGGTGGCTGTTAAACCGTGAAGTAAAAATAAATGAAAATTGCATGTGGTGCATGTTATTTTTTCTGAGTTATTGTTGCTTGTTACTGAGGGGGAAGAGAAATCTTGTTAAATGTTCAGTCGTTAAGCCCAATGTGCCGCCGTGGTTTAAGCGCTGGCTTCTGAACATTCGTCCGGGACGGGTTCGAATCCCGGTGAGGCATGGACGTTGTGTTTGTCTTACGGCACTGGCTCTCTCCCTTACCAGTGGTCCTAAATTAGAGACGGGCGACTGCTTTATAGCCAATCGAGTTGCTCACGGTTGTCGTTAAACCCCGAATAATAATATTAATAAAAAAAGCTCAATGCGAATATCGTTTTTCAGTTTTTAACCTCTCGAGAGCTACGATTCAATTAAACTCACGCAAAAAATATTGATTAATATTTTTACTGCATTCTTAAAGTCAGCTTACGCAGTGCTCTATTTCATGCCATTCATGATTTACGAAATATTTGACAGAAGTTAATAGCTAAGCAGCCTAGGGAATGGATTGAAGTCAAATTTTTGTAGATGAAAAGGTTAAAAGCAAAATTAATGATTTTTTATTCATCTTGCATCATGTTAAACTTTTAGTAATCCGTTCACATTCTTTAGGATAAAATCCTTCATACAAAACTACCAAACGAACAACTATCGGGCGTAAAGGAAAACCGACTTCCTGAATTCACAGGATGTCAAAGCATAATACATCCGGTAAACTGAGCAGATCACCGCCAAAATCTGTACCCCTCCCTCCTTCCGCGCGCTCCCTAACATGTTACCTAATTTCATTGTGATCACACGATTGAGCTATTTAAAACAAACCTAAGAGTTTTCCTCTCATGTTTGGCAGTACAGCGCAAAAAAACTTTTGTAAGATTTTGTTATGATGGCACGATCACTGACAAAGTTCTTGAAATTATTTGTGGGTCATCCCGTGGTGTTTCCGGGAACCTGTGTTTCGCGTTGTCCGATTTCAACCAAAATACACTGCGATAAAGCAATCGATAAACAATTCGTGCTGAAACCTGGCACGTGCAAAGAGGGTGCAAAAATAATTACAATTTCACATCAGCAGATCTGTTTATTGCAGAACTGCTCTATATGCGTAACAGGTTAGTACGTAGTACAGACACCTCTGGTGGCAATGCATGCCGATATCCGCCACGGTATTGAGTCACATAGTCGGATGTGCCGTGGCAGATTCTGCCACGAGTGTTCTAGTTGCTGAGCTAGTTCGTCGACATCCCGGGACGGCCGCAATGTACGTTCCAGCGTGTCCCATATGTGCTCGATTAGCGAGAGGTCTGGAAACCTGACTGGTCACAGAAGTGTTAGATTGGTAAATCTCAGTTGTAAAACTTGGTATGTTGAATCCGGGGCTAGCTGTTGTTGTGTTGTCTTTCCGGCCGTTTCCCGAAACCGATGGGTCTAAACTGGGAACGTGCAACTCCTTAAAGCATTAGATTCTCACTGGGGTCGTTATGCCTCGAGCAAAGAAAAACGGACTAAGTGTAAGGTGTGTTCCACAGGAAAGGTGGTTACACGAGAATGAAGTTTGTATAAAATAGGATAAGGTGGTTGGAAAATGAATCGCAAATGATGACACTGATTAAAAAAAGTTGTTACTTGGTCGTTGTGCCTTTAAAAAGCTTTGGGTGCACCTTACCTCAATTAGTCAGATGTATTTTATTATTAAAAAAGTTTTGCTTATATTTAAAACACATTAAATCAAGTTTTGATAAGGTGAGACTGCAAGAAATAGATGTACCTCTAGATGGAAGTTCTCTGTGTTTCGTAACTATTAATTTACATTTCACAAATAATATTGAAGTACACTGCTGCCTGGGTGGTCCGAGGCGCTGGCTTCTGACCATTTGTTCGAGATGAGCAGCATGGGTGGTGCGTTTGTCCGATGGCACCGGTTCTGTCGCTTCCCTGGGACGAATGGCCCTAAATTAGGGCCAGGAGATTGCTTATAGCTCCACAACTTGCCCATGGTGGGTGTTGAAACCTGAAAAAAAAGTATATGATGCCGGCTTAGTGGTCAGATACGTAGGTTTCTAGCTAGTCGTTTGAGTTTCAGATGGCGCATGGGTGGTGTGTCTGTCATACGGCTCTGAATCTCAAGTTTCTCTGGAACCAGTGGCATTAAATTAGGTACGGGCGACTGTTTCATAGCCTTTAGAAGTACTTATAGCTGTGGTAAAACCTAGAAAGAAATACATAATATCGTATGTTGTTTTCACATAATGTCGCGTAACTGACCTTTTTTATATTGCGCTTTAAACATAATACAGAGCGCACAAAAAGTCCCTTTACTCAAAGTTTAAAAATTGAGTATGCCGACCCGGTGTCCGAGTATCTGATACGCTGGCTTGTTACCATTTGTTCGAGATTGGCCCGGGTTAGAGTCCCAGATGAAGCATGAGTGGTGTGTTTTCCGACGTCGCATTGTACTCTCCCTTTAATCAATGACCCAGTCTAGAGACAAGCAATCGCCCCATCCCGAATTGGGGCCACTTGTATTCATAATGGTCATTTTAGACTCTGAGGGATATAAACCTTCTCATCTGCTTATGGTCCTTAGAATTGTTTATAGTGGTCGTTAAACCCTGGAAAATAGAAAATCAGTATTATTTTATTTAACCAGTTATGCAGCCATGCTTTACTCTGAGAGTGCTTACAATCCTGGGGAATTGTCCAGCACCATATTATATAAGTGGCGCGACCAAGGAGGTTTGAATAAGAATTCTGGAGATGTCCCAGGTCTCTTAATCGTGAAGTCAGAATGTACGGGAATTTTGATGTTTACATGACACTGTACGGCAGAGGCGTAACTAAGGCGAGCAGCTCAAGAGACGGAGCAAAAATCACTGTTTACAATCTAAAATTGGAATTGAAATTTTCTCACCCGTTTGTGGTACAGTTTTTTTCGCGCATAATTTGTCATTTGTTGATTTACAAGCTAGCGTGTAATATGTTTCGGTAGCTTCGGCAACTTAAAATTCGCATTTCTTCAAAATGTTACGGGAATATAAGTACTCACATTCAAATATATAGGCGCGGTTGTACGCGCGTTGCTAGATAACGGTGTCGTTCACAATGCTGAAAATTCTCTGCAGGCTATTTGATCATTACTACGACTGAGAGCTATGACTTCCAACTGCATCCTGTCCATTTGATGTGATACCCCAGCAGCTGGAGCAAGTCGTACAGTCATTTGATGTGATAATTGAGTTTGATTGCTCCTCCCCATATATATATATATATATATATATATTTGGGATGTAAGGTCAGGTGATGCGTAACATCACAGCCTCTCCTTGACAAATGTCAACCCCGCCTTCTCGTGGAACATCCTGTTCCCACTAAAGGGGCTCTGACGACCGCCAATAGCGGTATAACTATACCATCGGGATTAGAGGAAATGCTATCCCACACTCACCAACCCGCTTGGCCAGCGTGGTGAGTTATGGCCAAACACCTCCAAAATGACTCTACAACTTAAATCTTGGCCCTCAGTCTCCGGCAGCTGGAATGTACCTGGCCAAGGCAGCAGCCAGTGCGACATGAAGGCAGAGGGTGCTAAGAATCCCCGGAGGACCGGACTAGGCTGCCATCTGATGCTGACCTTGGCTACGTACAACGGACGCTCCCTATCTTCTGATTCAAGGCTTCTTGAATTGGAAGAGGAACTACAAAGGATCAAGTGGGACATCGTTATGCTAAGTGAGGTAAGGTGAAAAGGAGAAGATCTCATTGAACTGAAAAGTGGACATCTCTTCTACTATCGTGGGACAGATACTGGCAGAACTAGTGGTGTTGGATTTATAATAAACAAGAAACTGAAGGATAAAGTTGTAGATGTTGAAAGTTCCTCTGACAGAGCTGCACGACTCGTTATCCAACTCTCGAGAAGATACCAGGCTCAGATTATTCAAACTTATGCACCCACCACAAGTCATGCTGAAGAAGAAATTGAAGAATTTTATGAGGAAATTCGTGATCTAAATAATAAAGGTAAGCAGCACTTGAAGATAATTATGGGAGATTTCAATGCAAAAATAGGGCAACGGCAACAGAATGAAACTTCAGTAGGTAAATTCGGTCACGGCAACAGAAACCAGCGTGGAAATACTCTCGTAGAGTTTGCAGAGGCAGAAGGGTTTTTCATCTTGAACTCCTTTTTCAAGAAAAAGCCACACAGGAAATGGACATGGAGACATCCAAATGGGATGACAAGTGAAATTGATTTTATTATGTGTAACAAAAAATTCGTCATAGAAGACTGCAGTGTGCTAAACAAGTTCAACACAGGCAGTGACCATAGATTGGTGAGATGTAAGCTGCACCTCAACACTAAACTCGAACGTAGCAAGTTCATAAGACAAACAAAATGTATTGACATAACCAACCTTAAAAAACACCATAATACCTTCAAATTGGAACTGAAGAACAGATTCTCTGCTTTAGAAGGCCTAACATCGGAAGAAGTGGATATTTCTGAAGTTAACAGAAAAGTAACCAAAGCTCTTATGGAAACAGCAACAAAATTAGCTGGGTCTAAGAACAAATTGCATGTGAACAAATTATCAGGAAAAACCAAAATGTTGATGCAAAAAAGAAGAGTGATGAGGACAACTAAAGAAGATGTGACTTCCAAAGTGGAATATATAGAGCTATGCAAGACAGTACGAAAAAGTATCACTGAAGACGTAAGGAAATTCAACTGTGAACTAGTAAGGAAAGCAATTGAAAACAACCAAAGCCTAAAGATAGCAAAGGGACATCTCAGTAAGGGGAAAAACAGATTATGGCACTGAGAAAAGAAGATGGGTCTGTAACAAGAAATATAGGCGAAATTTTGACAAGAGTGAGAGATTTCTACTCCAAATTATATGAAAGGGATGATACATGTACTCCAGACATCATGAAAGGTACCAGTACCAGAACCAGAGTTCTTCCAGTCCTCCCAGCAGAAGTTGCACATCCAATCAAGAACATGAAGCGGGGAAAAGCTCCAGGAGAAGATGGAATTACTGTAGACATCATACAAGAAGCAAGTGTAGAAATCGAAACAGTACTCGCCCAAATTTTCACTCGATGCCTTAATGAAGGGAAAATTCCTGAGGATTGGAACAACGCTACAATGATCTTGCTACATAAAAAAGGTGACATTGAGGATCTCAGGAACTACAGACCTATCAGCCTCCTATCAGTGGTTTATAAAATCTTCACTAAAGTTCTTTCACACCGCTTGAAGGTGACACTGGACATGGCTCAACCGAGAGAACAAGCTGGATTCAGGAGTGGCTACAGCACAATAGATCATATCCACGTACTGAGAGAACTAATTGAAAGAGCGAGGGAATATGAGCTTCCATTGTGCATGGCTTTTATCGATTATGAAAAAGCCTTTGATTCGGTGAAACCATCAGCAGTTGCAATGGCTCTGAAATCCTGCGGTATTGAAGATGCATACATTAATATTTTTAATAACATCTATGAAAATGCAAGTGCAAAGATTCGGCTGTTTGAAAATACAACACACATAAAAATTGGAAAAGGAGTGAGACAAGGTGACACCATATCTCCGAAGCTCTTTAATGCCACATTGGAAAATGTCTTTCAATCACTGAACTGGGAAAACAAAGGGATAAAGATTAATGGAGATTATCTAACCCACCTTCGTTTTGCTGATGACATAGTCATTTTTGCAACTACCCCATCAGAGCTACAGAATATGATCCAGGAACTTGCTGACAAGAGTAAAGAAGTGGGATTAAAAATGAACTTTCAGAAGACAAAAGTGATGTACAATGCTTTTACAAGAAATGAAGATTTATCGATTGATGGAGAAAAGCTGGAGATAACAGACACGTACGTTTATCTTGGACAGCAGATATCAAGTGAGGGTCACATTGGTGAAGAAATTAATCGGCGTACAAAACTTGCCTGGAGAGCTTTTGGAAGAAACAGCATAATTTTCAAGAGCAATATGCCATTATGTCTTAAAAGAAAAGTGTTTGATCAATGCATCCTTCCAGTGCTTACGTATGGTGCAGAGACGTGGACCTTAGCTAAAAGAGACATACAAAGGCTGCAGACAACTCAAAGCAGCATGGAGAGGTGCATGCTTGGTGTAACAAGGAGAGATAAGAAGAGGAACACGTGGATCCGAAAAATGACAAGAGTGGAAGACATCATGATCAGAGTTAAATCCCTGAAATGGCAATGGGCTGGACATACTGCCAGAAGAACAGACCATCGATGGACAGCCGAAATTTTAGATTGGATTCCAAGGGACAGGAAAAGACCCAGAAGAAGACCACATGGAAGATGGGTGGATGAAATTCGAAAGTATGCGGGAGTGACATGGAGGAGACTGGCACAAGACAGACCGTTTTGGAGGAAACTTGGGGAGACCTTCGTCCAGCAGTGGATTGATAATGGTTGACAATGATGATGGTGATTATATATATATATATCAAAATATAAATTATTTTCCTTTGATACATGCCCACACCACTCTGCCACCGCGCAACGCAGCTGGAAAACAAGAGTGAATAATACATACATATATAAATAACTACAAGCAACACCTCCCGAACATGTACATGACAACAAATGAACTCCAGACCTCAGCAAAAGAAAAAGGAGAACGACAAACGATACCTAAAAGTCACACTGCAAAATTATAAAGATACCAATAAGGAAATGTAAAACCCAAACAAATATCGTATCAAATGGCTCTGAATCCCCGAACCACTCTTCAGGGAAAGACACCTGATAGTCCGGAGCCAGTCGGGCTCGGGTTTCATGAGATAGCCTGATACCTAATTTTAAACAAATTGTGGTTGCAACCAAATTTGGACTTGCAAAATTTATTTGCCATCTGTCTTTCCTACCCGAACCCTCAAAGTAGCACAGCAATAGATGTATAGTTAAACATAACACCACTGAAATATGTCAAATACACAATAATATCTTACCTTTTCTTCTTAATGGACAAAACGTACTGAAATATAGAATATAAAGGACATACATATATAAATACAAAATAAACATAGCTCATGCTCCCCTCGTATTTATCCATTCCGTGTGAGATACAGTTAACATGCCATATGAGATAAGGCTACATCTACTCTCGAAACCAACTCCAGTAGATCCACTCAGCAATGGCATGTTCGTAAAATCTCTGTATTCCCAATAGACACGCCAACTACTAAAGGTCCAAATGAAGCACAGAAAACCATCCATAGGAAAGACCTCAAATGTGGAAGAAAGTAAAGCTTATTGTTATAGTTCTCCGGGGCGACTCGGAGGAAAAACCGTTTTTATTGTGTCCCTAAGAAATTGGTTAATTCGAAAAGTTTTAAGTGACTATATTACAAATTCGAATTTTGTATGAAGTATTTTGGTTAAAAATATTTAATAACTTACTAAAATGTGAATAACAGAACTTATAGGGATAACCATTCTTTTTTAGAGTTAAAAAAATAAATTTTAACTGTTTGATAGTACTTCTTTTGTTATTACATATCCTAGTGCTCCGAAAAAATTGTGAAATTATAATATTTTTATGTATGGATCCAGGGATTCTGGAAGACCAGAAACTTAATAAGTTAGGACAAATTGCAAAATAAGCTCTGTTGTCATAAACATCCGTTAAAAGTCTCCTCGCCGTAATATGATTTCCATATCCAGAAAAGCAACTTTGAAGTCCTTACCGGTTTCTGTCAAAACTAGTTCCTCGGGGTAACAGGACTGAATATCGAAGCTACAACCCTCCGAACAAAAACTTATATCTATAGTTAACAATGCCATTAACTGTAACATTCTTTTCATAAAAGTGTAAGTACAAGTTGGCAAGTAAACTAGAATATGATGTGCCCATTGGAATTCCCTGTTTCTGATCAGTAGTCTTTTACCATCATAGATGTAGTTATGGAATATACAAAAATTACATAATGAATTCCAATATCCTCTACTGATCTCCATATATTGCCCGTATCTCTCAAAATACCAATACATTGTTCTTTTTAAATCCTTTAGGCTAATAGATGTAAACAGATTGTTGAAGTCAAATGTTTCAATTGCACCCCTGAATCCTGGATTCTTTTTCATGAATTCAATAACCTTTCTGTTGTCATTAATAATCCATGTTGAAGATTGGATCATATAAAAAATACTCTGCAGTAATTCAAAAAAAACTTTTTCTAGCTTTGTTATTATAAGAACTTGTCCCACAATTGATAAATCTGAACCCAACTGGCTTTTTGTGGAATTTAGGCACTGTAAAAATATATGGAAATTCCAATTTATATTCTTTAATTCCTAATCTGAAATAGCTTAGTATTCTTTTTTGAACAATCTTGACCTCAATCCCTTCATCTGTCTGATAAATATATTTGGAAATTCCAATTTATATTCTTTAATTCCTAATAATCTGAAATAGCTTAGTATTCTTTTTGAACAATCTTGACCTCAATCCCTTCATCTGTCTGATAAATATTCTCATTATTCATTTTCTTGTTGAGAATTTCATAATACAATCTCTTGCATATAAAGGCAAAATTGCCACCACATTTAGCAATCGGTGTAATGATGAACATATTCTGTAACTCTTCAATTTTGTGCCTCATAGTTTTCCAATTCTTCAAAAAACATTTCTTATTATAATATTTATCAATGAGACTGTAGATCTTCCTCAATGCCCTTGAAATCCATTGGAAAATATTCCTGGACTGGAATTCCATATTTGTCTGAAAGCTTGTAAATAAAGCAGTGCAAGTCTCCAGAAACATTACTCTTAAGATTTTCCTTGGTAATAAATATTTCAGGTCTATGTTTCACACCATGCTTCATAATACTCTTTAAATCTGAACAATTTACTATGTCCAGATTTCCTGTAAGTATGTGTTCATTATTTTTATCCCTAAGAGGAGCATATTTAGCCATTTTACAATAACAGGGCAAGTCTTCTTTATCAATGTCACCCACATTCTTACAAAAAGAGTTGTAGTTAAATATTCTCTTACCCAGTGTCTTGTCATATCTGAAGGAGGTAAATACTCTATATTTTCCCCTAAATATATATATATATATATCATCATCATCATCATTGTCAACCATTATCAATCCACTGCTGGACGAAGGTCTCCCCAAGTTTCCTCCACAACGGTCTGTCTTGTGCCAGTCTCCTCCATGTCACCCCTGCATACTTTCGAATTTCATCCACCCATCTCCCATGTGGTCTTCTTCTGGGTCTTTTCCTGTCCCTTGGAATCCAATCTAAAATTTCGGCTGTCCATCGATGATCTGTCCTTCTGGCAGTATGTCCAGCCCATTGCCATTTCAGGGATTTAACTCTGATCATGATGTCTTCCACTCTTGTCATTTTTCGGATCCACGTGTTCCTCTTCTTATCTCTCCTGGTTACACCAAGTATGCACCTCTCCATGCTGCTTTGAGTTGTCTGCAGCCTTTGTATGTCTTTTTTAGTTAAGGTCCACGTTTCTGCACCATACGTAAGCACTGGAAGGATGCATTGATCAAACACTTTTCTTTTAAGACATAATGGCATATTGCTCTTGAAAATTATGCTGTTTCTTCCAAAAGCTCTCCAGGCAAGTTTTGTACGCCGATTAATTTCTTCATCAATGTGACCCTCACTTGATATCTGCTGTCCAAGATAAACGTACGTGTCTGTTATCTCCAGCTTTTCTCCATCAATCGATAAATCTTCATTTCTTGTAAAAGCATTGAACATCACTTTTGTCTTCTGAAAGTTCATTTTTAATCCCACTTCTTTACTCTTGTCAGCAAGTTCCTGGATCATACTCTGCAGCTCTGATGGGGTAGTTGCAAAAATGACTACGTCATCAGCAAAACGTAGGTGGGTTAGATAATCTCCATTAATCTTTATCCCCTTGTTTTCCCAGCTCAGCGACTGAAAAACACCCTCCAATGTGGCATTAAAGAGCTTCGGAGATATGGTGTCACCTTGTCTCACTCCCTTTCCAATTTTTACGTGTGTTGTATTTTCAAACAGCCTAATCTTTGCACTTGCATTTTCATAGATGTTATTAATAATATTAATGTATGCATCTTCAATACCGCAGGTTTTCAGAGCCATTGTAACTGCTGATGGTTTCACCGAATCAAAGGCTTTTTCATAATCGATAAAAGCCATGCACAATGGAAGTTCATATTCCCTCGCTCTTTCAATTAGTTCTCTCAGCACGTGGATATGATCTATTGTGCTGTAGCCACTCCTGAATCCAGCTTGTTCTCTCGGTTGAGCCATGTCCAGTGTTACCTTCAAGCGGTGTGAAAGAACTTTAGTGAAGATTTTATAAACTACTGATAAGAGGCTGATAGGTCTGTAGTTTCCGAGATCCTCAATGTCACCTTTCTTATGTAGCAGGATCATTGTAGCGGTGTTCCAATCCTCAGGAATCTTTCCTTCATTAAGGCATCGAGTGAAAATTTGGGCGAGTACTGTTTCGATTTCTCCACTTGCTTCTTGTATGATGTCTACAGTAATTCCATCTTCTCCTGGAGCTTTTCCCCGCTTCATGTTCTTGATCGCATGTGCAACTTCTGCTGGAAGGACTGGAGGAACTCTGGTACTGGTATCTTTCATGATGTCTGGAGTGCATGTATCATCCCTTTCATATAATTTGGAGTAGAAATCTTTCACTCTTGTCAAAATTTCGCCTCTATTTCTTGTTATAGAACCATCTTCTTTTCTCAGAGCCATAATCTGTTTTCTTCCCTTACTGAGATGTCCCTTTGCTATGTTTAGGCTTTGGTTGTTTTCAATTGCTTTCCTCACTAGTTCACAGTTGAATTTCCTTACGTCTTCAGTGATACTTTTTCTTACTGTCTTGCATAGCTCTATATATTCCACTTTGGAAGTCACATCTTCTTTAGTTGTCCTCATCTCTCTTCTTTTTTGCATCAACATTTTCGTTTTTCCTGATAATTTATTTACATGCAACTTGTTCTTAGACCCAGCTAATTTTGTTGCTGTTTCCATAAGAGCTTTGGTTGGAGGACATGACATATATATATATATACATATATATATATATATATATATATATATATATATATACACTATCTACTAACAAGTAATTGTACACCCCTGCAATCGACGATATCTGCGGTCCTGATACACGTCACGGCCGCCGTTAAATATCTAACGGCGTCACGGCCGCCGTTAAATATCGTGTGGGAAACAACAACGCAACCAGTCGCATGCAAGATGCCACGCAGTTCAGAGCTCTCTGATTTCGAGAAAGGTGTAATCGTCGGGTATCACAGAAATGGCCGATCCATACGTGACATATCCAGCGAGTTGAAGTACCCAAAATGAACAGTGGCCTACGTGATTGGCAAGGGAAAGATGAGAGGTGACTGTCGGAATGTGCCCCGACCCGGAAGACCCACAAAACGTGGAGTTAGAGACCGACGGGTGCTGGCCAGAGAAATTCGGAAGAACCGCACCAAATCGATGGGCCACATCCGCGAGGAGTTTCAACAGGCATCCGGGAGTGTTCTTTCGATGAATACCATCCGTAAGGAAGCCCATCTGCTCGGTTATCATGGACGTGCTGCCGCCCACAAGCCTTTGATCACCAAGTCCAATAGCGCTGCTCGGCTAACGTGGTGCAAAGAACGTCGACAGTGGATCGTTGAACAGTGGAAACAGCTTCTCTGGAGCGACGAATCAAGGTTCACCCTCTACCGTTCGGATGGCAGGGTCTGGATTTGGCGTCTGCCTGGAGAACGCTTCCTGCCGGAATGTATTGTGCCAACTGTGAAGTTCGGCGGTGGTGGAATTATGCTATGGGGGTGTTTCTCCTGGTATGGCACGGGACCCTTGGTCGCAATTCCTGGTAGACTCAACGCCGAGACCTACTGCACCATTTTGGATGACCATGCGCTTCCTACGTTGTGGCAGTTTCACGGGGTGGATCCATGTTACTTTCAGGATGATAATGCCACCTGTCCTGTTGCGAGGTCCATCAGGGCTTGGTATGGTGACAATGGGGTTAATCGAATGGACTGGCCTGCGCACAGCCCGGACCTTATCGAGCATTTCTGGAACGAGTTGGAGCGTCGACTTAAGGGGTGCCCCTACCGTCCGAAATCGTTGAAGGAACTGACCTGTCTTCTCCAAGCCGAGTGGAAGAAAATACCGCTAGCCGTTGTACAACGCCTAGTTGAGAGTATGCCCCGTAGGGTCGCAGCTGTAATGGCCGCTCGTGGAGGCTCCACCAACTATTAAAGGTGAATAAACTTCGTTTTCCTTTGCCATCACAGGTGTCCAATTACTTGTTGGTAGATAGTGTATATATATATATATATATATATATATATATATATATACACACACACGGGATGTAAGGTCAGGTGATGCGTAACATCACAGCCTCTCCTTGACAAATGTCAACCCCGCCTTCTCGTGGTACATCCTATTCCCACTTAAAGGGGCTCTGACGACCGCCAATAGCGGTATAACTATACCATCGGGATTAGAGGAAATGCTATCCCACACTCACCAACCCGCTTGGCCAGCGTGGTGAGTTATGGCCAAACCCCTCCAAAATGACTCCACAACTTAAATCTTGGCCCTCAGTCTCCGGCAGCTGGAATGTACCTGTCCAAGGCAGCGGCCAGTGCGACATGAAGGCAGAGGGTGCTAAGAATCCCCGGAGGACCGGACTACGCTGCCATCTGATGCTGACCTTCGCTACGTATAATGGACGCTCCCTATCTTCTGATTCAAGGCTTCTTGAATTGGAAGAGGAACTACAAAGCATCAAGTGGGACATCGTCGGGCTAAGTGAGGAAAGGAGAAAAGGAGATCTCATTGAACTGAAAAGTGGACATCTCTTCTAATATCGTGAGACAGATACTGGCAGAACTAGTGGTGTTGGATTTATAATAAACAAGAAACTGAAGGATAAAGTTGTAGAAGTTGAAAGTTCCTCTGACAGAGCTGCACGACTCGTTATCCAACTCTCGAGAAGATACCAGGCTCAGATTATTCAAACTTATGCTCCCACCGCTGAAGAAGAAATTGAAGAATTTTATGAGGAAATTCGTCATCTAAATAATAAAGGTAAGCAGCACTTGAAGATAATTATGAGAGATTTCAATGCAAAAATAGGGCAACGGCAACAGAATGAAACTTCAGTAGGTAAATTCGGTCACGGCAACAGAAACCAGCGTGGAAATACTCTCGTAGAGTTTGCAGAGGCAGAAGGGTTTTTCATCTGGAACTCCTTTTTCAAGAACAAGCCACACAGGAAATGGACATGGAGACATCCAAATGGGACAACAAGTGAAATTGATTTTATTATGTGTAACAAAAAATTCGTCATAGAAGACTGCAGTGTGCTAAACAAGTTCAACACAGGTAGTGACCATAGATTGGTGAGATGTAAGATGCACCTCAACACTAAATTCGAACGTAGCAAGCCATGAGACAAACAAAATGTATTGACATAACCAACCTTAAAAAACACCATAATACCTTCAAGTTGGAACTGAAGAACAGATTCTCTGCTTTAGAAGGCCTAACATTGGAAGAAGTGGATATTTCTGAAGTTAACAGAAAAGTAACCAAAGCTCTTATGGAAACAGCAACAAAATTAGCTAGGTCTGAGAACAAGTTGCATGTGAACAAATTATCAGGAAAAACCAAAATGTTGATGCAAAAAAGAAGAGCGATGAGGACAACTAAAGAAGATGTGACTTCCAAAGTGGAATGTATAGAGCTATGCAAGACAGTACGAAAAAGTATCACTGAAGACGTAAGGAAATTCAACTGTGAACTAGTGAGGAAAGCAATTGAAAACAACCAAAGCCTAAAGATAGCAAAGGGACATCTCAGTAAGGGAAGAAAACAGATTATGGCACTGAGAAAAGAAGATGGGTCTGTAACAAGAAATATAGGGGAAATTTTGACAAGAGTGAGAGATTTCTTCTCCAAATTATATGAAAGGGATGATACATGTACTCCAGACATCATGAAAGGTACCAGTACCAGAACCAGAGTTCTTCCAGTCCTCCCAGCAGAAGTTGCACATGCAATCAAGAACATGAAGCGGGGAAAAGCTCCAGGAGAAGATGGAATTACTGTAGACATCATACAAGAAACAAGTGGAGAAATCGAAACAGTACTCGCCCAAATTTTCACTCGATGCCTTAATGAAGGGAAGATTCCTGAGGATTGGAACAACGCTACAATGATCTTGCTACATAAAAAAGGTGACATTGAGGATCTCAGGAACTACAGACCTATCAGTCTCCTATCAGTGGTTTATAAAATCTTCACTAAACTTCTTTTACGCCGCTTGAAGGTGACACTGGACATCGCTCAACCGAGAGAACAAGCTGGATTCAGGAGTGGCTACAGCACAATAGATCATATCCACGTACTGAGAGAACTAATTGAAAGAGCGAGGGAATATGAACTTCCATTGTGCATGGCTTTTATCGATTATGAAAAAGCCTTTGATTCGGTGAAACCATCAGCAGTTACAATGGCTCTGAAATCCTGCGGTATTGACAATGCGTACATTAATATTATTAATAACATCTATGAAAATGCAAAGATTCGGCTGTTTGAAAATACAACACACATAAAAATTGGAAAAGGAGTGAGACAAGGTGACACCATATCTCCGAAGCTTTTTAATGCCACATTGGAAAATGTCTTTCAATCACTGAACTGAGAAAACAAAGGGATAAAGATTAATGGAGATTATCTAACCCATCTTCGTTTTGCTGATGACATAATCATTTTTGCAACTACCCCATCAGAGCTGCAGAGTATGATCCAGGAACTCGCTGACAAGAGTAAAGAAGTGGGATTAAAAATGAACTTTCAGAAGACAAAAGTGATGTTCAATGCTTTTACAAGAAATGAAGATTTATCGATTGATGGAGAAAAGCTGGAGATAACAGGCACGTACGTTTATCTTGGACAGCAGATATCAAGTGAGGGTCACATTGATGAAGATATTAATCGGCGTACAAAACTTGCCTGGAAAGCTTTTGGAAGAAACAGCATAATTTTCAAGAGCAATATGCCATTATGTCTTAAAAGAAAAGTGTTTGATCAATGCATCCTTCCAGTGCTTACGTATGGTGCGGAGACGTGGACCTTAACTAAAAGAGTCATACAAAGGCTGCAGACAACTCAAAGCATCATGGAGAGGTGCATGCTTGGTGTAATTAGGAGAGATAAGAAGAGGAACTCGTGGGTCCGAAAAATGACAAGTGTGGAAGACATCATGATCAGAGTTAAATCCCTGAAATGGCAATGGGCTGAACATACTGCCAGAAGGACAGACCATCGATGGACAGCCGAAATTTCAGATTGGATTCCAAGGGACAGGAAAAGACCCAGAAGAAGACCACGCGGGAGATGGGTGGATGAAATTCGAAAGTATGCTGGAGTGACATGGAAGAGACTGGCACAAAACAGACCGTTGTGGAGGAAACTTGGGGAGACCTTCGTCCAGCAGTGGATTGATAATGGTTGACAATGATGATGATATGATATAATGTACACAATTAAATTCTTATAATACTGTATATCAACTAATATACTATTAAAGTAGTTATACAGTATATTTATACACACACAGATGGAGGGGGCAAAATTTTGTGGTTTGCCCTGGGCGCAGATATGCTTAGGTAATTACGCCTCTGTCCTACGGAGTTTACTGAAATTTTAGTGGCCGCCCCGGTGGCACAGTGGTCAAAGCGAGGGTCCCTGAACATTCGTCCGATATGGGTGCGGGTTCGAATCCCGGTGTGGCATGGATGTTTTGTTTGTCTTACAGCACTAGCTTTTTCCCTTCCCTGGAGACAGTGGCCCTAAATTAGGGACGGGCGACTGTTTATAGCCCATTGAGTTGCTCACGGTGGTCGTTAAACCTCCAACCAAAAAAAAAAAAAAAAGTTTTAGCTGTATGGTATTAGTAGTGCTGCTGTGGTTTTAAAATCCGTGGTTTTCGGTTGCAGAAATGGTGTCAGTACCAAACCGGAGAGAGTTATTCTTCACAGACGAGTGAAGTTATCAGTTTTAATGTTTTGTTTTGAATTCGCACTAACTTTCCATGTATTTCAATTTAAAATAAAAACGGGAAGGTGCTTCAATACAATTAAGATTTTAATAAATCCAGCATTTCCTCACTCATCGGCAACGATTAAAAATTAGAAACATTTACAACGAAGGAATGCAATTCGGTCAATACAAAAACGTATTACAATAGCTTTGAAAACCACCAGCTTTCCTTCACTTGAGTGGTCGCCGTTCGTGGTTATAGGCTTTATGCAAAGTAGTACTGCTCCACTGACGAGGGCATCTCCAGTTTTCTTGTGCGCGACCTGCTAGGAGCCTCAAGTAAGGATTGAAGGTCAGTCAGTCAAGAATGGATTTTACGTTCGGTCGAAGGATTGTTTTGCTGGAGGTGTATATCGTGTGTAAATTTTTCCAATGAGTTGTGGAGATATAAAGGCGTAAATATTGCGATATTACGGCGAAAAGTAAAATTGCACTGTTTTCGCGACAGTAGGTCTATGGCAGAACCCAGGTAACTCACGCCGGATTTCATCTGGGATGTCGAACAACGAATAATACCATCTCAAAAATCTGTGAGCTTTTGCAACAACAAACAGGAGCGTCACATGGATCCTCACAGAACGCTATGAAACGTCGGACGTTACGTGCCAACACAGTAAAGATGGTGCAGGAGCAAAACTCGATATACGCAGGTAGGCGTTTTCATTTATTGCCAGGGGTTTCGTAAATTAATTTGCTACAATGTGGCCACTTTTGATATTACTTTTTTTTTTATTGAATGAAGCATGGTTCTACCTAAATGGATACATCAACTCGCAAAAACATGAATTTGGGCTGTAAAAAATCGCTGTGCCTTACATCAGGTGCCGCTTTATTCCAGTGTTTCTTTCAGGACTTTTTGACCGGGGGAGTGGGGGGCAAGTTTTCCATTTGCTATATATATTGGGTTGTCGGAAAAAGTCATGAGTATTTTAGCCATGTTTTGCAGATGGGACGCCAGCTTTCTCCATGTCCCAATTTTCGTGATTTAGAACATCAGTTGCAAGAAGTGTGGGCCAATCTGTCCCAGGATAACATACGGCGTCTCTTTGACTCCATGCTGGACCGTATCACTGCATGTATCCGAGCAC